>OY743122.1:5000000-7500000 GCA_963555685.1 Acrobasis consociella | reverse complement strand
GTGATGGAATTAATTAAAACAAATTAAATGTGAAACGTGTCAGGGAAGGTTAAAAACTCCAATCACAAGTGCGTAACCCTTAATTGCAATAAAAAGACTGAATTAAATTTAAATGAGAAAAGTTGTTTGTTTTAAATATATAATTATCGAGAAGTGTGAAAATCTTGAAGGTTTGACAGCGATGACATCGCGCGGTAATTTAAGGGCCGTGATGAAATTAAACAAGGAAGGAGCTAAGTTCGTAATCCATCAGTAAATGTCAGATGCGAGAGATCAGCCGGCAAATTTTAATTCTGAGTAAGGGAGGGAGGCGGTATGGTGCAAGAAAGCGAGAAGGTGCGTGACGGAAGGTGAATAGTTTGCAAAGTTTTATGGGATACACTGTGTGTAGTTAAACGTATACCTCTAAAAACAATAATTGTTCAATTCGTTTCAGTGCTGTTGCAATACCACATAAGGATGTAGAAATACTTTCGGCTTCAAACTTCAAAGTTTTAATGTACGTACGAAACATGCCTTTAACGAATGTAACTCATGATCATCTCATACAAAAAGTATGTCTGTTTCATCAATATCTTGGATAAATAAATGTAATGCACAAAGCGTTGTTAGATCTCAATTGCACATACGACCCTTATTACGAGCAGGCCGTCTGCATACGACACTTAGTGACAGTTACCCACTAATTCAGTGCCTCGCTAACCGCTCCCCGCCCCGCCCGCCGCGCCGCTCCCGCCGCTCTAAAGACGCGGTTTATCGCTGCCTGAACTTAATGTTTCACGTGACTCGAATACTGAGGCAGCATTTTAATTTCGTGCCCCTTGCCTCGCCTGCTATCTGAGGTGTCTGGCACCGACTTTACATATTTTTGAAAATAAATCCCGTTTGATGAAAAAAGAATTCCGCTGTAAACAGAGCCGGTTAATGGAAATTTGTGTTTAGTATTCAACGACGTTAAATTAAGAGAGGGTGTTACTTATTATACCAGCGCCCTGTGGATCGAATAGAAAATTTGACAAGTTACGAGAATTCGAGTCGGCTTTGATACGATATTACGAATCACCTTAATTTGGAAAGCAAATGTTCAAATAAATATGTATTAGTAATAAAATATTTTTTATCAGATTCTGATTTATGCGCAAAATAAATCTTCTTTCAACAAATGTGATTTATTGCTAGTGATGTCTTTCATAATATTAAAATGTATTAAATAGCGATGTAATTTATCGATTCTAAAAGTCTGGGTCCTATAAAAATCCTATAAAATATAGGTCCTATAAAATAAAAAAACAAAACAAATGTTTTAAAATCTTACACCAAAAATCTACACTGTTAAAACAAATTCCACTTCCACGGTCTTCCATCAAAATCTAGTAAGCTAAAAGCCGCGCTGAAAAATCCGCGTCGATTTTTTAATTTAATTATGTTGCTACATGCGGCGTGAAGTGACACCTCGCCCAGTTGCACCCAACAACACCCATTGACACCCTAAACTTTGAGGGATTTCGAATACAAGGGATAATTATTATATTTAATTATATAATTATTACCGACAAATCACACAGATTGAGCTAGTAGCCCCAAAGTAAATTCGAGACTTGTGTTATGAGTTATGACACTTATGACATACTAGCTCAACGATACTATATTTTATTACAAAAACATTTATAGATAAACATCTAAGATTCAGGTCAATTCGAAAAAGATCATTTTCAATTTTGACCTGACTGGGGACCGAACAAATTACGATGGAACAAATGTCGAGATACTATGTACTAAAGTACGGTACAAATAGTTAGGCAAAATAAACGCATTTGACGGTATGCAGTGGCTTATTAGATTTTAGCACTAACTTGCAAGTTAGGGAGAACACTGCGCAAACTTGTGGAACCAATTTGTGGTATTATGTTGTGCAAAATGTTATGATGCATTGAGATAGGTTTGTATTATAATAAAAGTACTATTTAACTTAAGACTTGTTAGCAAGAATGTTATATATCTCTGTTTTCTAAGAGTATTGAGTGCCATTTCACCATTCTCACTAAAACAAGTAAGTAATTACATTGACATCAATGAAGTATAGCTGATTTCGCAAATATTGAAAAATAAAGAACTTGAACTTGGATTTCCTTAATGTTATAATTATAAGTATAATTTAAAAGATAAATGACCAATCATCAAGCTTGTTATCAGGAACTTTGTTTATCCTGTGTGAATCGGAAGTGTGTGGGACACCATAATGCCTTCCTTACTGAACCTATGTCTCATTACCAGAATAGAAAAGAACGAGAACACAGATGGATAATAGGAATATGGACTGCGTATAAAATATATTATTTTATTTAGTGCGTTAACTAGATTATTCAAAAATAACGCCACCAATATTTTTACACTTTGAATTTTCGGAGTGGAGGTGATTTACGTCACTTTAGCTTAAAAATCGTAACTGATAGTGATGTCACACGAAAATTAAATATGCTGTATCTTTGTCATTATTCGCTAATCAGAAAATAGAAAAAATACGTATGCGTACTTTTTAATAATCTTAAAAAAATGATTTGCCCACATCTCTATTTAAGAGTATTTAAATAACATCAACAAATACGTACCTAATGTTCTATACGACATGCAAAAAACAAAATAAATAGGTAAGCAATGCTTATATTGAGTAATTAATCCTTATTACGACTATATTACGTTATTATGATGTTTAGACTAAGAAACGTATTCACATGATTTTACCATGCACTTGACATATTTTTACTTTGAATTGTCGAATAAAATGTTTCATCTATCTATACCCTCTGTAGTTTACACCGAGACGCTCGCAATCTCCGACGCTGACCGCATCCCATTCTGCAGCGTATAGCCAGGAAATAACAATTATACTTAATGCTATTGGAACCACTGCACTTATGAGGTGGCGGTAAGTCTTTACGTATGTATGCTACAATTTTCACGTCGTCTACCGGGATCCGTAATTCGATCCATCAGCAGATTTCTGATTATCATTTATAATAGAGATACCTAGAACTTGAAATTATCAGCGGAAAAGCTTTCTTTCTCCACACTCGCCTTAATCCCAGTCTTCTTCTTCTTCTTATCGTGTGTGTTAGTGACTAACACTAGTGTCAGAGTTTTTAAACCGCCTTAAAGGCCTCTGACATGGTTTTAAGTAACGACTAATGTCAAAGACAGTGACCGGGACCGACGGCTTAACGTATACTTAATACTATAACTTATCGGACAATCAGGTGATCAGCCTACAATGTCCTAACCAAACTAGGTAAACAACACAAAGTCGTTGCCCCCGCTGGGAATCGAACCCGTGACCTCCGGGTATGAGCCGAACGCTCTAACCACTACACCACCGAGGCAGTTAATCCCGGTAAACATGCAGTACAATTTATACAATGCACGTCTACACGATTGTAAGTTTATAAGAAACTTTATACAAACGGACTTATTAATAATTTAAATAATAATTAATTTAAATAATTGTAAGTCCACAGATCTATAATTTAGAGTTTGGAAGATCTTTGCGAAATAATGAGTTAGAAAATCCTCTACATGATAACAAGTCCTATCACACACTTTTTTTAAACTTCAAAACATAACTTTTCTTTGGGAAGTGTATGAAACAACCAACAGTGACATCATATTTTTTAGACAACGCACTAAAATTAGTTTTTTGCATTAATAAATCTAATCTTGTTGAAAATAGATACGATCAATGTAAAGTGACACTTTTTTGTGACGTTTTATTTTTTAACTGTACCGAATCTTTTTTTTTTAACCCAGCCCACATCCCTATTATAGTGTCCCACAGATGATGGACTGAGCTTGCGTGTTATGGGCAGCGTACATGACATTGACAGGACACATAAAAGTTGCGCGTTTGTCGCTGCTTTACACTATAAATTCACAACCAAATTTTTATGTGTACAGCATTTGACAACCTTTTTACGGCAAAAAGGTTGGCTAAATTTGTTTGACAAGCTGTCTTTTGAAAATACACACGAAAAATGTTGTGTGCTTCCAAAATAATACGTGGTCAGTTTGGAAGATCTCTAAAAAGTAATGAGTTAGATAGAAGTACACATTATGGTGTCCCGCAGGGTACGGATTGAGCTTGCGTGCTAGGAGCAGTGTACAATGACAGAAATCCTCAAACTCAAATAAAATTCAGCATTTGTCGCATCACCTCACTTCTTACTAAGAATTGATATGTTATTAGAATCTAAGTAAATTTGTTTTTGTATTACTTCAGTATAGAGTGTATTTTAAGTACATCTTTAAGCACCTATCGCAATCAGATAAGAATTTCTGTTTTCCTACAGGTTGACTGGTAGAGAATGCATTAGCATTAAGTTCACCTTTTGTACCGTTGTGGTCAATAAAGATTTTAGGTGGGCGCCAAATGTGCAGGCTGACGGCACAGAGTAAGATGGTAATTGAAGGAAAGAAGTTTGACTTGGTTAGAAACCCGTTTACTTGTCGAATTAATTAAGTACATTACATACACATTGCAAAGAAATAATAATATAAATAAATAGAATACAGTACAATTATATACGCGGAAAAAGTAGCTGTCTTACAAAATAATATCACGTGGTCAGTTTGAAAGATCTCTGCAAAGTAATGAGTTGGATAGAAGTACACATTACGGTGTCCTGCAGGGTACGGACTGAGCTTTCGCGTTAGGGACAGTGTACAATGACAATAAAAAATCCTACAGGGGAGTAAAAGACTTATATAAATTTAGCGTTTGTCGCATCATCTCACTTCTCACTAAGAATTGATATGTTATTAGAATACAGTCCAATGATATACGCGGATAAAGTAGTTGTCTTACAAAATAATATCACGTGGTCAATTTAGATCTCTGCAAAGAAATGAGTTAGAGTACTCATTATAGTGTCCCGCAGGGAATGGACTGTGCTTGCGTCTTAAGGGCAGTGTACATAGCAGGCAGGATAAATAAAATTGAGCGTTTATCGCTTCGTTTCACTTTTCACAATATTTTTACTAAAAATGATACCCCATCCTATAAAATTTTACAGAACTGTAATATGAATTCAAAAACAATTTTGGTTTAATATCCTAAAATTCGTATTTTTTTGTAATAGTAGCTCCCATTTGTGTCAGATTTTTCAAGCCTAAAATTGGTCATTGGAGCTTTATGACATACCTCTAACTCAATTCAATTCAATTTATGTATTGCATTTTATAATGTATATCAGTTCTAACTACTAAAAGTCACTGTCTTAAAATAAGTACACTTTGAACCCTGTTGGGTATCGCAAAAGACCAAAAGTAAGTACACTTTGGACCCTGTCGGTTATCGCAATATAAACGACTTAATGGTCGTATAATCATCACACATGAGAACATTTTTAAACGTGATATCTACCTACTCCATCTTAGCTCCATACTACTTACATAACACATGTCTTTCAGGCGTGAACTAGTACAGTCGGCGACAATATGAACAGTCCCTAACCGCTAGATTGCGATCACCTACTAGCTTGTGGTGCTAAGTGGATTGGAGTGGGACCTCATCTGTTCCCCGTCAGACGGCCCCTCCTCCCCCTTCGCCCCCCACCCGGCGAATTGCGTTAAATAAAGTCAAATTGAGCAATAAAGGCTGCGGCGGAATAGAATCGCGGTACAACTATACCACTAATTTGAAGCTTTGATACCGTTCCGTCTGTCTTTTGAAATGTGTAGGTTACAGAGTTCAGAGGAGTGTATTTATGAAGTTGTTTTGTTTACTTCTGTCTGCTGAAGTCGAAGTACTTACGGTCAAGGATTTTTGTTTTTAGTGACATAGATAGAGTCTTTTTATGCTCTTCGTGCTCAAATGTTCGACACATTTATGTGGAAGTCAATTTTGTTACACACACGGTTAGCTTTATGATGTTTATTTTCATAAATTCCTGATTTAATAATCTTTTAAAGTTCATAGCCGTTTCATAGAGCTGCTACGATAGTTCGTAGCATTGTCGTAGCAATGGACAGTGCTACGACTATATAAATTATAAACGTCGTCAAGGGCATAATAATAAATTCAGTATTTTTTGTATTTTATTATTTTTATATTTTGAACTTATTTTTATACAAAGAACAATATTTTTTACCACAACTAGTAGTGCATATAACGCATATTTATAAATTCTTCAATCGCAACAACCTGTGAAGTTATTTGTGATGACAGCTGGAGGGTAAATTTTATTTCAAGAGGCAAATTTAAACTAAATAAAAGTAAGCGCAAGTGGCGTGGCGACCGACTAAAATGGATATAAATAAACGACGCGCTGGAGGAACATCATCGCAGTATTATATTATTATGCTGACTGTACAGGGCTGCCAAGTTGTTTTGCTTTTATATAGATATAGGATAGGTATAAAATAGTAAAATTTGAACATTAAAAAAAACCTTTAATAAACCAGGAAAATATTTGACTGAACGCGTGGCCAGAGAGCTGCTTGCTAAAGCGCTACCATTCAACGTGGCAATTCTGCTAGGGTTCTGAGCACGTTTTATATTATATGACTAATTCATAATTTAGTTATTTAATCAATCTTATTATGAAAAAATCTTCATATATATAGTAAAACAATTTAAAGCTTAAGTAAAAATTGTCATAAGTTCCGTATCACATCGAACTAATGATCAAAGTATAGCTGGTTAGGTGGACCACAATATAAGGCATGATAATGTTAAAATAAAATAAAAACGATGTTGCTGTAATTATGCTAGTAACAAATAAAAATACTAAGTTGTCAGCCCTAAGCCATACAAATAACCCGACCGCATCTCGGAGATCCAGGCGCGGCTTTAAAATTCAATTTATATCAATTTGTGTAATCACGGGGGTGCTAACAAAAAATACGCCGAAACGCCGCTAACCGAATCACTTGTACTATGCGATATGGTAATGAGACCAGCTTTTACCCGTAAACACTGGTAAATGTTATATTCTGCCTTGAGATTTGGGCCTATATAGGTTCACTTTATTTCCTGCTGTGATGTCGTAGGAAAAGTAGAACCAAGGCAAAATTGTTAACAACTGCATTCCCAAGAAGGGATTACGTCGGGCATACGGTTCTTTAACTTTTCGCACAAACATATTACCAGAAAGGGTCATGTGACTTTAGTGATGTCTGGCTGTAAGAATGGCATCTTTCTGGAGGGAAAAAATTAAATTGTTTAAGCCTACGTCACGAAAAGAATAAGTGATGGTTTCGGCTTGATAAATTAACAAGAAAAGAGATACTGTATTTTCGAACATAGATCGATATCAATAAAAAAATTGGCATCATTGATCATTATATTACAAAGGTGTACGAAGTGCGTTTTAAATAATCGGTGCCATTTCATTAAAAGGTTACAAGAACGAGAGAGACAATATTACAAATACTGGAATCAAGTAGCTAAAATCAAATTCTCACTAATAACAATAAAATTTCAAACAACCTGCATTTAAAAACTGCGTTTTAAAACGTTTTTAATATTCCTCAAACGTCTTCGCTGGCCCATAGCAATTTCACTGTTTTAAAGCAACAGTTTTTATTTTTTGTTTGTACAAGTTGAGAGCAGCCGGAGCGTGGGTAATCTCTTTTGCCTGCTGGATTTGAGAGATGCATTCCTTTTCATTGTTTTCGTCAACTCCTATTTGTCCAAGTTATTTTTATATTTCGTTTCGGTAGCTCCTACGGACGAGCGCGCGCTCAAAATGCGTGTAAATTTAAGCTGAGCAATGTTTCTTGCGTTTTTCATTTGTCTGTTCTCTGTCTGTTCCTTTTCGGTAGTTATTCGCTGTTGCTGTTATTTGCTCGGATTCAAAAGAGCGCTTTGCAGTTCATGAGATTTCATAACGCTGAGATTTCAGTGTCTGTCAGTCAAATGACCTAGTACGCTGGCATTTTTAGACGTATAAATTTTTGTTGTGTACTTGTGGATTGACGATAGACCTATACTGTCTTATTACAAAACGCAGACTAACTTTGTTACTAGGTTTAAACCATTATCCGACAAAATCAAGTTGACATTTTCAGATGAGACGGTGGCATATTACTAGATATCAACTGAATTTGTTCGGATAATGGTTTAAACCTAGTAACAAAGATAGTCTGCGTTTTATAATAAGACGGATAGGGTTTAACTATTGAGTCTCGCTGCATCAGTATTAACATAAACTAAAAAATTCAGGCCCTGTGATTAATTCTTTTATTAATTTCTGCATAAGTGCTTCAAATTTTTAACCTTCTTCAAAAAAGGAGGAGAATCAATTTGTCGCGATCTTTTTTTTTTCTTTTGTATTTTCACCGATTATTCGAAGACGCCTGGACTGATTTGGAAAATTCTTTTTTTTTGAAAGGGTATATATAGCAACGCGGTCCCAAATAAATTTTATCAGAATCGGTTGTGTAGTTTAGGACCGAAGTTGGATTTCGGTTTTGAAAAAAATATTAAATAGGTATGATATAGTACGATATATGATATATCGCCGTGTGATTTCCGGCAGATAAGAATAGGACCACTCTAAGTCTTTCCAGCGTGGAGAGTGTAGGCAAAATTCACTGGCTGCTCTGGCCAAGAATGTCTCTAGTAGTACAGAAAGGATCGTGTTCCTGCATTGGAGACTTAAAAGACCTAGAGATAAAGATGAATATGATAGTATTTCAAATAAGAAATGTTTTAAATTAAATATTATACACCATTTTAAGTACGGTCACAAATAGCATCCAAATAGTATCCAAATGATCCAGCCACTTGAATTGCTCTATAATTATGCAATCAACGGTATCTGGTTCCCAATTATCCGCGTACTGAGCTGCTAATAGCCTTACACACAAGACTAGAGTAATTAGACGATGACGTGGATAATAAGCTGCCAAATAAATTTATACTCAGTCAGTCAGAACATCTTACGTGATTCAAATGTGGATGTGTTATGTACGTATAATTTTAATGAAAGAGTAGTTTAGAACGTAATGTTTTTGACTAGATGCATACTGTCGGATGGACTGACAAATTTCCCGAATAATCAGTTCATATGATACTAAAAAAATATGGACGCGTGTAAATTAATCTTCATAATGAGAGGCAAACTAAAGTATCGCCATATAATAACAATGCCACTGATTTCAAGAGAGCAGATCTTATATCTGATTTATTCAAAATTACCGCTCTTAAAATCATTAGCATTATACTATTGCTATGGAGTTAGTCTCGAATGGTCTTAAACGCAAATAGTCTATGTAGCAACTCGTCTAAACGCTCAATGTCTAATTCGCATGTCATCATAATAGGAAGTAATCTAAAGATTGCACTGTGTTATCACTCTGCACTTTAAACAAACATTACAAATTACAGAGCCACTTGATTTTCTCTGTAATTATGCAATTAACGGTATCTGGTATTTGCAATTAGCCGTACTGAGCTGCCTAATAGCCTTATACATACAAGACAGGAGCAGCCAGACGAAAATTACCATGACAAGCGGCTAATAAGCTGCCAAACAAATTACAGTCAGTCAAATATGCTTGTGATTTCTACGTGATTGAAATTTCTATACGGTTTGTACCGAAATATGTCAGATAATTCAAATTAAACGAGGTACATACTAAAGCATAAAGCCTAGGATAATGTTCAGGCTTGGTAAATACTTTACCTATCAATACTGATGTTATGAGTTATATGCACCTCCGTCCTCCATATATCCTTACAATGAGGGCCCACCTAATTTACCGGTCGATAAATGAGTAGTAGAATGTATGCTTATTTATATTATGCAAAGCGACTGATTTAAAGAGTTAAATCATTCGTTCGAAATCGGTAGCAAAACTTAACTCCCTCACAAATCAAGGGTATCCAAATGATCACAGAGCTTTGAGTTGCTCTATGATTATGCAATCAATGGTATCTGGTTCGCAATTAGCGTACTGAGCTGCTAATAGCATCATGTAAACAATATATAAGACGTGACGTGATTTCGACATATTTTTGTCTTAACTCTCGGATAACGTAACCTTTATGACTTCTGTAGTAAATGTTTTAAGTCAAGACGTTGTTATGAAGGATTACAAGGGTTCATTTTAACAAGAGAGGCATACCTTTTGTTACTTCCCAGTAGTTCCCCGTATAACAAAGGTGCCCAACATAGGTATACAATGCACACTATACATATTATAAATATTTTCGTTGTCATTTCTAATCCGATCTTTCAAAGTAGGCTTACGTAGGCTTTTAAGGTAAAATTAATAAATGACTCGTCAATTAGGTAGAGAAAAAAAATTAAACATGGCCGACCCTGATTCACACAGCACGATTTGATACGATTTAACTACTCTAAAACTATTTTGAATCTATGAAAAGAGGCAAGAATTGAAACTTTGTATTTAGACTACTGGCAAAACGTAATGGTGTTAAATAAAAGAAAAACTGTACGTTTATTATTGTTTCATACAGATGAAAATTGTTGTTTTTATATCTGTCTACCTTTCGGTACCTACCTATTTATCTAGAACAATACTTATTTGACTAAAAAGGAATGTTTTTAATATGAAAACCAAAAGCAAATAAAACTGTTTTTTTATAATAACGATAGAATGTAAAAACAAAGGTTATGAACATTTTCTACGAAAAATAATTTTGTAACACGGTTGTCCGACAAAACGTTCAACGCCAGAAGCGTCGTTAGTTTTTTGCGTAAAATAGTTTACGTTGCTGAAATTTTATTAGTGCTAATGTACTGGTATTTTATGCGCATGATTTCAAATTTGCTTCATTTTAATACATATAAGTAACAATATATTTGTTTTAAAGAAAAAATATTAAACTATTTCAGAGATAAAATCAGGCGGGTGGGCCAAGATAGCGCTGACGAGACTCGACGACTCGACATGGTATGGAACGACGAGACCTATACAGGATAGAGATAAGTGAAAGAAGATGGGAAAGACCTTTGCCGAACAATAGAACAAAATAGGCTAACAAAAAAGATAAAATCAATGAATACAAAATAATTTTATCTATTTAACGTTAACAATGTGCAAATGCTTTTTTGGAAAAAACAACAGTTTGAAATTTAGAAGTAACTTCGATGTTACATACATGTTAATTTTTTTGTGTGAGTTATAAAAAAGTCACTGATATATATTAAGATATGACGACGGGCCCTGTATTTAACTCCTACAGACAAGTTCAACAAAAGCTTGTAGAATTCCATTTCAATGTTGGTGATGAGAATAAATTGAAATAATTCATAAGGACAGAGTTCGCGAGCAAAGACAAACGGGCCGGGGGCGCCGAATTATCTTTTTGCTCCGCCTTAAGGAGCCTTTTTAAATTGTGTCCTCGGTTTGGTCTTTTTGTTTCGCGTCCTTTGCCCAGTCGCTGTCTGAATTAATAACGTAGACTATTGCATGCTCTTTGTTGCTCAATATTTATAGTTTCTCTTTTTAATCTTTCGATTTAAACTTTTACCAAGTTTCAACAAAAGGATTTTTTTTTTAATTTTGTTTTTAGATTGTCCTTTGTGTTGATACTTGATTCGATTTAAAAATGGTAAAAAATGAATAGATTGTCACAATTTAAATGTGATTTAAAAATTATTATATTCAATTTAAAAAATATAAGTTTGAAACAGATTATTTATAATTTTATGAGCTCAATATTGAAACATATTTTTTTTCTATTTTAAACGTAACTTAACAAGACAAATAAATGCCCTGTAAAATGGTTTATAAAGCTATCGTCAATCTGTACCAGATTCAAATTCCTCCGAAGTGAAACCAAAACCCTTATCTCCAATTTCCTACAAACATCGCTGTCTACAGGCATACATCAAAAACTGAGAAACAACGGCGTAACCCTTCAGCGGCAGGGTCGGCGCGACCTTATCAAATTCTACCACGCGCTCCGTTCCGCCGATTGGGCAGGAACGATCTATTATTTTTATTCTTACACGTCACCCCGCCGTCATGCTCCGTTTATACAATGTTGCACTCTTAGATTTGTTTTATTTCACAATAACTTGTATGAAATCAATTTCTGCCAGTTTACGGGCGCTACCGCAAAGTCAGTTTTGTTGCCGACCGAATAGCTATTATTTATTTATGAATTAAATTGGTGAAAGCTTTGACGGAAATCGATTATTATATTTAGGGAAAATTGTTAACCTCAAATAAAGTTACTGACTTAATACCTACCTAATTACTAGGAATAATTCAAGCTTGACTTTTAATAGAATTTTTAATTTCGTTATTAAAACCTACTATGATTATGAACTGCAGGCTTAAAACGTATACTTACCTAATCCAACAAGTCGCCGGTAACGGATGCTGTCACCAAAATATCTATTTTTTTGATTGTGACTTAAAGTACGTGTCATATAATATGTTTAGTTTATCTCTCCTCTTATTTAATATATATGTTATCAATATTTTATTTAATGCTCGTAAATTTTTTTGGGATGAAGTTTCTTGTTGTACGATACGGACTTGAACAACTGACAAAAAATGTGTAAGATTTTCCATTATGATTTTTTTAGGGCCTGGAATTTTGCATGCAACTTATTTATTTTCGTGTCTTTAGTTTTAAGTGTTAATCATTTTTATTTTAAGTAATATTTATGTATCTATAGCAAAAATTTTCTGTATGTGTCGGTAGTGACAAATAAACAATTTATCTATCTACCTATGTTTGCAAAAGTAACCATACCTAAAACATATCCTTGCCATGACCGATTTGTTTGATGCCAAAATAAAAGCCCCGTATTATATTTGTAGCGTATAATATCGCTTTTATATAATAATACAGAGGTGCGAGGTATCATCTTCCGCGTTATATCGGTCGTAAGGCGATGCGCTGTTAGCGGTCCGTAGGACCCACATATGCCGGTGCTAGGGTTGGCTCTACTTCATACCAGAGTAATAAAAAAATAACCAATAAATATAAGAAGAGCCTTCAATGCTTATAATATACACCCATAACAAAAAATAATAATGCTTTCAAATAATGTAATTTTTAATAAGGTTTATATTAAAAACTGTTAATTAATGCATGTTACTTTTTTGAATCCAATTTTTAAACAACAGGTGGGAAAAGTTGGCAAATAATGTTAAATACACAGTAGTTATCACGTTTTTATCCATCACTTGAATGCAATTCTTATGTAATGTGTACTGTATTCTTGTGTTCTGTATAACTATAGCCCATATTATTAATACGCCTATATTTAGATTTTGCACATTGCCTACTTTGGGAAATCTTCTCATAGATTTCCCAAAGTAGGTAGAGCTTATTTAAGAAGATATATCTCTGTGAGAGACACAATCAAAATATTTTGTCTTCTAGACCAACATTTAGACATTATAAGACTGTATATTAAAAAATCTCAAGAATCACATAATGAATATTAAAAAAAAAATCGGTGTCAATACCATGGCAACCCTGAAGTCATGTGGGCCCGTAAAAAAAGTAATAAAAAGCAAATAAATCCGCGACCCCACTCTCCCTTGTGTCGCCTCCTTATTATTATGAACACCAAAATGTTACTCTCAGGCCCTCGATACGGAATCAATTCGCCAATATTTATATAGGCGCTGGATCTCGTAAAATTCTCGTGTATGAGTTTACGAACTTGAGGTAAATGACATTAGAAGCCCAGAAATAGGTAATTCACTTCAAAAAACATATATTTCTTGGCACTCTTTGGTTACAATATAAGCGTAATTGGTTAATATATTGTAATATTTTTTTTCAAATATTCATTTCAGCTCCTTCAAGTAAGCAATTTTTTTCAGTAATTTCTGTTTTATATATAGTTATATAAGTACTTTATTGGCAATTTTTTTGTCTTACTATTTGACTTACTGGTAAAGCAAGTATTATCTACTTGATGTCCTTCTTATTTTTAGAAGGTTTTCCAAGTTAGATGGTTGACTTGTATAAATAAAATATCAACTGCGTGGAGATGAAACAGCTAGCACATTCTATGTTTTCTTTGCTTTCAAATCCACATGATAGATGTAATAAATAAAATCCTCATATCACAGAGTTAATGAAAATTCCCAAAGCCATAAATCAAAGTCATCGCGTCTCCGGGACCCCACAGCCGTGCCGTGAGGTCTCGAGTTTAAATTCATTCATAAATAGATAATAGAGGGCGTAGTTTGCCTAAACTGTTTTATTCGGTGAAGATTGCGGCGCGACGCTAAGTTTGGTGGCAGTGAAGACGTTGCCCCTACCATTGGAAAGGTTTTTAAAAATGTAATTCAAGCTTTTATTAGAAACTTTTTTTAGCTTATGCACGTTTTATTTGCAATATTTTTATATGTTTAAGAGAATATGAACATTAAACGTTTTATGTTCATTTACGTGCTATTATCCTTCTTTTTCTTCTTCTTTACACACCGACTGCTGAAGTAATGGTCTCTGTCAATAAAGGAAGTATTTTCCTACAATCTCCACGTTGCTAGCATCGTGGTTTAGCGGGTAAAGACGCTAATGCCCGTTCTGTGGTAGCTATACCTCCCTTACTTAGTCGTCCCTTAAGACACCAGCGGGTAAAGAAAGGGGTGGTGACAAATTGTATTAATCTAAATGTAAAATGTTTTTTTCCAATAAGAGAAAAATTGAGAATCCTTTATTATTTCTACTTAAAAGCTCGCACTATCTTACTCAGCTTTGAATTATCGTCTGCAATATCCATATTAATGATATACTCAAGTTGAAATAAAAATGCAGCAAAGTTCAGTACAGTGACTATGTAACTTAAAAATACGATTGCATAAAATTTTCTCGATAGAAAGAATTTGCTAAGTTGCCTCCAAACCACGTCTTATCTACTAGAAGAACAGCTAGTATTCACGAAATATATCAAAATAAACCTTAAAGCTTTGGATTATAATTGCATGTTTGTAATTTGATACTGTGTAAAACTCTTAAAAGTTCATTTCCGCATATCAGTAAAAGATTTTCTAAATAAGAGGGAGCGCAAGTGCGGTGTTTCCAAACTTGCCTAAACTGTTTTATTTGATGAGATTGTGGGCGCTACGAGGGAGTTAGCGTCAGCGGCTTCTCCCTACCTGGCTACGGTGGCTTCATAATAGTTCAGTACGTACTAAATACACCTACTACAAAAAATACATGTTTTGAATTTTAATGTTCTCTGGATCTTTAAAAGGCACGTCCCTCTGTGTACTACCAGAGCCATACTTGGCCTGAGCAGCCAGAGGACTTGGCCTACACTCTCCTCGCTGGCTAGACGGGTTGGATCTCATTGATGTTAATAAGCTTTGTTTAACTTGTATTTTATAAGTCACCTACGACATCCACGGGAGGACTTAGAATGGCCCTATTCTACTCTGCCGGAAATCACAAGGCACGGCGTTGTACATTGAATATACTCGTATTTACTGAAAAAAAGTTGGGGCGATAAAGACATAATAATAGAGTAAGAAGAGTAGTTTGTTAGTCTGTTTGTACACGCTAATCTCCGGAAATACATGATGGATTTGAATGAAACTTTGCTTGTTATAAAGCTGTTGAGTCTAGGCAATATAATGGTTATAATTTATTTTGGAAAATAAAACACCTAATGTTGTCGCGAATGCGAAGCCAGTGTGTATTATTAAATATTTTTATTATTTATTTAAATATCAAGGTACCTAAAAGTCAATGTTTGGCTGTTGACAATTTTATTCTTTTGTCCGTGCGCGGATGGTTGCGCAGAAGAAGTGAACGCGGCGTGAAGAAGGTTATATTATCTGTGGCAGAGGGAAAAAGAGCGGCACAAAGTACAAGCACAAAATAAGATGGTAAAATTGTAATTTCTGACGATTATTGAGATTTTACGAGAGATCGAGTTTCGGTGAGCGTTTTATAAGTTTATTTACTATCTAGAGAATTCTACCGATAATAATTAATTACTATGTGTTTATGTTTCAGTGTTTTGAGTTAACCGATGCGTCCGTTTTTGTTATTGATTTATTGCAAGTTGCGACTTGCAATAGATAAATCAGAGAGAGAGAGAATTACCGATGCGTCGGTCTATTAGTTGGTCTATTGTAAACTGCGTGTGTTACAATAGACGGAAAAGAGATAAGAGAATAAGAGTTTGGGTTTAGGTGATCTGTTGTAAACTGCGTGTGTTACAATAGATAGAGAAGAGCTAAGAGAATAAGAGTTTGAGATTAGTTGGTCTATTGTAAACTGCTTGTGTTACAATAGACGGAAAAGAGATAAGAGAATAAGAGTTTGGGTTTAGGTGATCTATTGTAAACTGCGTGTGTTACAATAGACGGAAAAGAGATAAGAGAATAAGAGTTTGGGTTTAGGTGATCTGTTGTAAACTGCGTGTGTTACAATAGATAGAGAAGAGCTAAGAGAATAAGAGTTTGAGATCAGTTGGTCTATTGTAAACTGCGTGTGTTACAATAGACGGAAAAGAGATAAGAGAATAAGAGTTTGGGTTTAGGTGATCTGTTGTAAACTGCGTGTGTTACAATAGATAGAGAAGAGCTAAGAGAATAAGAGTTTGAGATTAGTTGGTCTATTGTAAACTGCGTGTGTTACAATAGACGGAAAAGAGATAAGAGAATAAGAGTTTGGGTTTAGGTGATCTGTTGTAAACTGCGTGTGTTACAATAGATTGAGAAGAGCTAAGAGACTAAGAGTTTGAGATTAGTTGGTCTATTGTAAACTGCGTGTGTTACGATAGACGGAAAAGAGATAAGAGAATAAGAGTTTGGGTTTAGGTGATCTGTTGTAAACTGCGTGTGTTACAATAGATAGAAAAGAGCTAAGAGAGTAAGAGTTATAAGCGAGGCTCGGGGTGGCTATAGGGGAGGTTGGAGGCCACACGGGGATGCGTCCCCATAGAAAGAGAGAATCCGCTGGATTAGCTAGTACATGAGCGGATGGAACAGCCATCCCAGGTGTGAGCGGATGGAACAGCCATCCCAGGTGTGAGCGGATGGAACAGCCATCCCAGGTGTAAGCGGATGGAACAGCCATCCCAAGTGTAAGCGGATGGAACAGCCATCCCAAACGTAAGCGGATGGAACAGCCATCCCAAACGTAAGCGGATGGAACAGCCATCCCAAGTGTAAGCGGATGGAACAGCCATCCCAGGTGTAAGCGGATGGAACAGCCATCCCAAATATAAGCGGATGGAACAGCCATCCCAAGTGTACCTAAGCGGATGGAACAGCCATCCCAAATCCTGTGGAACAACCACCAAGTGTTTGCGTAACACTGTAATTGTATCAGAGATAAAGCTGAGTATACCAAACGAGATGAGGGTGTATTATAAGTACAAGACTTTCGTCATGATGACCATTTTTCCAGGCCAGCTTTGGTCATTGGCGACATGGTGGAGGTGCTGATCTAAAAATCTGAATTACCGTGTTTCAACATAAAGATTTGTGTGTTTGTTGCAATTTACGGATGAATATACTTATTCCTATTGTTACGAACAAATGCTATAAATAGACATGTAAAATTAGTAATAGGGATGTTGACCAAAAAGTGTTCCAATTATTTTATTCAGTCCGATGGACCGAGGGTTAGATTAGATTATTCAAAAATGATTGACTAATTTATTTTTGTATAGTAAAGTAAAGTAGTAATAATTTACGAAAGTGCAGAACATCAAGGATTCAGAGTGGAGGCAATTTACGGTACGTGAACGAATAGTGAAAATCGTACTTAATCGTGACGTTATGCGAATTTAAATCCGCCATATTTTTGTCAGTATTTGCGAATCAGAGAAAAGAATAAATGCAGATAGTGAATGTTCTCAAATAACCTGCCTTAAAAAAAAATTGTCCACATCCCTATTGTGTTTTTATATAACAAATGCCTAACTATATTTACTAGAAAGAAACAGCAGTCAAAGTTTGTGGATCAAATACAGTTTATTTAAATCATGTTTTACAATTTGAAGCATGAGTTTTTGAATTAAGGATAAAAATTACACTAAAACAGGTACCTTTTAAACTTAACAATAAGTATAAGTATATATGTGTTAGTTTTACTGTTAAAAATAAAAGGGTTTTGACTTCATAGATCAAACAGTGTATTTTTATATTTAACGAACTGAAATACTTGTGTTAAATTTAATACAAAGCTGCATTTTTTTTTCTCTTCAAATAAAAAAAAAAAGGGTAAATAGTCCAATTTGTTTTCAAAAAGATCTGATTGACTTGAGCATCTAGAGTTCGAATCCCACCAGAGGGCGTGTGAGTTTACAAGACTGACATTCCCTAACAAGTATTAGTATTGTCATAAAACTCCTGCAGATGTAGACAGATACTAAGGTATATTTATAAATAAAATTCTTATAGCAGATGACCAGAATTTTTGAAGAATAGTGTAGATGTAGCCTACGCACATTCAAAACAGTGAAGTTTCAACGTTTTCTTTGGCCGAGAAAGGTCTCGCGAATGAATAACCTATAATTATAATTGATTCTGATTTCAGTAGCATAAAACCTTTAGTAAAATATATTTAAAAAAATAAATAAAAATCGATATCAAAACAGCGGCAAATATCAGATTGTGAGATTTTAAGGCAAGTCACAAACAATATAAGTACTTTAATAAAGGTTTGAAAGAGAGCACACATAATTCTAGATAAATTCTTTAAAATGTTAACTAATAATAAATTACACTTATCTAAGAGGAAGGAGTGACAAACATTGGCAATCAAGAGCTGTAATCAATAGAGTACCTGGGCTAGGACTATCTATAAATAAAAGCAGAAAGTAATAGGGCACACTGAAAGGTTGAGAAGATAGTAAAGGCTCGAATGGACATATAAAAATAACAAAGGTAAAAACGTCGTCAGGCGTGACAATGACTCATTCAATAGGACATTTCCATTACAACTTGAAGTTGAAAGTACAGTACCATCAGTACAGACTACCTTAAATTTTAAGGTCAATGTACCCAAGGAAGAGTCTCAAATAGAAGTAGTCAGTAGAAAAGACAGTTGAAGGCAGAAAATCCACCAGGGCTTCGACGGTCAGAGCTAGAGAAAAGATAAATTCCTGGACAGATTGTTACACCGTACCTAATTGAGAGATGTGTATGGTGGTGAACTTATTTATAATAAACCTAGGTATTGTAAAAGTTATGGTTCTCTTTATTCTTTCGCCGTGGCGGAGTGTCGCGAATGCGAAGCCAGTGTGTATTATTAAATATTTTTATTATTTATTTAAATATCAAGGTACCTAAAAGTCAATGTTTGGCTGTTGACAATTTTATTCTTTTGTCCGTGCGCGGATGGTTGCGCAGAAGAAGTGAACGCGGCGTGAAGAAGGTTATATTATCTGTGGCAGAGGGAAAAAGAGCGGCACAAAGTACAAGCACAAAATAAGATGGTAAAATTGTAATTTCTGACGATTATTGAGATTTTACGAGAGATCGAGTTTCGGTGAGCGTTTTATAAGTTTATTTACTATCTAGAGAATTCTACCGATAATAATTAATTACTATGTGTTTATGTTTCAGTGTTTTGAGTTAACCGATGCGTCCGTTTTTGTTATTGATTTATTGCAAGTTGCGACTTGCAATAGATAAATCAGAGAGAGAGAGAATTACCGATGCGTCGGTCTATTAGTTGGTCTATTGTAAACTGCGTGTGTTACAATAGACGGAAAAGAGATAAGAGAATAAGAGTTTGGGTTTAGGTGATCTGTTGTAAACTGCGTGTGTTACAATAGATAGAGAAGAGCTAAGAGAATAAGAGTTTGAGATTAGTTGGTCTATTGTAAACTGCTTGTGTTACAATAGACGGAAAAGAGATAAGAGAATAAGAGTTTGGGTTTAGGTGATCTATTGTAAACTGCGTGTGTTACAATAGACGGAAAAGAGATAAGAGAATAAGAGTTTGGGTTTAGGTGATCTGTTGTAAACTGCGTGTGTTACAATAGATAGAGAAGAGCTAAGAGAATAAGAGTTTGAGATCAGTTGGTCTATTGTAAACTGCGTGTGTTACAATAGACGGAAAAGAGATAAGAGAATAAGAGTTTGGGTTTAGGTGATCTGTTGTAAACTGCGTGTGTTACAATAGATAGAGAAGAGCTAAGAGAATAAGAGTTTGAGATTAGTTGGTCTATTGTAAACTGCGTGTGTTACAATAGACGGAAAAGAGATAAGAGAATAAGAGTTTGGGTTTAGGTGATCTGTTGTAAACTGCGTGTGTTACAATAGATTGAGAAGAGCTAAGAGACTAAGAGTTTGAGATTAGTTGGTCTATTGTAAACTGCGTGTGTTACGATAGACGGAAAAGAGATAAGAGAATAAGAGTTTGGGTTTAGGTGATCTGTTGTAAACTGCGTGTGTTACAATAGATAGAAAAGAGCTAAGAGAGTAAGAGTTATAAGCGAGGCTCGGGGTGGCTATAGGGGAGGTTGGAGGCCACACGGGGATGCGTCCCCATAGAAAGAGAGAATCCGCTGGATTAGCTAGTACATGAGCGGATGGAACAGCCATCCCAGGTGTGAGCGGATGGAACAGCCATCCCAGGTGTGAGCGGATGGAACAGCCATCCCAGGTGTAAGCGGATGGAACAGCCATCCCAAGTGTAAGCGGATGGAACAGCCATCCCAAACGTAAGCGGATGGAACAGCCATCCCAAACGTAAGCGGATGGAACAGCCATCCCAAGTGTAAGCGGATGGAACAGCCATCCCAGGTGTAAGCGGATGGAACAGCCATCCCAAATATAAGCGGATGGAACAGCCATCCCAAGTGTACCTAAGCGGATGGAACAGCCATCCCAAATCCTGTGGAACAACCACCAAGTGTTTGCGTAACACTGTAATTGTATCAGAGATAAAGCTGAGTATACCAAACGAGATGAGGGTGTATTATAAGTACAAGACTTTCGTCATGATGACCATTTTTCCAGGCCAGCTTTGGTCATTGGCGACAAATGTAGAACCGTAATTGTCCAACTAAACTATAAAAAATGTAAATATGACGCCTTAGCAAAACTTTTTCAGCCTGATGAGCATTTTTGTCCATGCGAACGAAGTCGCAGTCATTAGCTAATTATTGATAAAATAGAAAAATGTCCTAGATGTAAATAAATGTGAAAAACCCAAGACCACATTAATCTTGACTTTGAAAAAAACCTGCACAAATTGTATCAGAATTTTCCCCTGTTGAATTGATTTAGAAGGTGGTCTTTATGGACGGTACGATTTAATAAGAGTAGGAATTGATATTTACGGCCGACACACGATCGAGTTTTATTAGTACTGCTCATTACTTTTTAATACTTGCTTATTTAATTTTGACGTTGGCAACTAGATGCAAACATAATACGTATATTAAAAAAAATGCGGAAGCATACACTACTATTTAGACGGACGATTTTTTTACACTTTCACATAATTCTCAATCACTATGTAAATTGTGCAGAGAACCGGTCTTCTATATCTAAGCCTGCCTTATAGTATGTAACGCGTCTTATATTTAAAATTCTCTTGAATAAAAGAATATGCGTAACGTTAGAACATTACGATATGCATGAGCAAATTGGCCCTACATGTTGAAATTTCAAATTAAAAGAAGATTACCTCGCGTATCCATTAGTTTCAACGAAGTAAAAATAATTTCATAGATTTAATACGTTAAAGTGCTTGTGAAAGAGGGTTCCCAAATTTGGCGATATTTCAGCGGCTATCCGCAGCATTGTGTTTCGGCATAGGCTGCCTGTACACAATTTTATTTTCCGCTTTTTGGGTAATCAATAGGGGAAACTCGACGCCCCTAAGCAGCAGGACACAAAAAGTCGTGGAGCGGAAATAATGAAAAACGTTCAATTGAAAATTATTTTAAACATATTTGTGAAATCGTAATTTCATTTATGTTACAAATATTTTGAATTTAAATAAGTAAAGAAACGTATCTTTTTTTATATGATAGAGCACTTACATATGTTGTACGTAAGTACTATTTTGTAATGGTAACACATTTAAAGAGAAACGAACACCTACTATACAATTCTACAGCTACAAATCAGCTGTTCCATAGACAATAAAATAATGACCACCTTAAAATATTTAAATACAGCATACAGCTCGTAAATGACGGTAAACTTAATTATAAGAGTTTTCTAAGAATTTTAAATTGCATTGGTTCTTGGTTATTGATAACAGCATCTAGTTTTTAAGGCTTTTCTTACTCTACAGCTTTTGTTGTTCTAATAGTGAAATCTAATATTCATTCCAATGATAGGTATTTATATCGAGGGCCCTCTTGGAGTTCTACGAATAAAATTTGAGTAGTTTTAATCGTGTCAGATTTTGTTCTTATTTTACTTTATTAGGTTGTAAGGTAAGTAGTTCAGCTTTATTACCTTGGGATTAATTCACTAGTATTTCCCTTAGTATATCCTAATTTTTCGTTTATGATTTAGTCAATGTTTCAAATTAGATTTGCGCTAGTTTTGTTTTTATTAAAAAAAATATCAAATAAGTGCTAAAGCAAATCATCTATACTTTTGCTTCCTTAAGTAAATGCTAATTAATAAATTTCAACGGGTAATGAACATAGCCTATTGAATCATCTTCAAAATAAGTACCTTATAAAACTAAAAAGGTATATATTTTTTATTTCATCATATCGAAAACGTGACTTGTACAAGTCGCACGATGAAGGCAAGTAGTATAGGCGAATGCGGTTCCAAAACGTCTCGAGTGGATGATTGCGGCGGAAAATAGGTCCCCTTGTTTGCTAGGTTCCTTTTACCGATCGAACCAATTAGGGCTTTAATGTTCATGTTTGTCCTATTCAAAAAAGTTTATTATGCTTTATCTATATCAGAAGATTTTATGTGGAAAAAAAATCAGCTTTCTATCGAAACACAACTTTTTGCCATAATTAATAAGTCTTTGTGTCCTTCACGAAAACTTGGCACAAAATTAATCAATGAAGTATATAGTCATTCATAAAGTATTTTTTCATTTTATATTCTCTTAAGTTTTGCAAACTTTTTAGAGACAGTAAGAAGTAAATAAATATATGAAAAGGTATCTACAGGTTTGCGGAGACAGGAAGCCGTCTCGAGTGGATGATTGAGCTGGAAAATGGGACGATTTCTCGTTTCTTGTTAAATGCTGTTCGATTGCTGCTGCGTGTTTTTGTGCTAAGTCTTGGGGCAAATAGTCGTACATCCTGTGACTCACTTTTATACCTCGAATTTAGAATAATCTTAGAAGAGACCAAAAGTATTTCGTACGTTCGGATAATATATATGCATAAAATATTGAATTTGTTTCTAATAGCAATTTTTATTTATAGTTGTTATTTTTCTTTCAAGGAAGATTAATAGTTTATATCTTATTTAAAAAATTATGACCAGAATTTATCTCTGCCTTAATTTAAAAAGAGAAATAAGTGCTATTTATTATTAGGTTTACCGGATAGAGCAAGAGACACGATTTTCTTCCTGATGTGTATGTATTTAGGTGTAAATGACCTGAAATGAGTATTACATAAAGTACTTAAAGTTTTAAAACACAAAATGAAAACATTGAAATATGTATAAAAGGTTTTCAATGGAACAGGTAACTCAATGGCAATCAAAGCAACAAAACATTGACTCGCTTTTGCTAAGTAACGAATAGTCAATGAAACAATAACAAAATACAAAGAAAACTACAATTCACCGTAATTAATTCGGCTGAAAACCGCAATCGACTAATGAGTCGCCACACTAAAGTTATTCGAGAAACACTGGTACAAATTATCACGTCACAACGTCTATTTACAAAGTGTGCTCAATGTCCATCACATAAGGTGTAAATTGCCATGAAAGGTCAATAAAGGTAGAGCGATGCTATGATAAATGCGAGGGCGAGGCGAATGGTACTAGTAAGTGGATTAACAGAATTCAGCTGCAAACTTATGCCATGCCAGATGCTTTTTCGATGCAGATTTAGGGTTTTGGAATCAAATTGGATGAATGAGTTTCGGTTTTGTTGGTTAGGGTGAGATTTGTGTTTTTGCTTTCCATTTATTTGCAATTTTAACGCTATAGTTGCGGTGATTTTACTAACAGTCCTTGTAACAATATAAAGGTAAATTTAAGTACTTATGTTTAAATAAGCTTTAGGTACTAGGTAGGCTGTAGGTAAGTAACAATTCGCCAGTGGAAAATAACAAGTCAGTAAGCAGTTATGTAGACTTCATCGGAAATCATCATTCGAAAATTTACAAAAAATAATTACAGTTCCAGGGAGCGTATCACAAGCGGCCTAAAATATCTCGAGCTCCTCCGTGCTTCGAAAGGCCTATTGGATTAATACAGAAAGGCGATAGACTTATCGCCGTTAGATGACAAATATGAAGCTACATTAGATATCTTTAAACAAGTTATAAAATCTAATAATTCGATAAAGAAAAGCTCAACTAAAGAAACGCAGAAGTTTACGTCCAAAATTATAGCTACATACAAAATAACATCCGAATCCCTACGAGTTAAGTTTTAAAGGGTGTTAAAAGTTCACTTAGTTGCATGTTGCGCCGAGCATTTCACTCTAACCAGTTTATAACCACGCTATAAAAATTCATTAGTTTTAAGTCAGCGCGATGCTAAAGACAAATAGTTTTAATAAAAGCTCGCGTGGCGCCGCGCCGCGCCCGCACTAAATGTAAAGCATACGTTTAAGTGCTAATTTAATTAATTGTTCCATTTCCCCATATACGCTGAAAACACGCAGCGATCCCCCACTCCCCCCGCCCCGCGACCCCGCCAGCACCACCTGCCTGCAACTACCCAACAACAATATTTTTCACTTATGCGCAAACCCCAACAAATTGCCCCTATTACCGCACAGCTCTCGCAAAACGCTCCCCATGAAAAAACTGCGCAGAATTACACAAAAGTAACTCACGAGCGAAATAAAGTTACATCCTAACGATCATATAAACTAATTTATTCCTACGAAATTATTTTGAAGAATCGTAATGGATGTCACCTGTACTGTAACTGGCAACTTTGCCAATTTAACTTTATTTGTGTCGAGCCAATATTCGCGACTTAAACAAGTTTTTGAGCGTACTTTATCGTCGCTAAACTTTATGTAGGAAATGAAAAAACAAGATAACTGATTATATAAGAATGGTATCGGATCCGTGGGGGCCCGGAATCCGGGGGGCGAAGCGACAAGAGCCGTGAAAGAGATCCGCCCGAGGCAGGATTATTGAATTATCAAC
Organism: Acrobasis consociella; assembly: GCA_963555685.1. Classification (NCBI taxonomy): domain Eukaryota; kingdom Metazoa; phylum Arthropoda; class Insecta; order Lepidoptera; family Pyralidae; genus Acrobasis; species Acrobasis consociella. The sequence continues at coordinate 7,474,756 of OY743122.1, read as the reverse complement.
AAAACATCGTACGGCTGAAAGCCTACGCGCTCTAATTACTTTCTACTCGACGGTATCATCTCAAAATCGGATGAGATTTGATGAGTAATCGATCGCGCCTTAATTGCGGGCTCGATTTGTTAGTACTGCAAATAAAAAGGATTTTAGGGGAAATTTACACACGCAATAAAAATAAGCGTATCGAAAACAGTGGGGCGGGTATTGCGGGTGGTTAAAACGAACCCGATACTGCTGGCAAATTAAAATCAGACCATGCGTACGGCCATTGTGAAGGAGAGCATCGTATTGTGAGCGATTCCTCTGCTTGGAAAAACACAAATGGCGCGGCAGGGTTAAGCTCTTTGTTAATCGAACGCTGGATCCATCTCATTGAGTGAAAGGTAACGAGTGTTTACACAATAACCACTTATGTACATCAAATTGGTTTTTCACGTAAATATTTTCACATTCTGTCGCTTCAAAATTTAAAAGCCTCTTGATGTGGGTGCGGATTGTGGACTTTATTCACTCTGAATAAAGATTGTTGTTGGTCGGGTTTACATAGTAGGTATTAATTTTCAGTAAGCTGTTATTCATATAGACAGTTGAAGGTACATTTTAGTAGAGACAAATGTGCGAGTCCCTATTCTTTTTAAATAGAGCGTGTATGTCCAAATTCGGTTTCGTAAACATTTTAATGTCTTTATGCAAAACATAACACTAAGAAAAGGTTGTGTACAAAATTCTGTTGTAATCAATATTTTATCGACAATACGTTTTTTTTATAAGGTCTAAGGAAAATACAGACAAATTAGTGAAAACCGTGAAAACCAAAAATTAATTTTTCATTCAAAGAATTGTTATGAATGCGGGCAGAACTTTTATTCGTGCACTGCCTATAAAAATAAAAATAAATATATAGGCTAAATCATTTAGTGATTTCTATTGTGATACTTTGGAGGACCAGATAGGTTAAATCGTGGACAGACCGCACTAGGGTGGTGGTTCGGTGGTACGCGGCGAACCGAAAAACCGCCACCGCCCGCGACCCCCAGTGGTCAGGACGGAATTTCAGCCGCGTACAACTTGTGCTTCCAAGTTCTAACTATTTGACATTAGCTATTTGCAAAGCGTTGAAATTTACGTTTTAATTATCGATATTGATTTTTTTGACAAATAAATTACTACTAATACATTGTATGTTTTTTTTTTGCAAATCAATTTGCAAATCTCAAGTTTAAGATATTTTTGTATTTTATTGTGTTTGAAACTGTTATAAGATAATTTAAATAATATCTTGCATCACTTGCTTGATCTATATTAGACTATATCTCAATATTTAATGAGGTAAATTTATCGCATTTCATCATAATATATTAAATTGAATTAGACAGCTTTTTTATATTTTGCTAACTTGGTCTACTTCGCGCATTCTCAGATATTTTGCTGCGTTGTTGCTCTAAAGATGTTACGCGTGTCAATAGTCACATGATCACTCTTCTTCTTCTAAATACCTTTAAAAGGCAAGCTCTTGTCGATGTCAATGTTTATAAATAGAAGCACACACTGACGATTTTTGGTAGCAGAAGTATTGGAGTGGTTTGACGACATTGACGACCTCCAGTGGTTACCAAGCTAGTCCCCACCCAGAGGTCCCGGGTTCTATCCCCGGTTTATATCTAATATCTATATATGTATTTGTTATAAAATATGGTATCGTTGAGTTGGTATCCTAAAACACAAGTCTCAAACTTACTTTGGGGCTAGCTCAGTCTGCGTAATTTATCCCTATATATTTATTATTTATTACTGCTTTTCTATTTTACACACCAGTAAACTTAATAGTCATTAATATGCAGGTTTCCTCACGATAATTTCCTTTACCGGACTTTCCCCGAACATGTTCCTACATGTTCACTCATATAGGTACATTTTATACAACATCTACAAAAAGTCAGTTGACCCCGAGTTCACTTTTTACTTTTAAATATTTAAAGCATGGGTGTTCAAGTGAAAAATAGCTCGGAATATTTGCTACTACCCAGATTCCTGTCCCTATTTCGAGGGATCGTGCCGAAATGACAACAGATTTAGGTAAAGCGGGAAGCGAGGTGTGAAATGTATTCGAGCGTTATACTTATATGACATTCTTTTGGACTATATATGTATGTACGTACGCGTATCGCTTTTATTAAAAAGAACCCTATAACTTTATGTTTAATATACACCCACTTGTAGTACATAATAGGGAAAGTGGTTTTCCTTTTGGGATTTCATTATTATATATTTTATTATTGAGAAAGTAGGTACAGGAAAATTCTACCTCAAGTCGTTCGAGTGTAGTTTATTTGGTCCCAAAAATAGTCACAGAAATTAAGAAAATATGGGCATATTTTCTTACAATTTTATTCCTGAAACTTATTCTACTTTTGTTTGTTTCTTTGTTATATGATGTGTATATAATATTGAAACAAGCAAGTCTTGTAAAAACTTAAACATGAATCGAGCAAGGAATTCCTTCTTTCAGTTCAGGAGTACAAAACCAAATATGATAAAACAGTAAAAAATCTGCACATTGAATGTATTTGTAATTTTTTTTTTAATTAGTTATGTAAGAATTTTAAACATGTCTGTCTGTTTGTTGGTCTCTTTGTACACGCTTATCTCCGGAAAATCTGGACGAAATCGAATGTTTTTTTTGTCATGTTGCTGTTTGTTAAGCTTTTGTTAAGTTGTAATTGGTTCTGGAAAATGAAATACCTGATGCAAAACTATAAGAAATATAAAAATGACGCCTTAGCAAAAATTGATCTGCCTGATGAACATTTTTAATAATAATAAAAATCGAAGGTCTGGAACCCCTGATGCAGAACCATGTTAATAATTGTTGCATAAACATCTGATGTTTTTTAACGTATAACACAAGTAATACACACATCTATAGGTACATTAGTTCGTGTTTATATTAATACCAGAGTCAAAAAAATCACGCAAACGAAGTCACGGGCATAAAAAATACATTGAAAAAGAAAAGCAAGACTCACAAATATACGACTCATATCCGTAAAGGAGCAGTAATAACCAAATGTGAAAAATGCTCGTAATCGTCTTAAAAGGCCAAAAGACTTCCCATTGACGGCGCGCAAACTCAGATTTGCATTCATTCGAGGAGCTTGACGGCTGTTTGAATATGTGATTCCGTTCGCAATCCGACCGAGACTTCGAAAGAGCAATTTGAATCTGTCAAACAATTCGTTGGTCTGTGAATGGGATTCTTATTTTAGGTGAGCGATGAAAATGTTTGAAATTGTAATGAATTTTATGAAACTATCAATTATTTTTATTATTCATATCAATGAGTAACATAATCCGAAACCGAAAACAAAATCATTTTTTTAATCAGCTTAAAAGTAAGTAAAATATGCATTTAAAAACTAATAGAAGGGGAAACTGTGAAGTTACAGAAAAAGGATGAACGTACAGCGTAGTAGCCTCTTGACGTCACTGTATGTATATATGTCTCGCGCGTACGAAAAATATAGTCACCACAAGTGCCATTAAGATATATCGAGCTCTTTCTTGCTACGGAAGGCAAGTTTAGCCTTTAAATTCAAGCTGTCATCATTTTATGACAGTCATTAGACTATGTCAGGTGCCTTTAGATTGCTTCAATATATCTGATTCCAATGTCAGAAAATTAAAGAGAAAAAGCTATTTAACACCTAGGTAAAAGTTGAAGAAAAACATCTTTTATATTCAAAGCTAGCCGAGAATCAGCTCCAAGATCTAGATGATAACGACCTTGTCGAAAACTAACTCAAGTCCGGTACAAAAATGCAAATGTACAACATTCAACTTTAATTTTAAACCTTTCACCTTTAACACTAAAATGTTCCCGACCGCGTAACATCAATGACGTACAACTTTTTCCGATCCCCATTTCCCTAAAGGGTCCCCTTCGGAGGGATCGCTTAACGAACGTCACGACACTTGTAATTAGCTTTGTCACCGGATCCGGCGCTGACGGAACCCTAATTATAAATTAGCTATTCTATTGTTTCGCCGTGGCCTAATAAAGTGAGTTTATGTAAAATCTCTTCTAGATTCGGGATTCGGTTACAAACGTGAAATTTGTCCGGCAGTGTGTCGAGTCATTTAGTGTGATTTTACAATTGGGTTTTAAAAATGTTAGGAGTCGCTGAATATAAGTGTTATATTTATATATCACAAGCCCGACTATGTTGCTTGGGCTTACGTCACATATATTACAAAATAACTACGATCAATGCCCACGCTCCAAACTTAGTTATTTTGGTTTTAAAAAAATTACAAAAACTCACTCTTATATGTAATAACGATGACTTCACATTTTGGAATACAAAACAATTGAACTCAATAAATAAATTTGATAACACATAAATTGAAGGAATCTCATACTCGTCTTAATTAAAATTCATACTAATATGAAGGTAGTTAATATTCCCGAAATAAAGTTAGGGTCGGTTATCGTTGAGCTTATCGGCTGCCCTTTGAGTTCGACCTTTGTACAGTCACCATACGCTCAAATATTTCGGGAATATCTCGATTAGGGAAAAAATACCAAAGTTCTAATTTTTATTCTTTAAAAGTAACAAAGGATTGTGTAAAAAGAACATTTTGTGAATTAATCGAATTTTCCTTTAAACAAAAAATACTCGTACATTTTACGAAGTATTTAAATTGCCAACACCTTTTTATTTTTAAATCGTTCGCTCATCGAATATTTCCAAAGATTATCCGCAAAATTTTTGAACTCTGGTTACTCTTTGACCCTCTGGTTACCCTCAATGGCTACAATCGAGGTTATACCCTCATTTAAATATCAAAACAGCCTCTTTCCACCCGGTTTGTCTATCTACATCCCGCAACATAACACAAACAAATTAATTCTAATAATGAACCCTAATAAATAGGCTCTGTTTACCCCTTAAAGAATGAATGTTATAATAATTGGAGCAAAGATACAATTTACAGTTTTGAATTTGAAATTCAGTAGGGTGAATTAATTTCAGAGTTTCAACAAGTATTGTACGTGGATATTGAGAAAAGGTTCACCTTTAACTAATTTGCGATAAAGTTTTATTGTTGTTAACCATAATAAAGTACATTATTATCATTATAAAAGTTACTTTCTTATATTATGGTAAATTTACATATTTTATACATACATACATACATACTATCACGTCTTTATTCCTAATGGGGCAGACAGAGCATTTTGGGTCTTGCGGCTCAAAGAAATCAATACAGTGACGGGTTGCTAGCCACATCGCCTGTTAAAATGATTCGCATTTTTGCCCATTCCCTCGATCGGCTTTTACGATCTGCGCGGGAAGAGAAGCAGCTGGTACATTCTAAGTTTTTTCGTTTCTCCCAGACCAGCATGGGAGCAGAACATATTTTATGCCTATAATCAACGTCATCCAAGTAGCTGCTTATATGCTGCTAGGTCTAAAATTATATTTTCCTGGTTTATGCTTATAAACCTCCATGAACTGCTCGAACTGAAGGTCGGCCGCTTATGTCTATGATCTGTTGTCACGGTTTATACCAAAAACACAACTCTTTGGCAAAAGTATGTGAGAGAGGTACTCATCACACGAGTATATTACAGAGTCTCCCTTTGATAATAATATTGTCTGAATGATGAAAATAATGATGTAAGTATACCACGGTCCTATATTAAGAAGTATTGAAATGTAGGAACCTTAAAAATAAGACTAAACTAAAATGTAAAGGAAAATATTGAAAATGGGACGAAAAGTCGCTCCGGAGGACAGGAATAGTAAATCAAACGCTTCCGGCCAATCCCCTCTACATCCGCCTCCTCCGTGGGAAATGGACATTTTTACGCTCATTTTTGTATATTTTATATAAAACAGAAGGAATAAAATTCATATTTTGTTAAATCTTTTTAAATTTTGAAAAATCTTGAGAATCATTTAGATAAATTGGTCTTCGACGACATTGTCATCGAAAACGGTCTTCTTTCTCTGCGGAAGTCCAAAATGGTTCTAACAAGGTACTTGCGTTGCATGTTTCCAATATTTTAGAGTATCTCATTTCTGTTAAATTCTAATATACTTTGTCATATGTTCTATAATTATTTGTACTTATATAAATATATTGTGATTAGCATCTCTATACTTTTATGATTATATTTATGTATACACTTCTAGAAATATTTCTTTTAATTCTGTATCTTATTTTAAAAGTATGTACCTATTAGATGCTGTTCTCGGACAAAAACAAACATTTTAAACACATACATACATATATAATATTATCACGCTTGTTTTCCAAAGAGGTAGGCAGAGACTATAGATCTCCACGTTTCAGTTTGTAAACCTAAATTAAAATTATTACTCTGATTACATAACTTAAAGTATTCATCGAATTAGCGTTCAACTCATAAAATATGCAAGCGAAACAATATGGCGCCACCTTATAGGGACAAAACTGTTAACAGAGTATAAAACTGCAAAGCCTTTTCAATTAAAACTTCCGCGGCTCTAATTATGTCCCCGGACATCTATTTGCGTGAAATAAAGCAAGCAAGTCGACGCATCCCCTCGCTTAAGTGAATTCCGTTAATTAAACCATAAAAACTTCGATAAATTAAGATCCCAGCCAATTCCCCCCCTAATATAGTCCACCTCGAAAGATTTCAGATGCAAACGACACGATACAGCCGGCCCAGAACATAAATTGTTCCGGCCCCACATTTTTGTTTCGCTCCAATTTTCGTTATTGTAATGCAGTATTGGTTTTATTTGTAAAAAAATAGTTGGTCAGATTTAAAGTGATAACCAATTATTTATTTATTTTTTAAATATATAAAGCACGCTTGGCTCAAGGACTTTACTTACACAATCGCGAAAACGTTTCAAAACGAAGTTTAAATAGTATTCTTAATATCCAAGAAACGATGATTTCATTATTATATTTATTTCAGTAGACACAAAAATTATAAAAAACAAATATGACAAACGTCACGTCTAGTTATTTAGGTCATCGTTTAACAGCCTGTACTAAAATGTAGTTATTATAATGTGGGAATCACTTCCATAAAGATATTACCGTTAACAAACTGTTGAACGTTCGCGGTTTCGTTTACAATGGAAACAGTAATGGAGTTTTAAGCTGCTTTTAACGTAATAGTGCAAGGTCAATAGATTTAATTGCTAAAAATGCTGTAATTTATCATTTTGAATGTTTGATTTAAGTTCAGCAATATAAGGGTTCAATGAAAAAAAATTAACCCTTATAGGATCACTCATGCGTCTGTCTGTCCGTCCATGTGTCAAAGCCAATTTGCTCCGAGTATACTAGACCAAATCAGGTGAGGTAGTATGGTGTAATTCTATGATCCAAGCGCAGGTGTGCAAAATATTTTATTTTAATAAATGTCATTATCGGGGGATAAATAAAAAAAAAAGTTTTGGAACCCTTACTGTTTCATATATGAAAGGGCTCGTTATCAGGATCTCAAATATGTTATTGTTATTATTGAAAAATTAAGATTTTTGATTTTATTCATGAAAAAAGACAACAACTGACCATCCCCCCCCCCCCCAAATTTGAGAAAATTACAAAATTCATTGCTCGTAGATTACAGGAAAACCTTTATGAATTCTCTCAGTTGAAAATAAAGTGGTAAACTCGACAGTTAACTCGCGTTCAAATGGGATTATTGCTATTGCCAAATGATTTTCCTAATAAAATAATCAATTTTTTCAGTGTTGTTTCAATAAATAATTTATTGTCAAACCAAAGGTTAAACAGCGAATAAAATATCAAAATTAAGTGTTTACTAGTCAGAATTTGAAAGTTTTTTTCAAAGTCTCTATTGCGGGCCCCTTTTGTGCAGGCCCCGGGGCTGTAGCCCCGGTTGCCCTCTCCTAAATCCGGCCTTGGTAAAAACATGTTGCACTTCCATTATTGTTGAAAATAATGAAATTGATGACTAAGTAATAGCTTCATATCGTTAGCAATATTAAAAGTCGACAACTATTAATAACATTCAAAGATAAAAACCTCTTTAAAATAACGACATCAATTATGAAAAGCGATGCGAAAGTCCATACATAATTCAAAACCGGTATACTCCAATCGCAAACCATTTTTCCGTACATGGAAACTCCATACGTTAATTACTGTCGGACAAAGCAATAAGCCACTAATAGACGATAAGGTGTGCCCCAACTTGTGGAAATTTTCATTAGCGAATTTGAGGTTAACAGCTTGTGTGTTTTAGGTAATTGGAACGTGTGCGCGAGTCGTGCATTTGGCTTATGTCGACTTTTTGTGTGTTTTGTGTATCAATTTCAGGACGTTATTACCGTTTATTTCAGCCTTGTTTTTATACTAAATTGGAAACATCTTGCCTGAGATATAATCGTCTATTTATACCACTTTTCGCTGTACTTAGTACTTTTATAGTTAGGTTCACAGTTTGATTTTTAGTAGGTACTTAATTGGAACGTGTGCACGAGTGGTGCATTTGGCTTATGTCGAGTTTATGTATGTTTTGTGTATTAATTTCAGGACGTTATTGCCGTTTATTTCAGCCTTGTTTTTATACTAAATTGGAAACATCTTACCTATGGTATTTTTGTCTATTTTATTCCACTTTTTGCTGATTTTCTACTTAGTACTTAATTTTTAAAGGTTATCAGTTTGATTTTATTTAGTAATTGGAACGTCTGTGCGAGTCGTGCATTTGGCTTATGTCGACTTTTTGTGTGTTTTGTGTATCAATTTCAGGACGTTATTACCGTTTATGTCAGCCTTGTTTTTATAATAAATTGGAAACATCTTGCCTCAGGTATTTTCGTCTATTTTATACCACCTTTCGCTGTACTTAGTACTTCATATTTTATGGTTACGTTCACAGTTTGATTTTTAGTAGGTAATTGGAACGTGTGTGCCAGTTGTGCATTTGGCTTATGTCGACGTTATAACCGTTTTATATTAGCCTTATTTTTTATACTAAATTAGAAATATCTTGCCAATGGTCTTTTGTCTATTTTTTATCATTTTTCGCTGTGTTGTAAATCTTAAAATTTTATAGGTAGGTTAACAGTTTCCCTATTTAGTAGATACATAATGGAACGTGTGTGCAAGTCGTGCATTTGGCCTATGTCGACTTTTTGTGTGTTATACTTACGTATCAATTTCACGGTGTTGTTATATAGTGTTTTATTTAAGTTATCTTGCTGTTATTTTAATGCTAGATTGAGAAACTTCATGCCTAAGGTTACATTGCGACTTTTTTACAATTTTTGCCGTTCCTGATTGAATACTTACTGTTAACGGTTTTTTATAAATCGAACGTATTTGCAGGTCATGCTTTCGCCTTTAGTATGTATGTGTATGTGTATGTTTTTTGCGTATCGATTTTTTTTTGTGAATATCTTTATTACTTATTCTTGTCAAGCCTAGGCTGTCCGTTGTCTTCATTTATATGAAGACAACGGCCTAGCTTAGAGATGGGTAATAATATTATATTATATTAAGGATAAACAATATATAAAAAATGATAAGTTAAGATGTCCTGTTTCTATCAAAAGGTCGATAAAAGTTTCCATAGCAATAATCATACGTAGCGGAAATCATTCAAACAACATTCATGTTTCCATCCCTTACAACTTGCTCCCCACAAAACGTACGATAAAACCGTCTTACGCTTTGAGAATGGCTGTTCAGAATTGTAATGCAAATAAAATCGGAAGGCGGATATTCGGCGGAAACTCATGGCGTCGCCTAAGAGGATAACAACATCGACAAATAACAATTTATTGCTTGAGAATACACGGATTTTTCATTCAGCCACTTAATATTCAAATCTTTCATTAAAAAAAACACATTAATACCTACTATCTGAGCTCTTCATTTTTCTTCTCCTTCTTCTTTGCTATCGATGGATTTTTTCTTTTATATTTGATCAGCCCAGTAGTAGGCTACTTCTTCATTTTTATAAAGTAATCTTCATTAAGTAAATGGCAGAGACTTTTGCCAGAGGTAAGCAAAAACGGTACGGGAATAAGAACATATATAATAAATATTCTATGGCTAAGTCACAGAGCTTGAAGAAAAATATGTAACCTTCTTGGAAATAGTTTTAAAAGACTTAAATAATATATTGTTGTAAATGGAAGGACCTTTTCTGGGGATAAAGATTAGATATCTCATTAACAGGTGTCAGTGAATGAAAAGCATAAGAATTAATATGTACCCAGCTAAGAAACATACAAGAAACATTTTGTATACGTACATTTATTTCCATACATATGTTTCTTTAAAACAGTAAAATAAATAAACCCCCACGACATCTGCAAAACCTTTCAAATTCAAAAGCATAAAAACCAAAACCAAATGGCGCAATTCTAAATGCACTGAAAGTAAGCTGAAGCTTACAAAGTAGATGTTGTAAAACAGTATTCAGAAGTCGAAAAGATTCCACAAGTTGCTTGGAAAATCCTCTGAACATCTGTTGAGCGCATCTTGCCAATAAAATCTTTTTCGAGAACGTTCTTTGAGTGACTCGTAGCCAACAGGTGGCCTCTTTATATCATTGGAGATAATTGGCGTCTTTTTCACTACTTATCTTCTTTGAGGTTATGTTTTCATAAGTGTTCTAAAGATGTTATAAAGAGACATTTCACTGGTTTCAACTTGAAAAGATGGTTCAAAGTATCAAAGTGTTCATAATATTAATTAATTATTTAATTAAGTAAATAACCTCTCAGTTTATTGCAGGTTGACTGGAAGAGATCCCCACCTAAATGGGATAAGTCCGCTATTGTATTGTATTTGCTCTTTTGAACTTCATTTTGTTCTTTTATTCAATAAAGTTTATAGATTACAATCAAACGAACTTTTTTTAGTTAAAATTTCTAAATATGTACCTACTCAAGTATTAAGCCCATTTGTAGAAATGATAATCAAAAGAAAGTGTACATTTATGGCAAGCAATACCATTCACTTGTTGTAGCATCATTTGTTTCATACTCCTTTTTAAATGAAGTTTGTCTTTTTTATCTTTTTGTGACTTTGATAATTGATTACCATTTGATGGAAATGTTATTTCTCTTTCCAAATTTTATGAAGCCTCGGTTTTTAAATTTTATTAGGTATATACACAAAAAATCTCATTCTAAGGCTCATATTGACTAAAATTATGAGTTTGATTTTAAATACACCACTTGTAATATTCTTACATCTATTCGATTAAAATATTTCACACATTATCATCAGCGATAGCCTTACGCGTCCAATTAGAAATAATACATGCCGTCTCGATACCTAAATGTGAAACTATCAAATTCATGCTGAAGCAAACCTCAAGGTGGCAAGTTTACCCTGAACTCCAAGATTGGAGTAAGTAGTTTACGTGAAGCCCGGTGTCTGTTCGGCTGCAAGCCTTAACTCGATATTGCACGCTCACTTTACGCCAAAGTTTAATGTCACCCGCTTCCGGTCCGCAAGGGAAACATTTATTAGTTTTCTCCACAGCAACAAGTTGAGTGCTTTTGTTTCGGTTGTCTTTTGTTTGGAAACTTGCCACTTGTGCTGTGGATTTTAAATAACTTTGGAACTTGGAAGGAATCTTTGAATTTTTTTCCAGTCTGCGCGGATGAAACAATGTGCTGTGAGGATAAATGTGCAGTTTGGTTTATACTCCACGATATTTTTTGTTTACGTTCTAAACTGCTGACCTAGCCCAACATTTTACGAATGCTTTGTATAGCGATAGCATAAAAGGGTTATCCACGTTAAGAGCGAATCCAGTCCACATGATACTTAATAACATTCCCCAAGGATATTAAAATATGAAAAATAATTTTTTGCCTCTCATACAAGTTGACCGATCAGCTGATCCGAGTTTGTATGGTAAGCTAAAAATTACTTTTCATATGTTTCTTGGGAAAAGTTGGAAAATTGTTCACTATCACGAACTTAAAATAGTTTCAGTATTTTTTGTTAGATCATATTAATGTTTTTATTTCTTTTTCTGTCGTGTTATTAGATTGTCCTAATTGGAACCTTATAAAACGGTAAATTAAAATAAAAGATCCGTTGCGTTATTTACGCGGTCATTACGTATAAAAGCCGGGTCTATTAAAGCAGAATTGACGTAAGCGATCGTTCGAAACGTCAGTAGACGGGACTCAATCTGGAAACAGGGCGTAAAAGAGGCATTAAAACGTCTGCCTGGAGTCTTGAAGTCCATGGTTTAAATACAGACGACAGCGATTTCACAAATTAAATTTATATTTAATTATTTAAATTTATTGGAGATATTAAAAACGAAAGACTTTCAGGGCAGATTTTATTACTTTTATGTACTTACTTGGTAAAATTTGATTACTTTCATATCTTGTGACATTAATGGAAGTATTTCTCTTTATTGTACGCACTAGTCACATCATCAAGCTTAACAATTAATACTAACCAGTTTTAAATTATTTAAAGTGTAAAATTTACCTGTTTATGTGTGTGTGTGTGTTATACTTGTTTTTATTGAGGCTCTAATTTTCTACGAGGTATATTCTAGTGAGTCAGATGCATATGCATATATGCATGTCTTCTACTTTTGTGTCGATGTTGTTGGTTTACGAGTAATAGCTCATAGTTTGACATGAAACATGCATATATATTTTTGTTAAAGCAACTTCATGTTCATCATCATCTGCCTCACCTAATCCCATTATCTTGGGTCGGCGCAGTATTTTTCTCCTTCCACAATGCTCTGTTTACCGTCATACTAACATCTACTCCTATTACCCCCATATCTTGCCTTACGCATTTCATCCACCTCGTTTTTAGTCTTCCCCTTCCCCTATTTCCATTTACCTTAATACTTAAAATTTGTTTTGTTGCGTATTAATCCTCTCTTCTTATTAAATGACCAAACCATGACGATGGATTGCTTCTTAATTTCTCGTTTATTGGTGCTACTTTTAAACTATCCCTTCGTATCACCCCACACATCCATCGCAAAATCCTCATTTCATGATGATCTAGAAAATAAATACATAGGTAATCCTCTCTTTAAAAAAATTGCTTAAAATATTCTACAAGTCCCTTGTACCACACAACTCCAGTCAATAACCCGTGAACGGTAATACGCCTATAATAATATGATCTCCACTGGTTTGCATAACGCCGTACGGCAGGGAGGTTAATATTATTCGGAAAGTTGCGAGCCGTTGCGGGCCGTCGCCGAACGATGCGGTGCCTCGCGGTGCACTAACGATATTACTCGCAAACTTACCAACTGCACTAAAGTGAATCATCTTTATTGTTTGGCTTTGGATATTCAAAACTTTTTTGAGTGAAAAATTTCAATTGCAATGAAATATACAGCAGTCTGACACCTAACTGAAGTTATATTAAAGAATCGAGACGTTTTTAATTTAAACAATATCTTTTTATTTTGGCTTTTTGTTTCGCGATTACAGTTGGTCTCGTAGTGATTTGTTTGACTTTGACTAATGGCATTGTTATCTTTACTTAACAGGCAGAAAGTATAAAACAATTAAATTCACATGTAATACGAGAATTTATTACGTAGACCCAAAACAAAACTAAGCAATTTTTCCTATATCAAAGTTTGCTTGATTTTTCCGTGTAAACCACGTACTAGTATGGTTTGAGCTCCGCAAAACACGATGAGATATGAAACAGGGAGTTATCGGGAATCCCGACAGCCGACAAGCCGCAGTTGGCACTGCTCTCAACTCAGCGTTGCCTTAACCGACGGACATAAAAGTGCACGTGATACGAGAAATTGTGCTAGGATAGGGTTGCCACTGATGGCTTCTTTTACAGTCGATATTCTCTCCTAATAAAGGGAAAACTTGACCATAATCACCACGCTGGATAAACGGGTTGATAATCACTAAATATGTAACATAAACCTCTCTTAGTCACCTATAACGACAACTGTGGACGAAGATAGGGGTGGTGACAAATCGTCTTCTACTTTACCGTCACCATACAGTCACTTCTGGGTTATTTATTGTCGAACGAGTGAGCGAGCGAAGCAAGTATTGCTCTCTGAGTCTACTTGAACAACTCCGCGTATGAACCTAACCTATGTACCTATTTTTATCACTAGATCTCTTCTAGACAATCAGTGGATGGAGAGAAATGTGAGAAAGACAAAGACGGTGGTGCAAAAGAAATGAGTTCACATTTAGAAACAAAGATTACGGACAAATCTTTCACTGGAAGAGGCCTAGCTCAGCAGTGAACTGATGTTATGGGTTATAAAAAAAAAGACTGTACCTATTTGCACCAAAATACTCGTACCTACCTAGACACGACCCATCAATTCGTTTAATACCAGCAATAGTCATCCCTACCGCGGAGGTTGCCAGACAAATATTTTTCCATTTCCACATACAGTCCCTCCCGAATCGGGGATTAAGAGCATTGTGTTGTGCCGACGATTCTGTTTTGTTGGTTATTGCCCGCTTTACCTCCGCTGCAGTTCAGACTGGATATTATCAATTTGTTCAATGTATCGGATTTTTTCGGGTTTCGATATTTTTTGTAAAATACTTAGTATTTTTAACATAAAGTATTATTTTTTTTAAACTCACATTTTCGAAAAGCGCGTCTGACAAAATAGCTCATTTATTGCAACGATATGTAATTAGCGTAGCAGCCCTTATTAGTTATTTAAAGTGTTATCTAGGTTTTCACAAAAGTGACTTTACTAAACTAAGAATAAACAGCATTAACCATTTTTCTTTAAATATTTAATGGATGATTTCTCGGATGTTAGAACGTCATCAATAAATTTAAGAACTGTTCTTGTCGGTGGAGTATTTTCCATGTCTCCCTATTTTCTGCTAAATGCTTGACCTCCCTATACGACACAAATTTTGCCTTTTGTTTTAGAACATTTTTTTACTTGTAGGTACTGTAGTACTTGTGGTGATACAACACCAGTTTTGTACTGATTAGTAAAAGCTACTCAGATACGCCATGCATGCCATAAGGCACATATCGACCAGAGTAATCACAGCAAACTTCTCGTATCCGAAAATAAGTATAAGTTTGGAGGGTCCCCACTGGAGTCGCGAATATCCAGTGCATTATCGTGGTGGGCTCAAAGCGATATCGATCAGCAAACACTCCTGGCTGGAGTAGCCAGGTTTCCCCAACAAACACCCCTCGCGAGCCTATTCTGCCCCGAGCAATGCTGGGCTTAGAATTGTCAAAGCCCATGGGCTAGATACTTTTGGAGCGTTCCTTCTATTTGACTTTGGACAAATGTGAGGTCATCATTATCATATTCAGCCCACAACAACCTACTGCATAGGCCTCCCTTTTGGCGCCACTTCCCACGGTCCTGTGCCATTTTCATCCACTGCTTACCCGTGAACCTTACAATATCGTCTGACCAACGAGCCGGTGGTTTCTCTGTGTATGTAACATGTGATATTTGTATATATGGTATGTGAGATACAGATACATTATCACTTTTTCACTAATGAGGTGGACAGAGCCCAAAGCAGTAACACTTAAAATGTCATGTTTTATTTATCCAAGTTTATATGCAAAGACAATTGCAAAGGTAGATTTAAAGGCTGTGGCAATTGATGTAGAGTATTTAAAGTATGTTGGGAGCGCCAAGCTATCTAAGTACTTATAATTTAAAAATATTTATTTTATCGCACTATCACATCACACTAATATTATAAAGGCGAAAGTTTGTGAGTGTGTGTGTTTATTACTTCTTCACGCGCAATCGGCTAGACCAATTTTCATAAAGCTTGGTATGCAGGAAGTTGACAACCTGAATTAACACAAAGGAAAATTTAACCGCGGGCGCCGCTAGTTAATTATAATATTTAAAAATTAAATATAAAGCAACTAAAAATAATAAGTTTATTGATACAAAAAGTATAACGCCTTGCGCCCTTCGCCGGCGACCCTTCACGTCGCTTGCCCTGGGCGCTCGCCCTAACCCAGTGCCGCTTCAGCCTCGGGCCCTACATCAAAATGACGGAAATCCCATATTGGGTACTTCGGGGACGGCAGCACGATTTTATAAGTTAAGGGATTTATGTCAATATTTTACTAGGATACTTCGTGGCAACATTTTCGTCGCGTACCTACTGCACGCCAAACTTTATTAATTTAGAATCTCACATTGTAATCGCTGAAGTTGGCAACAAGTCGTTAAGTAAGTATTTTTGTTGCCCTTCTTGTTCGAAATTCATAAGTGTATAAAGATTTATGGAATACATTTTAACGCTTCACGGTGCAGACAAGAAAAATACGAATATATCGCGAGTTCGAGTTTACTGAGAAGTTGTGTTCGAATGTTTAGATTCCTCGCGATACGCTCTTGCTCCAAAAATCACATTTACTTGTTTATTTGGGTATCATATAATTTGTTAAGGGATAATTTATGGATGATAAAAGATAACATGTTTTTTATAAAGTAAACTTTCGATTTCGTAAAGGAATGAGAAAGTTCGCTATTAATATGATCCTAAAATCGTCATGTTGTGCGTAATTTTCATATAATGAGAGCTACAGAAAAAAGCTCTTAAATGTAGAAGAAGAATGGTCCTATACTGAATGACTCAATTTTATTACATTTTAAGTTTTTAATACCACGGGTTTAAAAGATCTATAATAAGTATTTCATTTGTTATCTAACAACACATTACAAAACAACGCGATACATCTCATCCCTGCTCGTACCTGCCGTGCTTTACGTATTTATGCCGTAGTAAATGCGAGGGTAGGTTAATTAAATATGTTGGGGTGCTTTAAGACAAAGAATTGAGGCTGTGCGGCCCGCGGCGCTGCTACGTCGGGGGCAACCCTACTGTACGGGGTGTTTGTTGCTGGCAGAACGGAAAAATCGAAACATTATTCATAATACACGGTTATTTTTAATTGGTTTTGGAGCCGATGGCCACTTTATAAAAAGCTAGTCAAAATAAAAATTCAGAAACATAAAATGTTGACTAAAACTAGTAAAACACACAAAGAGTACAAAAAGTTAGATTATTTAAAAGAAATATCCATTGAGAAGTATTTTGAATGTTGTGGTGTAGAATTGCCGGCACATGACTGTATTCTCATTTGTCTGTATAGAATACCATTTAATAATAAAGATAAATTGACAGATCCTTATGTATTTTTGGATAGATTAGACAAATTACTATTTAAATTAAGGACGAAATACAAGAAAAAAATTATTATTACTGGCGATTTCAACATTGATACACTAAAAAATAATGATATTCGAGATGCTTTCTTAACTTTGCTGCAAAACTATAATTACACTTCTCACATTACTGAGCCAACAAGACAAAAAGCTTGCCTAGACCTAATTGTAAGTAATATTACTAATCCAACTGCCCAAGTACATAAATTAGGACTATCTGATCATGAAACGGCTCAAACCTTGGAGATCCCAACAAATAAAAAAGAAAAGATAATAAAATATTATTTCATATATAAACGAGATTTTAGTGAAGAAAACATTAGAAAATTCAATGAATGTCTTGCAAGATTGTCATGGTCGGAAGTTTACGGGGAAACCGATGCAAACAAGGCATTCAATAGTTTCTATGAACTAATAATCCTATTCTACAACTTATGTTTTCCAACTAAGAGAATAAAAGTGAGTACTAACCAAAAAAGTAAAAATTGGGTGACGAAAGGCATTAAGAGGTCATGTAGGACAAAACGATCACTAAGATTCAAGTATTATAAAAAGAAAGATGTAAATAGTAAAATAAAATACAGAAATTATTCAGCGATTCTCAAAGGATGTATGAATTACTCACAAAAAATTAGAAATATGAAATATATTCATAATTCTAATAATATAAATAAAGCAGCCTGGAATCTAATAAGAAATAATAATCAATTTAAAAATAAATTTATAAATAAAATTGTACGACATGGTGAGGTAATTACTGACCCTATTGACTTAGCAAATGCCCTCAATGACTTTTTTACTGACATAAAAATAAAAACTAAAAATGCAGAGACCACCACAAATTTGTGCAAACCCGTAAATGAAACTTTGTTCTTATTTCCCACGGACAGTGACGAAATTAGTAAAATAATAACGGGGCTCAAAAATACAAATGCTGTAGGAAGTGATGATTTATCTACTTATGTAATAAAGAAATCTAAACATATTTTAGCACCTTTGTTGAGTTTTCTTATAAATTTGTCTTTTGAACAAGGACAATTTCCAGAAAAACTAAAGAAAACTGTCATAAAACCGCTGCCTAAAGATAATAACGCAACCCTTTTGGAAAATTATAGACCGGTAGCTTTAGTGTCAGTCATATCTAAAATTTTTGAAAAAGCTATGTATGTTAGGCTTATTACATTTATAACTAAGCACAATATATTAGACATAAATCAAAATGGGTTTCAAAAAGGTAAATCAACTGTATTAGCCATGTTCAAATTGGTAAATGAGGTGCTAAGTCATGTAGACGATAGTACTGAAGTAATGGCGTTGTTTATTGATATGACAAAAGCTTTTAATTATGTTGTACATAAAATATTACTTGCTAAATGTGATAGGTATGGAATTCGTGGGAAGGCTAATAGTTGGATTAAATCCTTCCTTGAAAATAGAAAACAGCAAGTAGTAGTGACTAATCTTGATAAGAATCAAAATGAGACTTCATTTATGTCTAGTGAGAAACTGAATGATATTGGCGTGCCTCAAGGAAGTATACTAGGTCCTTTATTGTTCTTACTATACATTAATGATCTTCCAAAAGCTACTGAACGTTTTTGCACTTTATTTGCCGACGATCTCTCTGTAGTGATACCTAATTTAACAAATTCAATTGACGCATATAATACTAACATAAATAATACATTAAATTTTTTTTTTTTTTTTTTTCCATATGTTAACGTATCTATATTGTAAATAAACACGCTAATAATATTACGATCTAGCCTAAACTCAGACTAATGAGTAATTTTACATTGACCTAGTTTTATAAAGTACTTATTTTATAAGAATGTGTCCATCGGCACTTTTCTTACTGTCTCTATTAAGGGGAAGGCACTATGTTCGTGTGTCTTTTGTTTTCATTGTCACTATTTTTCACTATTATACACATGTGTCACTGCTACACTAGTTCGAACGGTTTAGTTCTTTTAAGTCTTCGCACAATGTCTGTGTTGTCGAGGAGCTGGATCGCCTCAACGTTCACATGGTGAAGCAACCTAAACTCGTGTGCTTCGGCGTACTTTTTTATAATTTTGTCAACGAACTGTATATTAAGGTCCCGGTGTAGATCGTCGTTTCTTACATACCATGGAGCGTTAACAATATCCCGTAGCACTTTATTTTGGAATCGTTGGATGATATCGATGTTGCTTTGTTTGGTACAGCCCCACAGCTGTATGCCATAAGTCCATACTGGCATAAGGACTTGTTTATACAAGAGTAGTTTATTTTTAATTGACAAGGTAGAGTGTCTTCCGAGCAACCATTGCATTTTCTGATACCGTATGTCAAGTTCTCCTCTTTTTTTCTTGACATGAGCTTTCCAGCGCAACTTTGCGTCAAGTGTCATACCTAAATACTTTGCTGTGTCTTCGTATGGTATTTGTTTTTCATTTATGTATACAGGGTGGTATTTGTCTTGCTTGTTTGTAAAGTTCACGTGAATTGATTTTGATTCATTAAGTTTGATTCTCCATCGTTTTGTCCAGTTTTGAACTTTATTAACAGCTACTTGAACCTTTTTTGCAGCTTCCGCATGGGTACTTCCGACTGCCATTATAGCCGTGTCATCGGCAAAAGTCGCAATAGTGTTGTTTTCTAGAATTGGAATATCACAGGTGTATAGAAGGTACAGGACCGGACCCAAAACACTTCCCTGAGGTACTCCAGCTTTTATTTTCTTAAGTTCGGAATAAGCATTTTCTTGCCGCACTCTGAAAACTCTATCTGATAAATATGATGTTATAATGTCAACATAGTTTCTGGGGAGCATTTTCTTAAGTTTTATGATAAGGCCTTCATGCCATACTTTGTCGAAGGCTTGTGCTACATCTAAGAAAACTGTACAGCAGACATGGTTGTCTTCAAGGGTCTTTTCAATTATATTTGTAATCCTATGTACTTGGTCAATTGTTGAGTGTTTTTCTCTGAAGCCAAATTGATGTTCTGGTACAAGGTTCTTGGCTTTAATTATTGGATTTAACCTCTTTAGCAACAGTTTTTCGAACAATTTCGACATTACAGGCAATAATGAAATAGGCCTGTAGGACGTAGCTTCATGAGGTGGTTTTCCAGGTTTCGCTATCATTATTATTTCTGCAACTTTCCACAAGTCTGGTACGTATTTAAGTCTTAGTGCAGCATTGATGAGATTTGTCAGCTTTACTAAAGCCTTGCGCGAGAGATTATGAAGTAGTTCTCCTGATATGAGATCAAAACCAGGTGATTTTCTGCGGTTGATATTTTTTTTAATTTCCCATTGGACTTCTCTTGGCGTAACAAGCTTTATATCTACTTGGTTGTCAATATAATCATCGGGCTCTTCACCTATTGTCTCATCATTTGTTTGAATTTCGTTCGGGTTAAATATATCCTCTAAATGTTCAGCAAATCTTAAAGCTTTCTGTTCATTGCTAATTGCCCATTTCCCAGGTTCAATTTTAATTGGTGGGATTTGGTCCATTGGCCTTTTCATGGATTTGGTGGCTTTCCAGAGTGAGTAATCAGTACTACGATCATTAGTTAGTTTTTGGAACTGGGTGTTTCTACTCTCGTCAAGATGTTTTTGTATTACTCTTCTGAGTTGTTTAGTGAGATTATTAAACTTTTTCTTATCTTCTGGGGATCTAGATTGGTGCCATAATTTTCTCTGCCTCCTTTTTTCGATGATTAAATCTCTAATTGCTCTCGGGTACCTATTTTTGACTGTTCTTTTGATACTTTTAGGAGTGTTGTTCCAAGCGGTTTGTTGAATTATAGTAATGAATTTTTCTAAGTCTATATTTAATTGCTCGGGGGTCTTTAGAGGTACTCTCAAGTCGATATGACTATCTAATTCTATTCTAAAACTTTCCCAGTCAGTATTTTTATTAGTTAAAGAAGGTCTAGTTTCCTTATTTATTATTTTCTCGCTTAATTCTAAGTAAATTGCTGAGTGATCCGAGCTCATGTCATAACTCTGATCAGTTCTCATGTAGTTTGAAGATACATTTTTATATATAAAGAAATCAATGAGATCTGGAATTTTAAGTGGATCTGTAGGCCAGTATGTAGGAGATCTTGTTGATGCAACATCACATTTATTTTCTCGGATGGCATACAAAAGTTCTTTTCCTTTTTTGTTGTTAAGACGGGAACCCCAATAAGTATTTTTAGCATTGAAGTCACCTCCTAGTATGAATCTTTCACCGAGTGTTTGTAAAATATTCAAATACATATTTCTAAGTATTTTATGTTTAGGTGGGCTGTATATTGCAGCCACAGTGAGTGGACAATTTTTTGTTGTTAATCTGACTGCCGTACATTGCACCTGAGGAGATTCATGTTTAATCTGTTCATAGTGCTCTATATTTTCTTTAATGATAACAGCACTTCCACCTCTTCCTTTGTTTGCGGGGTGTAATGCGTGATACACTTTATAGCCCTTAAATTTGATGTAGCTTTGTTTAGTGAAGTGTGTTTCTGAAACCAAGCACACGTCAATATTTTCTATATCTAGGACAACTTGCATTTCATTCTTATGGTTAAGTAGTCCATTACAGTTCCATGCCATTATTTTTAGGTTACCTATCATTTTTGGTTTTGAGAAATAGCTATATTCTTGCTATTTTCTATTTTCTTTAGTCGCTCGTCGAATGATGCCATTAGTTTGAGAATTTCATCCAGCTTACTCTCATTTGTGTTAGTTTTGTCTTTCTTTTGTGAGCTCATAGAATTTTTTGCTGCAGTCTGGGCATAAGATACATTAACGCTTATGGCAGAAGTAGGTTTATTTGCTGGTTTAGTTGGTTTATTTTCGTGGCTAGGAACAGATTTTTTAATATTTTTATTTCGCATTTTCTGCATTTCCTTTGCAACCATGCACCCTCTATAATTAGCTGGATGTGCTTCTCCGCAATGTACACACTTAGCCTTATCCGTAACTGGTTTTTTACAATCTTTAGTCAGGTGTTTCCCTGTGCACTTTACACACCTTGGTTCTTTAGAACAATACATGTGGGTATGTCCGTATGCCTGGCACCTTTTGCATTGGGGAATAAGTTTAGAAGATTTCAGGGGTTGTATATCAACGATGCACCCTAAAATCGATTTAATTTCATAGACTTTAGCTATTTCTTCCTTGTTGTTAAAAGTCAGCATGAACATGTTAAGCGGCTCCTTACTTTTCCAGCTAAGCTTGTTCACTGCTCCTTCAATCTTTAGACCTTTCGATTTGAGGTCTTCAATTATCCTATCTGGCATGCAGGTAGAAGGCAATTTTTTTGCCATTACTCTGATTGGCCTCTCTTGTTTGTTCTCATAAGAATGCCAATGACAATTGTTGGTTGACAAAATCTTTGTGATAGCTCTGTATGATTCCTCATTACAGGCATTTATCTTCACGCTATTACCATTTAACATTTTAATGTTGAAGGTGTTAGCAGACTGGTCCTGTGACAAAAAGTCAAAGAAATTTTGGTAGTTGTCAACACCATCTACAATAATAGGCGTTGGTGGAGGTTTCTTTACTTTTTCTATCTTAGGGCTTTCCTTTTCCTGTGGCGAGAGTGTGGGTGATGTATTCATTTTTCTTTTTTTCCTTGATTTTGCTCGTATCCACTCAGTTTCCTTTGCCAGTTCTTCCTCGTCAGTGCCGTATTCGGCATGCGGTGAAGATGTCTCCATGTTTGGAGCTATTGGGGCTGCTTTGGACTCTACGGTACATAGCAGTTGTTGTTGAAGAATATCAATTTGCTTCTTGAGGTCTTCAATAAGGCTTTGCTGTTTTAGCCGCTCTTCTTTTTCTTCTTTATACAGGTCATAAAGGTACCTTTCAGTTTCAGTTTTAATCTTAATTGTTTTGGACGGTGTATTCATTGTTAAGGCAGTATAGAGCGTCCCCTTAACAATTTTTCATCGTACGTAAACATACCGTGTGCAATGACTCACCGATCTAGGTCATCGCGGCCGGCTGAAGTTACGTGACGACGATGTGATTCGTTAGCACTTTGCACTGATATTGCGCGTGTTATATATGAACACAGCTGTTCTAGTCGAAGATTGAACGATCACTGATACATTAAATGACATAACAAATTGGCTAGACAAAAATAATTTACAAATGAACCCTAAAAAAACCAAATACGTACAATTTCATAATCAAAGGAATAATAAAAATACAGACTTAACAATAAAACATAATGGACAAACTATTGATGAATGTAATGAAGTTCAATTTTTGGGAGTTACTTTGGATAAAAACTTAACATGGAAATCTCATATCAAAAACGTATGTACTAAACTAAATAAATTTTCTTTTGTTTTGTGGAGACTGGTCAATATCACTGAACTTAAAACAGCATTGTTGGCGTATCATGGGTACGTAGCGTCTGTACTACGATATGGAATTGTAGTATGGGGAAATTCGACAGAATTGGACAGAGCGTTTATAGCCCAGAAAAACTGCGTAAGGTCTCTATGTAAGTTACCTCAGAGAACTAGCTGTAGACCGCATTTCATGGAACTTAAATTGTTGACACTACCATCCATTTATATTTATGAAATGTGTCACTTTGTAAAGGTACACTCATATTTATTTCAAAGAAATTGTGAGGTAATTTCTAATTATCGTGGCAGATACCCCAACAGGCTTGTGTTATCTAATGTATCCACAGCTTTATGTAACCAAAATAGTTGTCAGATGGCTGTTCGTATCTATAACAAGCTGCCGGAGGATTTAAAGATACTACCGTTGCGAGTCTTTAAGAACAGGCTGCGTGGTTTTCTTGTGGAGAAATGTTTCTACTCGATACAGGAATATTTGAATATATAATTGTGATAGAAATAGAATAAATGCATTGTATCATAGAATTGTTACTTATAATTGACATTTGCATGCCTAGACAGGTTAAAAGTGTGATCTAAAAATTGAAAACACCCAATGTAACCACTTTTACAGCAAATAAATAAATTATTATTATTATTATTATTATTATAAAAAAAATCGTTAAATCAGTCAGTACCGCCGCCCGGCCGCCGGCCGGAGTTCATCGAGTTCACGTGGCAGTTTTAGACGGGCGTAACTACGTGGTCACGATCGAAAATCATTTTTGCAACTTTTTTATTTTATCATACACAATATTGGTTAACGAATATAAGGATCGATGAATTTATTTTCTATACGACATGTTTTCCTAAACCAATGAAAAGTCTGTGGTTAGATGTGCCATTATGCTAGACTGTACTATACGCTAGAGTACTTTGAATATAAAGAGGCTGTATCTCATGGTACTGCCACAACGTAGGCAACCTTAACGCGTGGAATGGCCGGAAAAATAAAAAGATTTTACTGTAGTGATTTTACCTAGACGGTTTTAAACTACAATATCCTGGACCGATTTGGAAAATTATTTTTTATTTGAAAGGGCATTGATGTCAGGTGGCTTGATAGAAATTTTATCAAACTCAGTCATGTAGTTTGGTGTTGAAGTCGATTTTTAGTTTTGAATATATTATCCATCAAGCTATCGGTGGAAATAACTTTAAATATAAAGGAATCGGAGCTGTATAACTTATAACCGTACTGTTATGTAGGCAACCTAACGCATAAGGCAGGATTTTTTGCAGTGATTGCACCTAAATGTTTTTAACTACTATTAGACAACCGAAATCAGATCACTACAATCTCTGAGCACTTTATATTGAGATAACGAAACTGCTAAACAATATTCTGACAAGTTTTTCAAAGTTAGCTGATTTAGAATTTATACGAGTATATTTAAGTACCTATCCAGAATTGTCAATTACATCAATATTAAATTTAAATGTATTCCAGTACACATATGGTAACAAATCGCTTCAAAACACCTAGTTAATACGAATCCACCTAACACTTGTATCAATTTCTCATGATCCAAGTTAGTTACGATTTAATCCCGCCAATTTGCGACTCCACTGCACTTTCAAATTAGACGACTTAAAATGGCCGTTTATAGGGCTTTGATCACCCTGTAGCGGGAGACGAAACAAAGTTAACTCCAACCGCAGCGGCCTTACTTCTTAAATTATTCTCCAAAAGATTTTCTAATTTGCGCGTCTGAGACTGCCTTTACTCGAAGCGGCAGCCGCAAGCACCAACACATGGTAAACCCTTCACGTAAGGACCCATTATATGCCTACAGACATACCCCTAGAGTACCTTATAGATTGACGTACAAACTCTTGCCTTTTACCGCTCCGCACATTCACACAAAAATAAGCTTTAACACTGATATTAATACGTTTTGGAATACAGTAATAGGGGATGACATTATTCGAAACGCGTGCGTCCTTTGGGTGATGTTTCGTAATAGGCCGTCGTGATTTTGTCAAAGGTAAGAAAATTGGTTACGTTGTGGTTAATTTCGGTGGCCGGGGTAATGTGTGAGGATTAGCCGAGGGATTTTATTCTGACGCCTCACACGACCGGTAATTAGGAGAGTTATGTTTATGCTGATTGTGTGATTAATATAAAAGATTTTGTAGAGTTCATCCCCTTATCCTAAAATTTTCCATACAAACGTAGTCTACGTTTTATTTTGAGACCACATGTCAGATATCGGTAAAAATTTGTAATTTTAAAGAATTTGCAATTATCTGGGGTTATAATTATTATTGGTTTCCGACACAAAAGTTATGAACTGAAAAGAAAATATAAGGATGTAGAAGTTTCCCATAATGATGGTAAAAATAATAAAACACGCTTTATTCTATTTCAAGTTCATATTTTGACTGTGAAAACCAGTTATATGCATAGATATGTAAAATTTTGTTTAAAATTACAAAATTTTGTTGAAATCGGGCATGTCGTTTCGAAATAAAACGTAGACTACGTTTGTATGGGAAAGTGTAGTTTGGTCTAAAGTAAGGAGATTCTTAATCTATATATTATTGGACTTTTTTAGAAAGTTAATAAGATAAAAATGTGTAACAGCAGACAGATCATTATTTTAAAGGTATTTTTGTAAAGTATATTTTTGTGCTGAAAATCTCATATAAAGAAAGACAAATAAAGCTTCTGATTTCCAAGTAACTTACAGGCACTGTCGGCTCGTGTCTACAAACCCGTTTTACATTTTTTTTACAACTATATGTCACTTCTTACATAAAATCTATAACATCGCAGTCGTAACAACACAGAACACTCTAAACTTCAATTCCAGGAACATAATGTTTGCCCCACAACATAACGTAATGGACATAGCACAATTCTATGAAAGAGTACCTATCTTAGGTAACAAATTGTTTTTTTGTCGATTCTGTTACATCGTATAACTAATAGTATAACTGGATAGATTGACTTTGAGTAGCTTGACTTTGACTTTGACTTTGACTTGAGATTATGAATGTTTTAAATAGACTTGGTATCTTTTGTTTATACACTGAGAAAAAAGAATGGTTGCTAGGAGCAAAAATTTTTGCTACACGTTACCAAAATCGAGTGACTGCTGAACTCAGGGTTACTAATAGTCAAAATGTGTTTTAATTAAAACTCCATGGTTCTTCTAACTAGAACAAAAGTTTGGTATTTACTTACCAAATTGCAAGTAGCAAAACAGGTTCAGCTATTTCTTTTTCTCAATGTACAACTGATTCATTCATTCATTCGTTGTGCGGCTGTAATGAATGAATTAATGAATGCAAATTGAACTTATTTAAAATTATAAGATTGTTTCCCGAATATACGTTTTAAAATGTTATTCAAGTTTTTATGACTACTTCGGATGAAAAGTAGTTTGTTTGTTTGTTTGTAATAAAGTTATTACAAACAAACAAACAAACTACTTTTCATCCGAAGCGGTAAGTGTTGTTTTAAAAACTCAAAATTTAATTACATTAACGATGGAAGATACCGCGATGCTCGCGACCCAATTCGAGGGAACCTTATTTTGCTCACTTAATTTGCCTCATTCGTGTTTGTTCTGCGAATGAGGAGCGCCACGGTGAATTTTTATTTTTCTTCCGCCTAAACTTAATTGAGTGAG
This sequence comes from Acrobasis consociella, assembly GCA_963555685.1. NCBI lineage: Eukaryota > Metazoa > Arthropoda > Insecta > Lepidoptera > Pyralidae > Acrobasis > Acrobasis consociella. The sequence goes on along the minus strand of OY743122.1, from coordinate 7,447,492 downwards.
GGCGAGGGCTAAGAGTGTGATGCTATCACTCACGGAGCTTTCCGGGGCCTTTGTTTTGAGTGATTGTTGTCGAGTCGTATACTGATTCGGTGCGAAATTGAAAAGCATGGTTTAGGTTAATGCAGTCAAAAAGTAACGAAATTTTAGAAATTTAATGGAAGTACCCATATTTAAGCATATTTATAGGCTTCAAACCACAGATCCAAAACACAACTTTGTTAATAACAATGTTTCGTTCACCAATTTTAAATTACAGGTGTAATATTTGGATTTTCAGGTAAATTTTAACCGATTTATATGTACATATGGCGATATCATATATAATAATTTTCTTAGTTTAACAATGGTTAAGAAGTTATTTCTACTAATGTTGTAGTGGTTTATAGATCATCCCTTTATATGGTTTGTTTTCCTTTTCCAAAATCTCATAAGCGTCCTAAACACCTCAATCTTTTAGGACTGTAATACCACGAAAAATATAAACGGTTAAAGTACTCCGCAATAGCAATCTTGTCCTGCAACAGTGTCCCACACCCTTCCTATAAACATTTATTGTCGCGGTACATCTCACTAACATCACTTTTACAGAGTTTTATGTCCGAAAAATTTACGCGAAGAGCGTTCCTGCGGCCTTTATTGCTGAGCGGAATGCCGCGGGCGCACGGCGACGTAATTGAATGTAATTTCGTTAGCTTTCGTTTACTGCTGTAAAATAAAATTTTACCGCTTATTTATTGTCACGAACAATATCTTCAGATCTCTGCACACTCATAACGTTCCTAATAACGGTAATAACTAATAAACTCACTACATTTTTGTTCAATAACTTTAACGGTAAATAATATCGTTCCTTAAATATTTTATTGCACTGAATAACGCTTTACTTGCTATAAAATATAACGGGCGAGTGTAATGCAAAGTTAATTAATTCGTACGATGTTTACAGATGGGAACAGTTGAATCAATTATTCAGTTTGGTGCCTAAAATACCCTTCTGGCAGAATAAACACCTCTCTCGAGCCTTGGGGATTACGTTGGGATAAAAAGATATGCCTCCTTGAAAAATTCTTCGAACATTTGACGGATTCCGGATTTTTCTTTTAAACGTCAAGAATACTAGTTAGATATTAATTTACAGAAAAAAAGAAACTTACAGTTTTATTACTACGCCGCGGCTGTTAACCATTTCAGTCCACATTCAGTTTTTCTTTTTGTATCCTGGCAAATATATCACTGAAGTAACTTTATTGCAGTGCAATTTTTGATATTTGGAATTCAAAGTTGGGCGAAAGCCTCGACTCTATTGTGTTTCCAGCTACTTCAACCTTTAGCTACTTCTCCTCAACCTTGTCAAAAGCATACAGATCACCACCATCTTATCTTAGGTCTTCGCCTTGATCGTTTCCCGTCTTTTGGAATACATCTAGTAGTTATCACAATTAGGTTCTATATAGTAGTTTCTATAGGTATAGGGTATTATCATTACCATTCGACAAGGTATTTACCCTGCGCGATTTCATTAAAAAAACTTTATTTGAAAATCGATAAAGTTATTATTGGTTGAAGCACTATCTGAGATGGAGTGAGGCTTTTAAAATGCGCCCATGCGTTATGAAATGTAAACGAAATCTGGACATTTATTTGCTCGTTATAGTAATCGAATTTCGGTATTGGAATAGACTTTTTTGTCGTATAGGTCACGTCTACTGTAATATAAGTTTTTTGAGATACTTATTACGATAATCATGAAAAAACCTTCTTCACATGAATTTCAGAGAAACAGAAACTTCCGCTCAGCATATAGAAAAACTTAGTTTTACATCAGTCATAATATGTTTACAGAAACAGTGTACTTAGCTCTTGCTTTTGAACAACTTCCTCAAGAAAGGGAAATTACTCAACTCAGTAACAAAAAAAATACAAGTAACCGCACGAGTAGTGTAAGTTAATGAAAATATTCTTACTACCGAGAAAATTCCTTAATCGTCCGGGAACCTCATACATTTTTCGCGGAAAAAAATACCTTTTGTGTAAATTGTGAATTCAGGTACTATAACCTACCTATAAGCCAACATTCAAACCAAACCGTTTAGACATTTTTCATGATTAAGTAACAAACTCACAAACATCTAAACACTAAACTTTCACAATTATATGTATAGTAGAAATAGTAGAATGTCGCAAACCATTCGCCTGACTGCATTGCATAAGGAATGTGTGATATGCAGGAATTTATGAATTAATGTATAACGTACAAATGTATAGTGAGCATATATAATGTTATCTGGAACGTACACATCCGAAAGCAGGGGATATATTCAGAGGACATCGTAGGGAGAGAGAGAGAGACGAAAATAAATGTCCAAAAGAATATGAAATCCCTTTTTTTCTATTTGAATATAAATTGATAAATATAAAAGAGGTTTAATTTACATAGAGTTTTGGTACACTAAATTAAATACTTTATAGTAGATACTCACTTATTTTTATTTCCTTTCCGCATATTCATAAAAATTAACGACCGTTTGCTAAACCTATTTGGAATGTGTGATATTGAAAGAACGAGACAAAACATAAAAAAACAAGAATACATTTTATTGTTTTTTTATGGTTTATTGTTTTTTTTAGGCTTCTTGTGGCAAAGAAAAAAAAATGCAGTATTTTGGTATTTAAGAAACTACTCAGTAATCTTGTATTAGCATAAACGTATCATATACAGACATACCAATCTTAAAAGGGAATCAGAAATCAAGTTTTGAGAATAAAATCATAAATAGGCGTCACGCGTACAGTCAGCTGCAAAATATTTCATCTCATCATTATTTCGCATTACTTTGACTCTTCACTGGGGTTTGAGGGCCCGTCACCATGGCAACGCCATCCTCTCGGATTTGCCGAAAATGCGACTGAAGCACAGATTATCCTGTTTTAATGTAACGCGCTCGCGGCACGCGGCATCCTAAACTTGTCAAGGTAAATAGTTTGAGTTTACGTACAAAGTCATTCCCGTCAGCGAGTTGTATGCAAGCGTTTGGTGTAAGTTTGTCAATTGGTTTTGATAGTGTTTTATTTATGAAGCGATGTTTTGTAAATCGACGTGAAGTCGAATCGTACGGCTTAAAATCTCTATATGATCTCAGTAGATGTTAACAAATATATGAAAACATCTATTGTCTAATAAAAAAAATTGATCTGTTCAAAAGAAAATTTTCCAGCAAGTAGCAAAGAGTTGAGTTGATTCAAAAACTTAATGATGTTTATAATTTTTTTTGCGGTCTTCTTTCATAATCTTTGGCTTTCTTACTTTCATGGGTAATGATATATGTGAAAGGTAGTGTATCAATAACAAAGCCTTTTACGTAGCTTGATAAATTCAACCACTTCACAAAGCTAGATCAGTGTTTCCTTAAAAATTGCTATCTTTTAATGATGCTCTACAATGCAATATTCAGGTAGGGCCAAAACATTGTTGTTGAAAATCTAATTAGTATACGACGATTATGTACATTAATAACTTATGGTCAGCTACTGCAGCAGATAAAACGAAAAAACCCCGAATTCCAACATTTACTTAACAAAAACAACAATCCGAAATCCAATGCGCAACAAGTACAAAACTCAGTTAATCCGGCCTAAAAAGCAATTGGGCCGCACTTAAGCAAATACTAATAAAACATTTAACCTGGCACAAAAGACCGAAAAAGAAGCAATTAATTGTTCGCCGTGGCTGCAATATGTGGGGCCATTAATTTAATTCAGTACGTGCGCGACCCAAGACACGGTTTTAACCGTAATTGAGATTTAAGAACATGGGCTTTTTGCGTTCGGAGCCCGCCGCCCCTAGCTGTCTAAGGCGGGGTTCTCACTGAAGCTTGGAGAATAATGCGGTAGTTTCTTGTTTTGTGTACTACATATTTTAACAAGCTACCAGCTTTAGGGCCTCCTGATAGCTAACGTAGGTATGTTAGTAATTTTTTCCTGGTTTTGACTTTTGTCACAATTTGTTTAGAGTTTTTACGCCCTCCTAATACTTTAGCGCCCAGGGTCCTGTTGTGGATTATTAGTTAGTGGGTTATTATTAATTCTTTTTCAATTAAAATTCATTATGAAAGAAATAAGAATTCCTTAATCATATTTTTTTAATTGAAATTTAAACTGACATGGAATATATCCTTACAATTCAGAAAAACTGTTCAAAAAAGCAAAATCATAATTCTAAAATAGTTTTTACTGTCAACAAAATATTTTAAGTGCTATACCTATTATTTATATATTTTTGTGCATATTTTTGACTGTTCTCGTCTTCTTATAAAGCTATTTGAAGACGATTAAAATTATATTGATCTTATACATATAATCTTTACTTTTCCCTTTTTCAGATATAAGTGTAAGTGCCTTCTTATTCAAGACATACCTGCCGGTACACCGCCCGAGGATCTCCGCAAGTTTCCGAAACAAGTCGCGATTCCTTTTGTTTTGCTGTTCTTAGCAACAACGCGAACCGTAACAACACACATTTTTCAAGAAAAATATTTTTTCAACCTGACTGCCAAGAATTGGGGAGCGCGCGTCGGGGATTCTCAACATTTTTCTATTTTGAAGTACTTAACTTTTATTTTATAAGTGGTAGCTAATTTTAGATAAGTCAATTTCTAAAGTCTGAAGAAAATTTTTGAAGTCTTTTCATTAAAGAACTCATATAACACATCTCACATCAAATTAGCAATTAAATTCTATTTTAATCACAGTGAGCTTCCTTACCGTCACTCCCAGGTCAATGCATATTTAAAAAACATTGCAAAAATAGCACAATGCTTCTACGCATTGGCCCTCGTCTACTGAGCCTAATAAAAATAACTAGGATTTTATTTCAAAAAAGCTCATTTTTCACTTTAGAAATCAATAGGTATTACTTATTGAAACTAAAATTGTTTATTAAAAGAAATCCGCATCAAAAGCAACAAAGAATAAATTGCCTTGGCGGTTAGCGTGCAAATTATATTGAAAAGCAGTGCCATTTATTTAAAACTACATTAAACTTAGTTTGGGACTTTAAACTGTACCAATTAACAAAACTGAACACAAAAACAAAGTAGAATTCATAAGTGAACCATAATACCCCGCTTAAGAGGTTTTTGTAAAATAAACTTAATATTTTATTCTCAAAGTAAAGATCCGAACAAGGCGCTTAATATCTTTACATCATACGAAATTCGCTGTATCTAATTCAAGGCTTATCTTGGCATCTGTAATCTCGCTCCCTCGCCGTGGCGTATTTGCCCAATGGCCAGAAGAGCCATGACCCAGGACATGATGTGAAAAAGAGCGGCGTTGAAGTAAACTGAGCAATGTAGCACCGAAACATTCGCGACAATTCACACTGGAATGGTAGCGGTTGATAGCCGCTTTAGACTGGAAGGCCAATGCCGGTAGCGCACTTTCATTATAAAACCATTCTTATTTCTATCTACGAATAGCTTTACAAAAACAAAAGTCGTGCGGCTACCAGTGTCGCGAGTCATCTACTAGCGGCCCAGTCAAAGGTCCGAACGAATATCATTACTTGGTTTTCTATTTCATAGCCCCTGAAGTTTATTTTAATGCAAAGTCGATTAACAATTTCTTGAGTTTTTTGTTAACTTACTGGGCGGCAAAGCGGTAAATCATATTCATCAGGACGCCAGAATAAATACGCCACTGCTCCCTTGCCTCTGTGCCGGCGCCCTTCCCACCCTTCTGGTACCCCTCGAGAACCCTTAGCTAGTTCTTAGCCGAAGTTCATAATACCCTATTAGTGACGCGGTAAAACTTGCCAGGAAGTCATACAATCATATTGTGGCAGGTGACTATCTATTTGGGCTTAATATGTTACTATTTTTACACGTTTTCGTGTAATAATGACTTCACCATTAAACTAGATGTGGCCACTGGGTCACTGAGCCGTAAGTATAGCTAAAAGTTTGCCGTAAGGGATAAAGGCGTGATAATGTATGTATGTTTGTATTTGTATGAATCGTTTTATGCGAATTTTACGAAAAGATGTTTGTTAAAGCCTGTTGGATCGCTAGTTCAAGTTAATATAATATGATGAGAAAACAAGCAGATGCTAGTAAATAGTTATTTTTGCAGTGAAATGTTTCTCCAAGAAATTTATTATATTTAAATCAAAGGAATAATCCTTTCAAGGATAATCTAAACATCTCAAGTCGCAATTTGTCAAAGCCTATCAGGACGTCGTCTGAATAGCTATAAAAGTTCCAAACATCTGTCAGAAAATTTGAAAATAGCCTAGAATCTGAGCCTCTTTTATAAACAGGAGTACATCTCCCGAGGGAATCCGAGTTCCCGAGTTCACTGGAGCGAGTAATAAATCTGTTGACAATCTTTAATTCGCCGCTTCGTCAAGATGTCTTTAATAAAAATGAACTCCCCCTGAGATACTCCATATTTTGATCGCATTGTTTGTCCCGTTCCCGTTACATTTCCTTCAAAGTGTTTGTAAAAGTTAATTAAGTAATTTCAAAATCGATTTTCAAAAAGAATGAGCGTTGTGAAATATTTTCTGTTTTATATCCATTTCAAATTATATAAGTAAATACTACAACCAATTACCTTCTTAAATTTTTCTCGCTATAAAGGTTGATGTCACGGAATTTTATTTATATTTTTATTTTTATTTTATTTTTATTTATTCAAGAAACCAACAGCGTGTTACAATATTATATCTTAACTACGAGTTTCACTCAGAGTAAAGCTAATAACAGGTTTCTCTCTTTAAATACAAGTATAAAAGAAGTGTACAAAACTCAGATAATAGGTATTATTGTTAAAGGGATTACCACCTTCATGTTTTACAGTAAATTATAGACTCTTACTAGATTTTATTATATAATGTATATTAAACTATTCATAATTTTTGAGTACTGTACTACTCACCTTATGATATTTCGATAAACCGAATGAGTTTACTTTAAATGAGTACAATAATAAAAACTCCTACTCAGATTTACTATGTCAAGGATCCTAAATAATATGAATACCTTAAATAATTTGCATCCTATGCTGATGTTACAATACCAAATTTGTTTCACTGGAAGAATATAAAAATGTTTCTACATCAAGGCATGCTATCCAACAGTGTGTTACAATACTATATCTTACTACAAGTTTCACTTAGGGTAAAGCTAGTAACAGGTTTCTCACTTTTAAAAGTGTACAAAACTCAGATAAAAGGTATTATTGTTAAAAGGATTACCACCTTCATGCTTTACAGTAAATTACAGGTTCTTACTAGATGAAATTATGAATTATGAATGATGTGTATAAAGCCATTCATAATATTAAGTACAGTGCTATTCACCTTCACCAATTGTTTGACTTAAACGTATTCCATTTTTTAGTGTTTAATTCAAACGATAAGATCATAGTACGTAACTTGTTTTTTGTACGGCAAAACGTAGTACATACGTGTAGTGCGATCGACATTGTGTGCCTTTTCTAAATTATAACTATCAAAATTATTTGCTTAAACATACCATACACTGCTTTATTACACCCTGAAAATAGTTAAACACAAAACGCAGCGACTATCTATTACAGAGACAACTAGACCATCACATAAAATACAGAGCGCTGTAAAACACACGTGTTGCGCCGACAGCAGTCAGTTTTCGAATGAGCGCGTCCGGTGCAAATTGTTGCTCCGAAATGCGGGTAGGCGAATGCCCAAATTACGGGAAATGGGACGCTGTAATTTGCACATTGCCAAGAGCGACATCGCTCTTTCATTCACGCGACATTAAGTGGATCGTGGCATTTGAAACTTGTTTTCGAAAGGTTGAGGATTTAATAGCTATCAGACTAAAGGGAATGTTCGACACCAACTGGAAAAAATCTACTAAGTATCAAAAAGTAAGTCGGTAGTAAATCATCATCATATCATCATCAAGTCTTTTGGACACCACTGCAAGAGCACGACCCTCTCTGTACTATCAGAGCCATACTTGTCCAGAGCAGCCCGAGGACTTTGGCCGCCCTCTCCTCGCTGGCCGCAGAAATTTTGGAGAGGTTTCATTGATGTTTATAAGCTTTTTTTAGCTTGAACATTAGGAATAAGTACTTTTTAAAAGATTATACAAAAAAAATACCTATTTAAAATAAAATTACAAAAAACAGCAATATGAATGGACTGGTTTTATTTCATGGAGATGGTTCAAACGTCAGTGGTGCCATTTTTCAAACGCGAAGTCACTAAACGAATTCTTTTAGCTGCATCTAACTAAGTATACATTTGCACTCAAACTTGCAAAATGATTTATTGCCTACCTATAAGCATGTAGAAGTACCTAATATTAGTGTGACAGGTTTCAATTACTTTATTAACTTTATAATTAATAAACATGCATAATTTCAAAATCCATACACGTTATCCGGTAAGTAATTTTCGTTATTCAATGGATAGGCATAGAAGCGGGCACACAAAGAGCACAATGACCATTAGTGGGGATCTGTCGGGCTTAGGTGGCATTCAATGGGGCTTTGCATCAACTGTGTGCGGCCGCGTCCACGCTACCTACCTATGTGTATGTTGTAAATACGCGACCTGCGTTTTGGCTATTCTGTTATAATTGTGATCTTTTTGGAACTGGAAAATTGATTTAGATTTTTTTATGCATTCACAGTGCTATATTTACTGATAAATATAGGTGTTAATACTAGTGGCTCTGTAAGACGTAGACCTCACGAGTCTGTTTTTGAAAAATATGTTTTTTAAGGTTTCAAGGCCCAAAATTTACGCCATTTTAAAATATTTGGAAAAATTTAAGCGATTTCAATCACAAAATTTTACAAGAAGTGTTTGGGAAAGGCGACCTATAGGTATTGTAGACGAGAACAGCCGGATATCCGGAATTCGAACACACGAAAGAATTTTTGCCGAAGCTGAAACGAAGACGCATCGCTCGCTTTGCTCGCTTGGTCAATTATGGTATAATAAGTTATGTAATAGTAACAGTTGTGGATGTCATTGGTCTGACCAGAATAAATAAAAGGGATCCTCTCACTGTAATTTGTAAGGAGTAAGGTCCAAAAGAAACAACGGCTCAAAGTCTCAAATAAAAAAAGGCATCAAAACCCTAACAAAACCGGAAAAGAATTATCAAAATCTTGAAGCTACTTAATCTTACAAAAGAGATTGTTTTCGACTTAAGTAAATATCGAACTAAGTTCAAAACTTCAATTCAGTCACAGACGTGTCTGGCTGGTAGTTTGTAGTTCGCTAGAAAATTTAATATTTCCCAGTCAATTCCCGGCGGAACCGGAAGCAAATAACGACTTAAATGCGGAAGTTTTTGATCAGAAGACCGGACGACGTGTCGGGTTGTGGCGGAGAGAGACCCTCGTCGAAGCTGTTTTATGGAGGATCCCTTGAGCATAAATAACTCGTGTGGAGCAAAGACACCTGTCATAATACCAAATAGAGGGTGCCTGTGTAAAGCTAAGTTCATATTCCGTGTACGATGCTAAACTACTATCACAGCATTGCTACACAACCTGGCAATGCTACCAGCCTTTTGGCAACACTGCTGAGCGGTACTACTTTGTTGGGACTACAAAGTTTATAATATTTTTAGTTTTCGTTCTGTTTAATATAATTTTATTTAGGTCGCAATAGAGACGTATGGGAAAATAAAGGAGAGATCCAGGCCTTTGACCTGCAGTGAACTACTACCCCAATGTCTAATATTAGTTAAAAAACTTATTTTAATTGCATTTTATTCGAATCGAATACTTTCCATGAAATTGTTAGTGAGATATCTTAATATTTTCTTATAACTACAATTGCCGGCTCAGCTGAATAAGTTCCTAAGTTGTAGAAGATTAAAAGTAATTCCATACCCCAGTAAATCCCAACTACTAGGATGAAAACGAAAAGGAGAGAGAAATATATTAGCGTTCATAATTTTGTTCCTTCTCATGAATTTAAAACCAGAATGCTATCTTCACTTGTCAAAAGCCGAGTCGCCTCTGCATATTAAATCCCAAAACAAATAGAGTTTTCAGAGCATCTAATATAAAATAAAGGTTGTCTACGTGAGAGCCGTGAGCTCTGACGTATTTATTATTTATTTGGGAATTCTGCGTCGACCCGCCGTCGGAATTATGGAAAAATAACTCATCTCCTGCGACATATTGACTTGGGAAATAGGCACCGCGGTCAGGGTTGCCAGGTCTCGAAACCGAAAATACGGACAGACGAGCCAGTTTAGATTTGATCAGTTAATTTTTACTACTTTTTTACCCCTGATATTAACACGACATTATTTTTATGTACAACAAGCATTTTTAGTCTTTCATCGTAAAATCTTCTAAGGAAGAACCTTTGGGCAGAGCGGAAATCAAGATATTATAAAAAAAAATTGTACAAGCTTTTAAACAGCTCATTGACTTCATTATTTGTATTGCCATGTAACTTACACAAGTACGCAACATTTTAGCTCAATCGGTTGAGGATAACTGGTTAAAAATTGAGTTGCAAGATATGACCGAAACAAACATTCATACATACATATAAGATACATTACAAGGTTTATAAAAGCTTTGTTAAAATAGTCTTTAAAGAGTCTCACAAAACTCAGAGACACCTTGGACTTACTATGTCCGACTTTATCCGGACGTCGGGCAACCCTAACCGCGTTCCTTTCGGGAATTGCACGGAGCATCCTAGTGCCTCCCCTGCATGCGGTTTTAGTCTTTATTTCGGCATATTGCTTTTCTGTTTTTTCTGTTTCTATGTTTCAAACTTTGAAAATGGATAATGCTCCAAATACGAAATCAAACGTTATTCTGCTTTCGGCGCTATTTTTAAAACCTGATTTATATCAACTTAATCAAGCTTAGTTAACTTTGCATAATTTTAAAACAAATACTTAGTAACTTCTATAAGCAATGCTTTGTGTCCGTGATTTTGATGCAGTTTTTTCATATAACAATGTAACATAAAAATCACATAAAAATGTAGATTAACTTCGTAATTCCTATAACGTTTGCCTTCAAGCTGAAATGCACTACAAATTGAAGAAAATCAAGAATAAATAATAATTTTTCTGTTCTGCTTACTGAAGACTTGAACAATATTTTCTTTACAATCAATAATCATGTAAAATAATCTTTACTAATGAGTATTAATTAAGAAACTATTTTGTAATTGTCCTAAGTTACTTTAAGGAGTTTTATGTAGATACTGAATACCGTTATTACTTTAGCATCTAAGAATTACCTCCGAAAGTACAAAAACAATCTGAAAAGCTTAACATTTCCAGCATACCGCAGCTCCCCCATTGCGGTGCATTTAAAAACATAAAAGCAATCAAGGGGCAACAAAGGAGGCTGACAAAACTCCTTATTATTCCCGCTCCATAAGAAAGGCTACTTTACCAAAACGCCGATTTCAATAACCAACCCAGTTCATTGAATAGAGTTAGCTCATAACATTTTTATTGTACAATAAGAGTTCCGAAGGGGGAGGTAAACGTCGATATTGCCGATTTTATCGATATTTTGCTACTCGTATCGCAGGGAAATGCAAAATACAGAATTGACATCTATGCGCTGTACTGTTGCGTGTGTATAAAACTGATCTTGATAATAATTCTCTTAGTTGCACGATTTGACGCTCATTTTTACGAAAGTCTGATTTAACATGAATTTAACTTACTGATTAGGATATTCGCTATTTTCCAACAAGTCAAATCAGATACTTTTTCTAAAAGTCAAAACAAACATTTTCTGTGGGATTTGTATGAAATACAGGCAGATGACGTCATAATCTCTTGAAGTAATATAGCGCTCTTAATATAATAATATATCTAAAATCATATTAAAATTGATATGATCATGACAAGTGATATTATTTTGTGACGTTATATTTTCATAACAGTTATTTTTGACACAGGAAAGTACCCAAAATCCTAATGTTACCCAAGATTATATGCTATCGCCGTTTAAGTGGTAATCATCATATCAGCCACAGGAAGTCCACTGCTGGACATAGGCCTCCCCCAAGGATTTCCAAGATTTAAGTCGTAATAGTAAGTTACAAATACTGGGTTGTCTCCTAGAAGTAGGTGTGTCACTGAGGAGGATCTGGTCTCGATCAGCTATGCTGCTTTAGAATCCGGGGTCTACACTATCACAAAAAGTGATACAAATTTAAGTGTCATGGTGAAAACAAATGCAACGGAAGCTATGATAAGACTTTATAGTTGATTTTATATTCAAGTTTATGTTAATACTCGATTCTCCCAAAACATGTAAGTAGTTAATAAATCGCGATGTCTACTCCACGGTATATTACCTCGGCTTGGTGCTCTCGTTCAGGTTAAGTGAGTCAGAAAGTGCGAATATTGAGTTTGGTCGGAGAGAACAAACTCTGTTGCTGTTGCTACTTATAAACATGATACACCTACCTACTTTAAAATGTTAGATTGAATAAAAACTTGAATGACTACCTCCATAACAAGTAGTTACTTACACTAACTGAGGTAAAAATGTTATCGAGTTCTAGATTAAAAACAAACGAACACAGACAGGTCATTGCGACCATAAAACAAAGCATTATTGCACTTGGAACACAGCAATCAATGCAAAAAACAACTTTTAATTGCTAGTCTCATTAAACAAAACTTTCTAGAAACGATCCCATAAAGACACCCCGAAATAAAGTTTTATACTCAGATTCGAGGAGTGCTATCTGGCAGTTAAAGTGGAGATAAACAGTGTCTGTAACGCATAGACAGCCTCTAAACTATTTTCTATGTCAGCGAAAGTACGCGTTTATGAAGACAGTTTACGATGCTGGCGCATTCCCCAGATCTGCTATAAACCGGCTGAGTTCAGGTGATAAAGCGCCGCGAATTCTCGCGGCTTTAACGAGTGCTCTTTTGAATTATTTCACGGCTTTTAAACTTGGCAGATTGACGTTTGATTTTTACGAGGTGAGTTTAAATTTTGAATAGCGTTATCCCTCTCGTTTTGCGTTTGATTTTATAATTTAATTAATTATTACTCACTATATTAAAATGTGCTCGATATAGTCGGTGCCTACCACATAAAATGTTTGATTCAAGGTTTTAATTTCAGATTACAACTTCGGCCAGTCTATGTATTTAAAAATTTCAATTAGCCGGGTTAACTTAATATGAGCATTGCTATCCACTAACTAAAAGCAGCCAGTATTGTTGGCATATTCACCTTAGGATACGACTTTCTTAATTTTCATTAAATTTCTCATTTTTTTTCTTGATTTTTTTGATTTTTTAAATAGATTATTTTAATAACTGACTATTAAACTCTTCTCTCTCCATTTAACCACAACAAAGACTGTCAGTAGTGACCACAAATAGGTTTCGTCTGTCTGTTGTTTATAACAGAGGCAACTCTGTGCCGGCCGATTTCCGTTCCGGGCTCTATTTCCGGTCTCATGCGGGCCGGACGTGTGGCCTTCTGCGCAGTTGACTTCGAATGGTTATTGGACTTTATGATTGTGACAAAAGTTCCACAAAATTGAAACGAGTAGTTTCATGCTTCTTTAAAAAAATTAGGCTTCATGGATTTATTTTGTTAAATAACTTGTTCTCTTTAGTAGATGAGTGTATTAACATGCATTTAGACTAATTAAAAAAGTTGTTCAGACACAAAAGTCGCTTCTTAATAAGAGTAACAAAGAAGATTTATATTTTATTGTATATTTTTTTTCTCTTGTGTATTGGTGCAATAAAGAGTTTTCATTCATTCATTCATTCAAGATTTAGGACATATTTGAACAAAATTCTGAAAGGCTGTATTTTTTTAAAGTTTTCAGTCCCCAAATTTCCCCTGTTTTGAGAAATCGATAAAACAATTCTAAATAATTATCGAATCAATCACAAATTTTCACGAAAATTGGTTGAGAATTTGCTTTAGGGGAGAACAGACAGTCAAAATATTTTTTTAGCCAAATTCAAAACTGAAACGCTTCACTCGCTTATTTAAAAAGAGGAAGATCGAGGATGATATGGAGAATTGGAGATGCATATACATTTGAAGAGGTCTAAAATTGATATTTTTTTTCCTTTGGCAAACTATTAAAAAACAAAGAACTAAAGTTCAGGATGCTGGTAAGAGTGTTATGGATCTCAAGTGGAGTTAAGCAGGACACCTGGCAAAACAAGGTGCGGATAGGTGGAGTCCACATGGAGTGATGGCCTCTAGATAGTTAAAGTAGTTTGGGTCGTCCGAGAGATAGATGGATTGATGACATAAGAAAAGCCACAAGTCGAAACTGGTTTCGTTAGGCACAGGATCGAGGTGCTTGGCATACATTGAGAGCGAACTATTCAGTGGGATATGGAAGACTGCCAATGATGATGACTTCCTACGTTGAAGTGATGATGAAATTGTAAAGAACCATAAACACATCTAAATATACCTAGATATTGTTACAAGAAAGAGATTAAAAAAAAACGTTGCTCAAACAAATCACACGCAGATTGAGCTAGCCCCAAAGTTCAAGACTTGTGTTATGGTATACTAACTCAGCGATACTATATTTTATAACAAATTAATACATAGATAAACGTCCATCCATGAATATAAACTACAAGTAGATTACCTATGTATTTCTCAGACCAAATAAAAAAATACTGCCCCCTCTATTAATCCTATAGCAATGTCCCGTAGTTATAAGTAGATACAACCCAACCATGCAACCGAAAGATACGAAATAGATTTTCATGCCCCTTGACTTCTTCAAGTAGTTCGCCATTGTAAGTGGGTAGGCAGACTCCCGACCGTAGTAAGTTTACCCCACTTTTAGGGTAAAAATGTATTGTTCATACCGCATTATGAGACGGACATTCTTGACATAATACTCCGGTTTTAGTCCGGGGGACTCTGTTTATTAAATGTAATTGGGTACTAGGATATTGAGATATATCATACAAAGATGGATCTTTTATCGTACAAAATAATGGGTGCTTGTGTAAAATTTTGTTTGATAATGTCAGTTGAGTGAATTTGGGTTCATCTGCGGTTTCATGAATGTTTGGATGGGCTGTAACTGTATTTATATTCGATTTACTTAGTTATGTACTCATAATATATCTATATAATATAATTGGCTAGTTTATAACTTGGTTAAATTACTCATTTTAATCAAAAGAAACGTAATGCGATTTAAATGACAACAGCTGCGATTTAATAATGTCACATTCAAATGCGTTAAACATAATATCACTTAATTGATTAAATTATTTTGTAGGGTGTTTTTTTTTAATTGTTAATTCTTGTCAGCATTTGGATTGAATATTAACCCGTAAACGGCTCAATATCTGTGTCACTAATGATTGTCATCATCAGAATTGGAAAAACCTCATGAAGCTGGGTCACTTTTAATTTCTCGCTTGAGATAAAAGGGTTCAGCCACCCATTTATTTTTAAAACCAATAACGTGATGATGTATTTTTTTCTTACATTTTACGTTAATCTATTACCAACCCCATCATCATCATCATGTCTTTTGTCTCCATTGGCCTACACTCTTCTCGCTGGCCAGACGGGACTTGGAGAGATGTCATTAATGTATAAAAGCTTTGTATAATTTGTATTTCCTAAGTCGCCTTCTACGACATCCACGAGAGGACTTAGAGTGGCCCATTCTACTCTGCCTGAAACCTCACGGCTTAAACCTACACGCTCAAACATGATAAAAGAGAATATATGCAAGTAAAATGTGCACACTCCCAACGCACCTTGACATCAGTTCCCTATCCCATATTCTACAAAAATATGAATGTTTTGAAGAGCCCCGGGCGACACGCACGTGATGTCATGCCACGTCGATTCCGACCCTCAGACATCTCGTAAATAAAGCGGAGGGACCAGAGATGCTATTTTTCAAACGCGGAGTCACGAAACGAACGATTTTTTGTATGGAAAAACCATACGTTTAGGTAACTCCGCGTTTCAAAAATAGCACTTTAGGCGGATGGCACTTTGAACTATACCTGTCTTTGCGATACATATGATGATGAAATGTAGGGAAGGCGACTATTTTATTAACAGAAAGTATCGATTATTGATTTTATACAGCATTATTTGTATAATAATCCGAGCAGGATTATTATACAAGTTAAAACATGTGATCAACGGCGTTAACGCGGAGGTCGTGGGTTCGAATCCCACTCGTGGCGAGATTTTTCGTCACATATTTAAAATTGTGTTGCAAATCCCACGCCTCATAAGGAGAGCGTTTAAAGCTCTATTCTCAACATATCATGTGAATTTAATTTTTTATACACATTTGATTTTATATGATTCTCTTACTTCATCTGTAATACTGATAGTACCATTGAAATGGGACTCATTCAATTGTACTAGTGAGAGTGAACCATTTGCAAGGTTAATTGAGTAAAATAAGATCACTCCACGAATGTAAATTGGAAACTTCTCCCTAGTACCTGTGAAAAACTAGTTAACACAACTAAGACTTCTATGATAGATCTGTTAAATCCGTAAATATTACATAATTTTGTAGGGAATAGTTGCCGCGCAAATTTGGAGCGAGCCTCGTAGCGGCCGTAGCAACTGCTACGAATAATAATATGACATCTTGAGATGTGGTAGCTCCATCGCCATCTTCCTCCATTTTTTGCGCAATTCGGCGGTATTGATTATTAAAATAAAAACAAATTCAACATTTTAAATTTCCTCTAGTCTAAAATCATTTTATAAACTATAGTTTATAAGTGAAAAGAATTCGAAATTTTGTTATAATTTTTATGAAAATGACATATAATAGAGCTCTTTTCACCACCTACACGTGCTTAATTTATTAAAGATACTACAGTCATAAAATGTAATACTTATTTGACTTTATTATATTAAAAGATGTTAGTTAACTTTATTTTAAACATAACCGCATCAAGACTAATAAATATAACCGATATTATTTTTTTGTCAGCCGTTTTATATTTTAGTTTTACGATTCACAGAATCATGTAACAGAATACTGAAATATTCTACTTATTATTTTTAAAAAAGAATGTATTCAAAAAGAGAAGCGCAGCGATAGGCGGGCTATTGGTGGCCTCTGAAACAGCCGACCAATTAAAAGCCGGCGCTCAGGTGGGGAGGGCCCGCGGAAATGGGTCAGTGGGTCGCTCGGTGAATCGCGCGTCATTTGAATTTTCGAATAGTTTCAGGAATTCGCAACATTTGATTTATTGGTCGGTCAACTAATAGATTTGAATCGACCTCACCATCACGCTAAGCGTGGCTTTTGACCACGGCCTTGTTTGCCCCGTCATGGATAAAGACGTGAAAATATGTCTAGTAAAGATAGTAAAAAAATAATTAACTCAAAAAATATTCTAATTAGCTTTTGCTAAATCTATAGATTTTAATTAGGTAGTTATGAATTATTTTTATTAAGTTAAAACTTTCTTTATGTAACTAAACTAAAACCCTTTGAAGAGATTGAAAAGTAGTATTACAAAAAAAGAAAAGAAAAAACCATTAAATTTGCATTTAAATGTACCTATCTACTTAGGTACTTAAAGTAATGGGTTAAGATCGAAAGACAAACTAATGTAACTAGAGGTGGCGTAGCGTGATAGCGCCAAATGAACGAAGCATCGAACATCAAAAAGGCACAAGAAAAACCCAATTAAATTGCCACGACACCCGAAACCTCGCGTCTAATTTATTACTCCCATATATCGCGTTGCAACTCAAACACTTGACGTAAGTGAATAAATGGGTAATTCGACACCGACTCGCGAAGGTTGTGCCGCTGTGCACTAGACTCTTTTGACTCTTTAGCGGCACTCAAACAAAAGTGCCGCTATGCTTAAATCTTAATATAATAAATCGTAATTGTTGAAATACGGGGTCCATTTTCTGTCTTTTTACTCAATATGCATTAAGTGTAAAATAAAAATGCCGCTACGCTCAAAAAATTTCAAAGTTGCCAAAATGTGGCGTATTTTGTGCGTCAGAAAGCATGTTGTGTTGAATAACCGTATCAAATGAGGATTAAATAAACTTGGGAAACTAATTTACTTTTCGGAGCCCTTATCTATTAAATTTTGTAAAGAAGGTTTTTATCAGCTTACTTTTGGAGCGCCAGTTCTTAAAAAAATAATTAATTTCTATGAAAAAATTAAATAAAATTTATTAATTAAAATTATTAATTATTGATAATTACATTTTTTAATAACGTCCTATTAAATAGTTCAAAGATTTAATAATCATAACATGTGTTTTTTAGCATATAATAGTGATTATGGCATCTGCAGTACTGGGAGACTAGAGAAAAACCCCAAAGAGCACAGGGGAATAAACTTACTCACGTCGATATTTTCTTATGAGCAAGTTCCCCCTCAATCGAGTCGGCAAACTCGATCAATCATCGATACCGTCCGAGTCTCGACCGATCCGCTGTTTTCTAAACTCGTCATTTATCTAATGAGTTTACCATCGATATATACATCGACTGAAGTTTACATTGTATGTTTGCTGGGCGGGTCGCGGCACTTCGACAAGTCTTGATGAATTAATCGGGTGGAATCGAGAAGTGTTGCTATTACGCCTTTATTATTTTCCCCCGTGGATATCGTTTATTTCGCCTTGTCATGAAACGTCTGCGTTTGGGGTTATTTTGTTACTTTATTACGTTCAGTAGGTTTTGACCTGATAGAAATTCTTGTTAGAAACTGGCGTACTTTGTAATTTAATAGCCATGAAAGTGTATACCTTTTCTATGTTTAAAATTATGCTTTCTAGTAGAAAATAGGCTCACCTCCTGGTTCTGAGGCTGGCTGACTACAAAAATAATTTTTTGAGTAAGAATCCCGAAATATTTTTGTTTATTATACATGTATAACATAAGCATCATTTACTCCTAATGACGTTTATTGCATTTTATTACTCAGATGATACTTTCACGACTTCACCACTTGCAATTGTTGCAATGTAGGATATTTTCGATACCAACTGAAAATTTCCTATCCAATGATCTAAAAGCTTATCTTTTTCAGTTTTTTTTTTTATTATCATTACTTACCTGCAAATGTAACACGAGCAAAAAATGTGACATTTTCGTTAAGTGCTGCCAAAGAGTATTTCAAGGAAGAAAAAATATAAATAAGAACAGTAAGTAGGAATAAGAAGCTACAAAGTGCACTCGCGGTGAGCCCTGTCAGACCTAATGGCGGGTCTAGATTAAGACATGAAATGCTGGCCTTAATCCACTTAGAATAACAACCGTGTCTGCTGAACCTTTCTTATTGTTTTGCGGGGATTTTGTCGATTTATAATAAGCTGTTTCGGTTATTAATTTAGTTGGAAAATGCAGAAATTCGTGGCATTTATAATTAGGGTTTTAGATGACATTTATGAGCAGTTTTGTAGAAAATGTGAGAGATTATTTGGAAAGTAGATACCAAAATAAATGATTTTTATGTTGATAAATGGTTTGTCAAAACTTTTTTATCATAATATTTGTTTTACTTATTATTTATTGTAAAAATTGTTTTTTTTTCACAAAATGGTTTTTTTTTTGTTGTCTTAAAATGGCTTTGTTAAAAAAATTAACTCAATGTCAAAAGTCAAAAGATGAGTTTTTCGCGATTTTCAGCAAAACGGTAAGTTTTATCATAAAAATACCGCAGACAAAAATTGTAGATCATAAAATTATCTATAAAAATTGTATTGATACTTATTATCCTACGAGCCGCCGTTTTTTTCCGTAATGGGGAACTTAAATTTTTTAATTATAGTTATATTTTGAACAATTTTACTAATTGACCGGACTATTAGTCGTACACTCTTGACTGGAATGGTTATTCGTCCATGGACGCTGCTCTAGCTGTTTTTCTCCACATATCTCTTTCTGCTGCTTTTTAAATAATTAGCTGGCCGCAATATTTAATTAGTTAAGAAGCCCTAAATTTATCAACTCTCCGCAAACAGACTTTACGCAGAGATTATGGCCCTCTTTTAATAACGATCCTGTGAAAAATAGTATAAATAACATGTCATGTTTATTGTAGGTATATGTAAGTTGTAATGGTTTTGATTACTTTAATGCTTTTATTCCTTTGTTTCTTTCTTTATTTATGAATTAATTTGAAATACAAAAAGATCTAAGCCACGAACTCTACGTGTGCATGCGCACTAAAACCGTCGCTTACCCGCATGCATTTGTAATTTATTATTTGTTAGTTCAAACTGTTCAGTTTTTCAACAACAGTAGTATCTATTTTCAACTAAATTTATTTTGAGAGAATATTTAGACGATATTGTTGCAAAGGTTTAAAATATCGACTAATTAATTGAATTTTCCTTGCACGTTTTGAACATAAAGAGGAAATACGAAAGAAGAAAATGATTAAACTGCTTGCAACGATCTAGCTCTTCGTACTTTATAATATTGTACCTTACCTAAAATTGCACCTTATAATAAGATTTTTTTTCTGTTTTTTTTTCATGTAATTTTATTAAATATTTTATGTATTATTTATTTAATGTAAAATGATTTCTTTGTTACATTTTTTTGGTGTACAATAAAGAGGTATCTATCTAATATTCTTTCAATTTAAATATTTTTTTAATTGTAATGCATAATAAGTCAATTAATAAAGTATTATTCCTAACTCTCGTTTCCGCACTGGTAACAACTTTGTTAAATCTTAAGATTTAAGTATGTATGTATTAACAAGTATGTATTTTAATAAAAATATCCAAACGATACAGTTTAAAAGTCTTCTTAAAGCCTTCAAGCTAACTTCAAGTAACTTTGGAACTCTTTTCCAACTCTATTATTTTGAGAGCATTGCAGTGTTTACCAAAAACGAATTTGGGCGGGTTTCCACCGAAATTAGTTTCGAGTGTTCCCAACTCGAAGTCCCTAGGGTGTGAGTCGTCAGCACACATCTCCGCGAGGAGCTAAACTTTCGCCCAAATACTTTAATTGAATTGAAGACTTTCAAGTGAGTTTTTTTTTAATTTTTATTTCTATCAACATAACACAATACAGGTTGGCACATTTTGTGATAAAATTCTGACCTTAGATTTTTTGTTTAAGTGACTATGACCTTTTCTTAAGATTAATTTGTTTTTAAATTTCATTGAAAATGCATCCATTAGTGACTATGCCTTTTTTTAATTTTAAAAATTTTATTTTTAATTTTATAAAAAAGCATTCATTTTTGTTATTCTGAATACAAACTACTCTTGATTGTCATTACGATAATAATCAAGAGTAGTTTGTATTCAGAATAACAAAAATGAATAACAAAATTTAAATTTAATTGTTATAAAATCTAAAAGAAATAAAGAAGAAAGAAAGGAATTTTGGGATAGTGTGAATGATGTTCTGAGTGGTTGCAAAGACAATGAGAAGATAGTTATGCTAGGTGATTTTAATGGATGGGTTGGTATTAAACGAGATGGTTATGAAAAGGTATTGGGTTTGTTTGGCGATGAAAGGGAAAATGAAAATGGGAAAAGTTTGCTTGAGGTATGTCTGCAAAAGAATCTTTGTGTGACAAACACTATGTTTGACCACAAAAAGATTCACATGTACACAAGGGAGGAAAACGGAGTGAAGAGTATGATTGATTTTATAATAGTGGACGAAAGAATGAAAAAGAATGTGATTGATACAAGGTCTTACCGTGGAGTAGGGATTTCTACAGATCATTATTTGGTAATCTGTAAAACTAGAAACATTTTTAAAAAATGGCGAAATTTTATATCTAACCCCTCCAACAGGTTGGAACGGATAAAAGTTGAGAAATTACAAGAGGAAGATGCAAAAAAGAAATATAAATCAATACTAATAGAAAAATTTAAAGGAATAGAGGACGAATGTGAGATAGAAAACGTGTGGACAGTATTAAAAGAGGGAATGATTGACACCGCTATTGATGTATGCGGTATGACAAAAAGAAGAAAAGGCAAGGATGTGGTAAATGTATGGTGGGACAAGGAAGTACAAGACGCTGTAAAAAAGAAGAAGAAAGCATGGAAGGATTGGTTGTCAGTACGAGCTGATCGAAGAAATCAGAATGCAAGGGATAGTGATGTATTTGCAGCAAAGCAAGAATATAAGAGGATGAATGTGATTGTAAAAGAGATAGTAAAAGAGAAGAAAAAAGAACAAAAGGATGATTTTGATATAAGGTTGTCTCAAGACTTTAAAAGTAATATTAAATATTTTTGGAAGAGCGTTAAAACAGCTAGAGGTAAAAATACGACCTCTGAGTTAAACAAGATCAGAGACAAGAATGGAAGATTATTAGTAGGGTTACAGAGTGTAGTAGATAGATGGAAGGAATATTTTGAAGGACTGTTTGAAAAAGATGAAATGAGAGTACCGGAGCCTGAAATTGACGCACAAGAGAGTGATATGCAAAATTATGACGAGGAAATAAGTATGGATGAAGTAGTGAAAGCATTAAATAGTATGAAAATGGGAAAAGCTGGAGGGTATGACAGGATTACTGTCGAAATGCTGAAGGCTGGACAGGGCATAGTAGCAAGTCAGTTGTGTCACCTTTTCAATCTTTGTTTTAAAAACTGTGTGGTGCCAAAAGATTGGTGCAATGCGGTAATTGTACCGCTGTATAAAGGAAAAGGTTCACAGCAAGACTGTAAAAACTACCGAGGCATT
Source organism: Acrobasis consociella (assembly GCA_963555685.1). Classification (NCBI taxonomy): domain Eukaryota; kingdom Metazoa; phylum Arthropoda; class Insecta; order Lepidoptera; family Pyralidae; genus Acrobasis; species Acrobasis consociella. The sequence continues at coordinate 7,424,778 of OY743122.1, read as the reverse complement.
AGTCTTCTCAGCGTTGTCGGAAAATTGTATGCAAAGGTCTTGATAGAAAGGGTGGTGAAAAATACAGAAGAGAAGTTATGGGATGTACAAGCGGGATTTAGAAAGGGTATGGGATGCACGGATCAGGTCTTTTCTTTAAGATGCATTTTAGAGAAGCTTTTGGCCAAAGGTCGAAAAGTCTATTGCATCTTCGTAGATTTAGAAAAGGCCTATGACAGAGTGGTGAGAAATGAATTGTGGTCAACATTGTCTGCGTATGGGCTGAGCAGCCATCTGATTCGAGCACTGAAATCTCTTTATAGGAATTCCAGTGCTTGTGTCAGAATTGACGGCGAATACACAGACTGGTTTAAAATCGAAAAAGGTGTTAGACAGGGATGTGTAGCGTCGCCTTGGCTGTTCAACTTATTCATGGACAGTTGTTTGACAGATTTGAAAGATGATGAATGTGGTGTTAGAATGGATGAGTTATTAATCAAATGCCTTCTCTATGCCGATGACCAAGTAATACTTGCGGACTCAGAGGAGGAATTACAGAAGATGATAGCTGTTACGAATGATGCATTAGAGAAAAAGGGTATGAAAGTTAATGTCAGTAAAACCAAAGTTATGGTGTTTGAAAAGGACGATAGTGCAACAGAATGCAATATTTTAATAAATGGGGTGAAAGTTGAGCAAGTGAAAGAGTTTGTATACTTGGGATGTATGTTTACAAGGGATGGTAAGCACGAGGGTGATGTTGAAAAAAGAGTGAATGCGGGTAACCAAGTGAATGGAGCGTTGCATTCCTTTATGAGCAGTAGGAAGGTATCAGACAAGGCACGTCTCGCTGTTCATAAAGGAGTACTGATACCTACTTTAATGTACGGTAGTGAGAGTTGGGTATGGCAGAGAAAGCATGAAAGTAGAATAAATGCAGTTGAAATGCGAGCGCTGAGGAGTATGTGTGGTGTTACTTTGAAAGATCGAATACGGAATGATGCCATAAGGGAGCGGTGTGGAGTAAAAGAGGATGTTGTGACAAAAATAGAGAAAGGGATGTTAAGATGGTTTGGGCATATAGAAAGGATGGATGAAAAGAGATTGACGAAAAATATTTATATGACGAATGTGAAGGGAACAGTAGGAAAAGGTCGGCCTCGGCGAACTTTCTGCGACCAAATTGCAGACGTTCTAAAAAAAGGAGAGGTAAAAAGTACCCGTAACCGAAGGGCATGTATGAAGAGATTGATGAGTTTAGATGAAGCAAAAGAGGTTTGTCAGGATCGTAGCAAGTGGAGGTCCATAGTCTCTGCCTACCCCTGCGGGAAACAGGCGTGATATTATGTATGTATGTATGTATAAAATCTAAAACAATGAACGTGATAAATAATAAAAAATAAAGTTATAAAAGAACAACTAAATGAAAGTGTTGGTCAATATCGATATCGATTTGAAAAAAATAATAGTTGGTTATCATTTGTACCACATTGCATCCCACTCCTACCTTATTCAGAACTACATGAACCAGGCTAAGACGAATAGAGGTATATACTTCCCATCCCCGTGGGTGAAGTGGGTTGGCCATTTCTCAATGAAAAAAGACAACTGAACTTAATCTTCCAAACCTAAACACAGTTTAGTTTCACTCCAACCTTATTACGAAGCCCGCACACCTTTAGAACGCAAAATCTGGTGCCGACGGTTCGTCATAGAAAGGGTTGCGCACGAGAGCGATACCGCCCAACTTTGCGAGCGGTGTTCATTAGAACTTAGACTTGTATGAATTTTACCAACTTTCCGCCGTAATGAACACTAAAAGGCGGCAAGTTCGAGCGCTTCAAATTTTAATACCGCCACGGTTCCTGTGCTGCGGCCACCCTTATGCACATACTATACTATAAGCTATGCTAACTCAGCTTGTGTAGATTAGATATAATTGTTCTTTTTTTAGCTGTTGAGTTTATCAAATTAACTCCTATGCACAGTGTATTTAATATTTCATATATAGTGCCAGAAAATCATATTCACAAAACCTCTTAAAACTAAGATATTTTAGGTTTCAAAATTATTTTTTAATTTTAAAACGAAGATAATAAAGCGTCATAAACTAATGTCACCTGTCATTGATCATATCCATTTTCAACGTGATTTTAGACTTATTATTGCAGAAAAACTAATATTCTCCAAGAAACTATGACTTCATTAGTCTGTATTTTATACAAAACCTATAGAGAATGTTTGATTTGACGTTTAGAAAAAAGTATCTAATTTGAGCTGTTGTAAAGTAGCAAATTGCATTATTATAATGACGACAATTTTTCGGTATACCTACATATAATTATAATATGCCGAATGATGTTTTATCTTTGCAGGTTTACATAGCTTGAAAACTTTTCTATTTTGCACTTGACAAAGTGCTTTTTAAATTTTCCATGTGAAAAAACCTCAGCATATTTTAGCTCAGCTGCCGGTGTGACTTGAGCTTTAATACTAAATTGGCCGTGTGGAATTTGTAGGTGCGGTTCAGAGTTAGAAATCCAATATCCTCTAACTTCATTTTAAATGAACTTGCCGTTTGTCTGGCTTGAACTTTTGGTCATGGGTGGTGAAATGTTATGTAATGCATTGTATGACAAGCGCGAGTGTGCTTCAACTTTAAATCTGTCTGGGTTTTTGAAGATGCGGCTAGAAACCCGTCAAGATTTTGATTTCTTTTTCATTTTTATAACCCTCCATCACACTGAAAGTGTGCTGCTAGACCCTAAATGCTCTGTCTGTCCCATTAGGGATAAAGATGTAATAGTACGTTTCTTTGACGATCTTAGTGGCGTTTTTATTTCTATTTTCAATAAGAGCAAGTGATTTTTAATATTACCAATTTAAAAGACCTAACTGTTTATGCGCATGTCTCTTTTTATTTAATTAATGTGGCATTTTGATATGAAAATCCTTTTTTAAACGACTTTCAAACTTCTTTTTTTAGGGTTCCGTACCCAAGGGTAAAAACGGGACCCTATTACTAAGACTTCACTGTCTGCCCGTCTGTCCGTCTGTCTGTCACCAGGCTGTATCTCAAGAACCGCAATAGCTAAACAGTTGAAAATTTCACAAATTATGTATTTCTGTTGCCGCTATAACAACAAATACTAAAAACAAAATAAAATAAATATTTAAGGGGGGCTCCCATACAACAAACTTGATTTTTATAGATAATGGTATGGAACCCTTCGTGCGCGAGTCCGACTCGCACTTGGCCGGTTATTTATGTATGTTCACTGATTATTCGAAGACGCCTACACCGATTTGGATATTTTTTTTTTGTTTGAAAGTTTATTAAAATCGGTTTTGTAGTGCAGTCGGTTTTAGTTTGGAAATGTTTTATTCTATATTATCAATTGTTTTCCTCTATCATGTGATTTAACTTTAAATTTATTCTTAATTATTTTTGGTTACAACTCAATTTGTTAAGAAGTTTAGAATATAACGGCAATTCATTAGGTACATCATTCTGAAAGACTTTTTTTGCTGAACATACTTTTTTTCTTTGGTTATTATATACACTAAAGTAAAAAGTCATGTATTTATTTTAGGAGGATTGTTTAGCTTTTTCTTAGTATTTTATTTGAATTCAATTAGAAAATTGCCTTATTTAAGTGAATCATAACAGATTTAAACTGAGCGCAGTTTATATTAATATCAAACCCAGTGCCCTTTGAAGTATCTCCTCGTAAAGGGTCGGCAAGTACCTACCTATTGTAACTTCTCGAATTAAATTCCTAACCAACAAGCCCTTTGGTAGTACGGTTAGGTGGCTTTGATATTAGTGAAGTTGTGTGAACAAGTGAGAAATATATAAAACACGTGTCGGTTGATAATTTATCCTACTACATACATACATACATACATAGGTACTATCATAGATCAGCAGACAGAGCCTAGGACACAAGCATCAAATGACACTCCTAATTTATCAGCTTAAGATTCATCATCATCATCATCATTTCAGCCGCATAACGTCCACTGCTGGACATAGGCCTCTCCCAAAGATTTCCAAAATGACCGATCCAGAGCGGCCTGCATCCAGCGCTTTCCAGCGACCCTGGTCAGGTCATCTGACCACCTTGTAGGTGGGTGCCCTACGCTTCGCTTGCCAGTACGCGGTCGCCATTCAAGAACCTTAAGCTTAAGATTATCAGTGGGTTTTTTAGTCTCCACTGTAGAAACACGACCCTCTCTGTACTACTAGTGCCATACTTGGTCAGAGCAGCTAAAGGATTTGGCCACACTCTCCACCCTGGCCAGATGGGTTGGAGAGATCCTATTAATAGGATACTTTTAGTTTGTCGAGCGAAAGATGTACCTATGTTGTTCTTTTTTTTACTTTTTTACCCTGTTGTGTTAATTGATTGAAATTGTAATAAATAATTTGTATGCATAATTAAATATTAAAAAATATTTTTTTTTTACCGAATAATACTATCGTTCATAATTACAACCGCATAACGTCCACTACTGAACATAGGCCTCCTCCAAGGCTTAAAAATTTACCGACCTAAAGCGGCTTACATCCAGCAACATTGGTAAGGTCGCCTGAACACCTTGTAAGTGGGTGTCCTAAGCTTAGTTTATGCAGTTATGTGGTCGCCATTCAAGAACTTTTTTAAATATACCTACAGGATACGAACAAAACAGTAATATGGGCGTTAATCTGATGCGGTTAGTATTTTGATTCCCTTTTCCACCTTCATGCTCACCGTTCAGCTAAACACGGCCTTTGTGGCTTAATCGTTCTAGGCTCTGCCTACCCCGTGAGCGATAAAGACGTACTTCATATGTATCTTAGGAATTGATCGATGAAATCGGTAAAAAAAAACAATAGGCGATGCGGCTAGCAACCCATTACTATTCTAATTCTCTTTTTAGGGTACCGTACCCAAAGGGTAAAAACGTGAACCTATTACTAAGACTCCACAGTCCGTCTGTCCATCTGTCCGTCTGTCTGTCACCAGGCTGTATCTCATGAACCGAACTGCCTCGCACTTGGCCGGTTTTATTTTCTCTTCACGTCCACCGTCACGTAAAACAAAGTCTTAGGGTCTAATAGCCCCAGGCTCTGTCTACCCGGTTAGGGATAAAGCGTGAAAATGTATCTGTATGTATATATACGACAGGCTAACAAATAATTACCTTGTAAAATAACATTTTACAAGCGAGAGGTACTTATGAGGGCGGTAGGAGGGCTGTGTGTAATCACCCGCATGTCGCTATCGCAGGTGATACGCGCTCGCATGCGACGATCGATATTCTTATCACCACTTCAAACTTTTGGCACCAGATATTCCGCCTGATACGATGTTACCACGTAATTTAAAAATAACTTTACCGTCCTTCGACTTAAAAAAATCAGTCTAAGAACAAAAAAATCGTCATTTCTATACAAAAGCGTACAGTCCGTTTATATAATTTACATGGGAATACCGAATTTGTTATTTTAATTTATGATCTTGGATAGGATAGCGAAAGACTGAGAACTTTGGCGCATACTCTACCGACAAGAGCCACTGAGCTCTCAAAGAAGAAGAAGGAGGGGTCTACAGTGAGAAGTACTGCGGTTGCTCATTTGAAATGGGCAAGATCGATATTCCTAGGTCGCTGGAAAGCGTTGGACGCCGGTCTAGATCGATCATTTTGGAAATCTTTTGGAGAAGCCTATGTCCTGCTGTGGACATTATGCGGCTGAAATGATGATGATGATATTCCTATCAGCACTTCAAAGTTCAGACTGCAGATGTTGAACATATAAATTCATTGTCATTTTTGTCCGCAAACGACGATCGGCATAAAAATGAGTTTTTAAATTATTCCGTGCTTTAGAAGGCAGGTTAAGTCGTTGAAATTTTTTTGAAGGCTGGCCTAACCGTTGGTCCTGCCGGTCATAATTGTAACAGTCATCAAGTTATGTCAGATGACATTAAGCAGCTTTGCAGCTTGAAAAATCTGACACCAGTGTTGGCCTTTTACACACTCAAAAAATTCAAACGAATTGACATTGAAAAAATGTGCAATATGTATATTACTGTACTGCAACATTCATAATTGTCATAATGGCTATAAATAGGAGCTTGCATGGCTCAATCAACATGATACTGTTATGACCTTTTCAAAACGGTCAATCAATATTGTGAGTTACCCTAAGAGATATGGAAAAGAGAGGTAAAGAAGTCTTTAATTTTGTTCGTGGCCAATTAATACATTTAATTAATTTTGTACTATTATAAGGCTTTTAAGACAGCTGTAGAAGTGGCAACATCGAGGGTGGAGAAAAATGAAGGTGGCGAGGTCATGAGAAGACGAAATATTAAAGTGTCAGGTAATCCTCTCCAAAGTACAAGACCCACAGACAAAACTTAACAAGATAAGGCCTTAAGATGGAAAAGGGTTTTGAAGTAATGACAGGTTGCTCCGTCGACTTTTAGAGGATTTTTATTTCCTCGATCAACGTCTTACGATATCCGAGAAAGAAACAGTGATATGACATTAACTGTAGAAATAAAATCTAGAGCCCCTAGATTTTAATGTCCTGCTTAAAATAATAGTAAGGTTTTTGGTGAAATTCAGACCGAAAAATAACGATGGCGTATTTTTCGTCTTGGTGTTGAAAATTATTTTTTGTAACGTACGAAAATACGTACATGATATGTTAGTAAATTTTCCGTCAGGTGGAGAGACATACCCATATAACAAAGTGACAAAATGTTAAGACATTTTGTACAATAAAGTGGATTTTGTACAATAAAGTGGAAAAGTCTCAAAAATTGAGCAAAAACGAATTTTGATTGAGTAATAGCTGATTTTCGTTTTTATTTTTTATTTTTCACATGAAACTTACAAAAAAGACTTATTATCACGTAAATATCGTACCTAGATTTTTTTTATTAAAGTAATGTAAGATTTATCCAATCCCAAAATTTCATTTTTTACCAAGTTTAAATTGAAGGCATAACAAAATTTTTAAAGGTAGTTATCCTGACTTTACAAAAAATATAGAGTTTTGTTACGAATATTTTCTCAGTTTCCTACTTACTTAAATCTTCGTGAAAAATTACTGACAAGAAAACAATTTCAGCTGCAAATTGGCCGTTTTATGACTACAAAGAAAAATATGATACCAAAAATTAATTTGACAGCTAAACGTGAGCCTTTTCGTTCATTTCACCCTCGTTTCTGGCTGCAGAAAGGCAATATTTCAGCGGAATTTCCGCTGAACGAAGCGAGAAATTTAATATTATAAGTCCCTGGTTGGTAATTAGTGCAAAAGGCTGCCATCTCGGTGTTTATTAGCAGTTAATGGAATTGAGCTCGCGGCGGGCGGGAGATCGCTGCAACCTGTTGCCGACGGGTCCGCCTTCCGCCCATCGCTCCAGCATGTTCCAGATGCAGCGGAATCTACCAACTTACTACCCGCCACCAACTGCGCCAAACCAAAAATCTGAAAACAATTTTTAATACCAACACTTACCCTTCTGAAGCGACTGGCACGACGGCTGCTTGAAGATTCTTCGGCGAATTTTAATACACAAAAGTAATGACAAAAAACAATTTAAATTATTTTTAGCGCATCCGTTTTTATTTTTAAAATCAACCAAAAAATATAAACTCACTACAAATAAATCAGTCAATCATAAATCAAATACGGAATCGAAATGAAGAAACGAAGGAATAAATGTTTCGAATTTTAGCGCGAGCGGCGGCTGAGTTATCGGAGGGTACTTGGAAGTCTGGAGCTAGGAGAGGCTCGAGGCCCAGACGCGGCGCCGCCGCCGCGGCCGACTACAGAGTGATAGCGGGCTGAACGGCCACGGGCCCCACCCCTGGCGCAGGCGCCCTCCACCACCGGCAGCGCGCATGACCGACATCCTACCGAAAAGTGGAAAAGTGACTCCTACAACGTAGATATACCATTATGTACTAAATAAATATTGTATCGTCACAGATGCCGTCGGCGCTGGTACATCATTTTGACCTGATTCATGATATAAATATACTATTTTCATTCCAATCTAGATCGTCAAAGAAAAATTAAATACAAATCTTAACCAAAGCAACATTTAATTCTGAACTCTGTACTGTTTTTCCTTAGTTACAATGGTGTAGAGTTCCCTAATACCGGCATAATACCCGCTTCTAAGCGTGTTCTCGTAACCCCGAGGCAACGTTTGGAATTTGGACAAGATTCGGTTTTCGGAACCGAGGAAAACTCGCATCTCGTAACACAGAGGTATTCCCAGGCTGTGAGCGTAGTCCACACTGTGACCGCACCGCGCCTTATCTTCGTGCTCGAAGATGCTGGTATTGACAAACACGTGCACCGTGCCGGCCCTCTGGTTCACCTTGCTGGTGATATCTGCAGCCGCCCCTTCCAACGTCTTATCTTGGTGAAGATTCTTGACATGAGCGTATGGATACAAAATGGCGTGTCCATCACGCCTTATCGAGATGTATGCTTTTATATTCTTTTTGTGCTTTTCCAGAACTTGTTTGACAAATACCGTCTCGTTTTCTGTAGATGGGCTGGCTCCAGGGTAGACATTCGAGCACGGGTTATCGACCTTAAGACATGCTCCCCAGTTTGTATCGAAATTTCGACTAACATCTACGCCGAGGCATCCTCGGACGTCTTGCTTTCGACGATTCTTCCTCCACGCTCTTTGTTGTGTGTAATGTGACTGTTGATAAAATAGTAGATTTCATTAGTTTACCTTACAATTGTACACGTACTCGTATAATATAGAAGATAAATAATACGAGGATTCATGATCAAATGATTATGTCAAATCAAATGAAAATGATGTAGCCGAAATCAGCTTGAAACTCATTATATTCACCACCTGTCAACTAAATATCATAGCATCTAAATCAGTACAAAAATTGTTTTCTTCAGAATGTTCCCCTTCTTTAGAATGTTGTGATACCACTGATACCCGACCAGTGGTTCTAAATTAAATTCCCTGGTCTACTCTATACTATCAGAGGCTACTTGGTAAGGAACATGTTACAAAAAAAATCCCTGTAGGGGACGATACCCTAATAATGCTAGGATAAAGCCCAAGAGATTTTATGATGTACATTTATTGCTTTTGAACTTATGCCTAATGATGATAATGAGTTGCGCTCGTCAAAACGATTGGCGAGGCACTGAGGACCGTATGCATCGTTGCGGTATATAATAGCGGGCTCAGCAAACGATCCTAGTGCGAGATGCAGTTGCATCGAACGCCCTAATCAGTTGTTATAAAAGAATGTAATCAAACTGAGGTAACCTACAAAGTGAATATAACTGGCCGTTTGTAAAGGAATATTTGAGGACAAAAATCATACCCATCTTCCAAATTCCAACGCATCGGGGTTAGTACAAGGTAAGATGACCCATTTGACCTTCTTTAGCATTTCATGGTTCTCTAGACACGCGAGCAGCTGTTCTATGAGATATAGAGCAAAGGCAACTGATTCCATTCCACCCTCTTGACCAGCTTCTATGACAATGATTGGCTTTTGGTCATCTGGTTTTTCATCGTTCGGCACATTTAATATAACCTATTTAAAAATAATTTCATTAGATTTTTAAATTACAATGTCTTAACTGTTTTGACGGCTTGTATACAGCAGACCAATGTTTCGGTCATTTATACACACGAAAAACAAAACAGACTTGCGCTTTGAGGCTTTTTTGAACGTACTTACTCAATTTTCATATAGCCTTCAGCAATGAATATGTACCCTTGACAGATAAGGTCAAATTTTGCACCAATGGAGACTACCCGTACAACAAAAATATATCCAAAGAAATGACGTCATATTTTTAAATATTTTTGAAGTTAATTGACGAAAATAAATGTAACGTTAAAATTAGAGTTTACGTCGACAAGGAACAACATTTGTCTCGTCCAGTCAAGTGTTTGCCCAGTTTGCTACACATTTGGTGAAACATTTGATGAACGATTGTACTACATCTATTTACCTGCCATACATTCAAACTGTTAGTAGTTGAAACTCATTACCTCGTACAGATTTCGGCCCTCGTATGTCATATACTCATTCACGACGGTGATCAGGTGTGATTCATATTGCTTTAGAGCAGCAAGATATACCCAGATCTGAAACATTTTTTTATATGACTGAACTGTTCTTTTTATTTAATTTAATAATGCTTTTAATGCACGCTCATCCTTAATCGCAATCCAGAATTTGAAAACGTCCGGGCGTCCGTGATTAATTTCGAAATTTTGTACCACACACTTACACAACACGTATTTATCCCTAATGGGCAGGCAGAGCCCAGGGTCGCATCCAATCGAACACCGGGATGAAAATACACAATATAAGTCTACTTCAGTGTGTCTTTTTCCTCACGAATGGGCGATAACAATGTTTTGATTCATTTTCCCACCTCTACGACCACAGTCAGTACGTCTTGTAGCCCTAAATCTGTCTACCACGTAGAGATAAAGGCGTGATTAGTGTTTCTGTATAATTTCTTCTTTCTTCACAGGCTATATCAGACCAATGCTAGTATAAACCTTGTACAGAGGACGCTGCTTCCCTTTCTCTGTTAACGCCACTAACGTCACCCAATAGTAAATGAATAGCCACCAGTGTCGTTGGGTAAGAACTTGGGCTAATACAGCTATAAAACTATCGTCAACATCATCAGGTATTTTTTCTCCACTGCAGAAGCAGGACCCTCTCTGCCATACTTGGCCTACACTCTCCTCGCTAGCCAGACGGGTTGGAGAGGTCTCATTTATGTTTATAAAGCTGTATTTAGCTAGTATTTCCTAAGTCGCCTTCTACGACATCCACGGGAGGACTTGAAGTGGTCCTATTCTACTCTACCGGAAGCCACATGGCATAAAACTATTAACTACAAAACTATGAAACGAACTAAATACCTACCTAATTAGGTTCTGTAAAGGTTAATAAGCCGTTCAATTTCCGGCTTATAAATCGCATATTTTTAATTTTATTGACTTACCTAGTGTGAGTAATATGTTTCTAAACGTGTTTATACAAAATGTATCATTGTGAGTGTATTTGAATAACCAATGAAAATTTTCGTATATTGAATATGTAGGTGTGTACAATCCAGTCATGCTGCTAATTTACGGCTTATGAGAATAGTAAATGGACGTAGATTATAATTGTTGCCAGTTAGAAATATGTATACAACGTGGAAGAGACATACCCGTAATAAATTGAACCACGGGCTGTACTAGATAAGTATAGCATAATGTTAATTAAATAACGGTCAAAAATCGTCATTCCCATACAAATTACCCAGGCGGCTGCGCACTTTCGTATGGAAAGGCAATTTTTTTTTATGTTTTGACTGTTATTTTATTATCATTATGCTAAAGTGATCTAGTATAGACCGTGGTTCGATTTATTACGGGTATGTCCCTTCCACATTGTATATTAAAAACCCCTAAGAGAATTCGATGGGAATCGGCTTTTAAGGAGACCCCGCGACTGGTAGCGATAAATCGTTTTCTGCTCAGCCGTCGCCACACTGTTAGGCGCTGGACACACGGGGCGCAGACATATGTCCCTTCCCCCAAAATGTATAAAAACGTCGCGTCGACAGATAAGACGTGCGCCCCGACCTTGCCCCGTTCTTTCTGTGTGTTTTAAATAAAAGTGTAGGTAACCGTGCTTGTGCCTATGGCAGCACCCTCGATGCAGTCTTCTTCACCCTCCTCTGCCAGTTCGCGTATCATCCTCTCGTAGCTTTCTCGTGTAGCCTTACAACTGAAACATATCGATACCTTTATTAAAATGTCAGATAAAAACATTATTTAAGTATTTTTATGTAAATATAACGAGTATTAAAAAAACTTTTTTAGGTAACTTTTTTTTAAATTATCGCGCTTTAAATGCAAAATGTATGCATATAAAAGTGGATTTAGCAAGTGTTGTTGTTGTCGAAAGTTGCTTCCATCTCGGTTACCACAACCTTATAATAATTTTCGCTAATGATGGTCTCATTCAGGGTCTCATAATGAGATTAAAACCTGGTTTCCTAAGATTCTATACTTGTTGGAAATGTGTTTTTTTTAATAACCAAATGTTGTGTCCCACCGCTGGGCAAGGGCCTCCTCTTTTTTCTCCATATATCTCTAACACGTTAAAAAACTCAACTAGTCCTTTTTTATAACCTTTTGACGAAGCTTATTGCAAATTATTCTTTGTCAAACATAGCATGTGACCAGAGGCATAGAATTTTTTTTCTTTAATCATTGTCATATTTTTTTTTGTAATTAATTATTCATTTGAAATTATTAGTCTTGGAAGATCCTAAATCCTAAGAACTTTTAAATCATAAATAATCATAATCGGTTTTGTAAAATTCCTAGTTTTTGACATAAGTAGGTAGCTTTGTCTTGTGTGTTTTTTTTCTCGTGCAACAAAATAAAGGAAATTGTATTGAAACCGTTGTGTATTGGTAGGTTACCACGCTTCGCTCGTGAACTATGTCCCGGGTTCGATTTTCAAAGCTGAAAATGCTTGTGTTCCTATTTATGATTTGTCAATAATTTGTTCTGTATGTATCTGTGTGTGTGTCTATTGGGCCCATTTAACAGGCTTAGTGCTCATTCTAGGCCATTACTGTCCATTTATTTAGTATTAACTCTTAATTTAATTAAATAGCTCAAGAACATTAAAAAAACTCACCCACAGAACGCAGCATCGCTTCTATGAATATTCACTAAAATACATTTTCATTTGTTTTTATTGACTTATTACAAAAGTTAACTACTATTACTTAATAATTGATTCCTCAAATTTAACTCATTACAAATTACTTCTATTATTCTTTCAGGAAACCAAAAGCTGAACTGTTTAAGTTAAGCTGACACGTCGCATACTTATTGACCGAGCGAGCGAAGCGAGTGAGGTCTCTAAATCGAGTTGGGGGCGAAAACACATTGTATGTATGTTTGTACTGCCGAACCGTTGGTCTGATTTTGATGAAATTTGGTAGGCGTGTAGGAAATATCAATAGAATTTTCAAGTTCGTTGGGCATCAAAATCGGTTTAGCAGTTTTTGAAATATTAATAAAAATGTAGCAAACTAAACCAAAGCGCGTTCTAATTTGGATAGCGCCATCTAGGTGTTACTTAGGGAACTGAATTGTGTTAGAAATGTCAAAATCATATTTTAGATGATTTGTAAATAGTTAGCAGAATATTAATCGCGAGGTCTAAGTTCGCGGCGAACTACTTGTAATTCTTAGTTCATATATAACATACATCCATACCAACTTTCGCATTTATAGTACTACAGTTGGACTAGCAGGATTTCCTTACCAATTACCACCAACAAAAATAAACAACAAAATCTCATAATAAACTAAGTTAGCTGTTATTTATTATAAATTATAATGTGTGATGCTATTTCAAAATACAATGTAAAAAGAAAAAATGTAATCATGTTTCAAGAGCATAAATAAAACTATAAAATATATAATGTCGATTCAATTTCACTAAAAAATTACTCTGATTTCCTTTTCAACAAAACACCTATAAATAACGCTATGCATTTTACAAATGGTGTTGTTTTATAAAGTCTGTGGTTGGCCAAACTCGTCCTTTATTCTTTGTCCAAATACTTTGAAACCTTCGTAGAACTGTGGAAGTGCAGTTTTAAGTAATCTATCGGGGAACTGAAATTCGAAGCCTTCGGTCAACTCCATGGTGTATGAATAAGGCACGCCAACAGCACCAAAAGCGAAGTCATCGCTCCCTCCAGCCGCTGGATACCATTTTCCAGCGCTCAAGACCCTCAGTGGATTCCCTCCAGCTCTTACAATAGCATCAGAAACAGCTCTTGCCATGGCATCCAGTTTTTTCCATTCCTTGGGAAGGAAATCCCCAGTGTAACCCCAAGGATAAACTAAGTAATTGCCATAAGCGTGAACAGAGACGTAAAGTTTGATTCGTTTGGCGTTTCCCATCATTATGTTGCGGACTGTCTGAGTCTCCGGCTCTGAGAAAGGCTTGGGTCCAGCATACGTCTCGCCGTCGCAGGGGTTTTTGGAAACCCCACTTACGGCCCACTTATACCCGTAGTTCCTGTTACCGTCGACGCCGTAGCAAGAGAATGCATTCTGCGACCTTGTTTTTCTCCATAATCGATTCTGAAAATAATTAACGGAAAGTTTTTAGCTATTAAGATAACACGGTTCATTTATTTTCCATGCTTTCTACAAGTGGAAATTTGATAAGGTTAGTGATTGAAGATTAAAAAATTATCAATTTTAGCCAGCGAATTAATAAACTTGGGAAATACAAATACTTTGCATCAGTAAAACGTAACAATAAGAAATACAACATTTTACGTGAGCAATCTTAGTTGACTCAGTTCAGTATGACCAGGTTATCTTAACCTTGAATAACCGGCCAAGTGCGTGGCGGACCACGCGCAGTGTAGGGTTCCGTAGTTGCGAAAACCGACTTTGAGTTCACAGGACTAAAAACGCCAAAAAAAACTATTCTATTGAATTAGTATGAAATTTTACTCTTCAGTACATTTTATAAGTCGGTTACCTATAACTTTTTAATTATAAACACTATACTTAGTTCTGATAGTATTCCTTTAAAATTCGTTATATATACTACTGCCGTTAATTTTTTACATGTCCATTATATAACCATTCAGGGGTCAGGGAACACTTGACTCGAATATTTTTTTTTAACAAAAACACTTTATATATATATAAATATATAGGGAAAAATTACACTGATTGAGCGCCCCAAAGTAAGTTCAAGACTTTTTAATGGGATACTAACTCAACGATACTATATTTTATAACAAATACATATAAGATAGATAAACATCCAAGGCCCAAGATGATTTGAAAAAGGCCCTTTTCCAACTTGCGCTAACCGGGGATCGTACCCGGAACCTATGTGTGGCGGACTAGCATGGTGACCAGTACGCCACAGAGGTCGGTCGGAGGTATGGCAGCTATTCTAAAAAAACTTTTTCGAGAATTTATTTTACCACTTTTTCACTATAGTTAATGTACCTGTACACACTTATGCCACATTACAGCTTTCTGGTACTTTTATAGTCTCTGAGTAGATACGCGGACGGTCAGATAGACAGACATGGCTCAACTATAAGGGTTTCTTGCTTACTACGGAATCCTAAAAAGACTAAGTATAAAATTTAATTGTGCTAATTCTAAATAAATTTTATTCAGTTCATGACACTGAACAACTTTCCCCAAGGAACAAGTATCGAAATATGAAAATTATTTTTTGGCCTCCCAAACAAGTTGACCGATCAGCTGATCCGAGTTTGTATGGAAAGCCAAAAAATATTTTTTACTTACAGCTCTATTAGACCTCGTGAACTCGTATCCATCAGGGTTGACCACCGGCAGTATGTACCAGTCGAGTCCGTTCAGCTCGTTGTTCCTGGCTTCGGGGTCGTTGGTGAGCCGGTGGATGAGGTAGAGAGCCATGGCGGGTGCTACCCATTCTCTGGCATGGATACCTATTGAAAATAAAGTCCGTCACTTAATAAAGATTAGGCTTTATCTGGCACTTTTGTTTTTGCTGCCATCTTTTTCTGTCGCTCAGAACCGTGATTTGCCAAAACGAGAGACAGCGACGGAACGCTGTAGCACGGCCGGTGCTTTACCGTGCTATAGCGTTCTATCGCTCTCTCTGCTGTTTCGTACTGAGAGATGTACGCCAACCCCAAACCGTTCTGAGTTCGATCCGGTAAGTCTAAAAATGTATTTTTTCAAATTGTCTTGTATATTTATAGTATTTATTATGATATGAAACAAAGTATCATTACATTAGGTTGTGTTTCATAATACAAGTTCAATTTACTTTCAGACTAGCTCTATCTGTGTGATTTGTCAATATAATAT
Organism: Acrobasis consociella; assembly: GCA_963555685.1. NCBI lineage: Eukaryota > Metazoa > Arthropoda > Insecta > Lepidoptera > Pyralidae > Acrobasis > Acrobasis consociella. Next base: position 7,408,852 of record OY743122.1, on the reverse strand, counting down.
TTATTTGTCTTAGCTAAATATTTATTTCCAGAAATATAAATTTCGGAACAAATTCGTTAAAAAAAATCGATATGGGAAATAAAGCCGCTAAGCATTTAATAAATTTGATTCCTGCAAGTAGACATAGGGATAAGGCAAGGCTAGAAAACGTTGGTGTATACTCTGGTGTTTTGAAAGGAATTAGTCGAAGCTCGTGCTGAATGGAAGTGAGTGGAAGGAAAAGGATAAGAACTTTGTTCAGTAAAAGACAATACAGGTAAAAAACAAAGTTGATTCTTGTACTTATGTATGTTATCTACCTATCAAAAACGAGTTATTATAAGTGCAAGTAACATTATCTTGCTCTTTGACATATCACGCTCCAATAGTTTTGCTACTATGATACTTATTTACATATAGGACAATTACCTATATGTAAATAAGATATTATATTGTATGATGACATTTATAAATAAGTCATGGTCATGGCTGACACTTTGTATACAATTTAAACATGTACCTAGTTTTTATCAAAAATCGACCTAGCCTACATCTCATTACTTGTAACAATAAAATCATTTTTATTAAAATTAGTCAGTTTTAATGAAAAAATATAATTTATATTAGAGTTAATATTTCGTATACCATTAGTATTGGGAACTTTTAATATATCTATCGCTGGAAGGCGCTGGATGCGGGCTGGTCTTGATTGGTCATTTTGGAAAGCTTTGGGTGAGGCCTATGTCCAGCAGTGGACGATAAGCGACTGAAATGATGATGATAAATATATCAAAATGGATACCCGTACTTCGATATTGCCACGGTAAATTGGCTCTTTATTCAAACTAGCGAATATGCGTAAATTAATAAAGTAGATACATACCAACACTGCTTAATCTTATACAATCGATAAGTAAAAAATAAGAAAGTTCGGGCAACACTACGGCTCCAGCGGAGGCTTATATTTCCACCAACAGCAACAGCTAGAGAGCTTTTTTAACCGACTTCTAAAAAAAAGGAGGAGGTTATCAGTATCTTTTTTATTAATGTTAAACGATTATTCGAAGATGCCTGGATTGATTTTGAAAATTCTTTTTTTGTTTGAAAGGGCATACTTTTGAGATGCTTGTGAAGTCCTATAGAAATTTTATCAAAATTGGTTTTGTAGTTTGGGGTTGTAGTTGACTTTTAGTTTTGAAAAATTGTTGATAAAAATTAACGTGAGACACAGACGTCATTAGCATGATTTAAACTGGTATTTACGGAGAGTCAGCTACTGGCCTACATGTTTTGACCTCATCGGGAGGTCTATCAGGATCACTTGGATGTGACAGCTAGATAGCTGTTACTGACATTCTCCAGCTAACCAAGTAAGATCAACGACTTCCAACCACACTTTTGGCAGTTCAAAAAGTTACTGGTGTTGGTCATACCTGCGTCAATGAAGATGATGGGGTTTCCAGCATCAGGATTGGCTGATATCTTCATCAACATCATCTTACGCCCCTGGTAGCTGTTGCCGACATGTTCCAGCTGCACCAAGTCAGGGTGACGTCTCGCCACAGTATCTTGGTATTCCAAAATCTATGACAATAATAAAAACATAAATTAAGACGAAATGGTAGCAAATCAGCCGCATAAAAACCACTACTTCTCCCAAATTTTCCCAAAATGACCGATGTAGAGCGGACGTTATGCGGCTGAATTGTTGATGATGATAATGTTAGCAGATCCAAACAGAAGTGGCGCCCTCGTTCGAAACAAACTGTTTAAAAGTAAAAACGGTGACAATCAACAATTTAATCCCAACAATTCCAGAAAGACCTTCAAATCATTCCATGAACGACCGCTGAAAGTATTATTGAAAAGTGGCCACGTTTGGCGAACTCGTTTTAAAACTAGACGGACTAACGCAATTACTTTCATTGGTCGTTCATAAAATGATTCAAAGGTCCAGAGATTGTTTAAAATCAAATATATAGCAAATCATCACCATTTTACCTTTAAACAGTCTATTTCAAATAGGGGCGCCACCTCCGCCGAGTCCTTCATAAACTTAAAAATATACTGAAAGTAGAGGCAAAATTTTTGCGCTCGCGAATATTATGCAATATCGCGTGCGTTAAAAAATTTAATACGTTTTTCATATGTTTGATAGGGAGCAATTAAACTAACATAATTTTTAGGAATTAAAATAAACAAGCAAAAAATTAAAAAAAAATATGACTGTGAATTAGCTTAAGCGCTTTTACAAACAAGCGACCGTATGCCCGCGACACTTGTCGGCGATCGTCGCCAACCTGTCGCGGGCATACCGTCGCTCATCTGTAAGAGCCCTAACAAAGCTTATAGACGCTGCTCGTCGCTTGTCGCCGAAGATTTAAAACAAATGCGTATAAGTACGCGGCATCGCACTGACGCTACGACGCCGACGTGGTGAGCTAAGGCTCTTACAGTAGTTTGATGTCATAAAAAAATTATACTTACGGCTGGGTAGGAATTATATTGATAGAGGTTGAAATTCTTCGTATACCGTCGTCTCGGCGTACGGGCGACGCGTTCCGATGACTCGGGCGGGCCAGTTTCTTGAAAAGACCTATAAAGAAAGCTTTATTGTCAGAGAAACAAACACTCTGTTTCAAGTTTCAAATGAGTTCTCTTATGGTATACCAAACGCCTTCCTGCAACCTTGCACAGGTCGTCTGACCATCCAGCTTCCGATCAGTCGTTTTGGAAATCCTTATATTGATGGAGGTTGAAATTCTTCAGGTACCATCGTCTCGGTATGCGGGCGACGCGTTCTAGTAACTCGAGAATAAGAAAGAAAGTTTCTTGAAAATACTTAGTCGTTTTGGAAATCCTTAGGGGAGGCCTATGTCCAGCAGTGGACTTCCTGTGGCTGATATTATGATGAGTTACCCGAAAATTTAAGCTTTTAATAAAATACATAAAAGATTTTTATCTCATCTAAGCGTCTTATGTTACATCACTTGCTTTTGAACCCGGAATTCCAACACCTCTGTCGTAGTATTGAAAAAAAACTCATTATTTTTAAGTCAAATAAAACTAGTATTAGAAATCACCGTCTGCTCTCAAACTAAAATCTATAAAGCATACGAAAGAAAAATTTCCCGTCTTGGCGGGAGCATTCCCGTGCGTCCAGATACAACATTCGAATATAGCTCCAGCTATTAACCCATTTTACCTTATTGAAATGAGTTAACGGGTTACTCACGTATAGAGTCAGCTACTAACCGACATGTTTTGACCTCATCCGGAGGTCTCAGGCCGAATCTATCTATCCTACCCATCTTACCTTCCATAATATTCCTCTTTGACTTCGAATCCTAGTTGGTTGACACTGGCAAACGACCTGGCGTAGTTTAGGCGTTCCGGTGGCACAAGAACATCGACACTATCGTTTGACCCTCTGCTAGCCTTCAGCACTTCTATGGCAGGGTCACTGATGCTGTTAGCCAAGAGTACTTGCTCCTCTTTGTAGGGATTGAGTTTGACGAGCGTGTAGCTGAAAAATAATATTGTGACATTAACTATTCACATTACATTTTTAGGGATAAAACATTACTTTTTTTCCATGCTGACTTGGGAATAAAAGAAAAACTTTGAATATACTTCTCTTCCAGCGCAGATTATAAAAGCCGATTGAGGGAATGGGCGAGATCTGAATCATTTTCATTAGACGATGTGGCTAGTAACCATCTCTATTTTTATTCCTTTTTCCATCTTAACGCCGACCATTACGCTAAGCGTGGCCTTTGGGGCTTACGGCCTAAGCTCTGTCTACCCCGTTAGGGATAAACGTGATCTGACGTTTATATCCGGTATAAAGAGTATCTTTTTGTATCAATTTAAACTACCTATCTATAAACTTTTCAATCCAATCCGTTCAGGTGTTTTGAATTGAAAGCGGTACAAACTTCTATCAATGATTTTATACTTGCAGTTAAAATTATTAATTATCGTCTGGTAGGTTATTTTTCTTAATTAATTGCCTCTACAGATTTTTTTATACAGCTCTTTCGTCTTACTAGTGTTAGGTAAGTATAGCTAATCCTCGTTACTATAGGTTGTAGTGTTCGTTTGTTCGTCCTTCAGGTTGAAAATTATAAAAGGGTCGTCATTATTTTGAATCGTGATCAAGAACTATAATAATTTATGGGGTAGGTATGTTTTTACATACTTGTCATAATTTTTTTCTGCATAACAACCAGCTTCCAACAGTAACAAAATACCTGAAAAGTACGAAATTATGTATTAATTTAAATCATACCTGAACCAAATAGCTCGCAATTTACTGGAATACCTTTAACGGTATCACCTAACATGACATATTAATTAGTACCTAAATACCCAATCGTTTAGGTATTTCCATCAATTAATTTAATAGTCATATAATATGGTATAAACCATAATGCTCACCATAATAGTTATGGAAATGGTATTTATCAATCGATTCTTGTAATGTTAGTTTCGAAGAAGTATTTAATAAAATTCCAGATCAGCCAATGGAAGAACAAGAATTTAAAAAACTTTAAACTAAACACACTCAAAGACTTAGAATCAATGAAACAATAAAATATTGAACAATTGGACACTTTTACACATAAATAATTTCATAAACATTACGTTTATTAATATTTTAATTTCATTACATTTTTTTAAGCTAGATATCTATCGGGGGAATGTGTGTGATCAACCCATCACTATTTTGATTCATTTTTCTGTCCTAACGCCTACCATCACGCTAAGCGTGGCCTTTAGGCCGTGGGCTCTGTCTACCCCGTTATAGATAAAAGCGTGAAATTGTATCTGTAAAAGCTACCGAAACTCGTATTTCGAAACGACCACTACACAGAAGAAATTCCGAAAGAAACTAACTATAACAGTATCCATTAAAGCCTACTCGCCAACAAGGCCTTTGTAAGTTTACAAAGATAAGAAAATATAAGAAAATATACCTAATATACTTTATGGACTAAATTAGCTTATTTTGGGATTTTTCAGCAGATTAGTGAAACTTTTTATCGTATCTAAACTTAAGCTTGCAGATTGGAAAGCTCATAATAATGCAAGTAAATTCTATGACTTTGTTGTTGTACCACAGGAGAATTTTTTAACTCTATACTTATAAAAATCATAATATGAATGAGACACATGCAAAAGCTAAGAAATTAAAAAAACAAGCAACCCACTGGAAGTACCAAGTCATCGTACTTGGCAAGAACCACAACATGTGGTAGGAACGCTTCTTTAATTTGCGACGACATTTCGTCCTACCAAGGCTTCCTATAATTGAGTGCTCTTTACAGAGCCTTGGTGAGGCTTCATCGAACCAATTTCTTAGCAATTGATGACATCAGACGGCCCTTTAATCGGCCCAATCTAAGATCATTTTAATTTAATAAAAAGTCGGACAAGTGCGGGTCGTGTTAGAACTTTGAGTTCCGTATAAGAGTGAATAAGCAAATGATAGTAAACTTACATAGATACGAGTTGATGTTAATATATGTAAGAGACATAATAAGCGTAATAATTATCGAGACACAGGCTATACTAGATCACTATATAGTACAATGAATAAAAATAACAGCCATTTAACGAAAAAAAAATACATTTCCATACAAACGTATCCTGGCAAGGGGAATTACGATTTTTCTTTTGTTTTTGACTGTTATTTAAAATTCTTTGTATTTAATATAGTAATCTAGTGCCCGTGGTTAGATTTATAACTATGACGCATATATCCCTTACACTTTGTATATAGTTGTGGTACCAATAATGTTGAATTTTGTTTTGTTTTTTTGTTTTATTGTATTGTTGATTAAACTTTCTTTGTTAAATAAATATTACGTTATATATGTAAACGTAATGTCAGACATTCTAAAATATTAAAGATGTCAAGTTCGTTCTTAACATATCTTTGATATTTTTACCTTCATATCATGATTTACCTCAACATGCTAAAATCTACTCGTACTTACTTCCCCTTAGATCATATAATTTTATTTTAACCTTTCCCATAATTATAATATTTTGGCATTTTAGTGCTGTATCGGACTATTGGCTTCCTCTGGGATTTTTGGAAAAGATGATGCAGTCATCTTAATTTTTACAAGTCTTTGTTTGACATGCAATTTACGTTGACGCATTATGTAAAAAAAATATGTTTGTATTATTTGGTTGTAAACAATTATTTCTTATTTTTTTACGGTTGTTTACTAATTCCTATTTAAAACATTTTATCATTTAACTATTATTTACATTTGTATGTTTGTTCAAGTCAAAACTTGTACGTCAAATTTGATCCAATTTCCGCTAATCGATCTAGACACAGAATAAGTAATAATACTGTTGCGAACTGCTTAAACAGTAAAACTGTTCGGAATGTTATATTTTAAAATAAAAAGTGAGAAATATTCATTTTTTTACTTTATATTATTGCTGTCTATGTGTTTAGAAAAATATAAATTTAAAAAGTCTAACGTCTAACGGCGTAATTCTTTATAAAAGAAACTAGCACATTAATCGGTCGGTAAAAATACCAAAGTAATAAAAATTACTTTAATATTACATTAGTAAGGAACAAACTAAATTATTGTATTTCTTGAGTATGTTTAAGAATTTGAATATTTATGTTCAAAGGTAAATGAGATAATATGAATGCAATATTATTATTGTAACCTTTGGTACTTTGTGTTTACAATAAAATATACGAAAACTTTTTTTTTTTACTTTTTAAACATTAAGTTAAGATACCTAATCTGACACTCTATAAAGTATATAGATACCATTCAGAATAATCATTGGTAAAGTCTTTGCAAAAAAAAAAACATAACAACTTTGATTTTTATCCGAAAACAGATCCCTAAAACCAGAAAATTTTCAAATTAGCTGCGTCAATAATAAGGCCTCGTTTATATTTCTTTGACAGAATATTACTTCTGTAGCTTTCAATATTTACGATATTTTTTATTGAAAAAGTAAATTGGACGTTCTAATTGAGCAAAGCCCTATGTATTTAATTCTTGTAAGTTGGTATCGTAATTCTATAATGTTAAGTAAATGTATTTTTACAAGTATATAAGGATCGAATGGTGTAAGTACAATGAGATTTCACTGATTATGATGACGTTTAAAAAACTGATTTGCTGCTCAGCAGAATCAGTTAAGTACCTATAAAGTGACTTTGGTAATAACAATTTTTATTATCCTGGTATAAAGTAGGCAAATGTATACCAAAATTCGCAAGAAATTCATTAGGTGCCTATTTATTTACTTAAGTTTATTGCACACAATCTTATTGGATTGATTACAATGGGTCAAACTTAATGCTAATGCATTATCTACCATACCTATAATATTGTTATAAATATACTTCAATTAGTAGAAAAGTCCCAATAAAATAAAGAATAAATATCTCCTTGTCACTTCCGAGAACTTTTACACTCTCCATCACAAATTACAACTATTTATGTTTTTCGTGTAAATAAGCCAAAATAACACAAACACAATAAAATTAGCAATCTCACCGCACACTAACACTGACCGACGCGCCATAGTACAAAGTCTCACAAATTAGAAATTTAAATTGAAATGAAAAATAATCTTGCTATAACTGAAAAGCAATTTGTTTGTACGCAAGACATGCGCGCGCGCGTAAAGATAGTGCGGGGCGCGCGCTCTTTTTAAAAGTCTAACGCGTACTGGCTGCTTTTCTCGAGATATTGGCCATCTAGGCCAGAGAATTAACGGTATCCAGCCACCCCGCGGCCAAGGACGACGAAGGAAACAAGTTTATTATGCCATATTTTATGTCACGAGACCGTTAGTACTTTCTTCACAGTGACTGCTATTTCCCTGAATAATTTACAAACTTCTCTAAGCGTTGTTTTTCTGGTAATTTTATCTTAAGATTATCCCTATAATGTACTTATTGTGCCAAATCTTAGTACTTTTGTCATTCACTGTTCATCGACGATAGTTAATCGCGGATGTGTAGCAGTTTAAATTATTACGCGTTGGCTCTATACTAAAACTTGTCCATTGATCATTTATTCAGTAAGATTCTTTTTAATTATCATCATTATCAGACTCAAAGGACTTGTATCCAGAGCCGTATTTTTTTTAAATAACGGTCGTCTCTCATGTTGTTTTCAAAAGATAATTTTAATATTTTATTAATTTATAAGTAATTAAACGACACTGAATAAGATAGTAATTTTCAATAGAAAACCATCCTGTGACGTGATGAAGCTATTCAAATTTCGAGCGTAATCGTGGCACATACATCCACAGCCATCCGGACGGGCGTCCACGTACAACTTTTTCAAATAATATATTTTTTTTATATGTCATGCTTGAGAAATATTTTCTACTAGTATTAAATGTGTTTGTAATTGTTCTTCATACATATGTACTTATATATTTGTATAAGTGCAATATGACTATAAAAGAGACACTTTAAGTCCAGAAAATCCTCACCCTGACATACCTATTGAGAGTAAAGCACCACCTTAGAATCGATCTAAAGATGAGATAAGGAAGAAAAGCAGCAGGTAGCTGCTTTTCTTCCTTATCTCATCTTTAGATCGATTTTTATGAGCACGACCCTCTCTGTACTATCAGAGCCATACTAGGCCAGAACAAATAGAGGACTTGGACTACACTCCTAACGCTGGCCAGACGGATTGGAGAGGTCTCATTGATGTTTATAAGCTTTGTTTAGCTTGTATTTCCTAAGTCGCATTCTACGACATCCATTGGAGGACTTGGAGTGGTCCTATTCTACTCTGCCGGATACCACACGGCGAATTCTCTTCCTGCGCTATCGTAAATGGCAAAATGCATATCATGTTAAATTAATAGTCGATGTAGCTAAAAACCTATTACAATTTTGATTTCTTCTTCCACCTTCTCGCACGCCATCACGCGGAAAGAGGCCCTTGGTCTTGTGGTCTTGGGTCCATTTAGAGCTGCAGGTCCCAAAATGCTCTACCTGATCCATTTGGGATTAAAACGTGATTATAAGTAGTATAAGAAAATACATATCTACAGCAGTCTGGAATAGCACGCAGAACTAATTATCTGTACCGTGTATTAGGTGTATGAAGTCATAAATGTTTTCAAGTTTATCTGTCAATAACTCTAACAACTCCAAACTTTAATTTAAAAAAACCCATGTCGTCTAAAAAAATCGGTATCTAACTTGTGTATAGAGTTTTTTCTTGCAATTCGCTACTTTACAACAACTTAAATCAGATATTTTTTCATTTTCAATGGGATTTGTATGTATTATACTTATAGTAATGACGTCATACTTTCTTGAAGTCAAGTAGTGCCCTTAGTATCAGTTTTTCTTCTAAAGTAAATCGAAAATCACCTTAAACATGAATATGATCAAAACTAGTAACATTTCATTACATTGTAACGTTTTATTTTCTTAACAGTAGCAAATAGTTTATTTTTGAACCATGTAAGTACCCAAATAATATTAGAAGAGTATGCTTTTTTCTTTTCATGTTTAAGAAAATTTAAACATGTAAAGAAAAAATTGTTAAGTTAAAAATTAGGCAATCTGTTCGATTTCTACTAAAATCTGCACTCTTTTATGGGTAAACTGTTCAATATTACGAACAGAGCTTGCCGCTCAAGTGTTTTTTCACCTTTCTGAAACACCCTGTGCAGTTTCATGTACCTACCTATAAATCGCATGCACGTGCATAGCCTTACCGAATCGCTAGTATAATTAGAAACATCGCTAGTAATCAACAATTTGTGGTCGATCAACTATGTACACTCCATATGTAGGTATACACAGGTACATGTAATTCGTCACTTGAACTTATTGAGCTTTGTATTGTATGTCTTGTGGGCAAAAACCAACAGAATTATTTGGACCAAATTATTCGCTATTTTGTTATGATCGTTTTCAAAATGCGTTAATTCGTTCGACCATCTTTGGTAAGATAAGATAAGATAAAAAAAATTTGCCCCTGCTCCAATTTTTTTTTTTTGGAATAATTCCAAAAAAAATGTACTCAACTTAAACTAAATGTACTCAATGTACAAACACATTTTTCTTTCAATACAAATATTTGACGAGTCTTTTTGCCAACATTCAGTCAACCCGAAATGAGATCTACTAAGTATAGTTTGGCTTTTAATTACTGATTTTTGTAGTCAATCCGGGCACAATTGGCTGCCAAAGCAATACCTGGCTACGCCAATGATAAGAAGTAAATCAAAAACCCGTTTCAATCAGTGTTGTGGTGCGTCATCAATGGTACCGTAAGATAAGGCAGGATTTGGATGAAGGCATTTACAACGAACAAAGCACATGTTGAATTTAGGACAGTGACTCGCCTGGTCTCGATGTTTTGAGTACCGGTGGAAGAACATTTAAATTAAAATCAGTAGGTACTTATGCCTTTTTATCCGATAGCATTTCAACTTCCAGCGAACTTCGTGTCCAGTTTACGATATTACCAGTAGATTAATTAACAACTTGACATTATTCTAAAATTTAGAGATTCTAAAAATTAAATATAAACTGTGACATAACAAACAATGTATTCTTTGCCCACATTTACTTTAAATAATAGTTAAAGTGCCTAGAGAAAATGCTGCAGTGCAGTTTGTTACCGCTTCTTTTGCACTAGCGCTTAGCAAAAGGCAGTAAACTTAGCTGTAAGTAACCATTTGACGATGCAAAAAAACAAAGTGACGATTATTAAGAGATTTGATAAGACGATTAATAAAGATATATTTGAATTGATAACTACAACTAAATACTAAATGGTTTATAACCATTACGTCTCGGTTTTAATTTTTTTTTAGTTGTTCATCGTTCATCGTCAGGCAAAAGTATCTGTCATTTTCTTCCACTTATCTTTCAGGTGTAAGTCTCGACCATCCGTTTGAGAATGCGTAGAGATTGTCTCACCAGCGCTTTCTTGGTCTATCCGAGCGACGCCGACGTCCGACGGTAATCATCTTTGGCAACCATCGTTGCAAATTATCTATCATAATAATGTTATTAAGAAGTCATGAGCATGACTTCTTTGCTACCAGAATGTTAACACGTTTGGATAAAAAGAAGAATATTTTTTCGTACCTACTTCATTGTATGATTTTAAGGAATTAACTAGTTTCATTAACTGAAGTTAGCATTGGAAAAATGTACATACCTTCTTCTCATCTTAGTGCACTCTCGGTTGCATCCTTTTAGCTGCGTTGCCTGGGAGCCTAAGGTGCACTTTTGGCATCGAAAAAGATCTTTCCGATTATTTCAATTGTGCAATTTAAAAAAAAATGCGCTATCCGTTCTTTGAGAGGCTAATGAACTTGCCCTAAATAGTATGTTGATCACATCCTTTAATGAGCTGATCAGATGGGCCTATCGCTTGGGAGTTTAATGAACCACGGCGACATTGATGGAGCGCACCGGTGACGGCGCCCACGCATAACGGGCCGCATTGTCATTGTCAACAGATGTAACTGCTTTCTTCGTCTGCGTTGCCAACACAATTGATTAAAAGTGGGCAAGTGCGGACAAAAGTACGTACATATATTTGGATTGGTTATACGTGGGCTTTGTTGGATACATACACACACTAGAGGTGAGCTAGTTCACCAATCTGAACAACTTTTTCTATGAGATCAGGCAAGTATTCGGATCAAGAAATAACATTATTTCGTTTTTAGATATATAATACATACTATATTAACTAATAAAATACAACCTTAAAAATGAAAACTAACTTATATTAAATTATAAAAAATATTGAGGCCAAATCGCTGCCGTCACAGATGGATGCCGTCAAGAGGCTGACGGCATTTCCGCATTGGTTAGCAAGACTTAGTCGCTGTCCGAAATGCGCGCCCGCCCTTGGGTCCCCCGAGACATCGATCAGTTGTGCGGAATTTTCCTTAAAAATTTGACAAATAAGAAATATCATTTGACATTCCCATACAACTTGTCCAGTCACAATTTTTTTTTGTTAAAACACCAGCTTTACTGTTTAAAAGGCTGTTTCCGCTTAGGAAAACTTGTTCAAATGTTAATGTTATGTTATTCGAAAAATAAAATTTCGATTAAATTAAAATTTTTCTTACTAAAGTTTAAATTATAATAACTAAATAATAACTTGTTACGTTACATAAAAAAACAATAGGCAATGCGGCTAGCAATTTATCACTAGTTTGATTCCCTTTTTCCACCTTCTTGCCCACCATCACGCTGAAAGAGACCTTTGGATCGTAAAGCTAGCCCTGAAAGAAAGAAAGAAAGAAAAATAATTTATTTGATGGTTTAGACAATCAGCGTTTTAGACGAGTTGCAACATAGGCTACTTGCGTTTGTGACCATTCGCGACTAACTCACATTTATAATAGCAGTTCTCAGCAACTAAAACCCTGTCTTCTCCTTTAGGGCTAAAGTCGTAATGTTGCACTAAAACTTAAAACCTACCTCACTCCCAAACTACACAGCCGATTTTAATAAAATTTCTATAGGACCGCCTAACAAGTGTGCACTTTAAAATTCAAACAAAAAAGAATTTTTCAAACAGGTCCAGGCATCTTCGAATAATCGGTTAACATACTTCCTTCTTTTTGGAAGTCGGTTAAAAGACGTGACTTAATGCACTAATAAACTTGTCCCAAATTTAAATAAGGCATTTAAAGTGACAACAGCCTTCAAACAAAGTACTTTCTTTATTCTCTCCATACTATTTTGTATGCAGAAGCCACAACCACAAAACGTGGTTGACACACTTGCCAGATCCACGTATGTATATAGCAATTATATCAAGAAATTTTAGATACATTGACTGTTTATTTAAATTTTCTGATTTAAAGTACAAATGTCGCAAGTAATGTATATTGAAATTGGCGATTAGATGTGTAGAAATACGATCTCTGAATGTCCGTAGTGACTATTTATGGATGACCCAACATATTGTGAAGTCAGGGAAAGTTCCGTCGTAATAGTGTTCATTGATGTCAGACGTCCACATGCATTTTAAAGTCAACAAACATGCATGTGCATTTACTATCTCATAAAAATGAACCTCGGACTTCTGACAGATCAGTCTAAAATAAGATTTTTGAAAAAATATAGTTTTTTCATATACAAGCTGACATTTCAAACAAAAAAGTCATTTTAGGCCTTCCATACAAGTTTACCGATTAGCTCATCCGAGTTTGTAGTCAAGAGTTATTTTTCATATTTCGATACGTGTTCCTTGGGAGAAGTTGTTCACTACCACGGACTGAATTCACCCTTAAAATAGTTTGAGTATATTTGGTTAGACCTTATATATGTTATATATAGTCCTCCTTGTCATATTGGATAACGGCGACCGTGGACAAGAAAATCATTGGTTTGTAACTTTGTTCCTAGCGTGGGCCTATGACTCGCTAGACCGAATTTTGTTTAAAATACACTTTTACACGACTGACAGTACGGTTGGCCGGCTAAGTTTCACGCGAGTATATGAAAGGAAGCATTGTCAATATAGCACTTAAAATCAAAACTAATTAGTTACTGACATTCTAAACTGTTTATTTCTTTTTCTTATTATTAACATCATTGGTGTTTTCCCCTTTCTTATAAACAAAGTTGAACACGGCGTCGATAACCCTCTTCCAGATGGCTGATAGTGCTGCGTTTTGTTTGGACTCTTCGTAGGGCTGCATCACAAACTCCATAGCGAATGGTATACCGAAAACCTGCAAAACATTTCATGGCTAACCGGATTTAGGTAATCTGATACATAATAATTTCATAAAAGATATTATTGAAGGTAAGATAGAAGGGAGAAGAGGACCAGGAAGACCGGGGCATAGCTACATGAAACAGATAAAGGAGAATGTGAACGTCGTAACGTCAAGTATTTAGTTTTAATTGTTTTTACACTCCTCAATAGAAAAAGTACTTACAATAAATCAAATAAATATACAACGTCTTAAAAAATATACTGAAGCTATTTAAGGTAGGTTCAGTCCATTATACTGAACATATTTCGATATACTTACTAAATTTCTTTAAAGAAAGTTTTTAGTATCATGGACTAAATCTACTCTTGAAATAGTATCAGTATATTTTGTTAGACCTGTACAGGGATTAGAGACAAATCACACTTACAGTAGCCGCGTAGTCGACGCTGGTGCCTGTCACTTTGCCATACCAATGGTACAACGAGTCGGTGGTCATCGTCATCCTCTGGAAGCTAGCGTTCCTCATCATCTCGTCGATCTCGCCCTTCATGTCCATGTACTTATCATCGTCGGACTGGGCCTCAGTGAAGCCTTTTGGATACAACACTGCATCTCCCTGGAAACCCATAAAAATTTATATATTTACTAAACAAATTTTAGTACAAATAAGAACATTTTCTCTCAGTCAACCATAGGAATAAACCACAGATTTAGCTTGTCTGGAATTAACAGTGTTTTTTATTTTATTTAGCCAGCAAAGTCCTTATTGTTTCCAGCTATTTCGACTCCTTGTCAAAAGCAGACAGGTCGTCACTCCATCTCATTTTAGGACTTCCCCTTAAAATCATTTCCCGTCTCCTGAATACACGTGGTTTATAAGTGAACTCATTAGTATAAAGTTACAAGTTAACGAGTTTCGAGATGGTCAAGCGGCTTGAAGTCAAGTATCATATTTTGTTTAGATTATTTAAGCAGTTTGATGCACCCGTCAAGTAGCTTGATCAAGCGAGAGGCACTTTTTCTCATTTCGAACCCCGACGTGAATGATATAAACTTGATCAAGCCGGTCGCGAATACTGTCACAACGTCGTCACATCAAGCCGTCTCGCTAAATATAAAATAGCATCGAGCATGGGTCAAGCAAGGAAATGTTTGACTCGAGCATCAAGCGAACACTGTAAACAATCAACATGCTTGGCTTAAGCAAAAATCTACGTGCTCTCTATCAAGTCGCTTGACCGTCTCGAAAGTTACATAGTTTTCCGTCAAAACACTAATTAGTAGCAAACCTTAAACGTCCCCGTATCGTAAGTCCCTGCATGCACATGTATATACGCGGCGATCTTGTGTCCGAAGTGGTGGAGAACGTCCTTAATGACCCGGGTCTCCGATTCGGAGAAGGCGTTTGGCCCTGCGTAGTACTGACTACATGGCTTGGCTGCGTCGGCGCCGATTTCGTTCCATGCTACGTCAAAGTTGCGGTCTAGGTTTACTCCTTTGCAAGCACTTTGGGGAGATGTGTTCTTGTTCCAATTTGTGTTCTGTAATCATTTGATTAATTTTGTTAAAACTTATAAATATTGAACAGGTCAATCATTCGTGCTAATGCGAAGCACTGGACTCATTGATATTACTGAGCGTTTGTTGGCACGGGTGGCTGGTGGGCCCTATCTATATAACTCTTCAAGCTGCGCCAATACCAGGCTTAGAGGATAAGTGAGTGACCTTTAATATAATATTACAATAAGCCTTTCCTGTCCCATCATCATCATCATCATAATCATCGTGTTTAGGTCTTTTTAGTCTCCACTGCAAGAGCACGACCCTCTCTGTACTACCAGAGCCATACTTGGCCAGAGCAACCAGAGGACTTGGCCTACACTCTCCTCGCTGGCCAGACTGGTTGGAGAGGTCTCGTTGATGTTTATAAGCTTTGTTAAGCTTGTATTTCCTAAGTCGCCTTCTACGACCTCCACGGAAAGACTGATGCTTCAATTGTTTCGGCCTTTTGCTCTTGACAGTCATAACCGTTTCTCGTCGCACCACCTTGTAAGACAAAGTGCTCGTCAGCCATTAGGTCTCCAGTTTTTTTAAATTATTTATTTATTTACAAAAAAATATATTATTACATCAAAATGGGATGTGCAAAAACCATTCAAGGTTTGTAAGCACATCCAACTCGCAAAAACTTTTTCTCTATCTCTCCAGTTGGTCTCCATCTTTGCTCAGCATTTGTCAGGTTTTCAAGTGACGTGTCGAACTGTCCAGCCCAGTCCCACTTTGAAAGCATGGCTGTCCTCAGCACAATATCGAATCGACCATACATTAAATATTTTTATAATTTGATTGGTCTATAAAAACCAGTCGTTAAATTGGGCAAAAATCTAAATTGTGTTTTTTTTTCGTGCTTGTAAAAGGACTGAAAGCAGCCTTCCAAACAACTTACGCTGTACTACAAAAACTTACATAAGTAGCCATCATAAGTCCGTCCGGGTTTGCCACTGGTATCAAAAATATGTCAAACTTATCCAAATGCTCCATATAATACTTCATCAGTTGTATAAATCTTTTACGATTCGCCAGGCACTTCATGTTTTTCATCCCCATTGTAACTAAGCCGTGAACGATAAAAATTATCTTCTTTTCAGGCACCTCGTCCATGTACTTGTTATTATCATTAGATCTCAAGTATTTGCTTAAGTCGCTCTTCAGTTCTGTCACTTTGAGCATAACTATGTTATTGTATTCGAACGTTCGGCCTAATATTTCAGTTGTCACGTTTGTTTCTTTTCCTAGACTTTTTGCGATGTTGTCTAAACTTTGTTGTATCTGAAAAAAAACTTTATTATAGTCAAATCGTAGTTCAAAACAAATAATAAACATATAAATTTCTCAATCCTATGTATGAACACGCCTGTATACCTCTCTTACATAAACATCTCCTCTCACAGGCCTACTCTTTTGAGATAAGTAGTGCCTTTGTACAACTTTTATTTTATGAATTCTCTGTATACATTTTACGTTTGCATGAATTGGTAAATAAAAATAAATAAATAAAAAGTTAAGGACAAACCACACTTGAATATTAAGCTAATCCCAAAGTAAGTTTATACTTGTGTTAAAGGATACAAGTTAGCGATACTATATTTTATAGTCAATATAATTTTAAAATATTATTTTAAAACTTTCTAGTTTTTCTCGGTCTTTAACTGAAGGTATAATGTATATATCATAAAAACAGATCGCATTACACAAGTTTAAAAAAACTTACTTTAGGCTTATCTCAATATGTGTAAAAAAGAAAAAAACGTTCTTAACCCACATCAGAATGCTGGACATACGCCTACAATTTTTTGCGTCATTTCCTACGTCCTATGCCGGTCTCATCCATTATTTTTTTATCAACCTCACAATGTCACCAGACGAGCACGCCGGTTGTTCTCTATACTGGTCTGTTCCCTTGTCTCGGTCACCACTCCGTTACTGCTCTGATCCATCTTCTATCTTCTCTTCTTCTCCTATTTCTGACCGAGCCGGTATTTCTTTTTATAGGGTTGTGGACCTGTGTCTGGTCACACTTACTGACAGGGAACACATATACAAGAGGTTGTACAGCTTGGCCATGACAGGAGGTGGACCACGGTTTAAACAGCTCCACATTCACAAAGGTCATTGTTTGAGAAACCCCACTTGACTCTATTTGCGTGACATGTCCCAACACCAGCTTGGAGTCTATTTAAAGACTGTTAGACTGCCTAGGAGAGATCACCATGGGAGTTTCTCAACAGATGGAAGGTTTGAAGTAAAAATGGGGATTTCCAACCATGACCAAAAAAAAAATTTGGGGCTTTACTAAGTTAGACCTTTGTTCTAGCCAAGTCTCAGTGCAAACTCAAACATAACATCTAAATAAGTACATTTAATCTTGTAGGTTCTTTACTTACTGAGTATACCGATAACTGTTCTGCTGATTCTTTCCATTTCCTTATTTTTTCGTCTTCATTTGAATCCTTATCTTTATGCCTAACAAATAAATGATACATTTTATTGCACCATCTTACTTAGCTCTTATTAATAGTCATATTTATGTCGCAGTCATCTGGTTAAATTAGATATCCAACTGGACGCCTAGCCCGGACATTAAAACCAGGCATCCATTTGGATGCCTGGTTTTAAGAAAGTAAAGATCGCGACGAATTGATAACCTCCTCCTTTTTTAGAAGTCGGTTAGTAAATTATTTGGCTTTGTATATAAAAAATAGAAGGCGTGAGTTACGTCTTATGCGCTTGGTCCTCATGATCTGGTTTTTCTGTTGTATGCTCCACTAAATGCATAGGAGTTATTCTTGTAGATCTGTAAACAATATAAATTATAAATATTTTATATCAAAAAAATAAAAGCTTTTGTAATAAATAAATAAATAAAGATTATTATTTATTTTGTTTACTTAATTTTTGTACGTATGAAACACTAGCCAGTTCCCATCTTGGAGGAACTTAAAGATGTTTTTAAGGTTCCATAGCCAAGTGGAAAAAAACTAAACACTTATGGATTCGTCATGTCTGTCTGTCTGTCTGTCCGACCATACGTCATAATCATCCTAATCTTTTTTCCGAAACTATACGAATTATACTGTTGAAATTTGGTAAGTAGTGTATTCTGTGACCCGCATTAAGATTTGACACGAAAATAAAACGTCGAACGACGATAATTGAACGATTTTTGTATGACAAAAAACCATTCATTTAGGATTTCAAAAATGCCACTCTAAAAGCAGCGTTTCATGTGCAATCGCTAATAATGCATAGTACTCAAGATACACCGTCGACCACTTTAAAGGCTGCGAATCAAACGGTCGAACTTATACAAATTCTTCACTACCTAACAGGTCACTGCTGGACTAAAGGCCAGTAAAGGGAGGATTTGCCCATAATCACCATCAAGTTGGAATTTGGCCTTTTTCAAATTATCCTGGGTCTTTGTTGTTTATCTATATGTATTTGTTATAAAATATAGTATCGTTGAGTTAGTATCCCAAACCACAAATCTCGAACTTACTTTGGGGCTAGCTTAATCAGTGTAATTTGTCCCTATATATTTATTTATTTACCATCCTGGGTAGGCGAGTTGGTGATCGCAGTAGATAGGTAGTAGGTATTAAGGAAACAAAAAAGGTAGACTAAAACTCAAAAGTAAAAACGTAAGATCAATCAGTACTATCGCCGGCAGGCTTCACCGGCCGACCGGCTGGCGTTCATCGAGGTCACATGGTAGTTTTGTATTTGGTAACTATAAAAAAAAAACTCCATTTGTTTAGGTATTTAAATAAATGTAAACTTGACATGTCTCTTTATTGAAATATACACTTTATAAATCAATACCTTTGCAAAATACAAAGTAATTATGTAATTTATAACATAATAACTTTGTAATTGGCAAAGTTATTGATTTACAAAGTGTATGTTTCAATAAAAAGACATGTCAAGATTGTTTACATTTATTTAAATTCCTAACCAAATGGAGTATATGTAATCTCGATTGAAAACCATTTTCGCAAGTTTTTTGTCTTATGTTATACACAAATTTGGATTACGTTCATATATGAATAGAGAAATTTATTACGTATGCGACAGTTTTTTCAAAAAACCAATGAAAAGTCAGCGTGTATACCTCCCTTAGTCGCCACTTACGACGCCCGTGGAAGAGGTGAATAGTGGTGACAAATTAGTGACTGTTGTTTATGTAAATCAACTTACTGTTTATCGGCATCGTTTTTCTTATCGTGTGTATCACGCAATGGTTTTCTGAGCCTACGACTTGCTTCATCATCTTTACCTTTTGTTCTGTTAGAAAAAATAAAATGATTATTTTCATTTCAACTCGTCGTTAATTTGTTAAAACTTATTTATATCGTTTGGTTCTTCTTATGGATGTTAATATCCTAACATTTGAGCTGCATCATGATATCTGCCGTTGTTCAATGAATGTCATCTCGTGACAATAGTCATATATTTATGTCGGATATATTATACTTCAAACTCAGAGCCTCTAAGCCCAAAATAATATAAGTATTACACACAGAGAATTTTCTAAGGTTATACTTATTGTCGTATAAAAGTGCGTGTAAAGATCTAATCAAAATCAGAATTCAAAAATCATATGTTTATACAATAAATAAACATATGAATTTTGGATTCTGATTTTTAGGCGCACAGTACACTTCGCAGCTGAGGCATGAAGCTAAGACTCGTCACAAATTAATAATTAGGTACCACTAGAGACAAAGGGATTTGGACTGTCGCTTCGTAGAATTAAGGTTCATTTTGGCTCGATCAGCTCACAGGTTTATAAGTCGAAAGGCATATGCGCGACGTGCAAACTAAATAGGACTTTAGTACCCTGTAACTGGGTTTCATTCAGCAAATTTCCTATCCAAGAGTGATTCTTCTACACTAGTGCTTTTACGTACTCTGTGGTTCAACACTTAATCCACTGGTCTGCTACCGCTTCACCTCTTTCTTTAACAGAACCTTATCAAATATATACAAGGTGTAAATCTGTAACCTTACTATACTGAACAACTTTACCCAAGAGTAGAGGTCGAATTATGAATAAAAATTAACTGATTGATTTAGTATGGGAAGTCCAATTTTTTTTCTCATTTCGACCTATGTTCCTTGGGAAAAGTTGTACAGTATGATCGGTATAGGTACGTCTCAGAATATTATGGCAAGTTTACAGATTTACACCCTGTATATATATTATTTTTGTAATATGAAGTTTATTTACGCATTTGTTGGTGCCTTTAACAGACTGAAGAAAACCGGCTTCACCGGGCTTCTGGGTTTATTATTCTTGAGGCTCCTTCTCTTGACGTCGTATTTTGGATCACGGCTCCTAGACCACAAACACTTCATTAATTTCTGCTTATCCTCATACTCATAAAAATTAACAATCGTCTGCTAAACCTGTTTTAGTTAAATTATCTTTTGTCTCTCCTCCTCTTTAATATTTGACATAGTATATAAGAACGAGATAAAACATATTTTAACTAAAAGGTTTTTTTTGCAAATGTTTCCTATTTTTATGTGTTTTGCGGTTACATATTATGCTTGTACAAGCTTTTACTGTTAGTACTTTTCTGCTTCATCATCAGACCCTGGACATTATCTTAGACCAGTGTACTGTTCAAGACATATCAAACTTGCCCAGATTAGATTGAGTGTTATCGTTTAGAGCCGGAGGTCAGATGATAGTTTGCGAAATTTTGAAACAACCATATATGTACCTATACAAATATATACGGATAAGTATGTATATATATATATATATAGGTACCCATATCAGTTTACAATTGTGTTATCAAAGTAATTTATAACATAATTACTTTGTAATTAGCAAAATTCTTGATTTCTAAAGTGTATATTTCAATAAAAAGACATGTAAAGATTGTTTACATTTATTTAAATACCTAACCAAATGGAGAATAGTGATTTAAAAAGTCAACTTGTATATCATTTTATAGATTATCTGGCTTTAACTTGAAGTTTATTTAAGAACAATTGTTTTTCTCCCCTTATATATCAAAGTTATGTTATTATAGGTATATATCAATATATTTATGTTAGTATAGGTATATATCAAAAAGCTTTACCGATACATTAATAAGAGGACACAGTCTGAGCAATGATACTATATTTTATAAAAATACATATGTAAATAAACATCCAAGACCCAGGTCAATTTGAGAAAGAAAATTTTCCACCTTGACCTGAATGGGGTTTGAACCCGGGACCTCCGGTGTGACAGCGAGGCATGATTAACCAATATGCTGTAGAGGTCGTCTTTACCCTATAGATCCTACGAAATGTCCCCGTAGGGTTCGCTCCCCGTGGGAATTTCGGAATAAAAACTATTCTATGTCCTTCCCTGGGTCTCAAACGAATTCAAATCAAATTTCATCTGAATAGGTTCAGTGATTGAAGCGTGAAGTGGTAACAAACAAACAAACAAACAAATATTCAAGCTCACTTTCGCATTTATATTGGTAAGGATACTATTAAAAAATTATACCTGTTCAAAAACGATTTGAAACAACTTACCAGGAATCCAATACATATATATCTTCAAATTTTGTCACTGAAACTAAGATATAACGATTTAAAACAGAAATTATCACTACACACACTCTCACACACTTGCTCTGACATAGTCCGTTTATATAAAACCGCTTCTTTATTACTTTTAATACCTATTGACAGTATTAGTAACTCAGTCGATGTACTGGTTGCCTACATTAGAGGCCTAGCCTGGTGTGGGACCCACAGAACTATATCTAGAGCAGGAGCTAGTGTTAAAGCTACATCATCATCATCCGGTCTTTTTGTCCCCACTGCAGGAGCACGACCCTTGGCCGGAGGACTACCAAAGCCATTGGCCGGAGCAGCCAGATGATTTAGCCTACACTCTCCTCGCTGGCCAGATGGGGTGGAGAGAAAGAAAGAAAGAAAATCTTAAATCGGCAGATAAGATCTTATGTACTACACTAGACGAGACTTATATCTATTAAGAGTGCCGAAAAGGCGGCCAGCTCAGCTCTGATTTTCAGCCGGTAGTTTCATTGATGTTTATAAGCTTTGTTTAGATAGTATTTCCTAAGTCGCCTTCTACGACATCCACGGGAGTTGGGGTGGCCGTATTCTACTCTGAACTCTGCCGGAAACCATACGGCATACGGCAGGCTGATAATATGTATTAATAGTTATATACGCACCGGACGTCACATTCTTGGTCGTACGAGTTTTTTTTTGGGATTCGACCCAAATTACATATAACGCAATGAATTGTAATATAATATTTGACCACATACTTAGTTTGAATTTACGTAAAATTAGTCCCTAGAACATTGAATCCAAATACATTATTTTATTATTTCTTTCATATCTCCCATAAAACCAAAATCCGTAACGTAACTGAATTTCTTATCGCAAATCTGGCAAGTTTGCGTGAAGTTATAATGTAATGTAAATATAAACGTAAAATCTAAAACATATTTTATTACAGTTTACCGATATACCTATTGATTGTTTGTTTCGTGATCGTTAAATTTGTTTAAGAAAATATAATTTAAATCAAACTTTTCAGCCATATTAGTATGAAGTAAGTAAATAGGTTTCTTCTCTTAGATACGCTTCAAATTAAAAATGTACAAAGTTCCTGTGAAATTAAGGTAAACCGATATAAAGTTTGTCCCAGTTCAAAACGATTTTTTCAATTAACGTACGACAAAATTAAACATACATTACACACTACTATACTGTACTATATATTTACTTTAAAAAATTGGCAATGTGCGTGTCGGGCCACGCGCAGTGTAAGTATCCGTAGGTCCGAATGCCGACTTTGAGTTCACGCCCCTAAAAACGTGTAAAAACACTTTTTCTATTGAATTGTATGAAATATTTCTTTTCCGAGTACATTTTATAAGTTGATCGCCTATAACTTTTTAATTTGCAAACTTACTTTGCTCTGACAGTTTTCTTTTAAATTTTGTTATTATATACTACCACTGTGAATTTATTCACGTGTCCATATATAATCGTTTAGGAAAGACTGTGGGACACAAATTGACTAAAAAAACACACTTAAAAAGTTTGCATAAAAAATAATAATTCAGAAACGGGTCCCTAAATCGAAAAATGATGTTTACAAGCTCACAATATTTTGAAAGACCTATTCAATGATACCCGACACAATGGGTAAGTCGAAAAAATAAAAATTGACTCCCACTTATATGGGATTCGAGGTAGGCTGAATTTTTTTTCTCAAGATTTTATTTTGTCACTTCTTATACCAAATTATAGCCATGCCAAATTACAGCATTCTAGTACCTATAGTTCAGAATATAAGGGTTCATTGTTTACCATGGAACCCAAAAAAAGATATAAGTAAAATGAGTCGTTCCCTATGAACGGGGTTCTAAATCTTGACCGGGGGATATTAAAAATTTCACGATCCCCTAAAAGTGTAGGTTTACTGTTCAAGGATGTTATGGCAAAGGTCTGCCGTAATAGGAGGCCTAAGTCATAAGATTTGCAAGTTTGTGGAGGATGGAGAGGCAGCGACAGTTTTACATGCCTACAAGTAGCGGCACGAATTTTAAGATTAAACGCACGCACACACAAGGGATACACACGACACAATTTAGCATACAATCTACAGTAACAATCTGGTGCTGTACTGCAGATTGTCACGTGAGTAGACGTGTTGTGGCCCACAACACGTGCACGGCGGCACTAGAGCAACAGATTGTTGCTAAAGATTGTATGCCACATTGTGTCGTGTGTAGCCACCTTTAGCGCTGAGTGAAGTGTAGAGGGGTGCGCAGTGCGTACGGGCACAGAATTAATAATAGTTATTGGTACGGGTAGAGTATTAATTTTTGACTTCTGCGCAATAACGGTTAGCGCTAGAATTTCGTGCCGCTACCTGTACCCGGCCTTTGCCGTATATAACTTAAGCCACCCCTTTCTTAGGCTAGTTATATTTGGTCACGATGCACAAGCTAGCAAACTATGCATCATACTTAATATTTAAACAAACCGCCTTCTTGTGTTATCTGTGAATTTTTCCATAGTTAACTGCCCTAAAACTGACCGCCAATTTGTTGTACTTATATCATCATCATCACCATCCCAGCCCTTTTCCTGCCCACTGCTGAGCATAGGCCTCCCTTGGTCAACGTCACCCATCTCGGTACTATAATATTAGGTCCTTACATATGAAATTGCCGTTCAGGATCAAAAAAGTGAAGCAAGTTTTTTTTTAATAAAATTATTATTTAATCAATCGAAGTATGCGCCGGTGTTATCGATACACTTCCGCCATTTTATAGGCAGATCATTGATACCTTTGGAAAAAAAATCCTGGGAGCGAGAGTCTATGAACTGTTTGAAGGCGGTTTTGACTGCCTCATCAGATTTGAAATTTTTTCCTTGTAAAATGTTATCCAAATTTTGAAAAAAGTGGTAATCGGTTGGGGCAAGATCTGGAGAGTATGGTGGGTGACGCAGAGGTTCCAGTCGCAGCTCCTCTAACTTGGCGATCGTTTGATGTGCAGTGTGTGGTCTAGCGTTATCCTGAAGGAGCAGTGGGCTAGAGCAATTCATCAGTCTCGGTTGTTTAATGGCGAGCTTTTCCATCATTGTTTGCAATTGTTGGCAATACAAGTCTGCAGTAATCGTCTGGCCTGATCTCAAGAAGCTGTAGTGGATAACACCATCACTGGTCCACCAAACACTAACCAGAATCTTCTTTTTGGTCAGTTTTCGCTTCCGATTGTCGTACAGGATCCATTTCTCATCACAAGTCACGATACGGTTCAAAATCCCCTCATTATTGTGGCGATTAAGCAAAGAAACGCAGCAAGCAACGCGTGTTTGTTGGTTTGCTTCAGTCAATTCGTGCGGTACCCACTTTTCGAATTTTTTAATTTTTCCGATTTGGCGCAAGTGGATAAGTATCGTTTTGTCACTTACGCCGAAGGCTGCTGCTAATTCAGAAGTGGTTTGAGATGGATCTGCTTCCACTATCGCCTTCAATTCTTCGTTATTCACTTGAGTATCAGGTCGTCCACGAGGCTCATTGTGTAAATCGAAATTTCCAGAACGGAAACGTTGAAACCAAAAACGCATCGTTCGTTCGTTAGCGGTGCCTGGTCCATACACGTCGTTAATTCTTCGAGTCGTTTCTGCAGCACTGGTGCCACGGTGGCACTCGTATTCGTAAATACCGCGAATTTTCAATTTGTCCATAGTTGTTGTTATAGCAATGTTGAAACTCAAACAAATGATGTTAAAACAAATGAAATACGAATTTTAAAACAATGTTTTTCTGGCTTTATTTCGAAATAAATTTGAATTTAAAATTCCTAATGAAACGCAAGATATTTGATTTTAAAGTTGCCAGTATTGAAAATCGGCAATTTCATATGTAAGGACCTAATATTATATACAAAAAAAATCGAACGTAAAAACCGACTTTTTTTCTAAGGGACCACCTTGCAATATACCCTTCCAAACCAAAAAGAACTTTTAAAATCGGTCCAGGCGTCTCCGAATAACTAATGAACTAAAAAAAAAAGATCACGACAAATTGATAACCTCCTCCTTTTTTAGAAGTCGGTTAATAAATGAATGATTTTAAATATAGTACCTGGGTGACCGAGCTTTGCTTGTTTACATCTCAAACATTAACTACATTTTTTTAAACTTGTGTAAAAACAAAACAAAATTAAAAATTATTTATAAACTAGAACATGAAAAAAAACAAAAGTAAGTTACCGAGTGGGATTCGAACCCGTATTACTCTTCCTAGCGGTCCGCATCCTTAACCGCTGAGCCAAATGAATAGCAGCCGGCGCGACGAAATTAGCGACCATATTCTGCGTGGAAAGAAAAACGCATAAAAACTCGAAAACATGCGTTTTCCCAAACATATGATAATATAGATCGATTGTTTACCCCCGAAAACACCCATATACAAACTTTCAGCGAAATCGTTAGAGCCGTTTTTGAGATCACAGAAATTTATAAATATATAAATAAATAAATAAATTACAAGAATTGCTCGTTTTAAGGTATAAGATTTACCCTGACGTTGCATTCTTAGTCGTACGAGTACTATCATAAAGTTTCCAAAATAGCATGTACGCTACGGCAAACAAATGAACTTATAACTAAATATTTAAACTGCTTTTGTAACGCGTTCTCTCAACAATTGTACCACACCGGAAGCATCGTAAAGGCTTTAAGATTTACACCTACACAAAAAATCTGTTAGGCCGGACTCAATCTTCATTTGAACAGTGTAAAGCGGACCTTTAGGGCTAAAAAGCTCATCAAAAACTAATTTGTAGTTTATGGAGGTTAAACTGAGAAGCTAAGCTTTTTATTTTTGAATTTACAATAATTATTCTTTTCCTTCTTCCCCCTAATTATGTAATCTACCTATTAGAAAAGAATTGGAATATCTTAGTCATATTTGGTTTACAATCTTCTTCTTATCGAGTGTGTTTCCACTGCTCTCATGTAGACTTTCGAACTACGTATATAGCCGATAAGCATCTGACATCGTGCCTCAATGACTGCCATCTAGTGTCAGCAGTCAATTTTACACAACTTGTGTGCAGTATATTTTTCATTACCAGAATCAAGTGGAACTGCAGTTAAGTACAATATCAAAATAACAAAGTAAACAAAAGAAAACTGGCGGGTTATAAAAGAGTGTTTGTTAATTTAAATCGAAACAAAAAGGCTTGTGTGTTGGGGCATTTATAGACCAACCATCTAAATAGATAATGCATGAGAATATATGTGCTTGCTACCATTATAAAGGTTAACAAATAATTTAGTGCACTTCGCCAAAATGAGGAATAAACTAAATTTATCATGGTAGTGTCCATAACACAGATTAGTAAACATTCACACACTAACATAGTTGACCTATACTTATGTTCAAAGTTCAAAGATTTCTCCGTCATTGTCGTACAAATATTCTATTTGGCTAAGGAAATATAGCTTTTTTTATTCGGACCTAAAAAAAATAATAACTGTGCATCGTGGTTGGACGAAGTTTTAAAAAATGAAGTCCCTAAAAAACCCCCCAAAAAATTTCTACCCCTAAATAAGATCGTGACGGAAAAATCTTACACTTTTTTTATCTAGCCTGTGACGACTGGCTGACGCCCCGCACCCGTACCTTTACATTTACATATAAAAACGGCAGCGAGACGGTCTTCGTCCTCTTTTCGACCACTCGTGGGAGCCGGGCTGCAGCGACACCAAAGCTGAGTACTTCCTATCTCTCTAGATCAACGAATCCCGTGGCTGCTAACCCACGACCCACCCTGTGACTCTTTTCAGTGTTTATTAGCTAAATTGTTAAAAATTTCGCCGTCACAAGCCCCAAAGTCTATTTTGCCCGAAAAGGAACTACGTTCGAAAAAATAGTACATATATTATACTTATTATGTTCCTATTTGTTGGTCGCACGAAGAATTTGATTCGTTGCTATTTGCTGGTCAAATACAATGGTATCACGGTTTTATAAATACGACGTAAGTAGATATGTTGTCTATTTCGCTTTAAGTATATGGGAGCCCAAACCGGCTGGCTACATTGTATTTTAACGCCGAGATTTACAAGGTGCTAAAACCGTGCTACGTGTTGTGGTCACGCACCCTCGTATTTGACCAGCATATTAAGCTTCAATTTTTATTAGTGTGTGATTTTGAGCTACTATAGGTATACTTATCTATTTTTTACTGAAAACAGTTACTAAATAGGAAGGATTTTTCACACCGCTTCTTACTACAAAATAATATGTATATGTACACGACTCTTCGTACCTTTGCTTGGCGTGTTTTTTTTACAATCTTTTATTTAACTTGTAATGTATCTTGTATGTATGTGTTTACGTCAAATCTTGCAATTCAATATCCTACCAGTTACCCTCAACCAATTTAGCTGAAATTTTACATACTTGTGTAAGTCGGATGACAATACAATATTGTTAAGTCAATGAGCTGTCCTGATGATGGAGCCGGGAGATATTCGACGGAACTCTTAATTTTATCAAAAATCTTATTTACATTTAAGTTTTCTTATCTTAGTGCGTTTTTAATTGTGCTGCTTCAGAGCCTGGGGTGTACTATTCGGCTTTGTCTTTACCACCTGAGGAACTTCTTGCCTTGATTTTGTTAATTCCAACATTGATACTACCCATTTTTGATTACGCTGATGTGTGTTGCCCAGATCGATGTGTGTTACGAGACGTCTCGTCAATAATTGTATTCGTTTCATTTTATGCCTTCGCAAATACGATCATATATCAATTCTTTCAAGTCCATATTCTCCTCAGTAGAACCTAAAATGCAAATTTAAATTTCTTTTCGACACTGATCCGACATGATAGGCAACTTCGCTCTGCCGTCTTCTTTCCATTCCTCTACATCCTACATCGCTCAAATTTTATGACCAACTCTTTTATTCAACAAGCTTCAAGGCTCTGGAATGCGTAACCCGATGACATCAAAGACATATCTACTAAATTTTATTTATAAACAAAAATAAGTGCCCTCTTATCTTCCCAAATAATGCACGCTTATACAACGTGGAAGGGACATACCCGTAATAAATTAAACCACCGAGCTATACTAGGTCACTTTAGTATAATGAAATTAAAATATCGGCCAATAAACCAAAAAAAAACGACATTCCCATACAATTTGCCCGGGCGCCTGCACGCTTTTGTGTGGTAGTCCCAATTTTTTTTAAATTGGACTTTTTTTTCATTTTTTTATTTCTTCAATTACATTTTCGTTTTTTGCCACATATTTCCACGACCCTTCTGCTGTCATGGTGGCTGGCGGACTGAAGAACTGCGAAGGATGTTCAGCTGTAAATGGAAACCACATCGGTCTACCCTCTTTCTTCGTTGTTTATTGATTTCACTTGATAGTAATTCCGGACCGTTAATACTTACTACTTTAATATACTTACTTATCTTTAATTTTAAGTGATCAAGAATTCTCGAGTTAAATTCGACAAGATTAAAAGCTCCAAACAAATTCAAATTGGGATTTAATGCAGTTTGCCGTCGGCAGCGGAAGGGTGAGGGTGTCCCATTTAGTTTATTACAGCAATGACTCGACATTTATTATCAGTTATGAAAATAAATTCCTCCTCGTGAAATAAAGGGAAAAAATGAATTAAACTCAGTCGACCAAGAGCGTGTTAAGACTTAATTGTGTAATATATTTTGAGTAAGCTAAGGGTTGGCAGCGCTATCGTCGAGAAATCTCAAAATATTCATCTCTGAACACAAGCTTTTTAAGAAAAAAATAATGACATTGTCGCCTTTCTTTCTAAAAGATTATTGTTCAAAGTGCGCTTAAAATTTTATTTTATAGTCAGTATTCTTTCAGTTAATAAATACTAAAGTACTTTATTGGTAACTTAATAAAGTACTACATTAATAAAAAAATAAAAAATAAAAATAAGTTTTAGTTTCGACGCTCTTGTCGGTGGAATTTCTTCCATTCCTCTCTAGTCTCTACCTTCCGCCAGTTTCCTTTTGACGTCTTTCCTTTCTAAATCCCGACCAAAAAGAGAAGTGTTATAAATTTGACGTGATATAGATACTTATTTAATTTATGTACCACTTGTATTTTTTTCATTTGGACAAATGACTACTTAAATATGTCTACATAGGTACCTATTTCCTATCTTTTAGTTTCTCTTTACTACTTAGTGATGCCTATGAATTTATTTCATGCATTACTATCAAGGGGCTGGGTATATTATGCATAATATTATCCATATAGATAATCCCACGGGCCAAAGCTAGTTCGACAATAATTGTGTCAACGACCCCATTTTTGTTTATGAGGAGTGCCCTTCACTCCCGAGTTAATGATTTATTTTATTGTTACAGGAATTTGATGTTAATGTGCCGGGTAGTTTGTCGTAATAATACTCCAGTTACGTCATTTTAGTGCCAAGGGAGTAATTGTGGGTGTTTGGGCTTCAATTACAAATAGATTGTTACGACCTGGGTTTGCAAATTTTTTTGGAGCATACAACGTTCAAAAATAGTAACTAATCTTATTTACACTATTTTTTTTTATATATAGGGACAAATTACACAGATTGAGCTAGCCCCGAAGTAAGTTCGAGACTTGTGTTATGTGATACTAACTCAACGATATAACTAACTATATTTTATAACATATACATATATAGAAAAACATACAAGACCCAGGACAATTTGAAAAAGGCCATTTTCCAACTTGCCTTGGCTGGGGATCGAACCCAGGACCTCCAGGTTAGCGGTCTAGCGTATTGACCATTACGCCACGGAGGTCGTCAAATTAATTACAATGCATACGTTTTGATATATATTCATGTCTTTATCTAATTACGGAGTAGATAAAACCATGTACGTTTCAGAAAATGAACAGTAACATTTTGTAAAACATTAGTTTTTCTTTATTTTTATCTGATTAGACTAAAATAAAAGAAAATAAGAGGAAGTGGAAAAACTAAGGAACATCGAACACCTATTTTTACACAGTTAAATCAATAAAGAAATTTAAAGTTTGAGTTTGATCAGTATTTTATTTAAACTAATAAAAATCAGTACATTTAAAATAACTATGTTCGTAATGTGTTTAAAACATGTTAATTATAGCTAGATATAACTTTTTGTATAGCTTTATATACGAGTATGAAGTTGATTTTCGACGAGTCGAACGAGATTCCTGTACTTGTAGCCAGCAGGTTTGCTTTAGGTCGAATATTTAATTTTAAGTAAGTAAATTACCAATGTTTTATACTTACAAGTTTTCAAAATGGAAAGTCATTTGTGAAAATTAGCCAAATAAATTCAGAAACCATCAATTCAGAGATACTGTGAACATAAATTACGGTTTATTATAATTATATACACCTAACCCTCTTATTTGTGATGTGACAGACACCGAGCGTACGCTGGGCTTGTTTTGTTTGATCAGTCTCGTTCGTTACGCACTATTTCAAATTTTGGAAACAGTTTTATGGGCAAAGCTGCTATCATCATGCCTATAAGGATGATAATTTTTGGTGTAACGATATATTGTAATGGGAGTGGGCAGAATTAAGTTAGATATAGGTAATTCATAGACAAAAAATACATCATTTTGCCTAAACAGTCTGACAGTTTGACAAGATAAATTATGTTGTAAAATAGATTTAAGTTATAAAAGTTATAAATAAAAATTGAAAGAGAATTAACTAATATTCTTATTAATATCAGTTCTTTTAAGTCTCCACTGCAGGAGCACGACCCTCTCTGTACTACTATAGCCATACTTGACTAGGCCAAGTCCTCTTTACCCGTACTCTACAGGTAAAGAGGACTTGGCCTACACTCTCCACGCTGGCCAGACGGGTTGGAGAGGTCTCATGATGTTTAGGTTTAAGCTTTGTTCAGCTTGTATTTCCTAAGTCGCCTTCTACGACATCCACGGGAAAACTTGGAGTGGTCCTATTCTACTCTGCTTGAAATCACACGGCTGGCACACAAAAAAATTGTCACTTACAATCAATCAGGATTACCAAAGTGATCACTAAACAAATAACGAAGTAAAAGGTCATTTTATCGAATGATAAGCATGTAACCACCCAGCTGATGCGGCGATAAGCGAGTGTCATTTGTTTTTATTAGCCCCTCCCTAAATATGGCGGCATTGACATCGGTTACGAGGTGAAAAGTATTTACGAACAAGGTTCTTGATTAAAAAATTGGTAATAAAGGTGACATTATCATTATGGGCATAGAACTTGCCGCACCGTTGGAATATAGGCGTATTCATTATAATAAACCAAATTGTTAGTGAATTTTAGTGCATGATGCGTTCCATAGATTAGTTAATCAAAATATAAAATTAAAAATCGCAATCTGTAACAAATTGTTTGCCTATCCATGACTTGATCTGGAATATTCTTATTAGAACTTAACCTTAGGGGTTGTTCAAAATTATAATAGCTTTAACTTGTTTCAAGAAATTAGATGGTTTTTCATGAGTTATAATTGTATTTTTCAAGTAAAAACATGTGATTAAAAATTTCACCATGAGTTAGATTCGAACCCACGTCCCTCACGTTTACACCGTGAATGCACTACCAATTGTACTACCGTATTCCCATATTATCAGTTTAGTACCGTACGAGCATTGTAATGCTATTAAAACCAATAACTACAAAGGAAAGCTTTAGGTACTTACAATCTCACAATAACTTTGCCAGCCTGCCCGACGTTGTTAGATTGTACAAATTCATTAAAATAAATAGTTCTCTCAACGATTTCACAAACATTCTGAAAGCCCGCTTTCCAATCGTGCGAGTGGACACTCGTCCGCTGAGATTTAGTTCCATCGTATTAGCAGATTGGATGTCGTAAGGAACCCCGTAAAAGGAGCCCGCACTCCATTGAACAGCTTTTATGGGTTACTCAGTCTTACCGCGGTCTGTGTTCTAGCGCTGATTGATTTCAGATGGAAATCTTTGGACAAGTTTATTTGGTAGGCAAATTAAAAATAATCGGACAAGTGCGAGACGGACTAGCGCACAAAGGGTTCCGGATCATTATGTATAAAAATCTCGTTAGTTGTATGGGACTTAAATACATTTTTTATTTTGCTTATAGTTGCCGCTATAACAAAAAATACTAAAAACAAAATAATATAAATATTTAAGGGGGCTTCCATTCAACAAACGCGATTTTTTGTAGATAATGGTACGAAACCCTTAGTGCGCGAATCCGATTCGCACTTGGCCGGTTATTTATTAGTAGGTAAGAGCATTTTTGCTAACCTTTACGATATAAAATCAACGGTGCCTTATAACATTATTTTATCAATAATCGTATCTTGTATTCACTGTAGGAAAATGAAAATTAACATGCACATAGGTGTCAATACAAACTTTGGAAAATAACTTTTTGGCAAACTAAATCGTGGCTAACAACCTTTAAGGTATTTAAGAACTCTTTTGATGTTTTCCTGCACATTACACTCTCACCATTGCGCTAAAATGGCCTTTGGGTCTTATGGCCTTAGGTTCTCTCAACTTCGCAAGTAATAAGAACGTGATTAATATGTATGAACTAAACAAATATGCAAATTACATGTAAAGTACATATTCGTGCTTAGATTCATTTTGACACGAAACAATCTCCTTTCTGACAATTACATTAACACAGTGGTACTCAAAATGTGACCCCCAGCATTAGCACGGGTCACACTCTCCACACTCGCATCCTAGAACTATTGGGGTTTAACCAGGGCTCCGCGAAACAAATATACCAGTTCTATCTTTTTATCAATTTTTTATCAATGAAATAAAAAGCTAGGTGCTCTACCTATACCTACTATAGGTACCTAGGTGGTAACGGTATTGTACAGAGGCCTCCCTATTATGCACATGAAGCAACCTTGACTGCGTTTTAACTCGTACACGGTGGTCCCCCCTCTTTCTAAGACGAGTTTCCATACAACTAAAAAGTAAAGGAGACGAGTTTACAAAATATGGTATCAATTATTGTGATTATTAATATGTAACATAATACGAATCTAAACAAAATGTTGTTTTTAATCTGCCTGAAACTTAGTAAGTTATAAACTTTTAAAATGTGATGGAAAGGGAAACCGTCAAGTAACATAAAAAAGATGCACTTACAGTGGTCTAGACGTCACTGCTAGCAGGTCTCGCGCGTAGGAAAGCGATTGTGATATATCCTTAACACGCTCCCAATCTTATATTCAAAATGCTTATTGCTGCTTTACGAGAAACAATTTTCTTGCTGTTTTCAAAAATATTATCTTTTCAGTATTGTTTTTTGTTTTAGGTATATAAAATATTAACCAAAAACATATACAGTAAAATAGCCTATTATACAATACTATACATACATTGTTAAATAACGCTTTATTTGGCTTATGAAACTGCCGAATTATTTATTAAACAGAGTAGGCGAGTACTTTCTAACTGAGGTGGGCCACATCCATTATTTTAAAGGGCTCAGTAAAAAAAAAATTGAAAAAGATCTTGTCTTTAGTTTGAGAAACCCTGTGTTAGAAATCTTACTCAGGGCAAGTGCATTTACATATCCACATGCACTTGTGCTGATTGCTGTGGACCGCGGGTCCATGACCATCCAATACCCTCGACGGCGCAATATAAGAGTAGGTAGATGAGAAAACATCGCCCAAACATGTACGGAGGGCAATATATTGGACCCGCGTGGCTCAAAATGAACACTTTAGTCCTTCGTTGCATGCTAAGAGAGTGTATTTTTCTATATAAGTAAAACTTTATTTTGTTAAATGAAATGGAAGTAACGAACGGTGAATAAACTATAATAGGTACTTACATCTTATAAAAACTTTTATGAAAGCAAATATTTTACAAATAATTAAGTTATCTAGGGAGTTAAGGTTTGTATTTTTTATATATTTGTTAAAAAGGTACAGTAAAAAAATTCGTCATTATTTTTTTTGGAAGTGAATTGAATACCATTGGAAACCAGTACCATGATTTCTCCTGGATACGTATATACAAATCAGGTGGGGAAAAAGTTTCTGATTGCTGGACTTCCTTCCTTATTGAAAACACAGGTAGAGGGCTAGCCAAGGTACTTATCTCGTTGGCCGACTTTACCAAGAAAGTGTACATGTTATATTGCCTAAACTAAGTATAGAGTTCTGTTCAGAGAGTTCATTGCAATCATAAACTGAGAGAAATATAAATAGTCATCAAAATATTTTCATGGCGCATTTAAGTATATTATCAAAAGCATAGTTGTGAAAACAATACAAAATGAATTCTGTGCCCTCGAAAGCTGTACAATTGTTCATTTTATTTTATAAAACAATATCGGAAACTATATCATTTGCATTGCCTCGCTCATCGCCATCTACAACGGTTCAACCGATCATTACTTCCAGAATATAACTCTAATAGCCTTGAAATTATGAGGGAAAATAGCTTGAAAATGTTTTCAGTTACACCGTTGCATATCTAAAGCGAAATAATGGCCGTGTCAGGAGCAGAGCGTTCTAGTGACGAGAACGTTTTCCGACTGCTTGCCTCTATTTTATTGCGCATGTTTTAATGTTAATTGTAAGTTTTCTGCCTCGCTGAGCCACGGCGATGTCATGCAAATGTGCGTACCTAGTCATAGATGTTGGCTTTGTTGAACGCGAATACGCCAATGTCGCGCAAAATCTCGGATTGATCTTAGAGAAAATAAAATTGTAAAACGCGTTTCACTACTAGCTTGGCTACTACTAATAAGAACTAAGTAATTACTAATTAGGTGTAATTCATCTATATCTTGTTTCTTAAAGCAAATGGTAAAGATTCATCTTGCTCACCAATACTAGGTATGTGATTATCGCGCCATTTGAAGCACTTCTAAAATTCGATGTTTTTTACCTGACTGCGTCAGAAGGATTATGTATTTCGAAGATGTGTATGTATTTATATTTTTCTATAGGACTTAAGCTTCAGAGGTATCGTAAGATGCGCCTTAAATCTGATAGTGGCACTGGGTTTTAAAATTATAAATTTTCGGAAAAATTTCAAGCAGTCTAGTTTTAGTTTTTTTTTTTTTTTTCATTAATACTATTCAGCACAATGTTCTAACATCTATCCTTCTTTCTTCCTTATAGTGTCGTAAGTAAAGTCAGCAAATACAAAAGCAATCAACTAGGCCGCCGCTTTAGCCTGTCAAATCGCTTAGCCAAGTAGAGAAATACATGGTTGTTTATCGCACGCGCAATTTCATTTATAAATTTCAGAAGCCGTGTGAAGTCGGATTGTTTCTGAAATTTCGCCACAGCGGGCTGAAGTTGAGTTTTGTTAGAATAATAAATGTCAAGAAACCGTGGTCGGTGCACGTGTCGGCGGCCGTCACGTGCCTTACTCGGAAATTGAAGACTTATTGCTTGAATACATTGCAAAATTGTTAAATAAAACAAGTAAAAACATTATATATTTAATGTTGTTCAATGTTTCTTAAGTACCTTCTTACAAACATAAGTATCTACTAAGTATGTCTTTCGGCCCTTACGAGGTGGACTGAGCTCATGACCATAAGTAGGCATGTTTATAAATAAATAATATATACTTAGGAACAAATTACACCGATTGAGCTAGCCCTAAACTTGTGTTCTACGATATACTAACTCAACGATTATGTTTTATAACAAATACATATAGGAATAAATAGACCTAGGTGTTGGATGTTTATCTACTTATACATGTATATTTAATATAAAATAAAGTGAGAACGTGAAACTTTTCTACGCACATTTGCGAAAAACAGCCACTTTTGGCTAATGTGCTAAGAAAAGCTGTTCACACTTTGAACTATAAACTGTTATTCATAAAATAGTAGGTAGGGTTATCTAGGGCTTGATCAAGACACAATTTTAAATGATATCTGTGTTTCCTTTCAAATAATTTATTTCAAATGGAGGCAGCACTGGTCCCCGAAAAAGTAAAGTACTTATCCCCTTAATAAGACTTTGTTTAATCATTACATTATGTGCTTTACTCATGTACCTTCCATGTATATTTTGTGACCTTTTAGTGAATAAACATTTACCTGTCTACCTTCAATTAAATCAGGAACTAAAATAATGAGGGGGTTCCGTCGAAAAGATAAAGCATCAGATAAACGTCCAGGGGCGTCGTGACATTGTGTGACAGTTCGTTATAGCCGCAAGCCGGCAGCGGAGCCCTGGGAATCGAACATGTGCGCTCTGAAGTCCGTTATCAAAAAGTGAAAAGACAACCCCATTATGCCAGATGGGATTGATAACTGTTGTTATAACTAGGTACATTCGTTTTTATGCTGTCTTGCCTATATTAGAAATTATTATTTGAATGTTATAAAATGCTTATACCACGTGGAAGGTACATACCTACCCGTAAAAAATCGAACTACGGGCTATACTTGATCACTATACAATAATGAAATTAAAATAACAGTCGAAAAGCAAGAAATTTCGGCATTCCCATACAAAAGCGTGCAGCCGCCGGGCAATTTTAATGGGAAAGTAGATTTTTGTTTTGTTTTTTGACTGTTATTTCTATTTTATTATACTAAAGTGATCTAAGTAGTATACCTCGTGGTTCGATTTATTATAAGTATGTCCCTTCCACGTTTTTTAATTATTTAGATATAGTATCAAATTTAATATATCTTATACCTTTAAACGAGCAATTCTTGTATGTATGTATATATATATATATATATATATTTATAAATTTCTGTGATCTCGAAAACGGCTCTAACGATTTCGCAGAAAATTTGTATATGGGGGTTTTCGGGGGTAAATAATCGATCTAGATTAGTTTTATGTTTGGGAAAATGCGTGTTTTCGAGTTTTCATGCGTTTTTCTTTCCACGCAGAATATGGTCGCTAATTTCGGCGCGCCGACCGCCTTGATTTAAGCTCAGTGGTTAAGGATATCGACCGCTAGAAAAAGTGTTACGGATTCGAATCCCACTCGGTGACTTACTTTTTTTTATTTTATGTTTAAGTTTATATACATTTTTTTATTTTGCATTGTTTTTAGACAAGTTTGAAAAAAATTGTTAATGTTTGAGATGTAACCGAGCAAAGCTCGGTCGCCCAGGTACTAAGAGTTTAATTTAGTTATAACAGTGTCGTGGTCGTGGAACTCGGTTGGAAGTAAGTTACAAAAATTGAAACGCCTAAAAAAATCCCAAAAAATTCTAGCCTTTAACAAAATTCGTGTCAGAAAAATCTTACACTTTTTTCCGTTTACAAAAGTCAAAAAGATCAAATTCTGGGGGTCTTAAATTCACTGTAATATTCATGCGTTTTTGATACGTAGGTACAAGAAGTGAACACTACAGGAAGCTTAACTTTTAATGCTTTTTATTACCTATATTATGTAATAGGTAATAGCCGAAGCCCGCGACTTCGTTCGCATTGACTTATGACTCCGAAAAATGCTCATCAGGCTGAACAAGTTTTGCTAAGGCGTCAATTTTATATTTCTTATAGTTTAGCTGGACCATTATGGTTCTGCATGAGGTGTTCCATTTTCCAAAATCAATTATACCCTGTAATATAGGGTATAATTGATTTTTATGTTGCCCAGGCTTAACAACTACATTTTTTTTTTTATGACTTGTAGCGACATCTATTATTCGTCTTATAAAGTAAACATAGAACACTAGCGACATCTGTGATACTCCTAATAGTTCTAAGTAAACTATTAACTAGTATGCTATTCACTACTAGATGGCGTTGCTATCAACATTTTGTATAATTCTGCTATTCAGCAACAGATGTCACACTCAAATTTCAAAATTTTTGACAGATGGCGTTTTAGTTTCGGTGTTGCCACAACAAATAATATGTCAGGGAGTGGCTGGATGATTTCGCATGCTTCCCGGCGATCCGGAAGAGGCGCTCCAATCGCTCCTTTCCCTCCCTGCTGTTTGG
The DNA here is from genome assembly GCA_963555685.1 of Acrobasis consociella. Taxonomy (NCBI): domain Eukaryota; kingdom Metazoa; phylum Arthropoda; class Insecta; order Lepidoptera; family Pyralidae; genus Acrobasis; species Acrobasis consociella. The sequence goes on along the minus strand of OY743122.1, from coordinate 7,370,048 downwards.
TGCTGTGAACCCTGTCGGGATAGTGTGTGATTTGTGTAGTGTTTTGTTTATGAATTAAAACTATTTATTTGGTTTAATTTTCTTTAAAAATCGAAACAAACGAAGAACAAGGTAAGCAACTATGTAATAATATCTCGATTAAATTGTTAATTTGTCTCTAAACTTGATAAGATTGATGGTGGTTAGTCAAGTGAAAATGTTTGTATTTATTATTCAGATTTCATGTATTTCTACCTGGATTACTACGTACGCGACAAATTGGACATTGGTTATAAATGAGGTCATTACCATCTGATATCATCACATTCTGACTGTTTAGGTAAACAGCAATCTTAGATAGCCAATTAATAGGTAAACAATTCAGTATTTTCATCTTATATTCTATTGATAACCAGTTCTGTTATAAGCCGCTGAAGCTAAATTCTATAGAAAAAACTTTACCTGTCTCTATTGGTAAGTAAAAGTTAGATCAAGGTATAAAGATAAGTGCCCACTTAGTAACCTAAAGCTAAAACATAATAGGTATGTATTTACTTATTTAAAAGAATAGAGTTGCTATTCATAGCTGGATGATGTTTATTTTCCAAAAACAAACTTGTATATTACATATTATTGCTTATTTTAACTAATAAATTACCTACCTAATTTCCATACAAATTCATATCTAAGTACTGACTAAGTATGATAATTACACATTTACTTACATGTTTTTTTAATTAAATTGTATGTATGTACATACTATTTGTGTACTTTCTTATTCTTATAAATATACTAATGAACTACTACACCATACAACATATTATTTTGTACCATAGTTATCAGGTTAGTTTGACGGCTCGGTCTGCGGGCAGATTAAAAAAGGAGATAAACAGTTTCTTGCTTTTATTTACCATTCAAGCACATTATTTTCTTCTATGTAGCCCGACTAAATAGGGATGAATGGAGAGCTGAGAGGGAGGCCTTTGCCTAATGATGGGGTCTAATGGGCTCTAAATAATGATGTAGCCTGACTAAAAAATATTTATGATAGGAAAATAGGCAATCAAAGCCTGTCTAACCAGCAAGAACATATACCTAAATATGTTTAAGTACATATTTCTTTTGATGTATCTTCTCAGCAGTGCCAGTCTAGAGCACTAAAATAGTTTGACAAAAGTTCTTTATGTCAAAATATACACTTAGAAGGTAGGTATTTAATATTCAGAATATAATTAATAGAAGACCTGGTTCTTTCTAAATAAATAAATAACTATATTATTTACATATAAATAGAAAATTCAGTATGGAGATGGCAAAGGATAGAAGGTTATGGAGGGAGTTGACATACAGAGCCGACCCCAAATAGGGCAAGGCAAGGATGAAGAAGAAGAAGAAACAGAAAATCACATGGTACGTGGTTTTCTGTACAACTTTATTTTTTACATTAAAATGGGGATTAATTTAAGTTGGCGACCGGTTATATAGCTTTTCGCACAAACGCACTCCCAATGTAGGTTGACGATGATAATAAACGGGTGGCTAGTCGTCATGGGGGGTTACTCCAAAAGCGGTACACAAGACGGACGTCACTGCGTATCCACGTGTCAGTGTCGAGCAAAGTTGAGCACTAACCAATGATGATATAGTCTAATTTGGTTTGACTTAAAAATAGGTCGTCACTATCGTTTGACTTACGTATTTCTTTATGGAGTAACCCCCCCGCTTTCCTTCACTACGTACGGTATTCTCGGCATCACAACCACGATTGACATGTAAGGAGTAAGGATGCGACGGCGAAAGCGCTATGATAATTTATCAGCAACAGATGTTGGCACCGCACCCGCACTGGCCCGTTTCTAGTTTAAGTACTAGTTGGTGCGGTCAACGACTGCACCTGAAATTAGTTTTATTGCGCCTCCAAAATGTCACTTGCGAAAATAGCGCTAAATTTACAATCGGCCTCACATCAGCCGTTACACTTTACTTTAGTGCCAATCTTACATCGTGGGCGAAGAGTCGAGAATCGTGCCTGTGCGTGCGGCAATGTTACGCTTGATCTATGGTCCACTGTATGTGGGTACTTTAATACGCCAATGTGCGTTCACGTATACTGCTTTTATTTGCTGTGTTTCCTTTTGACATGTCTTTGTACCATTTTTCGAATAGTGAACCTCTCGTTCGTTCGTACCAGCGCAATACTGCAATTTTTTTACTGATTTCTGCTTCAGCCTGCAGCGTTGTAGGCCTTTGCTCTCCGCTACCTTGTTTACTATCATTATTTTCAATCTTAGCAATCGTAGCAAGGTATTTGGAAAATTTATTGAATGTTAAATTTAATACGACGATATCGATTGATGATGATATTGATGATCGGTCCACCACTGATAATATATCGCTAGGTGCAGGCTGAACTGGGATTAGTATGCTTGCCAGCAGCTATTTATCATGTGCTCCTCCCTCTGTGTTGTCAAGTTGTTATCGTTAAAATGACAGCAGCATGATCAGCAGATATTAACGAAATAAAAAAAGCGGTACCCATAAATCTAGAGTGAATAAGTAAGAAACAATAGAGCCTAATTGGACAGAGAAATGCTTGCGCATCCACCGAAGCTAAGTGCTTAGTGGTCGCTTGGACCGAGAGTGAAAGCAGACCCATTCGAAGACGCTCCAACGAGAAAATTATTGCACTTTATGGGTTTAATATGTGTGGTAATTTCACTCAGTCACGCACAATGCCCATAACTTAATGCAAAACTGCAGTGATGTTGTATCAGCCCGCATAATGTTCTCTCGATCGAGTTCCTTATTTGTCCAGTGGAAAGAGGTAGGCAATTCAATTCATTGTTGAATAATGTCTGCGCAAAAAAAAATTTTACCTACCAATAGTTGTATCACTTGTACCTATGTCAGATTGGGAATCACTGGTCAAGTTTAAAGATAACTGTTGTAATAGTGTGGAATAATACATGATCCTATTGCCGTAAGTCAAACATTTTACTTCAGTAAACCATGTTGATTTCAAAAATGTTGAGGTTTTGTTACGTGTACCTACCATTATTAGTTATTTTAATAACTACTGACAAAAATAAGGGGTGTTATAACTTTGACGCTAACGTCTGTATGTCTGTCGCATCGTAGTCAGCGCTCAAAGTCAAAGTCAAAATCAGTATTTATCTTTGAATATTTGTATCCCTTGATAATTCGAGAACTCGAACAAAGGGACCGTGACGTGACCATTTTTACGTGAAAGCAAGTAGGTAGTTACCATTGCGATGGATCTTAGTGGAGGCTAACGCTTAAATGTCTTTCGCTAGCAAAAAATAGATGGCGCTACGGATATCAGTTGTTGGAATATGTACCTAGTTCCGCTACTAATCACTAGATGACGTTCTTGACATTTGGGGCTCTTTTAATTTACTTAGCAAATAAACTTATCATGTAAACGCGACGCACTTTATTTCCTCATTTTTCTCAGCACCATTTGTCGCTTAACTGATAAAGGGCTAAGAACTCTAAACAAAATAAAATAAAAAAGTAATAAAGTACTCTAAATACGTGATTTACGTTTTTTACAACAAGTTTTTTAATAAATAAAAGAAACCTGTCTATGGCCATGTTAGAGTTAACACCAAAATCAATGCTTATAAAATCAAAAAAAAATCGTCTTAATTCAAGTCAGGTGTCTAACAATTCGAGTTCAAAAGCTACAATAGCTCGGACTTTCTGGAACAGATGACAGCCGTCTGAATTCCCGTCGAAAGTTTGACCTAGATCTTCCTGCCTTAACTCCTCAGGGTTTGGCTAATGAGAAACGCTATTTGGAATTATTTCAGTTCTTTTATTTCATTGTGGTCTTCTTTTATCTGGTTGGCTTTTTACTTGAATTTTTCGGGGTCTAGCGAAAAACGGCCACTTTTGAAAAAGGTGCGAAGAAAAAGCTTCACGTTTTTTCTCACTTTAAACTAAACAGTAGTTTATAAAATAGTTCGAAGTGTTATCTAGGTCATAGTCAAGACAAAATTCTAAATATCTGCGCTTTCTTTCCAATAATGTTGGTTAAGTATTAGCATTAGTAAGGTAATTTTGGTTTCAAATATGGCGTTAAGTCCGCCATTTGTACACTTTTTTTGTGTAATCTTCTCCATTTACACTCAGCCAGCCCATCGGCAACATTCATTCTAAACAAACTTTACTAAAGCCTGACTCATGGAGTTCGTCACATGGCTTTAATCGCATTAGCTGAATATTTTGTTCAAGGTATGAACATGAACATCATCTAAAACCACATCATCTCAATATTTTCTTCTGGAATACAACCTTACTCTCGTCAAGACTGGTTTTTCCCGAACCAATATTATTAAAAATAAAATTATGAAAGTTCTCCAAGTTGCTTCACCCTCTCGTTTGTCGCATAATCAGTTTATAACTCGTATAAACGGCGTCTATCTGATCTGATCATCGATAAAGTATCTTTTACAAGACGGCATTCAATTTGACCATTGATGATCCATTTTTAGGATTCCGTAGTCCCCTACCCAAAGGATAAAAACTGGACCCTGCCTCTGCCCGTCCTTCAGTCTGTCTGTCACCAGGCCGTATCTCATGAACCTTGATAACTACACCAATGAATATTTCACAGATTATGTTTTTTTGTTGCCGCTATAACAACAAAAACTTAAAATAGAAAATAAATATTTAAATGGGGCTCCCATAAAACATACTTGTTTTTTTATAGATAATAGTACAGAACCATTCGTGCGCGAGTCCGACTCGCACTTGGTCAGTTATTTATTAATCGTGCCCTATCTTTAGTTAATACGACGCGTGGGAAGATTTTTATAGTTTTATTGACTTCTGTGGCGTAATTTATATAATTTTATGTGCTGTTTCGTTACAATTCTAGATTTTTCGATTGATATAAAAAATTTTGAAATAGTCTACTACTTAAAATTCAGTGGTGATGTGAAAACGAAATCTATAAATACTTCTTTTTATTAATTTTAATCTAGAATTTCATGACGGTTGAAAGCGGATGACATACAAAATAAATGATTCTTGAAAGGGATTCGAACCCATAACCTCTTTTGGTACAGGGATGTCACGACATAGGACTTCATCTTGAGCGGTGTCACATCATCACTTATTATGATAAATGATTAGTTTTTTAATATGTAGAGACTAACTGACTCATAAAGTACATAATGAACGCCGAAGTATTCAGTTATTACTGTTATTAGGTCACCGCTTTTTGCACTCAGCAACGGTTCGCGTTTTTGCCTATTGTTATTAACAGCATTGATGGAGGCGCGGTCGGTGTATCAATTTCATTTGATTAAATCTTCGTTGAGGTACTTTCAATTTAGACTTTGAGTTGAGTTTAAATTGGGAGCACTAATAAAATTTCGCTAGCGTTTGTTTTGCGAGCGGCTTTGCCTTCGTAAACTTCTGACATTGTGAATCTCTGATCTGATCATCTGAAAATCATCTGAATAATTTTATTTTCGGAGATAAAAAGCTGAAATAAAAACTTAAAAATATCAAAGTTATTAAATTTCCAATGATGTTAAGTATATGGATCATGTGTTGATGTGAAACATATTACTTTACTTCTCGTATTGATGTGAAACATATTACTTTACTTCTCGTATTGATGTGAAACATATTACTTTACTTCTCGTATTGATGTGAAACATATTACTTTACTTTGCGTAGATCTACGCGAGATTGCATTGTTTAACTATTGTGTCTGATATTCCGGCATACAAGGGGTTAAACTTAATCCAAATGAGAAATTCTAGCCGTTATAGCACTATCCAAAGTCCTGTGGAGATTTCTACCTCCTGTAAAGTCTAACGATGTTGCAATAAAATTTCTTCCTGCAGATTACTTAGGTACCTCAATTTTCCATCATTTTATTCCGCCCACCTTTCAAATTTCATTCCTAAATTCAATTTTTAAATTCTTTACACAATCCTTCCTCATCATTCTGACGCATTCCTTCACCACCACTCATACTGAAAAAAACATATAATTGTTTATTTGTTTAATTTTATCACTTCTGTTATATTATAATACCTTACCTAATATAGCTAATAAATTGATTAATCCTTGTCGTTTTTTTCTTTGCTTTACGACTAGAAAGCACACTTACTGAGCTGGGACAGATGGAATTCTAACAAGTCTAATTCTAAATCCTCTTGCTTAAAAGCTACCTATGCGATGCAACTGTCAACTGTTATAAGTACCTACATATACACGGTGTTTTTTATTGATTTTGGAGCCGAAGACCACTTAATAAGAATCGTTAGTAAGATCTAATTAGCTAGTCAAAATAAAAATTCAGAACCAAAAAATGTTGACTAAAACTCGAAAGTAAAATCCTGAGATCAATAAGTAGTGCCGCCGCCGGCCGGCCGGCGGTGTCACGCGAGTTCACGCGACAGTTTTGGACGAGTGTACTACGTGTTCTCGATCGAAAATCATTTTTGTAACTTTTTTATCTTGTCATACACAAATTTGGATTACGTATATGGATAGAGTAATTTATTTACTATACGAAATTTTCTTTTCCAAAACCAATGAAAAGTTAGCGTGTATAAAAAATTGCCAAGAAAATGACAACACTCCTATTTTTTCTTAGGATACTTTATATCTCGAAAACATGTAAGGCATTGCAAGGTCCGAAAACATGCGAGAGATTGACAAATCGGCAAACTCTGACTACGCTGGCAACAGCTATTTAGTATTTAAACGCCGTTTTCCAATTGAAGATTGCAGTACAGACATTTTCTACTCGTTGCCGATAAATATGCCAACATGCGTTTTCTGCACTGAGACTATAACCCACATACCGTGTACATTATAGTTCTGAGTCAGTGTAGCACCGAGGTCACCGTGGCGCCAGATATAACGTCTTGTGTAATACACAGCACAATCTTGACTGATGATGAGTGAGGAAAGTATTATCCATACAATTAAGATTTTGTAGAAATGGGAGTCTTCGGAAATGGGTATCTGTAAAACTAGGAATCTGTAGAATTGGGAATAATCCGCTTTTACGACTAAAATCAATGTGAGGTCTTGACTTCGAAAAAACATAATGCGGTGTAATTTTCATGCTTATTTCTACTCGTATATGTCTAGCAGTGGACAGTTGCACCGTATTGGTAGCTTCTAAACAAATGGATTTAATACTAGATTTAACATGAGTTACAGGACCTAGTAATGGTTTGTGAAAATTGGAAACCTCTATGCAGACAGGATTTAAACATACAAATAAAACTATTTGAGTTTCTTTTTTGAATTAAGCTTCACATAAGTAACAGCTACTAGGTTAACTATCGAAAGTACCTTAATAGTAAATAGCCTACATCAACATTTTCAGGCGTTTTGCCCCTTGCCTTGACTGCTTTTACGCTAAAAATTCATAATACACATACAATAATAACCATACAAAAGCTTGTGCATACAATACCATGAAATGAAGTTCGAAAAAAACTGTGACAGTTCTTTCTATCTCTCTTATTCTTTTGACACTCTTTTCAATGCTTCTGGCCATTTCTGTACTTAGGCATCCTCAGATCTTTTCCTGTCATCAGCTTCATCCACGTACGCTATCTTTGTCATTATATAGTCATATTATAAAAATAGATTGGAAGGAAATAACTATATTTTTACTGGTTCCATTTTGTGCAAACGTTGACGTAATAAACGTCGACAACAAGCGTTTATTTGTAATTCCAATTTGTAATCAAACTTCGTGGAAACGCTCACAAAACGCATGGTATCTCTCGAATCTCGCTTCATGCATTTCAATAAAATCACTGGAACAAAACGCACTTTCTCGTTCTAGCACATCCATATGAGAAATGGGCTATAAAACAGGCAGACTACGTTATTGGGTAGTATAAAATTTTCTTGAAGATTTTGCAATTTTGTTGTATGAAAGTGAAAATTTATTTGACTAATGGGAAACTTATTCTTCAAATCTTTGCTTTAAATCCTTTTTTCGTCAGTTTCGATAAAACATACTTGTGTTTATGTTACTCTTAGAAACTATTGAGTATGTACTTGTTTGTAACAGGATCTACTCTTGACATTCAAATGAAGCCAAATGAACAATCGCTAACTGATATACTAGTAATACTAGAAATAAAATCGCTTGTACCTCTAATAAAAATGCTGGGTCAATAAACGCTCTACTTAAGGTCCTCAGCATCAACCGATTCTGTTACGATTCTACTCATTTACATTGTCATCAATGCGTAGGATAACCATACAGTCTCGGCATTTTACGAGACTTCTAAGAAACCCCCAAACTTCGATTTTTGCTATTTTTTTTTTTATGTTAGCATCTGTCATCGCTTCCATCGGTCTTTTTGAAAAGCCTTGGGGAGGCCTATGTTCAGCAGTGTACTAAACTTATTGTAGCTAATATGATGATTACAACTATTAAAAAAGTTGAAATACAAACTGTATAATGTTTTTGTAAGATCAAATCAAACACAGCATGAATGTGAAAACAACATGCATTCTGCATAAGTCTATTAATAATTAAATCAAAATACATTGCTTAATAAACTAAAGGAACCATAATGTAATGAATTGGTTTACAGAAGAGACAAGATAGAGATTTTGGAACCGGTAAATGTGATCTGCATATCATAGCATCTATTAAAAATGGTATTTAATCACAATGGGTAACCGTTGTAGTGTCCACACATGGCTATTTGGATCTTTCTTCAGTGCTGGCTGCACTGAAGAAAGATTGTGTACAAAAAGTTTTTTCTTTTTTTCCGAGCAAGATGGTAACCCTGCCTGCGGTCCTGGTGACCAATAAAGTGATTAATTCAGGCCATAGATGTGCCCGCGCCGATCCATTCCGAATTAGGGTCATCGCTGTTGCATCAACATCTGGTCGCAGTAGTGTTGGGAAGGGTTCGAGTGAATCAAGACTCATTAGTACAGTGCTCTAAAAAAAAATTGTTGGTGAGACTTTGTTTGAAATACAAAAGTGTCTCTTCAAAGCCTATATAATATTACCGTCCCAACTGTGTTTCTAAAATGTTAATTAGAAGGATACAGTCAGTATCAGCGGGACGGTGAACGTAATGTATTAGCAAAGCAAGGCGCATTGGTCTGTCGAAAATTAATGCATCGTGCATTAATTTTCGAAATACCCGATATTAACCGGGTTTTAATGTCATGTCAGGCTCTAAATATTTGATTTAAGGACTATAAAATATAAATATTTTTTTAGAAGTAAATCAACCAGGAGGATTACAATACAGCACGTCGAGTTGTGTTAAATGTATAATCATTATGTGAATCGTTCAGGTCTTCCGTGATAAAAAGACTTGAGCCCTATTTTTAAAACATCTTTCCCAACACTAGTCATGTGCTGGACAATTGGTTAACGGATTGGATACTTTATGGGTGGTGCCAGTGGTCCACATGTCTATTGTCATTTATTATTGATCGCGTAATGGCGTGGTCATGAATGCAGATGTGATGATTGTTCTATTAGAATAAATGATCTAAATTTGGGGTCAGTACATTTTGTTAAGCATTTTTATCGAAAATTAAACTAACAATATTTGACGACACTGAAATAGTGCTTTTCGGGACTTGCTCGTGCGTACTAAACGAATGGTTTATTTTTATTTTAAAAAACCATTTGTTTAGGTGACTCCGCGTTTTAAAAATGGCACTTCAGAGCCAAATACATACGCACTGATGCGTTCATAACAATGCAAAACTTACTGTTATAAAAATTGCGGCAGTGAATGCGTAACTAAGAAGTCTCTTTATTTTGATCTTTAGGTAGAAAGACTGGACAAACGTTAGGTATATAAATCATTGGTAAAAAAGCTTTTCATTCATACGAACAAACTTACAGCCTCTTCTTGTGCCTACGCCTTGTAATACATATCTTGTAATTTATGTCCTGTACCGAATAACATTTTCTGTTTTATGAATGTTACTTTAACCCTTTCCATGCGAGACTATTAATTCAATTGCGCACACTCTGTACGAGGTTTTGTATGAGGTGGGCATACTACATAACGGTGGGCGAGATATTACGTCCTAATAAGATGGTACTTATTTCTGTACGGAGGGCGTATCATTGCGTCAATAGCAATTCCGTCACCAGACGCGGTTAGCGTAATATTACGTTTTCAATATTATATAGACAAATTTGGTGTTGCCATACTTGTAATAGATATTTATATATCTAAATGCCTAGTTGTACTTTTTTTTCATTGTTATTTAATAAATATTAACGTCTAAAAATGTAAAAAATATATAGCTGTAGATTTTTTCTACATTTTTAAGAAATAATTACTATATGCATTAAAAAAAGAACAAAATTATCACCGTTTTTCTTGGACTTTGAATATTAATAACAATGAAACTGGATAATGACAAGCATGCAACCCAGGTACAACAACCATATACATAATAATAAGTGAGTATTTTTTTCCATCGTTTCATGCAAGTTCGCTGTGTTTTCATTCGCCGTACAGGAGCACTAGTTTCTTATTGGACTAGCCGTATATACAGAAGATTTTATGTTAACGTAATAATACGCCCATCGTGTGGTGAACTGTTTAAGTTTAAAGTAATATTACGCCAGCCGCATGGAAAGGGTTAAAATAAGCTTGCCCTAAAAACTGACTCTCCAGTACACAAAAACCCACCGGTACTTAAGAGTTTCCTCAGCAAAAACGTCTGAATAAGCTCTCAATGGGTGTGTTGTCTTTATCTCGGTTTTAGCACGTGCTGCAAATAAGTATGTTGATGCTGACACACGCCAGATGGCCGCTAAGCCATTCACATGCGTTTTAGTGCATCCAGTCTTGGCCTGTAAATATTCACCGTGTTGTATTGATTATACATGTATTTTTGCTGGTTGAGAAAGGATGGGTCTAACATTTTAAAATTAAGTCTATTCACAAAGAACTAGTCTAGTCTATTATTCTAGTTACAAATACAATTCTAGGACCAACTATTAACCCTTTAACCGCGAGCGTTGAATATATACTCCCATGCTGGTCTGGGAGAAATAAATAAAAAAACTTAGAATGTACCAGCTGCTTCTCTTCCCATGCAGATCGTAAAAGCCGATCGAGGGAATGGGCAAAAATGCAAATCATGTTAACAGGCGATGCGGCTAGCAACCCATCACTGTATTGATTGCTTTTCCATCTTCTCGCCCACCATGACGCTAAAAGTGGCTTTTGGGTCTTGCGGCCCTGGGCTCTGCATAGAACCGCAAGACCCAAAATGCTCTGTCTGCCCCATTAGGGATAAAGACGTGATAGTATGTATGTATGTATGTTGAATATATGCGACAAACATTGTCGGGCCCATTCGGCGAAGATCGGATTTTGCGACAAAAAAAAAATGCTCGTATGGCATATATCACATAACTTACGTATCCATATTCCGTTTTTGGTTGTAGATAGGTATTTTAGATTTACCATGTCTCGCGCTGGGGGCGCGACAACTGATATAAAGTCTCGCGGTAAAAGGGTTAATTTTGTTCGTAAAGGTACCTATCTACCTATTCAATTTAATTTTATATTAGTAAAACTAATAGAAAACGAATTAACCTATATAAAAATCACTCTACAATAATGTTATCACAAGGTTTTTATATGATCACACTTGAACTTGAACTAGCTTTAATTAACGTTCGTTATATATTCAAAAGAAAATAATCTTATTCAAACTAATCCCCATTTCGACCATAAAAAACTTTCACCACGAAGTATCAGTGTCAAAAAGTTTACAAACAAACTTCTATGATAATGTATTCATTAGGAAACAGACTAAATATTATCATAACTGTTCGAGGAATGTGTATTTTCTCACATTAAGTTATCGTAGTGACATCGAGTGCAACGAACTTTGTAAGGGCTTGGATAAGCCGTGCGCTTGCGACTGTCATAGACTAACACGAAGATGACTACACATATCCTGCCTGTGAAATCTTGAAAGAATACTTAACTGTATTTGTAGTTAGGCTACGGTTGCCGACCCTGAGCAAGGCTGCAGGAAAACGCTGGATGCTGGATTGTTTTGGAAATCTTTGTACTACTCGTAAAAGCTATGCCCAGCAATGTACTGTCCTGTGGCTAATACGATGATGATCCTTAACGGGTAGACAGAGACCATGTTAGGCGCAAAGACCTCGTTTAGCGCTCAAAATTGGGCAGTTACTGTAGCCATGTACTGTCAATCATATTATAAGATATATTTAAATTATTGTATAACCCATCGACTCAGCGAAGCGTGAAGGTCGAAACATGAAAATCAGAATAGTAATGGGTTGCGTAGGTAAGTCGTAGGTCAGACTTTCCCCTTTTAGATCGTCTAGCCTACACCGATTCTTGTTGTATATTCTTTGACGCGTTGTGCCCACTGGTCGCCCACGCTTACCTGATTTCCAGCCAACACATTTCCGCATTATCTTGTATCAAGTACATTTTGTACTAAGATTTATCGGAGATTCTAGTCAAAATTAATATCTTGGGTTTCGGTTTGTTAACAAGCCCCGTGGGCCTGGGCTGTAATCATTAGTTATCAAGTGTCGATAACGCTGTTATAGCACTGAGCTACTTAAATTTTACAGCCTATTGTTTTTGATTATTTAAATTTAAGAGCGACGCTCTTGTCGGTGGAGTTTCTTCCACTCCTGTCTGTCTTCAGTCAGCCTTTTGACGTCTTGGTACGACTGTACGACACCACTCCTACCTCAGTCTATTGTTACCACAGTAAAATTTGTACTCCTCGGTCTTTAAATTTTAGTGGTATCTGTACTAAAATGTTCCTTGAGACTAAAAGTGTCCACGAAATTATCCGATGGTACTACGTGACTACCCATACCCATGGCTAGTACAATAAGAAACGTCATTATTAAGGTAATCAAAATTGATCACCTACGACGGGACAGAATAACGAAGCCTTTCCGAGGAAATTTCGCTTCAAGAGTATGCTCAATTTAAATTACGACGAAAATGAAAGCTTGTAAAAGACTAGCTCAATACCTTGGAGCTCAGAAGAATAAAATGCTACGTTCCAGAGTAATTGACACTGAGCAATGCCATGTAAAACGAATAAAGCCAAAGCATGATTATTACATGGCATCAACTTTGGCAGGAATATAACAATGAATCAATTAAACCTATAACAATTTGGTGAATCTTAATCATATGACACTACTTAAATTAAAGCCCTCCTAAAATAATTACTATTGAGAAGTAATGAAACTCAGAAATGACACGATATTAAACAGACGAGGAAGCGTGAGGTGATTAATGTTAGAGTGTGCTTGCGCTTAATGTAGGGTTAGTATGTGTAGGAGATTGCATGTCTTATCAGGCGACGTTATTTTAGGAAGACTGTTGTTTTGTCACATATTTTTAATTCTTACATTTTTTTTGTAAGCCGAAAATATCGGTATACAAAGCCGAAAATATCGGTATACTTATTTATTTGAGTATAGTTTTTTTGCTTAATTGATTGAATATCGATAAGTATACTTTAAAAAATCCCTGTTTCCTTTCTCTCTGTCGTCATTTCACTAACAACCAACATCATAAAATATACATATAATACATAGTTGATCAAAATACCATTGTTTGAAAGCTCTTTCAACGTTATAACTAGTCTATTCATACGTTATTGACGGAAATCCGTTTTGTAATAGCTGTTTGCAGCTGAATTACCATGTTCAGAGTTGCGGCGGTAACAATGCTAATCAAAACACATATCTACCTATAAAGACATTTATTTAATCAGGTCAAGGACTGGTACTTACAATACTGAAGTATTGAAATGGTAATTACTCAATTGTTTTAAGAAATTAAACGGGGCACGTCACGGATTGATGCTAAATCCCAAAAAAGAAACACATGATTATGACCTTTGCTTTTTTATCGCATTATTCTCTGCACTTTTGTCTCAAGACGGAGGAGTTATTTGAGCCTTTAGCTTTACTTAAAATTACTGGGCAAAGAAATTAATATTTTTTTCGTTTACTTTATTTTTTATCATCTATATCTATATAGATATCATCATAGGATATTTACATTATCTCTTCATAATCATCATTGTTTTGTTGCACAATTATAAAAAATTAAGCTATATAATTATATAGCTAGGTTTACTACCGCTTCCTAAGCTCTATACTAGTGCAGAAGAAGCGGTAACAAACTGCACTGCAGCATTTATAATATAGTTTATTTAAATAAAATTCTTGCCTTTTGTGGCCGAGATTTCTCTGTCTATTTTAATTTCTCTAATTCTCTGTTATATTCAAGAATTGCTAATACAACTACCAATTAGTTTTGCAGTAAGCAATCTCTATAAAATATTTGTATGTCCAAATACGCGTTAGGTAGCTTATGTTATGAGATGAGTTACTGGTAACTATTTGATTTCGAAAGCTGATCGATTAATATCCGCCTATGTTTACATAATAAAGGCAGGAACGTTCATATATTTTCATTTTATATGTCCATATAACATTAACGACTATTTCATGGAAGTTAAACCCGTTAAAATGAGGTCGCGTTAATAAAACGCATGGAACGCATACGTGGGAAATGAATATGATTAGATAGGATGCAGTTGGTATATAAAATATTTTCATGTCATCATTATCATCCCAGCTCTTCTTCCTCTGCTGAGCACATGCCTCTTTTCGTCGATATGATTTATGAAATTTTGATAAATTGAGCAAAACTTCAACATGTGATATTATAAAAGGATGAAAGAATAAACACGGACTACTCGTGCAACAACTGCATTTTATTTCCAGAGGGAATGTACCTCTATTTCTTATCCCTAATATTTCGCTACACTACAACACACAACACTACAACACTACAACACACAACACTACAACACAGCTACATAAAATAAAATTACATTGTACATTATAGTTCTATCTAACTCCTTGTTTTGATGTAGGGCAAAAATAAAATAAATTTATTATAAGTATATTCATTTTATAATAACAATATTTTATTATCTACTATTGTTACCTGTGTCTACATTACTATGGTTGGTTCATTGAATAAATATAATGGATTAATTATGTCCACTCATTATTACCGAACAACAATTAATTAAACGCGGTAAGTTCTATTGTTTCGGCACACGTTCCATTTAAATAGATACCTACTCTAATAATACAGTACAGTACTCTATAATATAATAAATAATAATACAGTATAATATATAGTTGATGCTATAACTGGAATTAGCCTACAAATACAGTACATCGTCAAATAAACAAGAAAGTTGGTAAAATTTTGTGTTATTGCCCCATATCAGTGTAATATACAATCGGTAAATTATAAGTATTGGTTATTGTAATCCTACTTCCTACTATCCTACTTCCTACTAATATTATAAATGCGAAAGTGAGTTTGTATATTTGTTTGTTTGTTTATTTGTTTGTTACCTCTTCACGCTTCAACTACTGAACCGATTTGGACGAAATTTGGTATGAATATAGTTTGAGACTCGGGGAAGGACATAGGGTACTATTTATCCCGAAATTCCCACGGGGAGCGAAGCCCGCGGGCACAGCTAGTCTACTATAATACTAATTAACACTGTCTTTAGCATAAAGTCATGAATTTACAACAAAAACACCTTTTCCGAACCGACATCTAGTGACAGTTTCCATGCATATCAAACTCTAATAAAAATTCATACAATGTTAATCCGGTACAGTACCGGCTACACATGCAAAGTTTGATCTCGATCCATGCCCTGCGGATGATCGAAAACAAACACCGGACTAGAACCAACATGACTTACATGACTCGCTTTAGACTAAGACAACTAAGAAGAGAACAAGCCCTTATGAATTTCAATATAGTCTTTAATAGAAGAAGTGCCATTGAAATAATTGCCTAATCATACCTAGTTAAATATATAAACACACCCAGTTAACTACAATTACTAAAAAATGTCTGATCTCTTTTTTGTTAATACAGACCAAAATGCCTTCGGCTTCTTAGTTGCAAAAGATAATTATTTTTATATTTATTTTAAAACACATATACATACATATTTCTTTGTATCTACAAAGAAATACACTCCGGTCAGCTCGGTACAAGTAAGTATTGTTTTTCCTCGTTTAATTTAATACCAAAAATAACGATTTCCATGAATTCTAAAATTTAAATATCCTTTTGTTCATTTTTAACACCGAGTTCATTCAAGACTAAATTTTTACGTTTTCCTGATAGCAATACATTTGTTTTATTTTTTAATTATTTTACAGGAATTGTATTTTCCTTATATGTTTACAGAAACAGAATATTATGTGCTTATATATTAGCCCCATATGGAGTTGCAACTTCGCAAAACTGATATGTTATGCTCAAATGGTCAAAAAGGTAATCTGGATCATGACTAGCATGACATAGTGATAAGTTACTTATCTATAACAATTGAGAAGATTTAGTGTAGCTTTCTTTTTATGGATCATCTATAAGATGTCTGACTTGTTAATGAAATTATTTGGTTGTGTTAGACTCTTTTATTTCAGGCATCTGAAAAATGACATAATATTAATCCAGCAGCTTTAGTAATAAGTTTATGACTTAAGTTTTGACAGTTCATTCCAGTAATCGTTTTTCTCAGCGATGATTTCACACTTGACTAACATATGGAGTTGGGAATTGGGTACAATCCCTCTGTTGGTTTCGTTTTGTCATTAATTATGGGGATTATATTCCACACGTGTCATGTTAATTATTAATAGCTTCATTTCTATGTTTTCGTCTTGTCACATTGTAATAAGTTTAAATTTCCATCTATCACATTCTATTTCTGTAACCCTAAGAGGAGCTTCTTTGGTTGGTAATGTGGTTTGGTGCAAACACTAATGGTGTGATGTGGCCTAAACCCAAACGCATACCTACCTCGTAGATTTTTCCCATGATATTCATATGGGCAGAGTGCCATCCACCTGGCATTAGAATTTTTTGTAAGATAACATCTTATAGTATGCAACCAACTTAATATAATCCCGCATAGCTACTAACATGAATTGGAAATGGTCTGATCATATGCGAGGTCTAGAACAAAACACAAGCAGATTGCCTTTCGGCGTTCGTCAAATACCTACAGATTTTAGCAGATTTTTTTTTATATTATGTGGTCTTATCTGGATGGATAGGCACGACTGCTAATGGTTACATGGGAAGACATAGCTCGTAGAGTTATTCCTTATATTCATGCTATAACATCTTGTAACTCTTCACATAATCTGTGCATCAGAAGTATTCAGAAGCCCTCAAGTTGTTGACCTGTACTTACTATAAAATAATCACTCAAGACATATTAAAGTTAGGTATTTTGTATACGATAAAAATCCAAAACCGTAGCCAATTTCGCCAATTTGAAAAGATCCCATTGGTTTGAGGCACATCCAACAACATCACAATGTTACGACGACTGAGCCACCACAGGCCATTGACTACGTCAGTATGTAGACGTTTCCATATCGGTATGGTATGGCGTATTGTAGGTATGGTTGATATGCAGCGAACCGCGTTTGAATCTTGCGACCACAATGACGAATGACTCGGAAACATTGACTTATGACTGCGTACACACATCTGTATTTTCATAGAAATATTACTCATGTCAATCCATGTGCGTTTATACTACAACAAACAATATCTAAAATAAAACATCATTTATACGTTTTATGGCGAGCGACGGATGTTACTATTAATGGAAGAATTATTGTAATATTTAAGACATAACGAAGATTTAACGACATAAGAAATCTTATGAATATGAAATAGTTCTGTAAATTGTAATGGTTGGTACGAAGTAGGATCATTGTTATGAAACTTACTTTCTTTTCCGAGACAATAACAAATTATGATGAATGTACGGATGATATAAGTAGTGTGTTGGTTGGTAAATGCATTTACCAACTTTTACCCGACTGCTGAAAGATATAACAGTTCAGTCATTAGTTGGCTTTATTTTCTTTTACAGTTATTTATGACAACATACATTATGCTTATACTTATCGTTGCTAAGCGAATATAAAATTAATTTAACTTCTAACTGCTTCTAACTATTTATTATTATATATTTATTAGTATTTGTTTTTATCATTTAGGTTTATTATTTTAATAAATCAGATATTTCCTCTGTAGGATGTAGCCAAATGAAGGCATGATTACTCAAAACTTTCTCCTAGCGCACTTT
This sequence comes from Acrobasis consociella, assembly GCA_963555685.1. Classification (NCBI taxonomy): domain Eukaryota; kingdom Metazoa; phylum Arthropoda; class Insecta; order Lepidoptera; family Pyralidae; genus Acrobasis; species Acrobasis consociella. Next base: position 7,351,814 of record OY743122.1, on the reverse strand, counting down.
ATACAACAAGTTGAGTCAATAACTAATACTGATTATATTCCCTAAGAAACATTGGTGAAATACAAAATAGATTTCCTATCAACACGCTCGAACCAAACAATTTCCATAACCTGACCTTTTAAAAAATTGCATACTGAAAAGAATATATCTGAATATTGCAATCAGCAGAACACATGTTAAAATCGTCGAAGGTTAGTGTTGAGGAAAGGTTTTAAAGCCATAAACAGACACTCCGCGGCGAGACCACACGTGGTGTTTGCGCATGAGTCAGTCTTCAGACTGACTTGCTTAAGATTATTCAAACATGATTTCCGCTCAAATTCCGTAGGAAGAGAATACTGGGCACCAAAAAAGGCCCTTAATCCATATACATATCGTGATAAATTACACAAAAACGAGACGTGAGACGTTTGGATTTCTTACTAACTTCTTACTACTATTCCACTCGGAAAAGGAGTCAGTATCGTCATAATATTTTGTGCGAAACTTACTGTGCCTATAGTTTTATTTTATGACATTACTTGTACAAGTTTAGGGGTTGGCGTGCTAGGCGGTCACCTAAGTTCGCAGCAGTTTAATCGCTATACTATATTAGCCCGTCGGAAACTTTTTGATTAGTCGGCATGCGAATATTTCTAGCTAGGTATATGGGTAATATTCTTAAAATAACCCTGCTATAATAATATTTATTTCTGGTATCGAATATGTTTTAGATTCCTCATACTCTACCTATTGCATTTTTTACTGGTGCATGAGAAACTTGACAATATACTTCGAGCTCTTGTAGAAATGAACACACAGCTCTAGATGTCGACATCCATCAACGCTTTTGTGTCAAAATAACAGGCCAAAAACTATACATGACGAGCTCCGTGGACACCATGCCTGTCCGCCACCCAGAGGTTCCGGGTTCGATTCCAGATTTCGAGAAAATATGGCCGTCTTAAAAATTGTCCTAGGTCTTGGATGTTTATCTTTGTATCTATTTGTTATAAAATATAATAGTATCGTTGAGTTAATATCCCTTAATACAAGTCTCGAACTTACTTTGAGGCCACCTCAATCAGTATGATTTGTCCCTAAATACAAATATTACATAATTTTTTTCATATTTTACGCACATCATGAAAAAGAGCGACCTCAATTTGCAAACACAACGTGTGGTCCACAAAACGTGCGCTGTACATAACAACTTCGAAATTCAACAAAGAGCGTTCCGTCTTAATTACACCGAACCCCATCCATCATCGAACATGTCGCTCCCTGGAGTATTGATAAAAAAGCAATAACCATCCGAGTAAACTTACGTATCTCTAAATTTCATCCATCTCGCAGGTATTCCATCAAAAATAAAATCTAATTTCGCGGCGCTCCCGACTAATGAGGGGCGCAATTATGATCCCCGGCCTCTTATCCTTAATGGAGATCAGAATTACATCTGTAATTAGAGCTATCTTTAACTTTATATTATTTAAATGTAATCTTTATTCAAGTAATCTCCTTTGTGCAAAACGCTGCTTCGATTCGCGATTCCAGTCACGCAAACTGGATCAAATATTCACCGGATCACAGTAATATTCGGGGTTATTCTGATGTTCCTAGTTCCTAGGCAACGGGGCGATTCTTTGCAAATTTAGCTCTTCTTACTGAGCAATAGCTGTGAGGACTCGTACAATGTCCATATGCTATCCAAACAATTCTATGAAGTGGCACTTTGTGCATATGAACCATACAAACATGACAGATTCTGTTTATAACTCCAAAAAAACTCACGCTCTAAAAAAAACATCTGTGTAAGTCGCACTTTGTCACCTTGTACTTACATCGTGACAAAGTACACGCAAACCGGTTACACAATCATAGATTTTAAACATTGCAGGCTTTACCTCTGAAAAAACTGACATGCTTTGGTCTACGTAATAGTGATTTAAGGATAAGTAAGAAGCAACTTTACCTCTTATCACTAAGACTTATAGTACTGGCTATTTTTATAAATTCTAGAAATCATAATAAAAATAATTGCAAACAGACGAGCAGCCAGTTCTGAATCCCTTGTCCCTCTTCGTTGTTGCTTGCTCGTATTCCAGAAACATAATTGGCAATAAAACAGTTTCAGTGCCCCTTCATTCTTAATTGCGTCTGATCTGCATGCCTCATTCACGTCACATCCTAAAACACGTCTATCTTTACCTCAACCCCTGCATTATTTATAATCATAACCACAGACCTTCATATCTCTAGCGTACACTTTAACTTCGCACCTTCCCTAGCACTCGACTTGATACGAGGAAAGTGGAGGAAAACATTTTCGCGAGAGGCTTTTGTGCTACGCCTCTTTGAAATCCGACTTTTGCAAATCTTTCGCTTGTAATAAAAATGTGACCTTTCCCGACAATGGGCAATTTTATTTACATACGTATAGAGAATTCAGAATTCAGAATTCCCCTATGGTTATCAAGCAGCTTTCATCATTTTGCGCTTCGTTCCTGTGGTTCTATTCTCGGTGTCATGTCTTTCCGATGTAAGTTTTATTAGCGAATCGATGAGCGTGCGTGAGGTCATCATGAATGTCGAAGGTCTTTCGTTAAAGTTTAGACACAATGTCGGTTTCGCTAAAACTTGGTGTATAAACTAAACACACAGCCATTCGCGAAAACTTTAAATTACCTACATTATTGGCATCATTTCAGCTGCAAAAAATCCTCCGCTAGATATAATCTTTTCTTATCCTTGCTCAAAGTTTGCCAAAATGGAACAAAAAGTGCTAGTTATTCTACATTGGCTTTTATTTTTTTTAAAGTGTTTTTTTATTCTTCTTAAGGGTCCTACCCGCGCTAACGACCTTGAAAACACAAAAAAAATAATTTCTCTTTCTGTAAGTGAGATTATCAGAAACCCTCGTACAACTTTTTAGCTAGTATCCTTAAGTTTCATTAGAATCTCGAAAGTCATTAAAATACAATACGCTGTAGTTTCCTTTGCAAAAAATACTAAAAACGGCCACTTTTGACTCTTTTTGTAAAGGTTTCTAAAGCGGATAGTATTTCAATGACTTTCAAGGTTCTAAATAAACTTAAGGATACTAGCTAAAAAGTTGTACGAGGGTTTCTGATAATCTCACTTACAGAAAGAGAAATTATTTTTTTTGTGTTTTCAAGGTCGCTAGCGCGGGTAGGAGCCCTTATTTGAATTTGAAAGTTATTTTCTAATGTTATATGTACTGTTTTTAGTGGTTAGAAAGGAAACAAAAAGTGCCAAATATATATTTTTTTAACATTTGAGTTAATGTTCTACTTTACGCTAGACGCACAATCTAAGCATATGGTGACTACGTCTCTGGCTTTTTGCTGATTGGACATCATGCGCCTAACCCCACCTAACACAATGTACGGTTACTCGTGTTAGGTGAGCGATTTTCAGGAAAGTGATTGGTCCCTTTAATTAATGTCCCTGATTGGCTACATTTACCTCAGTGATTTCATCCACCGTTCTGTAAACAAGCGAACTCGGTGAGAGAGTAATAAATGTTGACGATTACTTACAACGGCCTGTAATGAAATTCCCGGGGTTTGTTTGATTAAAATAGCCCTAACAACGGTACGGGACGTGGTAAAATTTATAATTGTGGTATTGTTCCCGCAATATTTAACCGTTCCATTCAGCGCAGTAATTAGTATAATTGAACGATATATTTTATTACTTATTTATTCGTCGGTGTTGATTGAGCTCATTGGGTTAGTAATAAAGGGATGATAATTTGTTACTTAGTGCTAGTATTCATCTCGTATGTGTTATCAATGTTGTGAATACCGCTACAGAACACATATTCCTTGCTTATCTATACATATAATAAAACAGTAAAAAAAGTGTGTCTGTACATTAAATATATTTCCAAAAAAAATATTGGGGGCGATGGAGATGTAGTAATAGAGTAAGAATTTTAAAAAAAATGTCTGTCTGTTTGTCTGTTTGTACACGCTAATCTCAGGAAATACTGGACGGATTCGAATGAAACTTTTTTTGTTATATAGCTATTACGCCTGGGCAACATATAGGGTATAAATGATTTAGGAAAATGGAACGCCTGATGCAGAACCATAATGGTCCAGCTAAACTATAAGAGATATAAAAATGCCGCCTTAGTAAAAGTTGTTCAGCCTGATGAGCATTTTCCAGAGACATAAAGTCCACGCGAACGAAGTCGCGGGCTTCGGCTAGTCGAAAATATATTTTCGGGTACAGTCCTGCCCCCATTTGAAATAAATTATTTAAAAAGAAGCTTGAGATATAATTTAAAATTTTGTCTTGATCAAGCCTTTAACTAGTGTGTGAAGAAAAGCTCCACGTTCTTTAAACTGTAAACAGTAGTTCCTAAAATTTGATGGGTTATCTTAGGCTTCATCAAGAATCAATTTTAAATTATATCTCGGTTTCCTTTTAAATAATTTATTTCAAATGGAGGCAGCACTGTGGACCTCGGAAAATTCATGTATCGTTACGAAGCTATGGATGGGTTAACTGCTTTATTCTTATATTATAAAATCAATTTAGCCCAATCAGTGTGATTTGTCCCTAAATATTATTTTTTATTTATGAAAATGTGGGACTCAGTGTTTCTGTAGTAGGAACTTCTGTATATGGTCGGGTGGTCAGACTTGGTATAAGTGTACTAATTTATTTAAGTATTAAACTAATAGCTGTTCCTTTTTGTTTCAGGTCAATTATCTAGAACTATACGAATAGTCTGCTAATAGTTATCGTCGTTACTAAGGTAAGTCTATTGACGTATACATACTTCAGTATATATCAAAGATTATGACATAAATATACTTATTTATAGCATATAGTACCTGGGCGACCGAGCTTTGCTCGGTTACATCTCAAACATTAACAAAACTTTTTGAACTTGTCTAAAAACAATGCAAAATAAAAAATTATATATAAACTTAAACATAAAAAAAAACAAAAGTAAGTCACCGAGTGGGATTCGAACCCGTAACACTCTTTCTAGCGGTCGGTATCCTTAACCGCTGAGCTAAAAACAAGGCGGTCGACAAAATTAGAGACCATATTCTGCGTGGAAAGAAAAACGCATGAAAACTCGAAAACACGCGTTTTCCCAAACATAAAACTAATCTAGATCGATTGTTTACCCCCAAAAACCCCATATAGAAATTTTCGGGGAAATCGTTAGAGCCGTTTTCGAGATCACAAAAATTTATAAATATATATATATAAAAGAATTGCTCGTTTAAAGGTATAAGATTTCGTTTCACTAAGATTTATAAGCTAAACATTTGTTTTTAAACCTAGAGGTAATTTGCAGAGACTTGATGTGTTTGGTAAAATAGACCTTGTAAGTACGTGTGAGTAATTTAGCATCTTACGTCATCTCTGAGGATTGGCCTACTCACTTACAGGGAAACAATGAACTTCTAACTGACGCTGAACAAAATATATGGCGGACTAGGAAGATTAATTGTAAGAAAACATTTCAGAAACAGGCAAGATTAACGAAGTTGTTCGGAAATGAACAAAATGAATGTTCCCTATGGAATCATAACTTCATGAAATAGCAGAAAAAATTGTTGTACGTGAACTTTCGCCGATAGTATAGACAAGGTGTCTTAAAACCTTATCTGAGATTAGTTCGTTGTTAGGTTTCTTTTTCATCTCTTAAAAAACATAATATATCACGACTTCTATTGCATATTGTGTTGTATGGTGTATTCATAATCTATTTATCCGTGTGGTTGACTAAGAGAGAACACTTTAAGTGTTAAATTCGCCAATTGTTTATTATCGAATCAAAGATTTAATAAATAAACTTCTGACCACCACAAAGAAAATGAACTCTTAGATATTCAAATGAGTACTTATGTATAAAAAGAAAATAAAACTGCGCATAAAATACTTCAGCAGCGATTTGTAAAATAAATGTTCAACATCAAAGGCGACAGTAAAATTCATAACAAAGTGAAAATGTTCCTAAATTGTCAAAGTCCATTAACCTACAAAAATAGGAAGGCATCGGGAAATTCGCTTTTCGCACTCCATTAGACACGTAAATGTAATCTCAAGTTTGGGCCGATAAAGCGGGTTACGTGTTCGCTAGTTTCCTTTAAACTTGTAGTTAAATTGTGAAATTTTAAGCAGAAGTCTGGAAGTTGTGTAGCGGTGCTCCAGAATTAACCGAAGCGGCTTAGACTAAATCTGTGAAGGGGAAAAGAGGTGATGATGCAAATTTTCTATTAAATTTTAAAAACAGTTAGTATATATTTTTTTTAATTTAGTTTATTGCACTTAAAATCTCAAGATTATAGTACAAAAGGTACAACTTAATGCTAAGCATTGTCTACAAGCGGTAAGGCAAATTTAATTAGGTAAGTATATCGTAAAAAAAAATTATGTCCTTAATTGCACTGAATGTAGACCGTTCTTTGAAAAAGGCAAAACCAAAAAGAGAGCGGAATCAAGAAACAATTTTTGAATTTAAAAATGTTATTCAGTAACAATAAGAAGACAATACAATGAACACAGACCTGTGTTTAATGTTATGAAAATAACAACAAACATGATTAATCATAATTGGCTAGGTTAGGTATCATATCTGGTTTGTGAACATTTAGAGCGAATCATGAGACGATTGTACGAGCGGTATAATAGCGTTTATCATCTTACTAATCGGTACTACATTTTGATTTATCTCCTACGCTTATTCTAGAATTTAGAAACACATAGGTATTCTATATCAAGAATATGTTTTGTTTGACTTTAAAAAAAAATTTTATATCTTCGTTGAACCATAGGTGCAACAGCCCAGCCCAACCTGTCTTTGAGTTAATAGATATGCGATCTAGTGCGATTGTCTTGTGGTTAAATTGTTTTATTATTTTACTTGTAAGTTTACCAAGCAGACAAAATGTCACCTATCTATTTGTTTATAAATGATTTAATGTAGGTCTGGAACATTCTAGAATCTCAAAACAAACCTCTTCATTTACATGCCAAACAATTGCTATTTGCTAGGCTTGGAAAGCAATCTATGGACGCGGGTCACAGGCTCGCCACGACACGCTTTGATTAAAAAAACATTGGCTTCACTAGCTCGGTTTATTTAACAGGGATGTTTAATCTACCTATATCACTGTATGTATAATAATTTGAAAGTGCTAAATAAAGTTACATTTAGTGGAAGACCACAGTCTCGTATATGTTACTTTCAGGCATGGTTTTTTTATTACCCAAAAATATTGCAAACATAGACTTTAATGTTTTGGAGGTGTAGAAATTTAAAGCCGTGAAGGATTCCATTCCAAAAACTCCCTTCACAGTTTCACTAAAATAACCTAGTAACTAAAATAATTCATTTTTAGAACCTTTTGCCTAAAATGTTTTTAATTAATTGCAAATACTTAACCTTCATTTTGATACCTACATTGTTACACAGGCTCAAAGAGAAAGAAAGCAGAATTTCGTGAAATTTTCGTCCATTAAATCAAGGTAATTACCATATAAAACTCACTTTCATGTTCTTTCTGATGAATAAACATGTAACGTTTATATTTCATATAAAATGTTACTTTTGATGCTACTGTTAACATCGCATACTTATTTTACTTTTTACTTTAATAGGAATTCACTTGTTTGTTTAATAACTCCTTGCTTTACTGAATACTTAAGTTGGTTGAATAATGTTTAAAATGAAAATAACTGACTTGATTATTAAAAAGTCTTCTCTCTTAATAAGTCAGTCCTATAGTGAGTAATCTAACTTGATGAATTTGACAGAAAAATCAATGTTCTCAAAATTAGTACCAAATGAGTGATGCTGGCTGACCCGTTAAACTAGGTAATCTTTTGTTTATAAAACACTATAGGGAACATAGTTATATTTATTTTATAAAAAAACACTATAAAGTAAACAATAAAGTTAGACTTACCAGCGATCATAATCGCTGGTTTTGACCTACAAGCATGTATTTCTTATCCTCGCTGCTCACCTTAGTTTTGTACTTGTGAATTAAGATGTAACTTTCGTAATTTTCCTTGATAACAGCCATGATTTAGAACCGCGATATCTTTCAACTTCTCTTATTTACAACATCTTTGTTATTGTTACATGAGCTGTAATGACATATCATTAACTTTATAGCTCTAGCTTTTGTTGGCTATTCGTTTCGCGTACATCCCTCGGGAACTTATTACGGGAATGGAATCTAGTTTATGTCACTTTTGATGTTTTACATATCTGTATGCGAAAATCCGTCCCTTCGTTTTGATGCGAAGTTACAAACCAACAAACTCATTCTAATTTGTTTATTTTGTTCAGTTTGGGTACTTTGGGTGTTTCTGTTATAGTTTTTTTTTTTCTATTTTATCATAATTTATTCTGAGTGTTACCTAAGTTTAAGAAGACGTAAGTATTTTTAAGAAACTGTAGCAAGAGCACTTTCTACTAATAGTACTTTGCCGAAGTTCCAGGATATTACAAGTGAATTTTTATGGCGCAACGGAAAATACTCGGCAACATCTTAAAATATTTACATGTTGATGCCTCCTTGCCAGGCACTGCCTATTTAGGTTCTTGCCAATATTTTCATCCTAATAGTTCTATTTTGATTTTTATTCCTCTTCACTATTCTTCAGATAGATATACTTACAGGCAATATTAAAAGTATTTAAAAATCGTTCTTTTTGGAAACAGGTATGGATCTGACAAAATATTAGTAGATATTTACTGCAAGAAGTCTTAATTGCACCATCAATGATTTTAGCAAATGTTGGAAACGAGACGTCGGGACTATTTCAAGATGAATTCAGGTCATCTAACAGCTGTTCATAAGGAAATATTGAAAAATATTTTCTTACCTCCCATACAAGTTGACCGATCAGCTGATCAGAATTTCTATAGAAAGCAAAAAGCATTCGTAAAATTAGATATAAATAATAAATAAATATATAAAGACAAATTACACTGATTGAGCTAGCCCCAAAGTTCGAGACTTGTGTTATGGGATACTAACTTAAAGATACTATATTTTATAACAAATACATATATAGATAAACATCCAAGACCCAGGACAATTTGAAAAAAGGCCATTTTCTAACTTGCACTGACCACGAATCGAACCCAGGACCTCCGGGTGGCGGACTAGCATGGTGACCACTACGCCACGGAGGTCGTCAATTGTACCAGTAGTGCTTGTAAAAACTAAGAACGGTGTGATACACTACGCTGATTGGTTCTTGGTACTTACATACCTAAAAAATAAGCGACAGAACTTGTGAAATGTTACCCAGTGGGGTAAAAATAAAATATGGCATTTGCCTTGAAGCAGTTTCCTTGTACTCTGTACATTTCGCGGCATCCGGCCTCGAGACAGGATGCAAGTATCGCTCGCTTTTAGATCAGCAAACGTCAATCAATTTCAAAGCTGAGTGTTCGTAGGCTTGGCTTCGTCGACTTCATGTTTCGGTATCCATGATTCCAATGCTATCTCTTATTGGATTTTTGCCTACACAGTTCTTATCATTATGCGCAGAATTCAAGCTTCATAGAGTACGCACATCACTTTTTTCGTCGGTCGACACTCGTAAATCAATTTCTGTTGACTTGATTGATTCAAATATTGTAAGTTGAAACAAGATTACAAGTACTATCTCTAGAATTGAAATATAGTGATTATACCAAGCATATCACAAACTATGGGTCTTTGTTTCCATGTAAATATCCTATTTTCTCGTACAATAAAGTAATTCATTTTACTGATAGGAACCTACGCAAAAACATCTTAGTTGCTCCATTTACAGTTTGAAAACAGTTAGTATGTCGTTTATGGTAAAGTGTATACATTTTGTAATAAGAAAGTACTCTGTGAGAAGGCTTATTATAGGGCCGATGACTACCTTAAAGACAAAAACGTCTGGCTTAATCATAATTTGGTACAAACTGAATCTAAAAATTGATATTATTTTAAAATTTAGACATTCTAAAAATTTTTATGTTGAGATCCGCCAATACCAGACACAATAGTGAAACAATGGAAGCCGCATAATATGATGCCATGCGGGTCTTAACCGTTTTAAATATGAGTATTATAATAATGTAAGTATTTTCTGTCTACATCAACTTTAAATATTATTTCAATTGTGAGTTTTCTCCAAAGAGGTCAACTTCTTTGGAGAAAATGCTGCTATGAAGTTTGTTGCCGTTTCTGCACTAGTGCTCAGGAAGCGGCAATAAACTTATCTGTAAATAACCATTTGATGCCAACAATTGTCAAAAAAAAACAAAGTGACGACTATTAGGAATATTATATCTTATGATAATAGAGAAATATTTAAATTGAATTGTTAAAATTTTGAAAGCGTTAGACAAATCAAAATGCCATAGACCTGATTTTTTTATGAAATGTACCAATTCCGTGTTTGTCTCGTCATTATAAAATTTAATTGTAGAGGTTAGCTTAGTAATAGTCTATTTTTATTCTTTACACTTTTATTAATAAGGGTTGTGCTCCTGAAGTGGAGACAAAAAACACCTGATGATGATACTTTTATTAATATTCATTACTTTTGTATAGTTTCGCCTGGAAAAACTTTACTTCCTTTAATGTATATGTAACCACATCTTCTCCATAACTAGCAGGCACTGTCGGTCTCTTTAAACAAACATAGCAATTAAAAGCAGGCTGTAGATTGTGTCTTATTTATAGCGGAGTGGCACGCACCGTTGCCTTATCTGGAAGTCGGCTGCTATCAATGTCAAGACAGCCCTGTAGTAGTGATGTGCATCGGTTCACTTATCGCTGCTATTAATCGTATTTACTGAAGAAAATGAATAAATACTACTGTTTTCAAGTATAGGATCAGGAATTCAGGATAGACCAGGTTGAGGAACATCCTTGTACACACACCTTTTCTTCAGGTAACAAGAATAGACAGCGACGTCCTCTATGAAAAGACTGTACCATTTACTATGATCATCGACAGTTCGGCCTAGGTAAATCCTCCATTTATTGGAGAAGGCCTTTGGTCTTGATGGAAGCTTGTTTCAGTGGACTGCAGCTGCCAGCAGCAACAGTGATACAAGCTGTAAAGATAAAGAAGATTTTTTTTTTGTGGTCAAACAATCCATCACCGACTGAGCTCGTAAGCTCGATCCACCACCACATCTTTTGTTTTCCAAATTTACTTCATATAAGTATAATTTATTTTTGGCTTTTTTTCCAAATGCCCTAAGTGAATTAATTTGGAAAGAAACGAAACTATTAGTTTTTCCAAATGTTTTTACCACATATTTTTATTACCTCAGTTAATCATCAGTCTTAAAATAAGCCATCTCACAACGTATAAGTATGAGCTTTAATTTATCTGTCTGATATTTAATCCTTCATCGTTCTCTCATATCAGGTTAATTAACCGTTAAATTATGGTAAATAGTTTCCTTTGGCAGCCACGATGGTAAATTACATACATGCAAATCATATTGACACTATCTTGTTTGACGCAACTTTGGTAAACAAACACAAGCAACTTTAATCTCGATAGTTTAATACAAACATGTTTATCTAGCGCAAACCCTATCGCTATATCTCTAGGGCAAATTGTTTGTTGTAGTGTATTTGAAAATTAGGCTACTTAATTCTTGTGTAGTGCAATTGTATATTTGTTACATTCCTTCTGCTCAAGTACTGTACTTTCAGTATTTATCTCTTTATTAAACTTTTAAAAGCATTACCCACCCACGTATAACTTCAATCAAATAACGGACCGCACAGTTATCCTTATCTGTATCTTTCTATATGTCGTTAGCTTTGTCCGCCCCGCCCGTGTAGATTTTCTCATTTTTTCCGCCATATAAATTACTTACCTAACGTAAGTCACTGGACATTAATTAGGAACCGAATAAAACTTGAGTGAACCTTATCTCTTCACTATTTCCTTCTAAGTATGAAGAGCGTGCGAAACTGTTGACGGAGCTTAGACGACATCTCATGTGGGAAAGAGACGGATAGATTGTTCTTTTGTAAGGGCTAGGTCTTTACCCAGCTCGTTAGCAGGTTTCCCTTTTTTGGTGACGACGCCAACTCCGAATACGGCATCCCGTTCTGCTGGTCTAGACTTATTCCTGTTGCATTCGTGACAAACAATCACAACATGCCCTTTTATTTGTTGCAGAGTTTAAACTATCCTTTGCACTAGTACACATATGAATACGCTTAATCATGCTTTAACAATTTAATCAATTCGGATGAAATTTTGTATACTAAATTTACGTATACGAAGTAGGGGATAAAAAGTTAACTAGCTATGGCTTTTTGGCGAAATTAAGACACATGTGCTGTTATGGGGAGTAGACTATACCTATAAACTTTCATAAAATCATAAATTAACCCTTCGACTGTCGACATAGCAGACACAATAGTAAAACAATACATTAGACGCCCGCTCCGGGCGTCCGACAGTTAAAGGTAACAATGTTTTATATAGTGTTCGTGCGTGACATGACTATACATATAAAAGACAGAACAAGAGTAGAAAAATTAGTATATTTCTTTTGTTTTATTTATTTTTGTATGTGACTACTATGTATGAAGAGATTGATGAGTTTAGATGAAGCAAAAAAGGTTTGTCAGGATCGTAGCAAGTTGAGGTCCATAGTCTCTGCCTACCCCTACGGGAAACAGGCGTGATATTATGTATGTATGTACTAACCAAACGTGCTTAGCTTGGGAATTGAAAATTATTTTATTATTACATCAGATTAGGATTTTTTTTAACTATATCCATTCTATTCACGTTGCATCATAAACAGTAACCAAAATTCGTCTTCCTGTGAACCCATGACTTAATCGATGAACGACTATGATAATGACTAACCGTCTATTTCGGACCTAACAATGCGTTTAACAGTACTTGGGTTTATTTTCATAGCGATCCTGCGGTCGTGTGAATCACCGTTTATTTAAGACGCCTTGAATGCATCGCAAGCGCAGGCGCGTATTCATCACGGCATCGTTTATTCAGTAAATTATTACTATCATATACATACACATATATGTGGGCTTCCGCGCAGAAAGGTACCAGATTTTTGTAAAATCGGGTGAAAATATGGCATTTTGTGATTTTTTGTGATTATGACAAAACTACAATTTGATACAGTTAGCATCTATAGACAAAATTTCTAAGCATTCTTTTTAGTGAAAGGTTACCAAATGTTGGTAAGGCCTACAAAATGACGATTTTTTCATAACTATGTTCAGCTATTGAATTTTAATACTATTTGTATACTGGCAGAACGGTATCGGTAGTAATAATTCTATCCCAAGCGAAAGTTAGTACTTAAAGCACACGTTTTTACATAAACCTAGACTTTTTTACTGTGTTTGACAGCTCAGGGTGACAGAATTAATTGCAGATCAACTTTTTAACCCTACGTCTTGAAATTTATTTCTGATTCGACAGCTAATTGACACTTATTTCAACTTGTAAACCTTCCTTGCGCTTCCAAAAATATTTTAAAACCAAAATTACCTAAATCAGTCCAGCCTTTCTCGAGTTTTAGTTACGTAGAACTATTCATTAATCTGTGGTTTAGCGAAACTGATGAACATTCATTTTTATATATATAAATTAACAATAATTAAGGTCTAAAACAAAACATCCACTTATACAAAATGATAATTTATAATAGAAACAGGTGTTGTGATGATTCTTGTTTAAAATTGTTAATCATTCTAAAGACGCAAATGTGTTTTCATATTCACTGTAATTTCGTATACTCACATATTTCAATAATTAAGAACGTAAAACAGCCAGATTTACGTCGGTCTACTCATAATTAATCGGACTAAAATACTTACCTGATATTAGAATTGTAGATGTTACGTCGCATTCCCGTCAATCACGAAACGTGATCAAAATTCAGCAATAAAAACTGAAGAAAACGTTTAGAACATACAAGTTCAATGTCTGGCTCCCAATGGTACTGCGCCAATTAATTCAATGAGCGAGCATTGGCTGAACAGCATCATAACATCGCTTCATCAATTGATCACATCGCAGGTCGTTGACTTGTGTCGTATGCCCTATTTACACGAGCTTAGCGCTGCGGGACTGGGAACACATTCAATAACACAAAATGAAATTAAAACATTTATTTTAATAAATAAATAATTAAAAATAAATAATTAAAACTTTTTTTGTGAATTAGAAAACTAATTAACTACGTGGGACCTATCTGATAAGTAGGTATGTTTTTAAATATTGCATGAGGCTAGCTTTAGGCCTTCTTTTCAGAGTCTATAGTCAGCTTTTTATTTAAGTTGTAATTTTTTAAAATTTGTGTTCATATTATGAATAAACATTGGGAATGAAATCATGGCTGTACCTATAATAAAAAAAAACTTACTGTATAAGTAGTGCATTCATTTTAAGACCAGCAAAGAATAGCCATAAATAACATATTCAAATTAAAAACAATAATAAGTTTGGTAAAGATAGTCAGAAACTGCATTAAAATAATAAAGCAAATTTTTTTTGGCTCATTAGATTGATTATTAAAATTTGCTAGAGCGAGGGATAGCTACGCAACGCAATGCTTTAGTAGCGTAGAACGGACAGATGCAGCCCAACCCTTACTCAGCTCTTCTGTCGTGTTAACTAGACATCATTGCGTAACGTAAACGCATATGATACGGTTATACTAATTAGCTTTAGCGATTTGAATAAGCGCCGGCTATCCTGCTCGCTTCTTGACCTACATGTGTCAAATCATGAAGATAGATGATCATGGAATTATGTAACGCCTATTTAACGGAGAGATCCTTTACTACGTTTTTATTTTCATTTACATTCAGTGGTTAGTAATATAATAATACTGATTATTTTTTACAATAATACATGTGAAATTCGTATCCTAGGATTTATTCAAACATAAACTGTTTGAAATGGTCCAAGAGCTCATGCTTGAACCCAAAACAAAGGAAGTAAATGTCACTTCTATTACAAATATGTACATATAATATACATGCAATCGTGTTTAATAGTAGCGTACGTAAGTACTCATGATAAATTATGAAGTATTCATTGATTCATTATTAATTACACGATGCGATATTACCTTCGTGTATACTGACTTCCTGTAAAGAACTGATATAGATTTATTTAAGTGTCTTAAATGCCACAGTCCATTTAAAGTTAATATTTGATAAAAGGATTCTTACAAATGTATTATAATTTTATGCTAAATGATTTCAAACATTACAATATAAATAAAATAGGTAAGGAGAAGAACTTTATATTACGATAAAAAGCTTATCTGCGTGATATAGTATGCCAATCTGTCTAATGTAAATACGATTACTGAATATAATAGATAGCGTGCAGGCTGCAAAGTATTTGCTTAAAATAAAGATAGTAACAGATGCGACACAATGACCTGCCATCCCATGGTGATGATCAGTTCAGCTTTTAGAAGTCAACAACTAGACACAGGTAAGTATGTTATAATATAAAGATTGTCTAAATAACCCGAAGAAACCGATGCGGGAAGCAGCCAATATTGTGCGATGTCTAAGCAACATCCTCGTTCCAGTCAGTGAAGATTTTACTGTCAATACTAAGGCGCTGGACACAGAAAATACGTAAGACGCGGACGGAGTACAGACAAGTCTCTTCCGCGACGGTTTCGTACAAAATCTATAGAAATAGAAATGAAACAGCGACACCTTAATAGGCAAAAACCACAACGCATTGCGCTTTTACCGTACATTAAATTACGATTCGTAAGATTTAAAATATATAATGATATTCAAAACAAAAAGCCTCAATAGTAGCAAAATACATCTGGTATTCTCTTTACCTTGGGGGATGCCTATGTCCATTGGCTGATATGTTGATGATTTTAGTCGCTGATATTACAACAGAACTGCCGCGTCGACATCGTGGAAGTCGACATACTGAGAACAATTCTAGTTATTAAAATCGAGTCGTATAAAAGTTTTTCATAGTATCCTTCTCTTTTACAGTTCTGTAACACTTTTTGTTTTGTGGTATTTAGGTCGATCGCAACGGGCGGATCAGAAAGCACGCTAGCCTTTTGTCTGCTGGCAAACCGGCATATTTCAGCACACAAGTTCCCGGAATTGCAGCAGAAATATATTTATAAACTGCTTTGCACTGAAGATCAACTTTTTTGCCAGCCTATATCTTATCTATAGGCAATGATTTTCCAAGTAGTCTTCCACTGCGATAATTGTTAGATTATTTTTTAAATATTACTTTAGAGCTATTATTTTATATAACCATAGATCTTAACCTGTGTGAGTTATATAGTATAACTATTTTTTTTGTGCATTTTTTAAGCAATCTGACTCTCTGCAGAACTAGATTGAGATACTTACTCAACAACAAAGTGACATAAAACAAGAAGCTCAGGCATATAGCTGGTATGTTTTAAAACAAAATACAGACAAACAAAGTAAAGTCATAAGTCGTAACCTAACCCTGCGACTTCCCTAACTCCGAAACGCTAATTAAGGCCCCAGGAGAAAATGGTATGATTATACCAAAAACTGTGGAGACAACTACTAAAGTCCAAAAGTTATGTTGCCTAAAATTACCGAAAACTACGATAGCTTACTTCATGAACCTTTACTTATTTAATATCCCAAATAAAAGAAACTTTTACCATATATACTTACGTATTTGTCAGGAGTGTCATTCTGAATTTCGACAATTAATTGTTTTGACAGTCTCAATTTCGAAACACAGTAGTTCGTCTACTCATTGCTTCGACAGAACATATATTCGACTAGCATTAGTCCGACGGAACCTACTTCGACAACACACACTTTCGAAAAACACTACTTCGCAGAACCCTTCTTCGAAATGCGTTTGTTCAGCGGATCTCTATTTCGAAGGAACATAGCAACATAACATTGCATGTAAAGACATATCAATGCGAAAAGTGGATCAGTGCACTACTAATCACTTTTACTCTGCACCAACTTGGTGCGGTAGGTGAGCTTACGGCTTGGTGGCACCAAGCCGGAAGCTCAACTACCGCACTAAAATTACTAGAACAACTAGTATTTTTTCGTACTTATTCATTATCATTAACGCCAGACTAATTTCCTGAAGTTTTTCTGTTTAATCCGCTAAAATACGTGCCTTGCGAAAAGCAACCTATCTAAATGGGAGAACAAGCGTTAGACGAACGGGAAATGGCGAATACTAATCTGGGAGCGGCTGCGCTCCAGTTCGCCCTTTAGGTTTAGCCCCGTTAGCCTTATCATCAATGCAGGCCCGGGCCACGGAAACGAAATGCAAGCTGGCACAAACAAAGCTTTTTTATCCGATGATTAACTTATTTTGGCACCTGCGCTTGATAACCGTAGGTCTTCCTAGTCAGAAATGGGGCCACGGCATTTCCGATTTTACTGTCGTTACGATACGACTGCCTGAAATCGGACGTGTATTGAGTAAATCCGTACCGATAAATCTGATCAGGGAAATGTAAGCAAAATCAGACGCCTTAGAGTTCTAGGAGCAAATACCGGGCGAACAGGTGCGACATCCCAGGAGCGGTTGAAAAACGCTCCGACATAATTTGCATACAATAACCGGTTGTGACGGTAGGACGTGGCCTGTTGAATTACGAGTTTAGCTTTGAAGTCACGTGACAATTTCCCACATATTGTACTCACAAATGCAAACGGCGGCGGCGCAAGGAGCTATTTGATTTGAAAGGAAAAAGAAAGGCGCTTCCGAAAATAAACTGTTTCCATTCACGTGTTATGTATGCCGAGGAAAAGATTAATCACCCGCATTCTGTTCTGCAGGCTTTCATAAATATGAGAAACAAAACAAAACGCGAATTATAATGTAGTTGTTGGAAAAAATCAACTAAACGAAATAAAACAGTTCAATGACGACAAATCATTGATCTAACGCCTCGTTAGATTATCACGTGAAAATAAAATAATAAAAGTTTTTACTCGTCCATCCTGCGGTTGGAAACATATGGCCACTTCTCGTGTTACATTTCAGAGTTCGCGCCATGCGGCGTGATACGAAACTAATAAAACAATCGTAATTTTCAGTCCACGCTCCAAAATAAAGCTGAAGCTATTAGGAGTTTTAAACTGAGTTATAAACGATTCTGCATTTCATTTTTAATTTAATTTTCATAGAACTATAAAGTTTGCTAGTGTACTTAATCTCTGTCGATTCGCAGTGGTGCATTCACTTTAACCCGGTGTTTTAATGAACGTCATGAATTAAATTTCAAACTGAGCTCAGATGAAATTAGTTTAATATACGAAAGGTCCGCCATTTTAGGGCAGGATAAAATTCAGAGCTCTTGTCTCGCCGTTATCTTTGTAACGCAGTCCGACCCTGATAAGAGATACGTTATTTATATCTTTGAAAACGACAAACAATGGTAGAATATTTTTCGTAACAACAGGATAATTTACTGATCATAATCATGCATGATATAGATTTAAATTTGGCATTCATTTTGCAATTACAAAATTATTTAGACTGTCGCGGTACTGTAATATACATATTAAAACTATAATTCAGTTACCCTACTGAGGATGAAATAATTTAAGTCATTTTCGACTCTTTAAGAAAAGGACTACTTACCCTCTCAAAATATTTGTTAATATCTCGCGCAGCTTTCAATGGTGCTTAGAGGAATCTCCAAAGAAATCTTGTCAATCCTCGGTGTGAACATCCAATAGAGTTTGTATTGTTTGATACTCGTCGACTGTTGCGCCTTTGTTATCGGGATTATCTCCGGTATTATGACTTGGAATTGTTTAGGTAACTAGTATAATTGTTACATTTCCTTGATTAATATTTATTTTAAGGTTCCGAAGAATAAATAATAATATATCAATTATCCATGCCAAATCTTGATCTTGGTCTGAGATTTCTGTTTATACTTATATGTTAACAAAACCTAGTCATTCAAATTAAGGCTGAGTCAAATGAGCGTAAATTTTTTTAATTTGTGATTTTGTTTGTTAGAAAATGAATTGTATAATTTCTACTGCATTTGGTTTCATAAGAACGTCCCGTTTGTGCCACACAGTGACATAAAATGAGTTGTTAATTTCTATGGGAAATTTATTGCTACTCAAAAATTCAAAAAATACGTTTGAAATAATCGTTTGGCTTGGCCGGAGCCGGTAACATCCCTTCTGCCGTGATTATGATATAAGTTTGTAAAACACCACTTTGTTTTATTTGTGGCATAATTTCCCTAATAATACTAGCTACTAGCCACAGACTACAAGCTTTGCCTTCGGACTCCATCAGCGTACATGCCGCGGGAACCTAATCAAATTGCAAGATCGAAATAGTTTAAAGGTTTATGTGCCTTCGGAGTGTCTTGAAATTTGTTGCGTTATGTTAACAAAATAATTAAATGTACAACAATTTTAATGTAACGCTGTGAACATTTTTTAACCCTTAACTAACACCACCGTCTCATTGTCTATGTCTTTGATTCTTCTATCTCTACGAGTTTCCTGGAATAGCAATTTTTATTTTTTGTAAACTTGGACTTATTGTTGCCTTATTGTTGTGTTGGTTATGAGACTTTTCCATCATCAAAACCTTAAATCTATTTTCAACCAAACTAAAAAGGTGAGCACACGGACTTCGTTCGATAAATATTTTGCTAGTTCACGGAACGTACTCATTTCGCTTACATAGTTGTAAGCAGGCATTGAACCTGTGTCTTCGATGGAGCAATTAATCGCTAATCGCCAGTCCATTATAATTGTATCGGAGGCATTCACTTTTGCTAATGCGAGCAAACGTCCTGTGTGTGACATTGATGAATCGGCTATATAGACAAACTGTCTAGATAAGGCTAATTTATTGCTCAGTTTACAAAGTGTAGTAATTGGAGCACACTTGATTATGGTCGAAGGGCGCATCTAGCAAAAATATGTCATGGTCTCGTGGTCTATTGTTTGAAAATCATTACCGGTAATGGAAATAAAATATTATCCTTTAATAAAATTACATCAAAACCTTGTTAAACGTTAATTAGAAGTAGAGGAAGTAATAAATCTATAGCTCAATGTAATGACATATTTTAATGAACATTATCAATGAATAAATCTGAAACTAAACCAATTTGTATAAAAAAGTACGCAAACCTAATGATGAAAAACATGCGAATCGATTTCATTAAATATGTCTGTGGTAATATGAAATGTAGGTACGCATTTTTTACTACCTAGACCTACCTAATGTGTAATGAATTACGCATAGCATTAAAATACGATTAAGAAATAAAAATATCTATGCAGCAAAATAAAATACGAACGCTGAAAACGCAAACTGTATAAAAGCGGGCAAGGAAAATATAGGACAGAAAGGTCGATTAATGTATAGTGGAAGATAAGTTACAGCGGAGGTAAAGGTGGCCCCGCAAATCCTTCGTAAACCCACTAAGTTAAATTCGATTCTATCTTATTGTGGGAATATATCTCTGCGAACGTATTTTACGTTCTCGGTTTCACCTGAATTGGGTCTTATACAGATTCGTCATTAAAAATTATAATGAGTTTTAAGCTAGATTTAGTCATTTCACTTTTATAATGTTTTATACTTCGACTCAAAAGATAAGGTTTTACCTATACGTAAGACCGGTGACAGGTTTTACTATCACCACTAAGGATACTTTATTACTTTGTGATTTGTAAAAAAATTATAAGTGTCAGTGACTACTTATAAATCTGTGTACATAAGCGTAAAATAATTTATTATAGTCTGAAATAACCAAATCAACAAAATTTTATTTATATTCAATATTTAATGAAGATACAATAATTAATTTACTGAAGGTTTTAACATCAATAAGCAAATTTTGATGAGAACGTTAAATCACATTTGAAAGTATTTTAAATATTTTTTGCAAGCAAAAGTATTTCGGTAAAATTCGTTTTAATTTATATTTTACGAAAGCTCTACTGCTCTTAGCGGAATTAGGTACTCAGCAGCGCCTTTCTCAAGCCTCCCGGAAAATCGATTGGTCGCGAAAGCGTTTAATCTGCTAAATAGGTACACGTACACATCAGTTGGGATCTTGGGAATCCACATCTTTTCCCGAGCGTCGCGTAATTCAATCTAAGACTTCTCTTTCCAGTGTTTGATTTACTATCTAGTGTATCTGCTCTGTATTTTGGGTAGCCGCATACCTCCGGAAAAACATTATCTGCATGAAATCTATGCTCTTATATGAGTTGCTCACTTTTAATCGGTCACTGTTTCTAATTGTCTTTTTTACCTATCTATATGACACTATCTTGGTACGCGTGAGAGTAACCTTGTATTGACCTTGTAACTTTTAGCTATAGGCGCTCTTATCTAAATGTCTCCTGATTTTAATTTCGATGTGTTTAGTTTTTATTTGGATGCCGAAGCCTAATTTTTATCTGCATGCTGAAGATATTGTTTTATTTTAATTGTAACGATCATGACGTAAGCATTCTCATCAACGTTGAGTATATAATTTGCACTTACTTTTTACTTACTTTTCCCACTTTCTTTTACTTTTACAATCACTTTTTACGTTGCTAATTAATATATTCTCAGTGATGTTAAAGAAATTACTTACTTAAAATGTTTCATATTTTAAAAGTATACCATTTCCATCAGTGTTTAATTTGGTCTCAAATATGATGCTTTGAAGATATTCTGCTACATATTTTAAAAATGTACTGTTTTGCGGTTATGAAGGTGGCGCTGTCGTAATGAAACAGATTTTCCTGTCGCGGAACTTCAAAGGAAATATCACATCGCAAGCATTAATTTGCAGACATTTTATGAAGCTCTTGTCGCTTGTTATCTAATGCTTCTTACTTAAAGAAGACAAGCAAGATTTATTAGAGGGATGTAATGTCATAAATAAGTCAATAATGAAAAACCTACGGCAAAACAGACTAACGATAACTGATCCAAATTAAAGTAATCAAAGTAGAGTATGTAAGACTTGACTAGACTAGAAATTTATTCCGTTACGAAGCTTCATTTTACAAATGAGCGTACTACTTTGAAAGGAATGTGGACTGATATTGTGGCGGCAAATAGGTTGACGAGCAGATTGTTAGTGCCCATTTAATTTATAAAAATAGGTCGGCATCGCGCGGTCGATGACCTATACTGTAAGCTAGTTACTGACTTGAATTATGAAAAATATGTAATGTAAACAGTAGCAGTGGGAGTCCAGATATTGTATCGATAACCTCGTTGACACATTAATGAGATGTCGGAACGAATTGCTAAGCGCAGTCGACGAAAGACATAGGCCAGGGGCGGCTCGACTATTTCTGGCTAAAGACGTTGACCTGCTACAATCTATGCATCAGTTAGAGATGCATCATCGCTTCCTAAAGATTTATTAGTAGCTTTCATCCGTTTTAGACTTCTAAGGAAAGTTTCATTAAAAATTTCTTTTTCGGAAATAGATCAAACTGCGCCGGAGGCGAAGTTATTATGCGCTGTGAATATGTTACTCGAGTTTAGGTACCAACAAAAAGTTTCATTCCCTGCTCCGCCGTCAAGGGTCGCCGGTTGGGTCCCGTGTATCTATTGTCTGAGGACAATGTGCTCCATCTGCAATTGTTTGTATGCTATTTATGGCGTCCACTCCCTCCGTATTTTTCTCTTGTAAGGCCCATTCATCGGTTCACCTTACCAATTTAGTATTTTTACTATGATAATGTAAAAAGGTGTCTCATGAATGGCTTTAAGTTGTAGGTAGCCATTGAGCTGTAGAGATTATTTGTAACCTGTTAAAATGGGATTTTTCAGATAATTAAAGCTTTACGTGAAAGGAGACTTCCTACTTGCACTCCCCTCCATTGCACAGCTACTGGCAGCTATAAAAATGTATCTAACTAAAAAGCGTCACACGGTCATACCTACTTTTACGGATTATTTTTAGGGTTCCGTAGCCAAATGGCAAAAACGGAACCCTTATAGATTCGTCATGTCTGTCTGTCTGTCTGTCCGTCCGTATATCACAGCCACTTTTTTCCGAAACTATAAGACCTATACTATTGAAACTTGGTAAGTAGATGTATTATGTGAACCGCATTAAGGTTTTGACACAAAAATAGAAAAAAAAACAGTAAATTTTGGGGGTTCCCCATACTTAGAACTGAAACTCAAAAATTTATTTTTCATCAAACCCATACGTGTGGGGTATCTATGGATAGGTCTTCAAAAATGATATTGAGGTTTCTAATAGCATTTTTTTCTAAACCGAATACTTTGCGCGAGAGACACTTCCAAAGTGGAAAAAAGTGTGTCCCCCCCCCCCCCCCGTAACTTCTAAAATAAGAGAATGATAAAACTAAATAAAATATATGTGGTTCATTACCATGAAAACTACCAGCGAAAATTGGTTTGAACGAGATCTAGTAAGTAGTTTTTTTTTTAATACGTCATAAATCGTAAACGGCAATTTACCTTTCATTCAATCAACTCAAATATAAAAATTAAAAAAACATACTACAAGACTTTTATATTGTTATTTGCTACTACGGAACCCTTCATGGGCGAGTCCGACTCGCACTTGGCCGCTTATTTAATGTACTTACTAGCTGTAACCCGCGACTTCAAACAAACGAAATAACACGAATCACGATCAAATACAAAATAATAAATACTTTAGTAATACTTTATTGTACACCAAGAAAATAACAATAATTCAATTGAGTCACAGGAAAAACATCCAAATGTACAATGGGCGGCCTTATTGCTAAAAGTGTTTCTTCCAGACAACCGATAGTCGTACCTAACGTTGTAAATTTTGCCTAATGAATGATTCCAGGATTGCCTATTGATTAACGGAATGATCAGCTTTGTTGTTGTTTTTGAACTACAACATTTTATTATTTTTTTCCGTTTAACTCCACAAGCAACGCGAAGACGTGAAGAAATGTCACTTTTTGTGATGCGACCAATCAAAACATAATTACCGTGCCATGAGCTTGGTCTCACTTACGTGCTTGTGACTACTAGAACATATTCGTAAATATCCTCCTCCTTTCGCTTTATTGGTAAAAATTCCCGGTTTTCACGGACTGAGACTATTTCATACCTTTCCACCACTGTGGAGTCATCACATCACATCATCTTTATCATCAGGTCTTTTTGTCTCTTCTGCAGAAGCACTACCCTCTCTGTAGTACCAAAGCCATATTTGGCCAGAGCAGCCAGAAGACTTTGGCCTACCCTCTCCACGCTGGCCATACGGGTTGAATAGATCTCATGATGATTATAAGCTTTGTTTAGCTTGTATTTCCTAAGTCGCCTTCTGCGACATTCACGAGAGGACTTGGAATGGCCCTATTCTACTCTGCCGGAAACCACACGGTATTTGCTAGTGCGGTGGGCAGTGCAAACTGGAGTGAGTGTTAGGGTTCTATTCTTACAGACGAGCCAGAGTATATACCTGCGCGTCCTGCGACTGTTGGAGACACCGAAAGTCAGGAACCGTCGCGCGACAGTTTGTGACAGTTGGCGACTGTTGCGCGTCACTACTTGCCGGTCAGGGACGCGAGCATAATATCGCTAGTCTGTTAGAGCCCTTACAAATATTTGGCAAGCCGTCGGTTCCTCACTTTAACGTGCCCGTTTTGGTTGCCGCACGAGTATTGATTCTCCCCGGGGCAAAGAAGTTTTCGTTGTTATAGCCGCAAATGTTCCAATTTAATACGGATAAACACTGCTTCGCATTTGTTGTTTTTGTGAATTAGGTTGCTTGAATCTCAACAATCATAACAACGATAAGTTTAATAAGATTGGTTTTTCTGTGTATAAGTAATATAATAAAATTAATTAACTATAACTGATATGAAATTGAAATGAATTTTTTATTATATGTTTACAATAATAACGGAAGTAGAGATTACCAGTGACTTTAGTTATTTCTTTATAATTTGATTGTCATAGGAAATTCCGAAAAATTTGCTGTATAACGGATCTGGGTTTACAAATATTAAATCAATCATAACTGCTTCCACTACTCATACTTTGATCTCTAGACCGTGAATAAGAAACGGATTCTTTGAACCGTTTCTCATAACCGTAGCATAGTTCGCAAGTATACTTTGATTCTTTTGCAGTTACAAGAAGTGTTTATATTATTTTAAGTCTTTAAACTAGTAAGTAGTTCACCGCGAACGTGGACCTCGCGATTATTTTAGACTGCGTTTCCACTGAAGCGGAGCAGAGCGGAGAGGAGGGAAATTGACCAATCACAATGCTCGAAATCTCCGCTCCGCTGTTTGAATTGAAGCGGAGCGTCTCCGCTCCGCTTTTGTTAGCAAAGCAATTTTGATGTCCATTATAATATTTACTAGTTTACTAATCATCCACAACCGCTTGCTTCGGTCTGATTTCGACATTTCTAACACAATTCAGTTCACTTAGTAACACTGTAACACCCTATCCAAAGTTAAAACGCGCTATGGTTTCGTTTGCTACATAATCGAATCGCGGACATTTTTATTAATATTTCAAAAAATACTGAACCAATTTTGATTCGAACTTGAAATGATATTTCCTACATGCCCACCAAATTTCATCAAAAATCGAACTATCGGTTCGGTAGTTATCGCGGTGCAAACATACATACACACAAACAATGTGTTTTCGCCCCCAACTCGATTTAAGAGAAAACAAACAAAGAAAAAATCATAATTGTTACTTCCTGGGCGAGCTTGACACCCAATAATGAAAACAGGGACTTATAAATATCTACTTACAAACCATTACAATCAAATACATACTTGAAATCTAAAACTTCGTTGAAATAAATGTTAGTGTAATGGAGGTGGTTGTAGAAAGGAAACTTCACTAGAACTCACCGGGATTGGAGGACCAAAGTGGTGACCTACATCTCTTCGTTTAAAGGAATTCTAGCACGAATTTCAGAAATCACTTTTCATATACATTGTATAAAATGTAACCATAATAACGCAAGACCCACTTGTATGTTCGACGCAATCTATTGCCCTCAGAATTTGAAATTGTCAACTCGAATATTATTCTATTAATTGGATTCCATTGTTTGAAGCTACGAATATTCCCTGGAATTCTGCCGACTCCTACAAACAAGCAGTTAATTTAATTTTAACAGAAAACTTTGAAAGTGAATTTTGAAATCTTCTGATATTCATCTGTTTGCCAAATCAGTCTGGGTTATTCAGGTGTCTCAGGGCGAAATTGAAAAAGAAAAAATGACAGTGATTTTCTCTTTTGTTTTTATTAGTTGTTTGTTGACTTGATTTCTTTCTTTTAATATAGTTTTATATATTATTATAGTACCTACGTTTAATGTGCATGTTGTCTTAAGAATTCCAATGTCTATCTTTTTTACCTATGCGCAAATTTAAACACATTTATCCTATTGATTTTATCAAAATACTTAAACTAAAATCCACGTACAAATAGTAGACTTGACGCCTTAAATGACGTTTTCTTCTATACTTACCAAAATAGAGGCGTGACTAAAGTTTTTTAGTGTCTAAAAACTTCCATTACGAACTTGCTTATTTCAGCCATAATAGCTGAGCGCTTTCTTGCATGTTTAACTCAAAGGAGCCATTGTTATCTGTACTAGTTCTCGTTTTACAAAGTGCATACTGCAGGTTGCACAACACGCAGACAGGTGCTGGATTTCGTTGTGGTTTATGCAAACAATATGGTATTGAATCACCTTACCGTGATGGCCGGGGGATTCAAACCTTCCCCGTTCAAATACAGAATAAGAGCACACAAGTCCAGCACCGACTGATCGGTGGCGGCCGGCAACCGGTCTTATCATACCAGCACTAACAGCTCAGCATTTCGTATGTCCTGAGAAAATATTTCAGAAGAATACAAACAGTACAAAGAATTAGAGTGCCACAATGCTACTGCCTCACTGCAAGAAGGTTTTTAGGATCTCTAATTTGGCTGTTTATAGAAATTGTAATAAATATGACCTCAATTGCATTAATACAATATTCGGCGATAAAAATTGGCGGTTGCAGATACTTGTCAGGATAACTAAGTTAATATTACCATATATCATCGTCAGCCAGAGTATTTATGCAGGACGGTGATGACGATATTGAACGGAATCAGAACAAAATAACCTTTACTGTATGCTGCCCAGTGACCACATTACCACTGACAAATGATATCTTGCAACTGGGTATGTACAGATGAGTTCCCTTAATCTAAACGTAAAAAAAGTTGTCCCAAAAATAAATAACTTTAACGCCACGTAGTTTTCTAGCGCGTCTAGTGAGCTAAGTCTATGTCTCTCACAGAGACCAGCTCTAACCAAACACTATTGGATTACGTATTAACAACACAAAGCCTGTAATTTGAGTCGAGACCGCAACATTTACGACCTGTTGCACCTCTCCATAAATATACTTGCTAAATCCCGTTAGTTTGATTAAAATATTTTAGTACAAAATGGCACAATCAACGACAATCATATTCATGCATACATAACTATACTCATATTGCTGGACGGTTTCAAATCTATTAAATAACGACGACTCATGAAGTAGATTTTAAAATCTGAACCCCACTTCTAGCCATAGATCTCTTCCACTTTTTTTATCACCTACTTGTGTTGTAAACTGTATGATGTACCTATGATGATTACGGGATTTAACTGAACTAAACAAGTTAGTACAGTATGTAACTCCTCTAATACGAGTAACATAATACACTCTTTTTTTGACAACCTATCATTACTACTTACTGCATTATGTAGACTGTTACGCTATTTTGACAATGTATGTAGTGTTACGGAGTATACTGTGCAAATCTTTCTATTGTCTTACCTCTTATCAGCTTTAGCAGATCACTATTGAACTGCGATTATTGATAAGTTCTTTCTAAAATGGACTTATGCATATTGTCTGTATGTCTTTTAGCTTAAACTTCTAAAGTTCTTATTTGTATATTTTAATGTCGATGTAGAGCCTTATTTAATACTACATAACATAATAACTAGTTTCAGCAGCAAAACAATTTTATTTTCAAGTTATAGTTCTTCATAATCTCCACTCCATATCAACGGACTTGTTAGCTTTGCCTCTCCTGGCCTAAATTTCCAAGTTGATAATGAAAAAGCCGGCACTGCGTGTAATTTCACTTCAAAGCTGAGTCGGAGGGCTGTTTATTATTTTCTGTAATCACCGAGCGTCATATATTAGCGCCCGAGCCTTGTATGAATGTCTCCTGGGCCTTAATTTTTCTTTTTATGTCTGTCTATTTGCGTCGTTTATAATTGCACATAACATTGTTAATCCCGCGATTTGGAATTGCTTTTTTAATGGCGGAATTGATGTTGTTATGTTTTTCATTATTCATACTTACGTATCATTTCTTGTTCTACTGCAATAGTATCAATAAATGTTTTGCTTGAATTAATGAATAAATAATGAATTACAATTTGCTTTTTTTGCAGGTACTACATAAATACATATTACTACGTAGCGGACAAACAGAGCAGGTATTTTAATTGATTAGGTTTTTTTCCTTTTAAAAACTTTTATTTATGTATTAAAAACAAGTAATAATTATTAAACTTAATAAGACCTAATATTGATTAGGTTAATTTAATGTCGATTAAGATGCAATGCATAGCTAAATCTTTCAATATAATTGAATTTTATCCATTAAAGTAACATTAATTTATTTATTTTTTATTGACCGAACAGGTCCATTATAATAAACGTAAAAGCAAAAATATTTGTTGGGGTATGTTATAAAAGTGCTTGTGAAATGATATAGACTTGCCAAAGAGCTCTGCGTTATGAGCACATAAAAACTACATTTGGGTCTAGTTGCCCGCGCTGTTACGTTGAATAATGTTATCCAATGTATTCTTTTTTTACTTGTTAAACCTTGTCTGATGATGATTATTGTCTAATTCCAAAAGCCGGTAAAAATAATATCAGTCAAGGGACTGTAACTCCAAGCGTAGTCATGACGTCATCTTAAACGGTTGTCCCTATTCTGTGGACACTTTCGACCACCCAAAAGTATTCCTCGTGTATTGTCGTCCCAAAAAAACACTTAAGTATATTACAGAATTAATATACGTTTGTAATACCATTTGAGAAATACTTCATAACATTGAGTAAATCTTGGATATTGGAAGCTAAAGCTAACTCATCACGGTAAATATCCCGATCGTTTCCAGTGAAGTGTAAATAACTGTGAAAGCCGTAGGAGTATAAAAAAAACTTCTTGACGAAAAGGAAATATTATGAACACTTCAAGGTAACTTACTATTACAAACAACTGATTTAATTAAACGGTCTCATTAAATACTGATGTTGAAATATATTTTGTACTAAAAATTGACTTTAACTATCACAGATGATGATGACCAAAATTTTTCATCTCATCTATTCGCAAAACGATATTTTCATCCCAAAATATTTGGAGCTAAAGTTACTGTTGATGCTGAATCAAAAATAAGACAGTTCAGCAAAAAAGAAATTAGTTTAAATTTGGAATACATATCGTCTTCAACATGGATGAATGTAGTTTTATGTTTTTCGCTTCGGAAAATGAAACAAGTAAAATAAGCAAATTTCCTCTTTGATTCAGAGTAATTTCATAAGTTTTAGGTTATACTGCATCGACATGTAATTATTTGTGTAAATTTGAATGCTTTTTCGTATAATGTTAAAATATAGATGAAAGTAGAGGGGATTACTAGGATTCGGTAGTATTTTTACTTCGGGCGATATACAAGAATCCCTCGCTTCACCCAGGATTCAACAGTAGAATCAGTCGCTACGCTCGTGATTCAACTGTGGGATCCTTATTTTCACTCTGTATTCAAAGTATTGCCCCTGCCTTAAAAATACTACCTTTACCACTTGTTATCAATTCTGTGCCCTTGTAGCATAATCTCTTCATAAATTGTATGATGACTAAAGAGTTGTACAAAAAATGAAACAGTGAAAACTATGTCTCCAAGAGATTGGACAAGTGCTTTTCCAAATTGAATTATTCAACACTTAGTTATCTAGAGTACTCCTTTACAAAAAAAGTTGTTGAATAAAGTACACTCGTGTGTATTACTGATGTATAAATATTCGGCTTAACTACCTTTAATACAGGTAATAATAAAGTTTAAACATCCCTTGCTCATTTGGGATCCATGTCGGAAGTTCGACGAATCCATTAAAAGAGGTTGCTGGTAAATACATTTACCTAATCCAAGTTAAGTGCCTTAGGCGATGAAAACTTCTTTCATAACTTCTACGTCAGAAAATTTATTATTTACCGTAGAAATTCGCTTATTATTATGATTATTTGGTGATAAAATACGAATCTGCGAAAACTACGTGTTACCTTTCCCTTGTTTCGCATTACATGCAAAAGTTTCTTAGAATTTCGTTTTACGAAAAATAGTTCATGTACAAGAAACAAATCTTTGTATTTTATTTTGCACATATTATTATTTTATCGACTATTTATTTCTCATATCCACAATTCAATGAATTTTATGATCTCATTTTTTATTTCCTTATCAAACAGTAGAAATACTTTTTAAGGAATATTGTTTATTCGGTGTAAGTACTTTTAGAATCTATATTATTAGTAGTAAAAATGTGACGATAAGTCAGCGCCCTACCTCACGCTGATTCATAAGTTTCAACCACATGAGTTAAACCCTCTAACCCATTAAGATATTCTGTGTTTTCTTGGGCTTACTGTCCTGCTGAAACAGACTGTCATTGTAAATCAGAACATCCATTACAATAATCACAAAACAAACTACTTGTGCACAGTACGGAGCGGTCCGAACAAGACTCGGTCCGACCAAGTACGGAGCGGTCCGGAAACACTCCTTGTTGAAACATATTTGAAAATCTAACCGTTATCCGTTGTAGTAAACAACTTTCTCTTTGCTCTAGTAAAACAATAATAAAAGGGAATTTATTTTAAACTCTTCGTCGTACATAATTGCATTTTATTTGATGTCGACATAGCCTATCAGGACGTGATATAGCCCCTAGAATATTTTATTTTGAACTATCCAAGTTTGTTATATTGTTAGATGCTGATATCATCATCATCATCATCCGGTCTTTTTGTCTCCACTGCAGAAGCACGACCCTCTCTGTACTACCCGAGCCAAACTTCGCCAGAGCTGCCAGAGGTATTGGCCTCCACTCTCCACGTTGGCTAGATGGGTTGGACAGGTCTCATTGATGTTTATAAGCTTTGTTTAGATTGTATTCCCTAAGTCGCCTTCTACGACATCCATGGGAGGTCTTGGAGTGGCTTTATTCTACTCTGCCGGAAACCACACGGCAAATACTGATATATAAGGTTTATATTTAATTCAAATAACATATTGGTTAGTACATATTTACATAGTGATATTAAGGATTGATAAGTATAACAGAGGATGCGGAATACATACACAGAAAGGATGGCATAATGACTCATTTGTATTTGTAAAAAAAAATGCTGGTAGTATTTGATAATTTTACCGTATTTCAAATAAAGAAAAATCCGTAATGACTCATTTTTTATTGTGAGGTCCGATTTAGATCCTTCGTGTGTCAGTGATTGATGACGACGTTCCAGAAGTGCCGACCTAAAACTGGCCGCACGTGGTCTCGCCATGAAAAAAAGAAAAAATACAAAATCTGTTCATTGTCAAAGGAACTCATTATAGAAAAACTCTTTGTTACTCCAGCAGTTGTGTAAAGGTTTGTCCGGCGCACACAAATTACATTTGCCCAACGACATCAGTGTCTCAATGTATTTATTGTTATCGAATGTGTAATATTGTCGCAACGTTCAAAATGGACTTGTTGGAAATTTATCAATCTTTTGTTGTTTTTGTTTTTACCCCTGGGTTAGACATGAATGACAATTTTTTTACATATGACATGGGTGTTTGTTTAGACATGCATGACGTATCACAACTTTATACGAGTTGTTGATTGATCGATCACCGAACCAAGAGATTGATCAGTCGTTTTAATGGTTACATTGGTTCATTTGTTTCTTATATTTGGTCTGAGCTTCTTATAAGACTGTTTAGGATTCAAGTCATTTTCATGTTTGTTTAACCGTATTTTGCTCTGTTAACGTGTATCAACCAAGCCCCCTTCTGGGTTCTTCTGTTTTAAAACCTTTATCCTTAAACTTTTTCATCTCATCTATTTGAAAATCGATCATTTGGAGCTAAAGTTACTGCTGATTCTCTCGAGTCTCGAACTTCAAAGTTAAAAAGAAAATCTCTAGGGATTAAATCAATTTAATCTATGTAGAATCAAAAATAATATTGGCAGTACATGATGGCAGTACAGCAAAAAATAGTTTTAAAACAACAAATAATTCTAACAGGCGTTTTGATTTTAAGGGTCCCATATCCAAAGAGTAAAAACGGATCCCTATTACTAAGACTCATCTGTCGGTCTGTCTGTCCGTCTGTCACCAGGTTGTATCCCATGAACCGTGATAGCTAGAAATTTGAAATTTTTACAGATGATGTATTTCTTTTGCCGCTAACAACAAATACTAAAACCAGAATAAAATAAATATTAAAGGGGGGATTTCATACAAAAAACCTATTTTTATAGATAATGGTACACAAAGGAAATTTAACAAGGAAAATATTTATAAGTATTTAGCTTGCGATAAACAAATAATGACGTTCATATTTCGTGGAATATTCTTTGAGCCACCTCAAAAGGTAATTACTAATTCTACGTAGAAAAGAAAAATTCTTGCATGGTATTAGTGTGCTCGGCAGTGTTAACAAAAATAACTTAATTAGTTTGTGACCAGAAACCTTAATAGTAGGGCTAATTACTTTCTAATTTCACTTGGCGTTCATTTAGATAATGACACTCTGAGTACATTATTCAAGCTAGCTTTATAAATATAAAAATTCGTTTGCGTGATGAATATTAAGAATTTTCGTTAAATCAACGATGTAAACAGGAACCTGTATTGGAGTAAGTTTGTAAATTTTTCCACAATATGAAGTAATACGGAATAAGGATTAAAATGAACTTTTTTAAGTAAAACGTAAAATTACATGATTTCCATCTTTAAAGGCAGTTATTCTCTCAGAGAGATTGTTGAGTTTAGTTGGCACGGGATATAAGAATATAAGATTCATTAAAAATAAAAGTAAGTCCATGTGAATTTGAATATTGAATGTTGTGATTTTGCGAGATAAGATTAGGAATCATTAATTTTAATTTAGTATAAGAATTGATTTTCTAAAATATGGAATTATTAAGCTAAGGGGAATGATATTCTTGACTCAGAAAATAATCTTTCTCTTTAGCCTAATGATCCCGTACTTCTGAGTATCAATACTTATACCAAATTAATCCTTGTTCGGTATAGTTAATTCCCGTCTGTATAAGTATCACATGTCAAATTAACTCGCCGGTAACATAATACATACACGCTACACGCGCAACTCACCTCACGATCCCTCAGAGAGTATGCCGATAATAATACCGCACACAATAATACATTCACGAGGCAAGGCAATTCCAATACAAAATGCAGACAAAATCCTCTAAAAACTCTCAGATGCAGTTGCCAAGCTCCAAATGTCGCCCTTTAGTAGTATCGACCGTCTATGGGGAACTGTAAGCTACTCAGCTGATCTCATGGTGTAATTCTGAACGAACGGGAGGGGAGAGGGGTTGACAGCCGCTGATCGCCTCGCCTGCAGTCTGTCACGGCGCGGCATTGGAGTCGGCCGCGCTTTCTCGTGCCTTTGGACCATAACCGGTGTAGTGACAATCAGTGCTTTTGTATACATTTGAGGTTAACTCTCAGTGATAAGTGTATTGTTATATTTGGAAGACCTCCTTAGCTCACAGTTCAAGGTAAATACTATCATTAGTACAGCATGTTTACTTTTACCAAGCCGGCTGTTTACCGGTGTTGAGTGAACGGAACAAAAGTGGTGGAAGTATTGATGCCGTTGATTTTATGTTCGATACAATGAATATTGACAATCGTACGCCACATTATTATCATTGTTATATTTATGGTCGACAAAAACATTCAAAGGGGTTGAAATATGTTAGGTTCGCTATTGATTCGCTACCCTAATAAAATTCGCGTATAGAGAGGTGGCCCATTTCGTATATTGAGGGGCCGGAATTCGCCTCGGGCACGATTTTGAATGAAGATCAGTCAATCTGGGGACGTAATTTATAAAAGTTCTAGGGATATCAACTCACACTGAAACCTCTATTGAAGTATTGATTTACTTGGTTATCTTCATTTTTGCACAAAATTTTGATGAACCAATTGATGATGAAATAGGACTTACAGCTATTTGTCATAGATACATTTCGATTTAAGCGAAAACTTTTAGGATGGAGAATGAGACACATCTTTACAAATTAAAATTAATAATATGTAATTAATTACTGATCTGTATTCAATTTCCACGACAAATATTTAAATTTTGTGTTTTGTCACTGATGATTTAGTAATTCCACTGGATCCAGAAATCTCTTTTTGCTTCATAAACGTTGTAACTGTATCTAATTCAAATGAAAAAGTTAGACCGAAATATAATAAATATATAATAAAATACGAATAGGACAGGCATCACGAAACGCCTATAAAAAACGACGCCGCAGCCCAAAGTTAAAAAATATGTTTACCCAACCGCTCTGGTACGATCGACATAAAATTCTATTGTTGGATATAACAAAACTTTATTGCCACATTTTAGCATTTCATAAAATAGATTTAAATTACTTAAAAGCTTTACTTCTTTACGGTGAGCTCTAACATACAATTTGTGACCTTGATTAAATATAGGAGAATATAAGCGAAAATCAAATCATACTTTATTATGAACTGATAATTGATAAAGAGATTTCAATGAACGTAATCAATCGTGTGTCAATCACATAATACATATCGTTGGTTTCAACAACAAATTGGTTATAACTAACTTTTACATACATTTACGAGTTAATGGTATAGGCAATTTTGGATAAGGCACTTGTACTGTATTGTATTGTCCCAATCTGGATCTAAAACAGGTAAACGTGGGATCGAATCTTGGTATGCTTATTAATGATAAATGTCTCTATCCGCAACCTTCACCCTTTTCTTCTTTTTCGAACACCTTCTAATATATCAAATTTAACAGACTTTTTCAAGTTGAATTTGCAATTTATATGTATTTACTACAAAAAAAAAAACAGTTTTTGGGATAAGTGTAAATCTGTGGTAATGTGGTATTAATACATAAAATACTCATTGAAGATATATTTTTAAATAAGTGCGAAATTTCCTGTTCGATTTGGGAAGGCCAGTACAAGTTTACTTACTTATTGTCAATCTAAAATTACGCAAGACAAAAAAAGACACAAAAATATCGTTAGAAAAACATAATGCGTGCATAAAGTTACTGACTGTCAGTATAAAAACTGCACGCGATTATTAAATCAGTTTAACGACGAATAATGTTTTCTGAGCCTGCCTATAATACGCTCTGGTCGAGGACCTCAAACTAAATTCAGTGAGGATTTTTCGTTCGAAGACACGCACTTTGTCAACTTAAATTCTCGATGACTGATCATCAGATCAAATTTACACGCGATAAAAACATATTAGGAAAGACAATATCGAAGCTGCAAATAAAAGAAAAAGCAGTATCGCCGAGAAATGCAGAAATAAGAGAATCACATCAGATTTTAAGAAACACCAAAATTAATATAAAGAAAGGTAAAACTAAATTATGACAATAGCAGTATACTATGGGTTAAAGTTGTACAGTGCCACAATCCTGTAACATATGTGAATGGATTTTAAGAAAAACCGGAAAGTTGCAAGCACGTAAATTAGAATCAAAAGCGAGCAAACAATATGTGCTGCCAATTTCGCTGGCTACAGTCCAAAATAAATTCTACCTTGTTTAATTCGCTGGACAAATTCACCCTATTTTTTCTTCTTACTTAAAGTTTCAATCTCTAATTTTCAGCAGCTTTAAGCTAATTCAACAAGACTGAAATAAATGTGGTAAGTAATTACTCTTTAACGGCAACTCGTAACAATGTAGAAGGACAGATGAGCCTAAGTAATATTCACCAGAGAAAATATATTGGCTTATATAGGTAGATTTTTAGGTAGGCTAATGTTTTATCAGCTGGATCAAGTAAGTTTCTGAGGAAAAGAGATTAATTTGAGATGTATACAGGTTACAGGAGTCGTTATAAGGTCGTCAGCCCCAAAACGTGTCCGTCCGGAGAACATAACCGCATAGAAAACTATGTTGCCATAACAACTCACAAAGGCACGCAACGCAGTCATGCAACGATGCTCACAGAGCGTTCATAGTATGCCTTGATACAAATGCTCCGATTATAACAAATTGACATTCTTCCGACTCAAGTGTTAATTTATGATCTTCGATAGTGATTTCACCCTAATGTATACGCGAAGCGACGAAACGTAAAAGATTAGCTACGCTCACTGAAGTATGCTGTGTAACAGACTCTAACATGGAAGTATTTTAATCATATAAAGATTAAACTTCTAGTTATGCTGATAATCATTTATAATTTCTTTTTTCACACGGTAGACATATCGTTTGACACTATGTTAACCAGAATGTAGTTGCATTCAATCTAGTTACATCCAAAAATACTGTTCACTACCATTTTTTATGCATTAGAATCGAGCAGGAATAGATCAAGTCATGTCTGCAGTTTGAAGAGAGGTTTTTGTCCAAAATGGTCCAACACATCCTTATAAAAAATTACAGCAGACGAATATTTTCAAATTGCGTACTTAAAAAATGTGATAGCCACCTAGTAATATGAGAAACCCAATTTGTAAACCTCTTTTACTAGTCACCTAAGCTTTAAATAGCACTGTTTCAACTAAAGCAGTCTTGAATTGTGAACATTTCAAGTCCTCTTTAGTTGAAACCTCTTTAATCTGAGGTTGAAATAGTGCAAATTTAGTACTATACAAATACAAGTAGATGCCAGATTCACGGAATACAGACGTCAAGAGTGCCCTCGCTCAAATGCTTGCCTCACATAAACAAATATTTGGTGAGATCAAACCAAAACCCGACGTTAATAAACATATTTCAAAACGTACGGATGGCCGATCCAATCCACCAAACCATAGGTATACTACTTCACCAAGTAAACCGATGTGGATTGCGGATATTTTTATGGATTTTACTTGAAATGTTTCAAATGATTACACTCCCATGCTAGTCTCTGAGCAAAGAAAAGAATGTGGAATATATTTAGCATCAAAAACCTAATTCCAACAAAAAAACATTCACATTTTTGAAAGATATAAATAAATATATTTATATCTTTCAAAAGTAAAAATCTCTTTGATATAGGAGCTTTAGGCTTCATAATAAACTTCTTTTTTTAGGAATAACTGATATATTATTTAAGAAAGTATCTATTAGGGTCGTCAAAGTTTTACTGCCCTAGATGCAGATTTATTTTTAAAATTCATTCGTTACGATGTTTCAGCTAGATACTAATATGTACTGAGTTGCATTTCTATATTCTTGGCACTGTGGTATTTTAGCCAGTAGGTCAATTATCTTTTGTATGAGTCAGTAGCTTGAAATACTGAAATGTATCGAATGTAGGCCATCGTTTAGCAGACTGCACAGATATCGGTAAATTTTCATTTCTTGAATTCTGCTTGTTGATTGATCTGCAGTTATAAACATCAGAGTAATGTTTGTATAACGTTCTATAATGTTTACCTTGTTGATAAAATTCAAAAAATTGTATGTTATATTATTTTATTTATACAATGCCGGCCGACCCGAGATGATTTGATCTTCTGTTTATAGGAAACAGCTTGTATTAAACTCTGTTGCTCTATACGTTCTGACGCGGTAGGTATTTATGATCTAGATATTTATCTACAAACCAGTTGTTTTTTCACGATTTTGGAATTATCGCTTTAGAAAAAGTTGTTTGTATGTATGAAATAATAGGATCATCTTACTATAATCATTATACTTAACATAAACAGAAAATATCATCTGTCTCACATGATTTTCGGAAAATAAACGTGAACGCTACCCTTTGTCAGAAGACAAAGCATGTTATCCAATTTTAACAAACCCTCCCGAGGCATGCCGCCCTACAGTCCCTACAGACACTTATTGAAAAGAACTCTTTGATCAATTTCTGATAAAAAGACAAACATTTTTCTCGATCTCATTAGGCTGTACAAATATTTTGTTTGTTACGTATTTATACAAAGTTTTTTTTTTTATAAATAAATGTTTCAATAATAATATCATGTCTTTTTTGTTAGCAGATTGGCTTGTAAATGTACATGTCAATATCATTAGAAACAACGAAACAACGAATAGTTTAGTTACTTACAGAATTTGTAATTAAAGAAGACAGGAATATGTATATATAAAAGCCAATATAAAAGGATCAAAAACAGAAACGGGCCGTAGAAACACGCTTACAGAATTATTGTGTACTTACCATTCGATTGAATTGCTGAAGTAATTGGAATTAGGTTAGGAGAGAATGAAATAACAAAGGTAAGTAGGCTCATCACGTCAGGGAGGCCAAGCATGAAATCGATAGCTGCCACAACGGTACGATCTCGAAGCATCTTTTTCTTATGCCGTAACTTCATTTAGAACCTTGTAGTCTCATGGTTAGCGAAGAGTAATCTGTAAGTTCAGAGACTGTCCGTGTGTCTGTTACAATTCCTGAACAAAAGAAGCTTTTTTGATATAGTTTATTTTGTTTGAATGGTATGTTATATGTTTAATCGAAACCAGTTATTTCATTTTCAAAACAGGTAGTGAAAGACGGAATTACTTAATTGAAATAAATTTATATTGATTAAATAGTATACATAAATATTCACGTATTTAACAAGAAATCATCAGAAATCGCTTCATCGTGATTCGCCATCAGTTGAACAAGTCCCTCTAACGAGAACTGTTTTTGTCTTTTATCGCTTTCGTCGGATTGTTTGGCCGTAGTTTTATTAACGCTGGAGTAGCGAAATCATCACTCGTTTTCTTTATAGGAACTTAACTCGATTTACTCCCTTTTTAGTTGCTTGCACAGTCTTTTGTCAACTTAACGCTTCCTTAGCTTCTTTGATATAATTTGTGTTCGCTGTTTATCCTTTAATCTTCTTGAAAACTGGTGCTTACTGTTTAATGTTTCTTCTTGTTTAAGCTAGCATTATGAGATTTTACTTGGGATGGAACCAACTTTGAATATCTGATATACGTACGACGCGGCGACGTCCATGTATGTATGCAGCTACTTCATGATGACTTTAAATAATTACAATAGTAACATTGCTTGTAGTAAACCGAACATATGTCGTAACGTATCTAATGTAAATAATTAAGAGAAAAAAATTCTTATTAAAAAGGTTTCATTCTATTTCCTCTGCTTAAACGTCAGGTCATCGCGGCCTATGCTGATTTAACTAATGTCACCATTACCCAAATGGCACACATCCCATACATTTTCCGAGATTTGTTTTTACAAGCACGAGGATTTGAAAACGTCATCGCGAATGTCCGGAATTAGGTTCTTTTTACATGTTTTCCCTCGCTCGAGGGTAGGTGGTAGGTGGCCAGATTATTGGATTACTTTGTAAAATAAAAGCAGCCAGCGGCATTTAAATAAGAAAATTTACATTTGGAAAATAATATTGTGGAACTAAATTTCACTTTTCTATAAAACTAATATTCTCGTTCAGAAATTAAAAACAGTATAAAAATAATTGTTTGACCAAAATTACATGTCGTTCATGCACTCATTTCCAAATACTGAGCTTGATCACGCAAAATGTAACAATATTTTATAAAGTAAAAATTCATTATAAAACTAGTTTCGTACAAAAAAGTGTCAAAATAACTTTCAATTTAAATATTGTTATTAACTTATCAGCGAGTTCGCAGTAAATTGGAAAGGTACCGTTTTTAATTGCTCACTTTGTTAACGTTGTAAAAGTGTGAAACGAATGAATTTAATAAAGAACTTTTTATCGGTCTTTGAATTAACCAGTAGCGGTACGTACTGAAGATCTACCGTTGTTCGATCCAAAGCCGAAGCCAGACTCCCCAAGGCATTTTCATTTCTCCTTTAGAATCGGGAATGCTTACCTAAACAATTTTCTTTTAGGAGTTTTCTGACTTTGGCTCTCGGGTATTGAACTGATTTCATTGTTAACAAGTGTAAATCATTCGTCTCATTCTTGTTTCTATATTGCATTGTATCTCAATTGTTGCATACCGTTTCATTAAAAATCCGTACAAATATTTTTTTACGTATTATATAATAGAAAAGTCTACATTTATATGAATCCACAGATTAGTTGAATTTCTTTTAATTTACTTAATTTTCTTTCATACTAGTAGCCATAAGGAAACGCCACTTCTATGCTTTTAAAAGGTCGTGGAATCACGTTGTTTCACCCCATATGTTACAAAAGTTAACACGTACTTATAGTGTCAGCTACAGTAAGTTAACTACATTGTTTAAGCCGAAAAGCGAATGACTTGCAAGCCTGCTAATGCGGGTCTAACAGGATTACTCGAAGGAAGCATAGTTCACTCATAGTTGGCAAGTTCCAAGCATTAGCTGTAACGAGCTTGCCAGCTTACAAATTAATGACGAACAATGTGGTTCTTCTTCAGTGCTGTAATTACAGTAGCATCCTCAGATATGCTGCCTCGGAACCTAAGGTGCACAAGTTTTGACGTTTTAAAATCTATTCATAGTTATGTATTTGGCACCTGTTTTTCGTAGTAAGCTATTTGGGTCACCCTGTAGGGCGATGGCATTTTCTTTTTACTTTTAATAATCCTCTTTTTTGTCTTTAGTTCCAATTCTTCCTAAATGCTAGCAAGTCATCTGCTCATCTCAGTTTGGGTCATCTGCTTTTCCTATAGCTAACTGACTTTAAAATCAGTTTGTAATGATACAAACTCATATTTCTGGATGCATTTATGGGCTGACGCGTGTCGACATGCCGTTGAGTTTATTTGCGTTTGAGTAAAATATAGGTACTGTGAGTCGGTATGAGATGCTTGACTTGCGCATGTACTGGTATGCCTATACCATTAAAATTTAGATACACTTTAAGATAATCTTTCGATTCTATCTAAAACCTGTCGCTGTCATTCCAGAGAACTAAATATAAAATATCATGAATATTATGATCCATTGCAAATGCAATCGTCTGTCTCCATTTGATCTCGACGTCGTTCAAGACACGGTCATCGAGCTTTGCCTGTATTAACGGAACTTCACATTATTTATTACTACGTAACGGTTCAGCCTTCAATCTGTTTATAATACCGTGACATAATGTCGAATATATTCTGATTTGATGCGAACCGGTTTTACGATAGCGTAGCTCGCGTCTTCATTCACGTTGTAGTCGTTGCATGAGTCACTCTAGATGATAACTAGCATAATTATGCTGATATTATATTTATATTTTTTACTAGCCGAAGCCCGCGACTTCGTTCGCGTGGACTTTATGTCTCTGGAAAATGCTCATCAGGTTGAACAACTTTTACTAAGGCGACATTTTTATATTTCTTATAGTTTAGCTGGACCATTATGGTACTGCATCAGGCGTTCTATTTTCCAAAATCATTTATACCCTATATGTTGCCCAGGCTTAATTGCTATATAACAAAAAAAGTTTCATTCGAATCCATCCAGTATTTTCGGAGATTAGCGTGTACAAACAGACAAACAGACATACAGACAAACAGACAGACATTTTTTTTTAAAATTTTTACTCTATTACTATGTCTCCATCGCCCCCAATATTTTTTTTGGAAATATATTTAATGTACAGACACACTTTTTTTACTGTTTTATTATATGTATAGATATAGATTATTTATTCGACTATATACCATCATTTATATCATCATAACAAATAGATTTTATCCTATTTTATTTTATTCATTCGCCAACGTCAATTATTCTCTGTGACGTTTATTACAATCCTTTAGCCGTTTTGCGTGATTTGGGTGACATCCAGGATCACAAACATCCACATTTATTTAAACTTTCACATTTACATCATTTATAATAATATTAGCATGGTAGGGTCATGTACAGTACACATTATATGTAGGACCAATTACAATTATAGCGTCAGTACTAAACTCACAGCTTCCTTTTACATCTCATAAGAGTTATCTCTGTACAGCACAGAGAACTCATAAGAAAGTTGTAGGTTCGAATTACATAATGTTGTTTTTACTGTAACTGTTATCACCACTGTAGCATATATTGTCAAAAATGATTTGTCAGTGTCTAAAGATAACTGATTCTAAATTATTCTGGTTAGGGTCACCCAGCAACACACCTAGCGAAACGAAATTCAAGGTATGTCATTGAATATTCAAGGGCGGGTTTCGAGAGATAAAGTAACTGTGAGTTGTGTCCAACAGAGATTTAGTGTTGTCCTCGGGATTTTTGTAGAATGTAGGTGAATAAGACTTTATGTCTTCATCTTTTTAGGTGCCTCTCCAACTTAGTGAAGGTTGGCAATCAGTTTAGTGTAGTCTGTGTTTTTGTTCTTAGCTCGACGCAATAACTCAACCACATGTCTATCCCCCGGCTCATGATTGTTATCCACGAGTTTTATCGTCATTGTCAAGTCATGTCAGTTTTAATTATTGATCGCTACCATTACATTGTTGAACAACTATATTCTAAATCTTTGTTATTGATAGCTTAATATGATGGATAAGTAACATGATACTCCTATTGTAATCATTTAACATTTCAATGTTTTT
Organism: Acrobasis consociella; assembly: GCA_963555685.1. Taxonomy (NCBI): domain Eukaryota; kingdom Metazoa; phylum Arthropoda; class Insecta; order Lepidoptera; family Pyralidae; genus Acrobasis; species Acrobasis consociella. The sequence goes on along the minus strand of OY743122.1, from coordinate 7,308,925 downwards.
GATGAGCAAATTACCTTTGTTTCATGAAACTGATAATTTGACGTATTAAACTGGGCTGGGCTCGTGCTAACCCGACATTGCCAGAACTTTACTAATAGGACTTGAACGGTTGTCGTACATAAGTGTTATAAACATTTAATAAAATAATTACTTAACAATACGAGTATTGTCGACCACCATCTTAGTTAACACTTACTAAAAAAATTAAGTATAAAATTAGCGTGTCCCAATTATATTCTGGGCGCAACGCGACTGGCAAAAAAATATTTAAAGTGATCACTACCAGTAGTGATCACTTTAAATAGGTAGGGTCTGGACCCTACCTACCTTATTACATGCTTAGGCCATACAAACATTATTTCTAAGTTCATACTAAGAAAGAAGCAGTATCTCATTCGAAATGCCATTAACATAACCCTCCTACGTTTTCATAGACTTTGATACTGAGCTCCGGGAACCATCAATCAACCCACATATGCCGACAAAGGAACGGAGTGCACCTAAAACCGGGTTAATGACTCAGGAACGGTTTTAAGCATTATATATGACGAATTGCGATCCGCACCGAGTGCAAGACAGTTCAGTAACACCGGGCAAGGCCTCTTTATACCTAGAGGAAATAAGTGCCGCGATAACAATAGGATATTGTCACATAAGATAGCCGGTATTGTATTTATTTGACACTTATTGCACACCAGTTAAACAAAAAAATATATGGAGACAGCTGGTTTATACAAAAAGTATTCTTGCCTACTTGTCACAGCGAATTTAAGTTCTTAGTGAACCGACTGAGTTTATTTTTGAGCAGAAATAAACGACAACGGCCACCAGAATGTGGCCACAACGTGGCTTTTGTATGCTTAGCACTAGCATATAATATTTCCTTTCGAAGACAAATTATACTGTGAGAAGTTCAAAACCAAGATCTGGGTTGTGGGCTCTGTATGGTCTGAATCATAACATAAGGGATTAATCGTGATTGGTGTGTATTTGTATGAATTATCTGCTGTTGGTTATAAATTCCAAGGCAAATAACGGATCAATCGTCGCCTTTTAGAGATACGTAGTAAACATGGAACCCTTATAGTCTCGCCATGTCTGTCTGTTCGCGGCTCTACGGAGAGACTATAAGTTTGTTAGTGTCAATTATATAAATTCAAGTCTAAAATCTAATTTTCTAAATTAGATTTTAGACGTTTTTAGTACTGCAAACTCGCAGTTGGTTCGAAACTATGGAACCCTTCACTGCCGACACGCACTTGGCCGGTTATTTTAAATACCTGTCTGTGCATATGGAGCGTCCTCGATTTACTGGCAAACGCACTCGGCGACGCGTGACGGCGCGCCCTCTTGGGCAGAATAACTCTGGGACTGTTACAATTAATTTTATATGTTTTGTCTGCTATCCGTAGCTGACTTGCTGTATTTAGATCATTTTTTACTTTAGGGGTTTCTGTAATCCTTGATGCTAAGACTCGACGCACTTATAATTCAATTTCTTTGACTATTTTCTTAAATAAAATTTATGTTTTTGTTTTTGTATTGTACACGCCAATTTACTCTTTCTTCCCAATCTCCTCTTGCGACCTCTACGTAGCACCTATAATACTATGTCTACTTTTATAAGGTTTTGTTTATAAATTTTTCAAGTGTACATGAACCAATAAAATATATGTAAAAAAAATTACGTTGATTTAAACCCAAATATTCACGGATAGAAAAAAAAGATAGTGGTAAATAATTTGTTAATTTCGCAATCCTTGACATAACGCATAGAGAAACTGGTTTTAATTTTATCATCATAGTCATTTCACTGACCTAATTGTTAATAAATAAAATGTATACTTCTTAACTTGAGATAACCAATTTTAAATATATTTTAACAGTAAAACATGATTTGATCTGACTCTGATATTTGCGAAATTTGATATCATATGAATGAATGCTGACGATCAACGTTTCTGCCTTATACATATAGATGTATTTTACAAAAGGACGGACGTTCTGCATGCATCCGCCATTGAGGATTCGTGGAAGGAGGGCTTCAAGGAAATAAATTAGAATCTTGCAGACGCCGCTAAGGCAATATTTAAGCTTTAAAACATCGTAAATTTCTTTTTTTCTCTTGATTCCACGGTCTCCCGCGAAAAGGATTGGGGATTAATTTTAATAAACTTCAGACTAAATTAACGGTGAAGTCTCCTGAAATAAATGGCTTAATTTTTGGTGCCCTAATTTTACTTAAAAATGCTTGACGGTCACCAGAAATTGTCCGCGAGTTGGCGCAAAAGCTTTATTGCACGGAAATGCGGACCTTTTTACCAACCTTTTAATCGCTTGACTGGATTCACCAGTGAATCAAAATTTTTATTACGGTTTAGTTCAAAAAATATTGTTCTTACGTAAAATCTCATAGCCACAGATGGCGTTAAGTACCCTTGGGTTTGTAATTTTGTATATATTATAATATATATGTATACTTATATATGGAGAAAAATAAACAAGAAAGTTCTCATCAAAACTGCACATCATGTCATATTATGATATCATCATCATTCGAGCGTATTCCCGGTTGCATCCTCAGCGGTAATGCTTCAGAGCCCGGGTTCCGCTATCTGACCTAGGCTATTTGTCGAGGTTACTGGTTTTACACAGAGCCACTGCCGTCTGACCGCAACCCAAAGGCTAGACCAGAACCAATAGAAATTAAAGCCTCATGTAAACATAATTAATTAAAATAAAACCTTGAGATGGAAAACACAACAGTTACAATTATGTATTTGATTTTCTCAATTCACTCTCATTGTGTCAATCAATGTCTGCCAATCGGAGCGTTAAATTTAACGCGGAGTTCATATTTCCTTTAATCAACACTTTCGCAACAGTGACATTGGAGAAAGACTCAAATATCAAAGTCGAATACGTGCCCAGGTACACTGCCGGCCTACATTATTTGAAACTACATAATATGATGATGTCGCAGTTGAATTGTATAATCCGTTTTTATTCAAAAACTCTAGCTATTTGGCAATACAGCTCGGTTTTGTAAAACAGCTTAAAATAGTTCAGCTCGATTGTCAATAAGTTACGTAATTACGTTTAACAAAACAGCTAGTGTTGAGATAGCATATAGCATTACCATTATTGAATAAAACTGTGTTACCAAACAAAATAATATATGAGGGAACAATAGTTGTTCTTTATTATTTTTATATTACTCGTGGAATGGCAATAAAACCTCAATTCAACTCCTTACCAAATAATTTAGTCTCTAACATCTTAAAACACCAATGAAGAATGATAATCAACTCGATGCAATCGGATTAGAAATATAGAAATTTTGTAAACCCGACAACTCAATGGCGCTGCGATTTCTTACGGCCAATTGATCCACGTGAATTTTCCATCTTGCCGGAAGGCGGGCGTTGAAATAACAATATGATATCCAAGCTAAAGGTCTGCTTTATTCTTTTCAATCTTTTGCACTCCGAAATCACAAACGATGCCCCCGATGTCTCTCGATAAAAACAGTTTAGTCTCAGAACGCGGCGAAGAATTTACTTTATGGGAGGCCATATTTGTTGTTATGACACTGACACTACACAAGCCACAAGTGGCAGAATTCCGAACTAATCGTTCTTCAATCTTACGTTAGCTAGTTTGTTAAACGTAACACATTGGACGATCTAGCTGACCGATTTTCAGCAATATTACAAAACCGAGCTGTAATGCCAAATAGCTAGAGTTTTTGAATACCAGCGGATTAAACAATCCAACTGCGACAATGACACTATATATTAGTACTTGATATTTTATGCCTAAAAAATTTTCGCACTTTATTTATCTTATAGCCTTTTTAGATTTCTTAATTGAAATTGAAATTTAATTATTTATTTATTTAAATATTTCGTTATTCAGTCTCAGGTCTGCATTATCTACTCTTACTCGACGAGTATCAGGTATTTCTGACGTCTTATGTATTTTACGACCGACATCACATTTATTTCCTTTAAAATCATCATCCCAAATGTGTAATGTAGTGGCGATCTATTGAAATGAGATAAGTTTACTCAGATGAACGAAAACCAGTTGGGTTTTGACCTTTCTCTTGTAAAAGCAGTCTTCTCCAAACAATCATAATAAGACTTGTTGACCACTAACTATACAAGTAAGAAAGTTATTTACATCTCTGAACGCAGTAACCGTTGCGCAAGGCACGCGACAATTGAGCTCTGTCCCAGATGACATCACCGGCTCCAACCTAGATATAGACGTTAAATTCGATGCTTTTACGTCCTTATACGGATCCCTATCGATAATATTGTCGCCATAGACGTCGACGTGTAAAGAAATTGAAAGGTTTTTATCTTCAATACGTGATGGTTGAAGTTTTTTATTTATCAGATGTTTCCTCATTTTTTGGGCTACAATCTCGACTAGGCCACAGTCTATTAGAGCGATTACTCTGTTTATTCAATATTTACGGCACTTAATAACATGATTGTAGTATAAAGATGAAATGCTAAGCAACCTAAGTATTGTTCTAGTTCACTTTTGGGACGTAGCAGAAAAAGTGCAAGCTTACTCTGCTTTATAATATTTACAGTGCTACAGTTTAACTTTGTTTTAGTTCGTACACAATGTATATGTATTAGTTATTATATCTAGTCGTACATAAACCACTACTAGTCAAAATCCTTTCTCAAATAATTCACGAACAAACACTATTGTTTGCATTCATTAATGTCCAATATTAGGAAATGTTCAAACAATATTCGAAAATTATTTTGTTCAATATATCTCTAAATGGGTCATGAGAACATTTATTTAGTTATCGGCCTATTATTTTCAAATACCAATAAAACGCTCGTCAAAGCACCGCCACATATTCATAACCACCCCTCCACGCCCAATTCTTTTAAACTGCCTGTTAAATTAATTTGGTAACAGCTGCTATCGATTTACGGTCCAATCAAACGGTTAAAGACCGTTTCACAGTTATCTTAGCTATAACATCTAATTCATTGCTTAATTTTGTTCTATGCTGGTTGGAAAGATAAGAAAAAACCTAAGTACACTACCAGCGCAAACATCTTAGTTGATAGCGAGAAAGGGTGAGAATTAGAATCATTGGTTTTCATCACTAATGCTGTAGTATATAGCCTTTACGTCTTATGACTCTGGGCTTAGTCTACCCCGTTAGGGATAAAGACGTGATAGTAATATCTATGAGGAAAACATGATAGGGTAAAACAGCTATTTACATTAAGTGATGTAGGTACTGTTCGTTCTTCATGTTTTGTTCTGAGAAACGCCACTAATCTTTTCCGTAAGTAAACAATCTGACGTCATAATCACAATCAATAACAACATTGACGAATTCAAAGAATCCAATGATGGGAAAGTTATCAAATATATTTTTCGCGTTCTACCAGCGCTTGTAGAAAAGGAACTGAGAAAAGAACAAAAGTAATGAACGACTCATGAAGTCAACAATCACGATTTAGGTGAATTGAATCATGTCCATCTAAGTTTGTAAATACATAGTTTGATACAGTTACAATCTTATTCGCAGGGTAACACACGGAACACCAGCCTCAAACTTCGTCCCTAATTAGCCAACTAGTTAGCTTAGCGCAACGCTCCACAACGTTTCTAGCTGGGAAAGTTAAATTGGGCAGAATAATACCTACCTCAGAAATAAACTTTCACATACCGTTGATATTTCAAATAGTTATACTACTCATGGTTAGTCCGCCAATCTTGATATAGCCCTAGCTGGTTTAGGAGCAAAATGGTGTTATGTGAAATTTGGTCCTCTTAAAAAGTGGTCCACCGGCGAAATTCACAATTTATCCCCAAGTTATTATGAACACTCATCAAGTCATCACCCACTCAACCCCAAACTCATACAAAACTTAACCCCACACAAATACGGTAAAAGGCTGATCTATAGTACCATAGCCATTTTTAAAAGTGGACATGACACAAAATAGATAAAAGAAACCTTAGTTATGAGGTAAAATTAAAAAAAAAATGCTTTCTTTGTACCGAATCTACGAAACAAAACCTGTATCAATCTCTATTGTGTCACACTGTGACTGTCTGTGACAAATGCGGCCCACGACGCGACGTCGGCGTCGCCTTCGCCTGCGTGATAAATTGCATACGCGATTCTATTCACAGATTTTACTTCCATAGCTAGCTTCCATAGCATAGCTTTCTGTGTGATACAGGACTCACGTAGTAGATTGACGAGAAGCATCTATTTATAGGCCTGGTCTGGTTACGTTTTTTTCATTTTGAAACCCATTACTCTCGATATTTACTTATTTAACACATATTATTTTCAAATAAAATTGAGGAAGATATACCAATGTGGTAAGTATTCAGTTATTTTTTTCCACTAATTTCCAGACTTCATTAAATATTATAATCTTGATAATTGAATAAATAATTTTTCAAAAGTAAAAACCAACAAGACTACACCAATTTTGATAAAAAAAAACGACGGGTTGCGCTCTGGGAGTGCCGGCAGAAGTGAAAACACAGCAGTATGGCCACTACACAGACGGTTGAGCCATCAGCTGTCACCATTCATGTATGCGCGTAGCACGCTGTAACATAAACACACACGAACATTCGCGCAAGCGCCCTGCGCCGCCTAAACGAAACAGCAGGCGCAGGCATACATTTTCGCCGCGCCGTAGAAAGAGAGGGGGATACTCCCTCTCCTACGTCGCGCCAGCTGTCTACTCTCCATCCGTCTTACGAATTTTCGATCAGGTCACGTGTCCTGACGCGAGTTTAACATTTTTTACCCATTCCAAAAAAAGTGCACAACGCCGCTAAAGAAGTTTTCACTTCAAAAATTATAGAACCACCTGACAAGTATATAATATGCCTTTTCAAACATAAAAAGAATTTTCCAAATAATTCCAGCCAGGCATCTTTGAGTAATCGAGGAACATACATAAAAAATATACATAATATACTTGTTTTTAACTCAAAAATAAACTCTTTACAAGGAGCAATGTGGTGTCGCGTGTTATATATGTTAGTATGTGATATGCAAGTATATTGATAAACTCTGTCGATATTTTGACACAGACCATTTATCAAAAGTGCTTGGATATTATTGACTTTTACGTAAAAACTTTATGGTATCATAAGAATTTCATCAACATTACCTTATGAAAAATATATTTATGATGTATGTGTCGCAGTTGATTTGTGTAATCCGTTGTTATTCAAAAACTCTAGCTTTTTGTCATTACAGCTCGGTTTTGAAAAACAGCTGAAAAAAGTTCAGCTTGATTGTCAATGAGTTACGTAAAATACGTTTAGCAAAACAGCTAGCGTTGACATGACATATAGGGTTACCATTATTGAATAAAACTGTGTTACCAAACAAAATAATATATGAGAGGACAATACTTGTTCTTTATTATTTTTATATTACTCGTGGGATGGAAATAAAACCTCAATTCAGCTCCTTGCTAAATAATTCAAGATCCAACATCATAAAACACCAATGATAATCAGCTCGATGCAATTGCATATTGATATTTTATATTAACCCGAAAACACTCAGTGGAGCACTCGGAGCGATTTCTTACGGCCAATTGATCCACGTGAACTTTCCATCTCGCCGGAAGGCGGGCGTCGAAATAACAATCTAGGAACCTAGCTAAAAGTCTGCTTTATTCTTTTCAATATTTTGCAGTCTGAAATCACAAACGATGCCCCCGATGTCTCTCGATAAAAACTGCTCAGTCCCGGAACGCGAAGAATTTACTTTATACGGGAGGCCATATTTGTTGTAATGACACTGACACTTTACAAGCCACAAGTGGCAGAATTCCAAACTAATCGATCTACAATCTTACGTTAGCTAGTTTGTTAAATGTAACACATTGGACGATCTAGCTGAATAATTTTCAGCTGTATTACAAAACCGAGCTGTAATGCCAAACAGCTAGAGTTTTTGAATAACAGCGGATTAAACAATCCAACTACGACATATACATCGTAAACATATTCACTGGGTCCTATTACTGAGACTGTCTGTCCGTCCGTCTTTCACAGGGCTCTATCTCGTAAACCGTAATAACCGTAACACAAAATGTTTAAAACATTGTACGGAGGTACGGCTCCCTTTATGTACGAGTCCGACTCGCACTTGACCGATATTTTTAATAATTGTGTACATCCATCATTTTGCCTACCTACTTGAAATTATTTATAGGCATAGTATTTATTGTATAACCATCACCAGAACTTCTACATATAACTAAAACATCAGCTTGGGTAAATAATTAGGTACTTAGAATCACAATCAATAAAATATAACTAGACATTTCAATAAAATATTAATACTCGTGAATAATTTATTTCTATTCCACGTAAAGTTTATTTATAACTGAAAATAAAGTAATGCCAGCTTAACTCGTATCGTAATCTATATCTATCTATACATATACCTAATAAAACAGTAAAAAATGTGTCTGTACATTAAATATATTTCCGAAAATTAGGGGCGATCCAGAAATAGTAATAGAGTAAGAATTTAAAAAAATGTCTGTCTGTTTGTCTGTGTGTACACGCTAATCTCCGGAAATACTAGACGGATTCAAATGAAACTTTTTTTGTTATATAGCAGCTAAGCCTGGGCAATATAGGGTTAAAATTGGTTTTAAACAATGGAATACCTGATGCAGAACCACAATTAGTCCAGCTAAACTATACGAAATATAAAAATGTCGCCTTAACAAAAGTTGATCAGCCTGATGAGCATTTTCCGAAGACATAAAGTCCACGCGAACTAAGTCACGGGCTTCGTCTAGTAAGTTAATATAGCATTACACAGTTCAGCACGGTGTCCAGTGTTCGAATCGGAACAACACAAGTTTGTTGGACACGCGACTTCGACATCCGCTGCCAACTTCATCCTAGACTGACCCACTTCCAGCCGGGTTACTGAACAAATGTTTGCAGTACAATGGTGCGTCAGGACACCGAGTATTCTATTGTATCGATGACCAACTAAGAGTATGCCCACCCACAGTTTGCAATGATATTCTAACTTTTAGAAAAACAGAATTGAGAATTCAGACATTTCACAAAACATAAGTGGTTTTGCTCATGAGATGTTCCCAGCTCCAACCCGGTCAAAATCGACACGGGCTTCACTGACATCAAATGAATTTACATCATAATATAACAAATTATGATATGATGTCTGCCTCCTGCCTTAGACATTCGGCACATTCCGACAGCAAACCAGACAGATGAAATATGAAAGCTCTGGATAGTCCAGCTGTTTTTTTCAATATCAATGAATGGTTTTCGAAAGAAGAAGAAGAAAAAATGGTCTGCGATACTAAGCGATCACTGTAACTGGTATCATTCGTGCCAACCGTTTAAAGCTTTTCGTTTTTCGCATATTCATTCTGAAACTTTCGCAATTCCCTTTTAGTTTGCAGCCGCGTGAAATTTATGCCAAGCAGTTTCCACTTTCGGTTGCTTTTATAGTTGTCTTCGTGATTTCCCGGAAGGGAATACGATGCTAGTTTATTCGCAAATTATCATCTGACACTTATTTTTCGTATCCACGGACAGTGCAAAAATTAAAATCTTATAAAATCATAAGCGTATCTTTTTTAATGCTACCGTTACCTTATTGTCGGAAGTCGCATTAGGTATTCCAGTGTATAATCTGACACTGATTGATCCACATTGAGTAAGGAGTAATATGGGGGTGAAACGTTATTGGAATAAGTTCCTTTTCGGACGATATGGACAGGGACTAGGCGAAACAAAAGTGTTAATAATATACTACGAAAGTAACTTTGTTTCAACCGAATGTTCCACGACACTTACAATTTTTTTAAATTTATTTTCTAGACTCTCCTAACTGCCATGTATATTGCTTTGATAAGTTTCTGCAATTCAAAAGCTTCTTGAACTCCTATTTCCGCAACAACACTTTGAATAAGCTCATCAAGGTATCATCATAAATCAATGATATAAGTAAGTATTTACCTATACAAAGACCGGACTGTTCAACAAGGCTCGAGGAACTTTCCGGAAACTGCAGAACAATAAAAATTCATTTTAACAATCCGCTAAATGAAACCGGCTCCAGCACCAGGAGCGCATACTTGCATTGGAATAGGTACAAATCGAGTCTGCGCGCCGATTAGAAATGTGGCGACTGTCTAATTTCAGATACGGAAACCGTCGGCTTAGCAGCTGCAGTTATGCCGATCATTGGAGCGTCGCTAATCTGTACTTCGGTATTGTGCATAATATACTTATAGGAATCGTCAATGTACATTAAACATAATAAACACTAATATTATAAAGGCGAAAGTTTGTAAGTGTGTGTGTATATTTGTTACTTCTTCACGTGCAAAAGGCTGGAGCAATTTTGATAAAATTTGCTATGCTTTCTGCATTCTGACTGCTGACACTCTGGATTAACACATAGGGTAACATCGCGGGGCGCAGCTAGTGTTATATAAACCACAAGCCTACTCTCGACTTAGTTATGATCATTCTCATCATACATATTTACAAAATCTTTTTTACTGTTGGGCAAAGCCCCCATTCTTTAATCTCATAATTGTCTATCCTGGGCTTTTCTCCTCTAATTCTTGACTCACACATTAATATCCGAGAACAATTTTATTTAATTTTTATTGATTTTGAGTTATTATAAAATTGCATGAGGATCTCGTTTTAATGTGCAAGTACTACGTTGACTTCTTCGTGAATGTTCATTAGATTCCCTACCCTACTATCCCATGTAAAAATGCTTAATGTAATGCAATATTTGCAGAGAATTTGATATTTCAATATTCAATTCAACCTAATTCCTAAATCGAAAACTGTATACTGACACGTGGTGATTAATATGATTTCAAAATTAATTAGATGATGACGTGAAACTAGAGACGATATAACATAGGAGGCGTTAATCCATTGAGTGATTAATGAATAGCGAGGGTTAGCGTTTATGATCTAATAAATCAGTTCTGTACAAATATTCGTTTGTTGTTTCAGGTCAAAAGTTCCTGTAGCGCCGTCCATCACGGCCCAATTCAAAACATGTAAGTTTTAATGGTTTCCATATTTTTGGAACTAAATTATTAACAAGCGTTTTATTCAGTTCATGGGTTATCGGAAAATAGTTTCTGGAATGTAATTTATTTGAAATTTCAAACAGAGCAGACCAATATAAATCATACCCGATCTGAAATATTCGATACCAGAGCAATATCCGTCGTAATGTGCCATTCGTATTGCACCACTATGACCACTACCTGAGCTGAATTGAATGAGCGCCAAGTTCCAAACTGTTCATAAAAGAATTCCTGGAACAGACTATTTGCTAACTGTTCACATGTCTTTCTCATTCATTTATTTTCTACAGTTATATCAGAAATGGCACACATATCTCAGAATTCGGAAAAACCATTTATCTTGTGCACTTTTATGAGAAAAACTTTATCCTTTATCCATTTCCGTGTAAGATCTTTTGTGAAGTATCGGTGTCTCTCTAAGCTTTCACGTAACACGTAAGTGCTCTTCCCATTGCTTCCTCTGCAAGATAAAGTGTATTCTTTTCTTAATAGTTTTATTACTCACGTCCCGCAATAATACTTAGTTAAATTGAGATTCATATTTCTCGTTATTGAGGATTGAGAGATCTGCAACAATTTTTAATAGACTTACTTTAATTTTGTTGCACAACAACAACAAACAAATTGACAATAACAACAATTGTTATTGACAATTTCAAAAAGTATTTTTACATTTAATTCATATATTAATCCCTTTTCAGTGTTAATCGTGTTAGCAATATTGAAAAAGTATTTTTAATATTCATTTTAGGAGAACAAATTGCGGAGGTGTTTGCAATTTGAAAAGCCTTTCATACTTTTCCTGAGTACCTAGTAGTAGTCTAATAGCCAAAGTCTAGTAGAAAATAAAAACAAGATTATGAAACAAAAATTCACAAAAGCTAACGGAAACTTTGTCTCATTACTGTCTGCTGCATATCAGATGGAAAGAGGACCGTAGCGGGAATATTGGAAATAGTTTCCAAATCCTACCCTTGTACCGGTAAAAAGAAAAGCTAATAAGTGAGGGGCCACATTCCGTCGGGTGCTGTAAATGCAAATCTCTGCGGTCGCAATGGGTTGGTGACCCGTCTAGACGCTGGGAGGACTTGTGTGGTAAATCATAACTCCTTTCAACACATTCCAGCTTGGCTTCCGGACTCTGCTATTGTATTTTTCTAGGAAATGTAGTTATTGTAAATATTAAATTGTCAGTTAGTTTTTTTCACTTAAAGAATACTTAGATTGTTGAGTACAGCTGTTTAATTTATCTTTCTGTTCAAAACGTATGTTTTACGAAAAGTTTTCTACTAAGAACATTATTATTATTACAAGAATAATTTATTATTGATTAATGATATTAATATACTGTACCTTCACTACCTAAGCTACATATAAAAATGGAACATATAGGAAGAGTACCTACTTTACCCGCTTGACGAACTCTCATCCGAAAAATCTTATGAGTTCGATTTAAAATTCAAGCGAGGCAGATACATTAATCAATATTATTACTAATCATTCCAATACTGACAAAACGCTGATATTTTTTAATCTGTCAAATTTAAGTGTTTCCGAAACATTGAAGAAAAATAATCGATCACCAATTTCGGCTCCATTTGCAAATTGCCTGTCTTCTAAAGGCATGCTATACTGGCACAAAGGAGAGACGAATAAATTCCATCTGGCAGTAATGTGTCTGCCGTATAGGGTGTTCAGATGGTGTTCAGGGTTGGTGTAAATCACAGTTGCAGCCGGTTGCGCCTGCCCCCTCGATAGGGCTACCTCACTGGTGTCTGAGTCCTTAACGTCAGAGGACTCAGACACAGTGAGAACAGCTCACTTGAAAATGTTGGCCTCGGCTGTCAACAACCACTCAACTTTAAAATTTCTACCTATTACTCGTAAAATTCAATTTGTCAGTACCTAATTTGTCTGCCGTATAGGGTGTTCGGGGCTGGTGTCGTGTAAATCACAGTTGCGGGGATTGCGCCTGCCCGTTAATAGGGCTACAGACTTCACAAATTTACAATAATATTTAAGAATTCGTTAAATTCAATTGGTAAACCTGCCTGCATCTTTGAGGATGCCTTCTCACAAATCTGAGTAATACTACGGTCTAAATGCTATGAACAGATATTTCTGTACTATTTGCGTCCTTCTAATATCTTACGGCTTTAGCTATTTCAATTTTGCGAGTAAGTAAAAAAAGTGTAAAATTTAAATTTTTACTTACTCTTGGGAGTCCAAAATTTTATGTGACATCGACAACCCTATTTTGTCTGTTGATATTGACGCAATATTTGGAGCGCATGCAGGGATCAAGCCAAGAGAGCTTAGCGTGAATGTAGCTGGCAGTTATATGGAATTTAAAATTAGTTTTGCGCTATTTAATATTATAAGTCCCATGTTCAGTTCAATACTCAATAGAATTGGAGCTCTTGATTTATAGAGATAATTTGTTTGTCTTAGCTGCCACATTTAGTTGTCTGTTGGACACTGGACACGTGGTCAACACACACCACAGTATAAACTACTACCCCTAAATATTTATTTGATTTAGTTGAAACGGGGAATTTTGTTGTAATTTATTTTTATGGTGCTTTAGTAAATGTTTTGAGTACGGTCATAAATTTTAACGAAGCTATGTTGCAGCTACTAATTAAGTAGTGGAAAAAATAATTCCAATTAAAAGATAACAATCTGAAGTTGATACCGAAGCTTGTTTTTTGTAACTTTCATTTTAAAGTCCTCTTATCTTTTGATAAACCGTTGATGTATGTGTTATTTATTTAGTGGTTTCGATTTACTTCATATCTCGCTTCTCTTTCAAATTTGTATTAATGCTTGTATTTTTTTTTATTTGTTTGTAATGGTTCCCTACTCTCTTGTTATACCTAATTGAAACCAACTAAAATACAGTTATGAATTTAACTTGATATTTTATTGAGCTAATTACATCAAATAGTTATTAAAAAAGGAAATTCATTCACAAATAGCATGGTAAATTCTTTAATAGGTAACGTGTACAATAACCTTTGTTACGGTTTTTATCGTTTCTCTTTTAATAAGGTACCTACTTATAAGTGAAACGATATAAAGCGTATCAAAGTGTACTAAAGCTGTTAATCTAAAGAGCCCTCCAGTTGACAGGTCGTTATTAATGGACAATTTATAAAAGCCTGGCCGCAGCTGGATTATTGACATAAGCGCACCTGGTATTGTTTTCAACACTGAAGGAATTTCAAAACATGCTGCTTCATAATTTATAAGAGATTTGATTTGCTCGCTTTATTGGCTAATGGCTTCGGCATCTTTTGGACGACCTTTGCGGCAAAATACATTAGGTAAGTATCTATCATTTTTGGGGAAGGAAAAGCTAAAGCGCGCCTCGAGCTCTAATAAAAAGGAAAGCGCTTATATGAAATTTGATTTGCTTGCAATATAAAAACAAATTTGTAATATTTAGAAGTATTCTTCGTGGCATTCCTGAGGTAAACGTTAAAACCAGTAAGTAAAAAGAAACAAAAACAAAAGCAGACTAACGTTCAAAACATGGTAAACACAATCTTAAGAATATTTTGCGAGGGTAAAACTACTCGTAAATAGATATGGAATTTATGAGTAATTTGTGATAAAAATTATACTACTTATCAACTATCTATACTATATACAATGTGACCGTATTCGTGTCAATTTTAGTCATTACGACTCGAACACAGCATTGTTGCCTAATCGCCGACCCTTTGACATGTCAATCACCAAATAATTAGTTCCAGTCGTTTGTATCTGGCCATCAGTGGCTTGTTACGAAAGCCCATTAATTAATTTCAAACATGTTGTCGCATTTTTATCATTTACTCACATTTTTGGATTGAATTATCTTAAAGTTCTGACCCATTCTGATGTTAGTGAGAGTGGGTTAAGGATTCCTGGCTTCTGAATCTTTTGCTTTGAAGTCAGAAAATGTGAATAAATTTCACATTTTCTAACTAACCTGAAAAGTATGTCTACTTTAAAACAAAATAAAATATAATGAAGGTAATTAATTAATCAAGTTAACGTACAAAATACTTTCTAACTAACCTGAAATGTATGTCTCCTTTAAAACAAAATAAAATATAATGAAGGTAATTAATTAATCAAGTTAACGTACAAAATACATGAAACCAAGTATTTCGCACGTAAACTTGCAAATATTTCTTGACATTTAACCCTATTAGCCTGTTACGAGTAGCTCAATCTTAGATTTTTTTTAACAAAAATTATGATTACAATTTTTTTTCCAGCTATCACGTGTCCCCCTACTAGGCGAAAGACCTTCCTGTATTTCCCATTCCGTTCGGTCCTATGTTAAATCTGTCAAACTTATTAGCTTATTTCGCCACCGATTATATTATGATGATTCACAAAAATCTGAATATCCTAAATCTATGCTAACTAGCTACATTAGCATAGTAAGACATTCTAAAATGTATTTATTAGTAGTTTTCCATCTTTTTACTTACGCCACCGATATTTTTCGTCCATCCTAAATACACCCGGCTCTCGGTCCGTATGTTACAGCATGGGAGTGGCGACGGCCAGTTATTTGCTCTTTTTGACATCGCCGGCAGCTGTATGCAATGTTCTGAATTCATTTTGACGAAAAAAATTGTAAAAAAATGCGTTTTTGAATGTTATCTCGCCAATTACGTTTTGTTTCAATCATGTTACTGTTACTTTATTGGCAGAAGTTTTTTACGCATATTGTTATTAGTCCTTATGTTCTCAAACTTGTGAAACAAGACACACATCGTATTACAGAACAGTGAACTAATCTTGTAAAGTTTAGATAATATTGAGGTAACTTCCTCGGGGAACAGAAAGGTACATAAGTAGAAAATACGACAGATATGATAATAAAAATTTACTTTTACGTAGATTTCTAAATTTTTCAACGACGTCTCATGTTAAAATTGTGCAATCTGCTGCGATGGTTCTTTACTTTTTTTCATTTCCTTTCTTGACGGCTGATGGTGAAACAGTAGATAACAAATCTAAAATATTTCCCAAGCAAATTATAAAACTCCTAAGTTTCAAGTAACCCCCATTAATTTTTGAACGACTGAACCGATTTTCATCGCACAGCTAAAAACCAACGCAAGGACTTTCATGTAAAAGAAACTCGTCGAAGTCGGTCCATCCATTCGAGAGCTATGTTGATACAGACAGACAGACATTGGCGTCAAACAAGCCTTTTTTGTGCTTCGGGGATTAAAAACGGTAAAAGGAAAAAAAGAATTGATTTACGAGTATGTGGCCGTCCCCCATTCCCGTACTTGTATGGTGCTCTAAAGACAGATACTAAGTCAAAATAAATATAGCCGGGATGCATGCAGTTGTTTTTTTTTCGTGTAAATTGGATTATGAGCAAAAATACTTATGATGTGATGCAATCACGAGACAGAACATGCGACGCGTACGTCAAATAGTTTGCGTGATCGAAAAAGTACTAATTTTATACTGTCTGAATTCTACTATTGCTGATAATATAATTTGACATTTTTATTCACTGACTCTATATCACATCGTTGTTTTACTAAATTAATACGAAAACATAAAAACTTTGATTGTAACCCTATTTCTACTATAACCATTATAATCTCTTTCTCGAGAATATTAACTAAACCAAATAATATAACTATTATCTTTATGTTTAATTTATAATAAAAATCTTTTCTCTCTTGCATACAAAACTATAAACCAATCTTTCCTTCTTTTCAGTTAGAAGAAGTAGATGAGATAGGTATTATTTTCTAATCTTTTGGATGATGCATCATCACTCATATAACGAACATTCCTCTCCGCATTAATTCCGTCGTTTTGTACCACTGTCACGCCCTAATTACCAAGAAGGGACTTAGGGCCGTCGCATTAGTTCGCCCTTTGAGTAACCAAACCCGCATATTAGTTTGAAACAAAGTGGGACAAATGCACCTTGTTAGCGTTTTATTTGTGATGAGTTGGTGATAGGCCTTTGTTTATTGTCCTTCGTAACCCAGATGGGTAACTGACAGTAGCGTGCATTTCATACAGATACAAAGATTTTGTCCACCTTGTGTCACCGTTCTTCCGTGGATGTCGTAGAAGGCGACTTAGGAAATACAAGCTAAACAAAGCTTATAAATAAACATCAGTAGTACCTCTCCAACACGTCTGGCCAGCGTGGAGAGTGTAGGCCAAATCCTCTAGCTGCTCTGGTCAAATGTGGCCCTAGTAGCGCAGAGAGGGTCGTGCTCCTTTATTAGAGACTAGGAAGACCTGATGATGATGATGTGTCACCATAATATAATATCGGATACTAGCGAAAAATGTATTTTGCTTGATACTCAGCCGCTCTCATAATTTAGATAAGATTAGTGCCTACCCTGACAAAAATATTTATGCACCTAGTCTTCTTATTATCGAGCTAACACTGAAATTAATCTAATTATTGTTGTTGTTGATCTGATAATGACTGTCATCTAGATTGGTACAATAAAGTTATTTACAAACAAACAGACAGTCTGTTGTTATAAACTAGAGCGCAGGTTTTCTCTCAAGGTTTTCATACCATACACCGGGAGTGAAGCAAAACCTTTTAGAACCTGCACCATTAGGTGTGGTCGTACTACTATCAAGTTGAAAATGACCATACACATAAGTACATGAGTATGCTACTGGTATCTATATCATGTTGGCCCATGTAAAGAATTACAGCCACAATTGAAATGTCTAACTGCACGAGAATATGACTTCTGATTCCGATTCTAATTTCCAACAAAATCAAACAAGCATCTTTGTAAATAGCTTATATCATCCACGCCCATTTGTTCTTCCATAACTCAAAAGAAAACTTTATAGTATATCTATCCATTTTGCGACCTTTCATTGTCATTGTCTACACTCATCCTATTTAGACACTAAAAGAAGGCGAACCGCTAGCGCACTCTACAAAAACGGCGCTAAATTCAGGAAAAAGGCCACTCGAGTCAGATAGATAGAGATAATATATCACCTGCTACCCTTAGGAAACAATACGCTATTGGCTTTGAGTTCACGCACAATGGCCGCTTGGGTGGGCTGCTTCGATAGCCTACGTAAGGCTGCTGCCTGACTTACGGCGATATGGTGTACACAGTTGTAGTTATGGCGGTTTTTGTTTCCCCGATAAACATTGAAAACGTGTTTATGGAATTACAACGGTACGTTTTCGATTTACATTAAGGTTGTAATTAAAGAGGTTATAAATCGCCCTGTATTATTAGAATGCAGAAACTTAATATAGTGATAAAGGATGGAATTTATTTAGAAACTGTCTAGACGACTGTTATCTTGAATGCAGATAGCGAATATTCATTAAAACGTTTTAATAAGAATATGGCGCTGTAAATTGATATTGAAAACTATGAAAATGATAGATGTGTACACGTGACTTTGCACTATGATTGCAATTGGTGCTTGCATGACGTTCAAAATTAACCCTACTGGCCATTTGACTTGGCATATAAAATCGCTTACCGCTTGCTACAAAACCAGTGCCCTAACCGCTTTGAAACGCAGAGTCGGTGCATATTTATAGCACCTCAGTACCGAGAACTATGACATTCTGAAGCACACATGCACGTGACTTCCGCTGTCGAAATAGATTCGGAGCTACTGTATCTCAGTCGGTTGTGGTGCCTTGCATTGCATCTTACTTCAAGCGGGTAATCTTAACCTTTGAAGCTAGTTACTTGACAATTAAGAATTCTAGAAATATGTAGTTGCATTAAGTTGAGGGTTTAGAAAATTTATTTCTGGTATTTTCGGACCATTTTAAGTTTATAACTCACATTTTGTGGTAAGAGAAGGAAAAATTAAAATAGAAGAGGGAAAATGATTAGACAACTAATAAGACATGACAGTCTCTTTAGAATAATAAAAAGGAAAAGTACAAGTAAAAGGAAAGAATGGAGATGAGGACGGGGAAGACCGAGGATGAGGTTTTTCAACAAATTAAAGTAGGGTCCTATCAAGGCATTAAGAGGATTGCAGAGAGAAGAGAGGAATAGAGGCATCACCACTTAACTCCACCGACAAGAGCAAGCTCTTATATTACAAGAAAGACATTGTGGTGAAGGTACAAATACAACCTTCTTGACAACCTTCGTATATTAAACGACATGATGACGCGACAAGGGGAAAAAAAAGACTATTCCGTACTTTAGCACCTATCAGAAAATGATTTCAAATCCATACCCTTCAAAGAAAATGTCTGTAGCATTTTACCTTATGTGCCACATTATGTAAATGCTATAAGTATACAATTTTGCGAATCCAAATACCGAGCGTTTTCCTGGAAACCGGATTTGGTGGCTCAAGCCGCGTTCAGCTGCATCAAAGTTTCTCGCTTACGAAATTCTGTTCAATTCGGATAAACAGAGCTACAGATAAATGTTTTTAGTTGCCACTTTCATTTTATACACAAAAGTTTTCTCTTCCATGCTGATCTGATGCTGTAGAAGAACGTACGTAAAACTTAAAACGTACCAGCTATTCTCTTTCCTCGCAGAGAGAGCAGCGTGCCGACTTAGTTCAGACCTCTGAACTAAGTCGGCACTCTGCTAGCAACTCATCACTATTTTGATTCGCTTCGCAGATCGTAAAAACTGATCGAGGTCTGAACTAAGTCGGCATTTTGCTAGCAACTCATCACTATTTTGATTCGCCTTTTCCAACTACACCATCACGCTTTGTTACAATGTTTACTGTTGCCACTTTTTAAATAAACTCCATAGAATAAGGTATTTTTTGGGATCGTAGAGTTTAGAACTGCCTGTATAAATAAAACATGAACGAAACTATGACACGCGAAATATTTTTCTGAAATCAACTAAGCTGATTGGTAACACGAATGAACTTTTTCTTTCACAAGTAACTTCTTACGTCACGTGGAAAATCAATTCGGATCGTAAATATAAGTATAGACCTCTATTAGGTTATACTTTTTGTGTCACGAAGAAATTATCGACGTATTTTTTACTGTAGCAATTTTTCTTAACCCATGATATTAATAATATTCCTCTAATTTTTTTTATATTCAAATAGTACGGTCGTGAATTAGCCTTTCTGACCTAAATAGAGGAATGTGCGCGGTACTGCTGTCACGCTCAGCCGCATTCTTAGGCAAATCTCCATGTTGAAAATTAAACCAATTAATTCTATTATTACAGTGAGTTAATGGGCTACTCCCGTAAAGAGTCAGCTAATGACAATTCATTGTAAGTTGTGAGCTGAAACGCTATACTAAAATCATCATTGCTATCCAGCCAGGAAACGTAGCCAGTGTTCTTGCTACCATGCCGATGGGCAATATGACATTTTTTAGCATAAGTAATTATATTTATTATATAGTTTTGCTTTATTTATCTGTTCCTGTTTTTTTCATAGAGGTTAAGAAAAAACAATGTTTTATTTCCTTTATATCAATAAACTATATTTCTAAAGTTAAACAACAAGTTTAATAAATTCTTTAAATAATATTACACTAATTAAATGAGTGTTCCAAGAAAGAAAGCGAATATTGCATTGGCATGTTTATTACTCTTCTGCTACTGAAGGAAACGTTCGAGGGATAATTTTGACAATAGTATCACTATACGACAGTCAGAGTCATATCCATAGACCTAGATTTTTGAAGTGAAAACTTCTTTAGCGGCGTTGTGCACTTTTTTTGGAATGGGTAAAAAATTTTAAACTCGCGTCAGGACACGTGGCCTGATCGAAAATTCGTAAGACGGCGCAGGGCGCTTGCGCGAATGTTCGTGTGTGTTTATGTTGGATGGTGACAGCTGATGGCTCGACCGTCTGTGTAGTGGCCATACTGCTGTGTATTTGAAAATGAATTTGGTCATGCTTGTGACATTTGTGACAGACTGTGGTTCAGAAAATATTTTATATTGGTAATTAAAGCAATTCGTGCAAAATTATTCCCTAACCATTCCAAAATATCAAAAATGCACAACGTTAATATTCAAGTTTTCACTTCTGCCGGCACTCCCAGAGTGCAACCCGTCGTTTTTTTTACTGCGGTCATTTTAGACGAGTTGCTGCCTTGAAGAGAACTTCGTGGTTGTCACTGTAGTTTGCGACCAAAGACAGGTACAACGTGAAAGAAATATCATAAATAGGTATTTAACCTGATATAAGAGTTCAAATTCTTTGTATTTAACCCTTTCATCGCGAAACTTTATATCAGTTACCGTGCCCCCAGCGCGAAGCATAGTGATCGAAATTAAATACCTACAGCCAAAAAGGGAACGATAAATCCGACAGTCGCGGAGTGAGCACGACAAGGTTTGTCGGATAAGCCCGACGTTCGCGGTAAAAGGGTACTTATAAATAATTTAACACAGTTTGTATATCTATACCCGGTAAGAAAACGATAAACCCGTTTTCTAATTATACATTTCACTAAAGTTGTTTTATTTTGAATATTTGAAGTGTTCTAAATAACAATTTCGACATAGAGTTGAATAAAACCGGCCAAGTGCGAGATGGGTGCGTGCACTAAAGGTTCCATTAGAATATCTACAAAAAATCACGTCTGTTGTATGGGAGCCTATACCCCTTAAATATTTATTTTATTTTAATTTTAATTATCTATTTTTAAAGTGAATATACAACTAAATATTCTGTTAATATTTGAAGCGTCTACCGGTTGCCGTTATTAATATCGAGTAAAAACGGCAAAATAAATACATCATCTGTAAAAATTTCAACTGGCCGGCTTTCACGGTTCATGAGATACAGCCTGGTGACAGACAAACGGACGGACAGAAAGCGGAGTGTATAATAGAGACCCGTTTTTAGGGTCCGTAACTTACTTTCGAGAGTCAAAAATGTTCGAATCACGGAAAGTCGACTGCAAGATTGCGCGAATTACTGTTTTTACCGTTTGAGTACGGAACCCTAAACACTGTCATGTCCACATCTACAAAAAACGACTGAAATGTCGACACGTTCATTATTCATCTTGGTTTACGTATGGCCAGTCAGCATAAAAATCCCATTTTGCACAGTAAAATCATTTTTCTTTTGGGGCGCAGATTGGTCGAATCGCAAAATGTCAAAGGTAAAACTTACGCCTTTTGTTAATGGCTCTAAAAAATTTTCTCAAAATTGTATGTACCGTAGTTATGAAAAATATGTAAGTTTTGCGATATTCGTAAATTAATTATTAGTCTATTTTCATTTTCCTTGTTTATAAGGAATTCAGGAAAGAAAGAAAAGCAAAGCATTAAAGACTCAAAGGTGCGTAGGCGTTAGTTTTGATCTGGAAAAAAGATCAACACACAATATCTTGTCAACATTTTAAGAATCAGACAATCTGCTTCAAGACCCATATTCCGTACAAGCAAAATTGAATATTGAGTTTCTGTTCACGTTATCAAATAAAAGCAAATCTCATAACGAGTCTACAAGCGTACTCCATAATTCGTCAATGGAACTGGTTCCAACTTCAAGACTAAATTACTTTCACACTCTCAATAGATTGCGCTCCCCCAATAGGGGTCCCAAGTTTCTTTGAACCGATTTATCCTCCCCTAGGTTTGTTATTGCTATTTTTCCTCGTCAAATTTCACAAACATTTAATATTAACAAGCTATACTTAGTATAATAAAATGCAAATGTCGGAGTTGTCGTCTTGGTCAATATTTGCGTTACATTATCGCTTCATGTACCGATTTTTGTGAAACAACATGCTTTGATAGTCGGTTCTGGGGAAAGTTTCTCATTCGTTATCGTTATGATGTCTAGCAATTTTATGTTTATATATTTTATTTATTCCGTTTATCGTGAAAATATCGAAGACTCATGTCTCCGATATTTTTATTACGTATTGTTCCATTTATAAAATTTTAATAAATATAAAGCCCCGTAATTATTTGTTACACTTTTTGTTTGATTGTGTATTTCAAAATGTCCTATACTTAAGTATGTATCATTCGTTTTGGCTCTAATAACGTATTTTTTTTAACAAGGTCATCCTAAGTAATAGCATACGACATCCCTCGCGTACGTACATACATACGTACAAGTGTTGTGTGGAAGAGATTTCGGGAGGGCTTGGCAAGTTCCATTGTACTAACCCTCTTGTTCGCCCCAAGGGTAAACGCCAGCTCCGCTCTAACTCGCTTACAAACTCCCCACCTAAGTGCCTACATTTAACATAACTTTATATTGAATAAACTTTGGAGAAATATTTTGTTTCATCAAGTCATATTTCTGCTTGCTCCGCCTTTGATGCGATCATATTTCCACTTTGTTGTTGTAATAAAACTTCCTGATGATCGTATTATGTTATGATAGTTAGGTAATAAACGCTGAACGGCTTTTTTTATCAAGGCATACTCGTATTACGTGTAGATTTGCCGCCACATATATGTTTTTGAGCTAGACACGAATCTAATTATGAAATTTATGCCAAACACTGAAGGGAATCAGCTGGAGGTACAATTCGTTTTAAACAGGAAGGAAAGGCTTGTCTCCTACGGTGCCTTAGGGCTTGATTATACAGCGGTTTAACAACAAACTGCAGGGTTTGGAGAGGTCTCTTTTATATTCATAAGCTTTGTATTTCTTAAGTTTCCTTCTACGTCATCCATGGATTCCTCGAGAAAACTTGGAAACAACACCCTGAAAACCTATGCATGTATACCCATCCAACCAAATACATAATAGCTCGAGCCATAAATGCTCTGCCTGCATCAAAAGAACTCTTCTGATAAAATGGATCAATCTAGTCGCGTAGCACTCGGCCACATACATAGGTTAACGTAGTTCGCAGACTTTTTCCTGAGCTGATAATCCGCAAAAACGAGAGGTAGGTACCGACATTGAAACGGATCAAAGAACAACCACAACCATATTACATTCCCATGTACTAATACCATTTGGAAGGGCCTATTATTCTGTCGTCGACTCTTGTTTCACATTACATTAATAACTTCTCATCATATTCTTCTTGATCCACTGTTTGACAATCGACAAAATCAGAAAGTGTCAATAAATAAATTACTAGCACCATTTAAAATTTCTAGCACTTTAAATAGGTATTTCGGCTTATCTTTTTACACGTTCCTCTAAAGCCTTAGAGAATTAATCCAGTAGCAGTTCTCTTCAATCCGCGGAAACCGCGATTCCAATTAACAATTCATAAACGAGATGCGTTGAGACCGCAAATCCGAATTTGATCTAGAGACCGCCAGCCTCTATCCATGATGCCGACTGCCGCGAACGCTCGTATAGAAGATTACTGAATTAATTGAACTAGAGCTATCCTATCATTTAAACTTAGGACACTTTTATTAATTCTGTGCTTAGGACTAAAAATTTTAAATAGTTAGTTTTCTACATACATACATACATACTATCACGTCTTTATCCCTAATGGGGCAGACAGAGCATTTTGGGTCTTTAGTTAGTTTTCTATCTTTTTTTAACCCCCGACAGTAAGAAAAGTGTTTATGTTTGACGCCAATGTGTGTCCGTCTGTATTTGAGGCATCGTAGCTTTCAAACGGACGGACCGATTTCTGAGATTTTTATTACGTGAAAGCAAGTTTCTTTGCTATGTTTGATAAAAATAAATTCAGCCGTTTAAATGTTATTGGGAGGGAACGCTTGTAAATCGCGGCTTTTTTAATTTGCCTGGCCATTAAATAAACTTGTTTACAAAAATATTTTTAGAAAACAAGTATTTTTAGTATAAATAGCAGTTGTTCCAGGGTGCCATATACCTAATACGCACGGGTTTACGATTATTGCGTATTAATAAAAGTTATCGAAGATTTAACTGAAAAAGTGAAATGTTTATTGTTTAAATTTCGAAGTTACACTAATGTTAAATGGTTACGCAAAGCAACATAAGCAAAACAAAAGGAAATGCGCAGGCAGTGAAACTGCTCGTATTTGAACGAGAACATTTCTCAAAAACATCATTATTTGCATATCATATCATGAAACAAAGAGATCCAGGTTATGCGCTCCTCACAAACAAACCGGAAAGTTATTCAAAATGAATCCTTCGCTCTCAGTTCCAGTAATATTTTAGTAGTATGAAAACATTTCGTTAAAAATATATCCTCCTTTCTTCCGTTTCCGCTATGACTGTTAGAAGTCCCCAAGATTTGAGGGACTCATTTTTAATTGGTTTTTATTGAGATATTTTCTTTCATGACGTTTATTTTGAAAGTCGAATATAATTATGGCAACTAATACTGACAGAATCCTTATTACTACGGCCATTTAAATATTTTATGTAAACATGAACCCAGTACGAGTATTACATATTGAAATTGTATTCAGTCCGGTACTAGGGCTTACAATCTCAGTATATCGAGATCCCGAAATTTCGTGACCGTAATATGATCTCTAGTTTGTTTCCTTGTTTTTTTTGCCGTTTGTGAATGCTGAGAGCTATACTACACAATCTCAAATTTTTTACTTGTTTTCTAATATGTAAAAATATTCGTAACCTCTAACTACAATAGTTATCCATACCCAATATTTTAAATTACTACTAAGATTTGTATTCTAACCCCTGTAATCCCGCATATAGCGACCTCGCAAGGGTACAATGGCAGCCCTTGTCAAATTGAAAAAGTCTGGTATTTCTAAGGAGCGAAGATAGCTGTAAAATAAAAGGAAGGTGCGAGTTATTATGCCGGAGCCCTGGGAACTTCACAATTTGTCGATAACAATGATTTACATAACCCCAGAGGCTGTGTTTAACTTGTAACAACTCATATTCGTCTGTGAACTTTTATTGGTATTTCATACCCGAAATAAATTGATATTTAACAGAAACTCAAGTTCGTTTGTTTATTTGTTGCTGAACATCCCTAATGGCTGCGAAATTTTGCAATAGCAGTTACTGGAAAACTGGAAACTTTCCAATGTTTACGGAACTTTAAGTTGCGATAAAATCATAGTTCACACCGCTTTCATGCTGGTCTTTGCCATGTTCGTTTTGGATGACTGAGAAGACAAAGTTTTGTAAATCATATAATATTTCCAATCGCCAATTTTTAGAAGCATTTAGGTCGTCCTTCAGCATCTTTCTCTTATATTTTTTTTATTAGATTTGTGTTATAAAACGATACAATAAAATAATAAATATCAAACAACTGAAATATTTTTAGAAAATGCTAATTAATGCTAAATAATCTTTCGTATTCGCAAATTTGACAAATTGCTTTTGGGATTGTTTTTTCTAAGTAATGAGTATTTTGGGGTTCCCTATTAAAATTATAAATTTCTCCTGATGAATTTTTTAATTACAGTAGTTCTCAAAATACAGTTCTTAGTTTCGCAGACTTGGCTTCTCTTAATTGTTTTATTTAAAATGTTGAGAGAAGTTCCTAATTACGGTACGCCTATAACAGTTCCCAGAACCTACCCAGACCTCTGGAGAGCTCTTAGGAAAATACAAGCCTAACACGCAGATACGCAAGGACTCGCGACATTTGGCGTAGATAAAGATTTCACCTGGGTGGACACGGATTGCTCAAATGTGCTGACGGTTTTAATTCGTCAAGTTGTAGTTTTAACCACACATTTTGCTTTGGTAAATAATAAGTCTAGTCTCAATTTTGTATTGGATCGCCAAACTGGGCCAGTTGCCTCTTGTTACAATAATGAAATAGGTTCCCTATTTCGTTTCGAAAAATGTTGATGCGATTTTCACTGTACGTAACACGATATATCGCATTGCAAGGGTAGTAGGTACAACACGTAGGTAGTAAATCTTTAATATTGTCGATTTAGCTAGGTTGGTTTCTCGGCTGGGCGTCTCCGCAGAGCCCTCCCGGGGCCCTACTACTAGGCTCGCGTCTCGCACTTGACCGTTTATTACAAGGCCAGTTTCATTTCGAAATGCTCCCACGTAGCCCTTCGTCTTGAAAATAATTGGAGTGGCTGAGCTACGACTGGAATTTACGGAATTACTAAAATTATTCCCAACTTTGTTTACCTTCTTTAAAAGGCCCTTCAGTTCTTTGTTAAAAGGCGATCGGCTTCATAATAGACCTTGATGTTATTCTCCTTGATCTTGTTTTTGTCCTGTTGCCACTTAGATTCCATGCCTCTCGATTTATTTGTCATGTATTATTTACCTTATTTTTTAGTAAACCGAGTGGTACACAGCTTTACCAGAGGATAAGGATCTTTCAAATCGATTTCACGAATTTAACTTTATCCTATTTGAAAGAAAAAAAGGCGGTTAGTTTCATTTTTGTCGCTTTTTTTGTAAATCCCCAAAGTTATGCTCGATGAGCTTTTACGATCTATGCTCGAAATCTGATGTTTTTTCTTCCAGACAAGCCTGGGAAGGTAATTTAATTAATACACGAGTGCTAATTTCTAGATAGATACTGAAGTAAAAGTTCCTGGTTTATTGCGTGACGTAATAGGTCGGGTTGGTAGTTTCGCGTAGTGTAATGCCTTCCGCTTCCCGCCTGGAATCCAAAGGTGACGTAACCTGTACAGTACATTGTTCCCATTAGCACTGAATTTACTTGGCAGCTTGCTTGTTACTTCCGAGGATTATCACGTATCTCGAGCTTTTGTTTGCTCGCGTTCTTTTGTTTTAACTTAGGTCCTATATATCCAGTATATTTACTTATTTCTACCATTTTTCTCTTCTTGTCGAGGAACAAATAATTTTGCAAAGAATTTTTTTTTTATATCAGAATAGGACCGCTCTGTATCTTCTTGCTTGCATATTGTATTGTAAAGAACAAAGCATGAAAGCACCATTATCGCGTGTAATGTATTGAGGGTTAAGTCATAGCTGGTTCAAGCACCCTTTACTAAGTCTATATAAAGTGATATTGACGAATAAAAAGGGAAGAAGTAGAAAGCATATATTTAAGATTAGCTGGAATCTGTCACAATCAATTAGTTCCATCAAATGCTAACATGCGATATCACTGTTATCGCATATGAATTTAGTGAAGCGAAATAGAGAGAGTATAATGTATGTTTCGTGTCAATGTAACATCATCCTCTGGACTATTGAATAAGTCGAAAACTGCTAGACGATCTTCCATTAATAGAACCGAAACTCCTAAAAGTAACTCCATCTCATCGAAGCCCTCAAGTGGCTATTAAAGTTCTAAAAGGAATGTAAAAGTATTCCCTGAAGTGGTTTCGCGACATGCCAAGGAAGCTCCAAAGCCATTCTATTTGCGTCTGATCATTATGCACCGACACGCGTGTTTAACTGTGTAACTGTACCCCGTTTCCGTTCCAACGCTCTCGTCACTCATTTGTAGACATTCGACCGAATTTGTCTATATTTCTTTTGAGTAAATCACTCAATTAGGAACCCTCAGTATCCTAAATATATTTGCTGTATGGCAATATGAACTTTTTGACTTTCTAAAAATGATGCTTTTCTCAAGTTGAATTGTAAAAAATGTTGTTATAATTAGGCTATAGAGGTATTAGCTGCACAGATAAGTTCACGTCTCATCCCTGATGGGTAGACAGAGACTAGGGCCGTAAGATTTCCAGCACGCGGTTTTAACCGGTTTGTTCCCTACAGTTTCCGTCCCGAAAGTATCTCTCATTTGTTTGCATTAGAGAATTTGTCTGTTTTTCTTTATTACTAAATTAGGATTGGTAACCTGTATTTATTTGTTTCGCATTGAATAGCTTTAAACTTATTTTCGCTGTCAAATATTTATATAGCTCTGTGACAGTTGCCGTGCCGCCACCCGCCACCCTCCCACTCATTTGTAGATATTCGACCGAATTG
Organism: Acrobasis consociella; assembly: GCA_963555685.1. Classification (NCBI taxonomy): domain Eukaryota; kingdom Metazoa; phylum Arthropoda; class Insecta; order Lepidoptera; family Pyralidae; genus Acrobasis; species Acrobasis consociella. The sequence goes on along the minus strand of OY743122.1, from coordinate 7,279,973 downwards.
GTCTATATTTGACACAGGCGGGCGGTAAAGGGTAAATTACTCAATTAGGAACCTTCTGGGGCCTATACTTTTTTTGGATTTAGCTTTGTTTTGTGATAAAATGTTTAAATAAGGTTATATTATACTCGGTTTTATCACAGCACGCACTTACACTAAATTCTGTGTCATTAAGGTACCTCTCAAATACGGTTAACAGGTCGATATAATATTTGACCTGTAAATTCTAGTAACACCTATGTAAGTTCCTACATAAAGAATATTTATTTACATGCGAATATTGCTCTGAGAATTCAAAATATACGTGGAGAGCCTGATCTGGTATCTGGGTATTTAACCATATTTTCTAAAATGCACACATTGGCACCAGTTCCTTTTAGCTAAGACAACCTCCTAAAGCTTAGGTTTTTATTAATTTACCTTATTTATATTGTCAACAGATAATCAAAATGGATTTATGAGATCGTCCCCACACCAAAGCAAGGAGGAGCAACGATGGCGCGCGCGCGGTTCATTGCGTGCGCGCTTCTGATGCTGTGCCCGTTAGCGCTCAGCCGGCACGATGACGACTTCGCCTTCGACAACAGCGAGGAGTTCCAGGTGGGTACAACATAAAAAAAATCCATGGCGTTAGGCATACTATGGATCTTAACTTCTACGATATCCTTGCGAACCTTTTTCGCTTCATCAACGCTCATTATTCTTTTCATAGGTGCTCTCCGGTTTAATTGACATCCCAATAAAGTCGTGGTTAGTATGAGTCTGTATGAGGCACAGAATTATATAAGAACTAGCTGCGTCCCGCGGTGTTACCCGCGGTTAAAGTATCCTATGTGTTAATTCAGGGTGTCAGCTTCCTGCACTGCAAATTTTATCAAAATTAGTCCAGCCGTTTGCGTGTGAAGAAGTAACAAAGATACACATACACACACAAACTTTCACCTTTATAATATTAGTGTGATAAGTGCTGATCTCAGATTTTCTTTCGTGTTTCACCAACATTTTTCTTGGGGAGTATGATATCGATAAAACTTGCTGTAAAAAATGTAGGCTCCTAATATTTTAATCTTATGAAGATTACGAGGCCACGCATGGAATGTAATTACTATGTTTGTACTATCTAACCTATACTGTAAGTACAACAAACACTGATAACAAATCCGTGTCACCGAGTTGATCAAAGAAGCCCATTATGCCTGCCGTTGCATCAAGGACGCTCGCACAGTAGGGCTATTATATTATTCTTGGAAGATTTAGTGTTGCCATATATTTTTTTATGGTTTGAAATATTGGTTTGTAACTTTTCATTCTTGAAGCTTTTCTATATATTGCAAAATAATCGTGGAACTAAATTATTAATTGCTTATATCACCATTATAAAATAATGATAACACAGATTAAAATTCATTCGATAGCGACATCCCAGAAACACAAGTTAGGAAAAAATATTAGCTACATAAACTCCTAAACCACTTCGCTTCTTCGCGGGGATCCAATAAATATCAAGCTCTATATTAAATTGTCTAGACTACAGGAGAAATTAAATTGAATCTGTATGATTAGATTACAGGTCACTTGCACGATAGTACTTGTTGGAATAAAATGAATTTGAACTGAACACTTTTATCGAGAAACACCTTGCCTGTGTCTGCATTTGACCTCCCTTATAGCACAGACTTATAGGCAGATAGATGAATCTAGGATTATTTATTTCATGTGCATAAGAATAATAGTTTTGTAAAAGTTTAGTTAGAGTACTAAGCTAGAAACAAGTTTCCGTTCTTTTTCATGTTACCCACATTGCAAAAACTCTACACTTCAAAGTTTAATCTCCAAAAGATTGAAAAGCGATTTTTGAAGTTTCGTATTTGTAAGGAATAAAAGCTACCTATAGGATGTAAAAAATTCGAATTCAACAGAAGAAAATGTCAAAGCTAATTTAGTTTGCTCTTTCACGAGGTCTCGTGAACTCTCTGAAGTGAAGACGTTTAAGAAGGCTGACTGTGTAAATAGTATTTATACAATAAACAAATCTTTAAAAGTTGATTTAAAAATTTTGTTACCATCGAGATGATAATATGTTATACTTATCTATATTAATTCTGTGACGATATTTCAAACTAAGTATTTAAACCCCTCGGCTTGTCGACGCCGCTGGTGACAAGAGGGCTGGCTCATATCTATCGAATAGCTAATGCAATCCTCTGGCTCATATCTATCGCGCAGAGGATTGCAGTAGCTATTCAGCGCGGGAATGCAGCCAGTGTTCTTGGCACCATGCCACATGATCAAGATTTAGATTTTTAATTTAGATTGTAATTTAGATATTAATTTAGATTTTTATATTTAAATTAAAAATGGAATTTAAACATTAATATACATTTTATTTTGTTTTCAGGTTGAACTAACGGCGAATCACTCCGAAATAACAAAGAACGGCCTAAAGAGGTTATGGGGTGTTCCTGATACATCGGCCTACGTAGGACATCTGTTCCGGATGGAAATACCCAAAGAAGCTTTTTCTGGAGAAGTACAGGCATATAAGGTAAGAAGACAAGCTATTTCTATCCCAAAAAATCTGTAGCCATATCAATAAACTTTCCATTTCATCCCGCTATCTCTCCCTAGATAGCTACAGGCTGACCAACTGGGCCGACTTGTCTACCTTCATGTGGTATCCCAGTATTGCCAGTACTTGATGAGTCGCTTAGTTACGTACTAAGAACTTATTTCTCCTCAATTTCGCAAATTTTCTCATTATTGCCATAGTGGTAAGCAGTGTGGTAGATAGAACTGTAGCCACACAGAACCTTTCGATCAAACTATATATAAATCTAACTTACTGTCGTTTCACCTTAGAATTAAATTAAAATATTAAATAAAAACCGTATTATGTAGGTAATGTTGTGAAATAATCATTGCCTTACCGTTAAAATTAATAATTCATAGGACCCGCGCTTATAAGGGTCCCACATTAAATGTAATGGAGCTAACACGAAATTACTTCTAGCTAACTCGATTTGGGATTTCTATTATTATCGTGAGTGTTGATCTTCAAATGTTGTTTATCTAATGTTATACTTTAGTAAAAACTAATATACATTGTAACCATGTAACGTTATATTTTTGAAATATTTCAGTACCTCGTTTTGTCTTCGCCAAAGCAGATCAGCTTTCAAAAACCTACTGTTGGGCACTAGCTCGTTTTGTCTACGCCATCCTTTTCTGTACGTCATCTTGTTCTGTATGTTTGTATAGAAAATATAATTAATCTTTATTTCAAGATAAATAATATATTGTCTACAACATCCTGTTCTGTACAGTCATACAGAACAGGATGACATACAGAACAGGAAGGCGTAGACCAAAGGAGCTAATGCCCAAATGAGTTTTTGGAAGCTGATGATGATCATTAAGTTTGTAGGTAAACAGTTGAAAACTATTAGATCTTCCAAGCTGAACACAACTAGGAAGAAACACCGGAAAAGGTGCTTACTACCAACTATTTTCCCAGGTTCGGAGAGATGATGGCCGACGCACCCCCAGCTGGCTCGCCGTGGATTCGAAGCACGGCCTGCTCAGCGGGCTGCCTCAGCACGCCGACATCGGCGCGCACACGTTCACCGTGACCGCGCACGGCCGCACGCGGGGGCTCGTTGCCACAGACTCCTTCACTATCGAGGTAATGTACCATATTCCATCATAACCGCCACGAAGTTCACAGCTAGCCGAAACAAATGACCAGAGAAGGTTAGCGTCGGGCGGAGCGGCCGATCGTAAAATTACTTATAGTTAAATTGTTCGAGCAAATTTTCTTCTCGATTTCGCATCGCCATTACATCCCATCTTCCCATTTCCGCTCGCGGGTCTGCCTGCTGGAAGAAATTTCTAAATCGAATTGAAAAGAAATAGCATATTGACATGTATATTATATTTGGAGAAGAAAAAGCGGGAAAGTGCAGCGCAGCGGCGCGGCGCAGCTGAAGATGCAACCGGGCTTAGATAAAGAGGATACCATAAAATATAACTAAAACTAATGTTTGAAGTCTCTCTCATTCAAACCCGGGCACAGATAAGGAGCTGTGCTACCTTGGAACTTGCGTGGGTCAATTTATGTCTGAAGTACGACATTTTAATGTTTGCAAATACAGAAGGGCATCGCATAACAATGGTCACTGATGGTAAACACATAGTTAGGTAGCACATGATATATACAATACATCCATACGTACACACACTATCACATTACGTTGCCCTACGTAATGACAGAGTGTTTTGGGTCTTGCGCCTCTAAGTAGACAGAATCCAGGGCCGCAAGCCCTAAAGTCCACGTTTTAGCGTCATGGGCGAGAAGGTGGAATAAAAAAGCAAAATTTTAACGGGTTCCTAGCCACTTCGCCTTTTATTTCGCCTAAGCGATTCGCATTTTCGCCCATTCCTTCCGTGAAAGCACAGACACAGGCCATAAAATCAAGACATAGTTATTGAAGAGGTTTCGAAGAACCTACCGTGAGTCACTCATTAATTAAACATCTTACTTCGTCATTTCGCTTCCGTCATCGACTTGATGGCGCACTTGACCGTGGCTTGAAAGCGTTATGCGCTCACGCTTATACATACAAATAGCAGTACCAATTGCAAATCAATCAAGTTGAATAAATTTTGCTTAGTTATTATTACTAGTAGTTCGAATCGAACTCTGAACAAGCGATTTGATAAAATTCATTAGACTTACCTACTGGCGTATCAAATTACTCAGATAAAAGATGCTTAAGAGTTATCGAACAGACATGTATTTTTTTCTTTATCTATTTTGCTTAAATGCTTAAAAATGCATCTTGACAATCATGACTGTCCTCTAATGTACAGGGCCCTTACAGACAAGCAACAGTAGCCCGCGATCGTCGCCGAGTCGCTTTTCTGTAAAAGCGTTAAGGGTACCCAAACCCTGCCTTTGCGTACAAAGTTTAATAAAACATGGTAAGCATGAAAATTACGTATTTAATTTAATTGCATTTGTCCTCCAGGTCAAAAAGGCCGACGAAAAGCCCCATTCGAAATACGGCTCCTGCATAGGAGCTGAGAACAGACTCGTTCTAGTCATCCTCATCGACGGGCAGCTGCAGCACATCGCGCCGCGGCAGAGGATACGGGCGTTGATGGAACTCGCCAGCTTCATGGCCATCGATGGGGTGAGTATCATTGGCTTTACATGGATTTTTATTTGAGAGCCGAGTTCTTATCGCTGTAGTTCCTTCCATTCGTCTTTATGTTCAAAATCTAGTCCAAAAACATGTTGCGTAAGTAAAGGCTGTAGGAGAAGAGCAACAGTAGCCCGTGACTCAGGTCAGTGACAGTCGGCGACTTGGGGGGTCCTCCATAAAATAAAACTTTAGTTGTACGATAATGATGTCCTATTTCTACATAAAACCAAATAAGACTTTGTTTTTATCCATCAATGCTCAATGTTGTTTGGCACTGAAACACGGATACGCAGTAACGTTCGTCTCGCGTACAGCTTTTGGAGTAACCCCACTGTGTCGCGCTGCAGTTTGTGACAGCAGTGTCAGTCGGTGAGGATCGCCTGTCGCCGACCAGGGTCACGGGAATACAATTACTTGTCAGTTACAGCCCTTAGAAACCATCAAATAAATCATAGGACCACACGCAAAAAATGTGATCTTCTTAAGTTCATCACAAAGTTTCTTCGTTCGTCAACAAAATACAACAATGAAGTATTTAGAGTCTTATGCTTAAAAACGTACTGGTTAAATTCTCTTTATTCTGCTTCGGGAGATGTAGAAACTAGCTGTTGATTGCTTCATCTTCTTAGTCATTCAGTCAGTCTTCATTTTATTAAGTTTCGTTATTATAAAACCCAGTTTAACTTTATTACTAGGTTAACATTTAGTAAAGTGAAACTAACTCATCTGTCAATGTCAACTTGATTTGGGTGCTAACAAATGCTAACAAAGTTAGTCCTGTTTTTATAATAAGACGGTTTAAGTTTTCCTTCCTGAATTCCATTTTTCATACTTGTTCACTCACACGACGAGTCAGTAACCGCAATGTTCTGTCGTAGTCAAACACGATTACACTAATTAAGCAGTAATGGGTGCGTACGCAGTTATTTACTGGGCGGAAAGTGAAACTGTGGAGAGTGTGATTTATTGGTTGTCTTATCATAACGTTGATCTTACTAATACCAGCGAATAAATTCGATGCTGCTTGTTTTATGTATAGTCTTCATGTGTAAAAAAACTCTAAAGGCCTTTCGGTATTATAAGATAGGTGTCAGTTTTTTCGAGCTGTCGAAAGGCATCTGACGTAGCTTAATGAATGTCGTATAGTGACAACAGACATTATGTATAACACACTAGTAAACTCGTGCGCAGGTTTTCTCACGATGTATTAAAAAATTTAAACTTCTATAAAATTTAAACTTTTCTATTACGTGACATAGTTGTGACAGAGATAGACTGTACACGTCGCGTGGCCACGCCTAACGCAGCGTACGCCCTCACATACTATCTGGAATGTCATAGGCTTTATTATCTTCATAACTAGACAATCTGCCGGATTACCCAAACGTAATACTTTTATAAAACAACAAATTTTGTTTTCAGGACGAATTTTGGATGGAGCCATACAAGACTGAACCGTCACGAACGCAGACCGTCCTCATGAGCGGTCCGGGAACCACACAGCGCAGGCGCAGTGACGCTACTACCGCCATCTATCTAAATGTAAGTTTTTTTACTTAAAAACCACCGCATCAAAATTACAGGATGGTGGCATGATGATTTTGTTTTATGCGGCACGATACCAATTTTTGTGAGATGACCGATTTTACCGTAAAACTGATTTATTTACGCCAGCTGATCCTATTCGCTATTTACCTGTTTTAATCTTACATTTGTATAATTTGAGCCCGCTGCTGTAATCGCCTTTACAAATCTATGTTTTGCGGTTTCCTTTAGATTTCCTAACAGCATTTATCTAAATTGTAGTATTCTAATTGCAGGTTGGGTGCAGCGACAAACTATGGGCGAGACACAAAGTCTTAGTGGCAGGACTACGAGAGCAGTCTCGTGACGGTACCCTGGCCCACGTCCTTCGTCTGCCAGTGCTAGGATGGCGGCTGCTGGCGGTCAAACCAATGCCCAGGCATAAGAGACAGGTAACTGAATCAAATGTCTGCGATAAAAGAAAATAGAATAAATAAATATATAGGGACAGATTGAGCTAGCACCAAAGTAACTTCGAGACTTGTGTTATGGGATACTAACTCATACTATATTCTATAACAAATACATATAGATAAACGTCCAAGACCCAGGCCTTTTTCCATCTTGCTCTTGACCGGTGATCGACGCTTTGAGTCTTGCGGGCGCTCTGTCTGCCCGTTAGAGATAAATACGTGATAGCGTGATAGTGTACTTCATCATCATCATATCAGCCGCATAATGTCTACTGTTGGACATAGCCTCTTCCAAGGATTTACAAAGTGACCGATCTGGAGCGGCCTGCGTCTAGGGCTTTCCAGTTAACTTGGAGTCTTGGAGTGGACGTGTTCTGCCAGAACCCCTACGGCGATAGTGTACTTACTTTAAATTAATTCTTCCGCAGTCTATGTACGACTCAGGCTCAGGCAACTACGACTACGACAATGAGGAGGAAGACCCGGCGGACGGCGACTACAGCGGCTACGACGACGACGAAGACGACGAATACAGTCGCATCGGCGGCATATCGCCCATACCTGATAACACGGTGAGTGAGCAGTGTACGGGGGTACGGGGTGCCTCGAGCACGGTCGGGTCGACGCAGCAAGTCACATCATATATCCAGTCATGCTACTCTGAATTAATATGAGTATTACATACAGAAAGGAATCTCCTAAGGTCCCGCGCAATATGCGTCCCCGTCTCCCTTCCCCGCACTTCACCCCGTTCTCGCCTTGTGGAGATGATGAGTGGTCGGCTGGCCGCCTGGCCGCATAAGAAGGCGAGAACGGGGGAGAGGTGTAAGGACAAGGGACAGGAACATATTTTAGAAGATTCCGTTCTGTATGTAATACTTATATTGATTCTGTGCCAATACTTCAAAAGCAGCACGATATAATATGTGTCCGCGTTGCAGTGTCAAGCAAAATTGGGTACTTTCTTCGGTCAAAAATAAATCATACGGTACTGTTAAAAAAATAAAACGTCACAAAATAATGTCACTTATCATGATCATATCCATTTTCAACGTGATTTTAGATTTATTATTGCAAAATCTGATATAAAGAGCTATATTTGACTCGAAGAAACTATGACGTCACAATTATTTCATACAAATCCCATTACAATGTTTGTTTTCGTGTTTAGAAGAAAGTATCTGATTTGAGTTTTCGAATTGAGCGCCACGAAATTTTCATAAAGTCTAAATTTGTTTGACATTGAAATAGGACGCTATTGGGCGACTGTCGTGCTATTTTATGGAGTAAATGGTCTAGGTGGTTAAGACAGAGCAGAATCGATTTATTTTGATGAAAGCTCTGTCGATATAGACGCACGAAATAAATTCATAATGGCCCTCAACTTTTTCTTTCCTGAGGAGACCATTTTAAATGTCTCCTGTCTGACGACGGATTTTTCGAAAACCACATCAAAATGTGTTAGTTACAAACATTAACACATTTTATGTCAACATCTGGAAGACTTGCTGTTTTGGCACCGACGTTATAAAGGCTTATGGTTTTCTACCACGCAGCGCTGAACGCACAGTTATCATTCAAGGGGTTAATGAAAAAATATCCCTACTGCTTTACGAAAAACCTTGAAAATTTTTCGAATAAATTATTATAATAGTTGCCATTTTCTTTCTTTCTTTTTTTTTTAACTATTTTCTCTATTGATATGCTATCTGGTAACTATCATTAATTGTAATGTTACATAAAATATCGAGGTTTTGGTTTTACCTATGGGTTTTAAATAATAATTTGCTATACTTGATTAAACAAATACAATAAAAAAAATTAACTTACATCTGAATACTTATGTAACTATTGGTAAATGGTGGTATTTCACGCTTATATCCATGAAATCACTTCTTGCTTCAGGAAATTAATGGGTAAAAAATAATGCAAAATAATACACGGTGATTTTTTATTGGTTCTGAAGCCGAAGGCCACTTCATAGGCATCGTTAGTAAGACCTAATTAGCGGGTCAAAATAAAAATTCAGAAACAAAAAATTTTGACTAAAACTCGAAAGTAAAATTGTGAGGTCAATAAGTAGTACCGCCGCCATACACCGCCCGTCGGTCAGCCGGGGTCATCGACATTTCGCAGTAGGCGGCCGGCGTATAACTACGTGGTCTCGATCTAAAATCATTTACGCAACTTTTTTATCTTATGACATACAGAAATTTGGATTACGTATATGGATAGAGGAATTTATTTACTATACGACATATTTTTATCCAAAACCAATGTAAAGTCAGCGTGTATAAATAACTGTGCGTCAAATATTGTCATATTCGTTCATGTTTAATTCGTGTCATTATTCTGTAGGATATATGTCATCCGTTATATGCAACGTTAAATTAATAGTATATCTATGCATCATTGAGTTATTTGTTGGAAATAATCATGAGAAAACTTATTTTTACATTAGATGACTTTTTGTCTTCGTTTGTTGCAGAAGTGCACACACACTACACAGTGTCCAGTACGTAATTAAGACATTAGGATAAAAAAAAATGCGAACAATAGTACTACCTTTGTTCATGTCAACGTCCTGTTATTGACACTCTAACTTGCTCTTAGTATATCAAACTTGAGATCATAATCTCATGATCTATATCCAGCAAATAACGTGTCATGTCCTCATGTCTAGTCACCATAAACATGGAATGCATTCCTCGCACTCAGTGTCACCTCATCTCAGAGCATTGTGGGGACCCGAGCATGTAGAATGTGAATGACTTCGTATTCTAATCTTGAGGGTTGATGGTACACTATTAGAATCGTCTATACTTACTATTACACTATGGGCAATACAGATTTGGGTATTCCTCATTCCTATCTTGTACCTATTATTGCAGGTGGAATAGTCATAAAAAAAACCTTTTTTTTGTAAATTAAGGTAATATCATCTCCCCTGCTTTCCTTATACAGGGTTTATTTTCATACCTGTTATTTACAAAAAGCTACTAAAAATATTTTTAAAAAGAAAATCGTATCGATTCCTTGATATGATGAATAAACCATATAATGGGGGGCATTATTTTTCACTGGAAAAGAAATTATTCATTGGCTCATATCTCATTCATAAAAATTTAATCTTCAGTACTAAAAAGTTCATAAACATCGTCACATCGATCAATATTCATATTCCCATTGGCCACAACATAATATTGTGAAATATAAAATGCGAGCTTTGTGTGTGGTTATTCAACTAATGCTTGACAACGCTTATCACCCCTGTAAATACTGACGAAACATGTTCATAGGTGTGAGTTATGCGAGTTAACATAACATTCTATGACTGCAGAATTGACAGAACGCGCGAAAGCGTTTATAAAAGTAGTTAAAAGTTTGGAGAAAAAAAATTACCACACTTATACAAATGAAAACTTTTTGGGGCTTTTGATATCCATAATCTAAACACTATTTATTGCTATGATTTTTTACTTATGTTTGTCGGCTGAAGTATCTAAAACAGCCGTGCGTTTTTTTAATAGAAGTATGATGTGCTCTCTTCTCTCTCTCTTTTTTCTCTCTCTAAGGACAAGAAGAATTAAGTATATGAATTAAAGCAAGCCTCCTAAAAGGCCGGCGCGCATCCCGTGATTCCCAAGAAAAAACCTTAAAAATGTACTGGTACAAAATCCGCCTTTTTAATACTGCCCAACGAAAAATATAGTCGAAAAACGTAAAGCAATGCGCGTTCTGTCACAAGTTCAATAACCACAAACGGCTCCGGGTATACAGGGCGAACTAACGTAGTGTGTATACGGGCGCGCGCAGGTGGCCCCGCTCTCCCCGCATCCCCACCGCCACCACCACGGCGACTTCGACGCGCCACACATCACCACCGACACGTTTCAGACCGAGACTGCTGAGACATCGACACCTATACCCTCGCCTTCCCCGTCTACCCCCTCTACGACTTTGCCTCCCCCCACCCCCCTGACGACCCCTTACGTATCAACGATCCCTGAAACGACCACCGAGGAATACACGACACGGGAAGAAAGCACTCCTGAGCCCGCTACTACTAATACATATACCACGGAGGTTTGTCGTAACCTGCCTAGCGCTTGTTGCATGCCTGTTTGTTGTCTTGTCGCATGTTAGTCTGTATATAGAAGAAGAAGGTTTAACAAAATATATCGAAACTATTTCAAGGGAACATCAATCCATCATACCAAACCGTTATCCTTAGGAACACAGAGAAATAAGAATATGTGCATACTTCCTTGGCAAGTAACCCGATCTGTGTTTCTATTTTGATTTTAAACACCACGGTCTGAATCTGTCCTAAAATATCTTCAATATATTTTGTTTCACCTAACATAATTGAATTAGGTTTTATCTATTGGGCACCTTCTGAATTTGGTTCTAGGATCTCCCTAGTTTGTATTTTTGGCTAATGATGTTTTATTGTAAATACTATAGACTTCTAAGTATGATTTATTTTTAAACATTATTTTCTGTTAGGTCGAAATAACTAAAAATAATTGAATAAAACCAATTTCTTTTAGAGTACGAAACTGAACTTCGACACATCGTATTATTTAGTAACTAAAGCTCAAGAATAATAAAATATTTCTTTTTTACTATCTTAATTCAATATTTAGATCTAATCAGTATAATAAATTCGTTAAAACAAACTATCTTTTTGTGTCATAGATTTAATTAAGTAGTTATACATACTTAGATTGTTTAGATGAGTTTTTCGGTATGTTTAAAGTGACAAACAAAATAACATTTTATGCTCTCTTGTTTTACTTAGAACAAAATTTAGACTTCAGGCCACTATATAACCATTCCTTTTATACACATATTTAGATACACATCAGAAGTATAACATGTTATTTTAGTCAACGTAGTTTCCGCATGAAATCTCGCATGATTTCGATCTTAATAACAAATATTATTCATCGTCTAATAATACACCATTGTGTTCACAGGAAGATGTAAAGATCACGCCATACGACGCGACTTCGGCTTCTGATCCAAACAGTGTCAACATCACGCAAGAATCTCCCTTCACTCCTAGAAGAATCGGAGGAGCTTTCGCTGAATTCCCAACAGACACATCGGAACCACCACTGCCTGTAACCACTGAAGCTGAACTGGTAAAAATCACGCTGTCTCTGTCTTTCCTCTGTAGATATACTAATAGTGTGTGGGTTTGAAATAACACGGGGTAGAATAGAGGATCTCTAATATCACTCCCCATTTTTCATATGATTAATTTAGAAAAGAGAGCAATGGAAAATCTGCTTGTTAATTTTTGTGATAAGAAAAGTAGGCTTTTTCAAAAGAACTAAATTTTTGTAATTTTGAGATGTCATGCCAGTCAATATGTTCCTGTGATTCTGCAATGGATTTTATTTTTTGATATTAAAATCAGTCGATTTATACGTATAATCAAGTGCCAGTATTGTAATTATATCTGGCTATCTACATGGCCCGCGCATATTGTTATTTCGTGCCATTCACACAAAGATATTCAAATGTGTGAGTGAGTGATATAACAATGTATGCTAGAGGCCGGAAGGCTACAAGCAGAGTTATTAACTTGCTATTTGCCTCTAGCGATAAGGTTTACATAAATACAATCATCGAAAGTAAATTTATTTTTATATAATGAAAGGTTTTCTCTATAAAGTTAATAACAGATTTCATATTCAAGCAGATTTTTTCTGTCATTAGTTTATAGTTTTTACTAATCGCTAGACGTTAAGACAACGATGTGGGAACTAACTTGAGTGGGTGTTTATTTCATTGGTGTTTCCAATCATCCTAAAAATTATTATATTTCTGATACATATAATCATTATGATCTATTATTATGTTGTTCCTTCATATAAATTTCAAAAGGGAAAACTCTTGCTAAGGAATTCTAAAACCAGTAAGTATTCAGTATCTACAGAATACCAAAAGTTAAAGAGAAAAACACGGTATTTCTCGAATTTAAAGATTAAATCATCGAAAATGTAATGTACAGTATATTGGTTTCTGAAACCTCTTTTCTATTCTTCTTGTTTCCCTCACGCCTTGTGTTTCTTTGTTTTCAAACATTTCCCAATGTACAATACTGTAAATATAAATCCAGTCTTTGAAATACTGAAAATTCAACCCTATTTTCCGAGATTAGAACTATCAAAATTGTGTACATACCGTAAAAGTAAGCACGGCATGTGCACTCTATAAGACCTCACGAACTCACTCGTTGTCTTCTCGTTTACACAAACACTGTGTGAGTCGCATGGCACTTTCAGCAAACTGTAATAATACGCGAGTCGGAACTCCCCATCTCTTCTTCGGAGCCGCCGACATCTCTGTCGTCACCAACGCCGTCGACGACGACGTCGACGACATCTACGACAACCACTACAGAAATGCCGTTGCCGCTACCGCCGGTAGTCGACCTGACGACGGAAACGCCCAACACTACGTTACAGCCAAGCACTACGCCGACGACCTCTACCGTACTGACCACTAATGTTCCCACGACGACGTCGATACCTGATACGACCCCGCTGGAAGTTACTAAGGTCCGTTGTTCGTGGACAAAGTGGGTGAATGTAAATATGGTCAAACGTAAAACGCACATTTCGTTCGTTCAAATAGTTTTAAGACTGTCGACGCGCCACAAAGGCAGCGCCGGCTCTTTGTAAGATGTCGTGATGACAGTCTGAAAATCGTTTTCTATCATCCAACTCAAATTTTCAATTTTCATTTTATTTAAATACAGATTATATGTACAAAAATAATTTAAAGCGTTTACAGTTAATCTTTTTACATTAACCTGCTATGACCATAAAATTCGGTGAAACCGTAAGTACGTTTGTGTGAAGTCCTTCATGTACTTAACTAACTCTCACTTTCATTTGGCATTTGTTTTGAAATTAACTGTTAACAAAATTCTAAATTTTTCAAAATCTTTGGTATAAACATGATGGCACACATTCTTGGTTATTCTTCGTAAATTATTTAAAAGGGTAAATAAGCAAATAAATGAGTATACCATCATCTAAAATTATTCTTTTACCCCTTTAAATAAATATCTTGAGTACATACTGTCTTCTTGACCATTAGTATCGTTTTCAATTCTTTCTATTACATACTTTGCACAAAAGTATTTTCTGTATGGTGGAGGAAAATACTCATTAATAGTAAAGACTAGTAGTTAGTTGCTAATGTCAACATGTAAAAAACAGAAAAATAAATACAATGAGTACTGCAACCACACTGTTCACAGGAAGAAATAAATCGTGTAAAGTCACAGTCTGAAATCACAAATCTATCGACACTCACCAATCTGTATGATTTGTTACTTTCTAAAGATTACTAATTTACTTCATTTAAGGAGTAATAATATAATTTCAAGATACGCAGCCCATTAGTAAAGCCGTTTTTTCGAGTGGTATGGATACAGGGCTCGTCTAGTCAGCTTTTCTCAAAAGGATTTTAAAATTGGTCACTTTCATTTTTGTGTCCAGTTGTAATTACGTCGGTGTATATTTCATGATTTTCAATGATTAGACATGAACCATCGTATAAGTAATTCCTAATAAAATTTACTACAGTTCCAGGAGTACAGCTCATCAGAAAGGTCCAGTACAATAATCGGGCGAACTACGGAGACTGTCACTTTCGCCATGCCGGTGAACCAGCCACCGACCTTAAAACATCACATGAAGAAACTAGCTATCATTGCTGGAAAGGCTTTCAGGTAATGCTGGGCAAATGTAGACTGTATACCGTTTGTTAAGATTCCAAATCATGGCAATCTAAGAAATATATTTCTGCAGCAGTAGAGTGATTTTAAACTCGTGTTCATATGGGGTTCATTTGTTAACCTTCTGTTAATTTGTGTATTTTACTGATGGACTAAAGACCTATGGATTAAAGACCTACAATAAGGGAGGCACGCAATTTAAAAAAAAAAAATATTTATAAAAAATGTTTTTAATCTGGTTTAATCTGGTCGCAATCGCCGCACAGGGCACGAGTGTTGGCAATCGCGAAAGGATTCTGTTACCGGTTCTATGTTAACTATTTTTACCTAGGCGCCTCTTATGGCCCCATACGCCATGGGAGAGGAAAGCAGTGGTGACTAATTGTATCCTGTGCAAGAAGCGCGTACTTTTCAACTAGTCAAATCAGATCCTTTTTATTAACATCAAAACACATTTTCTATGAAATATAGACTAATGACGTCATAGTTTCTTGGAGTCAAATAGCGCTTTTCATATTAGTTTTTCTGCAATAATAAATATAAAACCAGATTAAAAATGCATTTTTACAATTCCATGATGATGCATATGATGAATGACAAGTGACATTGTGTTATGTAATACTTTTATTAATTCTGTGATTGTGTTGTGATGTTTTATATTCCTACAATACAAAGATTTAGAATATACAAGTAGTGTAGATTTGCCACCGAGCGACCGGGGGTAAGAGAAAGACATATTGATGATACTTCGTATATTTTTTTCATGGTCGGGTTACAGGTACACTTCAAATCACGAAAGTAGAGACATATAATTATAGTTAGTACATACAATTCCATGCTTCAAATATATGCAATTTGTGCATATAATCCGACCATGAAAAAATGTTCGGTCGGTGATAAGACAAAACATGGCACTTTTGTCTTTTTCTTCTTTTAGAAGTCGCAATAAGACTGTCTCGCTCTATCAAAGCATGCCAGGCCCTTGCTACAATACCAATAATTTATTTTTGAACCAGTAAAGTACCCAATTATGCAGTTTACGTCGATGTCATAAGAAAGGTAAAAACTGATTTGTGTTCTAAAACGTTATTCTTACTTTCCAGATACATAATCCCAGCAGACCTGTTCACGGACCCAGAAGACGGCAGCAACCTCACATTCACCATGTATGAGGCCGAGAATGCTCCGCTCAGCAAGGACTCTTGGATACAGTTCATACCGTCTGGACGAGAAGTCTATGGCCTGTAAGTACATCATGTTTTGTTTGAAATTCTAGCTATAAATATTGTTAAACGAGATAATAAACAAAATAGGTATATCCAGAAGCTTTTCGAAATAACATTTGGTATTTCGAAAAGCTTCTAGGGAATCTATAACTAACATACTGTGAACGGTGCATTTTCGTATCTTGAATTCGGGGTTATCATATTAGTTCCCCAAATGTTACTAGATGGCGTCCTCAAATAAGTACCTTTTTTTCCTCTACCCCTCGTTATAAATATACATCCCTTTTTTTTAACCCAACACATTTTTGTACCTTACCCTCTTATTCAATTTTCCTCTTGTCAGTAATTGCAAGAACGAGACAAAACATACATACATACTATCACGTCTTTATCCCTAATGGGGCAGACAGAGCATTTTGGCATAAAATGAATATAAGCATAAAATGCAAATCATGTTAACAGGCGATGCGGCTAGCAACCCATCACTGTATTGATTGCTTTTCCATCTTCTCGCCCAACATGATGCTAAAAGTGGCTTTTGGGTCTTGCGTCCCTGGGCTTTGCATAGAACTGCAAGACAAAACATAATTTGAACTAAAACATGTTTAACAAAGGTATATGTATATCTTTGTCCCGCAGACCGCTAGAACGCCACGTGTCCCGGTGGAACTTCGTAGTGGAAGCGCAGGACAGCGAGGGTTTGATAGCGCGCGGCCCTCTAGACATCACGGTCCAACAGCATAAGAGCGGCCGCACCATCAACCATCAGTTCGTCATGCGGTTCAAGCTCGCGAAACACTACAGCGAAAATGTCAACTTCATAGGTACTTACTGTTTTTCATATTTTATGTATTTCTGTTGCCGCTATAACAACAAATACTTAAAATATAAGCGAGGGTTTGATAGCGCGCGGCCCGCTCGACATCACAGTGCAATAGCATAAGAGCTGTAGAACCACCAGTTCGTCATGCGGTTCAAGCTCGCAAAACACTACAGCGAAAATGTCAACTTCATAGGTACTTAAACTGTTTTTCATATTTTATGTATTTCTGTTGCCGCTATAACAACAAATACCTAAAATATAAGAGAGGGTTTGATAGCGCGGCCCGCTTGACATCACAGTGCAACAGCATAAGAGCGGTAGAACCACCAGTTCGTCATGCGGTTTAAGCTCGCAAAACACTAAAGCGAAAACATCAACTTCATAGGTACTCAAATCGTTTTTCATATTTGATGTATTTCTGTTGCCGCTATAACAACAAATACTTAAAATATAAGCGAGGGTTTGATAGCGCGCCCGCTCGACATCACGGTGCAACAGCATAAGAGCGGATGCACCATCAATCAGTTCGTCATGCGGTTTAAGCTCGCGAAACACTACAGCGAAAACGTCAACTTCATAGTTCATTAGTTTCTTATTTGCAATCTTCGAGGAGCTCGGTGGCCTATAGGCGAATGCATTTGCAAGGTAAGCGACAATGTTCCTGGTCCGGATGGGTAACAACAAGTGGCAAAAAAAATCTCTAGCTCCTCCGTGCTTCTGAAGGCTCGTAAAGTAGAAGTTGGTTTGTCATCCTTTATCAGATACCTTTAGGCAGTTTTTTAAATCTGACTCCAATGTTGGAGTCAGACTACCAATTACATAAGAAAGTCCGCAGCTGGACCTAGGCCTCCCCAAAAAAACAACGAAACAACGAAACTAAGCCTTATGCCTTTGTGCTACAAAGACAACAAGGCCTAGTTTCGCTAGCACCATTGTGATGAATATCCACGGATTTCTAGCTGGCGAACATCCTGAGGTTATCTCGTTCGCGACAGCGAATTTCTTGTTCGCGAATATTCTGCATTTATCTCGTTCGCAACAATTATACGTTTTTAGCGCACTTGTAATACATGGTGCCTATATCTTAAAATTAATTTTATCCGCCCTAGTTGTATGTATAATTCCTGTGTATTATTTCCAAAAATCAGTGAGATTATAATGTGGGACTTTTAAATTAACCTTATTCCATAAATGTTTTTACATAAATGATTCATGGGTTAAAAAACCGGTCCCGCTTTACCGCTTAGCCTTCTACCTTAGGAATCTATAATTGAAAGTTCCAATTACGAATTTCAAGTATTTCATGTAATTAGTTTTTATATTCGTAGCTACACCTTTAAAAATATAAAAATATGTTTTTACAGACTGGCAAATCAGAGCGCTGGAAGGCATCGTCAATCTGTTCCGAGACACGGACATGCATCATCTGACGGTGTTGAATGCGACTCAGAACGGCGACTTGTGCGAGTTCGTATGGACGAACGATACGCTGCCGAAGGATCCCGTGTGTCCGATGGATGATATCAATAGGTTGATGAAGGTTAGTATATTTGCAAGTATAATAAATAAAAGATTTTTTTTTAAAATCAAGTGATATATGTTATATTTGTCAGTGACTGAACGTGTTGCGGATATTCGACGGGTTCAGTCACTCTTTTGTCACAAACTCTAGGTGCGCCAGAGATAGCCAAATCTCTGACGCAGGTAAAGTTTGTGACAGAGACAATCTTACCTATTCTGTTGCATGTCTCCCTTAGCTTAACTTTAAACGTGCGCTGTTGCGTCGTTACAACTCTAAAATGTTGTCCAAAAAATACTTTTGTCAGTCTGTCTTTTATCGCCTACAAGTCTCATTTCTTAATCAATTCTCGTTAATTTTTGTGAGCAAGTTCGATAATTATACAGTATTTTGAAATATCATACGACAGCCATTCCTAAACTCTTTCAAAATTGTCATAAAACTTTTTCGTTAAGTACCTTTATTATGCGACTTTTTGTCTGAACAACTTTTTTATTTTATTCAATAAACTTCAACGGGTTATGAATAACTCGGTAAGGCTACAGCTCACAGAGCCACCAGTTTAAATTGATTCATAACTCACGTTCTTCATCTACAGATAATGGAATCCGACACAGTGCCAGGCAAACCTTCCGCGAACCTCACCCGCGACATGTCGCCGCAACTGCAAGTGTTGGGAGTGGAGTGGCGCGGGGTGGGCCGCTGTGCCAGACCCACCACCCCCACTTCTGCCACCAAGTCACCCGACACCTACCCACCAGTCACCAGGAACCAGGTGGACCACCTCACGGCCACTGTTGGACATTTACTGGTCTATAAAGTTCCTGAGGTAAGTCAGCGTCTCGTATATCATGTATAGCAAATTAAATGGTGGTAAAAGTCGATACATGAATCTTTCGAGGTGTAGTTCTGCCCTATTCGAAATAAATTATTTGAAAGGAAACTGACATATCATTAAATTTCCAAAAACGACTATTCTTCGCTGATGTGCTAAGAAAAGCTTTAGGTTCTCACTTTTAAATAATTTATTTCAAATAGGGCAGCACTGGACCCCGAAAAATAATGTAAGGAAAAAGTTTGTGGAACTCCCCATTTTGCGAAAACAGCGGAACTACATTTAGCGTAGCAGCGCTCATTACACACAGGCGCTTATAGCGCTCAGGTTAAAAAAGTTTCGGTGGCATCATCATTTTAAGTCTACTACTGTTATTCGACCCATACAATGAAGGATAGTCAGTTCACTTGAACCAAATCAAAATCAACCCGAATTTATTTTTACACGATCCATCGATCGAATTACAAGTAAAATTTTACAAAACTAAAAACAGACTTCGCCACCAAACTACACAACTGATTTTAATAAAATTTCTGTGGGACCGCAAGTGTATCCTTCCAAACAAAAAAATAATTTTCCAAATCGGTCCAGACGTCATCGAATAATCGGTGAACATACATCAAGAAAAAAAAGATCGCGACGAATTAATAACCTCCTTCTTTTTTGGAAGTCGGTTAAAAATAGATTCTGTACGCGCATTTTGTTGCCAAAGGCTACGTTTTAAAACTTAGAGTAAGGTCTGCTAATATTCACTACAGTAGGAAAGGGTCGGCCTCGGCGAACATTCTGCGACCAAATTGTAGACGTTCTAAAAAAAGGAGAGGTAAAAAGTACCCGTAGCCGAAGGGCATGTATGAAGAGATTGATAAGTTTAGATGAAGCCAAAGAGGTTTGTCAGGATCGTAGCAAGTGGAGGTCCATAGTCTCTGCCTACCCCTGTGGGAAACATGCGTGATATTATGTATGTATATATGTATATTTTCACCCATTATTTCTCCTCCAGGACACATTCTTCGACCCCGAAGACGGGAGCACCCGCAACCTGGCGCTCTCGCTCCGCTACAGCGACCGCTCCGAGCTGCCGGCCGGCCACTGGCTGCAGTTCGATGACAAGAACCAGGAGTTCTACGGGCTGCCGGCGCCGGGAGATGAGGGAAGCGTGCACTACCAACTGGTAAAGTATTGTTCTTAATCGCTAAAGTTTTATCGTTTCTAAATACACAAAGTCTTACATGAGAAAACTATATAACATTCTCGTTGCACGCATTTAGATATGAAAGTCGTAACGTACAAAATTGTACCAGAACAGAAGAAGGTCGTTATTTCAATAGGGAATATACATGAAAAAAATATGTGTTATCTAACCAGTTTATCTATAAATATTCAAAAGTAAAGTACATACTAAAATTGAAATAAGAATAAAAATTGGTTAAAAATCGAACGAGTTATAACGATTTTACGAAATATGTCTATCTCATTCGCAAAAACGCTATTTCTTAGGCAAATATATAGGACATGGACGTTGACGTCAGTCTTCTCTTTTTAATTGAAACTTTAAAATATCACAAGTACGTCGCTGATGTGTTATAAATTCTTCATATTTGTTTACTAGGGTTATAATGATTAGGATTTTACTAAATAAAAAAATACGTGCGTATTCTCTATTTGATGAATCCAGATGAGAAGTATTGATACAGTTGTACTATATGTTGGTACATAGCTTTTATTTGCATTAGTACTTGCGCTTTGTGTGTTACTCTGTGGCTTAGTGACAAAACCACTATAATTAAGCTGAATTGAAAATCTTCATAGTTGCTATTTTACCCGATTCTATCCATATAGACAACCCGTGTCGACAACATCATTTTACCAATTTTTATTGTGTTGATATACATACAGATTTATACAGGTTTTCTGTCTTTCGTTTTCCAGATTGCCGAAGACTCAAGCAAGAAGAGTGCATACGACAGCCTCATTGTAGAAGTAGTTAAATCTCCGACCATCCGACCCACGGTGGAGTTCCAGATGACCATGGACTATCCGTTCCCGCAGCTGGCGTACGATGCCAACAACAAGAGGAAGGTCGTCGAGAAGTTGGCAGCACTGTTCGGACAGAAAGAGACGGACAATATCAGGATACAGAGCATTACCAATAACCCTACTACTATTATTTGGTAAGTTTGACTTGATTACTGCAGTTGTCATCATACAGAGAACAAATTAAACCACCTTTTTTTTTCAAAAGATTTAATAATTAAAAAACTAGCAACATTCTTTAAAAAAAACAAAAATATTTTATTAAATCATTGTTAAAGTTCAATTTGTTTTAGTATACTATTATCTCTTTCTCTTGCTTTCTTCTTTTCTTGCTCAATGGCTAACACTCTTAGCGACTCGCCGCGATGTGTTAGGTTCAATTCAGTCAGAGAGGAAATAGCCCTAGCAATTTATTAACACAGTTGAAAATAAGACAGTATTACCAAAGCTAAAGTGTATAAATGTTTAAACACGGTAAAATGATTATTCGCATCGTGCACTATATGCCAATAGCTTAAAGTTATTTTCGAGTGTCATAGAAAATCATCTCCGCTGCGGTCCTCTCTGTCTAAACTGACCCTTACATGTAACAGATTGTCGCACGTCATACATACAACATATAAGCTCTATATTCTAAACCCGTTATCGTTTCCAGGTACAACACAAGTCTACCAATGGACAGATGTCCCAAGAAAGAGATAGAAGACCTCCGCAAAATGATCATCATCGACGAGCGAGGGCCCACCGGCGGCGCTGCCCTCAAAGACAACGTCGACACCGTTTTCGACAAAGACTTGAAAGTCATGTCTATCAGACTGATACCGCTAGGTCTGTGCGCGGAGCAGAACACCAAAGGGCCTATATTTAAGACGGCTCCACCCGTGCAGCCCGGCTCGACCAATTTGTTGAACCGCAACAAAGCGGACTCGGCCGAGTCGTCGTATCTCGTGACGTTCATTATACCGGCGGTTGTGGTCGTCTGTATGATTCTCGTCGCTGGAATTATTGCCTGCGTTCTGTATAGGAGGCGGCGGACCGGTGAGTAATTTTGTTTTTTAAATTGGTCGGAATGTGGTAGTGGTTTTAAATTCATACAAATAGCAGCACGTAACTTTAGCGCTGAGTGAAATATATAGGGATGCTGCGCATGGGTACAGTATTAATTTTTAAAATTTTGCGCAATGACTGTCAGTGCAACAGTTTCGTGCCGCTACTTGTACCTACATGTATGTGGAAGTACAATATGTCCTTTAAATACGAGTAGACAGAAAGGCAAAATCAATTAAAAAATAAATTTGTTTATTAAAGTCAAAACTGTATTTAGTATATTTTTTGGTCATGATCATGACATCTTTTATTATAATTAGCAATGTGCACTCTTTAAAATTGTGTGAACGCAATCTGTATAATACATTAATTTGTTTTGTACAGTACGATGCCATTTCGAAAATTAACTTAGGTTTTACTTGTATAGGGGATGCCAATGCTTGAATGGAAAGGTGACTGACTACCTCATCGTTATCACTGTTATACAATTGGCTAGAGCTTGTTTCACTCAACCAAGCATTTCATGTTGGCTAGTGCAATGTTAAGGTGTCATAGAGGGTAAATGTAAATGAGACAAATAAAAAAATTGTATCACTTTAGTACAATATTTTATAGTTATGTTAATTGGCCTAAAGCCTTAAGTCTCGGCTATAGTAGAGAAAAGGACTAAGATACTTTTTTTAAATAGTTCCGGCTCACACTAAAATAGGTAAAAAATACAAGCGCATCAATTTATAAATTTTCGAATAAAATTGATCTCATATAATAGAGATTGTTTTACCTTCGAGTACAGTGCACGAACACGTGAG
This sequence comes from Acrobasis consociella, assembly GCA_963555685.1. Taxonomy (NCBI): domain Eukaryota; kingdom Metazoa; phylum Arthropoda; class Insecta; order Lepidoptera; family Pyralidae; genus Acrobasis; species Acrobasis consociella. Next base: position 7,256,717 of record OY743122.1, on the reverse strand, counting down.
ACGTGCTGTAGTCTCTATAAAATGTTAGACCAGAGTATTTAACCTCTGTTAGAGTCTCATTTAGAGTACAAATTACTTTTGTCTCTTTTTACTTCTACCCTCTTTGACCGTACACTTTTTTTTTGCTACTGAGTGGATTACACGAATTATTGTACATACACTTAGGTGTCGCAAATTTCATGCATGATCGATTTATATTTCATTGCGAATGTAAATGGGTCATGTTTTAATAAGCTATATATAAGTAGATGTGATAACACTATCGACTGTTTCGAACCAATGAAATACTTAGTGTTATTGAAATCAATGAAGAAAACATTCTCGATTAATTATTTGTTCAAATATTTCCAGGTAAAATGAGCGTCGGGGACGAAGAGGAACGGCAAGCGTTCCGTTCCAAAGGCATCCCTGTGATCTTCCAAGACGAGCTCGAAGAGAGAGGAGATTCTGAACCAGTACACAAGAGCCCTGTGATAATGCGTGAAGAAAAGCCGCCTCTACTCCCCCCCGCGCCGGACTACCGGTCAGGGGAAGACGTCCCGTACCGCCCCCCGCCGCCGTTCCCCGCGTCACGCACCCCCCCGCGGCCTAAGGCCACGCCCACCTACAGAAAACCTCCCCCGTACGTCCCGCCTTAAGACACTGCCTCATTAATTTAAGCTACACTAGTATGTAGACAACCGAGTTTCGAAGGCAACACGTCACTTGATTTTTTAATTCAACGTAAAGTACGTGGTATTACGCCTTCTGCGGACATCTTTGCGGTCAATTTTTCAATTTAAAAACGAATATAACTATATTCAATTTTTTCTGATCGCAAAGCCGCTAAATAAGAAACCGGTTCACAAATTCGTTTGATAATAATTTAAATGGGAATATGAAAAACTTCGAAATCCCATTTAACTAGTCGACTAATCTTTGCAGTACTTTCTATTTCAAGTCTATTTATTTTTGTCTGTACTCAAATTTCTTAAATCTAAAAATATATTGGAAAGGCATTTACGTAAATTATGTTATCGATTATAATGCATTTAATACGAAATGTAAAATTAAGTTGACCTCGTCAAAACAAGGAATTGTACACAGTATATTGTGACTACGAATTTCATATACAATATACTTAATAGGTAGTTTATGTACCTAGCTTCGTGGTTATAACACGTACGTTTAGGTGTTGCCGATTTCAATTATCTAACTGGAGACTTCACACAATAATGGTAATAGTTTTATTGTTGAAGTAGAGATGTTATATTAGCTTTTAGGTTAAGCGAGTTATATATGGTAGGTATGCGTGATATAAATCCATGTTTTGCAACTAGCCAGTCGGGTTAAGTCGATGAAAACAATAGTCGCAGGAAATACGTTACATTCTATAAGGTAGGGCCAAATAGGTCTATGTGGGTGTTCACGATGGGCCTTCAGTCGGCGCTTGCTATCATCGATTTAGTGTGAACGAAAAGTTATGAAAAATAAATAAACTGCATAACTATTGCTCACAATCATCGGTTGAAAGAATGAACACGACCACAGTTGTGTAAAAATACAAATCGTAATAAAATGAACTTGCCTTAAGTGAAGTTCTATCATAATTTTATGAGGTGTTCATTCGAAGATTTTAATAATATTTCGATAGGTTAAATAAGGAATAATCTATCTAAATGTTATTTAAATTTGAAGAATGAACACCGATAATAAAATAATTTAAAGTATAATCGAAAATATATTTTTCAAGTACTTATTGCATGATTCGGCACGTATCTTGGACATTTAAAATTCCATCTTAGTCACAAATGTAAGTTATCATTACACGATTGCACGAATTATTGTAAATATTAAAACCGCGGTGTTTGGCTGGGTGTGTGCCATTGTTTCGAAAGTTGTTATTTAATGTAATTTAAAATTGAACATATCGAAATGTAACGTTTTAGCCTTTAGCGTAGATCTTCCACAGACTATGGTTCGTAGTGAGTGTGTAAACGTTGAGAAATGTCGTGTAATATGCGTTTCTAATAAGAATAAGACTGGAAAAATCGCCATTTTATTGTCATCCTTGTCATTTTCATTGAAGATGTAAAAGACGGCGATATATTAATGTTATCCTATAAAGTCTTATCCTTTTTTACGAAAGTAGTTATTAGAGCATTGCTGACACGAGCCAAACATTAAATGCTGTCTCTTTCTTAATGATATATTTAGAAAAAGACAACAAGTATGTTTCATTTTGTACACATAATCTGTGTCGAAATTAAAACGAATCGCTGTTCAAATGCATGGATTATTCGAAACACTAGGTGGTGTGAAACTATACAATACAATTAACTTATATAGTAATGAATTATACAACTGACTCTAGGTATAGGCTATGAATAGATATTTATAAGAATGAAATATCATTTTGTACTTGTCTAATTATTACCATAGGTGTAAGGTTAACAAGTTGTGTACTAGGGGAATGTGAACGAATCGAGCTAAAACTTTTTCTTTGGATGTATTTTTTTCTACTGTATACTCATTAGAGTTTGCATTTATAGATCTTTTAGTGGTATGAATATACAAATATACATAATATCTTAATAATCTGTTTAATATCTTTCTTTCTTTATTACTTTGTTTTGTTAGGTGTACTTAATGTCCAATAAAACCGAACCATTTTCATTGAACAACGTATTTGGCAATGTTACTTTGTACACGTCTTATTCAATACGCACATAATTTATGTAATTATTGAGCTTTTTATTTTAAAATAAATAAAATGGTCTAGTGAACAATGTCTTTTACTTTAACCATCTTCGTATTCTTTAGCGATATTAAAATATATTTATCGACGCAAGTGTTAGTTATAAACCTGATGATTTTGCAACAAAATGACAGACACAATCGACGGCCGGTAAGCCCTGTAGGCACAGGATATTTGTCAGTTCAGACAGAGCATCAGAGTAGCGCGCAGCAGAGGATTTTTTTATGACACTCGAAAATCCGCGTAAGCATTTTGCGATGTTAAACGTTTAGGGTTGGGCTACATCTATAGCTAGGGCGAGAGAGAGTGACGGGCTGACGGCACGCTATAGCACCGGCCGTGCGCGCTAGAGCGTTCCATCGCTCTATCTTGCTTTGGGAAATGAGGGTTTTGTGACAGAAAAGGATAGCAGCGTAGCCCAACCCTTAGGATCAGACAGAGTGGAAAAATCGAAGGCGAGCCTCCTATCTGTCTGAACTGACCCTTATACACTAAGCTAAAATATGGTAATATTGAGCGTTTTTCCTTTCTTTCTAAAACTCTGAACTGACCCTAACTAAGCGGGCTAGTTTTTGTGATGTCATGATGTGGCTTCTTCATTATTATGAAGCCACATCCGCAGTGCATTTACACTTGCTTGCGTGTTCGCTATTCGCCTCGTAACTCGTATACGAATGCCGACGCGAACTAAGTACTGTTTTTATCGCATTTACACATTCGTGTTCGCTATTCGCCTCGTCATTCGACGAAACATTCGTGTACCGTCTACGTTCGTTATTCGCCTCGCGATTCGTGCGAATGTGTAAAATATGCGGCATTACACCGGAGGTGCTATTTTTCAAACGCGGAGTCACTAAACGAACGATTTTCTGTATGGAAAAACCATTCGTTTAGGTGACTCCGCGTTTCAAAAATAGCACTTCAGGTCTACACACTGGCCGTCAAAACGTTACCTACATTTCTTTGCTTGCTTGGTATTCCTAAAATGTCAACGTCAATCGAACGTCAAGAATGACATTGTTTGTTCCTTTTCCTTGTACCAAGGTAGACTCATGTTATCAAAATTATACGAAAATTATTTCTTTTTCGTATAAAATCTCATTCAAAAAGTGGATTCGTATTGAAACTATAATAATATTCATTAAACGAAACACAATTCATCACCAGCAGGGAAAATAAGCGACAAGGAAAGGAACCAAAACCATATTCACGGTTTACTTACTGAATTGTTTTGTTTTCTGATTCAGATTTTTTCTATTTAATTATTTGTGTTACAAATTCCGCATAATTAAAAAAATTGTATTGCTTACATAACTACTGTAATACAAAGTAATGGATGTAAACATAGAAACGAAGAAACCGCAAGAAATCAGGAAGAAAAAATTTAATTGGAGAAGACTCCGCTTATCATTAAAATTCAGACCAGACGTCATGAAGTTTATCACGAAAATGAAGAAGAAAATACACAAGAAAAATATCCTTATATCTGAACTCAAGTCTCAACTAAAATTATTGGTAAAGTTTAATTTCTTTATAAATTAGTTTTATTAGGTAAACAAGAAGCAACATAACCTTAAGTACCTACATAAAAGCTTGTTGCCTTATCAATATCAAGAATTGGGTTTGTACTCAATATAAACCAAATGCCTTATTATCAAGCTGTTTTGTGTTTTCAGGATAAGTCCACGGTTGTTTGTAGCGATACAACTACACAAACAAACTTAGATAATGATGTTCAGTCAACGGGTGATGTAGATAAATCTAAAGATATAAATAAAATCAGCTCACTAGCAGAAAATAATTATGAGAAGGGTTGGAAAACTGATGAAAGTGGAGAAAAAGAGAAAAGCATAGCTGATCAAGTGAAAGAAGCCGCTCAAAGTGCCTTACAGCAGTCAGGAATGGTGTATGTAGAGTCTGCGGGCATGTACTATAACTATAAGACTGGATACTATTATAATTCCGTAAGTTTGATTACCTATGTTGTATCTTTCCTACAACTCTACCCTGAAAGTGTTTATACACACATCATATCTTTATCCCTCCATGCATATATGCAACATTGCATGTGTGTTATACTAGTATACTAAATATAGGTACTTAATTATTTTCCTTCTAATAAATGAATATGATATAATGATGATGAGATGAGTGTACTAAAAGTTTAGAAGTTTAAATCCTTTTTTCTCAATGATGCAAAAAGAGCTCTAAAGCTGGATACGTTAAAGTTAAAAACAATATTTTTATTTTTAGAAAAATTGGATGTTTCCATTTATTGTCAAATTATGGACTACCCTTTGCCCTTAGACCACTCCAACAACATTGTGGTTAGCATCTCCCTAATGTAGAAGAAATTAATTTTTTATAAGTTTTTGATGCCTTTTAAATGGATTACAAAGGCTTGTGTGACCTGATACATTTCTTTTGTCACTTATAGTCATAAAAAAATCAGTCATAAAGTCCAATTTATGAATTTTTATTTTGAAAAGAAAGTCATCATCATCATCAATAAATTTAAGAACTAGGTTCTTGTCGGTGGAGTATTTTCCATGTCTCCCTATTTTCTGCTAAATGCTTGACCTCCTTATACGTCACAACTTTTGCCTTTTCTTTTACTTCATCCATGAACGACCTTCTTGGTCTTCCTAAAATTAAAAAGAAAGTCATTATTCCTAAAATCATACGCAAAACATTGTTTTGTAATTGATTATAGGAGAGCAGATTTATTAATAATATGGCGGTTACAATCATTTTATATTTAATCAGAACTTTCAATTTTGAAATGTGAAATTTTCAGGAACTTGGCCTATACTATCATACCGATACTGGCTGCTATTACTACTATTCAGATGAGAAACAGACCTTCGTCTTCCATTCCTACCCGGACAGGAGTCAGATTACAACAAATGCTGCATTTGAAGCCCACGAGAGGAAGAAAGCTAGAAAACAGAAGAGAGTAAGTTTTATTTTATCATAATTTCTTGGAGTCAAAAAGCTTGTTAGTGAGAATTGAAGGTTTAGAAATAAATTATTCCCTTAATTTTCAGGAAGTGAAGAAAGAAGATGACGTTGATAACCTGACGAAAACATTATCTCAGGTTTCACTCCGAGGCCAAGCCGCCTTAGGTAAATAAAATGATACCAGTCTCTCCTCAATACCAACACCAACTATTAATTTACAGGACAAAGAAGAGGACAGATGCAAACCCAAACGCCGGAAGGTGTCCAAGAAGAAAGAACAAGAAAAGAATTCTAAAGATACGGCCAAGGATACTAAGGATTCAATGAAAGATACTAAGGATTCAAACGAGAATACTAAGGATTCAAACAAGAATACTAAGGAATCAACCAAAGAAACAAAGGATTCAAGCAACAGTAAGGAATTAACCAAAGACACAAATGAGTCAACAAAGGAAACTGAGGACTTGACCATAGATTCTAAGAATTCTACTAATAATTCTACAAAAGAAGATCAGGTTGAAAATGGGTTGGAGGACATGAAAAAAATTGATGAACAAAAGATTGATGAAAAAATGGAGATTGTTTCTAAGGAAGAAGAAGAAACTAAGGCTGATGCAGAAAAGGAGCAACTGGAAGATGGAGAATGCAGTGATACTGACAGTGAGGATTCTGAAAAGGGCGAACAATCTGATGCCAGTACATCAACTGCTACAGATGATGGTAAATGCTATTAAAGATAAACTAATGACCAAAATAAGCCAGTCAGATAAGTTTAACCCCCTGACAAAATTAATAATCCATTGAAGATGATTTTTAACTGGGCTTAGATATACAACCAGAAGAGAAGATTCCCTTTTTTTAAATGCTAACTTATTTTCTATTCAAATTGAACTAATGAAAAAAAGTTATTTCCTTTTCCTTAAATTGTCTATCTAAATATTTAATTTAATTTAATACTGTTTAGGATTCTAGAATATATTCTATCTATCTTTATTTCTGATTCCCGGATTCTAGGCCTTTGGGTTTTGCCCCTTTAGGTTTGAACAGCACTTTTCTATGCTGCTATCCTTTGCTGTCGCCCACCGTCATTCGCTAGAGCGAGAGAGAGCTATGGAACCAACGATGCTGATGCGTTCCGTCGCTCGCTCTCGCTATAGTGAAGACGACGATGAATGAAAGATGTAGCCCTACTCTTAAACTACACGGTTACAGACTTGATTATGTGTACTATGTGATTTAGCCAAGAAACAAATATCATCTATGAACATTTTTTGTTACAGAATCCATAGCTAAGCACCACCCTCCGTGCATGCGCGTCATCGTGCGAGAGACCAAACTGCCCAAGTTGAAAGTGGGCAGTTTGTTCCTGGTCACCAAAGATGGCGGCACAGTTGGCAGGGAGGGAGACCAACACACGATTCTCATCAGAGATACCAATGTTTCCAGGGTAATTTCATTTAGCTATGTTTATTTTAATCGCCGTTTAGTTCCCGGTAGATTAAAATACGATTAGATTAGAGAAGTCGACTAAGTAAATACAAGCTAAACAAAGCTTATAAAAAAAATTTACTTCTCCAACCCGTAGGCCAGAGTCCTTTGGCTGCTCTGGTAGTACAGGGAGAGTTGTGTTTCTGCAGTGGAGACAAAAAGACCTGATTATGATAATTTTTTTTATCACCGTGCGGTTTCCGACAGAGTAGAATAAGACCACTCCAAGACTCCTTGGCTGTCGTAAATGGCGACTAAGGAAATACCTTCAAGCTAAACAAAGCTTATAAACAACAATTAGACCTCTCCAACCCGTCTGACTTTGACTTTACATCTTCTCACAAAGTTACATCTTCTACATAGGCCTATGCCCCAAATGCTGGAACAGTAATGGCTCAAAATAAGTAACAAATGTTAACACGTGGTATTGAGTAAATTGGTAGGTTGGACGTTAAGCAAGACGTTACGTAGGAGGAGAAGCAGTTGGTGGTACATTTCAAATTTATCTTAGCTCAGACTATACTCCATTTGGTTAGGTATTTAAATAAATGTAAACAATCTTGACACGTCTTTTTATTGAAATATACATATTATTAATCAATAATTTTGCTAATTACATTTATTTAAATACCTAACCAAATGGAGTATAGCGTGGTTAAATTAGAAGCATTTAAGTACATACCTAATCAGCTTGTTTGTTTTTTGTGGGTAAGTGGCCATAGTCAGATTTGACGACGGCCACACAATGATGACAGCCGGGATCAACGGCTTATACGTGCCATCCAAATTAAGGAAAAGCTCGGGAAATAAACCTAATCACCTGATTGGACAAATTCGAAATCCGATATCAAATTTTAGACAATTTTTTTTAATTTAATGTAATTTTTTGCGCTGTAACAATTTATTTGTTTATCCCTATGGTTGACTAGGAGAGAACGCTCTTAGCGTTAAGTCTGCCAGTTGTAAACAATTTTAATTGTAGATCAATAAAGTTTTAATAAATATATAAATAAAAAAGATATATGGCTATTTCCATTATATGTGAAACGTATGTAACAGAATTCTTGTCTTGAATGTAAGAACGGGGATTTTAGTCCTTCTGAAAGTTAGAATCTGACTTTTCTGTATGTGTATTTCCAACTTATGATGTTGTTTATTCTGCAGAACCATTTGGACATCAGGTACGACGCAAAGAGGCACACGTACGTGGCAACAGACCTCGGCTCCAAAAACGGCACCGTACTCAACGGGACTCGTATGTCGGAGAGTCAGATAGTTAGCCAGCCATTGGATGTAAGTTGTTCATCATAAAACATTTAAAAAAATGTGCTAATTAATCTGTATATAACTATTTGTTCGCTGCGAACTTAGACCTCGCGATTATTATTCGCGTTTCACAATTCAGTTCCCTAAGTAACACCTAGATGGCGCTATACAAAGTTAGAACGCGCTTTACTTTGGTTTGCCACATAATCGCGGACATTTTTATTAATATTTCAAAAACTACTGAACCTATTTTGATGCCCAACGAACTTGAAAATTCTATTGATATTTCCTACATGTCTACCAAATTTCATCAAATTCGCTTCGCTCGCTCTGACAAAAATAAATAAAAGACAAAAATCTATCATTTATTCAGAAACTAGAAGTTTAGCATTCGTCGCGGAACGAATACAAAGTTGCGTTTTCGCGTTTGAATCCTAACAATTTTAAGTGTGTATAGGTGGAGTTAAAATAAAGCGCATTTGTTCCTATTGAGGTCCATTAAAATCTAAAACATAATCTGTATCATGGACTACACATTGCTTTTACCAGGTGATGCACGGAAGCACCATAGAGTTGGGTGAAACCAAGTTACTATGCCACATACATCCTGGGAATGACACCTGCGGACACTGCGAACCAGGACTCATCATGGAAAGTAAGTTTTTTTGCCATTTAGTTCCCATAGTTGGGCAAAAGAAAAATTAAAAGAATAAGTAACTGGAAACAAAAAGGAAAGTAAGTTATTTTTGCTAAATAAAATATACAAATGCTATTTTAATATGTATATCCTGGGTTACTAGCAGTGGCGCTGGGTAAGAATTTGGAGCTATAAAACTATGAAGCGAATTAAATACCTACCTGATTAGGTTATAAAGGTTAATAAACGTAAGCCGATCAATGTACGGCTTATAATTCGCATATTATTATTTTTATTAATTTAGTGTGAGTAATTGTCCCTGAGCGTGTTTATACAAAATTTATCACTGTGTGTATTTCAATAACCTACGAAAATTATCGTATTTTGAATATGTAGATGAAGATTATGAAGATAGTACCTAATAGTAGATTATTAACCAAGGGGATAAAGCAGGGTCTTCTGTCGCGGGTGACGACTTAAATCGCGAGCGCAACGAAGGACTCGAGGTTTACTCCCGAGCGAAGCGAGGGTGTTTAAATACTTAAATCACGAGCGAAGCGAGGGATTTAGGACGAGTCCTGAGTGTAGCGACGGATTTAAGTTCACCCAAGACTAAGACAGCTTTATCACCGAGCAAAAAATACTCTACTTTTCGTACCATTTGCGAAAAAAAAAAGACAATAATAACAAGAGATAAGCATTTATTAATTAATTTATACCCCGATACTTAAAAAATACAAAATGCTTTACGTTGTAAATAAATATAGGTACACAGAAAAACTAGGCTGTATGTGTGAGACGCAAATGGCCCTTTGTGTTTCTTTTTGGAAAACTAAACAGCTGGTTTAAACAAAAGGAGTTTTGAAATTTGCTTTAAATTGTTTTGCACATTGATTCTAATGGACTTCATAATATGAATTTGGTGTAGTTTTAATCCTTATTCTCACGGACAATATGTGAAATGTTTAAAGGAAGCAATCGAAGGACCTATACCAACCTTCGATTGTATAGTTAGGGTTAGGATTCGGAATTAAGAAGAGATAAATGAAGATGGGCTCAGATCCAGAGCCGTAAATTAATTAAAAAAAAAAAAACAAACAATAACATGGCTTGATTTAGTTGTTTATTTTATGAAATTTAAGTGGTTTTGTGGATTTTGCGGATACATGTTGTCGATTCAAAATCGTTATTTTTTTACGCTTAACAATATAGAAATGATTTCAGTCATTTTCAGTTCAATATAAATTTCGGTAAGTATTCCAAACTTAAACCACATTCTCCCCTAGAGGATGAATGAAATTCAGTACAATTTTCTTTCCCTGTTTTCATTCTTGGTCTAGAGGCTGAATGAAATTTAGTACATTTTTCTTTCCCTGATTTTATCAGATTGAAAATGACTATTATTATGTTCGCTTTTTGTGCTATAGTATGTGACTTTTTTGAGCAAGTGGTGCGAAAAGGACATTTTAATGCGCGGTGCGCCGATTGTTTTTAGTAATAAATGCATATATATTAAAAAGCCGTAAGGAAACCCGATGGGAATCGGCTTCTAAGGAGGCCCCGCTACTGGTTACTAGTTATATGTACAACGTTTAACAAGAAGGTTTTTGGCGGGAAGTCAAGGGGTTCAGTTGGAGTTTGCTTTAAATTGTTTTGCAAATTGTTTCTAGTGGACTTTATAATATGAAATTGGTGTAGTTTGGTGTTATAAATGATCATTCTAATGGACAATATGTAAAATGTTTAAAGTGAACAGTCATAGTGCGGCTGTAGTGATATTAATTTGCGGACTGCGGTGGGCGTCTGTAGGCGCCGTCCGCCACTCAATCGGCTATGAAAACCAGTGGACTCGTATAGATTTGTCGCCAGAAGCTCCCTTAAAGCAATCAAAGGACCTATACCAACCTTTGATTGTATATATACAATATCCTTTTTTATTAAGTACAAATATTTTAAGGGGTGATTCAGTCCATCATTTTGAACAACTTTTCCCAATAAATGTATATCGAAATACGAAAAATATTTTTTCGGTTTTCATACAAATTGAAGTAGTCACGTGATATCATTACTATGAAAAATGAAAATTTTCTTTTCGTATTTCGATATACATTTATTGGGAAAAGTTGTTCCATATGATGGACTGAATCACCCCTTAAAATATTTGTACTTAATAAAAAAGGACAATGTATATATATTATTATTTCACATCGATTGTTCCCACGTTTTATTTCTTGAGTCTGGCTAAATACGCAAAAGCGTCGAGCCAAAAAAAAAAAAATAAAAAAAAAAAAAAAACGTTTAACAAAATATATTTCAGTACTGATACTATTTTAAGGGTGAATTCAGTCCTTGATACTGATCAATTTCCCCAAGGAACATATATCCTGATCGGAGTTTGTATGGACAAACTCAGCTCAGCTGATCGGTTAACTTGTACGGAAGGGCAAAAAAAAATTCTGAAAACACCCTGTCTTTCACAATAAAAATATGCATTTATTTTTAGCCCACGAAAAAGAAAACGTCGCCTACACCCGCACCTGCAGCGTTCAAAAGCAACATCAGTTAGAACTGGCGCGACTGAAGAACAAGTACGCGCCGAAGCCTCCGCTGGCTATAGAGGAAACCGCTTACAACGACCGAGCGCAGCAACGGAGAGAAACCGTTGGCTCTTCTCATCACAGCGAGAAAACTGCGAGCAGCGACGTATCCACGTGAGTATCTGAAATAAAATCACAAAGCAACATTAGTTAGCTACGTGGATACCTAGATTAAAAGTCTCCAATAACTATAGAAGAAATAGCTTACAACGACCGAGCGCAGCAACGGAGAGAAACCGTTGGCTCTTCTCATCACAGCGAGAAAACTGTGAGCAGCGACGTGGATACGTGAGTATCTGAAATAAAATCACAAAGCAACATTAGTTAGCTACGTGGATACCTAGATTAAAAGTCTCCATTAACTATAGAAGAAATAGCTTACAACGACCGAGCGCAGCAACGGAGAGAAACCGTTGGCTCTTCTCATCACAGCGAGGAAACTGTGAGCAGCGACGGGGATACGTAAGTATCTGAAATAAAATCAAAAGCAATTTACTCGTAGATACCTAGTTTAAAAGTCTCCACTAACTATAGAAGAAACTGCTTACAACGATCGAGTCCAGTGGAACTGTTGGCTCTTCTCATCACAGCGCGAAAACCGAAAGAATTTGCAATTGAATGATCAGATCATATTCGGCTTTTAGAATAGTAGTGATAATTAAAATACGATTTGCCGAAAGGATAGAGCGAAATTGTTGTAGGCATGTAATTCGTTTGACCAAATAATAATACTTACTTTACTTTTAATTATGTTTTTTAAACACAACAACAGGCTGCGAAAGATTCCATCACTGATCAGAATTTAAGTGTGAAAAATTACAATCCCAAATTTAACTTAGCACACAATAAACAGGAACGATTGCATGCCGAAATCTCAAAATCATATTCCAAAGATAAAAAACCCGCAAAAAGAAACAAGACATGTCCAGACGGCACAAAAACGCTACATTAGCGAGCCCTATTTGGGGAGGGTTGGGCTGTAAAGTGTTAAAAAGTTATTGACGTATTTTTTTTCGGGACAGGTTTATAGCGTCCGAGAACAAAGGGTTCAAGTTGTTGGAGAAAATGGGCTGGTCCAAAGGCGAGGGCCTCGGCAAGGACGGCCAAGGAGACGTCGAGCCGGTGAGTTAATGCTAACGCTGACTCATGTACCCAATGCCAGACGTGCCATCTAATACAATTTGCAAATCATTTGTAGATGATTCTTTATTTTCATATACACAAGAATTCAACACGTGTGTAATTTTTTTCGAAGTCGATAAAAATATTTCATCATCCTGAGAATAAAATACAAAATAATTACTTTAAAATATCCTGAATATCACACAACGTCCGTTTGGCTGAGCGCAGATTTGTATAGCAACATGAATAGAGCTGGCTCCAAAAATTTGGCTGAGGATTAAAAAAGTCACTTTGCATAGATAAGTCTTACTTACATGTCCGTTAGATTTTTCTTCTTCTGATTCTGATAGGTTTTGGTAAAAACCAAACGTTGAAACGTCATATTGAGTACACGCAGGCTGTCCGATATTTATTGACGAGACAACTTTCTTCACGAATAATGGAAGTAGATAACTGTAAAATACACTTAAATTCCATGAATCAAGTCGAAACAAGTTTTTTTTTTATTTGTCCTACTACAAATCTAAGCTCTTCCTAAAGATTATAACCATTTTAATTCCCTTCCTAGCCCAGGAAGTTGCTTTTATCAGGTGGCCTATATTACATGCTCATTTAACACTAATTGCGTACTCGTTCTTTCGTAGGTACTGTTTTATAGTTATACGCAGACAGATGTCTCATTATTCATATTCTGGTTTATCAGCCTTATGTCATCGCGTGAACAAAAAACGCTAACCTACAAATTGATCAAGATGTGAGCCATGACTGCTGTTGTTTATTTTTACCATCAGTCTGGCCTGCCTTACCTGCCCATTCAAAACAATATGCCCACAAATATCACGAAGGAGAGACAACTGGAGACAGTTTCATAGAAATACTACATACACTAAAACAGTTTTTTTCGCACGACTCATTGATTCGTACGTCTTGACTTATAGTCTTTTGTATATGAATTTTATCATAAGACCATACTTGACTTGACTTATGGTCTTATGTATAAGGAGTATCTGGGGCAGAGGGCGTCCACAAAGACTCTCTATCACGATCTGATTAGTCTTATGTATATGGATTTTATCATAAGACCATACTTGACTTGACTTATGTTCTTATGTATAAGGAGTATCTGGGGCAGAGGGCGTCCACAAAGACTCTCTATCACGATCTGATTAGTCTTATGTATATGGATTTTATCATAAGACCATACTTGACTTGACTTATGGTCTTATGTATAAGGGGTATCTGGGGCAGAGGGCGTCCACAAAGACTATCACGATCTGATTTTATCTACGCTCTTAACTTTACTCCAGATCTTGCCGATTTTCTTAATTTATCGAGCACTGTACATCGCTAGATCTGTTTTGGGCGGACGACTTTACACTTTCCTTGGAGATTCCGCCCTATAGCCTTTTTATGTTTATGCTGAGGGCCTCCACGTAGAGTGTGGCTAATCAAATACCATTTGCGGAGTTTTGTCTGTATACAACGTGGAAGGGACATACCCGTAATAAATCGTACCACGGACTATACTAGATCACTATATTATACAAAAAAAAGACATTCCCATACAAATTGCCCGGGCGGCTGCACACTTTCGTATGGAAATGTCGAATTTTTTTTAGCATTTGACTGTTATTTTTAATTTCATTGTACTATAGTGATCTAGCACGTGGTTTGATTTATTACGAGTGTCACTTCATTGTATACAGTAAAACGTATATAAAAGAATAGACTCGTAAACTGTGCCACAGACATTATGTAGGATAAAAAAGCCCTACTGTTATATAGACAACATAGACAGATGTCTTATTAAATATCCAATCATTATTGTTATGTCATCACGTGAACAAAAAACGCTAACCTACAAATTGATCAAGATATAAGCCATAACTGGTGTTGTTTATTTTTGCCATCAGTCTGTCTGTAGGTCAGGCGGCCTGCGTTACCTGCTCATTTAAAACAATTTGCGCGTCGTCGTTTTTCGGTCGCTCGCGTTAGACCGCCATTACGAGCCAGACGGTTTCGGGTGTGTGCACACTGCAATTATTATTCAGGAATCATGAGTAGGGCGCATCGCAGTATAATGCATGGAGTATTCAACCTAATAAAAGGTTAAATCGTGCGTAGTGTAGTGTATTTAGGATTTCTCATGTAAAAATGGTGCTAAAAAGGGGAGTCTATGCCTACGTGTCATCAGAGTATAGTAGGTACTAAACTAACGTTAGTACATAATTACATGCTTAATAAATAATGTCGATGCTACGCGTATAAGTACGTTAAGTATGCCTATTACAATGTTTCATTAACTGGTTTTTGCTATCTGGTTTTTCCGAGTGTTGGATATGCATTTTCTCCTTCAAAGGATGTATGATGTACCTAACTGTATCATCATAACGCATAACGTCCACTGCTGTAACCTAACTGTATACTAAGATTGAATTTCTAAACAACGAAAATAATAATTAGATACCAACAAAGTAATCTTTGAAAGTTTGAATACTATTACTAATGGTCGGTCTTTCGTTTTATATATTTCTATATTATAATGTTTTTTAAAAACGAAATTTTAAAGACATATACCAAGCGACAGCACTTTTCAATTAAATAAGCATATTTTATTAAGAAGTATTTGGTCTTTCTTGACTTTGATCTAATTTATAAACCTTCAAATCTATTGCCATAAATTGTAATTAAATTACCATGCAAATCTTCAAAGACATTTTAATACGCAATTCGGATGTCTGCGTAAAAAGTCGTTAAAATGCATTAAGAAATAAAAAACATCGCTTAAGTAATAAAAACCGCGTTCTTCCCAAGTTATTGTCCAAATGAAGAAACAAATCGTCAAACCTCGTTTATTTAGGCTTCATACGTCGCCCAGCTGTTTTGTATGCACTACGCTTTACCCAAAAAACATAAATTCCAAAGACAAACATCATAAAGTACCCAAATTTAATATAATGCGGGCATAATCAGTCATTTGTCTCTTCACAATGTGTTTTCAAAGCGGACAGCTATGCGAGTCATAAGTTAGGCCGTCCGATGGTTTTTCACCGGACTATAGGTATTCGCTGCGTGTCATCAATCATTGGTCCAAGGATTTCGCTTAATAAGACCTTTTGCATTCAGACGTCGCTGGTACCATCGTTGAATATAATAAGTTAATGCATGAGGTACAGTTGTTTCGGAATATCACAGAATTTGTTTGAGTCAAAAAATATAGTTTCTAAAATTAAATAAAGTTACGCGAAACGAAAAAAAGAATTAACGGTTTGAAAGCTTTAGTACTTAAAGCTGTGCAGCGCAACCACAAGTACCTACTCGTAGCTTGAAAATCATACGATTTGTTACAGTTGTCTAGTCAGATACCTTCATATCGCGGCTTATTTAGCTAAGCTGCTTAAAGCTCCGGGATTCGCATTCGGTTTTTTCTTCTCTATTTTTTTTTTTAACCAATGTTGTCCCGCTTCCAAAGGCCGCTCCCATTTTCTTTAACTTGTCTAAAAAAACTGGACAAGTGCGAGTCGGACTCGCACACTGAGGGTTCCGTACTTTGATTAAGCTTGTGCCAAAGAAGCTCTTTCATACTATACCCCACATGACAGTGGCTTGTTCCAAAATTTGTACCCCCGGCCCTTGCATAAAGATCCTGTTCTTTGGATTTAAGATAAATTTAGAGGGTTGTTTTTTTACAGCTTCAAGGGACTGTAGACCTGAGCATATAAACCATATGGTTTTAATGTCAACTCGATATCTCCACGTGTTCCCAATGTAAGTCTTGACTGACAGACAGACGGACAACAAAGTGATACTACAAGGATTCCGATTTTGTCCATTTAAAAAATGTAAAAATACACCTCAGCGGTCACCTAAGGATGCATGGATTAAAGCTTAGTTAGATTTGAATGTACTCTAAGTAATCACCGTGTGGTTTCCGGCAAAGTAGAATAGGACCTTTCCAAGTCATCCCTTGGATGTCGTAGAAGGCGACTTAGGAAATAAGCTAACAAGGCTTTAATATCATGAGACCTCTCCAACCCGAGGCCAGCGTGGAGAGACTAGGCCAAGTTGTTTGGCTGCCCTGACCTAATATGGCTTTAGTAGTACAGAGAGAGTCGTGCTCCTGCAGAGGAGAACTAGAGAATAGGAAATCCAAGCTAAAGAAAGCTTATAAAAATCAATGAGACCTCTCCAACCCGTCTGGCCAGCGTGTAGGCCAAAGTCTCGGGCTGCTCTGGCCAAGTATGGCTCTGGTAGCGGAGCAGAGACGGTCGTGCTCCTGGTGGAGTGGAGACTGAAAAGACCTGATGAAGATGATGATGATGTACTCTTAAATACTCTATGGAGTAAAGCAAGCCGGAACAAATGGAACGGCTGTGGATTTAGACGGGTGGTTCCTAAAAACATTACTTAAATGCACTCTGTATAATATGGCGACTGTACATGGGAACACATATTTCCAAACAAATCCGGTCGTAGCACAACCGTTTCAGCATTCTCTTTTGTTTGTTGTTTATGCTGTCACGTCAGACGACGGACTGCTAATCAGATCAAGACGATGTGTGCTGAAAGCGAAACACGAAACTCATTTACATACATACAAATTCGACATGTTATTATATTTTTAGTAATAAATATAAATTAAGTAACAATTCGGATCTTACGATCTTCTTATCGAGTATCTTTTTATCCTCCAAAAGAACAGGGGTGTTATATGTTTGACACTTATGTCTGTCTGTCTGCACAGAATACATAATATTACAAGCTGTCTGTTCCATCGTAGCCCTCGAACGGATGCAGCGATTACGATGCGGCTTTTTTACGTGAAAGCAAGTTCCCTTGCAGTGGTTCTTAGCTATGTTAGATGAAAATCCGTTCAGCGGTTTAACAGTTATTGGGAGTTAACTCTTGAAAGTGAGGGTTTTTTAATTTACCTGGCAAACAATAGATGGCGCTATGGATATTAATTCTACATTACATCACTTGGAATATGTAGTTCGCCACTCATCATCATCAGTAGATGCGTCTTAATGTGATACAAAACTAAAACACGCTATGTTTTTTTCTTAATCATCAGCTACGTATATCGAATTGAATGTATAGTCTCGTTTGTAGGACTAGTCATCATCATCAGGTCTCTATAGTCTCCACTGCAGGAGCACGACCTTCTCTGTACTATTAGAGCCATACTCGTGTTAGGTCAGAGCAGCCAGAGGATTTGGCCTAGTCTCTCCACGCTGGCCACGGGTTGGAGAGGTCTCATGATGTTTGTAAAGCTTTACTTTACAAACATCATTTTTTTTATTTCCTAAGTCGCCTTCTACGGCGTCTACAAAAAGACTTGGAGTGGCCTATTCCACTCTGCCGGAAATCACATTTTTTTTTTTTTTTTTGAATTGTCAGACATAGGTTGCCTCAGACGGCATTTCCTACTCCACCGGGCAAGAGGAAATCACACGGTATAGTTATTGTATGCCCGCTTCTATGAAATGCTACAGGAACAAAGGTAGTGCAACAAATAAATAAAACTCCTAAAGCATATGTTCTTTGTTTGGAATAATTTCATTTTATTTTGGCAAATAGGCTCGCGCGGAATGAAATCTCATATCTTATTACTAGCTTTTGTCACTCCGTCGGGCCAGGTGCCATGCCCCGTTCTATTTAAAGTTCATAACCGTTGTCTTTGCCAAATAACGGCTTTTTGGTACTAATTATCAATAAGCACTCTCCAACCCTCAAGTAACGCGGAGCTCCATCGGCCCCTAAAAATAGCACTTACTTATCTAATAGGTTTTTGCTATGCAGCCAAGTAGCCAACTGATAGACTGACGGCCGGTGTAGGTTCATTATTTTAGAGTTTTCATTGTCACCTTAAATACGTTCGCTTTAAATAGTTTTTTTAAAGTTCGCTAATGAATTCGGATGTAGCGTGCACAATTTTATTACATTTGAGCAATCAAAATACAATAAGGTGGTCGTTAACGAAAATATAAAAGTTAACACTGTAGTTTTATTACTTGTTAATTATACCCGTTTAGATAAATCCGGTTTGTTTTAATTTTTTTCCTAAACTTATTTGTGATCTACGTGATAGATTTTAGATTAGACAACGTGGTTATGGTTACACATCGAAGTTTCATATTTTGATTTATAGCTTATTCCATGAAACCTCGATGTGTAACCATATCTATTATAGATCACAAATAAAAGCAAATATCATTATAGCAGCTTATGCTTAGCTACTGGACTTGGCTGTCAAGTACAATCAGGCTCTATTAAATAGGGTTGATTCTGAAGAAAGTCTAAGTCGGTCTATTACTAATAAGGTGATTATGACTGAAGAAAGAGAAAAGTCAAATAATCAAATGAAGAAAAAAAAGTTAAGTAATTAAAAAAATAATTATTAATATATTTTACAATGACTTAACAGATACTGCCATCCATCAATAGTTTTATAGCAAAATGCATTCAACCAATTCAAATGTTCAAATAGTCGGCATTCGAGATATAAAACAAACCGTCACCACCCCTTTTCTTCCCTGAGGGCGTCGTAAGAATCAACTAAGGGAATTATAGTAAGGGAGTTGTTAGTAACAGAGAAAAGATAGATTTTATTAAAAATACATATATCAGATAACCATCAATCTGATAAAGGTAATGTTCCATCTTAACTTCACACGGGATCGAATTCGGGACCACGGCCATAGAAGTCGATTGATGTCGATAAACTATAATAATCTTCAGCAAACAATATACCTCAGTAGACACTCTCAGCAGAACATTAAAATCACACCTTATAGACAATCATTTCTTACTAAAAGCGAGGGCATGAAGGTCTGCTAGACTGCCGTATTAAGGAAGAATGATGAAATACAGAGTCTGGACGTAATAGCCTCCCAGCGCATTACCGTTATTAGTTCCGAGGTAATTTAGTCATTTATCGAGTGTCAGGCCCCGCCAGGTAATGCTGCGGCTTGCAGGCAGCGATGGTGGCCAATATTAAGTGTGGATAGTTTTTGGAATTTCTGAAACGCTCGTATCAAATAGGTTACGTCTATTATTATTCTTAGAGAACGAGTTACTCCCGTATAGAGTCATAGAGACATGTTTCGACCTTATCCCGAGGTCTTCATCAGGGCGAATGTGACTACAGGCTCGTACACCGCACCGGCTCGCGACACACTGTGTCACAATCAGTGTTCACTAAGTATAATAATGTCTGTATCTCACGTTAGTTTTAATCAAAAAGGTTTAGGCTATTTGGACACATTTTTCAATCAAACCAACGTTAGGGAACGCCTCGCAAAATTCTCCAATTGCTGCCGTTTATAACAGACAAAGAGACAGATAGTGCGGCCCAGATTGCGTTTCGGACCACGGAATCCGCTTTTAAGGTTTTTCTTATCCACTTTGTACGGTATTAAGAATATTTCGTGATTATTACGGCCTGTTTGGTGAAATCAGGCAGTTTATTAAATGTATAATACGTCATATAACTGAGTAATGTACGAGTAACAAGCGGTATTAATGCCAGTCAATTACTGCCTTTAATTATTTGATCCTTATTTCGGTTTTCTCTAGCTGTATAATACTGAAAAAAAAACTGCCTTGCATTAACGATAATTGACAAGGGACATGAGCACGTATTTATTAACGGTTTAGGCAAAAGCTACTTGAAGCAAAAATCAACCATCGCATCGAGATTAGACCCTAACCATCTTATTATAAAACGCAGACTAACTTTGTTACTAAGTTTAAACCATTATCCGACCAAATCAATTTGACATCTAAAAATATGCTAATTTCTTATTTGAAAATGTCAACTTAATTTGGTTGGATAATGGTTTAAACCTAGTAACAATGTTAGTCTTCGTTTTATAATAAGACTGTAAGTTTTAGTCTTTCTCTTGATTCGTTCATCGCAGCAGGATGCATAACACAACAGAAATGCTGGTATATCTTATCTTATGGTAATTTTTACCAATCCAGTATTTAAGATATTGTATAATGCATGGCCCTGTAACATGTGGTGCACCTACAACCGCGCATGCAACATTGTTGCTGTTGCAATGTTTTGCACATCATATTTTACGAAGCAACGAGCTGTTAGTGTGTAGGCGGGTATTATGTATCATTACCGTGTTTGCTTGTGTGCGCTTATCGCCGGTTGTATCGGATTATTGATTTTAATCTCGCTACCTGTGTACGTGATTTATGTCTATACGCGTTAACGGGCCAGGGGAATGTAAATTGTCTTCATACAATGCTGTAGGATCTTCATTAAAGTACTGTTCTAAAATATCCATAAGATAATTCTATACGGGTTATTTTCATCGTTACTTTGAAAGATTGTTTTGATATTTCGGATCTGAGCTTCTTGTCTACGTGATTCATGTCTATACGCGGCTACAGGCCGAAGAATTGTAATTTTCTATACAGGTTATTTTCATTGTTAGCGTGAAAGATTGTATTCGTATGTACGTTTTATTAGGTCTGAGCTTTGTATTTACGTGATTCATGTCTATACGCGGTAACATACTAAGGTAACGTACTGTGTCTGTTTTTATTGTTAGTGTAATCGATTGTTTTCGCATTATTAGGCAAAACTTTCTGGGTCTAGGGTATTAGGTCAGAGCTTTGTATTTACATGATCAACGTCAGAATTGGGCATTATTCAAATAATTATTAGAACAAAAAAAAAAAACATTCATTCGCAAATGAATTATTCGCCACATGTACGAATAAGAATTCCGATTCCTTTTTTATTATTCAAATGATTTTTGAATTCTCAATCGTTCTTCCTCATTCGAATAAATTTTGCTCATCTCTGAACTACGTCTATGTGCGGTAACAAGAGGCAATGTATAGATAAATTTGTCTTTGTTTACCACTTTACGATCTTCATTAAAGTGCTATACTGAATTTCGAGAACATGTTTCAATGGGGTAATGTTTGCTATCAGTTTGATTGAGAAGATGGATTATTGAATGTATAGAGGTAGAATTGTGGACTTTAATGCTGTGTCTAAGGCCAGCTACTGTAAAAATACTAAAGTGGTAATGTGCAGTGTTTAACGGGTAAATGCTGAGTTTCACCGGTGTCGGTTTTCACTGCAGCGCTGCAAGATTCTAGTGTTGCTCAAACAAGACTTACCGCCAAAATACATTTTACTAGTATAGGGCACTTTCACAATGAGCTTACTGGGTATTCTGTGTAATAAATTCTGTTATTAATGTGCAATTAATTATTTGGAGATTATGAATTATGTTCGTCCGTTACGAATATACGATACACAACGGTTAGAAATATGTTTATATTAGCTATATTTTTATTATTTAAATATGTCATAGACAAAATAAAACTCAATAAGCCCGTCGATCTCTATAGGTGGCTTCATTTTTTGGTATTTTATTGCATGGACCTTCAAATTGTTTAAGTGTTTTGAGTAACTTTTGGAAAATCTAATCAGTTATGAATTCTTTTAGTCAGGTATGTAAAAAAAACCTATGGTGATATGCATATATGTATACCTGACATGCAGTAAAAAAAAAATTGCAGTGAGTTCCCAGTACTTGCTATCTTGTCAATTCGTTACAAAATTATTCACTAGTTATTTATATTTATACCATTGATATTCAACATGCAACTTCAACTGCTCACCCATTTAATCAACATTAATTTCCTTACATAAAGAAGATTTGTATGTAAAGGTCTTTATTTAAATCTTGTCGTTGGTCGTCATGCATTGTTGTCTAGTATGCACGTCTGCACCGATGGCGCGTTGCAACTGCAACTCAAACACGAGTGTTGTGTCAACATTGTGGGACGACACACGTTTGACTAAACTTTTTTTTATCTTTAAATGTGATAAGTGTTGTATTATATTGTAGTGTAAATCTAACTGTCTTAAATTAAAAAATATGGGCTTAATAAATTGAAACAAAAAAAATTACATATATAAAATCACTTTTGTCGATTGTATACTGACCAGATATTGCTGCTGGTATTGTTATCAGAAAAGTCAAAATATTTTGTTACATCTTAGGAAAAAAAATATTTTCCTAATTTTAATAAGTTACTTGCTGTAAAGACCAATCACAATGTAAACTTTTAATGCACCAAATGAAGTATTTTCTTTATTTTCTTTCTTTTAATGTAAGATTTGAGTGTACTTACACTCACTATCACTACACTACGAAATTCTGTACACCGATATGAATACTATATATTATATTCTCGTACGAAATATGTTCAAGAATTATTATATTACATTTTAGAAAGTTAGAAACAGAAATCCCATCTAAGATATTGCAATATTTCGCGCCAAGGCTTATGGTTATTAGAAATATTATATTGCAATGGATGTAGGCTGCTCCGGGTATGAGTAAGTATTTTCACTATTCTTCTATTGAAGAAAGTGGTCGGGAGATGCCAAAATCAAAACGGACAAAAGGTTTAACGTGCTCTTCAGAGAACGGAGATCTCGAGATATTCTATGCCACCTGTTGTCACCAAAAAAGTGTGAACCGCGCTTAGAGTAGCTTAATATGCCTCTGCGCTAATTAGGCGTACGCTCTTGCCACTAAGCCATTTATATAAGCAAAATTCCTAACTACTTCTACCGATAATATTTTTTTATTACCTTTTAGGAATTTAAGATATCCTAGGTTTGTCACGACACGACTAACGACGACTTATCAAGCTACATTTGTATGTTACAAAGTTGCGAATGCCCGTGTACTAAATGAATATGAAAAGAGAACGGGCAATTTTTATTTTGCAAACCGCGTCGGCCCACGCTCACAATAAACTTTATTTTGGGTCAGGCGGAGTCTTAAAAATCCACCCTTTTTGTACTCTTACTGAAACAGCCTTTTAACCGGTCGAAAAGGCGCAAAAATGAAAAAATAATATTTGAGTAAATGTTAACATCAATCTCGCAGCGCGGCGCGCATATTTTGTTTTCAGACAACAGTTTAAATTATATTTCGGGCCGTCGTCATTTAATTTTTATATTTTATCGTGATGATGATGAAGGTGGGTAGCGCGGTAGTCGGCTCATTTGAATATTCTTTTTGAGTATCCACCATTTTAAAGGGATCGGAAAGGTCATTAAAAATAACTGTTTCTGAAATCTTTTTTGATAGTCCCTCTGCATTGTGCAAAGCTTATATTAGTATGTTATTTTTTAAAGCTTTATTTACGTAGGCAATTATTTTTTGCATAATGATAGTTGTGTGTGCATAATCCTGCATACTGATAATTATTTTTATAAGTTTTGCCCAAGGAATGATGGTATGTATTCTTGTTTATTAGTCTTTGATAGTTTATGGACATGAAACATTGGTTTTTTGGATCTTCCATCGGAATCGTAGTATATTTTATTATTCCTATTTCTTTTTGTATATTTTGAAAATCTTCAAACATACAGATCTCGTATTTAGAGATGGCGAGAAAGTAGAGCCAAATGGAGTTCTTTGCTAACAGTTTGTGTGACTTTGAGATTGCTTATTCCATGGCCCACGTTTTGTCATGTTTTCTCAACTTTTTATAAGGCTTTCATTGTAAAGAAATTGAATTTTAGCGATTGTCTGACTCGATAAAAAAAGCAATTCTATTTTCTTACAGACTGACTGATATTAATACCATCTGTAACATTTGAATCACGATTCGCTGAATGATTCCCAGATGCTGCAACATTGTTGCAAGCGCGACTCTGCCACACCTTCCTGTCTTGTATCGTCTCGTTTCCAATTTTAAAAAACGAAGGATATTTTTTACTGACGTTTTTTGAATTCTGGACATGTTAAGATTTTTCTTTTTCGCACTTTTTTTAGAAATTCAGTTTGAGATGATTGATGTTTTGAGTATGATCTAGACTGGCAGTAGGTACAGTAACGTAGTGGTAAAGCGTGACTCTTGAAATAAATGAGAAATGGAAGGTTCAAGAACACAATTTAAAATTTATCTGTATAGAACCCTCTCAATGTGACTTCAACTCACACTTCACCAGTGTTTTTTAAATAACACGGTCGCTGAGAAATCACTACTTAAGATTCCGTACATTGTAACTATGCCAAGCCGACTTTGTTAAACACTCCGTTAATGTAGGGATTAAAAACTAGAATTAACTCGCGTTTTTGCCCGTAGCCATATCTGCTTCGGCGTGTGCAATTTCTAAAGGAATAGTTACATATTAAGGGTAATTCCTTTAAACTGCTAACACCCTGCAATCTAGGCACCCGACTGACAGGATCAAAATATGGATAATTAATGACAAAGAGTTGGCGTAGACTTTCTTAGAAATAGACGTATTATTCGTAAGTAATTTGTCCTATTTTCCATTTTTATCCTAAGGCATCTTTCATCATCATCAAAACTGCGCGCCTTATTACCCTGGATATTTAAACTTATGACTTATTGCGTAACTTCTTACTGCTGCTGTTGATATTTAACAATTCTTCCATACGAAAATAAAATTTAAAAATCTGAACAGCATTTTGAGTTCTGAAATTTTCCGTTGCAATAGGGAATCCATTCCGCGTGGATGAACGATTTCCAGTTGCGTTGTACTAGTCTATCGATTTTCGATAATTGGCAACAAAAAAAAATATACTTCATGTAAAATTCAACGAAGATTGAAAACTCAACCAACCAAAATCATTGTTTTGTTTGTGTTATATATTTTTTTTAAACTTAAAACCAACTTCACCCTCAAACTACACAGAAGATTTTGATAAAATTTCAATGGGACCACCTAAGTATGCCCTTTCAAACAAAACAATAATTTTGTAAATATGTCCAGGCGTCTTCGAATAATCGGTGAACATATCTACAAAAAATAAAAGATTCCGACGAAATGAAAACGAACCTCCTCTTTTTGGAAGTTAGTTAAAAAGACAATACACGCAAAGAAGAAAGGCGTCACATATCTAAGTTAAGGTCATACATAGTTTGTCTATAAGTAGTTGGTCTGTGACTGAGCCCGGCAACATTGTATGGGCGATTTGCTAGGTACGCCCACTGAAGTGAAATCCCGCGTAAGAGATCCTTTATAGGGGAATACAAATGTCGCCCTCGGCTTTTCCGTCTGGGCTTCACCTATGTAAGACAGATGGAAAGGCGTGAGCTGCTCATTGTGACAGTTAAGCGTATTGTATTGGATCTGAATAGAAATTAAAGTCATTTATTTTATCAGCATATCAACTTCTACGAAGAATGTACTTACACAAAAGTATGAACTTGAAATAATATCACTGTTTTGGACTATATTATTTGAATGAGACTTCTCCAGAAAACATAAAAACACTACAACTTAACTCAGGAAAAATATGACAGTTGACAGATATGACATTTACCCGATTTTTAAAAACTTTTTTGTACTTAAATTACCTACTTGAAATTGGTGATCGAAATTGTAAATTTTGCTTAAGCAACCCGAAATATTTTTTATGTTCATTGTTTTCTGACATTCACCGCATTTGCACTTAAGACCTTTCGTATCTTGCACACATAGCTTCTGCCTTTCCAAGTCGTTGTCTATATTTGTAGTCACCTTAAAGATCATTTTTAGGCAAGTGTTTGGCTGTCGTATACTAATGTGACTATATTTACTTTTTTAATCATTGAAATTAAGAGCAATCTCAGAGGTGTTACAGGTTCACGTTTCTCAGCCGTCTCGCATTACAAGCCTTGGGCTTCCAACCGCAGATCACACCTGATAGCGACCAAGCTCATGATTCCGTTCATTTTCATGTTCCTAACTATTTGTTATCGCTGTGGGTTATGTTGGTTATGCGTACGTTTGCTGTTTTCTGCCCTACACTACTCGGTCCTTGATGTAAGTCTTTGGAATTGCTTAATCACTTTTAAAAAAATATTTATATGACCATTATCGTGCAAATTAATTCTATTAATTTATTTATTTAGTTCTTTTTCATGCACAAATTTATTTCACTGTTAATACACAACACACAAACACAAAAATCTGCTAAGGCAGTCGTACTAAACTCAGTAGCAAACATCCTAATATGATAATTCTGTGATATATATAATGATGTATTATATCTTCGAGAAGTAACGTTATTCACTTAAAATTTGACCATGTAAAAACATCTAACATCTGTTCGAGGAGAGGCCATACTTGCATAAAATAACTAAAAAGCACAAAAGGAAGCCACCTAATAATCGTACTTGACATTACCAACTTTGTATTTTCCATTTATAGATCAGCTATCTTCCAAGATAGGCGTGCTGAAGCAAATTGCCCGCGACCACACATTTGTTGCGCCCATTTAACTTAGAATTTAACAACGACAGAATCACATACATTCCTAAAGAAATTAAGGTGGCACTCACACTACCAACCCGTGTGCATAGACCAAATCACCTTCACCTTATATGCGCACAATGCGTAAAACCAAAACATTATCATGCCCCATTATCGGTATAGTAAGTACTTGTGTATTTTACATTTTAAAATGTAATATTACTCGGCCGAGACCATTCCGCTGGTCTTTTAGGCCATTCCCGGACGAAGGCCGCGATGGCAGTCGTCTGAAACGTTCTGAATATAGGCCCGGGTAATTTAAATTGAAAGTTTACGGCCGTCTTTATCGGCTCGATTCCGCTTAAGTGTGTAAACACCGCGATATGAAGCCCAAATGTACGACGCAGACGGCCACTCGACTTATCTAGCTTTTTATTGTTTTGCCTGAATATTTTTTATGTGTCGACTTTTACAGTAATGGTGGTGTTAGCATCGCCTCTGTCTGAATAGTGGAATGTGTTGTGTGATGTGTGCTCAGACAAAATGATGAAAATGTAGAGGGATAACGAAGTCTCGGGTTTCCTAGTATTTCAATCTAAATTCGACAATAATAAACATTATTGTCGAATTCGCTCTAGACTTTTCTTTCCCTTACTTTGGGCTAACCTTTAAATTATGGAAACCGAAATGCTGCATTTGGGTTTTAATTTTTTTAGGTTTGTATTGACATTTTAACTTATCTATATCTATACATATAATAAAACAGTAAAAAAAGTGTGTCTGTACATTAAATATATTTCCAAAAAAAATATTGGGGGCGATGGAGACGTAGTAATAGAGTAAGAATTTAAAAAAAAATGTCTGTCTGTTTGTCTGTTTGTCTGTTTGTACACGCTAATCTCCGGAAATACTGGACGGATTCGAATGAAACTTTTTTTGTTATATAGCTATTAAGCCTGGGCAACATATAGGGTATAAATGATTTTGGAAAATGGAACGCCTGATGCAGAACCATAATGGTCCAGCTAAACTATAAGAGATATAAAAATGCCGCCATAGTAAAAGTTGTTCAGCCTGATGAGCATTTTCCAGAGACATAAAGTCCACGCGAACGAAGTCGCGGGCTTCGGCTAGTCTTAAATAAATAAATATATAGGGACAAATTACACTGATTGAGCTAGCCCCAAAGTAAGTTCGAGACTTGTGTTATGGGATACTAACTCAACGATACTATATTTTATAACAAATACATATATAGATAAATATCTTGTTTTTTTTTTGTATTTTGACAGTACATTTTTCGTAATTGTAAATTGTCCAAACCCAGAAATCTATTCCGTTCTTGCGTAATTTTGTCAAATGTACTAATGTTTGAGATATAGAGCAGATTTTTTTTTTCAAATTCTTTCTTAAAAATTGAAGTCTTCGCTTTATAAATTGATAGATTACTCACTATACATATAGGGCAGACTTTTAACGAATAAGACGGACAGTTGAGTGCTTGTTCTACACTCTATCTGTTTGGCGTAGCAATCACATGCTGCAGAATATTAGCATGTCCGTCAGTCATGCAATTTGTATGCTGATGCAGCGCGCGGGCAGACTGTGTGCTATTAACGAGCTCGCTGCAGTCAGCTAAGATGGTGCAAGTATGCAATCTCATTGCTGTTCTGATTTCAGTCTTTAGTCCTCTTCTTTGAAGCCTGTGTGTGTTTTTTGGTGCTCCTATATGAAGTGAGATTAATATTTTTTTCTCGAGTAACCCGTCGTTTGGGGCATAGACAATTTTTTTTACTGCGTTTAAATCTTTGAATAGGTATTTTGAAAATATTTTGAGCTTGTGATCACCATTTTTCGATTTATGAATTAGTTTTTGAAATATTTGGTTTTATAGTGCAATTCAGTAGGATATGTAACGAAGTTTAAAGGAAAACTATCAGAGCTAAGTAGGGTTTACAAATTAAAAAGTGGTAGGCAACCAATTTATTAAATGTATTCAGAAAAGGAAAATTTATACAAATTCAATAGAAAATTGTTTTTAGACGCTTTTAGTGGCGCCAACTCAAGTTGGCATTCGCAACTACGGAACCTTACACTGCGCGTGGCCCGACTCGCACTTGGCTGGTTATTTATTTTACTTTATTTAGATTATGAATAACATAACAGGTTATTAATAACAGGTTATATTATGCCAGCACAGCGTGGTGATAACGGCCAAATCCTCTGTTTCCAAGCCAGCAATGGACCGCAGTTTTAAATTACGACCTCAGTCTCAATGCCAACTTGTATAAGGAACAGCCAAAATTTCCACAGGTTAATATTTAGTGTGTTGTAAAAATGCAAGTCCCATTAAGCAAGATATCACAACATCTTCATAACGCCTTTTTCGACTGTTAAAAAATATCGTAAAGTATTTTTGGTTGCGTTCAAACTTTATCTTGGCACATAAAAAGTTTACAGCCTTATCCGTATGTAATGGGATGTACTAAAACTGAAATTGCCTAAATCTCGCATTTCATGGAACCTAAATTTCCAGAGGTTTCGTCGATTAGGGCAGTGTCTTGATGATAATAATGACCTCTATACATAATACATTTATTGCTACAAATCCTCTGCAGAGTGATTCAGTATCCGGTATTTTTCTGGTTGGAAAAAAATAGTTTTTATTATATTGACATACAATATCACGTCTTTATTGCTAACTTGCTGCGCTTCGCGGTGTTACCCGCGCCTAAAGTAGCCTATGTGTTAATCCAGGGTGTCAGCTTCCTGTATACCAAATTTTATTAAAATTGGTCCAGCCGTTTGAGCCATAAGACCCATAGGTTACGCGATTTAGCGCGATAACGGCATAATTCGGAAGTTCCAAGCCGATACTCGTATAAAACACATTACCGCCCCGCTTTGCCGATTAATTCCATCCTGCTGTTCCTCGGCCTAGTAATGATAAATGGCAGCCGAGTTTTTATCCCTTAAATATTCATCTACATATATACGATTTTCCCGCCGGGTTGTGCTACTGCCGGTCTGAATAAGTACCTATGTAGCAACCCTTAAGGTCGTGTCACGTGTATGCACTTTTATTTATATGCACCACACGCACATATAGACTATCTTAATCACTTATCACATTATAAAGCAACAAGATTTTACTGCGCGATTGTGTTCCTGATTTATCATAATGAATTATTATTTAAAATTACCTACAAGTGTTCTACTTTATTATCTACTCTTACATAAACGATGTGTTACCATGCGTTTGTTTACGTTTTAAGTTTTCAGTTTTTCTTATTAGTTTGCCTATCAAAAAAGAAAATCTGAAAACAGTTGCTGACATGTAACTAATTGTATTTTAATTAGGTACGACTGGTACGAGCCCATTTAATCTTGCTTACAGAGCTTATGCAGTGCATGACAGGTCCAGAGTTACCAATCGTCTTAGTGTAAGTCAAAATTTTATAATGAAAAATAAAATTGATCAAAAATATTTATATCGCCCGTGACTTCGTTTGCGTAGACTTTATGGCACTTTTATCCTACAAATTAGCGAACATAACTCACAGACAAACAGACAAGAATTCTAACAATCATTGTAGTGGACTCTATTGCGTTGATAAAGGCCCCCATTCCTCCTCATTTATCTCCTATGTATAGGCAGCGATCAGTTACATTTTTATCATATGTATGATGATGATGACATCGATGTTTGTTGCCGATACTGCATGCATAAAAATAAAGCCCTTGTCATTCAAGAAATATTTTCATTGAAATTGTAATGTTGGGTGAGTGCTGAGACGGGCCGATGAGCCTTGACACACCGGGTATTTAAATGCATTTGTGCAGGCATTGGGAAACTAGCCTTTGTCTTCTGTATGCACATTTATGAGAGGTGACCATTATATTTACATATCTTCTGAAACAAATAAAGTACACACGCTTAATTTTAAGTCAAACTCACTTGGCCGCAGGTTTGCTTGGTTGCTTTTGTTGCGGCAAAAATGTATGAACATTGGTGCCACAAGCAAATGTATCCTAGCTAGACGATTCCAAACAACTCATATATCGTAAAATTGTTTGTTGGTTTTACACAAATGAATGAAGATTACTAGCCAAAGCCCGCGACTTCGTTCGCGTGGATTTTATGACTTCGGAAAATACTCATCAGGCTGAACAACTTTTGCTAAGGCGTCATTTTTAGGGTTCCGTAGCCAAATGGCAAAAACGGAACCCTTATAGATTCGTCATGTCTGTCTGTCTGTCCGTCCGTATGTCACAGCCACTTTTTTCCGAAACTATAAGACCTATACTGTTGAAACTTGGTAAGTAGATGTATTATGTGAACCGCATTAAGGTTTTGACACAAAAATAGAAAAAAAAACAATAAATTTTGGGGGTTCCCCAAACTTAGAACTGAAACTCAAAAAAATATTTTTAATCAAACCCATACGTGTGGGGTATCTATGGATAGGTCTTCAGAAATGATATTGAGGTTTCTAATATCATTTTATACTAAACCGAATACTTTGCGCGAGAGACACTTCCAAAGTGGAAAAAAGTGTGTCGTCCCCCCCCCCCCCCCCGTAACTTCTAAAATAAGAGAATGATAAAACTAAAAAAATATATGATGTTCATTACCATGAAAACTACCAGCGAAAATTGGTTTGAACAAGATCTAGTAAGAAGTTTTTTTTAAATATTTCATAAACTGCAATTTACCTTTCATTCAATAAACTCAAATATAAAAATTTAAAAAAAAGTACTACTACGGAACCCTTCATGGGCGAGTCCGACTCGCACTTGGCCGCTTATTGTATTTCTGATAGTTTAGGTGGACCATTATGGTATTGCATTAGGTGTTCCATTTTCCAAAATCAATTATACCCTTTATGTTGCCCAGGCTTAACAGCTATATAACAAAAAAAGTTTCATTTGGATCCGACCAGTTTTTCTATAGATTTGCATGTATGCATGCATGCATGCATTCATGAAACAGACAGATTGAAAAAAAAAGTCACTCTATTAGGTACTGTATCTCCATCGCCCTAAATATCTTTTTTTGGAAATGTATTCATTTGACAGACACATATTTTTTATTGTTTTAATTTATGCACAGATAGATAATGTATACTAGGTATGCGGTATCCTAAGACATCGAAATGGAGCTCTAGTGGTTAACAGTGCGAATTAATACCAATTTTCACATATAGTAACAATAAGATATAATATATAACTTAAAAAGTTGTTTTCATAAACCGGGTTTGATATCTACGCGCGGTCGGCATCCTCGACTTAAGAGTTATCTAAAGTGCATCGAGCCGACTGCAAGCGCCGGCTTATGTTATTGTGTCTAATGTCCATATTAAGATACAGATTGTGACCCTGATGATTTTATTGTTGTGCTTGCATTTAAAATGAGACTCCCTTTTTTTGTAGTTTGTGTGTATGTTCGTAGGTTTACTTTAGAGATACCAGTAGCAGATTTGCAATCGCCATAAACCATGTAGTGCCAGCCGCTCTCATTCAGTACTACATATGAACTTACTTTCCAACTTTCAACGAAATAGGTTTATATCACTGAAAATATGTGGCATGAGTGTATTATTGCAATATTCGCTCCTAATACGTGGATGCCGTGTGGTATCCGATAGAGCAGAATAGGACCACTCCAAGTCTTCCCGTGGATGTCGTAGAAGGCGACTAAGGAATTACAAGCTAAATAAAGCTTTAAAACTTCAAAGAGACCTATCCAACCCTTCTGGCCAGCGTGGAGAGTCAGAGAGAGAGTAGGTCAAATCCTCTAGCTGCTCTAGCCAAGTATATGGTTTTGGTAGAGAGGGTCGTGCTCTTGCAGTGGAGACAAAAAGACATGATGATGAATACATGGCTGCCCTAGGCCCGGAGCTAACTGACCTTACGGAAAAATCCACCATTGACCTTTTCAAAGGAAAAATCTTCCCGCCAGGCGCAGTGTTGTTCTTGTGCCTGGAGTACTTCAGCACAGCGCGAACTGTTTTCTTGACGGAGGTTAATTTAGGCAGTTGATTGTCCAAACTCTTATAGTTTGTGGCAGGATTTTCATACTGATTGTGACAGATAAATTGCCTTTGGTGAGTTAAAGTAGCTCTACTTAACGTAGTCGTCACATTTGGTATTCAATGAATCCTTAAGGACACTGTTTTGACAAGTACGAAAAAGTTACAGCAATATGGTAATTGACGACTAATCCAAAAATAAATACTGACTATACTCAAAACTTTACAATTTACAGTTAAGTTTATCCCATGACAAATTCAATGAAACTGGTTTGGATTATTAACTTTTCTCTTACTAGACCAATTGCTAAAATGAAACTTATTTTCAGTTTCAGTAGTCCAATTAACTTATAGCTAGTATACAAGATATTATAATGACAATGTAATTAATTTAAAATAGCAGTCTCATACAGACATATTTGATAGACTGGTACTTATCATAAGAATTAGAAAATTATACATGCGATTTATAAGATCTTCAAGTTAGAATCTACGAGCAGTCGTCTATTACACGACTACAAGTGTCCTAAAATTCAAAATATACATGTGTCCTTGAGAAGTCGTTTGTTGTTATTCGTATCCGTATCTATATTGAGATCAAGAAAAAAACTGTAACGTACACTCACGCGTACATACCTTCATGTCATCATTTCGTATAGCAACGCCTGTGAATGAATCACCAGAGTACAAGTTTTTACTTTCCGCGATCCGTTCCGTGACGGTTTTTTTGCGGGTAAATCCCAAACTTTATCCGACTTCCAAAAGGAGGATCAATATGAATAATTCTTTTTTTGTTTGAAAGGATACCCTTTCACCTCACAAGTATACACTTGTGAGGTGGTCCTATAGAAATTTTATCAAAATCGGTCGTGTAATATCACCCCCAAGGTGAAGTCGGTTGTTAGTTTGGAAAAATTATTGTAACATCTCTTTTTTAACATAAAATATAGTATCTTTGAGTAAGTATCGCATAACACAAATTCAAGCTTTGAGGCTAGCTCAATCAATGTAATTTTTGTCCTATATATTTTTTTATTTTTATTCGTAAATTCGGTAGTCATTTGTTGACACTGGTGATGGATCGAGTCGGCCAACACAATTACTAAAAGTATTGGTAAATTTGGTAAGCTTATCTAGAAAGTTATGGGCCCAGATGTCGTTGATGTATTAGGGGAAAACAGAGTGATTAATATTAATATTGTCTGGAGTTTTCCTGTCCGTACCTATACTTATTATTTTAGACGTATCTTCGTTGAAGGTCGTGATCGTTATGCGGAATTAAATTCTATAACTTTCGTGACAATGTATGGAGAGGTTAGGCATTGCTGTCGCCGTGTCTTAGTAAGTCTTCTCTACTTTCAGATATCTTCTGACTTTTTCTTCCTCCGGAATTCCGGATAGAGATTCTGTTCCGTTCAGTTTTTTTTTAAATAATTTGGTTTACTTCATGCTTATCAATTAATTGAGTTAATCTATTTTTGATTGATTAAATCGAAAACTATCTCGAGGTATTAGCACGTTTTAGATATTTTTAATTTAACATATTTTATAAATTATTATCTTTTCTGTTGTGTCTTTTGTGACATCGTCCTCATTTTATTTCATTCGTCCTCATGTTTTTAACGCACTTACTTGTGTTTTTAGTTGTACATTTGAACAAAGCAAAATGACAAATTTCTCTTACATTAATGCAGAATTTAGATTTTCTGCTTATTTCTCCGTAACAGAAGACATCAACGAGCCTTAAAGAAGCGAACCATTTAAAAATGACGTCATCATGTTCCCGAATGTTACTTTCTAGTTAGGAGATGAAAAACATAATAAAATGGTTAAAACAACTGAATTTCGACAATTGTTACTCTGTATATGTTTCATGTAACAAATAAGACTTCTTGGATACATTGAAATAAATCTAGCCTTTTAATCTACTTGAGTTTTCTAGTTCCGATCTCATATGCCTAGAAATGGCGTGTGGTTTCCGGCAGAGTAAAATAGAACCACTCCAAGTCCTCCCGTGGATGTAGAAGGTCGACTTAGGAAATACAAGCTAATCAAAGCTTATAAAAATCAATGAGACCTCTCCAACCCGTCTTTAGCGAGGAGAGTGTAGGCCAAGTCCTCTGGCTGTTTTGGCCAAGTATGGCTCTGGTTGTATAGAGAGGGTCGTGCTCCTGCAGTGGAGACCTGATCAAAATGATGATAGCCTAGAAATAGACTTAGCATAAGCAAATCTAATTAATTACCTGTATATAAATCAGTGTTATACAAACTCGAAACATTGTTATTAACAAGGGCTTACATATTTGATGGACGTTGCTGTTGTTCGCTTTTGGACTGCAAAAAGATAACGCTAAGTACACATGTCTGGGCGGCAGTACTGTAGCCATAAAATTATGTCAGGAGACGCTGTATCAAATCTATTTCAGAGATACAATCCGTCTTATAACGAAAAACTCGCTGACTAGTTAATCGTTTTGGGTTTAAACAATTATCTATCCAAAATAAGCTGACATTAACTTTCTTAACTTGGTATCGACTTGATAATAACGGTGGGTGTATCTCAGGGACGTGCATCACCGATTATTGCAGGATAGACTAATTGTGGGGCCTTTGCCCAGCAGTGGAACAAAAAAAAACTCTGACTGAACTGACCCTATTAGTGTGTTTACATCCCGAGAGCCACTTATAATACGCGTCATATTGTTTAATACTATTAAATGTTCTTTTTAGCTTACCGCTTGTTTGAATGAAATCCAAAATAGGCTGGCATCGGCCATTTATGATTATTGCTCTTTTGTCCTCAAAAGTTAGAACAAACACCTGGTGCACAACTTTTACATGAAAATCTTTCCATTGCATTAAAGCGTTGTTATAAAGCGGTAATAAAGTTTTCCTCCTAATTTCATTTGCGATAGCAAACAAAGTTCAGAGCAGATCGTAATCACTTCACTTGTAATTTGTAATGCGACAATGCAAATAATTATCATTGGACAAGAAAAAATATCAAATATATACGACTGACACAAAAGTTTACGTAATTTCATTTTATCCTCGAACATATTCCGCGTATTTAAATTGGTAGCGTAACACAAGCGAGAACCAATAACTTTCTACTTTTCATTACGGAGTGCTTCAAGGAACAAATAAAAAGGCTCGAAATCGATATCATTCCTTATTGGTCAAAAGTGAAAAGAGATAAAAAACGTTGATTATTGAGATAGAACTAGCTTAAAGATAAGGGCCATTTTTGAAACTCAGTATTTCACTAACCTAATGGTTTTTTCCATACAAAAATTAGCTTTGTATAACTGACGCGTTTTAAAAATGGCTGGCATAAGCTCTTGTCTTAGATATTGGTTGTGTGTGCGGATATTTCGCGTGTGTGTGCGTCGATGAAATACGTAGACGATCACACTACACATGCAAATTCCTATCCGTGCACTGTGAATGTGTGTAAATCGAGACACTATGGAGAATTGTCTTCTAGGTAGCTGCCTAGAGTACTGCGTATATATATACGTATACCTACACTAAGTAAGCGAGTACGTAGCCAGCATATGGCGCGATGGACAGGAAAGCGCGCGTTTATTTGAAAATATTAGTCTATTATAATTTATTTTGAAATAAAAAAATGTGCATATATTAGGGAACCTCCGGGTAGACAAAGTCTTTGAGTCTCTATGGAAAGCACGTGCCTGGTGTATCTACTAGGATAGATGTAATATAGCTTTGTCGTGGGCTTATTTCGATCTATAAGTAGTTCATTTATAACTATATCAAATACATTTGCTTTTCAGAAACTTTTGTCTTTTAAAAGCGTAGCGGGCTTATTAGAAATATAATAAAACTGCACCCCGTGGTTTTACCCGCGCCTTAAGTAGCCTATGTGTTAATCCAGGGTGTCAGTTTCCTGCACACCAAATTTTAACAATATTGGTCCAGCTGATTGCGCGTGAAGAAGACACACACACGCTTTATAATATGAGTGTGATAGTGTCATGTTCTCTTTTCTGCTTTCGGCTCTGCTCTGTTACGTATATGTAGACTTTAAGATTCAAGTGCTTGTTGTCCCGTCATATGACGGAATTACATAGCTCAATTAATAATGCATTATCTCAAGAAAAAACATGATGTGGTGTAGTGACTCACACGGATCTTGGTAACAACGCACTGATTTTAGTTAGATACTCCGAGAAGTATTATGAGGAATACCTATTTATTACGTAGCTCATTAATCAATATTACAATATGATTGTTCATCAACGTTTCTGTTGGTTGGTGCCTTTTTGGTTGTTTAGTTCTTCTTCGTGTCACAATTATTTTTAGAAATTTATGATTTTACGGTAGGTAGAAAAAAGTATAAGAATACTTAATCAGTAAAACAAATTTGTTGATAAAAACACATTATAAATAAAACTTCAAAAGTATACAATTTGTTTGCTGTGATGAAGATTACAGTCTTGATTTATTATACAGATCGGTCGTGTCGAGAATGAAAATTTTCCCATTTAATTTTGTCGAGTATCCTAGACAATCGAGCTTCATTTTTACTATGTGACGCACATACCCCATAACTTCATACAGTCATACTTACTCCAAAACAACAGGCCCTTACATGGAGTTGTTTTGATCCAAGCCCACGGTGATACATACGCATAGCACCGCACAGGAAATCTTGACTTCCGCCGTCTAGGATGTTAACCCTTGACAATGAATCGCTAATAAAATACTGTCCGTCTGTCGTTAAAAGTAATGGGTGCGTAGCGGCGACGGGTTGTGGTCCCTTTGGGTCTTCTGGACGAACTTATGGTTGTCACCTCATTTAGGCTAACCAGAGACAGAGTCCGAAACTGAACTTCGACAAAGCTAATTAGGACATCACTTTATTTCGACAATATGTTTACAACGTGGAAGGGACATGCTCGTATTAAATGAGACCACGGGCTATACGAGATCACTGTAGTATAATGAAATTAAAATAACAGACAAAAATATAAAAAAAAATGGCATTTCTATACGAAAGTGTGCAGCCGCCCGGGCAAGTTGTATGGGAATGTAATTTTTTTGTTGTTTGTTTATTGAATATGTA
This sequence comes from Acrobasis consociella, assembly GCA_963555685.1. Lineage (NCBI taxonomy): Eukaryota > Metazoa > Arthropoda > Insecta > Lepidoptera > Pyralidae > Acrobasis > Acrobasis consociella. The sequence goes on along the minus strand of OY743122.1, from coordinate 7,218,522 downwards.
CATCTTTTCCAAGTTGTTTATGACCCTGTGTACAGTGGATCCTTGTTTACTACGGAACCCTTAAAAATATTGACAATAATTAATCGAATAAAACTGAATCTAATTACATATATTTAACTGTAAATTGAACTAGAACTATTCTCTAAGTGCTTTTTATCATAGTTTTAAAATCAGGATTAACCGGTGGAGTAAATCGGGAGCACACCTTAGTTACCCGCCATTTATGGTCCACTGGCATTGCACTGTTTTTATGTACGCGTATGTGCTACAAATTAGGTGGTGTTTTTGTGAGAATTCCTAGACGATGACGACTGTGCCCTAGGATATATTTAAGATAGGTACCTAATAAATCTGGTGTCTGCTCTAGAATCATATTTACGGCATCTGTTCGCGCATTCATTTTGAAGAATTGATTATGTTGAAATCTATTGCAAAATATTTTTAGAATTTAATATGTAGGTATAAAATTACCTACATCTTATATTCTAAAAATATTTTTAGAAAAAGATATAAGTATCAATCTTGCTCAGTAAATCATTATCATCATCATTTCAGCCACATAACATCTACTGCTGGACATAGGCCTCACCCAAAGATTTCCAAAATGACCGATCAAGAGCGGCCCGCATCCAGCGCTTTCCAGCGATCCTGGTCAGGTCATGTACATAGGGCGCACTGTAAGTTTCCGGAACTGGCCACTTACATAAACAATATTTCAAAATTTATTGCAACATTTGAAAATAGAACTCTTTGGCTGTAGAATGCAGTTGGTTTCATCTGACTGTCTTTTGTTTTTACCTTGTGGCGCCATTTAAAAAATTGTGTGTCTGCATCAACATGGATTTAACTCGGGAAAATTTTCTTAGTATGATTTTCTACGATTTTAAGTGTAATTTGACAGCTCAACAGAGCATCGCTCGGCTTGAAACAGCTTTTGGCAATGAAGCACCATGCAAGACAACTGTTTATAGCTGGTTTGCAGAATTCAAGCGTGGTAGTATCAATCTCAGTGACGAATCTCGCGATGGTCGGCCGTCCACCGCTGTGACCAACAAAAACATCGATGCTGTGCGCCGTATGATTGAAACAGACAGGCATGTGACCTACCATGAAATTCGCGCATCCTTAGAAATAGGCATGAGTCAAATACAATTAATCCTACACAAAAATTTGGGTGTGAGAAAGCTGTGCTCGCGGTGGATCCCACACAACTTGACCGAGGCTCAAAAAACGGACCGCGTCACTTGGTGCAGTGCCATGCTTACCAGATTCAACGAAGGTGCGTCAAATTTGGTGTGGGACATAGTAACAGGTGACGAAACATGGATTTATTGCTACGATCCCAAAACAAAGCAGCAATCGAGCGTATGGGTCTTTCAAGATGAGCCGAAACCAACCAAAGTGGCGCGCGTAAAAAGTGCATCTAAGCGGATGATTGCTTCTTTTTTAATAAAACTGGACACGTGGCTACTGTTGCTTTAGAGAATCGTCGTACAGTGAATAGTGACTGGTACACGACCATTTGTTTGCCGGAAGTTATTGACGAACTCCGTAAAAATAACCGTAAACGCCGTATCATCCTGCACCACGACAATGCTAGTTCTCACACGGCCAGACAGAGAAACGACTTTTTGAAGGCGAAAAATGTAGAACTCATGAGTCATCCTGCATACAGTCCCGACCTGGCACCTCGTGACATTTTTCTGTTCCCAAAAATTAAGAACCAATTACGCGGTCAACGATTTTCATCACCAGAAGAGGCTGTCGAGGAGTATGAAAAACACGTTTCAGAGGTCACCACAGAGGAGTGGCACAAAAGTTTTCAAAACTGGTTTCATCGAATGAAAAAGTGCATAGACGCCAAGGGAGATTATTTTGAAAAACAATAAATTAATTTTGTACCTTTAATAGTATTTTTTCATATTCATTCCGGAAACTTATAGTGCGCCCCACGTAACCACTTTATAGGTGGGTGCCCTACGCTTCGCTTGCCAGTACGCGGTCGCCATTCTAGAACCTTTTTGCCCCATCGGCCATCAATTCGTCGCGCTGTGTCCCGCCCACTGCCACTTCAACGATCTAATCCGCTGGGCTATATCAGTCACTTTTGTTCTCCTACGAATTTTCTTATTTCTAATTTGATCACGATGCATAGCCCATAGCGCGTTGAGTGACCTTGAGCCTTCTTATGGGATCCATAGTAAGGGACCACGTTTCAGAGCCATAAGTTAGCCATAAGTCTTAAAGCACATAGGTACTTTGGACGAGAAGACACTACGTAACTTTCCGAACGCTGTTTTGTTAACTTCTTTTTCCTTAGCAACAATAATGAAGTCCGATATGAATGAATATGTACTAACGATAAACATAGCTTTAAATGGAAAATATCTGCAAAAGTTTTCCTACGGAGGATTGACCGCCATTATTTTTGTTGAATCACATTGTGCGTCATTGGGATTGTAATAACAACTTCACGATTCAACAAATTGACAAACAATATGTGCGTGCTTTGTGGTGGTTTGTACGGCCAATTATCTTCATTATCTCCTTTGATCTATTCATTCATAATAATGCATCTGTATAATAAGTGATTATCTTTGGGGATTCTTACCAGCCTATTAGACAATGGATCGGAAGGCCTCTCGCTATCAAGAGATTATTTGCCCATAATCACCATGCTGGGCTGGCGGGTCGGTCATCGCAGTAGACGGTATAAAGTCGTATAGACAACGCTGGTACCCTTTCTTTATTTCACCGATCACTTCTGTCACTGAAAGAAGAAAGAGTTATATATAATATTTTTTATTTTACTTTATTATACACGTAATTGGTGGACTTTTGGTGGACTTAATGGCATAGGCTATATTTACCAGTCACCCCACTGTATCACCAACAAATCTGTCTATACATATAATAAAACAGTAAAAAAGTGTGTCTGTACATTACATATATTTAAAAAAAAAATGTTGGGGCGATGGAGAAATAGTAATAGAGTAAGAATTTAAAAAAATGTCTGTGTGTTTGTCTGTATGTCTGTTTGTTTGTACACGCTAATCTCCGGAAATACTGGACGGATTCGAATGAAACTTTTTTTTTTATATAGCTGTAAAGCCTGGGCAACATATAGGGTATATATGATCTAGAAAAATAGAACACCTGATGCAGATCTACCTATACTGGTCCGGCTAAACTATAAGAAATATTAAAATGACGCCTTAGTAAAAGTTGTTCAGCCTGATGAGCATTTTTCAGAGACATAAAGTCCACGCTAACGAAGTCGCGGGCTTCGGCTAGTAATAGAATATATCTTTAATTGTTTATTTTCATTATTTCCACAGACCAACATAAACATAGGTCAACTAAGAGTAGTATTTCATCCGTAACATTATTCGCCAATACGGTTACTTACACATTTATATCAGCATTTACAAATAGTTGTACAGAATATAGATAGAACTGTATCATTAAATTTAGTGTTTTGTTTCAGGTACCTCTGATTAGCAACGAAGGTAAATCAGGTCTAGGATCTACGGCGCCTGCCCCCGCGCCCTTGAAAGTCAACGCACTAGGGAAGGCCACGATACACCTGGCCAACAGGAGCAAACTGCTCAAGCCCCCCGCTAAGGCCTTCCAGAATCCGTTGGACGAGTCTGACGAGGAATGAGTTGTTATGGTACTGAGTATGATGAGTTACAAGACCGAACTTACCTTATACACAGATTATACAAATTGTAAATCTGTTACCTTGCCATATTCTCAGACGTACCTATAACGAACATACTGAACAACTTTTCCCAAGGATCGTAGGTCGAAATATAAAAAAAAAAATGGACTTCCCATACTAAATCGATCAGCTGATTAGCAATTTCGTAAGAGGCAACTTTTTTTTTCATATTTCGGCCTCTGCTCTTTGGGAAAGTTGTTCAGTATGATCGGTATCGGTATGTCTGAGAATATTGCAAGGTTACAGATTTACACCCTGTATATAAGGTCGTTATTGAGTTCAAATATGTTAATGACAAGCTCTGACATATATACGATAAGTAACCTGATCACGTGCTGTATCTGAATACTTTTTCAATGAGAAGCCACGAAGGATTTTTTTCAAAACGATAGACCGAACTAAAATTACTTGTTATAATTGATTTGATTGTACTTTTTGTACGATACTCGTACTTGTCCGCACGAAAACTCCCAATTTTTTATGTCAATGTCAATGCATAACATGGAAAACGGTTATTGTACGTAGAAAGTTATGCTTTCACCTAACTTATTATACCAAAAATCCTTATCTGTTTAGCCCAAAAAAAAAAGCATTGAAAAGAATCTTTCAAACCCGGTCTAATTTGAAATATGAGATTTATCATACGTTAATTTATTTTGACTGTTACAAGAACATAGAGAAAAAGAGACCTGTAACATAACATTTAGTCGAGGATGTTCTTACTTCTTTTAACTAAAACAGCTTGCTCAACTGAAGTTAATCTCAAGAGTACAAGAACATACTGATTTTGTTTTCAATGAAATAATTTAAGTTATTATTTATTTAAAGGAGATAAATACTGAAACACATGAATTATGTAGGAAAGGTGTAACCCGACTACCTGTAAGTTTACCTAAATAACTAACTATGTTATATTATAACTGTTTAGTTTTAAACTGTTAAGTTAGAATATGTAGAAATATTTTATGTAATTTATTGTAAAATATAAATATATACAAATGTAAATACATAATGCACTTTTTCATTGGACTCTTTATATGAACCTGCTTTAAAAACGACGGTCACAATTCTAGTAAATCCTGTCATTTAAAAACCGCGGTTGCAGTTTTTACATGCACGCGCTGCACAATGGTTAATTTCGATGTTTAAGACGGGTAGTTTTTGTTAATATTTCTTCCATGTTGGTCTGGGAGAAAGAAAAAACTCAAAATGTACCAGCATCCACAGTTCCCGCGCAGATCCTAAAAGCCGATCCAGAAAATTGACAAAAATTCAAATCATGTCAATAAATGATGACGCTACCAACCCGTTACTATTTTAAATTCCTTTTTCTACTAGTACAATTTAAAAAGTAAGCATTTTAATTAAGTATTGTTTGCATATTTTCAATAAAGTGATACTTTCTAATTTATTTGGTATTCTTGCTTTTATTTAGTTTTATCTTACATGTGCCTTTATAGAAGGTTTAACAAAATATACTGAAACTATTTTAAGGGTGAATTTAGTCCATGATATAAAGCAACTTTCTCGAAGGAACGCTTATCGAAATATAAAAAGCTTATCAGCTGATCCGAGTTTGTACGGAAAGACGATTTTATTTTTCAACATATGTTCCTTGAGGAAAGTTGTTCATTATCAAGAACTGAATTCACTTAAAAAAAATAGTTTTAATAAATTTTGCTACACCTTATATATCTAAATATAAATAAGGAGAAAAGAAAACAAATTTCTTTACTGCTATTCCTTTTTAATATTTGTCCTAAAGAATAAACATGTTCAGTGTTTATTAGAAAATAAATTTTGTCCGCTTAGAAACGTTAAACGAAAGGGTGTGCGCCGCATGGAGTGGTTTAAGCATTTCCGTCGCCCGCGTAATCAAAAGGTTGCCACGAAAGTGCAGCTTATTGCATAGCACACGCGACCGTCTGAACGACATCCCGTCTACTTCTAAAACATAGACAGGGCAGAAGTATTTCTTTTATAAATGCTACTAGTAATCAATTCGCTAGGTTCCAACAAATCAAATCAGACACTTTTCATTTTCTTTCGGAAGATATTTTAGACCTAAATGTTTATTTTTCATTAGAAGAAGAAAACAAATTTAGACCACCTTAAAATGGTCGAGCCCTGTGCACCTACAGAAGTGGACGCATTTGCAGACCAAAAGAATGGCTTATATTGCACACGCGACACTGTACGACATCCCGTCTATTTCTACAATATATCATGAACAATAGACCTAGAATATGTTTAACTCTGCCCTAAGGTTAGATATTATTACTCAATTGCACATACGCACTGTGTGGTTCTTTTGAAATAAACTCAAAATGGGCCTGTTTTTTTAAAATGAATCGTATCGTAATAAAACAAATAAATCTGTGAAATTAATACAAAATTCAAAGAAGTGGCTGGTCACGTTTATAGCGTGAGACTTCTTAAAGAATGCATTTTATGATTATTTAGATTCAGCCCATGGTACTAAATAAATACGTGATTGTGTATCTAGAACAATTCGTTTGCAAGGGTCTGTGGTAAAACGGACTTTCTGTTTTATCATTTGTACTGCTCCAGGCTAATTTTGCAAAGGCTAGCTAGCCGATGAATATTCATGGGTGTTAAAATAAATTATTTCTCGTAGAATATTTTAATTGTGTTGTACGATAATTTGGTTTTGCAATGCCCGTTGTGAGATGTATGTTTAAGTTTTATTTACTTAGCATTAGCGCTTTGGTTTCTACACTGCAGCACAAAGCTGAGCTGACCGCCTTTTCAGCCTTATAAAGATACTCGTAAGTATGGTACATAAGTTCTTTTACATATTCCTGCAATTTTTTGCCGAATAAAGATTGTCTTTCTTTCTTTTTTAAGTAAGAGTGCTTGTTACTTTTTCTACAGCCTAACTGCCACAAAATTATCTGAATAGTGCAGCTCTGATAAAAAGAAAACAGCGTAGTACGGCACCTAATGCACAAAAGCAATTTTCAACGCTGTATTATTCAGAAAATAGGGAGACATGGAAAATACTCCACCGACAAGAACCTAATTCTTAAATTTATTGATGATAATGATTATTCAGTCATGGTTTAACTCTACAAACAGATCTCAATCAGGCTTTTGAAATATACATTTCAAAGTTTTTGTGTCTGGGAAGGCGAGTGTGACCATGCAACTATATTAAGCATAGAAATAGAATGTAACTTCTTAAATCTATGATATTTACTATACTTCTTTTGTTTTCTAACTCCCCATTTTTAAAGATAGGCTCTATAGGCCAAAACAGCCCATATCATTTTGAACACTCTGTAACCCAGATCACGTAAGACCAAGGAGAAAACCGAGTACAGGAAACAGCAGCATGCAATCACACGGGATAATTCCTCGAAACAGTCACAGATGACGGCAAAAAGCTCCCATTCGAAAGCTGCATAGTATTTAGTTCCCGCGACGGCCGCAGCATAAAAATACGAACATTTGCATTTCCTGCGAGTTCTGGGTAATTATTCATACGAACGCATTACTACTGAATGCCGTCTGATTGAATACGTGCCTCTTATTGACAGATAGGGCTGGCGGCCGAGGGTTTCGATATTCACGTTATGCCTTTGAAAAGTGAGACATCGACATCTCGGCTTTTCGTTTATACACTTGAACTTACCTAGGCTAGACCTGTTTTTCAAAACGCCCCCTGCTTAGTGTTGTGATTATGGGCAAATCCTCCTTTTAGTGGGACAGATCTTTAGGTCTGCAGTGCACTGATAGATTCCGTAAACCTAAGTAATTAGCATTCATGATGAACTCCTGCAACTGGATTCAGAAAACGTGATATTAATATACCTACGTCCAGTGATGCTCCAGTTGGAAGCGCATGGAAATGTTAGTTATTCGAAATTCGTTAACATTACGTTGATTAATTACTTACTCGTACTTCTTATTTCTTTATTTACCTTGTCAGAGTAGCCCTGCATCTGGAGTAGGGCGGGGCGTTGCGCCAGCGCAATCGGCTTCTAGGAACCGAGGCCCAGGTGTGTGTCATTTGCTGTGACGCGGCTAGATTGATTGTCGGCCGCGGGCTGCCGTAATAGTTACTCATTATGTTACTACAGCAGTATTACTGGTAATGATTGGAAAATATCGTCAAGTACAAATAACTCTTTCGAGTTCGGAAAATATAATGTAATGTAGTTTGTATTTGCTGACTCTAGATACAGATTGTAAAAAAATCAGTAGTTATATCTCTGTCTAAATCTACTTAATAAAAGGGAAACACAGGACAGCTGTCGACAACCGAAACCACTTCTTAGAAGTAGTTCATACCATGCCAGACTTTTTTAGCAACCCTAAATCATCCAACATATCCGACATAATTATCTACGCTCTATTTTGGGATAGACACTAGGGACCCTATTTTTTAGGGTTCTGTAGTAAAAAATACATAAACTTCCAGCCGTTTGCCTTCTGTTTGTATGTAGGTATGTTCGCTTTAATCTTTAGATGTTCGTAAGTGACCTTATCGACAGTGAGAGAAACAGCATCCTATCGACAAGCGATCGTAAACAATTATTTTTATATGAAACAGATTCAATTTTGACTCCTGGCTTTTATTTAATAAAACTATAAGTATAAATTTAACAATGTCCCTGCAAATGGTTTCGAAGAAGGATTTTTGTGTTACTCATTTAAATGACATGTTGTTTAACACCTTGATGGGCCTTAAATGTTCAGCTTGAAAAATGATTAATTTCGAAGAACCGACTTTTTTCCTTATATTGATAAGTAGTGGATGACACTCGCAATAAGAATTTTTTAATCACGCTCGAGATGTTGAGACCTTAATTTTTAACTGAACCTTGCCTTAGCTCGAAACGTACATAACAAAGCACAAATCCAAACTTATACTACGCATAAATAAGTGGACTTTCCTATACCCCAGCTTCAGGTGGTTAGAATATTTATAAATATAAGTATACTTTCGCTAGGTTCCAACAAATCAAATCAGACACTTTTCATTTTCTTTCGGAAGATATTTTAGACCTAAATGTTTATTTTTCATTAGAAGAAGAAAACAAATTTAGACCACCTTAAAATGGTCGAGCCCTGTGCACCTACAGAAGTGGACGCATTTGCAGACCAAAAGAATGGCTTATATTGCACACGCGACACTGTACGACATCCCGTCTATTTCTACAATATATCATGAACAATAGACCTAGAATATGTTTAACTCTGCCCTAAGGTTAGATATTATTACTCAATTGCACATACGCACTGTGTGGTTCTTTTGAAATAAACTCAAAATGGGCCTGTTTTTTTAAAATGAATCGTATCGTAATAAAACAAATAAATCTGTGAAATTAATACAAAATTCAAAGAAGTGGCTGGTCACGTTTATAGCGTGAGACTTCTTAAAGAATGCATTTTATGATTATTTAGATTCAGCCCATGGTACTAAATAAATACGTGATTGTGTATCTAGAACAATTCGTTTGCAAGGGTCTGTGGTAAAACGGACTTTCTGTTTTATCATTTGTACTGCTCCAGGCTAATTTTGCAAAGGCTAGCTAGCCGATGAATATTCATGGGTGTTAAAATAAATTATTTCTCGTAGAATATTTTAATTGTGTTGTACGATAATTTGGTTTTGCAATGCCCGTTGTGAGATGTATGTTTAAGTTTTATTTACTTAGCATTAGCGCTTTGGTTTCTACACTGCAGCACAAAGCTGAGCTGACCGCCTTTTCAGCCTTATAAAGATACTCGTAAGTATGGTACATAAGTTCTTTTACATATTCCTGCAATTTTTTGCCGAATAAAGATTGTCTTTCTTTCTTTTTTAAGTAAGAGTGCTTGTTACTTTTTCTACAGCCTAACTGCCACAAAATTATCTGAATAGTGCAGCTCTGATAAAAAGAAAACAGCGTAGTACGGCACCTAATGCACAAAAGCAATTTTCAACGCTGTATTATTCAGAAAATAGGGAGACATGGAAAATACTCCACCGACAAGAACCTAATTCTTAAATTTATTGATGATAATGATTATTCAGTCATGGTTTAACTCTACAAACAGATCTCAATCAGGCTTTTGAAATATACATTTCAAAGTTTTTGTGTCTGGGAAGGCGAGTGTGACCATGCAACTATATTAAGCATAGAAATAGAATGTAACTTCTTAAATCTATGATATTTACTATACTTCTTTTGTTTTCTAACTCCCCATTTTTAAAGATAGGCTCTATAGGCCAAAACAGCCCATATCATTTTGAACACTCTGTAACCCAGATCACGTAAGACCAAGGAGAAAACCGAGTACAGGAAACAGCAGCATGCAATCACACGGGATAATTCCTCGAAACAGTCACAGATGACGGCAAAAAGCTCCCATTCGAAAGCTGCATAGTATTTAGTTCCCGCGACGGCCGCAGCATAAAAATACGAACATTTGCATTTCCTGCGAGTTCTGGGTAATTATTCATACGAACGCATTACTACTGAATGCCGTCTGATTGAATACGTGCCTCTTATTGACAGATAGGGCTGGCGGCCGAGGGTTTCGATATTCACGTTATGCCTTTGAAAAGTGAGACATCGACATCTCGGCTTTTCGTTTATACACTTGAACTTACCTAGGCTAGACCTGTTTTTATTGACTTGAATCAATCTCAGTCTCGGTGTTATGCAAATGTGACCAAAATTAGAATGCTTCACAGAGAGTGCACTATAAAGTAGTTACTAATCTTCCTATGGACGCTAACTAACCCAAAGAGAAATCAGCTTTTCTTACTTACAGACTCTACGCTTATGTTGTCACCACGCCTTTCCTTTTTCAGGGATGTCTTAAGAGGCGACTAAGAAAGGTAAAGGTACTGCAGAAAAGACAGCCGCGTTCTCTTAGCAAAGACTATCTAATGCGATCATCAAAACGCCCCCTGCTTAGTGTTGTGATTATGGGCAAATCCTCCTTTTAGTGGGACAGATCTTTAGGTCTGCAGTGCACTGATAGATTCCGTAAACCTAAGTAATTAGCATTCATGATGAACTCCTGCAACTGGATTCAGAAAACGTGATATTAATATACCTACGTCCAGTGATGCTCCAGTTGGAAGCGCATGGAAATGTTAGTTATTCGAAATTCGTTAACATTACGTTGATTAATTACTTACTCGTACTTCTTATTTCTTTATTTACCTTGTCAGAGTAGCCCTGCATCTGGAGTAGGGCGGGGCGTTGCGCCAGCGCAATCGGCTTCTAGGAACCGAGGCCCAGGTGTGTGTCATTTGCTGTGACGCGGCTAGATTGATTGTCGGCCGCGGGCTGCCGTAATAGTTACTCATTATGTTACTACAGCAGTATTACTGGTAATGATTGGAAAATATCGTCAAGTACAAATAACTCTTTCGAGTTCGGAAAATATAATGTAATGTAGTTTGTATTTGCTGACTCTAGATACAGATTGTAAAAAAATCAGTAGTTATATCTCTGTCTAAATCTACTTAATAAAAGGGAAACACAGGACAGCTGTCGACAACCGAAACCACTTCTTAGAAGTAGTTCATACCATGCCAGACTTTTTTAGCAACCCTAAATCATCCAACATATCCGACATAATTATCTACGCTCTATTTTGGGATAGACACTAGGGACCCTATTTTTTAGGGTTCTGTAGTAAAAAATACATAAACTTCCAGCCGTTTGCCTTCTGTTTGTATGTAGGTATGTTCGCTTTAATCTTTAGATGTTCGTAAGTGACCTTATCGACAGTGAGAGAAACAGCATCCTATCGACAAGCGATCGTAAACAATTATTTTTATATGAAACAGATTCAATTTTGACTCCTGGCTTTTATTTAATAAAACTATAAGTATAAATTTAACAATGTCCCTGCAAATGGTTTCGAAGAAGGATTTTTGTGTTACTCATTTAAATGACATGTTGTTTAACACCTTGATGGGCCTTAAATGTTCAGCTTGAAAAATGATTAATTTCGAAGAACCGACTTTTTTCCTTATATTGATAAGTAGTGGATGACACTCGCAATAAGAATTTTTTAATCACGCTCGAGATGTTGAGACCTTAATTTTTAACTGAACCTTGCCTTAGCTCGAAACGTACATAACAAAGCACAAATCCAAACTTATACTACGCATAAATAAGTGGACTTTCCTATACCCCAGCTTCAGGTGGTTAGAATATTTATAAATATAAGTATACCTATATTTTTTTATAGTGATGAAAATAGGGAGTCATGTAATCGACAAGAAACTAGTTCTTTAAAAAATTATTGAAAAAAATTTAATCTATTTATTTTTCGTAAATATGATATTTACCGCCTTATTCATAAATATTTGGCCAAGTGCGTGACACGCACTTGTATGTTATTTCGATATATAAATTACAACTCAGAATTTTTTCGTCGAACAAAAATTTGTACTATAGAACCAAATATTTCAGCAAAGGATTCCTAAATTGAAACAAGTAATTCACAAGCTCATAATATTTTTATAAAACCTATTTAAGAATACCCCACACGATGGGTTATTCGAGAAAAAAAATGCCCCACTAGTATTGAAAATTATCGTACGTAAGCTTAAGATGTAGTAGCAATTAGTTTCCTATCTATTATATTTACTACTGCATACCTGAAAAGGTAAAACTGTTGATACTTTTATTTATTTATTTATTTAATCTTAATTGTTCATCAAATACAAATTGTACAGAACAATAGGCGAACTTAACGCTAGAAGCGTTGTCTACCAGTCAACGTTTGGGTTTTTTTGAATTTTGGGTAAGTACTTTAATATTGTACTACCTATTTTTACACAGTTTAAGCAATAAAAAATTTGGAAGTTTGAAGAAAAGAATTAGCTTATTTATTTATTTTATTTAACCACTTTTTCGGCATGATCATGATTATGATATTAATAATAAATAAATATAATAAATATATAGGGACAATCACTTAGATTGAGCTAGCACCAAGGTATGTTCGAGACTTGTGTTCTAGGATACTAACTCAACGATACCATATTTTATATCAAATACATTGTAGACAAACATCCAAGACCCAAGTCAATCTGAACAAGATCATTTGCTATCTTGACCTGACCGGGAATCGAATCAGGGACCTCCGGTGTGACAGCGTGGCATGATGACCACTAGGCCACAGAGGTCGTCAAAATATACATAATTCAAATGCCAAATTACAGCTTTCTAGTACTTAGTAGAACCGCGGACGGAAAGATTGTCATGGCGAAACTTGTCATATAGTAGATAGTAATCTACTAATAAAACGAAAGCAGACTTTCAATGAATTTTCCATAAAAAAATTTGGTACTTTCCAACAACTGAAATCAGATACTTTTTTCTAAACTTAAAAACAAACATTTTTTATTAGATTGCATGAAATAAGTACAGACTAATGCATGACATCATAGTTTCTTTGAAGCAAATAGCGCTTTTAACAGTTTTCTGGATATGATCAATGACAACCTTATTTTGAGGTGTTTTATTTTCTTAACAGTACCAAATAATTTCTTTTTGACCCAGGAAAGTACACTAACTGAGCCAGGATGGTTATTTCGCCTTTCTGTGACTTCGTGCATAGACTATCAAAAACAGAAAAAAAATTACATTAGAAATGAAAATCATAACTAAAAGCTTTCAAATTCGGCCAAACAGACAGAACGGCCTTGATTTAAAATTCGTACCATTGTAAAGTAAATTAGTAAACAGATGTAAATGCCCTGGAGTCGAGCCTACTCAGGGGTTCGTTGGCGTTGAACTATTCTCAAAATGACTTGCAGTCGTAAAATGGTCTCGGGGAAAAAAGAAAAAGCCGTTAAAGGTTGGGACACATTTGGCAGCTCGGAACAGCACTTTCGTAGTAAGCCTCTTCTGTCGGTCACAACCGTCATTTGCTAGAGCCGGAGAGAGAGAGAGAGAGACGGAACGCCGCGGAACCATTACGTATTTATTCTGTGGCGGAACCGTCGATTCCGCGGAATTCCGTCTTTCTCTGACCCTAGTAAATGTAAGCGACCGAAAAGGATAGCAGTTTAGAGAAGTACTGTTCCATGCTGCTGTATGTGTTCCAGCGCTGGCTGGCTCAGGCTGTGTGACTGTAAGGCACGACGTGTTCGATCCTCACCACTCACTAGGCGCGACCTTTGACGTTTGTATTCATGTGCGGTCATTTTCGATTACCACCACTAGCATCCAGTCAAGGAAACCATCATGAGGAAATATGCAAACTAGCTCACTAGTTTGCAATTATTACTGTTGCCATAGGATATAAAGTGCCTGGGATTTTAGAGCATTTCAGTAGGTCGTTTTACGTATAGGTCCAACGTAGTCACACCCTATTCTGGTCAGGAAGCCAGGCAGACGGCGGGCCCGCTGCATGGGTAACGAGGCGCCACCTGCCGAGGTCGCTTCGACCTTTATTGAAAACCCTTTGTGGAAAACAGCCCAAACTTTAGTCTAGCTAATTAATTATTCCTATCTAGTTACAGCCTGAAACTATTTAGTAGACCTTATCCAGATGGCTTATAGTTATACCCACTTAATTTTGCTGGCTAGTACCTATACGTAGGTACGTTTTCAGTGACGTTTTTAAGTGACTTTTGTAATAAACGCCGGGTCTTTTCATCCAGTGAAAGATTCAGACAACAGATGATGCTGAAAAAGTAATCGGGAATAAGAATAGTTAGAGAGCATGCAGAACGAGTGTGAGCTATCCGAATAAAAGCCGCAAAAAAATTTTTTTTTCACGATATATATAATGTCAAATTGATATATAGGTCTAAGATCTACATATGAAGGACAAGTTTTAAATACTATTTAATTTTTTAATTAATTTAGCTAACACAGTTTAAGTACCAGCGTTGTTTGATGACGATGGATGACGTTACTTTAGTTATTACCTACTTCAATTTATTATATTGTGCTTTAGTCACGATACGGTAAGACGTCTCGGAGTGACGTAATTTAAATGAACTCAAATGGCATGCAATTTCCTATGTAGTAAAAGTTTTACGACTTCAAAAATAACTTTAGCCGGCTAAACAGACTAATTTTAGCCGACAAAAACATTAAACAGTGTAGGACGCAAACGCGACCTCTGTTTACTTTCAAGCGATTCCTGCACAGAGTAACCATGACACAGAATCAACATTTGTATTTGTATCTTGTAAAATTTGTTTGTTTTCTCGCGTATTTTACCTCGCCGTTTGTTTGCTTTTTTGAAGTTAATCAAACGTTTTATTCCTTGTTTGACACTAACAGAGCCAATTTAATGTACATACTTGTTAAAAGTTTGTTTGAGATTCATTTTGGGTTTAAATACCAAAAGTCGTTTAGATTTTGTTGTTTATGGTAATCATAGGTATAGATGGCGTCGAATTAAGTAGAGCATAGGTACGATATGCACATAAACCTACTTACCTACTTACAGGTCTAGATTCAAGATCGAATACAAACTTACCCTATGTATTAGTTCAGCATGTACTGGTT
This sequence comes from Acrobasis consociella, assembly GCA_963555685.1. Classification (NCBI taxonomy): domain Eukaryota; kingdom Metazoa; phylum Arthropoda; class Insecta; order Lepidoptera; family Pyralidae; genus Acrobasis; species Acrobasis consociella. The sequence goes on along the minus strand of OY743122.1, from coordinate 7,203,291 downwards.
TTAATATTATGATGAGCTTATAATATTCTGAAGTCGACACTTTTCAGTTGCAAACCTACTTTAAATTGTGTGAAGCGAAGGCTCTGTTTTTCATTGCTCTATTGCAGATTGTCTTTTATAACTGGCGATTTCAAATAACACAAATTCCTTTGGAACTCGTTTCCAAATCTTTGCCGTTTCAATTTTTCATTGCTGTGTGGCAGACTAAGAGTACCTTATCAGATATTTTCAAAATACGTTTTTTTGTCTGAATACATTACATACTTGTTTATAATTACGCCGAACAAAAGTACTGTGAAGTGAAGTGTACGTTGAGAATTCATGTTCATGAGCTCGTTGCTGTTCAGATAATGAGTGATGTGTGCTTTACGGGGTACTTTTTATTGCTCTGTGGCAGACTTTTTCACGGATTCTGAATTTCACCTGAATTTATGCATCTATTACTTATTTTTTAAATCTCTGATAATTTATGTGGAAAGCAGGCTCTGTTCTTCATTGCTCTATGGCAGACTATCGCTTACAGTTGGTGATTTCAAAATACACCAAATACCTGCCTATAAGTATACATCCTTTGTAACTCGTTCCCAAATCCTTGATATTTTTATGCGGAAAAAGGTTCTGTTGTTCACTAGTACTCTATGGCAGACTGTCTTTAGCAACAGGTGGTTCCGAAGGGCGGCGCCGACGTCACGCATCCCTTGGGAGAACGAAGGCCGTCTGACCTTCGAATCTGTTACTTGTTTTGCGAGAACAGGTGGAAACAGGGCGGCTCTGGAGAGGATATTTGCGATTTCCTTTTTCTTACGAGTACAGACCAGAAACAGGTGCAGCCTGCCTTTAAATAAATTTAAAGTTACCTGAGTTCTTTGCAATATTAGGATGTATAGATATCAGGCGCAGCCAACGGTTTTTTCAGATGAGCTTGCTCCGGAGATTTTAGTAAAAATATTAAACCTTCTTTTGTTTAGCCAAATAAATTCGCATAGGCATATGTTTAGTAATAATTTTTTCTTCTCAATTCTTTCTTTTTCAATCTCAATCTTTAGCATTGTTCCGATCAATTTTTTACACAAATGTGTGAATTATATCTACTTAACCGTGGAAAAAACCCATCACCCAATTGCCTGGTATAGATGAATCAACATTATTTTTAATAATACATAGTTAATTTAGGTTCTGAGGACTGAGGAACATAATTACCTAATCTACAGCACAGGTTTATATTAAAATAATATTAATAAGCACGATTTACCATTTAAAGGTTAAATATAAAATTATATTAAAAGGTTAAGTATGAAATCATAATGTTCACCGCATCAGGCTAAATCGTTAATAAAAATTAAATTAATTGAATTTACATTAAACTTACCGTGTATAAATGACATTTCCACAGAGTTGAAAATTAAATGTCATATAGATTATAGGAAGGTTTACTTAAGTATAAAACATACCCGTGCAAAACCTAGCTAAAGATAAGCTGAAGTTATAGTTAAAAACAAACTATTTTTAATATGAAGTATTTTACAATAACGGTACTTACCTCACAATTTCTCGTGAACTTAGGTACCAAGATATTTATTACATGTTGAATGATGTATGAGGCTTATTAACATCCAAGGGTTGTTGTAAAGGGTGTTAGCCGAAGGTCGTCCCGCAGACGGCGTCCCGCGGGACTCGTTGCGACGTCTGCGTGCTGACCTTGTAACGCACCTGTTGTGCACACGCCTTTAAAGCTAAAGTTACAATAAGGCGTTACCCACACGGGCGAGAGAATTGCGACGATATAATTGCTGAAAATCAGTGCATTGCTTTCGAGATAATATTATCAGTGATCTTTAACCTATTTGTCCTGCTGCACACACATGCGATTGATTTATTGTCGTGGCTTTATTTTTAAGTATGTGTAAGTGTAACTAAGTCTTTGAGATTCGATTCGATTCGAGAATAGTAAAACAATGGAAGAAGATATTTTATTTTCATATAGTTTAATTTTTTGTGTGTGTGTCGGTAGTATCAATAAAAAATATCTCTATAGTCTTGAATCTTGAGAAGATATAAAATTATATCATCTATGAAAGTGTCTCCACACCGGATTAGTGTATTGCCTTTTGTCAAGTCTTGGAGATTCTCTCTCCTATGAAGATAAGACAATATACCCAATCGATTTTATAGTGTACTGTAGATATATATATATATATTTACACTATACCGACGACATAACTTTTTTACCACTAAAAGTTATTGATCTCCGCCTTGACTGTTATTATTGCAAAGGCTGACTTTGAGTTATTATATCAGTTGTATTTAGGCAGTTACAAAACAAGTTGTTTAAGATGATGTACAAGATGGAGTAAAAAATTGTTCTTAAAACTAATTAAATAGCAAATGGCGGAAAAATTCTACGTCCATTAAAAAGTGTCCAGTGACCCACAGGATAAAATAGGCTACCCTTAGAAATATATCTATTCAAAATATGAGTTGCGTTGTACGTACATATAATATTTATTGCTGTGTCAAATTCAAAACTAAAAACCGACTTCACCTCCAAGCTACACAACTGATTTTGATAAAATTTATATGACACTGACAAGTTTTTGCTCTACCAAACAAAGAATTCAAATTCCAAATCGGTTCAGGCATCTTCGAATAATCGGTAAACGTACAAGATAAAAAGATTCCGATGAATTGACAACTTCCTTTTTTGAAGTCAATTAAAAAGATGATTTATTTCCATAATACTTACAAATTCTAAAGCCTCTACTTATCTCCATTTAATTAATACACGGTATAGCTTGTATTTTGACCGTATTTATTTCATTATGATTTGGTAAATGCATGCATCGGTAAAAATGTAAATGCTAACATGTGTGTAAGGTCCTTTATAAAATATAGATAAGAAAGTAGCACTATAATTTGTACTCAATAATTTTATATAAAATACTGCATTTACATAAAAAATAAGTTATCTGTAGTGATAAGTCAATAGACCGTGGCTGTATATAGTCTGTTATTATACGGAAATTTATATCAGGCCCGGAATATCTACTGCACGTAAATTGCACTTAGGCTTGCCACACAGCAGGCGGGCCGGCACTGTCGATTCGGCACTATTTGTCGAACAACAAAGAACAACAAAGACCGAATTGACCACTGCATTACGTTCGGCTTCATCATTGACAATTGTGCCGATCGGGTAGTTCCTTTGGGTCTGATGGCTCAATTCGATTTTCATTACAAACAAGAAATCTTCATTGCCAAAAGCCGACCGGCATAATTCGGTAGCTGCCAAGTTGAGTGATTATGTGCGGCAGATTTTCGAATATTCATGTACGTACATTTTACTATTTTTAGGGTTCCGTACCTAAAGGGTAAAAACGGGATCTTATATTACTAACGTTTTTGCCGTTTTTTGCTTCATATTCTTCTTTGTCTTCTTCGTCGTGTCGATGACTGAATACTCTATATCAAATTATTTCCGACCAGTATGAGGCCACAGCAACAGCATTGTCTGTGCACTGCATCATATTAATAACAGCAACGAGTAGAAGCTTGAAATATTCAGCTGTTTATCTACTTTAAAAATAAATAATTAATTTTTAAGGGGGGCTACTTAACAACAAACTTGTTTATAATAGATAATGGTACGGAACCCTTCGTGCACGAGTCCGACTCTCACTTTACCGGTTATTACATATATATTCGATTTTACCGCCCGGCCCGAATAAGTGTGTAGCAAGCCTTACGTACATACAACCAGGTTTGTTACTGGACTGGCCATTAAGCACTATTTACGACTTTACGGGTATTACAGTTTTACCTTATCCTAGTACAGTTTTCTGTTTAAAATAGGTAGGTAGATATGCGAAGAGTAAGCATTTTTATGTAAGAACATTTTAGTATCTAAATTTGCCAACAAAAAAAAATTGTGAAAAAAATTAAATATGTGTTTTAGGTTAAGACACGGGCTAGACTCAATTTAATTCATAACATTTTTTGTATTGTCATAATATGATGTCATAGTATGACTCTATATTATAGACTCATAAAGTCATAACATTATTCTTTACGGAACGTACAGTCAGCCAAAGAGATACCTGACCAGACCCTCTAACTATTTCTTTTATTTTTCTCTTAAACTGAAAATAATATTAAAAATAGAATGTGTATTTAGAATGATAAATAAGTATATATGTATTTTCTTGTTAATATAATTTTCTGTTTAAGAGAAAATTCAAAATAAAAGTAGAAGGCCTGGTCAGGTATCTCTTTGGCTGACTGTAACTCTGTGCATGTGCGTGCATATTGTAGATGTTAGTTTGAGAGGTGACAGGATTTTTCGTAACGATCTTCGATACAGTTAGATTTACTTTTATGGTTTGTAAAGTCCCCTAATGTGTGCGAATGGTATCTTGTAGCCGAAGATGATTAAATTTTATTTTAATTTACTAATAAAAAAATGCATTTAAAACTTGATTTTTGCTTTTATTTAAATGTGACTAATGAAACAAATGTAGAATTTTTAAAGTAAGTAAACTTTAACTCTTCAAGTCTGGGCAATATTCTAAAAAATGATTAATCTGTGATTTTACCCAAAGATGATTAAATTATTTAAGTTGAATTAATAAAAATTGGATATGTTCGATTTAATTCAGTTTTTTATTGATTCCCCTTTTTTTAACTAAGTGCTTTGCGTAAGGCAAAGCTCTGGAATACAACCACTGAAAGATGGCAGACCAACTCGTTTCACCTGCGGAGAAAAGTTTGCGGGATAAGTTTAGAACCTCCTCCTTTTTTCTAAGTCGGTTAATAAATGAATAAATAAGATAAGATTAATAATTTGTGTTTGTGTTAATTTCGTTCCTTTAAACTTCTACTACAACTGTGATTTTTTTTTCACATGTCCATATATAATTGTTTAGCAGATAGAGGGGGGGGGGACACTTGACTATATTTCAGAAACGGATCCCTAAATCTAAAAATTATGTTTACAAGCTCACAATATTTTTACGATACCCCACACAATGTTTTAGTCTAGAAAAAATGAATTCACTCCCACTTTTTATCAGGAAGGGAGCTACGCAAAAAAAAATTATCCATATTTTATTTGACGACTTTTTCGCTATGATGAATATGCATGTCCTTGCCACTCCCACTTTTTACTTCTAAGGGAGCTATGCAAAAAAATATTTTTATCCGTATTTTATTTAACGACTTTTTCGCCATGATTACTATACATACATATCCTTGCCAAATTACAGCTTTCTTACAGCTTATAGTATTTCAGTAGGACCGCGGACGGACAGACAGACAGACAGACAGTCATGGCGAAACTATAAGGCTTCCTTGTTTACTACGGAACCCTTAAAACGAGGAGAGTACATCATCAAAAAATACTCACAGCCAAACCAGACGTTATATAAAAAAGCTATTATATTAATCATTTCGAAAGATACGTCTAGAAATAATCATCAATTTATTTTATCAAATTAGGTAGGTGCGATACGCTGAGTTGATTTAAGCACAGGCAACACATTGAGATGGTTAATTTAATTATGATTGTGCTTAATGGATTTAAGTACTTATAAAATTTTAATTATGACTTCTTTTCATAATTGTTACTGCATCCAACTTGATTTTTTAAATAGATATAAAATTGAGATTCCTAGCACACATCTTTTTTTTAGTTTAGCCCCACGGGGCGTAACGAATTCCTCTAGTTTCCAACAAGTCAATTAAATTATTTTTCATAAAATTGTAATAAATATTTTGTATGGAATTTACATATAAAGGTATGTAATGCCAATCCATGGCGTCATAGTTTTTGAGAACTTAGCTCAAAAAGAGATTATTATGTATTTTTTTATATAAAAGGTGAAAGTGTTTGACTGATGTCAACGCACTTTCCAAACCGCTAAGTCTAAAGTATCCTAATTTGGCACACAGGTTATTTCTGGTCTAAGGGTGCACTAAGAAAGGATTTTTCAAAAGTCACTCCCTAAGGGGGCTAAGCGGGGGTCCAAAGTTTGTATGGAGAAACAAGATTAAGTCACGTTTAAAAATGGATATAATTTATCAAGAGAATAAAACGTCAATAAAATTTTTTTTGATGCCTTATTAGTTGTACTAAAAAATATATTTTTCACACATTCTATTGAATATGCTAAAGTTGCAAAGGATATGCGATCACTATCCGGTCTATCGCCCTATAGCTACAGCCCTTTTTATGCTATTTTCTTCTATTTTATTTTATCCAACTTTATTGTTCCAAAGTGCAAATATACTTTTAACAAGTGGCGGACTTAATGCTAAGAGCATTTTCTTTAAGTCAAGAAAATTATGCGGCACAAAAAAGCAATATATTTACCGCCGGATAGCGGATAAAAAATTTTCATGCTATTAAAAATAGAAAAATATTCAAGTTTTTAAAAGACTATATTAAGTTATGGTCACCCCAGTTTAGAAGATCATAAATTACATATATTAATTAATATAAGGAGGTTTTATCTGGAGCTTGCAATGTCTTGTCTCATTATTTTTAAACGGATTTAAAATAATGTCTTGTCTCATTATTTATAAACGGATTTAAAATAAATAGCTCAATCTCATTAACAAGTTGTAAAACACGACATGGTTACGATGGTTTAATGGATTTTTTATATGCTTGTCGCACAGCTTTTTGTATCCTCGGTCTAGCGACATCTTTGTTTTTTGTTTGTCGTGATCAATGATTTAGAATAAACTAGTAGTGCTCATTATCAACTATTAGTTTTTAGAGATCCTTACAAAGAATAAATAAACGGAACCCATAGAATCACTCGTGCGTCTGTCTGTCTGTCCGTCTGTCACAGCGAATTTTCTCCAAATCTACCAAACCAAATCAGGTGAAATTCGGTAGGATGGTGTAATCCTATGACCCGAATACAGATGTGCAAAGTAAATAATAATCTATTGATATAGTCAATTTAATATCTTCTTGAAGTTTTGCCAATAGCCATGGCGCGCCCAAAATCAAAGAATACTAAGAGGGATGTGTAGAAAATCGAAGCAAATAAAGTTAAAAACAGAGAAGGTAAGAGAGGTGTCGATTAAGTCAAAAATCATTTCAATCGGCTTACCTTACCCAACCAGACCTCCGAAGTTGCTTTCCGTGACGAAAATTTAGAACTGCAACCAAGAACATATGCTGCTCAACGTCGACGTGGCGTTGAGGCTCGTAAAAGTTCACGAGTTTCGTGTCAACGTTTTTGACCCCCGTATCTTAGAGTAAGACGTTCATCAGATTCACGAACTTTGTGTGATTTTGATTTGTGACACAACTTCACGATTATTGGCTGTCTAACCCTTTATTTATCAATAACATACCTCTTTTAAATAAAAGCATTCCAAAGAAAGCTTGATGTCGGACAGGCTTTCGATGTAAAACCACTTACCCACGATACAGGCCTAGCCTAGTGTGGGATCAATTGTCACTGTATCATTGCATGTTGCCTATTATGATCAATAAAAATTTATTATTATTATTTATATTTTTGATTTATTTTTTCTCTCAAGGCTAGAAGCTTTGAGGAGTATAATTGATTGCGCGGGCTTGTGGCCAAGCGTTATCAATTTAGAATGAAGTAGAATTTATGAATCTAAAGAAAGAAATTTACGAACAATGCGACATGTATTCAGAATTACAGCTTTTTGCATCAATATGAAGGTAAGTGGATGTATTTGTAAGACTTTTAAGCTATCATGCAAGGATTTTGGAATAACGCCTGTGGATGAGATAATGATAGGGATAGTTTTAACTGTGTCTACACGCCATTGTGTTTTTATTTCTATTGCGAGATCTGTGTATTTCGTTATTTTATCAGTGAAGGTGGAGCTAAGGTTGTGTGTGTTTGGGATTGCAACATCGATCAGGTACACGGTTTTATTTTTCTTATCATGCAAAGTTAAATCAGGTCTATTGTGATGGATCGTCTTATCGGTAAGGATAGTCCTGTCCCAATACAGCCTATATTCGGGGGAATCTAAGACAATCTGGGGTGAATATTTATAATATGCAGTCTTTTCATTAATAAGTTTAAATTTAATAGCAAGGTACTGATGGAGAATGGCTGCAACCTGATCATGACGGTGTTTATAGTCTGTTTGTGTTATAGCTCTACAGGCTCCTGTTATATGCTGTATTGTTTCAGGACTACTACGGCAATGGCGACAAGAATCGTTTTGTGCATTGGAGTCTTTAATAATGTATTTCCTGTAATTTTTGGTGTCAATCACCTGATCCTGAATGGCTAACATAAACCCCTCCGTTTCAGGAAATAGTTCTCCCCGCTTGAGCCAGGCGTTAGACGCTAATTTGTCTACTGTTGGATTCATCAAGTCGAGGCGATGTCTTCCATGGAGGGATTTTTGCAGCCAATCATCTAATTTCTGTTGCGGTGCAGTTATAGTTTCTTTAGTCTGTTTGGAATGATCTTTAAGGTTCAGCGGTGTGTACTTTTTGTCAGCTTGGATGATTGATGAATGCAGTGGCGAATGTTGTGAGTGGTGATGAAAGAATGTCCTGAGTTCTGTTATTTGCTTGTTGTGTAGGTTCTGTATGTCTATGATTCCTCTACCTCCTTCGTGTTTGGGTAAAGTTAGTCTCTGGACGCAGGACCGAGGGTGATGTTTTCTGTATTTAGTCATTAATGTGTTAATGTTGCGTTGTAGGTTCTTTAGATCACTTTGCGACCAATTTATTATCCCGAAGGAGTACGTTAAGCTGGGTATTGCGTATGTATTTATTGCTTTGGTGGTGTTACGGGCGTTAAGGTATGTATTAAGGATTTTGTGTAGTCTATTTTTGAATTCATTAACTAGTTTCTGTTTAGTTTCTTTATGGTGTATTTGTTGTGTCTGTTGATAGCCTAAATATTTATAACCTAAGCTTTGATCTACAGGGTCTATGTGATCATCATTCTGAAGAGTGTAACTGTTGTTTTCTATTTTACCTCTCCGCACTGACTGTATTTTTATTATTATTATAACCAGATCGTTTAATGGTTCCAGCGTTTTCTTCTCCTCCTCGCAATATTACCTAACATTGCACATCTACTAAACTAAAACTAGAAAACGCGCCCTAGGCTCTAAAGCAGCAAGTGACGACTGTGAGTTCGTCTTTCAAAAATGGGGTTACAGGAGTGCAATCATACGCAGGCCGCAGCGCAGGACCCGGTGGGTGCGACTAGTTTTTTCGCCCCACTTCCGTGTCTGCGCAAGTTTTTATCCGCGCGTCCGCCGCTTTTTCTGTTCCCGTGACCGTCTGCCACCTCGCAGTGTTTACTCTACAGTAATAGCTGCGTAGTCAAGTAGCCGGCTGTGGTCGGCAATCAATGAATAATAAACGGAATAAACTTCAAGTCAGTTCGAGTGTCTGTGTGATTAACAGCTCGTCTTTAATCGTCGAGTTTTTTATAAAAAAGCGGTCGTAGATTTAAAAAGTTTAATGCGTAGGCTGTAGTGTTTATTTTTAGCACAGCAAAAAATAAGCGTGTCTATATTATAAAATTATATTTATTGATATTAACTTTAAATTAACAAAAAAGGTGTAAATATCTCTTAAAAATGAAAAGACCATAAAGTTTACTAATTATCTAAGTGCTATCCAAAAAAAGTAATTAATAATTTTTCAACACACTTGCTCATAAAGTGGCTCTATGGTCACCGCAATTAGGCACATAATGACACCCATAATCAAACTGTGACTTTTTCATTGCTATAACTCACTAGTGAGTTATAGATTTTTTTTTAAATTTTATTGGTTGAGTTGCTTTGTTCTTATTGAAAAAGTTTTTATTCAAAAAAAGATCGTGTTCAATAGCACAAACAAATTAATGTTCCTTTTGCTTGCTCATTTCATGCAACTTCTTATTTAAATAGATAATTTTAACTCGTACGTGTTTAATAAGTAAAACTTTCACTCAAATATAACTTTTGTTTTCTCTGTAATAAAAGAAAACTTTAAATTCCCCATTTTGTACTTGGCAGAATAGGCGCAAATCCTATGCGCGGAAAATAAAAAAAATACCTCATCTCTTTAGTCTGTGGCCGATCGCAATGCGCACGCATACGAAAACTGATTAATTTTTACCGCCATAGCGAAACATTTTTCACAACTCGTTTTCAGTTTTCACTGTTGAAATTATAGTTATTTATTAATTAAAATGTCTACAAGTACTAGTTACGAAGAAAATGATTTATGTTGTACACCGCCCGATATAAGATGTGAAGCCCTTAACGTTATACAAATTTTACTACCTGAAAACTCCAAGGAAAAATATCTATTAGCGTACCAAAATTTCATAAAATGGCAAAACAGCAAGAATACGCATACTTTTTCATAAAAAAGTGTTCATGGCGTACTTTAAATAATTATCTTCTAAGTACAAACCTAGCTCTTTGTGGTGTTTATACTCAATGTTGAAAAGTACAGTCCGAACAAAGAATGGAGTGGACTTAAAAACATACTCTAATTTGTCAGCTTATCTAATGAGACTATCCGAATTAACCGATGGATTTAGAAGCAAGAAATCAAAGGTTTTATCGTCTGACGATATTGAAAAATTTATAAAAGATTCCTACTGACGAAACACCAAGTGCATCCAATGATTGGATTTCACCTACCTAGTAACACGAATAATGAACCACCTCAAATTACAATAGAACATGAAAGTATTTGAATAAATAATCTATCGATGAGACCGCTATGCCTTCAAAAACAGTTAATTATAATTTTACTAACTGCACATTTACTAATTGTTTCTCTAAATAAACTTTTAATTTACTAAATAAAATGAGTTTTTATTGTTATTTTATTCACAAGTGTGTTGAAAAACGTCGTATGAAACACGTGTGTATTGATGATTACCGTCCTTGGCTCTCTTAAGACCCTCGCCTACGGCTCGGGTCTCAATGGCGCCACGGCGGTAATCACCAATGTTACACACTAGTACCATAATGTACTATTAAATCATGTAAAATGGACTCTACTCGGCCTGTCATCGCCATGCCTTGAGCCTGGATTCTGCAATAGTTTTGAAAAAAGAATGTACATATATTACATTATTTTTTCATTTATTTTGAATCTTTAATCACTTCCTCATTAGCTGTATGACAAGTTACATAGAGATGAATTAACAAATTTTAAGAAACGGCCAGGAATGAATTTTCATACTTACTTTCCTGGCCCAGGCCAAAAATTATAAAAAAAAATACAAACTTCGTGTCTTCTTTTCACTACAATAATGCCTACATTTCCGAGTATGTTTGAGAAAACGAACTTTATTTTTGTCACTGAAATTATAGAAAAACAATATGATTGTAGCAATTTGTCACGGCTATTGTCATTAGGCTGTCTGGCTTGAACAGAAATGTCTTTGTCTGTCTAGGCCTACGTCTGTTCCCAGTACTCTGTAATTTGAGAACCTATCCTGTATGCGGATGTAAGAAGAATTCACACGCTTTTTCGTAGATACGGCTTGTTGAACAAGACTTTGTTGCAGGGAGAAATGTTCGTACTGGGTCCATAAATACATCTTATACAATTTATAAGTTTAGAAAACTAAAATCCCGACTAGGGGAAATTTCTCCATTTAAAGAAACATGTACCTATACGCCAGAGGGAACCAAAAGTCTTGGATTTCTTTACTTTTTGTTGTGTAACATGAATTATGCATAAACAGTAAGGACGAATCACACAAATTGAGCTAGCCCCAAAGTAAGTTTAAACTTGTATTATGGGACACTAACTCAACGCTAAGAGAGTAATGGTAGTACAGAGAGAGTCGTGCTCCTGCAGTGGAGACAAAAAGACCTGATGATGATTATGATGATGAACTCAACACTTAGTATAAGTATTTTATAATACATTGTACACATGTAGATAAACACTCAAGACCCAGGACAATTTGAAAAAGGCCATTTTTTAACTTTGCCCGGTATAGAGGATAGAACCCAGAACCTTTGGATTTATAGCGTGTCGACCATTACACCACGGGATTCATCGCATTGTATTTCAACACACACAAGCTACCTAAGGGAACGTTGTATACTATCATAGATAGATCTAACGTTCCCTTAAGATAGAGAGCAGCCTGGAAAGACCGCGTACTCAAAACCAATTATGGTGGCCACGACCCTCAGTCATGAGGAATACGACAAGAAAGAAAAAGATAGATCTATATTTTTTTTTACATGTGTAAAAAGACCACCATAGTCCATAGCCGAGTGCAACAAACGATAGGATAATGGTCACCCTCAAAAAAACAAAAAAGGCAGCGATAAAAGTGACATGTGGCAGATCTTGGTATGAGACGTATTTGCTAGGCACATAGACTTAGAATTTTGGCCAGGCACGATAATCGTCACACGAAAATTGGATTTTTAAAATTGTAACCTGTGTTCATTTATAAGTTATGTAGTTATGTAGTGCAGGCAGTATCCGGCAGAGTATAATAGGACAACTCCAAGTCCTTCCGTGGATGTCGTAGAAGGCGACTTAGGAATTACAAGCTTAACAAACATCAATGAGGCCTCTCCAATCCATCTGGTTAGCGTGGAGTGTGTAGGCTAAATCATCTGGCTGCTCTGGCCAAGTATATGGCTCTGCCTCTGGTAGTACACGGAGGATCGTACTCCTGCAGTGGAGACTAAAAAAAGACCTGATGATGATTATGAGTACATACGTCGAAAAGAAAGTATCGTATTGCATTACAAGTTGTTCAACTGCCTCCGTGGTGTAGTGGTTAGAGCGTTCGACTCATACCCGGAGGTCGCGGGTTCGATTCCCGGCGGGGGCAACGACTTTGTGTTGTTGTCCTAGTTTGGTCAGGACATTGCAGGCTGATCACCTGATTGTCTGATAAATAAGATGATCCGTGCTTCGGAGGGCACGTTAAGCCGTCGGTCCCGGTCACTGTCTTTGACATTGGTTGTTACCTAAAACCATGTCAGAGGCCTTTAAGGCGGTTTAAAAACTCTGACACTAGTGTTAGTCACTAACACACACGATAAGAAGAAGACAAGTTGTTCGTGTATACGAATACGACCAAATGCAAACTTTTAAAGTCACACAAAACATATCATTCCGGTCACATTTTTGTGTATCTTGTATGAACTATCAAGCACACAATTTATTATACATACGTCCATTCGCAGCTCTACGTCCAGGCAGACATGCATTTACCACGATCGGCGGGCCGAAACGTGATCGCGCAAATCTGAATGGGCTGTCTAGACGGCCGGAGGCCATGTCTAGCCTATACGGATCCTCCACCAATTATCTGCCGCACAAACACCGTATCCAGTAGCAGTCATTAAGCGTACAACATATTTCGGTGTTGCGTTTTGGGCAAAAATTTCACTCGCAAGTTTATTTATCCGTTCCGTCTATAATTGGTTAGTTTCTTGAGTCAAAAAATAAATAATTTTGTTCTGTTAACAAAAGTTACTTCATCACTGTTATGATCGATCATATCCATTTTCAAAGTTTATTTTATTGAAATAAGTAGGATAAAATTATTAGCATATTTACAAATAAGTATACAGAAAAAGTTAACTACTGATTTGGTCTAAAAAATACTGCCCATGTAGCATAGTGCCAAGAACGCTAGCCGCATTTCCGCGTTGGATCGCAATACTGATTCGTTGTGTAAATTGTGTAGTGGGGCAGATCAGTCTTGGAGACATCTCTTTAAGGAGACCCCTAGCAAGCATCGGCATCATTTTCAACGTGATTTTAAATTTATTATTGCAGAAAAATGAACACAGAGAGCTCTATTTGGCTCCAAGAAACTATGACGTCATTAGTCTATATTTAATACAAATCCCATAGAAAATGTTTGTTTTGACGTTTAGAAAAAAGTATCTCATTTGAGTTACTGGGAAAGTAGCGAAATCCGTTCGCCCATTGTACACGATTTGTAAACGAGAGATCAAAGCGAGTAAAGTTTTTAAAGTCTAGGTACTTGAACAATCTGGCGTTTTATGTATTTTTGTTACAAGTATGTTTGTTCGAAGATAACTCAAGTATCGAAGCTTCATAAAACTTGGTCGGCGTAGATGTAACCTATATCATCCCACCCCGCCCTAATTAAAACTTATAGACGTATTCATTATTCACGTAGGGTAGTGTCTTCGTTGCGTTGTTGTCAGAAATCGTGAAACAACGATTCTTAGTGGGTTACGAGTAGAGGTCACTACACAATACTCCCAAGTACCCTAGTTATAATTCACATTATGTTTTTTTCAATGGGTAGGTACGGGTACTTTGAAATAATAGCCCTCGACAATGGTTACCCACTGGTATGTAGTTGAGCAAGGTCAAGTGGGCGATAGCAACGAATCCAATATTGATATGAAGATACGAAGACCCGCAAAAACACTTTCGAGCTCGCAAAAACTCAATTGCTTTTTGTTGAGTGCTTAGCGACTTAAATAAGCAATGATCGCGGTAGAATACCTACCTTCAGAGAAATAGTGTTTTTAAGTATTCAACATTCAAATATTTATTTAGTGATTAATGTACAGACACTTATATACGGCTATAAGTATAACTGGCGTGTAGTGTATAAAAAGAAAAGTTGCCGATACTAGCTCTTTGCGACGACTACTGCTGAAAAGAAACTCATTTTCACAGTATTTGTCGCCTAATCGCCGAAAGAGCTTAATATATTACAATGTTGACACCTTATAACATGTTAGATTAACAGACACCATTTTTAAATATGTATATAGCCTGTGTAGTATAGGGAAAGATGAAGGGATGATATTGAATGCTACATCATGAGACATAAATTACGAAATACGAAATACTAACTAGTCAAAAAAGCGAAGCCGAACGTACCAGTCCGTACCGGCAGCACCCGTTCACGAGTTAACGCATGGATCAGCCGTCATTAAACTCACTTATACTAGAGGGAATCCAACGAACCGACTAGTGCCACCACAAGATTGGACAATTAAGTGAGCATGAAAAGCTCGATTTCGCAGACCTTGTCAAGAAGAAATATTAGTTACCTGGTTGGTCATCTATTGATCACTAGATCAAAGTCAAAGTCATAGCCGATCTCGCAGCTACATGAAATTTTATAAGCAAGTAATAAACACACTCGTAGACGATTAAGGTTACCTATTCATAGAGACAAAACATTAGACCTATCGAACCCTCCCTCGAAACCTATTGAGTCAGCTTCCTCGTCACTCAAAGGAGCATTCTCCTGCAGTCTAGAACCTGCATACAGCCGGCGACACGTGTACCACGCGGTGTCACACGATATGTTTTCTTAGCCGTTCTGTGAATCCGAGAGTCGTGGAAATCCGTCTGGCGAGCTGTATTTACAAAATTTTCTCTTTTGTTATGTGTTTCTCACAACTCTTTGTTTTATAAATAGACGCGGTTTCTTTTAGTGAATTTAACTAGCACTTGTTTTGAAGTTATATGTTTAAACTTAAATATTACCTATTTACAGATTGCAGTTTCTGTGGATTGTATATATTGGGAATATTTGGATGCTTAAGGCCATACCCAAATTTTCCGGGGTCCAGTGGCGCCGCCATTTAAAATAAATCATTTAAAAGAAAACGGAGATATCATTTAAAATTGTGTCTTGATCAAGTTCTAGATACCTATTCAAAGTATTTTTTAAACTAGTTTTTGTAGTTTAAAGTGAGAACGTGCAGCTTTTCTACGCACATTTGCGAAAAACGGCCACTTTTGGCTAATGTGCGTAGAAAAGCTTCACGTTCTCACTTTAAACTATAAACAGTAGTTCATAAAATAGTTTTAAGGGTTATCTAGGGCTTGATCAAGACACAATTTTAAATGATATCTCCGTTTCCTTTCAAATGATTTATTTTAAATGGCGGCGCCACTGGACCCCGGAAAATTTGGGTATGGCCATTGATTCGGCGGTAGCCATACTACATAGGAGGGGCTGTACTTATCGCCAGATTATAACGTATGCAAGGACCAAGACTTTTTGTTACCTAGGTTTTTTGTTGTAAATTAAACAAGAGAGAAAACAAAAATATAAGGGAGTTGAAAAAAATATTACTTATAAATTGTACATTTAATAAATAGGTATACAATAATTATATAACTAAAAACGTTGTTTTAAAATTGTATATACTCGACTCGTACACATTTAGTACCTACATGAATGTTGGGTTAAAAAATAATAGTATTTTGTAATTTTTTAGTACCCATTTTTTGGATTTGTCAACAGTGGATTTTTGTAAGCTGATTATGGTATTGATAATGAAATCGCTTTCGAAAAATCCAAAGCTTTATATGTGCTGTGGTTTGTCTACTGTTTTTTTGCTCAAGAAAGTGAATTCGAGCTATCGCGAAATAATTTTCACAGTAAAACAATAACTTGAAATGCTTTACAGACTTTAAATACTTAGGCAGCGGGCGTTCATAAAATTACTGTATTACAGTTTTACAATATGTAAATAATAGTTACTAACATTAATCACACATAATTTCAAACACAGTGGTCCAAATGGTGAACTTATCCCAGAAGGGGTCTCTTCCATTCAACCAGAGGTACAAAGGACTGTTATATGAAGGCAGAATCTACCTATTACTTACGCAAAAATCGATAACACAGTTATTAATACTTTTTACTCAGATTAAAGAACATCTTTTACTCTGACAATATTGTTTGGTTGGCCAACAAAGAGCGAACCTATTCATAATACTATTAGCACCATCTGTGGAATGCAGAACATCTATTACCGTTGTCATGTCCTGCCGAGTGCCAGGCACGGATTAGATAGACCACAGATAGAGACTGCCATCTTTATAAACAACCACGTATTCGTTCGCTTGAACGAATATTTGGTTTAAACTTTAAACCAACTTGACGAATATCCTACTTGACGATACTCGTATGCGTACGAATAGTGTTACAAACAAGGATGCCGCAGACTGACGAAGTGGAAGACAAAAATCCGGAAAGGGGATCCAGTCACAGCTAAGGATGCAAAAAAGCAAGTTAATTTAAAGGTCAGGCAGACGTGAGATAAGTGCCAGTTCAGTCTTCTTTTGTAGAAGAATATAAAGTTAGTAACTATTTTATTCCGGCATACAAGGGGTTAAACAATTCGAACACTAAATACCCCGTGGGATACATTATCACGAATTATCACCAACTTTAGCAAGTGCTACATTTTTACTCCCGTCATTTGTGTTCGAGCCGCCGAGCCTGTCCAAACAGCAGAAAGTGCGTGGGATATAACGGTAGTCGCAGTTTGTCATGGGCTAATCTCGATCTTGAGGGACTTGATGGATCCTGAATACCTGCGAAATCACTACATTGCCGCTAAGATTTAGTTTAATATCTTTTAAACTAAACGTACAACATTATCTGCCCCTAACAGAAGTACTAAATAGGTCCCGAAAAAATTCATGATAGTAAAAAGTTTTCCCACAGCTATACAATAAGTAAAAAAGTCAAACTCCTATCGATGAACGTAAAAATAGCTCATGTTAATTTAGTTACTTACCGAAAGTATAAAAAATTACGAAAATACATAATACTTTTTTTTTGCGCTATAAACAAAAGAAACATAAGATTGTCTGTAATTTTCTATAGGTACCTAACCTATAGAAAATTACAGAGTAAGTTTGGAAATTCCAAAAGCTATACTAAGCCAGATTTATCGCAAAGCAATGTGTTCTAATAAATAATAAGAATTTAACATAGCAGTAGATATCAATTTTTTTAGTTAATTGTTTCTTTTTCATAAAACAATATGACATACATTATAAAAAACACACTAGTTATAAGTCATTTGTACAACTTTTATTTGATGTATTCTCTGTATACATTTTTAGTGTACAAAAATTGGTAAATAAATAAAATAATATATAGGTCACGCCGTCTGACCACAGCCTAATGGCCAAATATTTCAAGATAACACATAAACGTGTGATTATTCGGACCATAAATAAAATTAACAATGGCTTGTTTTTTTGCCGCCTGTAATCTATTTGTTAATTTTCGTTATTTATTGGCTTCTAAATCGATGTAGGCTACAATCTGGCTGAGTTACGATCGCAAAAAACGGACATTTACATACCTAATAATCAAGATATTTAACCTGGTAATAATGTTTTTGGGGTTCAGTAATTTGCAGATCGTAACTCTAAAACTCAAATAAAACAGGTTGGCGTTAAGTCAGCTCATGCGAGAAAATTTGTGGGCCAGGAGTCTAGGTGGTCGCCGAAAGAGAGGCAGATCTTAAAAAAGTTTTCGTAATGACTTTGACGAGTACATGGGAGATTGCATGTCAAACTAGAAAGCTATAATTTGGCATGCCAAAAAAGTATTAAAATAAAATCTTGAAAAAAATACTAAGACTATGCCAAAAATACAAGACTGAACCTCAATCTGAAAGTCATCATCTACGTCACATTCATGAGTCGCGTTAAAGCCAGACAAAAAGTATAGGTTAGTAAGTTAGGCTTCCCAGACAGTGAGTCACGGCACTAGGCGTAATCGACACATTTATACCTTGCTTGAGACTGTCTGTACCTGTCGAGATGCGAGATAAGCAGGAACAAAAATGTTCATTGCTTGAACAATGCCAAAGAAACGGTTCTTAGTTTAAACTTAAACTCATTAGGAACTAGTCGTGAGGTATCAACAGACCTGTGCAACAGACTATTGTGATCTGTTAGGTATTAAGTGGTGTATATCTGTAGGAATATAGCCTTATCCCATTTCTAGTTAAAGTCGGCTTTCTCCTTTTTCTCCAAAGAGATCTGTTTTGGGTCGTCATTAGTTCTGTGTTGGCTTTCTTTAGGTTCTTGTTTATGACCACATCCATGTTAATCGTGGCATTCCGGGGCATCTTGGGAACGATTTGAAGTCCATTACTTTCCTGGTCATGTGGCCGTTTGGCATCTTCACGATGTGGCCGTACCATCGAAGACTTGCCTCTTCTATCTAGCTTTTCGGGCAGGGTTCTTTAAAAAAAACTTCCTTGGAAAAATCGATTGGGCACTTAGTCGGGAAGTGTGACCCCCTGTGACGTTTAAATCTAAGGAAGAAAAAATAAAATTCCATATATAATATTTTCAATATAGGTATCTACCTAGTTTGGTTAAATTCACATTATAAGTTATTACTTTTACCACAGCCCAAAGTTTTCCTACATACGCAAGTGGCCATTGAGTCTTATGGTCGTCTCTGCCCACCGTTTTCATTCATACATTTAACAAAATTAGGTCCTCCGGGACATTACAAAAAATCCCTCTAAACCTCGGCGATGGCGGTACAGTTTTCACTTGTAGAGCATTTCTCAGGGAAGATTTACGCGTGGACCGCACCGTGTCAAGGCGAAAACTACCATATGTACCTACTAACTTACATAATGTACTACTTATGTAGTTTCTGAAATTCCCCTTGCTCGTGGTCGCTGGTCGTATGTAAACATCGCGGCGTTGTTTGCCCGTGCTGTCTAGACTCGAGACGATGACATAACGTCGTCTGCAAGCCGTGTCATCTGCTGCACGGCCAGACCGTCACGAGGTGGAAGCATGGCTTAACAGTGGATATCTATTTCTAAAAAAGAATAAATATAAAAATAGCAAAGAGGAGTAAGAAAATACTGGCACTCTTCACTTTACATAAGATTTATTCTTAAGACCCAGAAAAATAAATAACTTTTCAAAAAAGTTTTACTATATCGCTGGAAAGGTAAAATTAATATCTGCTAATAAGTTACATCTCTATATGTATATATATATCTATGTTCTAATTTCCTAAGTTCTTTTTCTCTGTAAAGAGTGGCCAGTCTGTATAATAGAGAAATCAAACTTCTCGTAACTTTAAAAAGTTCTAATACATAATAAAAATAATCTTATTTATTATCAACAATAACATTTTTTTTTAAACTAAGACCCGTTTTCACCCCCAACCCCCTACACAACCGATTTCGATAAAATTTCTATCGGACCACTTTGCAAGTATACCCTTTTGAACAAAAAAGAATTTTCCAAATTGGTCCAGGCGTCGTGGAATAATCGGTAAACAAACATTTTAAAAAAATAACTTCTTTTTTCTTGGGAAATCGGTTAAAAATACATGTATCACATAGTCGTATATAATCGTACACGTGAATATCCAGAATTTATCAAAAAAAGAAAGAACCGTTTAAATCAGTGCCTGCCACGTCAACCAAGTCTAGGTTTAACGTTTAACACACATTGACCACAGCTTTAGCTCTAACCTCAAGGTCTAAGGTTTCTAGACAAACTACTAGTAATACTAGTTGTACTAGAAAGCGGTTAACATTGTCGGCAATTCACAAAATTTGCCGTCAACGACGTAAAGCCAGTCCGAAGGGGCCCTTTCGGAAGAAAACTCGAGAAAGCTCAATTATTTCAAGGATTTAAACACCATTTAAATGTTGACGTAGCCAGTCATATGTCCATGCTCAACTTGACACAGCAAGCGTTTGTGGTATCCGTGCAATGTTAAGTAAACAATATTTTTGTCTTAGAAATGTGGTAATTCTACATTTCAAAAGTTCGACGTCTATACAGGTTTTTAGATCTGTGTTCTCTATCAGATTTCTTTGATTATTTCCGGTGTTACTACCTATACGATAAAAATGAAATAGGCTAAGTCTGGCCCTTCAACGCGGGAATGCCGCCAGCCTCTTTTGGGAGCGCAGCGATTTGGAGATTTTTATATTATTTATAACTTTTTATAATATTTAGTTTGTTTATCGTTGAATAACGTTATTTTAAAAAGTAACGGCCACATATATGTAAATGTATGCTATTGAAAATAATAACTATTTAATTATATTTATATAGATCAATAAAATTAGCTAAGTGTGACTCTAAATATAAACATCTCATTCATACTTTTGAAAAGTTATAAGCCTAGCGCTCTTTCACTAAATCGCATTGACTATTGTGCTACCTTTATAGGTACCTTTTTTGTTTCACTTACCGTAAGGTAACAAAGTAGTACTAATAAATAAATTATTAATTAGAATCTCAAAGTTTCCCGTTGGTAATGTATACGGAAGGCGTGATAAATGCAACTCCTTGGTAATACATCAACTTTATATGAATATCATCGCTCGCAGTTAATTGGATGTTGCCTGCATAGCTGAGATTGTTGATACTTGATAAACGGTAATGAATGACGTTGAAATTGATCGTGATACATTTCTCCCTATAAAACTCTTACCTGACTACATCCCTAACCTTCTTCTTCTTCTTTTAGTAGATTATTGCTCCATCGTTATCAAGTCATGATTATTGTTATCCTTACTTACTAATATAACAATGCGAAAGCAACTGTCTGTCAGTCTGTTACCACATCAACCATTGAACCGATTTAGGTTTAGAAATTTAGTATGGTTATAGTTTGAGACATGGGGACATGGGCAAAGCATAGTTTCATCCCGAAATTCCCACGGGGAGCGGAGCCCACGGACTCTGCTAGTACAATAAAAGGTGTAACAAAACATTTTAAAACCAATCCGTAATAATGTATCTATATTTTAAAACCATCATAAGGGCAAAATCAACTAACGGGCAAAAACACTACAGCTACCGATCTCTGTTAACTCGTCATATTCAGCAACCCTTCGACCAATTTACTTCAAGTTTGGTCTTATATACTTCTACAGAAAATTTTATAAATTTGCGATATAAGCTACTCAAGAAAAACGCAGACTCGAAGAAATTAACTTGTGTTAAATGAGCCTTTGTATTACTATCTAAGTACAATTACTGTACAAAAAAGAAAGAAATATATTTTTTTACATTCTTATTATTTCCTTTCATCATAAATAATTGTAGCACATACTCGTACATCTAAGAAGAAATTGTAAGCGGCAGCTTCCTGGGTCTTATTATAAACTTCACACAAGCGTGCCAAGAAAATAATTAAATGTTGTCTCCTAAGGTATGAAATAACAGTGATGACGTGAAATTATGTACCGTATTGTGTATGAACCTACTCGTATACGAAAGCTACGTATTTACAGTTTGACCAGGGTCACAAACGTTGACTGAGGACGAGGGCATAGGCATAATTGGATCTACTCAAAATATGATATATAGAATATTTTGCATATTTATTCTGGGAGAAAAAAAAACTTTGAATGTACCTTTGCTTTTCTTCCCGCGCAGATCGTAAAACCTGGTCATGGGAATCGACGTAAATCTGAAAGATGCGGCTAGTAACCCATAATTTTATGTGTTGTTTTATTTAAGAATTTTGCGCCGCTACCAAATCTCTGTTTAACCTTAAGGTTGACTGGGAGAGAACGCTTTTAGCGTTAAATCCGCCAATTGTAGACAATTGTATATCGTGGATCAATAAAGTTTTTATAAATAAATAAATTATTTTGATCCCCTTTTTCCATCTTCATGCCCATCATCATACAACATTTTAATGTAAGTCACAAATACTATATGTATTCAAAAAAGCGAAGCCGATCTGACCAGTCCCTCTCGGCAGCATCCGTTTGCGAGTTGATTTCTTTTGTCAGCTTTTCTTCGAAATATCTCCCATGTTTACGAAACATCTCTAATAGAAATAAGTAGATACCGTGTCTTACTTTATACAGGTAACATTTATCAACTAGCCAAATTTTTGGAGCGAATCTAGGCTATGTTAGTATAAGTATATGATATAAAAATTATCATTTATTGAAAATGGCAAAAACAATTCCTCCCACTGAAAATCCGTTCGGCAGATGCTGATTGTGTGGAAAGGTGAAAACGTACGTTTCGCTTTTTTGAATATTTTTTGAAAAATGCTCCAATTTGGCTGGCTGCTTGAAGCTGCTCCAATTTGGCTGGTTGTTAAAAAGTCACCCAGGAAGAAGGAAAAATTTGTAACTTTCCAAGAATCAATGAAATGAATGAATGAATACATATAAACCTACCGAAGGTTGGATCTTACACACAGATCTAGATTTACGTATTATTTTTTACCTATTTCTATGATCTTACGTGTAAATACATTGTAAGGTATTCCGGTCGCGAGGTAAACAAGTACGTAGTGTGTCGACCAAATTCTTGGCATGGCTGCTGCATATCTCACAGTCTGACTTGGAATTTGTTATTGGCGGTATTGAGTGGTAGTAATAGTGAACGGGTGCCGGCCTCGGCAGGAAACTACTAGGGTAAGGCCGAGGGGACACCGCTGAGTCTATCTATAATGGTTACACATACCTTGCACATACCCGTCGCCTTATAAACATATTTTTTTAATTTCGTTGTCACTAGATGGCGCAGGTAATAATTAAAACATTACAACCTTTTGTAATAAAAGGTTGTAATGTATTTTATTATTTAAATAAAGTAGTACTCTAATTTATTTAATGTGACTTATATGGAATCTAATAAATATTTAAAAAGCATATTTAACACTCTCTTTGTCACTTTTTGCTAATAGTGTATGCTGCCATCTCTGTGTGCTAACCCGCAACTACCAATTTTGCCTACTTACCTACGGCCCCTTCAACAGTTTCTATGGAGTTGGGTATCTGTTACATTAGTAATTATGTTATCTTTGATTATACCTACTGCCAGAGGTCTATAAAGCTCCATAAATCTGAGCAAAATGTGATCCAACCGTCAAAAGTGTGTCCATGTGTGAATAAATCTTGTTGTAAAGCTTTATGTCATGTGAACCACCATTTTTCCATTCTGTACTTTAGTACTTATATTATTAGTTTTTCCTAATAGATATCTAAGAATGGTCTAACTTAAGGATGTAATCCTTACATTACACTTAATAATACACTTACTTTTGGGGTCATAAAAAAGAAAACCAATCAATATTTTGAAGCTGATGCAACTCGATCCTATAGTTACGGACTATGTACCATGTAACAATTAGATATGAAAAATATTTATTGTATCTATAATTATATAGATACAATAAAATTTGAATTTTTCTTATATTTGCCACCGGACGTTTAAAACGATAGAATAAAGAACTACAGACGGTTTTCCAAGAACTGTGTCGACTCAGCTTTACTCAAAGTACATAGAAATACTTTTCCTTACAACAATCTATTCGCCAGCTAAGGCGCTGCCACCCATACTTGTCAAACATGTAAATGAAACCTTACATTTCTCTTCAACTTCCTTCAATGCTGGTCTGGGAGAAAAGAAAAATGTAAAATGTACTGCTTGTCTCCGTGCTGATGGTAAAATTTGATTGAGAAAATGAGTGAAAAGCGAATACGGCTAGCAACCCAGCGCCATTTTAATTTATCTTTGGCCTTTGGGCAACGTTTAGTGTGAAGATAAACTTCACTCCCAACATCATGCTAAACGCTGACTTTGAGACTTACGGTCCTAGGCTCTGTCTACCCCTTTGGAGATAAAGACGTGATTGTACATCTGTATCTCTTTAACAACATACTTTAACATCCGATCTTTATCCAGATGAACCCAAAACCAGGGACGATCGGTACTGTACTATCGGTAGGTATTCTTGAGAAACTGATATCATAAAAGCCCGCGGAGTATAATACAACTACGTACGTCTTCTGACCCTACATTGATTGCCTACTAATTTCGAGCGGGTACCTAACGGACATAAAACGCCACTAGCAACTTGGAAAGACGACTTCTTTGCGTGTCGATTGTTTTTTTTATATATAAATATTCTATCAGCCCGATAAAATTGAGCTACTCGCTACTCTAACACATAAGTCGTACAGAGTACTTTTATTAGGTAATACTATGCCAGGGTGCAGATAATACCCGGTGACAAGGAAGCAGGTGTGCCATAGTTTGTGGGGAGGAGCCACACTTGCACACGTTTTGAGAGCTATCAATCTTCTTGGAAATACTTAAATATGCTTTAGAAATACCCCGGAAACGTGCACAGATGTTGACGAGCCCATCTCTAGTACTGTCAACGTGGCACGTCACGTCAAAACATTGCATCGCCTTAAAATTATTAACAATTCGCGGGATACGGGTTATAAATTCACTAAAAACTTCATGTTCCATAAATTTTCCGGCGATTAACTGAGACACTAAATCTAGATTTAAGTTAGGCTATTTTCACATCATAGTGGCTATTTGTATTTGAGGAAGCAGCAGTGTGGCAGATATAATGCTAAGGTCTCAAATAGACGAGTGACAGTATGCTAGTGACATTAAACAAACGGTTTTTTTGTATGGAAAAACCATTAGTTTAGGTCTCCGGTTTAGACTCCGCATTTCAAAAATGGTCATAATCATTCAGTGGACCTGTCAAGAACTTTATAATACAAGAAGGTAAACCAAATTGTATTATAATGAATGGAGTGTTAAATAAGCCAATGGTTTATTCTTATTTTTTTTGTGGCTCAATGTCAGAGTATATGCCCTAAATATGAAAAATTATTTAAACTTTATACTTCCCAAACGTAGGACATATGTATGGTAAAATGTAGTAGGTAATCTGTTTGTTGAAGAATCTAGATGAAAAATATTATACTACATATAACTAAATACACATTGAAACTGTTCAGAGGTAAAATTAGTTCGTGTATTGGGTTACTTAGTGAATTACTTAGGTAATTAGGTCCCGGGTTCGATCCTCGATCGCCGGTCAGGTCAAGACGGAAAATAATCTTTCGGGGTCTTGGATGTTTATCTAAATATTTATTTGATACTAGCCGAAGCCCGCGACTTCGTTCGCGTGGACATTATGTCTCTGGAATATGCTCATCAGGCTGAAAAACTTTTACTAAGGGGGCATTTTTATATCTCTTATAGTTTAGCTGGACCATTATGGTTCTGCATCAGGCGTTCCATTTTCCAAAATCATTTATACCCTATATGTTGCCCAGGCTTAATAGCTATATAACAAAAAAAGTTTCATTCGAATCCGTCCAGGATTTCCGGAGATTAGCGTGTACAAACAGACAAACAGACAAACAGACAAACAGACAAACAGACAAACAGACAAACAGACAAACAGACAAACAGACAAACATTTTTTTTTAAATTCTTACTCTATTACTATGTCTCCATCGCCCCCAATATTTTTTTTTGGAAATATATTTAATGTACAGACACACTTTTTTTACTGTTTTATTATATGTATAGATATAGATAAAATACATATCATAGAGTAAGTATCCCACAACACAAGTCTCGAAATTACTTCGGGGCTAGTTTAATCTGTGTGATTTGTCCGTATATTATATCGAGTGAAAATTCATGGTCGACACATAAAAGTTGTAACACTTCGTGTAGGCCAATGCTGGGATCTGGAAAAAAGATCCGGATATCGGCCAGAAATTCAACTAAAAAAGATTTAATACGTTTTGTAAACCACAATTACGTTGTTCTATTAGACAAATTTGCTCATAGAGTAACTAATGAATCTCCCCAGCCGTGGGCTGAGAACATATGTAAGTGTCCCCGATATAAACGTGGCGGCGCCTCCTTGGCGATGAATGGAGCGCCCACTCACACTCGACACTGTTTTCTAGTTCAGGAATAAACTACGAAGTTGAAAAATACCAATTTAAAACATCATATGCTGGTTTGAGAGAAAAGAAAATACTTAGATTATTGTTGCTTCTCTTCCTAAAAGTCGATCGAGGGAATAGGCTATGTTATTTTTTGGTGTACAATAAAGTACTACTATTTAGGCGATGCGGATAGCATAAATGAAAAACCAATCATTATTTTGATTTTCTTCCCACTACTGCGCTAAATATGGCCTTTGGGTTTTGCGTCTTGAGCTCTGTCTGTGATAGTTCTGTACATATTCCAGCTACATCATCACCAATTTGTTTCCCTAATTGCGAAGATTTACTAGATTTATATATTTTTTGCGTCTATCTTGGGATAAAATTATATAAGTATTTTGCGGTATCTATCTTTACGGAAATATAGTATACACATGACAGGATATACCTATACACAGTAGTATCAAAAGACATGATTAAAGATTTATTATTATAAGTAGGTATTTTTGGACGAGTTTAATATTTAGACCACTTCCTATTGAGCCTTTTATTCCTAATGAGAGTTTTAAAAGAGTTGCTAAATATACTACTTATTTGAGTTTAGACAATGAAAGAAATTAACATTTTCGAACTTCTTTTTCGTGAGAAAATAGGCTTTTTCTATTTAGTTTTAATTATGTTGTTTTATTCCATACCATAATATTCATTTAATTAAAAATAGCCATCTTCTGAACATCCAATTTTTTAATCATCGGTAGGACGGTAGACAGTAGTTCTATGTTTATACTTATATTACGTATATTATTCTGTTTACTTAATTATTACATATTTAATATTTAATATTTCATTTTATTATTATATATTTAATTTGGCAGTATCACCTAAAACTGTATTATTATTATTATCGAAAATAGTATTCATAACATGTTTTCGACTTGATCATTGTCAATGGATATCTGGTAGTGCTTCTCTCTTATCTTGTGGTAACACGGAAGACCAGCGGCATGATGTAAAGTACATCAATGACATATGCTGAGTAGTGCTATTAGGTGTTAAAATAATTTTAGTTATTATGGATAATGTAACTCCTGTTTTGCACGAAATAAAGATTTTTTCTTTCTTTCTATTTATTATGTAAACTCATTAATCAAATAAAATAATGCACATTATCCTTTACCTTCCGAAACGTCAGTCCGAGCAATAAGTACCTACGTAACGTAATGACATCAGCGGAATGTTTCATGAAATAATGTTCGCTAAATTAAAGTCCAGTTACTTGCAGACGAATCGAATTAAACGAAACACGGACAAAAAACCTCCGCTTTATTGTTTGAGGGACCGACACTCGGTTTTACTGCCGAAAAATTAAATGTTGTAAAAAGCTTTTTTTAAATAATTTTGAAAAGAAAAGTATAAAATTATTATGATTGTCAGCAAGTCTTTTGGATATTGACAAATATCGCAACTTTAAAAAAGTAAGAACTTACTTTTCAATAAAAAATAACCGAAAAAAAACCTCTCAATGTCTTTTTAAAAAATCTGTTTTTCAGAATCTGAAAAAATAAAAAAAATACGTTGTGCCGTTTCAAAAACGGTTAAAATTTAATTTGTTAAGTTTTATTTTATATTTTAAATTAATCATACAGTATTAAAATTAATGTAAGTTAGTATCCTCTATACACGTTGTTTACCACGCCATATATTAATAGAAAAAATCCAATGTAACTTTTTAAATAAGTAAGTACCTAAGACCTGGAAGTCTATTATACATGACATAGAGATCAGTGGTGTACTAGAGGGGAGGCCTTTGCCCAGCAGTGGGATAGTACAGGCCATTAAAAAAAATTGCCTATGATAAAATAACGCAAAATAAATCTAAATATCGCAACGATTTTCTCATAAGATACCTACAAATTCCTTGAACTGTAGTGTATCTTATTCATTACCTACGCACTTCCCATGAAGGTTTCCTCGGCGAGCGTATGTAACAGCCTGTAGATTGCCACCCATAACTTTATAACAAAGACACAATACAGATTCTATCGTGTTTATAGCTACGTTACGCGTTGTCTGAAGATACTCAGATTTTATTACTCGTGGGTAGACTTATAATTTAAATCCAATTTAACTACCTATCCTATTTACAATGACTTTGATTTTTTTATTCCCTGGTTTAATACAGAGGATATATTTTTATATTAATCTTTATTGCCCCACTGCTGGGAAAAGGTCTCCCCCTTTTCCTTCCACTTCCAAGATATTTTTAGGGTTCCGTAGCCAAATGGCAAAAACGGAACCCTTATAGATTCGTCATGTCTGTCTGTCTGTCCGTCCGTATGTCACAGCCACTTTTTTCCGAAACTATAAGACCCATACTGTTGAAACTTGGTAAGTAGATGTATTATGTGAACCGCATTAAGGTTTTGACACAAAAATAGAAAAAAAACAGTAAATTTTGGGGGTTCCCCATACTTAGAACTGAAACTCAAAAATTTATTTTTCATCAAACCCATACGTGTGGGGTATCTATGAATAGGTCTTCAAAAATGATATTGAGGTTTCTAATAGCATTTTTTTCTAAACCGAATACTTTGCGCGAGAGACACTTCCAAAGTGGAAAAAAGTGTGTCCCCCCCCCCGTAACTTCTAAAATAAGAGAATGATAAAACTAAATAAAATATATGTTGTTCATTACCATGAAAACTACCAGCGAAAATTGGTTTGAACGAGATCTATTAAGTAGTTTTTTTTTAATACGTCATAAATCGTAAATGGCAATTTACCTTTCATTCAATCAACTCAAATATAAAAATTAAAAAAACATACTACAAGACTTTTATATTGTTATTTGCTACTACGGAACCCTTCATGGGCGAGTCCGACTCGCACTTGGCCGCTTATTTATCTTAGGGAAATGAAAGGGAAGGATTGTCAAAAATTTTATCATCGCTGTAGATATCAGCTAATTGCATTATATTTTTCTTCCTCTGTCTGCCTGCAAAACATCTGTAAAGCTAAATAATAGCTTCTGACATGGTTTTTATTAAACAATAATAACTTATGTAGGTATACGATTGATTTTAAGTGTCTCTCCAAGCAGTAAAGAGTTCAAGCAATTGCACCCTTCCTTATACTGTTGAGTACACAATAGCTCTTATCCTGCACTCAGTGATGCTTTACATTATATGTCAGGCTGAGCCGTCGAGTTCATCTAAACGATCTAGGTACCCCTCAAAATTTAGAATCGCTGGTATCATTCCCACGTATCATAACAACCCACGTATCATTTTGTCGTTTTGTCTGCTTTGTTACGTCCATAGACAAAAAATGACATTTAAATCCGATGAGGTCGAAATGAAATGACATGTATAAAGTATATTTATATACAGGATGACACATTTTGTGGTTACACTAAAACTAAAAAGAAATAAATTACCTAAGTTTATTACGTCTAACTAAATATACTGGAACTATTTCAAGTGTGAATCCAGTTTATAATACTAAACAACTTTCCTCAAGGGACGTGTAGAAAGATGAAACATATTTTATACTTTTGATACAAACTCAGATCAGCTAATCAATCAACTTGTATGGAAGACCAAAAAATATTTCTTATATTTCGATATATGATCTAACTTCACCCTTAAAATAATTTCAATATATTTTGTTATACCCTGTATAAAATATATTTTTGGTAAAAAATATTCTCCAAGGAATCAATCCTTTTAGAAAAACTGTAAGGATTAATAGTCTTTTTTACAAATTTACTGACTTTATTTTCTACTTTTTAGGCATTTTAATAAATGAAATGAAATTAAAGTTTTTTGCTTAAAATGCGGTGCAAGTGGAATGGTACAAAAGTAATATGTAGATTGTAGAGTCTCACATTTGTCATCGCTGACATGTATTAATGTGTCAATTGGAACAAATTTTCGTATGTAAATAGTGTTCAGAATTCAAATTTAAATAATTACTAATCATTTTTGTATCATGTCAATACATACCTACGTCATAAAGTCATAAAACCTAACAACAGTTGAGTAGGCAAGTCCAATTAACCAAATACATGTATGACCTAGTTAGTTTACAGAAAAAAATCTAAAATTTTAGGATAAAGATTTAGTCGTATATAAAGAAAATTAACTAAGCGCTCTTACAGACAAGCGACAATATGCCAACATTCGCCGACCTGAAGTGCGATTTTTGAAACGCGGAGTTACCTAAACGAATGGTTTTCCATACAAAAAACCGTTCGTTTAGTGACTCCGAGTTTGAAAAATCGCAGCACTGGAGACTTATTTTTGAAATCACTTATCACATTACGAAGGGTTTGCGCGAGCGTTTCCAAACGGACGCATTTTTGAATCGGTAGTTTGCGATGGTTTTGCACGAGTGGTCTTGACCACTCGTAATTTTGACATTTGTAGCGTAGATATGTCATCGAAGCCAATCATGGAAAATCCGTTCCATTTCACGTTGCTTTTTTTATTCATGTTCGAATTTTTAGAAAAGCATAGACAAATTATCGATGTTTTCTGCGTAAAACAATATTGTTTTTCGCTGACACGACGGTTTCAAAAATACGATCAATTTGTATTTTACGCGAGCGGTGAGTTGCAAAACTACACGTTTTGTGTTTCGCTGAGTCCCTCAATGAAAAATAGCACTCCTGGGTCGCGGACATACTGTTGTTCTTCTGTAAGAGCCCTAAATAGATTAGATAGATATCTATTTTTCACTTTGTATGTATACCGAATAATTTATCTTCCACTATGCAAATTATAAAATACAGTGTACGACGTACGTATAAGTAAATAACACCATAAATTAAATACAACTGTGTAGAGTAGAGTTCGCTATTTTAGTGTGTAGTGCATCAGTTTGTGCTTATAAATTTGGCTGCTTTGTACAATAAGAGCACAAAAGCACAGACATTTATCAAACCTTTTATAGATTTGATGTAGGCATCGACCTTCTAGTGACCTACTTGATTGTCTGCTTTGTAGTAAATAACGTCTAGTTTTTGTCAATATATACGTACATACTATCTTTTCTTTATCCCTGATGGATGACTAATTAACCTTATAAATCTAATGAATTTATTTTTATTTTTCGAATTCTTATTAAGTCTAAATCAATTAATATAAGTATGTATTATATTTTGTTTTAAGTGAGTGTTCTCAGATATTTATTACAATTTTATAAATAAATTATGAAAACAAATGCACAAACGTAATGTAATAATTCCTTCAACCTGTCGCGAAATAAGAAGCCAAATAAACACAGGGGCAGACGTGTAGTCACTGTGATTTTCTCCACCATTACTGCTGATTGAGGCTACCGGGCATTTTAGAGACCATTAGTAACGCACAACACTTTCCAGAAGTCAACCAAAATGTATCTCCAATTTTATTATAATCAGCGTCATTACTCATTATACCACATAAACAATATTCAACTCAATACCCCAAGCAATAAAGTCCTAAATTGGCAACATCACAACTATGTGTTTTGCTGTAAAGGAGACCACTTGTTTTTTTACCAATGGCATGTAATAAGCGCCCTTGAAAAGACTTCAACGCTTAACCAACATCAAGTTCATTGATCCAGCGCCATTATTAAGCTCGTGGTTTAATCTGATTAACTCTGAATATCCATCGTTGCGTAATCTAATGTTGATTCATTATGTAATTTTAAACTGCGTCTTAAATAATTTGAGATTCTGATTTTTTGGAAAATTTTACGTGATTTTCAATTTTAATGTTTGCAATTTTCACCTGTTGAATTAAGATGCCAGATAGGTCATTCGTGAGCAGATGTCGGTGCAAAGGTTAGCACATGGAGGGCCGGCCGGCAGACGTGTGCGTGACGGCTGGCGGCAAGCCGGAAGGCCGGCGACGGCGACAGACGCGTGGCGCGGTCGTCGACACGCTCCGCCGCTGCACTTGCAGTTGCTCCGCTCCGGCCGGCGCGGCTGACCGCGCTCGCCAGTCCGCCTCGACTCTCCGATAGGGCAACACCGGCACACCGGCGGCGGGACCGGCGTCGGATGTGTCGCGCGCGAGGTGCAGCGCAGACTTGTTGCACGTGGAAGCGTGAGCACGTGCGCCGTGCGCCGCACGCGCCGGCATGCGCCTCTAGTGGGAGCATGCGGCTGCCGCTGCTGCCACTGCTGGTCCTCGTTCTCGCGCGCCCGGCGGCAGGTTAGTCCCAGTGGTCCCGCTATCCCACGACCAGCTCGTGACGAGAAAGACGCGATTTTGCTGCGTAACGTATGAACCTGCTTGCTGAAAGTCCGATTTCGGGATTCCAAGCAAGTTTATGTTCCAACTCTAAAGTTACGTGTAGTAAAAGGTAGCTTTTGATCGTAACTCCTCAATCAAAAAAAAATGTGACTTAAAATATACACCATTTTTTAAATATATTTATGCGTAGTTAATAAGTAAAAATAATGTAATTTGCCTATGAAGAATGTAAAGACACATGTGAATTAACGAAGTAAAACAGAAAATTAATACTGTCAGTCTTTTCCCGCTTTTTTGTTGAACTTGCTTGTGCTTCATGAAATATAAATAACAAGAAATATTTGCGTAAAATAGTCTGTTTCCATAAAACATTAAATATCATTTTAAAAAAATACTTATTTTTAAAGTTTTAAATTAAAGGTTTTTCAACAATGTACTAAGGAATTCACTTTTTTGCATCAATTATGATGACACAAAACAAACGTTTGGACGCAAAGTTATAATAAAATATTATAATGAAACCAAAATATTTTTTCCCTTTAAATCACCGTGTAAAATTACGTTAGTAAAAAACCTCAAAGAGGGAATAAAGTGAATGTAAACCATTTGGAAAATACGCAAAAAGTGCACCCAGTGGAATACCGTCACGATGGATGGTTTCAGTAAATCCAGGTGAATACATGAATGTACTTAAATCGGTGCATTCTGACTTGCACTTGCAAAAGTCGTGCCAAGAGAGCCCGCCAATTTTATTATCACACTTTAGTTTTATTAATACTTCAAAAAAGGAGAAGGTTATCAATTTGAATGAATGAATGTTTCTTGTGCCTAGACCAATTTGGAAAATCTTTTTTTTTTGTTTGGAATGGCATAATTGTCAGGGGCCATAGAAATTTTATCAAAATCAGTTGTGTATAGTTTGAAGTCCGTCTTTAGTTTAGAAAATTTATAAGAAACAGTTTTTAATTCACATAATTAGTCAGTTTCCGATATTATCGAAAATAAGGCGTATTTTTTTAAAGTAAGTTAGCAAACTCTTTATTGCACCAAAACACGTATAAATTATATTCAAAAATAATAAAATACTAAACTAAAACTATTTAATTTCTAAAACTATTTCTTCCATGCTGGTCTGGGAGAAATAAAAAAACTTAGAATGTACCAGCTGCTTCTCTTCCCACGCAGATCGTAAAAGCCGATCGAGGGAATGGGCAAAAATGCAAATCATGTTAAAAGGCGATGCAGCTAGCAACCCATCACTGTATTGATTGCTTTTCCATCGTCTCGCCCACCATGACGCTAAAGTGGCTTTTGGGTCTTGCGGCCCTGGGCTCTGCATAGAACCGCAAGACCCAAAATGCTCTGTCTGCCCCATTAGGGATAAAGACGTGATAGTATGTAAGTAAAACTATTTATGTCTCAAATTAAAATAATTTTAGATTAAAAAAAATAACTTTTAGAAATTATAATCAATGTTACATTATTTCAGTCTTTAAGTAAGAACTGTATCGATTTAAATAAAATTTTGCTTTTTAAGTTTTTTTATAGTATTTTTTTTGTGTTTATGCACGGAGAAATGAAAATGTTTTATGCCCGTAAAAAAGTCAATAACGCCGACTATTTACAGCACGCCAATTCGGACGTGTATGGTCTATCAACAATAATAAACTAAAAAAACTTTATTTCTACACATTTTTACCTTCCTTGTAAATTCAATGAATTTTATTTACATTGAAGCCATTTCATTGCCAAATGTTAATATCTTTATATATAAAAATGACGTGTCACGTTGTTTGTCTGCGATGAATTCCTAAACTACTGAACCGATTTTAAAATTGATTTGCGCACCACGTAAGTACAATTTGATCTAACTTAAAAGATAGAATAGCTTACATCTCAATTTATAGTTTCCATGCGAACAAAGTTGCGGGCATCAGCTAGTGTATATATAAATTACATTTATACATGAAACCAATAGCTACATTTATTATCTGTCCATCGACACGAAATCCTTTGTTACTGTACTCGTACATATGCAATTATGCATAGTAAATAACTTAAACACTTAGTTTTTATAATAATGTAATTTATTCAAGTTTTACTAGACTTGTATTATTTTTACATATATAGTTTGTTCCAATGTACAGAATGTGGCAACTGCAGAATTAAGAAATAATATAATCTACTTATTGCATGTTGGATCTTGGGGCTTTAGGCACATAGAGCCCAGGGCTGCAAGACCCAAAGGCCACTCTTAACGTGATGGTGGGTAAGAGAAAAAGAAACAACAAGATCATCATCATCATCAATAAATTTAAGAACTAGGTTCTTGTCGGTGGAGTATTTTCCATGTCTCTCTATTTTCCGCTAAATGCTTGACCTCCCTATACGACACAACTTTTGCCTTTTCTTCTGCTTCATCCATGAACGACCTTCTTGGTCTTCCTTTTCCTCTCTTGGTTTCCACTTTCCCTTCCATTATGTTTTTTATGAAGTTGTCATGCCGCATCAACAACAAGATATAGTTTTAAAAACTAAAACCTAACTACGGGAAATTTCTTGCTGAAAAAAAAAACGTTTATCCAGTGAATGCTGTTCACAGATGCTGTTGTATACATGTATAAAAGAATGAAAAACTTATTGTATACTAAATCATTTCAATATAATATTCTTTTAACTAGCTTTTATCAAATATCAAAATGGTTACATTTAATCATAACAGGGTGATGACATGACAACATTACACAGTTTTGTGGTAATTACATAAACCGTTTAGGAGCGCTTCGATGAGTTACATAAGTAAAATATTTCGGTTTCTATTTCTATATACTTAATTTCGTATACAGGCACACTTTAAGCACAATTTAGAGGTATAATACAAAATATTATTATTGGCCGTTTACTACATTTCGTGTCGTCTGGCCAGGAATATTTCTCCCAGCCCGACCACGCTAGAATATAAAATTACTCAAAAAACAGGAAAGGACATTTAATTTTTTTTCGATATGTGGCACTAAAAGACACATCATTACATAAAACACATTTGTGCTTAAGTCGCATTTCCGTTTTCCATCGTGGTTAGGAAGAAAATACACTCTATACTATATAAAAATTTGTACCCCCAACATGCAGAACGTGGCCTTTAGATCAAAGGAAATATCAAGATTGGAGATTATGTGTGTATATTGTGTATTTTAAATACATACATTACTAGCTGTGGCCGTGGGCTTCGCTCCCCGTGAGAATTTCGGGATAAAAACTATCCTATGTCCTTCCCTGGGTATCAAACTATATCCATATCAAATTTCATCTAAATAGGTTCAGTAGTTGAAGCGTGAATTGGTAACAAACAAACAAATATACAAACTTACTTTCGCATTTATAATATTAGTAGGATTATTTCGTCGCAATTTTTGACTGGCGTGATGACTCAACCTATTAAAATCTCGGATAGGAGAAAATTCCGAGAATTTTTATGTTTTCCTTAAATCAAAGAAACTTAGGAATTTTAATTGGGGATAGACTCACTCTTCGAGAATTTTCTACAAATAATATATTTCGGAAATAACACTGCGCAGTTTCACATTCCGGATTAGTAGAAGATCAAACAATCTGTTTACATGTACTTATTTGTTATAAAATATAGTATTATTGAGTAATTATCCAATCATCACAACCACCTTACTTTGGGGCGAGCTCAATCTGTGTAATATATATTTACTAGCTGTGCCAGCGGGCTCCGCTCCCAGTGAGGATTTCGGGATTAAAACCATCCTGCGCCCGTTCCAACTTTTCAAACTATATCAATACCAAATTGTATCTAAATGAGTTATGTGGTTAAAGTGTGAAAAGTTAACAAAAAATAAATGTACAAACTAACTTTCGCCTTTATAATATTATTTGAGATTTATTTTTATATTAAAATGCGACAAACATCCCTGTATGTAACCTAACAAAATACTTATAATATACCTAATTTTAAAATTGAAGAAATGAATTAAGCTGAAACTTGATAGAGTTGCGTCGTTTTATTAATGAGTTCCATCCCACCTTCTGTCTCCATGATTAGATCAGAATCAGTACTATGTATCTTTTACCACAAAGTGCTTGTCATAAGACAAATCAAACGAGTCCTACTCAATGAGGGTTATGTTGTTTTATAACTGAGTTCGTCGTATATTTTGTTACGCGTTACATACCTAAAGGACAGGACGATATTTTACTAGTACATTTTTTTTTTAAGAAAGTGTCAGCCAGTTATGCTGATTACACACCTTAAAAATAAATACAAAATGTAATACAAAACCAATTCAACGTGAAACTACGACTACGTTTAAACTATCACGTTGAATCATCATTAACCAATACGGGAATTAATTTAGTAATTCGACGTTCCATATAGACTTGTAGTCTATTGAGCGTCTTCCAAAGCCGTCGGGTGATGAAGGCATTATTGAGGTGACAGAGTACCATAACTCTTTCTTCTTTCAGTAAAATCTAAAACTAAGGTCGGCAAAAAAGTCGAAATGTCATTGCGATCTGCACTTTTGAGACGGCTGCTCGTAATGATCCGTAATCCTGTACCATTGACTTAGATTTTTTAGCGACAACGTTTTCCTCCGTCCAGGCTTTCTTCTGCCTTGGATCTTGATGATAAGTTGAAGCAGCTCGTATTTGTTGTTACGCATTAAGAGGGCCAGGTAGTCCGTTTTTTTGGTGTGTATAAGTGTACATTGGTGTAAGATTTTTGCCTAAAGGCATCTGACATAGCTTGATGACTGCCATAGAATAATGACAGATTGGACCAATGGCTTTACGTGCCTGCTGAATTTTTATGCCACTTGTGTTCACCCATCCAAGTGCGGACCACGCCCGGTGTCGCTTCACTTGCGAAAGCGCTAGCAATGCGCACTCCCGCCGCCCCGTGACTACGCATTTCTAGCGATGTATTGCAGTAGTATGACATTAGTAGTATATAAATATTATATTTAAAATTTGTCAAGATAAATTTATTCTGCTGATATATTTTAACATAGGAGGTCCAAAATCCTAAAACTAAAATGTATTCCATGGATTAAAAGTATAACATTATACTTCTGTCTGGGGAACATCCGCTGGCGCCGACCGTACCTACGCGGTTACCTTGTTATTGTTCGTACGGATATTAAAATAAACCTTTTTGTAAACCTAGCGACCGCTGAATATGCATGATGAATGGAAAAATAATTTTAGCCCATCGGTTAGATTATTAAAAAATATTGCACACATATTTTTTCGTTTCTCTGAGAAACAAAAACTGACAGAGATACAAAGCATTAAAATTTCGCTAAACGTAACGGCTAGGTACGATTTTTACTTAGCGGTGACGTCACAAGCCCCCACTCCAAAAATTGGATAGTCCGTATTTTTGTAAATTTTACTTTTTGGTGAACTGAACAATAAGGCTCCATTATTTTGGTATAATCTAAAAGACAGACGGACAGAATTACAATCCTACTTTTCTAACTCTGTCACCCCCAATCCATAATATTCCGAAACCTAGAAATAAGTGCAAAAACTTTTTTATCTTAAGATGCAACATAACTGGTCATTTACAAGAACCAAACTTGCTTCAATAAAAAGCGTCGAAACCTGCACACCAGTTATTAAAGTTCACTATAGTGTGTGAAATGTTGAAAGCATACAAACTATATACATGTAGCCCAATATCTTGCTAGAAGAGGCTTTTAGATCTTACAACTTGAGACACTGTTGTAAATAAGAAATAAAGATGTAGTCTTAACAAATCCTTGTACACGAAGAAGTACCTTTTGTAGAGCCTTTTAAAAAGACATCAACGCGTTGAAAATATCAGACAAATAATATACATGTTGATTTGTCTCAATAGATTGACTTAATCGGATAGTTCCTTTAAATACTACAAAGTTTATTGTTTAAATTGTACAAAAACAATAGACGAACTTAACGCTAAAACGTTGTCTACCAGTGCCAGTCAAATTTTGGGTTAAAAAAAGAATTTAATTGATCGCAAGATAAAGGGGTTATTTATTATAAATACCTACATACAATACTTTTGCTGATAAAATTACATGAATACTTATAATATTTCCTGCGAATTTAACTTATACTTCAAGGGCTGTCGTATTTTTAATTACGTTTTTATTTTTTTTATCAACGGTTAGATTTTGAAATCAAGTACTTGTTGAGTCTGTATTATATCAATCAGTATAGGTATGTGTGTGTTCCGGCGGCCAACGAATTTGCACGTGTCAATAAATATTATTGAGATGCGTCTGGCTGGGTGAGTCGCGATCCGTCGCCGGCCGCATCTACTGGCACCTGCGGGCTAGTGATGGGGTTGTATCTGTCGATAGTTGTCAATCTGACGATAGTCTGTTATCATCAGGTCTCTTTGTCCCTGTATTACTACCAGAGCCATACTTGGCCAGAGCAGCCAGAGTACTTTGGCTTTCACTATCCACGCTGGCCAGACGGGTTGAAGAATGGAGAGGTCTCATTGATGTTTATAAGCTTTGCTTAGCTTGTATTTCCTAAGTCGCCTTCTACGACATCCACGGGAGGACTTGGCGTGGCCATGTTCTACTCTGCCGGAAACCACACACCGATAGTCTTTGGCACAGAATTAATGTGAGTTAGTTACATACAGAACGGAATCTCCTAAGATCCCCGTAATATGCGTCCCCGTCTCCCTCCTCGCACCTCTCCTCTGTTTTCGCCTTGTAGATAGCGTTGAAAATTCCGAAAGAAACAAATGGTTTTTTTCAGTGAAAGAAACCATATCTCGTTTTTTACCGTTTTATTCGTTTGTTGCATTGAAATATTCCCGAAAAAAACCTTCGGAATTTTTCGAAAGATATCGGAATTTTTGAAAAAAAACGATTGAAATAAAATATTCTAAATAATATTTTTTTAAATATTATTAAAAAAAAATATTCTGTGAAAAAAACATCAATACTCTTCCGTTTTTTTTTTCCGTTTTATTGATAACAAACATGAAAAATTCCTTAAATATTTTTCTTGAAACTTTCAAACAAAAAAAAACGAAGGACTTTGAAAAAAACGGGGAATTTTCCCGCTTTTTTCAACGCTACTTGTAGAGAGTGTTGAGTGGTCGGCTGCTGGCGCCTGGCCGCCTCGACAAAGCGAGAACGAGGGAGAAGTGCGGCGACGGGGAACGGAGACGGACGCATATTGCGCGGGACCTTAGGAGATTCCGTTCTGTATGTAATACTTATAATATTAATTCTGTGTCTAACGTCAACAACAAATTATATACAATTTTATTGTGTTAACTTAAATACAATAAAAAGTCAAAAAAGGCTAAATTAAATGAACCAAATGTAGTGCGTAACACATAATGTTATAACTACGGATGCCGAAGACCGTGTGAAATAAAAAAAAACCGGAATCTCGACCCTGGACTCTTAACGAGCTAGCCAGATGTCGTACCGCAAAATCATTTCTATGATTTAATACTCCAATAATGCTTAGAACTAAGCCGATGTGACGTAGTTATGCCTAAAACTTGTTTTTTTACGTTGTTGAATTTGAATGTCACAGTAAAGTTTGTCCCATGAAGTTAGGTTTGTACTGCTATCATGGTCAAAGTTTAAAAAGTAAGTCTATCGTTTTACTGGAACATAGACAAAGTGTTGGTATTGTTATTACAGGTATTGCGTTGATTTCACCGATATCGATTTAGTCAATAATTATAAAAGCTTGGGAAAGTTTAAAAACTCGCTTTGTTATTGTTAAATAAGATTGTCATTATTGTTATGTTGTCGGTTTATAATAAAAATAAAAAATACCGTGTTAGAAATGCAATTCGGATAGATAAAACGTATTTGTTCAATAAATCTTATATATGATAATCAAATGCAGGTACTATTCGTCCATTCTCAGTGCTCTCAAAACAGTTACACGCACGCCATTTCTGAAGTAAACCTTCTTCTTCTTCCTCTATTTAAGAGTTGGACTCTTGTCGGTGGAGTGCTTACCATGTCTCTCTTTCTAGGTACCGCTAAGTTCTTAACCTCAAGGAGGTTAAGTAACCCTTCACTAAGACATAATTAAAATCATTTACATTGACAAATCTTCTAAGAAGAGCGCTTGATGCACCAATGCGATAAATTATGTAGTGTAAAGAGAATCCAGTTCTCCATATGCACATTACGTCGCCTCTAACGGGTTTATTGCTTTAGAATGAAGTTTACCGTCTGCATGCCAAACGGCGATTCTTGGTGATCGGCCGGTGAAATATGCGTACGCTTTACGCGTCTGCATTGAATCGCCTCGCGAAAATGTGTGTGTCCCAGCCTTTACACATACCTATGTTTCCGTGAATTTCTCGGTGAGAAGTTTCAACTGCCTCCGTTGCTCAATGAAATAAATAGAGACAGTTTAAGTCCAGAAAAGTTCTTGGACCTGACATATTGAGA
This sequence comes from Acrobasis consociella, assembly GCA_963555685.1. NCBI lineage: Eukaryota > Metazoa > Arthropoda > Insecta > Lepidoptera > Pyralidae > Acrobasis > Acrobasis consociella. The sequence continues at coordinate 7,162,085 of OY743122.1, read as the reverse complement.
GTAATGCACTACCTCAGACGCTACGCTTATGAGGCGTGCAAAAGGTCTATTGTTGAAATTTTGAGATACTTCAATCCGTTAGGTAATCAATGTTGAAGTAATCAGGGCATTTTCAAAATAGCCTAAGAAATAGATAAGAACGTAGATATTGTTGTAATTAGATATGTATTAAACCTAAATTAATCAACCAGGAGAAATGCTCTGGATGTAAGTGAAACCCCAGCCTAGCTGTCGGCTTTCAAAGTTTATCAAGTACAGTAAGAAAAACGAGACGGGTAAATTCAATAATCATTGCTAAATATCTCATTCTTAAATAAACCTTCCCAAATATACCTTTTGCGTTTTTTACTACTTTTACCATACTTACTAAGTAAAAATAATATAATTTATGATAAAATAATTATTTTATCATAGATAAAAAATACTTTTATGGCAGATTCATCCTCACCAGTCAACGATAGTCTTATCGACTGATCGATATAATTCATCCCATCTCTACTAGAGTGCACGGACGGTGCAACGCTCCGCTCGGTGGCGCCCTCTTGTTTGTACGAATCGCATAAAATGCACCGCGAAGTCCCTTTATCTGTCAATTGCAAATTTTGACCCAAAATTTCATTTAAGAAAAAGTCATCTCACTATACACTTTAGTTCACTCTACATACATATTTTCACGCCTATTTCATTGTAGGCAGAGACTATGGATTTCCACTTACTACGATCCTTGCAAACCTCTTTTGCTTCATCAAGACTCATAACTATAACTATAACCTGTAGGTTGAATGGTAGAAAAGGCCCTGGGCTTTCCGCCTGTTACAATTATTGTAATAAAGTTAAATAAATAAATAATTCTTTTTATGCATGCTCTCCGGTTATGGGTACTGTACTCCTCACATTACCTTTCTTCAGAACATCTGCAATTTGGTCACAGAACGTTCGTCGAGGTCGACCTGAAGTGCTATTTTTAAAACGCGGAGTCACCTAAACGAATGGTTTTTCCATACAAAAAATCGTTCGTTTAGTGACTCCGCGTTTGAAAAATAGCACCACCGGTCTGGTTCTCCCATGCACATCCGCATGATAAATATTATTCACTCTACATAATATATGCAATTCATATTATATGCGAGAGCATGCATTTACGTAATACAAATTGCACTATGATTACTCGTATAAGTTAAAGAAGCAATGTGCATCATAATCATAGTTTAGAATATATTATAGCAAAAAAAAACAACCAAAATTACATTGATTAAATAAAAATTTTACTTTTTTTTTCTTTACCCGCTGCGGCTTTGCAATCCAATATTATGTATTTATTTAACTTTATTACAAATTAGGCAGACTTAAAGCCAAAGGTTTTATCTACCACACCACTTCTGGTGAGATGATGCCAAGAATAAGAAGTCAAGAATGTGCAAATTATGTAATTTTGAAAGATATAATACTAATAATAATATAAGATGTTTATATTTATTAAAATATTAATATATATCAATAAACTTACATTCAGTATAAACATAGGTATAAGGTATAATAACCATACGTATACATTGTATGTTATTTGTATTATATCTGACGGTTATTATTATTTCGTTTTTATTATTCATATTTTGCTTTTTAACAAAATGAACACCTAATAATAATAAAAACTATGGACTAGGTATACAATGTCTACTTTTGTTTTCCGACAAACTAACGCGACGCTTTGGGAAAAAAAAAGAGTTACCGTCCTGTATCCAGGCTCTACTCGACACTGAAATTCGCATCAAAATCCCTCCACTATTTAGAAGTATAGTTAACAGAAACAAAGGCGGATAGGCCAACCCAAAAACGACTCTTTTTAACTCTACCTTAAAGTTTGTCCATTTCATGTAAAGTAATCATCACCGTCCAAGTGCAAGTCGGACTTGCGCACCAAAGGTCCCGTACCATTATTTATAAAATCACGTTGTATGGGGCCCCAATTAAATTAAATATTTATTTAAAGCGACAACAGCAATACGTCATCCGTGAAAATTTCATCTATCTAGCTATCACGGTTCATGAGATACAACCTGGTGACAGACAGACAGACGGACGGAGTCTTAGTATCATTTGGGTACGGAACCCTAAAAATGACTTATAAGACAATTTGTTTGTCGGCTACTTTTAGATTATGCACTAATTTGCCATCGGTTTTGATGTGAATGTTGGCAATCCCTCAAAAAACTCACATGTTTCTGTCAATTCAAATCCAAATACCGCATCCACCTACTGGCATGGTCTGACACCTTTGTATTTAGGTATTTCTAGACAAATGACGTCATATACATCTAATCTGCAGACTTATGTTTCTCTAACGAACTGTTTTTCTATTTGGTGTGCATAAATAAGTAATTTCTTATTATTATTTTACACTTTTACTTGTCTAATATCTAAATTGATATCTGTGTCGAAATTATCAAAGTTACCCAGCAATAACTTTTTACATTTAAACTTTTTTGATATAGGTGATTAATCACACATTGACTCAGTTTATAATCGAAGTTATAAAGATTAAAAGAAAACAGTAATAAATAAATAAAAATGTCAGACTGAGAATATGTTTGGTGCAACATACAATTCCATGGGTGCAACCCGGACACGTTAGCAAACAAATAAAAAAGGTATGTTTCGCGTTAATTCCCGTATTTATTAATTTACCTACTTAAAAAATATGTCACAAGCTTCTTTTTGCCATTGGAAATAATTTCGACATAAACACAAGACATTAAATAATACAAAACTTTAATAAAACAAAACGAGGCGTCAAATAGTAAATTATTTTAAAAGACGAATATATTATTGGCGCCAGATAAAAAATACGATTCATAAAAACTATGTTTGTTCACGTTGTTCTGTGATGATGACGATTGTAAAGAATGATCGTGGAATCGAACGAAAACAATTTGTTTTTCGATAACTTTTGAAACAGTTTATATAACAACTGTAGTAATGGAATGGCTAGACAGATATTATGATATGCAAAATGTATCTGCCCCAGACACCTCTCACGGTCTGTCCTTCGGCCCAGAAACAAAATCTAGGTCGGCTGAAGGCTGCCAGACAATCACAATTTCAAATTAGGCGCCTAATTTCAAATGAGACAGACTTTTAAATCAACAATACATAAAATAAATTGTATGTCTATCATTAAATTTTATTGTAATCTAGTCTCTTATTTTTAATGTTGGTGGTGATAAAATTTTATTGACTGGCATAGACGCAAATAAAAAAGGTTTTCTTTTGGTATCTATAACTCAGAAATCTGTTTTTTGTTTTGTTACAAAAAATGTTTCGAATTTTATTACATATTTTGTTCTTTTATTATTTTCTAAATCGTATCAATTTACAAAAAGTTGTTAAGATTTATTAGTATTCAATCAATTAATGATTACAGAATGGTTAGCTACTGGCGTTTGGCAATGCCGGAAGAAACCAATAGGTTATTTTGTATTGTTATCGAAGGTTTTGTTTTGTTATTTTTTCATTTCATCATACATTACAAATAGGTAGGTGTACAAATTGAACATTATCAGCTCTTTTAGGATTTGTCCTCTGCCGTCTTACGAAGATTGATTATGCTTAATACAGCCATGTTTTCATCTAGATGGTTTTTTTACCTTTCCCGATTCAATAGCTAATTTCACCCGTCCATTTTGTCGTCAATAACAACTTCGGCGCTTTACCATGTTTATATAATCGTGAAATAAAAAAATAGGACCTAGGTACCTATAACTCCTCGATATCTGTCCGAAAATATGTGGATGTTTTTGTTAGTCTGAAACCAGCAATCATAAAAAATACGCTTTAATAAATCCATTGCATTAACAGAAACGCGTTCAAAGCTTTATATCGGGAATTCTACGTTTCCATCCAACATAACAGGTGAAAGGATATCCTGCTTTTGTTTATAAATAAACGTGAAATATGTTCCTCGTAAATCCACTCGATATTTATTCGAAAACCTTTGGAGTATGCGAAAAATAGTTTTGTTATTCGACGGTGACGCGGGCGATCAAAGCAGATTGTTGATGCTCAAATTTAAATTGTGATTTTATAATTAGCTGTGCAAATTTAGCGTACTATTCTTGTGTCATTGATGCAGGACCGTATACAGGGGTGGGCTAGATCATGTGTATCCCTATATATTTATATTTATTATTTATTATATGAACCCAAATATGATCGAAGCACTACCCCTGTATACGCTTGTCGTCCTCCCAAACCTTTAATTTTAAAAGTCTGAATAGTATCTGCTTATTAATGCTAGTGATTCTCAAGTAGTAACATTTAAGAACATAGCGTTGTTGTTGATGAAAATACTAAACAAGATAACTGACAATTAAAACATTGTGTCCAAGAAGCCAACAGCGTGAATTTTCCATCTTAACCTAGCTCGGAGACGAAATACGATTCCAAATCTACCTTTCAGGTAGAAAATCTACATCTCTATCTACCTACCTAAATTTATCAAATAGTACAGATGTTCTATAAAATAAAGGATCAATATATTACAACTTAACTACTTAAGCAAAGAATTACCTACCTAATCAAATAGGTATAAATGTTCCTTACAAAGTACAGTGTCGTTATTTATTTATTAAACATTACAATGATGATAAATCAATTAAACTTTGAACTTCCGAACAAACGACTCGTGATTCTTTGATTTTTCTAAAACGTTCGACTATTTGTTTTTTAATTGAGGTATTCTCGAACCCGTCCTTGGCTACGGACTTGCACTGAGGTGTAACGTGTAACCAATATTACGTCCGGTAGAAGTGCCACCGGGCTATTTACACCCGCGCCCGCTCTTGACATAAATGTTTGTTTTTCGCGGCTGCCTCAAGAATCAGTTCCAACAATAAATTGGAAAAGCATTTTTTTATATCGTACCTTTTTACATTTACGTAACCCAAACTGTTATAAGTATTTTCATTGTGTAGAACACGGTATTTGCTCGAAAAATTAGGACTTCATCTTATCGTGCTCCAAATTTTTATCATTTAATTTAATATTCTGCAGATTATTAAAAATCTCGAAAATTTGTCATTTGGAAAATTGACAACAAGTCAAAAGAAATACAAAAAAATGACAATTATTAAGTGATACAAATATCAAAACATAAATAAATGATATTGACATTAAAAAAAAATTTAGAAAAATTATTTTTACGATTCGTTAAATATGGAAAATACATCAGTACCTACAGTAACGACATATTATATGGCGTTTGTGAACCATAGATAATCTTTGGCCCTAGCATTGGTCCTTATGGCCCAAAAGAGCCACAAGGTTTTTGATGTTCTTGGCCTCCACCTCAATCTTGATAGATGTATTGGTTTAGCCACTATGTCATGGTTGGTTACATTTTCGATACACATTTGCACGATTCAGATGGTAAATTATGTAAAATAAAAAAATGAAAAGCAATTTAAAAAATACACAAATTTAAATATTTGAAAAAGAAAAATAACTTTAAAGAGCTCTAGGTATTATCTATTTGTATATTAAAATAGATAATATATAACTTTCTGGCTGATTAAAAAAACTAAAATCGAAACTTTGTTAAATAACAAAATTCTGTCGCTTCTTTGTAAAGTAAAAAAAGATTAAGATATTGGCGTATAATGTCATTTGAACTGCTTAAAGGTGTAGATAAATCAGCTCAACATCTAGGATGCTTTTCAATGCAGGGAAGAGTTCGAGATATTTCATGCCATTTGCCACCAATTTTTAAGATAAACCACTACAAGAGATTAACCGCTATTATAAGTTGCTTGGATACGCTCGCTAGGCCGTTGAGAAGCTTTATTAATATTTTTTATTAAAAAAAAAAAATAGCTCCTTTTTATTTATGTGATAGTGCTCCGTTTATTTATGAAGCAGAATCCGCAATTCCGCAACAATAAATATATTACCCGTTTTTTTTTAAATTTATTCGACATTGATAGAATTGAATTGTAAAAAAATGTTGCGATGCAAACTTTGGCGCCAAATCTGCCGGAACCAGTGGCGTCTGGTCATATTACATTATGTATCACGCTGATTTAAAAGATACATTTACGTCCGATAGGTCAACGACCGCGCGCTGGGCCCACTTAAATCATATTAAGCTTTATTTGCATTTCTGCTTTTCTACAAGTGGACGTCCGAAGCGGCTGGTGAAACTAGCTCACCCACTTTATTTTCCGCGTTTTATTCCTCAGGCAGTCCGACTGCATGAGTTTTAATAAGTAGGCAGACATGGCCATCTAACTTCATGCATGGGATCCTTTTCTCTATGCTATTAATAATAATTAATTTAAAAAAAAACGACTTTTTCTTTCAACTCCTGATCATTCATCATATCTTCACCAAATTAATATTGGGACAAATTGGTAATAAAGGCTTTAAAATAAAAAAGTTCATCAAAATCACAAGTGACGGAGATATTGCATTACATTAAGCCTAATTTTATCCTGTACTGGCAGATTCAATATACCTACATAGTTACGGATTCTCTTTCAAGAGTCGCAAGCGCAAGGTACACCTACCTTATAAAAACTTAAGCATACGGTTCGACCGGCAAACGTGTTAATTTTTTACTGTATGGATATTGACTTTATTAAACCTTAAGGTTTTGACAACTGGTGAGAATGTCGACAGATGAGAATTTCTCATCAGTCGTCAGATAAGAATTCTCATCTGTCGACATCAGCGAAGTTGTATTATTAACTTAAGACGAACTCACAAATAAGATATTTTTGGCGAAGATAATAACGGATAAAAATTCCTCACACATTTATAACCGGTTGTGGCCGTTCTTAAAAAATATTTGGATGGACAAGAAAAATCAATCGACAAACTGAGATGTCCAAGTTTGGTCGTGCGCAGCCGCATGAAAAGTGGCGTCTGGTGGTCGTCTAGCGCGGTCCGGCGAGTCGTGAGTCATGCACAGGAATCCGACCGAATACGGGTCTGGTACAGTCATTGGCAAAAGTCGGACAATAATTCCTAATTGAGCAGAACACTATAACAAGAATTTAAACACTAGTACTCTACGTTGTGAACTTACCTTTATGATTTAGGTTTACTACTTGATTTCGAATGTCATGTGCCCGATGGCTAATTCACTGAAGTCATTAACTCGAGCGCCTGTATAGCCGATATTTTATATCATCATTTACCACAACTTCGACTACCCAATAATTCGGGCGTCCGTTTTATCGAAAAGCCTTTGCAACGATAGTCCTATCCATAGAATGGGCTTACTATACATAATCAGTGGCGAATTTGTAGTCCTGGCCCTCTTATTCCGTGTGGTATATCAGTCGCCCCTTTGTAGCATTTTAATTTTATATTTGCCTACTGCATTTTAAAGTGCGGGATATGCACCGATTATCCGCCCCCAATATCTGGCCACTATGCCCAGGCCTACTGGACCTTAGGGGAAATCCGTATGGGCATATCTGCCGTGGTGGATGCCCAATATGCTACTATCGTATTATGTATACTATATAACGTCTCTATACGCTTAGTACAGTATCAAATGGTTTCTGCGAAAAATAAACAAACATAGTCTAGTCCAAAATCATGAAACCAAGATAATTCAACATCATTAATTAATCAAGATAATCGGTCAATTCATCTAGTTGTTATTTGTTTACGAACCTTTCCCCGCGGCTGTACCATCGCATCTGCTCTCTTCTGTTTAGTCTGTAAGTATTTATTACATAGGTAGTAAACGGATTTGCCTGTCTATATGTATTTAATAACATAGTAAACGGATTTGCCTGTCTGTATACATTGTAGGCGAGCCGTGTAAGCTTTGGTTTCTCATATTGTTTGTTGCTCTCCGCTGTTAAAACCCGGATTTCGTGAATGTGTTTGAAAGGTATCTCGTAATTTGTGACTCTCAAACGGTGTTTAGTATTTTTCCACTGCAGTCGCGTTTTTAACTCATTGTTTTTGTATAGCTATCGAAAGCTACTCAATTATCAGCAATATTCTGTTGAAAACACTTTAAAAGATTTTAAATCCTACTATCCTATCCTACTAATAATAAAAACGCGAAAGTTTGTAAGTATGGATGGATGGATGGATGTTTATTACTCTTTTACGTAAAAACTACTGAATTGATTTTAATGAAACTTTAGCTTATACATCAGAATAACACAAAGGCTAGAATTTATAAAGATATTGTGTGATAATCCTACGCAAACGAAGTCGCGGGCATCAGGCTAGTGTAACTATAGTTTTACTTATATTTCCGAGTGCAAACCCATTTTTTTGTTGCAGCCGGGATCTGCTGGTCGGGGATGGAGCGCGGCGGGCGTTGCAGCTCGGTGGTGGCGCTGCACGTGGGCCGAGCCGAGTGCTGCGCGGGCGCCGCGCGCTCCCCCGCCGCCTGGAGCCCGCACGACCTCGACAGCGGCGAGATCTTCTTCTACAAGGCGCTCTCTGGAGGCGTGCCATGCACTGCCTGTGCTGGTAAGAACTCAAGTCTTGATACACCCCATTAAACAGTTCACTCCCCCTATACAGTGTACAGTACCGAGTGCTGCGAGTTCATGGGTCTTTGACAGCGGCGAGATCTTCTTCTACAAGGCACTCTCTGGAGGCGTGCCGTGCACTACCTGTGCTGGTAAAAACTTAAGTCTTGATACGGCCCACTGTACAGTTCCGAGTGCTGTGCGCTCCCCCGCCGCCTGGAGCCCATAGGACCTTGACAGCGTCGAGATCTTCTTCTAAAATGCGATCTCTGGACTGGAGGCGTGCCATGCACTGCCTGTGCTGGTAAGAACTTAAGTTTGATACATCCCACTGTACAGTTCTGAGTACTGCGTGCTCCCCCGCTGCCTGGAGCCCGCACGACCTTGACAGCGGCGAGATCTTCTTCTACAAGGCACTCTCTGGAGGCGTGCCATGCACTGCCTGTGCTGGTATGAACTCAAGTCTTGATACAACCCACTGTACAGTTCCGAGCGTTGCGCGTTTCCCCGCCACTTGGAGCTCATAGGACGGAAGGCGTTCTCTGAAGTCGTGTCATGCTGGCATGCCTCCAGAGATGGTTGCTTAACGTGAAAATGTGGTTTCTCAGTTCTCACTTACTGTACGGTTGTAAAAGTATGAAGAGGTTAGCCTTGTATACGAATTACCTAGCGAAAGAGACAGCTTGGCCACTTATTAGGTAGTCTTCTGAAGATCTTTCTTTTTTATACGCTGGTTGAAAAACAAAGACTTTGTTTCCACGTACTGCAATTTTACACCCTTGACGATGTTGATTTTGCACCCTACCCTTAGATAGGATATTACAATTAAAACAAAATTAAGTAAGTAATGACTTATAACAAAACGCTATAGTCTCACGTAAAATAGTGTCAAGCCTATAGGTAGAGTACTTTTAGTTATGCAAACATGTTCTAAAATAGGTTATCAAAACTAGAGATTAAACAACAATAGCACAAGGAAGTATATGAATAGAGGGCCTAATCCTTAATCAAATCATGCAGCACTAGAACACTAGATAAATTGTTGATACAATCAGTCGGGTGCATCGCTCGATAAATGAACGCGGGAAATCAAGAGATATGTTTTGGCGCATTGACAAGAATGTGATCAGAAAGAATACACAAATAATACTAATGGTGTATTCTTAGAACTGGTTGATTGTCTTACATAAATGCACTCTTTTTTTTAGAGACGGCCTTGACGATTCAAGATTCAAATGTTTATTTAGTAATTAGACCTTTACAGGCAACTTAACACGTCATTATGTATAATTTACGTGTAGAGTATATTTTATTTTTTAAATTAATGCTACCGATACCAGCGCTTCGCAACGACTACTGCTGAAAAGAAATGCTGAAAGAAACTCATTTTCACAGTATTAGTTGCCTATTCGCTAATACTTATAATTCTATGTTGATATATTATAACATAACAGCCATCTCACTTTTTAAATAAAGAGGTACATAAAGGCCTCTTCATGTAGGGTTTGGCCCCATGAACGCCTCAAAAGACCGGGTCCCCAGGGTCCCTTGGCTGAAAACCGTACCAACATAATAATATATACATTTTCTGTAAAAGTGTTCACATTAGTTATTCATTACAATTTTTAAACTTCACACTACACACTTCTAACCTGCAATCTAGCCATGCAAATGTCAAATGTTATCATATTATGCTTGCGAACGAGAACGTAAATTACTTACGTATACTCTACAAGTATAAAGTTTTGTTTTAAATTTAAATAAATAAATATATAGGGACAAATTACACTGATTGAGCTAGCCCTAAGGTAAGTTCGAGACTTGTGTTATAAGATACTAACTCAACGATACTATATTTTATAACAAATACATATATAGATAAACATCCAAGACCCAGGAAAAATTGAAAAAGGCCATTTTCCAACTTGCCCTGGCTGGGGATCAAACCCAGGACCTCCGGGTTGGCGGTCTAGCGTGTTGACCATTACGCCATGGAGGTCATCAAAGTCAGCGGTAATATGCAAGTAAAAATCAAAAATTACTCACAAGTTACCAACCAATACCATTGGTAATACCAACTACGTGTTAGGTTCATCGTACAAAAACAAGCCGAAATAAATGTCATTGAAATGTATTCGAAAATGCAAATATTTTTTTAGGTATACCTACATATAGGTATTCACTCTAGCTAGTTAAACTATGTCTTGTGAAAAGTGTGAATACTTTCTTTCACTCATTCGATTTAAGTAAGTAAATAAAATATCTAGGTTTTTGTATGTAACTATATAGAAATAGGTAATTTTCAAGGGAGATCGAATGTCCGCACACCCGATAAAATGCCTTAACTTCGATATCGCTAGACAGACGGCAGTCATATAGCTTCCATCATATAATATATGCCTTTGACAAGTGTGCATCTATGACTATCTGACTGACTCCAACGAGATTAATGAACGGGTGATAGCGTTCATAAAGGCATTATTAGTATCTACCTTAAGAAAATAAATAAGATACATTTTGTGACGTGAAAAATCGTAGTAGAAATTAGCTACTCACACATACGAAAAGAAGAAGTAGGAGTTTTACGACCTGGCCAGAATTCTGGCAAACTCAATAATCGTCGGCTTATTCGCTCACAAGTGATGTGAAAAGTATTTTTGGACCGAATCTGTTGCAATATTTGTGCGTCAAAAGGAAAAGCCGTATCGTATTTACCTGACGCGATAGAGTCTTGTGCCAAGATGCGTCGAATGCTGCGAAATGCAACGTGAAATTGGAACAGAATTCTGCATACAATAGTTACGTGCGTGACAACATAGCATGGAAAATACTCGTAATCTATACATATAATAAAACAGTAAAAAAAACGTGTCTGTACATTTAATATACCTCCAAAAATAATAACGGGGCGATACAGAAATAGTAATAGAGTAAGAATTTTAAAAAATGTCTGCCCCTTATCTTTATGTCTATTTATCTGTTTGTATACCCTAACCTCCTAAAGCCTGGGGAACATATAGGGTATAATTGATTTTGGAAAATGGAACACCTGATGCAGAACCATAAAGATCTAGCATGGTCTAGCTTAACTATAAGAAATATAAAAAAGACGCCGTAAAAAGTTGTTCAAACTGACACGACACCGCCGACTACACGCGAACGAAGTCACGGGCTTCGGCTAGTAAGGAATAATTCAATACTATACTGAAACACTATAGCTATAGGTACTGTTCTATATAATACAAATGTAAGACAAGAAAAACTATGTAGATGATTCTATGTACCAAACTTTCTTTCGATTACAGCATAAACTGGATGTACTTTGCTTTGGTTCCTCGAATGATTCTAGGCTGTTGGTTTGCAATATTGCTATAAACATTTTAATTACCGTAACGAAGAACGTGCTTCAAAGAAATTCACATGAATTAAAAAAATGTGTATACAATGTCCTTTTTAATTAAGTAAAAATATTTTAAGCGGTGATTCAGTCCATCATTTCGAACAACTTTTCCTAATTTTCCTTAGTAATGATATCACGTGACTACGGTGATATGTACGAGAACCTACAAATTTTTTTCGTATTTCGATATACATTTATTGGGAAATCTTGATCGAAATGATGGACTGAATCACTTCTTAAAATATTTGTACTTAATTAAAAAGGACATTGTATAAAATCAGCCAAGTTACAGATTGCAAAGTTTGCACTCCCACGACTTAACTTGCTCTTATGACATACACGAACTCCTCTTGGATATGAGCGACTCAAGTCTTGAGTTATGGGAAGCAAACAGTTACAGTTATGGCATTTTTAGGGTTCCCTAGTAAACAAGAAACCCTTATAGATTTGCCATGTCGCAATCTTGACAGCTCACATACGAATAAAGCGGGACTCAATTTTTTTTCTCGACTAACCCATCATGTGGTTTATCGTTGAAAAGGTCTTTAAAATCATTTTTTGATTTAGGGATCCGTTTTTGAAATTTTTGTTTTATTTTATTTTTACATTATTTTTTTCGATTTAAGTGTCTCCCCCTCTAAATGCTGAACGGTTAATGGACACGTCAATTAAATCACGCTGTAGTATTTATAACGTTGATTGTATACCTAGTTCTTCTTTTTTGTACAGAATCCTGCGCCGGCGTATCCTGCGGCCCTGGCCGGCGATGCGTGGTCCGATCCGGCCGCGCCCGCTGCGTGTGCGCGGCCGCCTGCCGCCGCGTTGGCTCCGTCTGCGGCACGGACGGCAAGACGTATCCATCGCTGTGCCGGCTCCGGCGGAGAGCTTGCCGGAGGCCTGCTAAGCATCTCACTATGGACTACCACGGGCCGTGTCAAGGTAAGTTAAGTAATATTTTATTGTGTGACGTTGTGGATTTATATAAAAGAAAGAAACAATATTAAGGATAAAAACTTTTTAGTTCAATTTTTAACAGTTTCTGAAAAGAGTCACAGAGAGGGGTCGTGGGTTAATTAACAGCCACGAGATTCGTTGATCCAGTGTAGTAGGAAGTACTCAGCTTTGGTGTACAGCAGCCCTACTTCCAAAAGTAGTCGAAAGAGGACGAAGACCAACTCGCTACCGTTTATATATGGGTCGCGCGGAGATGCGGTGCGGGGAGGAGGGCGTCCGTAGCCCGTCGTCACAATTATACACCAAAAAAAAAAACAATAATTCAAATATACACACAGAAAAAACATTCAAATGTACAATCGCTAAAAATGATTTCTTCCAGGCAACCGATGGATGGAAAGAATATAGTGACTTTTTCTGACTGAAACTGGTTTAATTAAATCTGAAGAAATTGCCTAGTGACGGTCTAACCATACTTACCCTAATCACAGAATAAGTCGTAGTACATACGTACAGAAGTCTTGTGCAGCAAAGAAATTCAAAGAAATTTACTGAATGTGGTTAGCGATATGATTTATTTAGCTTGCGTCAGAAAGCAGCGCTTTTTTAGAAATCCATTCCCATATTTGCATTGGCTAAGATTACCCTGTTTGATAAAGGCTGAAGTGTTCTGGCGCACTGGAAAGAGGAGCAAGGTGGTCCGACAGGAGAACATTAGTACCGTTTGGATGGGTTGCCACAAGGTGTCACACAAATATATTGAGCTCCTCCGTGCTTTGGAAGGCACGCCGTTGGTCCCAACTGTCATCATTGTATCGCAGTCGTCAAGTTATGTCAGATGCCTTTAAGCAACTTATAATATCTGTTGGTCACTTACACAGTAAGTACACTCACAAAAGATAAGTGTAAAAAAACAATATATTTTAAATTTCATTGGGTATGGTAGATACATGGGTAATTTTTCTATATAATAATAAAATGCAGGTAATATTGTTATTTGTAAGTGATTTTTATTTTATAAACGTTGTTTGATATAATGTTTTAAAATATGTCACGAACGAAACGAAGTGTCGACGAATAGGTAATAATTATTTTCATAAATCTTCGACGATCATCTCACGCAATGTTTTTCATCGCTGTCATTAAAAATACATTAGTTGATCACTGCATATTGCATAATTATAAGCTTCTATGGTTATTATAGTTTAATAGTATAGATCAGTCCATATAATTTGATGTCTTACCGTCACTAACCTGACTTTTGTGCAATGCAGCACATAATATTACGTCTAAAAAGATATACTGGAACTAATTTAATGGAGAATTCAGTCAATGATACTGGACAACTTTTCCCAAGAATACATATCGAAATGTAAAAACAATGATTTTAGTTAATTAGGAACGTTAAGAAAGGAAAAAAAAAACCTGTAATTTTTGTTGTAACATGTCGATTGCCGCGACAGCTTAAATTCACTTCAAAATTTCAATGCGTTTTTGTATGGGAGACTCCTTTATTAACCAACTTTCAAAAAGGAGGAGGTTATCAATTCGTCGTAATCTTTTATTTAATTTTTTATGTATTACCTTTTGTTTTAAAGGGCATACTTGTCAGGTGGTCCCATATAAATTTAAACAAAATCAAAATCTGATTGAAGAGCTCCCGGGTGATGTTGAAACATGTAGCTGACTCTATACGTGAGTAACCAATTAACTCATTCTAACAATGACTGTGTCTCGTTAGTCTTATTAAAAAAAATATTAAAATCGGTTGCGTAGTTTGGGGGTGAAGTCGGTTTTTAGGGTTCCGTAGCGAAATGGCAAAAACGGAACCCTTATTATATATTCGTCAAGTCTGTCTGTCTGTCTGTCCGTCCGTATGTCACAGCCACTTTTTTCCGAAACTATAAGACCTATACTGTTGAAACTTGGTAAGTAGATGTATTATGTGAACCGCATTAAGGTTTTGACACAAAAATAGAAAAAAAAACAGTAAATTTCGGGGGTTCCCCATACTTAGAACTGAAACTCAAAAATTTTATTTTTCATCAAACCCATACGTGTGGGGGGGGGGGGGGTATCTATAGATAGGTCTTCAAAAATGATATTGATGTTTTCAGTAGCATTTTTTTCTAAACCGAATACTTTGCGCGAGAGACACTTCCAAAGTGGAAAAAAGTGTGTCTCCCCCCCCCCCCCCCGTAACTTCTAAAATAAGAGAATGATATAACTAAATAAAATATATGTTGTTCATTACCATGCAAACTACCAGCGACTCCCACTTAGCCGCTTATTTTATTAAGTTTTTTTTTTTTTTAATCGGTTGTGTCGTTAGGGGGTAAACGGTTTTTGGTTTCGAAAAAATTTGTGTCAAGAAGTTTATTCTTTGCCTAGGAATATAGGTATAACCAGGGCTAGACCTAAAAACAGGTGCATCAGCAAACTGACGGTCCACTCACAGCTTATTATAGCTCGTTCGTGCTTCACCGCGCTTCACGCTAGCTCGTCTTCGGATCTGTGTCAGCCCGCGGTTCGTTTTACTGCTCGAAACCTACACTAGACCTGAAAACCTCAATTTTGTTAGGAACTTGTCTCTATGCAAAATCATTCTTTAAATTAGTTGTTGTTAAATGTCGTTATTTTACTACAAAGAATTTATTGAAACACCTACTTTTTAGCTAGCCGTGTTACATTGGGCAAAACCCTCATTCCTTCGCACTTTGCACACATCCTAGTATCTTGAAGCTGTCATCAATTTTTCCTGATATTTAATCATATAAGTATTCAATTAATAGTTAACTTTTTTCTGTGTGTATATTTGTAAATATGTATTTTTTTTTCTTTTTACTTTCTTATTTCAATAAAATACATAAGTAGTTAATTACAATCGGTCCGTCCGTAGCAATTTAATTTCTACGTCTCTCGGTATATTTTCGGTTCTATAAAGTATTATTTATCTACTGAAAAGTACTAGTAATATCAAGAAACCTTTTATGATCTAAATTAGAAATTTAATTAAAATTGTTAGAATATCCTTCACTGGGTATCAAACTATATCCATATCAAATTTCATCTAAATAGGTTTAGTAGTTGAAGCGTGAAGTGGTAACAAACAAATATACAAACTCACTTCCGCATTTATAATATTAGGATAAGAGAGGCACGTCAACGCAAATGATTATTTGCCTCCACTGCACTCTTGTTGTTCTTGTTGTTGTGTTGTTGCGATATCTCTTTTACCTCTACGTGGGCTAACATCCCGATAGATAATGCCTCGTCGTGTAGACGCCTTTGGTCTTTGAATGCAAAAAACTGTCTTACTTAGTTTTACGTCTAGGTATCTACAACCTACATATATAGGAACATAGGTACATAATATGTGATGTCTACGCCCAGACAAGTCTGAAGTCACGACCGCACTATCTCCCGCCCAGTCTAGCAAAGCGTATGCGCATGGAAAACAGGAACATAAATGGCGTCTTTTTTGTTAAAATACCTAATTAATAGGTATTAATGATCCTCGTATTTTTAAAAAGAAATACTAGTTATTGGTTGGTTTCTCTAACAATATTTTTTTCTAAACCATTGTTCTCTAAGGACACCTACACTGCAGTCCATCTATGCCAAGAGCGTTGATGAGACGATCTCGACTTATTTAAAAAATTATAGTCGAGCCCCACATTGAAAGGACACAAAAGAAGATGGGTGAGACCTTCTCCGGACAATGGGGCTGCGCAAGATAATTTAAAATATTTAGCTCATAGACGAACCTCGAGAACATTGCATACGGGATAGTTAAAAACGTGTTTTATGCAGTGTGCTGAAGCCGTAATAATAGTTCAATTAAAATTGCACTAGTTTTTACACAAAACTTTTTAATTACGCGTACTTTTTTACGCGGGTACAGCCACGTGCTGACAATACTAAGTCTATAAGACTAGATTAGGTATGTGATAGCTATGGCCAGTCACGACCTCTCGACTCCACCATGGCTCAGACTATGGGCCGCCCGTCTAGCCGCAGTATAAATATATTACACGTAAGGTCTGGCCATGCGTCTGCGCATGTGGGTATAATGGCGCCATTTTCATTTTCGCGCTACTGCCGCATGCTTGCTTTTCTCATAAATATGGTAAGTAGACAAGGATTCTATGGTTAATGAGAGACGGAATTTTATGACACTGCTTTTATGCAAAATGTGTCAGAAAACTTACTTCCTATAAGTTTTGTCTTGCCTCAAATAACAATATTTACCTACTTAGGTATGTGTTAGTTATTTCAAGTAGTTAGTTGCGCAAGTTATAAACGATCAAATAGCCCAATAACCTTATGAACAAACAGTTCAGTACATGCTTCTGGATTCTGGTCGCCCACAAGCATCATATACTTAAATGGGACCGTCTACTTTCCTCCGTCCTTTCCCAACTGGAACTAAGTTTCTTGACCTCGGCGCAACCAGCTTCGACGCGTTTCCACGCCTTCTATCTTCGTCCACGATTGTCTTCCACTGGCGCATTAATCGTAGATGCCTTAATGACTGGACACTCCCCTACTATCGTACCTACAGCTTTGTAATGGCTGCTTAGTTTGCTACATCTCTATTGGGATCAGGACTCTGTAATGGCTCATTGCGATGCCCGATACGTCTGGCCCCGTCTCGCCTCGGGTGCTCGCATGTGAATGAGGCACCATTACCATAAGTTCTCGAACGCTATCTTAACTGCCTTTTTGAAAACTCCAAAGCATGAGGAAATAATAGAGATAATAAGTATTTATGGGATACTTATTGAGAGTGGATGGATGTACTCAAACGTAACAACTTTGGATTTGAATAACAAATGGGAATCAAGCATGGCAGACGACGCCCACGTTCACGTCTGTAGAGTAAGGGATTCATGGCACGTACTTCTTGGGTCTTTTATTCTAGCATTAGTTGCGTGCGACACCTGGGTGGCAAATAGTTATTAATACTAATTTATACTGCTTCATATTCTGTACAGTTGTAATGTTTTACGTTAAATTGCAATAGGTGGTCAAAAAAATTTGGTATAGACTAAAACTTTGACTTCAGAAACAACGAGATAAACAGCATCTAGGTGTCATCGTGGGTCATCGCGGTTAGGTGGGTGGGTGACCGTGGGGTGTCATTTTTATGCATATGACTCTTTAACATTTACCAAACTTAGTATTCCGTTTTATCCAACACTGATCCTTCCTCAAAATAGGTTTCAGTAAGTTGACGTTTTCCAACCACACCCTTGGTGGTGGTTAGGTACTAAATGTTGAATCCATTTTATAAAAGAGCATCAGAATCTGATTGATACCCAATCCACTTTATTTAGATACTCCTTAATTTTGATAAACGGGCATTGTTTTATTTTATCTAGGTATAGCACATGAGGTTTTATTATTCTTTGTTTACTTATAGATGACTAATAAGTTCGTACACAACAGAGAATATTTCACATTACAAAAATTGAAAAAGTTTCGTCAACCCAGTCAGTCAATCTTAAATGTGTGAAGCAAGAATTAAAAAACAAACCAACGAATACAAAAGTCTCTGATTAGCAACTAAGTGCAATCAACACAATATCTTTAAATTATTCGTATATTATATAGGTACAAGGCACAACCACGCACAAATTATCTAGTTGGATAATAATCTCACGCTTTACATATAAACTAGCATTGCTCTTGTTAATCTGGTTTTAATTTTTCTACTTTTCCCACCGCATATCGTACTTACCATTAGAGCATTTACGAGTATGAATATTCTAATTAAATGCAGTCAATTTAAAAGTGAAGAGGTTGCGCGGCAAATAGTGTCGCGTTGTAATTTTCGAAAACTTGTTTCGAGAATCCATAGTAAGTACCCGCAGGATGTCATCGACGAGACGCAAAATAAAATAATAGTAGAATTAGCATTGAAAACGTCAGCAAAATTTACAAAAAACCAACTATTGTGAAACTTTGATATATGCACTGACTTTACTGTAGAAACTTTCTTCTTTCTTTTCTCGAATGTAATAAATATTTTAGTGACCAGCACTACCGACGGATTGAAAAGCTTATGTACGAACGAGCTGAAAATCTCAACTGTTTTGTGCAGTGACGGTACAATTTAGTTTCTTCGTCTCGAAAAAAGCTAGGCAAGATGTGACGTTCACATCTTTTTTTACGCCTTGCTTTTTCTTTGCACGTTTCCGATGGCTGCCTAAGCTGTGCCACATCGGAGCCCAGGGTGCACTTCTTGGTTTGCGAAAGCACTTAAGTTATGCGTTACGTTACACCTGATCGCCTTTAAAATGCAGTTTAATCGCCTCCACAGGAGTCTTCAGTGCAGCTGAATAAAATACTAAACGGAAATAGATCACGTGGCTAGTGATACATCATTCAGTACTAAGGTGTAATAACACGATCAATAATCTTCCTATAGTCTACTTATTTAAACACATCATAAAATCAATAGTATCTCGAAAGTTTTCAAAATATTTAACTACAAAGGGAGTCCGGTTGCAGAACACTACTCTCCCGCCGCGCCACTCTCAATCCAGAGAAACGTGACATGTTTTCCAGAATATATTCTACTGGAACAAATCTACCTTAAGTCTAGGCCGTCTCCCTTGGGCTAGGCTGGAACACATTACTTATCCGGTCCTGCTTCTGTAGTGTCCATATTTAGTGGTCGAATGCAGAAGAGTGGAATTACACAGCGGACGCAAACCGGCCTGCGACGTGCGCACTCATCAATGGGATATGTTTCGAGTACAAGTCAACTATTTTGTGGTTGGTCAACTATTTTGTGTGTGGTTCTTATTTTTTAGTCGGGTTCCGGTGAACGATGCGATGGTGAATTGGCAATGTATTTGCCGGGAATTCTTTCTTATCGAGTGTGTCATATTTTTTGAGGCATTTGACTTAGCTCAATGACTTGATAGACTGTCATCTTGTGACAACAGTAACATTAGATTCACACTAGTGGCGATACGGCGATACTTAAGTAGTAGAAAATTACCGTACCGTACCTAAGGCGTAAGCCATCCATCACCGATTTCGCGATGGTAATTTAAGGAACATTAAGGCTCGGCGCAAACGGGCCATCGCAAAATGGCTTTCGATCACTTTCCTGTAGTTTTCATACATTTTGTATGGACTCACCGCACACGGGCACGGGTGATGCTGGTGGCGGCCTCTACATTAAGAAGTAGGAAAGTGGTAGGTGACCGCGTTTTGCAGTGGCCCGTTTATGCGGAGCCTGACGTAGCCGGTGATGTTACTCTTGCTTTTAGATGAGTATAGAGCCTTATTTTGTGGCCATATTTTGGTGTCTTTCAAGGTAGATACTCGACGTAGGTATAAAAAAATTACCATTTTCTAAAATTAAAATCGCACAAAAAAGGGATAAAAAAAAATCAATTTGTCTAAAAATTTAGCTTTTCCTTTTCTTTGCTTTGATACACAGGCTTAGGCTTTACCATTTACCATTATTTTTAACTGGCGATAATAAAAATCAATATTTTTAATTTGCTATTTAGTTGTAAAAAATATCTTAGATCTCATATAGGTAGGTAGTATAATTATTTAAAGGAAAAAATATGCATACCTATCTCAAAGAGTAAATGCCATACTCTCCAAACATTCAACCATCTAACTAAATATTCGTGACACGATATTTCACACGTCTATACCTATAGCACGGTCGTAGTAGGTACCTATAGCTTCATAGGTACACAGAAAGTTCAAGGTCAAAGTAATCTTTACAGAGAAATCGTCATAAGAATGTGACAAAATTAGTCAGGGAGACGCCGCCGCGCCGGAATGCTGTAAAGTATAAAGACTAAAGAGCTAGTTTCTTGCTAGCTTGATTATAGTGTTTGAGTAAAGTCGGTTCGGAGTAGGTAGACTCAGATACACTACACTATCACGTGGTCTTACGGAGTCTAAGATCTACTAGAGACAACTTTTAGCACGTTGGCGAGCATAAAGGCGGGAAATCTTGCTAGCCGCATCGTTTTTAACATGATTCGGATTTTTGCAACTAAGTACAGACGGCCAACGAGACACCTGGGCCGGCCCTCTCGCCTATATCTTGAAAATATATATTTTTATGTTAATATTTGGAAGTAAAGAGAAAATTTGAGACCACCTATGTACATGCAAAATAAAGTTGATGACACAGAAATTGACTAAAATTAAACAGTAGCTCAAGGTAAACAAATTAGTATCTGACCAAAATTAAATAGAGTAGTAAAGAAAGAAAGAAAGAAAATCTTAATTCGCCAGATAAAATCTTATGTACTAGACTAGACTTATATGTAGCTGAAAAGGCGGCCAGCTCAGCTTTGTGCTGCGTCGTGAACCACAGCGCTGATTTTCAGCTGGTGGTACCAAGTGATTAGTATTAGTAAGAAAAATTAAATTCTCTCTTCTTCAATCCATTGCTGCGAGTGGGAATGCTCTAGGGATGCACGCGTCATTCCGTTTAATCTTTAGTTTTCCTCATCCACGTCTTTCCGGCAACTTTGACCAGATCGTCGGTCCATCTAGTAACTGGTCTACCAACGCCCCTGCGGCTAGTTCTATAGGTCTCCACTCCAGCACTTCTTTTCCCCAACGTTCGTCTCTGGTTCGGCATATATATATGGCCCGCCCATCACCACTTCCTTTGTGCTACCACCTTGGCTATGTCGGTGAGACTCGTTCTTTTACGGATTTCTGTGTTTCTTTGTCTATCCTGGAGAGATACACCTAACATTGTTAATTCCATAGCTCTTCGTTTTACTTGCAGCCTATGGATAGATGCCATAGATGGATTTCTGCGTAAGCATCCAGGTTTCTGAGCTATATACCATCACGGGGAGGATACACTGCTAGTAGACTCTGCGCTACAGGCTCCTGTCTTTGACCACATCAGACAGTTTCCCAAACACTCCCCAACCTAATCGAATGCGGCGTTTTACTTCTTCTTCCTGTCCGGTTTTTTCTAGGCTCAATAAATTGTCCCAGGTACATATACTTGCTGACTCTCTCTAAAGATTGCCCGTGTACAGCAATATGGGTGACTTGGGTGTCTTTGGTCTAATATAGGTAGACATCATTGGCAGAACCTGACTCATCTTCGATTTGCGAATGACATCATACTCTTCGCCAAGAACTTGGAAGATATAAAAGCCATTGTCGTCGTAGAACTGTATAAGGTGTCAGTAACGCTGGGACTTACGATGATTATGTCTAAAATGAAATTCATGAGCAAAGCACTTTAATATTAGCGAAAAACTGCCATTATTCTAAATTAAAATGTTGGTCTTCTTTTCGTGTCAGTGATTCAAACTATAGATACGCCTATGTTGTTGTAAAATAAGGCTAAGCTTAAAGCTCAATAATTGGCCTTCATTGAGTCCTCTTTTGTGCAAGTGGTTGGGCATAGAGAGCAATTCAGAAGATGGTGCACTTTGGCAGGGGAAGCCACAGTCACGCCTTTAAATGAATGTAACCCCATTGAAAATAAATAAATAAAATAAATTTATGTCGGTTTTAATTGCCGGCCTGAGTACAAAAAAATGTGTTATTTCTTAATTAAAACAAGTCGATCAAAATAATCAAATCTATATTTAGTGCAACATTGAAACATAATTATTACAGGAATCCGCGGACAGCCTATCTCATAAACCGCGATGGTCGTCTGCGCCGTGGTATTATCGCGCCGGTTATTCATAATATGGAATGAGGACGTCTGGCCCCAAGGACTGAGTGCGGTTATGACACCTCTGGACGATGCGGCTCATAATGGCTAAAACGCAAAATGACCAATACTGAACTGGGTTTCTTAATTTCGGTGTAATCTTGTCAGCAGTGGTCGTTCCGAAACGCTGGTAGCTAGCTAGCTTTTGCACCAAAATAATATTTAAAAAAAATAATCTTCAATGAAAGATAACTTGATTCTACTTACATTTTATAAATAAAAATTACTTTGACTTTTGACTTTGACCAAAGGAACACATCCGAAACTTAAAGCGATTGAAAAGAGAGTGCCAAAAGATTCGATTGGCGGAATTTATTTTTCGTGGAACGGTAGATATGCATAACATACCTACGTAATCATTAAAATATATCACAGGAAGTTTTCCCTAGTAAGTAATACAATATGGTGCGGTCTAACAGGAATAAACGATAATATTTTTAGAACAACAATAAATATACCTACCCTTAATAAGTAGATACCTACAAAACTTCTGGTTTGCCAAATCATACTTTTAAAATTATTTAAGTAGCTATGTAAAGACGGAGCAATCGGTTGTTAATTTTTAAGAATCGGGTTCGAGAACAAAGAGATAATAAGTATATCGCGATACCGACATTTTGCTAATAAGGCATTCTGCTATCGAAACCCTTCGGACATCGAGATTAGAATAGAGCAGACACCATTGCCACATTTACATACCTGAAGAATAATTTAGATAGCGATGCTTTGCTAATAACATAATTCCATGAAATTACGACGGAGGCCTCATTTGGTTCAAGACTTGTTCATTTGTGATCTAGTGTTTATTAGCTAATAAAATATATAGTGCGTCTGTGACTCGGTCTCGTGGATGATATAGTGACGACTTCATTAGTTGTTGTAAAGGTACTCGTTTAATTTGCATCGTAGGTACTGACAGTGAAGACTTACCTATGTGTAATGTACGGTTGACACAAAAAGACTCAATACGTTATTACGAACAACTTCTTTTTGTGTCGAAAATATAACAAAAGCATTCGCAGCGCTAAACATTACAACAATCTAAGGCAACAGGAAGATTTAAACTGCGATCTCGAAATAGGTTCCCTACATTCCCGTAACATTAGGATGTAAGCTAACATTTAAAATAAACAAAATATGAGGGTCGGAGATCACCGAGGATTCTTCCTGATTTCATTTTGAGTTTTCGACACGAGAATAAGGATGAAGTAACCGTTACTAGCCTTACTTACTTTAACTCCAACACTTTAATACACACACTACTACTTAACTACACTTTAACTCCAAGTCCTCCCGTGGATGTCGTAGAAGGCGAGTTAGGAAATACAAGCTAAACAAAGCATATAAACATCAATAGGACCTCTCCAACACGTCTTGCCAGCGAGGACAGTGTAGGCCAAGTTCTCTGGCTGCTCTGGCCAAGTATGGCTCTGGTAGTACAGAGAGGGTCATGCTCCTGCAGTGGAGACTAAAAGACCCGATAATGATGATGATGAACCGTTACTAGAGGTTCGGTTCTTTCGGCGTAGGTCGGATATTAAAGTCTAGCGCTAACCGCTAACCTATTAAAAATAATAAATCATTACTGTAACATACAATTACTGCAATCATGCGATGCATGCACGGTATGCATGTCACATGAATCCCCCCTTCGAGAGGTAGAATCTTTGATAAAGTATCTATAGATGTTGCAACAACGTCTAAAAAACGTTCAGACAAACAAATGCAACTTTTTTAAAGTAATTCGAGCTCCTCCGTGCTTTGGAAGGCACGTTAAGCTGTGGGACACGGACACCATCCTAATTATATTGCATATTATGATAAATAAATTTAGGCTCCTGTAGGTAGAGCCTTGACTTTCGTGGTAGAGCCTGTAGATATTAGTCCATCTGACTTTTTAAGCTCGAAGTATAAACTCCGAGCTTAAAAAAGTGACATTACACAAGTAACACCATTGAATATGCAAAAATCCTTATAATTTCAAAGGAACTTAAAATGTAAATCGTGTCTGTAGCTCATGAATGCAAGTTAAGATTAGCAGGCCAAGTTATAGACTTGGCTTGATTCATAATCTAGGCGATTATAATGAGACTTTATCTAAAGCAGTTTTATCAGACAACCCTATAAAGACTTGAATGAATGAAGAATCCTCATTTATTTATATTTCTAAAGTCCAGCTTAAAATACAGCCTTTTATTTTGAGCTTGCGTTATTTAAATCAAATCATTCAGTATTTCTTATTTTGGTAAAGTACTTTACTTCAATCATGCAATTCTACAAACAAAAATTTACTACCATCGATATTTAGGGGCACAAAAGACAACAAAAATTCCAATATACTTCTTACTACTTTATACTCGTCATTTATCCAAAGATTTACTTACAGTTACAAAATAATACATAAGTGTACCTGTACATACATATCTTATATAAGAAATAGGGATGTTTAATCGAATACCTATTTGCATTCGTATTCTCATCAATCAGTGCGAATGTTTTTTGCGAATGCGAATGTGTGCAGGTAGGGTTAATACCATCCGTCCGGATAAGTCCGGACAAGTCCTTTTAGACTCTTGTCCGGACTTTGTCCGGCCCTTCAATTTGTCCGGATTTATAGAATATGAGTAATAAACTTTTTTTAATATATCAAATCAGTCTTTACTCAACAACTAACTTTTCATTTATCAAAAAACAAAATATAAAATCCTAGTTAGAAAAACGTAGGTAATTAGTCAATATTGGAAAAAAAGAGATTGACTAAGTGACTGCCTGTGTGTTGGAGGAGGTTAAATGAAAAATGAAATTTGCTAGTTATTCCTTACCATTTCTACTTGTACAAATAGCTATTAGTAAGCACAATTTTGGTTGTTTAATAAACTTTTTTTTATATATCAAATCAGTCTTTACTCAACAACTAACTTTTCATTTATCAAAAAACAAAATATAAAATCTTCTTTAACAATAAATCTTCTACTGTGAAATTTGCAAACAAACAAATAGTTCAAACATATTTTCTTCATTAATAATAAATCTTTAATATGATATTAAAATGATTAATCTTGCGTTAAGTTTGATTATTTTAAGTAGAAATTTCCAAAAAAGTCCAGACTTTCGAAATGTCCGGCTTCTTGCCAGGATTTTTCAAATTGCTAAATGGTAACCCTATGTGCAGGTCATGATATAGGTACCTCTCTCTGCGTTTTGGAGATTCGCGTATAACGTGATTATTTCTACAGACTGTTTATTTCACGTGAGTTTTGTGATTGCTTGGTTTGTTCAGTTCAAGTTGCAGTCTGCTGTAATTGCTCATTAGTTAAACAAATAGTTTATTGTATTTTAAACTATTTTGGGATAATAAATACTTACATTTTTATAGCAACGGCGACGAAAAGTAAAATATGTCGATTTTTTTATTAAAATGATTGATTATTAATTAATGTATCTATTTTATGTGTAATAGGTACTTGATGTCTACATTCGCATTCGCACATTCGCAACCTAAACATTTGTATATGCATTCGCGAATGTATAAATTTTGACATTCGTAACATCCCTAATTAGAAATAAGTACTTACGTAGGTAATTAGTCAATATTGGAAAAAAAGAGATTGCCTAAGTGACTGCCTATGTGTTGGAAAAGGTTAAATGAAAAATGAAATTTGTTAGTTATTCCTTACCATTTCTACTTGCATAAATAGCTATTAGTAAGCACAATTTTCTCAGTGACTTGGTTACCAAATTAGTTAAATACCTATATACTTACTTACAAGGTAAGTAGTATTTTAGCACGGCAGTTGCGCCAGAGCGTCTACGGCATAGGAAATACTCTTGATTTTCGACCGTCAACCGTCTGGCGCAAAAGGAAACAATATGAAATGGCCTCAGGGCCGGCTTGCGGGTTCGATTTAAACGTGATAAATTCCCTGTAATCCAAGCCTAAACGCAGGCACTTGATCGCTGTCTAGACCAGACTAAAGTGCCGTTTAGACTATAAAATACATCATAGAGTAGTCTGATCGACTTCAACTTTACAGCATGCTTTGAGTATGGCACCTATCGCTTACGATGTCTCTTTCTTAAATTTCATTTTTAAGTAGAAACATTCATTTAGTAGGTACCTCGGCTACTAGGTACATGACGTAGTTACCTATTATCGACTAAACTATTATGTTGAATCAAATAAAATATTAAATCCTTTTTTTAATTCTTTTATAGTCACAAACTTTCTTTGGAAAAAGTTAAACACGCAGAACTAGATTTTCATTGCCTTTAAGTTATACCTAAATAGGTAGGTACAACCTACCTTTCAAGTAGATTAGATCAACCGTTCGGAGATGATAGTCTTCCACTGACTGACTCACTGACAGAGTTGTTTGCTCTATTGCCGGGTGGTAGGGGTTTAGGTTGATGTATGGTCGCTCCAGTATGTACCAGAAAAATCTGACATTTGAAGATCTGCAGAAACCTGATGTGGAAAGGGTACGGCCTACAAAAACGGTTTGGGTTAGGGGCGTTATTGTACTTATTAAATAGATATATATACGAGTATAAAGCTGAAATGATGGCACCAACGTTTTTTTAATCTATGTTCTGGGCGGTCTCATGTTAAAAGTTCAGATTTTTCCGTAAAATTGCGAGGCCAATAACTAACTTATTTATTAACATTTAAAAATTCTAACTCTGAGGAAAATATTGAACATTATACTTGTATCAGTACCTATTTTGGGGCTAGCCCATAAAGGCACCTATGTGATATATCCTTAAAAGTTAAAAGCTATATCTAAGAACATAAGTTTTAAAGCGCAGTCTGAACGCACCCTACCGTCGTCGTCGCTCTGTAAAACGCAATACGATACAATCGGGAAAAGCGTCGGATATTTACAAGGCTCGCTTGTTTGTCTGATTTCTACTCCGTTATTATGTTACATTAGGCCTCGTATTTCCTACTTTACAACCGCGCCGCGTCAGTAAACTTTTTATCTAGCTCTAAGGACCAGCTATTATCGTTATTATAGGCGTTACGGTTGCTTTATAGCGACTTTATAGCTTTGTCTGTGAGCTAACTACGGTTTCACACGCCCAACTATATATTGATAAGGAAACACAAGGGTTATGTTAATGGAACGGTTTCACGCATAACGCTACTACTGCCTTTTGTCTTAACCCTTTAACCGCGAGCGTCGGATATATGCGACAGACATTAACGGGCCCATTCAGCGAAGGTCGGATATTTGTGACAAAAAAAAACTCGTATGGCACATAACTTACGTATCCATATCCGTTTTTGGTTGTAGATAGATATTTTAGATTTACCATGTCTCGCGCTGGGGGCTCGACAACTGATATAAAGTCTCGCGGTGAAAGGGTTAAATTAACTGTTCTTGTCCCACTGACGTTCAAATGCCTCCCCCTCTTACCATTTTACAATGTTGTCTTTGGTCTCTTTAAGTATCTCCGAATCGAACAGACGGTTTCTCCAAAAGCGGTACGCAGCACCAACGATACTGCGTATCCGCGTTTCAGTGTCAAGCAACATTGAGCACTAATGTATAATAGAGTCTATTTTGATTTGACATAGAAATAGGACGTCACTATCGTACGACTAACGTATTATTTGATGGAGTAACCCCTCTCCAGGTTGCCCTCGTAGTCAAACTAAACGAAGACATTACTTGAATTAGATATGACATCTACGGCAGCAAGCGCGAAAGCCTTTATAATGTGAAGTCTCAAAAAAAATAGCTGCAAGTAGACCCCTATTCGATTTAGCCCACTGTCGATATTTATTTCTCCCCATTCATGAAGGTTAGTTATCTTACCGCCTCACATGTCTTAGAGTCAAGACATAATGGTTATAATGCCTTATCGTATCTTTATTATGAAAGTTAATCTGCAGTTAATCCCATAATATTAGTTACGGGTCCATATTTAGTAACGGTCATTCCATATTCGAGCCACGCAGCATACCTCATACCCATAACTCTTAATTATTGGTTACGAACCGTTAAAATGAAAACTAACTCACAATGAATATTGCCCATAACTTGATTTTTATTCCTCTGCACTTTGACTAGGTACCTAATGAGGTTGATTATAGCTCATTATATTGATGATCTTATACAAAGTAAGAGAATTAAGTAGGCAGTATAATTATATTACATAATGTTTAGGTATCCAATATTCCACTAAAATACTTATATCACGAATTCACAATGAATTTTCTGTTATTTATTACTTCCTTTAGAGTTTTTTCTTCCTAAACAATGTGAGAAAGGAAGATAGGAACCTACATTTTCTTTTTTCTAAGTTCTATGTCTCCGGACTCTACTTTAGTGGGCTGTTCTTCCTACAAACTTGGATACTTTTAGTGTGATTGGTATTACATTGCATGCCTATATTCACAGGTTTAGACTCATTCCCTTGGTTGATTTCCCTACGCAGGAAGAGAACACTAAGCGTGTTACTCTTTGCTCCCAAACCAGAATGGAAGACGATTCTAAAAACAGAATTTTTTTCAACAGAGGGTAGCTGCGACCTAGTCCACTGCGGCGGCGACAAACGATGCGTATTGGACGCAGAGCTAGGTGCACACTGCGTCCGTTGTGGCGCGTGCAACGTCGCGGGTACGCCCGTGTGCGCCGTGGACGGGAAGACGTATGCTGGGGCCTGCGCACTGAGGAAGGCGGCTTGCGAACGCGGGAGAGCGTTACCACTCGCGTACAGGGGGTCTTGCATAGGTAAGTCTTGGTCGCGTCTTTCAACTTTCTAGGATTACCTACCTAGAAAGTTGAAAGACACATTAGCTATTAAGCTGTCCTGTGTTAAATGTGTATAAATATAAAAGAATTGGTTTATTGTGATGGTTTCCGGTAGAGTAGAATAAAGCCACTTCAAGTCCTCCCGAGGATGTCGTAAAATGTGACTTAGAAAATACAAGCCAAACAAAGGTTATAAACATCAATAAGATCTCTCTAACCCGTCTGGCCAGCGTGGAGAGTGTAGGCCAAGTCTTCTGGTTGTTCTGGTAGTACAGAGTCGTGCTTCTGCATTGGAATCAAAAAGACATAATGATGACGATGATGAACAGATCATAAGTGGGATAATTGTTGTTGGCAGCGAACGCGACCTGCGCCACGATAGCGTGCGGCGCCGGGCAGCGCTGCGTGGCGGGCGGCCTGAGCGGCGCGCGCTGCGTGTCGTGCGGCGCGTGCGCGGGCGGCGCGCGGCGCCAGCTGTGCGGCAGCGACGCGCGCACCTACGGCTCGTGGTGCCGCCTGCAGCGCGCCGCCTGCCACGCCGGGAAGGTCGTGGACCCGCTACATCCTGGGCCTTGCAAAGGTACGCACAACATTCGCTTGTCAAGTCATTTTTGAAAAAATCTAATTCGCAAATTATTTCGATAGCCTCTATACTCCATTTGGTTAGGTATTTAAATAAATGTAAACAATCTTGACATGTCTTTTTATTGAAATATATCTACAATTTATACATCAATAGCTTTACAAATTACAAAATAGTTATGTAATTTATAACATAATTACTTTGTAATTAGCAAAATTATTTATTTATAAGGGTATATTTCAATAAAAAGACGTGTCAAGATTGTTTACATTTATTTAAATACCTAACCAAATGGAATATAGGAGAAGATTTCTATAATCAGATTTTAAATTAAGGTTTAAAATTAATAAAAAATCCTGATAAATAAAAATTTACTTTCTTAAAATTTTTTTTCGATTAAAGACACTTTTATCTGTTTTGCTTGACGATCCTAATATTGGAGAATGCCAATTCCCGAAGCTAAATTAATATTAGGATCGAGTGCTGTGTAGGACTAACTTGGGACCAGCTAGAGTATTGAAAATATTAACGTTTTGACTAAGTCATAACATTCATATCAGTTCAATTTGTACAGGACCAGTGACTCGATTTCATATCCGAGATCAGCCACTTCTATAAAACTCTTGACACGAAATTTATAGAAGCAGTTTGCATTTCATACTGTCCTTCTCACTAACAACCAAAAAATTTACTGTCACGGGTGATGTTCAACGAAAACTCTCGCCGTCGTTTGTAACATTTACTGTTCAAGGAGTCGAAAGACTCGCCGATGTTTGTGGCCTTTGCTCAGGCTCAAAATATTTCTGTCAAGGCCTCTTCTAACAAAGCTTTTCTTTTTGCAGGCAGCAAAAACATAACGGACAATAGTGTGAGTCGCGAACAAGTTCGTGGGCGACATGGCGACATCGACAAGCGTGTCCTATAGTCATAAAATTAGTTTTACAGTGTTTAGCCCGCGGCGGTTTTGGTTTTTTTTTACTGATTGTTATTAGAATCGACAGAATGTTTTCGTATTATCAAATCTGACACCGATATGATGAATATCGATAAAAAGTTAATTGGAAAACACTATACTCACACTAAAGAAATACTAAAGAGAAAGAAACTGAAGTTATGTATTTACGAGTATTCCATCGCTGAGTGAGCTATGATGCATTGCAAGCTGCCCTGTCCACCAAATGGCGCTACAGTTAACAAAACTTTCATAATATTATGTATAATAATATAGGAACTTATACTCTATCTTGACACAAATCTTTTCATAGTAGAGCAACATTCAATAGGTAGTTTCATCATTCCATAAAAGTACAAGAATTAGTTCTACATTCAATCAAGATTTGATGATATATTTTTAATTCTTCACTTTGAATTGGCGGCAACGTTTATCTAGCGCTATCGAGGAACATTGTCTTGCTTTACGTCATAACATAGAGCGAAATGACGTTAGTCTATGGCGCGATAGAAACTTTGTCGACAAATTATCGACGATGGCTGACACACACGAGTAGACCACCGCCGCGCAGCCATTCTCGTACCAGGTTAAATGAAACAATTCAATTTCGTAGATAGCTTAGATTTAGCCAAATCTATCGAGATGCACGTTTTTCCAACTTTGTAGATAAATAATAATTCTATAATAGTTTTTAATAATTAACACTTACATTACTTATTAAATTTGAGCACCAAATCGTACTTAATATTTAGTCAAAATATTTTTAGGGTCTCGTAGTTAGCACAATATTTGGAACCTTAGAATATTTAATGAAATTCTATATCTAGTAGTCACTCGGACACTCGAAGCTTATAATTGATGAAATGGGTTAACAGTTTCATCGGACTGACGTTGTTCTTAAAATTTGATTAACTCTAGTACTTTAAGACTTAATTTTACTTCACGAAATGTGGTTAACGCTTAATGCAATATTTATTTAAGTTACGAATATGAAGTTTAGTGCAATAATTTTATTGAAAAGTGTATGAAATTTATGTTACATGTTTTGTTTTGTTTGTTTCTAAATCGAGTTTCGCATATATCGTCAATTTTAATTGGGAAATATTTAGAGTGATATCGAATACGTTTTCAGTATTACGTGTGTGTAAGATTTAAGAATATCTTTATTTTCGAAACATTTTTCATTGGAAATGAGTGATTTTTATAGACTGTAGATAAAGTAATTTATTGTTACTTTTAAATTATTTCCAAAATGTTTTCCTATATTATTTGTATGTGAGTTGCAGTTGTGGGATTGCAGCGTGTCGCTGGCATGATGGATATTTCTTGGCGTCCTTCTTAGCTTTAATTAAATAGTTTATATATTATTTGCTGAATGTACTTATGTTTTTTTAGAGCACTAAATTGTTGACATGTTTAAATCTAAATTTTTAAACATAGTCTAGCTAAGTCTCTGGTTGTTTTCTCAACAAAAGAAAGGAATATTGCCTCGTTTCTTGTAGGAGTTATTAGTTTACGATGCTACTTATTTGATTGCTTAATAGAATCTTGTACAATGGAGCTTTCAGTTTGAATAATTTTGTATCACTATTTACACACATTTCACATAAAAATATGTATTTTTACTAATACAAAATTATGTTAAGAGGCATTTAACATTCGGTTGGCTGTCTCGCTCGCACATTTTTAAAGTTTATAAAAAAAGTGTCTCACTTTAAGAAAATTGTTATAATGTACAAATTTAATATAATTATATCTAATGTAGATATTTAGACATGTTTTTGAAGTTTTGATGACCACATTCTCGATGTATTTAATGTCTATACAATATACAAACATGGCTTAGTAAATATCCACGATGTAATTATATTGAATGTCAATGTAACACTTTTCCAAGAATGAGACACATTTTTTTAATAATTTATAAAAAAATTGATTGTGCGCGGATGATAGCCAACTAAATGTGAAATGCCTCGTTTACATTATTTTGGAATTTCTATTCATGACAAAAGGTTTCTATTTGGAACTTAAGTCCAAAGATTCGAGAATTGCATATATTCGGGAAGATAAAACATGTTTTCTTTGCGGTTTTTAATGTTTCATTAAATGTAAACATTGAAAACTTGCTTTATGTAGAAAGATAGTTCCGTTCAAAATTACTTTAATGACAGATTACAGAGATGATAATATCGTATTCTACGTTCCTTAACTCGATTTCAGACAATAAAATTTGTTTGTCTGGCTAAAAATAACTATTAAATGGATAGCAAGATCGAAGCAAACCCCATCCTCTATGTCGTGACTAAACATATAGAAAAGAAATCTATAACAATAATTGATTCAACAGTGGAACATGAATGGCTAAATAAGAAAATAACACACCTAAAACGGCTAACTCACGTTAAAAATGTGTGTGACGTATGTATTATACTTTATATGTATGGTAGTCTCGGCTCCTGTCAATTACTGCGTAGTGCTATCAAGTTGTTAACTGTATCTGACTATAATAATACTAAATTGTTGTAGTTGACTCATTGCAAACTTAGATGTATAATATATTGTCCTTGTTTCTTCATAAATATTTTACACTGAACGACGAAGTTTTATTTATTTACCTTACCTAACCTATATGTATCTCTATCTATAGCCATTTTAAAGGCGTAAACTGCGTCAAGCGGGACCACGGAACGTGTACAGTCTATCTCTGTCACAAACTCTACGTGCGAAAGAGACAGCAGAAATTTCGCGTGATGCCGTGTCTCTATCGCACGTAAAGTTTGTGACAGAGATAGACTGTACAGAGATAGTTCTAACACAATTGTGGTCCTGCTTAACGCATTTTACGCCACACGTAGCGCATGATGCGCGACGCATCTTGCATCGCATTACGCACCTAAAAATTCTATGAAGGACCAAAAGGTTTTATAAAACCCCATAATCGGACATGACTGAGTTATTTGTGTAGATCGATAGTACTTTCTATTTTAAAAAAGAGTAGAAGTCCACTGTGGCGTTTGGGTTAAGTTTCGAAGAAAAACCCAAAGTTAAAGAATTTTACGATTAAAAAAGTGTTCTTTTTTAATCGTAAAATTCTTAATTTTACGAATAAAAAAGAGTAGAATTTTAC
Source organism: Acrobasis consociella (assembly GCA_963555685.1). Classification (NCBI taxonomy): domain Eukaryota; kingdom Metazoa; phylum Arthropoda; class Insecta; order Lepidoptera; family Pyralidae; genus Acrobasis; species Acrobasis consociella. The sequence continues at coordinate 7,128,074 of OY743122.1, read as the reverse complement.
GATTAAATCTATTAATGATGGACAGAAAAATCAAATCAGGCCTGCACAGAACAGCAACCTATGATATTTTAATCGATAGTTTACGTCGGTATATAGCCGCAAAAAATAATTTAGTGCTGAAAAACGTAATAGTATATGATAAAAAATTAATATTAAAAATAGCAAGTAGTTTGCCAGTTATTACAACAACTAAAACGTGCCATTTTTCAGGTTTAGGAAGTAAACAAGGAACTATAGTTTCGCCATGTCCGTCTGTCTGTCTGTTCGCTGTATTACTAAGAGACTTATAGTATTAGAAAGCTGTAATTTAGCATGTGTATTAATCACGCCCCGATAGTGGTAAAAAAAACAATATACGGTTCTAATATACCCATTTTTTTCTTAGTGTCGATATCGACACATGAGCCTCTGTGGGCTACTTGGTATATTATTTTTTGTAGTGAAGCCTTATGTGGTATTTTTACTAATAGGCACAAGTAGTTGAAAAAAATTACAACTTTTTTATTTATTTTTATTTATTTAACTTTATTACAATACATGTAAATGGCGGACTTAAGGCCTGAGGCCTTTTCTACCAGTCAACCAACAGGTGATGCTGAGAAAGCAATCTTTTGGGGGTAAGTACAGCAACCAATAAAGAAAATTTGTTATATCAAAATGTATACATAAATATATCGAATATAATAAACCTACACAAAAATATACATATATACATTATTCCCTAATAAACCACATACATATACTACATAAATACTTTTTATATAACTACTGACAGTTTTCGGAGATAGTGTGCACGCACTGCCTTTTTGAACGCGGAACGAGTTTGAGCTTTCTGAATACTGAGTGGGAGAGAGTTCCAAAGCCGCACAGCTTGTACGACAAATGAATCTTTATAGAATCCGCTCCGATAATGTGGCATTGTAAGAAGAAGATTGCTAGAAGAGCGAAGATTTCTGACGTGAGTATCACCAAGAAAGGTAAATTTGGTCTTGAGATAAGCCGGAGTCTTAGGATCAAAAAGTACAGAAAACAAAGTAGTAAGGATATGCAGACTACGCCGCTGTCGGATAGGTAACCATTTTAACTGAGATCGGTAAGCCGACACATGGTCGTACTTCCGTAAGCCGAATATGAAGCGAATACAGTTGTTCTGTATGCGGTCAAGTTTATTAAGGAGATCACAATTCAACCCCGAGTAACACACATCCGCGTAATCCAGAATAGGAAGAATTAGGGTAGTCATAAGCATTGTTTTGATATTAATTGGTAAAAAGTTTTTTAATTTATACAGTGCACGTAATGCACCCGTAATCTTACCAGCAACCTCAGAAACTTGAACATTCCAGGAAGGGGTTGAATCAATAGAGAGCCCTAGATCTTTTACGCTGGATCTAAGTGGTATTTCGGTATTCTCATAGTAAATTCCCGAGTGAGAATTGTCATCGATCCGACTTAACAGACGAGAGCTACCGACTATAATGGCTTGGCATTTAGCGGGGTTTACGGTGACTCCAAAGCGACGCGACCAATCACTTATGGCCAGCAAGTCTGCATTAATTTTAGCTACCGCGTTGTTTAGATCATCCACTTCGGTCTGCGTATAAAGCTGCAAGTCATCGGCATACAGATGATACGAGCAATGAAGCTCTTTAGTGATGAAATCTATAAAGATGGAGAACAACAAAGGAGAGAGAATACCGCCTTGGGGAACGCCAGTGGAAAGATCACACCAATCCGATGAAGATTCATCAAGTTTCACTGATTGCTGACGTCCCCGAAGATAACTAGAGAACCAGTCCAGTGCCGAAGGGGAAACTAAATGATGAGATTTAGAGAACTTTGATATTTTATACTTTATTTTGCTTGGTATGATAAGAAGCCAGATCATTATAATAATGTCAAAAAAATCATTCATTTAATGTCGATATAGTCACAAGTACAAATATCATTTTTAATGATTGGGACGATTTTCATATTTATAGGAAGTGTTACATTATTTCTAGTAAACTTTAAAGCAAAATTACATAACAAAATACTTATTCTAACTCAAATATACCAGAAACCACCGTACAATTCTATTTACACTAGTAATTTTGGCCAATTCAGTACAGTGGAATCAATTATTCTAAAGCATAAATAAAAATTATAGAAATAATGAAATCGAAATACCAAACCATTTTTATTACAACCGTTAAAAACACGTTGAGGGATATATACCAAATTACTAAAAATAAATTGATAATAAAGACTTTTTCCAGTACAATTTTTAGAGTACTCGTTACGTAATCTACATCCAGTTTAGTATTTTAAAGTTTGCTGAAAACATATTTTTGGAATGTATTGTTACTTTTTTATATCTTACCTATATAGTATTCTTTCAAGTACTTTATTAGAATTTTTCCTTTCTCTTTTAATTCTAAGGCTAGGTTCATTAATTATTGACCCCATATTCATTAAAGTTAACAAACGATTACTAAAACTTTTTTGGTTAAAATGTGTTTTGCCTCGTTCTCACTATGTCGAATACTGAAAAGAGGGAAAGGGACATAAGATGTTACAACTAAAACAGGTTTAGCAAACTGCTGTTAATTTTTAGGAAGACGAGGGAAAATATGTAAGGTTGTTCTTACAGTGATTACGAATACATAGGTATCATATTTTAATTATATTTCTTTAAAATGAATAATTTTCGAGTAAAACTATTTTAACTTCAGTCAAAATAGTCTTCATTCAAAGTTTATATTTTAGACAGACAACTTAAAAGCAACTTTAAGATTATTATTATAAAATAGATATTACTACAAAATTCCTGTTTCAACTCCAATTATACGGTAACTGAAATCCAAACATGAGCTCTAACTCATTAGAGTCGATTTCAGACCATAGGTTTGAGCTGTCAAAGGTAAAATAATAAATTGTAGTACTTTTTATGGCGACAGAAAAAATACCGTACTTAGAGAATTGTATTGCTTTGTATTTATTCACAATGGAAGTATCTTAGTGCATAAAAGATCACATAATTAAATTAATTAATTGTTCCACCACATATAACAATTTTGTTCACGCACTGATATACAGTCCATAAAATAGTCTAAAATACACATTTCACATAAAACAAGTACCCAATTTGAATACTTTGAACTCGCAACACACGTAAATATAGTAGCACTTTTCCTTTTAATACTATTCCTCCTCTTTTCAAATAGAGGGCACACAGGAATTTTTTAGAGGCAGTAATTCCACTGCCACTCCACAGTAGTCCTTTTTTTAAATTAACCTGAGCAGGGACCGGAAAACCCCTTTATTTGATTAAGTCTATCGATAGAGTAACTCCATCATAAGCTTACCCTTTGTTACAGTTAGCATATCGATAGACTTACCCTAACGTTATGGTAACTCCTTTGAATCAGTTAACTAATGGTAACTGGACTTACCAGTAACCTTAAAGTTCCGATTATACCTGTTAGCATTAAGTTGGTTACCCTTTCCCCCTCTTTGTTCTACAGTCTTGTCTACTACTTCCAAACTCATAGAAACGACTGTAAACAATGTAATATAAGTCTTATGTGAATGCAATTAGTATAATTATTAAATGGCTGTTTGGAAATCCACAAAGCCTGCCTTCTTTTTCTAGCCCGATGCGTCACCTCGCTAACCCTATAAACTTTTTGCACAAGCAGTTTTGTGTTGTATGCTATTCAAATAAAGATTAAATTGCTTGAGGCCGTATAAATAATATTGATAGGGTAAGCCAATCATAGGGTTTTGCGATATTGGTTAGTGCTTAGTTGAATTAACTGTATTGTATTAGTAAGCCTTTTGTCAGGGTAAGCAAATGATATGGTTAACAAATCATTAGGGTTTACGAAAACTAGTCGATCAAAAACCCGAACGAAAACCCTTCAAAAGGTAAGCGGTTCCGGTCCCTGAACCTGAGTTTTTTTTTACGATATAATTTTCAAAAAACTTCTCCCATCTAATATTATTTTACTAAGATGTCTCTTAAAAATTTATAAGTAGGTTATGTTCCATGGAATCTATGTTGATTGCTTTTTGAAGCTTTATAAACATTGCTTGACACTAAATGAAGATAATAGCTTAGTAAATACAATTCTATCACCTTTACCTCTCTTTTTGTTTTTTCTTGACTGCCTCCGTGGTCAAGGTGTTTTCCTTGTGACCCGGAGGTCGTGGGTTCCCACTGGAAAGCATACTTTGTAAAAAAAGTTGTTTTCGGTCTGGTTAGGATATTGCAGGTTTGAATCACCTAGTTATCAGAAAAAGTTGACTCCGTGTTTCGGAAGGCACGTATATATATTGTGGGTCCCCAACGCCATCTAGCGTTTGCTCAAACCTATCCAAAGATTGGGTCTGGTACCCTTTGGGTTGCGGAGGTCAGACGGCGGTCGCTCTGTGTAAAAACCAGTCACCTCTTCTAATCACCTAGGTTAGGTAGCGAACCCCGGGCTCTGAAGCGTTACTGCTGAGGATGCAACCGGGAAAACGTAGAACTCGTATGTTGAGGTCTCTTCTTGTTGCATAGTAGTTCAACGTTACGAAGTGAGCGCGCTTAGAAACACTGGTATAAAGGTCGACATTTACTCCGACTTTTCTTCGCCGAAAATATAAAAACCACAGCAGACAACTATATTTTGGAAAGCCTAACACATGACCTTTTTATTGCATAGTAGTTCTCGCGGAGACTTCGCACCTAGGAACACTGGTAAATTTTCAAAATGTAAACAGAACTTTACTAAGTCTGCCATTCCAGTCTGTGGCCATTTATACGGACTATTTGTCACCAGTACCAAATAACCAAATCTTATATGTAGTTATAGTCTTTATTGCGCCTTATGTTGCATAGTAGTTCTTGTGAAGAGTTCCATGGTTAATCTGTGTCAGTCACCATTTCTACTTGAAATAATTTCACATGAGTATGTGGTAACAAACATGGTATCCAAAGAAAATAGCATACTTTATAGCCTTTATATGACCTTTATTGCGCTTAGCTGCATAATAGTTCCATGGTTAGTCCGCTTAGGGACACTGATATGCTATAGATCTATGATTTAGATGAAGCTCACTAAATGCGACCATTTCTACTAGCGACTCTTTCACCATCAGCAAATATGGAAACTATAAAAGACATTTTATACATACTTATATCCGTTATATGACCTTTATTGCGTTTCCTGCTGCATAGTAGTTCTAGTAAAGAGTTCCATTGTAAGAGCGCTTAGGAACACCGGTATAGATCTATGGTGGTGTAGATGTAGTTCTACTAATTCTGAAAGGGTGGCTGAGTAGTCTGTTTGCACCATTTCTATGTCATCGTCGCAGAGGGTAAATGACAGGTATTCTTCCGACGATTCCGCGTACATGTTTGATATTCTGTGGATAAGGAAATATATATTTTTTTATCTACCAATGATGTATAGACACTTAAGTACATATTATTTTTTGTCAAGATATCTAATTAGGTACTTTAAAACTGAACTAAACACTGGTGATATTTCACTGGTTTTGAACCCGAAGCTATAATCCTAAGTGACTCGCATAATGTCAACGTGCAACTACCAATAACCCTGTTTTACTGCCACTTACACCTCACAATAACTGGGGAAGGGTTGCGGGGACACCAGATTGCGGGGGACGGTGCGAGTTTCCGTTCTGTATGTAATACTATTATTAATTCTGTGCCCGAAGGTTATAAAAATAGTTAGTTTTTACTAACGATTTTTATAAAGTAGCTAAATAGCTAGTCAACATAATTTTCAAAAACTAAAAAAATAAGGAGTAAAGCTCAAAAGTAAAATCGTGAGATCAATGAGTAGGGCCGCCGCCAGGCACCGCCGCCGACCGGCCGGCCAGAGTTCATAAAGGTCACGCAGCAGTTTTGGACAGAAGTAACTACGTGGTCTCGATCGAATATCATTTTCGCAACTTTTTTATCTTATGTCATACACAAATTTGGATTACGTACCTATCTCAATATGGATAGAGGATATTTTTTACTAACTTTTAAGCTAACTTTATCAATATTGCCATTTAAAAATCAATGATTTTTACCTAATTTTGAGGTGTCATCTTGTAAAACGGAGTCCGCGTTTGAAAAATCGCACCACAATTGAAACGCGGATTCACCTAAACGAATGGTTTTCTTGATTTTTCCATACAAAAAACCGTTCGTTTAGTAACGCCGCGTTTGAAAAATCGCACCACTGAATGTAGTATTTTTAATTCAGAAATTAAAGAAAGGAGATAACTCCTATGCGTTGACAACCTCGGTCAAAACGACGATGATGCCACAAAAAATATAATGAAACTCAATTAAACACCATTATGCTAAAAGTGGCTCTTGAGTCTTCTGGCCCTTGGCTTTGTGTGCTTAGAGCCGAAACCCAAAATGCTCTGCCTGCCTCGTTAAGGATACGTATGAAGACGTGATAGTATACATAATTTTTCATGGGTAAAATTTTGTGTACGTTCTACTTACCTATAGTTTTTGTGTCCAGTCCTGTCAATTTTATAACCTAATAGCATGTATACTACATTCCTATACTCCTGTGCTGACGAGGTGAATTCTTCTTTCATTCTGAAAAAAATACATAACCGTGAACATAGTTATGAACCATATTAGCTAGACAGTTGAAATTTTCATAGATGATGTAGTTCTGTAGCCGCTTTAACAACAAATACTAAAAACAGAATAAAATAAATATTTAAGTGGGGCTCCCATACAACGTGATTTCTTATAGATAATAGACGGAACCCATCGTGTGCGAGTCTGACTCGCACTTGGCCTTATTTTTACCAGCTTATATCTGTTCTCTGCTGGACTAAAGGTCTCTCATCCCGATTAAGGGTGCATTTTACTTACATATGCTATTACATTTTGTAAATATAACAAGATTAGATTCATATCTAGAGGCGATGCGACGCAATCAATTACTTTTAGATTCCCTTTCTCCAAAGCCCACCATCACGCTAAGTGGCCTTGGGCTCATACGGCTCTGGGCTCTGTCTAAGTGGCATTGAAAATGATTAATAGAAATAAGTCGTTTTAAAGTCCTCTGGTAGCTCTGGCCAAGTATGGCTCTGGTAGTACAGAGAGGGTCGTGTTCCTGCAGTGGAGACTAAAAAGACCTGATGATGATCATAAATAGAATGCACCTGCACTAAAGACAACGAAACCTGATGATAATGATGGATAGAAATAAGGTTCATTTGAATGATCTTACCTCTTGAGTTTGATTCGGCTATTTTCGAGTTGTTGCTTCATCTGCTGCAACTCTTCAGGATCCGCATGCGAGCCGCCTTCTCGGAGCAATGTCTTCAGCCTTTGAATCTAAAAAGAAATAATAAAATTATCTGTACACAATGAGGAACCGTATCAAATTGGGGTAAGGCGACAGGGTCAGAAAGGTATGATGATAATTAGTCAGTCTTTTAGATTATGCAATAATAATGTAAACATATTTTTCGGTTAATAAAAAAAAGAATGAACCTTCACCAAGATACGAAGCATTTAAGTTACAGAGTGGGGCTTGCGACGTCACCGCTAGGTAAACATTGTACTTAACTTAGGCATGTCGTCATGCGTAATTTAAGTCGTCAGTTTTAGTTTTACAGAGAAAAAGAAAAATTCGTGTACAATTTTTTTTTTAATCTAACCGATTGGATTGGAAAGAGGTCGCCCAAGGACAAGGTGGTGCGATGATCTGGTGCTTTTTGACAAGACCTGGAAGTCGAAAATAAATGACAGAGAACAGTGGCGTACTAGAGTGGAGGCCTTTGCCCAGCAGTGGGACAGTATAGGCTAGTAAAAAAAAACCGATTGGCTTAAGATATATTTCTAGTTGAGCCTATTTTGTTGAATTAAAAATAGATTTACGATAAAAATTGACGAACTTATGGCCAAATTACTACCGACTGGCCGCCTGTTGCCGTGACGTCACTAGGCCGGTCGCACCCAGTACACGGAGCGTGCGCATACATTAATGTACTTTCGAAAAACATACGTTTACAATAATAGTGCGGTAACATACCTCTTCTTGAGCATTTTCTAGATCTAACTGGAACTGTTTCTGAGCCGCTGCGGCGGGATTGTCGGTGAGGTGGAGCACCTTAAAATAAATACAATTTTTTTAACATCAAGCAGGCGCAAATGACAAAAAATGCCGGCATGGAACGCATCTTACATGGATTCTACTCGTTCTACTCGTTCGAGTTTACAAGTCAAAAAAAAATTTGGGTCCATCTATAGATGGACCCAAATTTTTTTTTGACTTGTAAACTTCTTTAGGCGCCTTGGGTAGCACAGAAAAAATTTGTTTTTAATGAAAAATACTATTGAACTCGCGACGCCGTTACCGACACCAAGTTTTCATTTTTGCCGGAACTCCCAGCCGAAGTGCCACTGTTTTTTTAAATTATTTTACGGCTCTGGTCAAGAGTCCTAGAGCCTTTCTTCGCCAATCTTTATTTCTTTATTCCTTAGGTTGGTGAAGGTGTACCCTAGATTAGAAATAAATAAATTTAGAGTATTTATAATATGTTAATCGAAGATAACAGATTTATGTGGGTGATCCATCATCATCAGGTCTTTTTAGTCTCTACTAATAAGAGCACGACCCTCTCTGTACTACCAGAGCCATACTTGGCCAGAGCAGCCAAGGGATTTGGCCTACACTCTCCACGCTGGCCAGACGGGTTGGAGAGGTCTCATTGATGTATATATGCTTTGTTTAGTTTGTATTTCCTAAGTCGCCTTCTACGACATCTACGGGAAGACTTGGAGTGGTTCTATTCTACTCTGCCGAAAACCACATGGCGAATTATTATTTATTTTTTTATTTCTTATTATATAATTTCAAATCAAAGATTGATAAAGGTGTACCGTAGATTAGAAATAAATAAATACTCTAATATTGATCGAAGATAACAGATTCCTGTGGGTGATAATCTGCTTGTAAATACCTTAGTTTGTGGGTTATTGGCGTCAATCTTCTCGAATTGTGCCTGTAGCGCGTCTCGCTGAGTACGAAGTTTGGTGACGTCACGTCGCAGGGATTCCGCTTCATCACGCCATTTAGCCACTTCCACGCGGAGGGCCTCCACCGCTGTGGACAAGTTATATATATATTCTTTTTCGTCTCCTGTACTGTTTGACTTTTAAATAGTCACGAACACTAATATAAGAACATAGATGATTTATGATTTCAGGAAAGTCTATACTATTCTCTATAACAGCACATGTGTCGTTATTTCGCCAAAAAGATCCTCCTAGTCATAGAACTTTAAAAAAAAATATTCCGATTCTGCGACCCCCGAATACTACATTTTAGAAAAATCGTATCGGCCATCTTGGATCAATAAAAACAAAAATAGTTTCATTCGGCGTTTCTTCTCAGTCATTGTAGTTACTACAAACTCTAATATCGGAGAAAACAATTTAATATAAGAACATAGATGATTTATGATTTCTGGAAAGTCTATACTATTCTCTATAACAGCACATGTATCGTTATTTCACCAAAAAGATCCTCCTAGTCATAGAACTTTTAAAAAAAAATATTCCGATTCTGCGACCCCCGAATACTACATTTTAGAAAAATCGTATCGGCCATCTTGGATCAATAAAAACAAAAATAGTTTCATTCGGCGTTTCTTCTCAGTCATTGTAGTTACTACAAACTCTTAATATCGGAGATAACAATTTAATCGTTTAGTTTAGTTAGTTTTAACGTGCAAACGGCTGGACCAATTTTGGTTAAACTTGGTATGCAGAAAGCCCACACCGTGGGTTAACACATATATATGCTACTTTAGGCGCGGGTAACACCGCGGGACGCAACTAATAATAAATAAACTTTACTTGTAATGAAACTTATTAACGTGTACAAATGCCTGTAAAGGCCTTGCTACTAAATAAATATTTGATTATTTTTTTAGGTTACAACGTCATCTCATACATACTTTTGGCCTGGCCTTGAGTATCTTGTGTGGCAAGTAAATCTCTGTAGGATTGAAGAGATTTCTCTAACTGAGCGACGCGAGTAGATAACAGGGTCGCTCTGTCTGTGCCAGCCTCTCCCGACATTGTCACTGTCAACTCCTTTTCGTAGCAGTCTAGTTGTTGCCTGCAAAGTACAAGTTTTTTTTTTAAATCTTTTTTCTTGTATATTATTAAGTGATGGATGTAGGATAGAAGACGTGAATAATTTGAAATAAACCTTTTTATACACGCTGACTTTTCATTGGTTTTGGAAAAAAAAATGTCGTATAGTAAATAAATTCCTCTATCCATATACGTAATCCAAATTTCTGTATGTCATAAGATAAAGTTGCGTAAATGATTTTCGATCGAGACCACGCAGTTGCACGCCGGCCAAACAGCTGCGGAATGTCGCTGACCCCGGCCGGCCGGCGGGCGATGTATGGCGGCGGTACTACTAATTGATCTCACAATTTTACTTTCGAGTTTAAGACAACATGTTTTGTTTGTGAATTTTTATTTTGACTAGCTAATTAGGTCTTAATAACGATGCCCATGAAGTGGCCTTCGGCCTCAAAACCAATGAAAAGTCACCATGTATTATCATCATTTCAGTCGTATAACATCCACTGCTGGATATAGGCCTCTCCCAAGGATTTCCGAAAAAACAGATCTAGAGCGGCCTGCATCCAGCGCTTTTTAGCGACCATGGTCAGGTCGTCTGACCACTTTGCGGTGTCCTGCGCTTCGCTTGCCAATACGTGATCGTCATTCGAGAACCTTTTTGGCCCATCGGCTATTAGTTCGTGGCACTTTGTGTCCCGCCCACTGCTACTTCAACGAGCTAATCCGCTGAGCTATGTCAGTGATTTTTGAACAGTAGTAATACTTTTAAATATATACATAATAACTCTGTTGAACAGTGTTGTTAAGTACATATTTAAAAGCATTAATTTTCTGTCTTTAGCATTTCTAGTTATATGCTTTACATATTGTGATCTGTAATACTTGCAAAATAGACTGAAACCTTGATAAACGCTAAAAGACAAATTATGTCCCATCTCTTACGTATTACGTCACATTCGCCTTAGTTATTACGTCACATTCGCCCTGAGGAAGACTTCCAGATGAGGACGAAACATGTCAGCTAATAGCTGACTCTTTACGTGAGTAACTTTTATATCGAATGTTAACGAGGTATTGAATTGGTAGACTTTTTACCGATAGCTATCTCTTTCCCTCGTGACAAGCAACAGCCTCTTTTGCAATCTATGGATGTGAGTTTCTTGGTTCTTCTTGACTGTCATCAGGTCATTCAGTTTAGCTGTGGCCTTGTCTCTCTCGAACTTCAGTGTAGCTAGGTCCTGAAAGCAAGTATGATGCTTAAAATAATTCAGCACATTTACAAATGCTATATGTATTTAATAATTAGTGATAAATAACATGAAAATATTCGTGATACAAGAATAACAAAAGAAATAGAAGTTAATTAATCAATATTTGGTGCAAACTTTAGGTGGAAATGCTATGCGCCCAAATAAATCAATAATCACATATTGCATACATACAAACAATTTTGATTGGTCGCATTTAATTAATAAAATATTAGCCTAAGTCAATAAATTTTACATTTTAAAAATAATTGGGCAAGTGCGTGTCGGGCCACGCGCAGTGTAGGGTTCCGTAGTTGCGAATGCCAACTTTGAGTTCTTGCCACTAAAAACGTCTAAAACTAATATCTATTGAATTTGTATGAAAATGTCTTTTTTCAAGTACATATTATAAGTTGATCGCCTATAACTTTTTAATTTGTTTAATACCCTACTTGGCTCTGATAGTTTTCCTTCAAACTACATTATATATGCTATAATTGTGATTTTTTTCACGTGGCCATATATAACCGTTTAGCAGATAGAGGGGGGGGGGGACACTTGACTCGAACAAAAATTTGAATTTTAAACCCAAATATTTTAGAAACGGATCCATAAATCGAAAAATGGTGTTCACAAGCTAACAATATTTTTGAAAGAGAAGAAATGTGTTTGTCGAGAAAAAAAATATTGACTACGTCTACACTTGTATGGCAGCTACCTTGAAAAAAAAATTGTTTCTATATTTTATTTTACGACTTTTTCGCCATAATTGGCTTGTCAAGTAATTTTCAAAAACATCTGATTTGCAGTCCGTTTCGAGGAATAGCCTCTAGGAGAAGCTTTCTCAAATCAGATTTTAAAATAAGGTCTTACTTATTTAGATATTTGCAAAAAACCCATTGACCTTTATTTTCAAGCAAGGTCAACCTTATTTGAGGAAGTGATGTCACAATGAAGATTTTTTGAGTAAAGTTGGCAATTTCCACTTTCAGTACTGTACTGAAGTGCCATTTTTGAAACGCGATGTCACCTAAATGACTGGTTTTTCCATACAAAAACCGTTCGTTTAGTGACTCCACGTTTTAAAAATGGTACCACTGTATTATGTGTCATTGTCACTGTCATCTACCAACACAACAACTTGACAACAACCAACATAATGACGGTAATTTAAACAGTAGACATTGACAGCTGACAGATGTCATTGTTCTTTTGGCGCTAAATTTAAACTTCGATTGCAGTGTGTCGTCACTTCCGGTGTTTTGTTTAAAATTATATTAAAAAATCCTGATAACACGTAGAATTTTTTTATTTAAATCACTTTTAACACTTTTATATTTCTTAGTTGACAAGCTAATTAATATACATATCCATGCCAAATTACAGCTTTCTCGTACTTATAGTTTCTCTGTAGGACCGTGGACAGACAGACAGACAGACAGACATGGCGAAACTATAAGGGTTCCTTGTTTACTACGGAACCCTAAAAACGACACTATGCATCACATGAATAAGATTTATTTTGCGTTTCTCACTGTTCTGTGGAGTTAAGGGTCGTCCCCCCCCCCCCCCCTTCTCCCCTCTATCTGCTAAACGGTGATATAGGGACAAGTGAGAAAATATACAGCTGTAGTATATAGAATGAAGTTTAAAGAAAAACTATGTACTTTAACTAATCTACTCGGAATATTAGTTTTTAGCCGTTTTTAGTGGCATTAAAGCTAGCATTCGTAACTACGGAACCCTACACTGCGCGTGGTCCGACACGCACTTGGCCAATTATTATTCACTATTTTCAGTGAATAAAATAAACTTTTAAGAGGGGGATTGGTATAAAGCCTCGTTGAGTCGCGCCTGCGAGCAGCCGCGAGCGCGCCGTCCAGCATCGCCGCCAGCGCGCGCGCAGGCTCCACGCCGTGCGCGCGGCGAACACCGCGTCCCCGCGCGTCGTTTTTGTATGGCGGGCCCGCACTACTACGTGATTGAGTTCATTCACTCAAAAACTTGACGAACCGAATAGAAAAGAATCCCTACAAGCTGTTAGTGATTACCTCGTTGACGTGCGCGAGCTGCGACTGCGCCTGCGAGCAGCTCTCGCTGGCCGTGAGCTGGCCGGTGAGCGCGCCGTCGAGCGCGGCCGCCAGCGCGCGCGCGTTCTCCACGCCGTGCCCGCGCGCCGCCGCGCGCCACTCCTCCAGCGAGCCCTCCAGGTTTGCTATCTTGACCTGCATAGTATATATACCGTTTATTGACCTATATCAGGCCTACCCATCGCCTTTTAAAGTTAACTAGCTAATGCCCGCGACTTTGTTCACGTGGACTCCGGCATATCTGCATTAATCCAGTGCAATTAAATAGGGAGTGCCTCTGCTGCCGGCGCTGGTTGCCGAATTGGCTGCCGGCGCTGGTATAACACGATCTGTGTCTGTGTTACTTTCGCCCTCAGCTTGAGTCGTTCGCTCGCTCGTGTTTTTGCAGATGGCAGATTTTGAGTGCTAGCGCCGGCAGCCGGTGTTTTAAATCTCGACTGCCGGCAGTATAACCGCCGGTTCCCAATACTGATATTATTTGGAGCCGGCGCTGGCAGCGGAGGCACTCTCAATAAAATAATATTGCGACTAAAAATTGAGATTACAGCTATCCTATCTTTCAAGTTGGATCAAATTGCACACGGTGTGCAAGTCAAATTAAAAATCGGTTCAGTAGTTTCGGAGTCCATCGCGGACAAACAACGTGACATAATTTTAATATTTAAAGAAGATAATTTCTCTTCCTTGTCACTAGATGACGCTTTTTGATAATGATTAAAACATTACAATCTTTTGTCCCTTTTATTTAAATAAAGTAGTACTCTAATTAATTAAATATATATGATTTATATGAAATGAAAAATGCAATAAATAATTTTCAAGCATATTCAACACATTCTTAGTCATAACTTCGTTAATTTATATCGCAGAACTAATTTTTTTGCATTGTATGTTTTGGATTTCTTAGCTCTATTATAAATCTGCATACATTGTGCAGTATACAAACAAACAAACAAACAGTTGCCTCTACTAACAAAATACGTATTTGTCCTAAGAGCTTTCACTAAGTGACGCGGGCGCACGCAGCGGTTTCAGTCTATCTCTGTCACAAACGCTACATGCGACACGCGACGGATTCTGCTAACTCTTTCGCACTTAGAGTTTGTGACAGAGATAGAATGAAATCCAGTAAGCCCCAGTGCCAAAATTCGGTATCGATTCGGACACTATCGGTATTCCAAAGATGTTTATTTATTTCAGTAAATGGGCCTTTTGTCGAGAACCGCAATAAATACTGTGGAAAAACCTCTCGTCTTTTGTTAGGGGTGGCCTTGACGGTTTCGCCAAAATGTTTCAGAAAAGGGATGACAGGGTCAAAAAAGTATGATTGTAATTAGTCAGTCTTTTAGATTATCCAGAAATATAAGACGCATATCTTTCAGTTTACAAAAAAGTAAAAATTGGCAAAGATACGGAGCATCAAACTTCCGGGAGCTTGCGACGTCACCCGCCGCTTGTGCCGTCACTTAGCGGACGCCCTGGACCCGACCGAAAAAGCATTAAGAGAGAATACTTCATGCACCTTGGCCTTATGCAGCTCCTGTTGCACTGGCTGCAGAGCTTCCACCCTGTTGGTGAGCACATGCACTTGTTCTTCCAACAACAGCTTGTTGCATATCGCGTCGCGGAGAGACCTCTCGTTGGCGCGGAGGCGCGTCACTTCCTTCTCTAGCTCCGCCATGTTGGATAGTCGCTTTTGGGCTGTCTGTAAACCGAGAAACATAACTAAATGGACAACACTTAAGAGTCCGGCGACCCTAGACTTCTCCATACAAACGTAGTACACGTTTAATTTTGAAACCACATGTCAGATTCCGGTAAAAATTGGTAATTGTAAAGAAATTGCAATTATCTAGGGTTATATTGGGTTTCCTATAGTAAAATTATGAACTCCAAAGAAAATATAACGATTTAGAAGTTTCCCATACTAATGGTCAAAAATGATATAAAACACTATATTCTATTTCAAGTTCATATTTTTACTGTAGGAAACTAAATATAAACCTAGATAATTGCAATATCTTTGAAATTACAAAATTTTGCCCAAATCGGACATGTCGTTTTGAAATAAAACGTAGACTAAGTTTGTATGGAAAGTTGTATTTTGGTCTAGGGTCGGGGGACCCTTAATGGCCTCAGTGGCGTATTGGTTTCTATGCTAGTCCCTCACTCCAGTGATTTTAGGATGCCCAGCGACAAGTGGCCTTTTTCAAATTCTAAAATATAATAAAAAATATATATTAGCCAACACAAAAATAAGTAGGTACTTATACTTCTATGCTAGCCAGACCCATTAGACACCGTTCTTCGAACTAGAATATATATCTCGACGAAAATATAGTATCATTGAATTAGTATCCCGTAACACATTTGTACAAGTTTAAAACTTACTTTGGGGCTGAATCAGTATCTATTAATTAATGCTGGTCTGGCAGAAAAGAAAAAACTTACAATGTACCAGCTGCTTCTCTTCCCGGGCAGATCGTAAAAGTTAATCGAGGGAATGGGCGAGATTTAAATAATGTTAATAGGCGATGCGGCTAGCAACCCATCACTATTCTGATTTCTTTTTCCATTTTAACGCTTATCACACTAAGCATGGCCTTTCGGTCTTACGGCCCTGGGCACTGTCTGCCCTGTCAGGAATAAAGATGAGAAAATGTATCTATATCTATTAATTAAATTTAATCTAATAAAGTCCAATGTAAACAACATCCTTCCTGGTTGCAGGCAGAGACCTGTCTGCCACCATTATTATAAATAAAATTCCCTATGTGCTTCTATAAAAAGGAAGCAAATATGTGAAATCAATATATTTTAATAACAGAATATGTAAACCTAAACCTCAAATAAATTACAAAAAAGGTGGAATTTTTACATCGGCGCCTTCATACTGTCAAAATCATGCAAATGTAATGGTCTCAGTGTGCCTACCTTAGCTTGTTGCTGCCAGTCTTTATACGAATCTCTCTCATACTCCAGCTCTTTCAGCTTGCTTGTGACTTGCTGCAGCTCAAACGTCTGCTTCTCAAGCTGTGTGCGTAGGGACGTACACTGTTCAGCACGGCCTGTCTGCTTGGTGACCTCCTTTTTGAGGATCTCCACTTCAGTTTGGTAGCTTTCTATTGCCTGTTGAAAAACATTTATTTTAGCTCACAGATTGGCCTTCATTCATCAGTATTTTTGATGCCTCCCTATTTTCAGCTAAATGCTTGACCTCCCTATTCAAAGCGGATATATCCCATTAGATTATTGACAGCAGTTATTAGGAAAGAGAATAATGATTCATATTTATTCAACCTCTATTCAACTCACCACTGGAGGCAAATGGGAATCGAAACCAGAGTTTGTTCTATTCGCCACCACTGGGGGCAAATTAGACTGAATGATTCGCGATTGCCATTGGCCACCAGTGGGGGCGTCGTGAGTGGTTGCATCTGGCACACATGTACGTAAAAATTGTCCCGTCTGCCACCAGTGGTGGTCACCCCCAGTGGTGGCATTTGGGATATACCCTACAAAGCGACTATAACTTTCCTTTACTTCATCGATGAACAACCTTCTTGGTCTCCCTTCAGATTTGCAGCCTATCACGTCTCCCATAAAAATATGATGGACAGCAGTGATTGTATGAAGCATAGCATACTTTCAATCATCAAGAAATATCTGTGTTTATCAGTTTTTGACAGTGACTTTCATTTGAACAGAACTCTTATTTTGGTTCAAACCTGAACAGTGATAAAAAAGCCGTTGATGCTATATCCCTCACGTGCAAGGGGCTTAATAGAATAGCCTTCGCGTGCAAAAATGCCCACGGAGCCAGGTAAACCAGGTGAACTAGGCCGTTGATGATCATGACAAACATCACAACCCTCTCAAAAAGGAACATAAGGTTATATGGGTTACCTGCTGCATTTCATTCATGTCCTTCTTCATCTCTGACACCTGGCCTCTACTTTGCACCTCGGCTTCCAGAAGCTGGTCTTTCAGGTCTGCAATCTGCTTTTGCAGCTCTACTTTCTCTTTGTCCCAGTTGGCTTTGCTTTCTTGATGTTCTTTCTGACACTGAAATTATTATATCATTTTTAAACCTCGGTGCAATTTGTCCCTATATATTTATTTATTTGTTTGTTTAATGCAAATATCTGTCTGTCCAAACAGGCACATGTTATTCTTAACCCGTGACGCGTCCCATGTCCTAACGTAGGCGCTAACGTAAATCCGAGCGAAACGTCCCATAGCCTGACCTAGGCCATAACGCAGTCCGTTCTCTTTGGTATTTTTTTCTATCACTCTAATTTGATTGGTGCACTCAAAAATAATATTACTACGAATAGGAACTCTCCTTCTATCGATTTGAATTTTTTTAGCCAATGACAATCAAGAAATATTTGTATAACGAGAACATATTCATGAGTGAAGTGCGACACGAAACAAATCCGCGCCATTACTGCTTGTTGTTTGAATTCGGGTGTTTAATGAAATATTTAAATAATTTGATAGGTGATTTTTTGTGCTATAGTAGTGAAATTATACTCATTCGTCGTGTAATTTATTGGACTTCATGTTATTGAAAAAGATTTAAATGAAGTGTGTGTGAATTTAGTACAAATAAATGTGTAAGATGTGAATGGCGCCAAAAAAATCCTCATCATTAAAAGATTGGTGTCTAAAAGGATCAATCAGGTATTTTACAGTATATAAATTTGCTTTCATCTTTTGGCGCGTTTTCTAACCTTTTTTTACGTATACAATTCATCAAATATAATTATACAGTTTAAGTACAAATTTAGTTTTTCCACGAAAAATCGGGAGAAATTGCAATGTATGGGACATTTCGCATATGCAACGGTTATGAGCCGCGGACGTGTGACGGGTTAAATAAGATTGAAAATAACCAGCCAAGTGCCAATCGCATTCGCATACTTAGGGTTCCGTACCATTATCTATAAAAAAATTGCGTTTATTGTATGGGAAAAATAAAAAAATTTTAGTGTGTTTCTTGAGATACAGCCTGGTGACAGACAGACGGACAGTCAACAAAGTCTTAGTAACAGAGTCCCGTTTTTACCCCTTGGGTACGGAAGTGCTAAAAAGAACACTCCCAGCACATATTTCTTTTACTGAATGGCACTTCAACCTGTTGCTACTTTGCTACCTATGGCATGTATGAAAAATTAAATAAAAACCTAAAAAAGAAAACAAAGCTGAAAATGACATGTACCTGACTCAGTTCATCTTTAAGTTCCTGCTCCCGTCTCCGGATCAACTGAAGCCGGTCTTCCATGTCTGACAGGGCTCGTTCGTCACGCTTGTGTTGCTCTTCTAAAGAGGCTTTTTCCTCTTCAAACAAGATCTGCATCTCTTTACGAATGGTGTGCTGGTGTTGCACTCTTGCTTCAAGTTTTGTAATCTAAAAAAGACATTTGTAATTGTAACATAGGTTGTTAGATACATTTTTCTATACACCTCCGTATGATCAGTTGGTAAAATCTTGCCATAGGTTCGGTAATATTACTGGCTCATTTGCACACGGTCCAAGTCAACCGTTGCTCATATGTGCATGCCTTTAGTTAGGCTCCATATGCCTCATTTATGGGTAGCCTGCTGTGCGTTTCAAATTCACAAACAAAATAAAAAGTATTGTCATGTTTCTATGCCAATACCAGTTTGTTGATTCTTTCTCTCCCAATGTTCACTTCTTATACAATTTCTTTCACCTAAAGTATGTCATTGTTGGAAAAAGACCTGCCATTTCTGCTCCTGGTATAATATTATAATATAATATTATGGTATGTTTCTTGAATTTTTATACAGTAGATATTAACAGAACAAACAGAAGTAATTATGAATATAGAGGAAAGGTTTTTGCCCTGCTGGGCACTAAACAAATCCAACAAAATAACCTAAATAAATATCTGATTTCTAACACACACACTACATATAGGTACACAGCAAGGTTCTGGACAAATAGAAGCAAATTCTTTGTTAAAATTAGAGATTACCTGTGCCTTAGCAGCAATCAAGTCAATCTTCATCCGTTTGGCTTCCCAAGGAGAAGGTGGCACTGAGGATGTATTTGAAGTGGACTCTGTCCGTGACCTTTTTTCCGGAGTAGCCCCATCAAGAGCTCCGATACTAGACTTTCTTTTGCCAAACGAAAGCATGTTAGAAAGACCTGCAAAAAAACCGAAATGTGTATATTTTAATATGACACAAGATCATATAGAAGATCCGTAAACACATTTTAGGTTTACCTTCTTTCAGGGATTGATTACTATCAGAAAAATTTAGTTTCGAAGATGCCGACAGCTTGTCCTTAGGCGGGTCGGTGTTTATAACCCTCCTAAAAGGCTCCAATACGTCATTAAAAAGGGACATGTCGCCTTCTTTAGCCATTTCCACTTTACAAAGCTTCTTATTTATGTTAAAATGCTTTCATTTTATTTAATTTATTGCAAAATATAAAAACACGCAAATACAGACACCAAAGCCAGTATCCGCCAAAAAAAATAGCCATGTGTTTACATAAGTTTCTTGCCGTAATTGGCTCCTGATTGGCTCTTTAAATTGTGAATCAACGGTCGCCTCATTTTATTCGTCAATGCAAATAGACAAGCAGCTTCCTTCGTCATAATTGGTCGATTTTAATCATCACATCATCACTGTCATTTACTTTTTCTTTCTTTGACAAAGAAACATTTTTTTACATTCCACTCTTTCTCACTTGACTCTCTTCTTTTTCATGTAGGGTAGGTACCTAACCTACTCACTCTCTTTTTTCCTTTTATTGAAAATTTAAATGAACTTAAAATATAAATATCACATCGTGCGGCGCCGGCGGGGCCTCCCGCCTCCCACTTCATGGCTCGATTACATACGGTTAGAGATGGGCATCTACCCGGGTATTTACCCACGCTTGGTTATTTACCCGATATGCACCGGGTATATACCCGTATCTACCCGTTTGGGTGGGTAGATTGGAATATTTATTTAAAAATTAATGTATAAAACAATGAATATCTCTAAAAGAAAAAATGTCAAAGATTAAAATCACTGATGCTTTCCATATTAAATATACAGATGCCATCTTATTTGTTATCTGATTACTTATTTTAACATATAATTAGGTCTACTTACGTTTGCCAGTAAAAAATGTAAACAAAGACCTGTCAATTTGTATGTTTCCATACAACGGGTAGATACGGGTAAATACCTGGCATACTATTTTGTGGGAAATGTTATAACAAGTTGATGGGGGATCGAAGAACTCATCTATACGAATATCTTTTGTTCCGAGACCAACCCCGAAATCAGAAGTTTTGGCTCTTGGATAAGCAGTCAAAGATACCTACTCCCTATACATGTATGAGGGTGCTCGTAAATTGACATCGCATTTGATCTCTGATTGCTCATTTTAACATCTTATTAGGTCTACTTACGTTTGCCAGCAAAAAATATGAACTTAAACCTGTCAATTTGTATGTTCCCATACAACGGGTAGATACGGGTAATTACCCGGCATACTATTTTGTGGGAAATGTTATGACAAGTTGATGGGGGATCGAATAACTCATCTATACGAATATCTTTTGTTTCGAGACCAACCCCGAAATCAGTAGGTTTGGCTCTTAAATTAGCAGTCAAAGATACCTAATCTCTATACGTGTATGAGGGTGCTCGTATATTGACATCGCATTTGATGTCTGATTGCACATTTTAACATCTAGTTAGGTCTACAAATATTTGCTAGCAAAAAATATAAAGTTAGACCTGTCAATTTGTATGTTCCCTTACAACGGGTAGATACGGGTAAATACCCGGCATACTATTTTGTGGGAAATGTTATGACAAGTTGATGGGGGATCGAAGAACTCGTCTAAACGAATATCTTTTGTTCCGAGACCAACCCCGAAATCAGTAGTTTTGGCTCTTAAATTAGCAGTCAAAGATACCTAATCTCTATACATGTATGAGGGTGCTCGTATATTGACATCGCATTTGATCTCTGATTGCTCATTTTAACATCTTATTAGGTTTACTTACGTATGCCAGCAAAAAGTGTAATCTTAGACCTGTTAATTTGTATGTTTCCATACAACGGGTAGATACGGGTAAATACCCAGCATACTATTTTGTGGGAAATGTTATGACAAGTTGACGGAGGATCGAAGATCTTGTCTAAACAAATATCTTTTGTTCCGAGACCAACCCCGAAATCAGTAGTTTTGGCTCTTAAATTAGCAGTCAAAGATACCTAATCTCTATACATGTATGAGGGTGCTCGTATATTGACATCGCATTTAATCTCTGATTGCACATTTTAACATCTACTTAGGTCTACAAATATTTGCCAGCAAAAAATATAAAGTTAGACCTGTCAATTTGTATGTTCCCATACAACGGGTAGATACGGGTAAATACCCGGCATACTATTTTGTGGGAAATGTTATAACAAGTTGATGGGGGATCGAAGAACTCGTCTAAACGAATATCTTTTGTTCCGAGACCAACCCCGAAATCAGTAGTTTTGGCTCTTAAATTAGCAGTCAAAGATACCTAATCTCTATACATGTATGAGGGTGCTCGTATATTGATATCGCATTTGATCTCTGATTGCTCATTTTAACATCTTATTAGGTCTACTTACGTATGCCAGCAAAAAGTGTAATCTTAGACCTGTTAATTTGTATGTTTCCATACAACGGGTAGATACGGTTAAATACCCAGCATACTATTTTGTGGGAAATGTTATGACAAGTTGATGGGGGATCGAAGATCTTGTCTAAACAAATATCTTTTGTTCCGAGACCAACCCCGAAATCAGTAGTTTTGGCTCTTAAATTAGCAGTCAAAGATACCTAATCTCTATACATGTATGAGGGTGCTCGTATATTGACATCGCATTTGATCTCTGATTGCTCATTTTAACATCTTATTAGGTCTACTTACGTATGCCAGCAAAAAGTGTAATCTTAGACCTGTTAATTTGTATGTTTCCATACAACGGGTAGATACGGGTAAATACCCAGCATACTATTTTGTGGGAAATGTTATGACAAGTTGATGGGGGATCGAAGATCTTGTCTAAACAAATAACTTTTGTTCCGAGACCAACCCCGAAATCAGTAGTTTTGGCTCTTAAATTAGCAGTCAAAGATACCTAATCTCTATACATGTATGAGGGTGCTCGTATATTGACATCGCATTTGATGTCTGATTGCACATTTTAACATCTAGTTAGGTCTACAAATATTTGCCAGCAAAAAATATAAAGTTAGACCTGTCAATTTGTATGTTCCCATACAACGGGTAGATACGGGTAAATACCCGGCATACTATTTTGTGGGAAATGTTATGACAAGTTGATGGGGGATCGAAGAACTCGTCTAAACGAATATCTTTTGTTCCGAGACGAACCCCGAAATCAGTAGTTTTGGCTCTTAAATTAGCAGTCAAAGATACCTAATATCTATACATGTATGAGGGTGCTCGTATATTGACATCGCATTTGATCTCTGATTGCTCATTTTAACATCTTATTAGGTCTACTTACGTATGCCAGCAAAAAGTGTAATCTTAGACCTGTTAATTTGTATGTTTCCATACAACGGGTAGATACGGGTAAATACCCGGCATACTATTTTGTGGGAAATGTTATGACAAGTTGATGGGGGATCGAAGAATTCGTCTAAACGAATATCTTTTGTTCCGAGACCAACCCCGAAATCAGTAGTTTTGGCTCTTAAATTAGCAGTCAAAGATACCTAATCTCTATACATGTATGAGGGTGCTCGTATATTGACATCGCATTTGATGTCTGATTGCACATTTTAACATCTAGTTAGGTCTACAAATATTTGCCAGCAAAAAATATAAAGTTAGACCTGTCAATTTGTATGTTCCCATACAACGGGTAGATACGGGTAAATACCCGGCATACTATTTTGTGGGAAATGTTATGACAAGTTGATGGGGGATCGAAGAACTCGTCTAAACGAATATCTTTTGTTCCGAGACCAACCCCGAAATCAGTAGTTTTGGCTCTTAAATTAGCAGTCAAAGATACTTAATCTCTATACATGTATGAGTGTTAGGGTGTCCCTTATATGGGTGAAAAATTTTTTTTTTCCGATATCGAAATGCATACCCCTTAATTCTTTTTACACTACCTAGACTTACTCAAATACAAAATTTCATCTTCCTATGTCAACATTAACCCGTGCCGACAGGGCTGTGAAGATTTTGAAAATCGCCGTCTTTAACCCCTTACGTTATGAAGCTAAATCAAATGAAATATTTATAATTATAAAAATAACGATAAAAAAGAAAGTTACAAAATAAGTGCTTATTTTGTAAAAGAGAATAAAATGACAGATCAACAAGTATATTTTATTTTAAGGGTCTTTTTTATTCACAGTCTGGATACAGATTATTTTGCTCTTGCACACAGCGTAGCAAAAATTCTTTTAGTTCTACCTTTGTAGTGATCAATCCATTAAAATCTTGCATAAGCTTTACAGCTCTTTCAGCTGTATTATTTACTACCTTTCAAGAAAAACCTTCTATTTTACTGTAAATAGTCAACATCGTCCCACGAACAAACAGGTTTCTTCAAGAAGCTTACATCAAGTTTTTAACGAGACAATAAATGTGTGCTCTTGTCAGACTTAAAATCACTTAATGATTTTAGTATCAGTTTATTAAAAACGGTTTAAGATATAAAACTATATTCCCAGTTACCATACAAATAATCTTTTTTATTAACAGTCTGGATACAAATAATCAGCCATATCTTTTTTCGAGGAATTGTATCTTTCTTCCCAGAATCATACAAACTCTCTTTTTGTAATTTCACTACAATATTTCCCTTGGTTTGGTTTATCAATTTCATCATCAAAGAGTGATAAAACAGTATTTTTTCTGACAAGTACCAGAGATGTTGACTAAACTTGGTCAGGGCTGCTTTAGAGTTCTCTTTGTCAACAGTTTCGTATTCCTTGGGCCTAAGGAAGCTTAAAAGCGCAAATCTTGATTTCGTGCTTTCACCGCCAGACTGAATCCAAGACATGATTTCATATTTTTAACTGTAATGAGTAAACAAACGTCTTGAAGACACTTGTAGTGCTAGTTTATCCTTGGCGTTCATTTTAAACTGAGATTGCAACACACATATTTTCAAAGAGTAAATAGCTCTAGCTCCACCATGCTTGCTTGATGCATTGCTCCAGGTGGTCTTGTTAATTTTTTTTTTCTCATTATCTTCAAAGAAAATAATAGATAGTCTAATCAATTCCCGATAAGTCCTCACGGCGTTTGTAAACATCGTGTTTTTTTTTTGCCTCTCTCTCCGTCTATGGTGAAGATCCACAAGGTTTTTTACACAATTAGGCATAGCTCTGGTAGGTATTCTAGCTTCTTCTCAGAATATAATAGACTCTCGAACAATGAGATTGGGGCTTTCATTAACAGTTAATTTAACTTCGCGAATTTGAAAAAAGAGGACTGTTTAGGCCGTAACCTAGCTCTAGTTATTTTATGGTTCACGTTCACTAACTAAAAGGTTACTTTTTTATTGCTTCTTAATTTCACTTTAATTTTAAATGCAAAACAATATGTGTTAATCCCGAGACTAACTGAGAACAAATGACAAATACGGCGAATGCGTGCCGCCACTTCCGCGTAATTTGTATGAATATGATTCGATGCAAGTCGGCACAGGTTATCGTTCTCCAAATGAGGTAAAAATTTATTTCTGAGTGTTTTAGCAACAAAAGAACAAAACTAAGACCTATGCATTAAAAAATAAAAACTTCGAAAAATAAGGGACACCCTAATGAGTGTGCTCGTATATTGACATCGTATTTGATGTCTGATTGCTCGTTTTAACATCTAATTAGGTCTACAAACATTTGCCAGCAAAAAATATGAACTTAGACCTGTCAATTTGTATGTTCCCATACAACGGGTAGATACGGGTAAATACCCGGCATACTATTTTGCGGGAAATGTTATAATAAGTTGATGGGGGATCAAAGAACACGTTGATACGAATATGTTTTGTTCCGCGACCAACCCCGAAATCATTAGTTTTAGCTCTTGTATGAGCAATCAAAGATACGTACTCTCTATATATGTATGAGGGTGCTTGTATATTGGCATTGCATTTGATGTCTGATTGATCATTTTACTATATTATTAGGTCTACAAACATTTGCCAGTAAAAAATATGAACTTAGACCTGTCAATTTGTATGTTCCCATACAACGGGTAGATACGGGTAAATACCCGGCATACTATTTTGCGTGAAATGTTATAAAAAGTTGATGGGGAATCGAAGAACTCATCGATACGAATATATCTTGTTCCGCGACCAACCCCGACATCCTTAGTTTTGGCTCTTGTATGAGCAAGCAAAGATACTTACTCTCTATATATGTATGAGGGTGTTCATATATTGACATCGCATTTGATGTCTGATTGCTCATTGAAACACTTATAAGTATGTCTTTGCGCACCTCCCAGCAAAAAAATGATAATAAATCAAAGAGGCTACTTTCAAAGTATGATTAGTATGGTGGTTTCATATACTTTCATGTCAGATTTGACGTCTACCTGCATTTTAAGCATATTACGCAGCGCTTGCACACACTTTCGGATACGAATTGCGAATTAATTACTCATAAAATTCAATCTACCCACCAAATGGGTAGATACGGGTATTTACCGGGTATTTACCCAATCTACCGGGTATATTCCCTCCCAAATGGGTAGATTGGGTATATACCCACCGCCCATCTCTACATACGGTACGGGTTCCGTTCTGTGTTCTGTCCGTCTCCGTCCGTTTATCATATTTATTCTGTATCTAGATATCTACTGTCAATGTCACGCTGACATTGACATGTTTAGGTTTATGTCGGAACGACTTTCGTTCGTGCTTTTTTAAAAAATTTGAGGTTAGATAATAGGCACAAAAATAATTTTTAACTTAAAAAATAAATTGAATAAAAATACAATTCGTTTGAAAATAGTTGTTAGGTAGTCTACACGCCGCTTTGCCCGCTGCCGCAACTAAGGAATTTTAATACCAGCCACCTCATGGACTCAACTGATCAAAGTGATTATTTCACAAGTTATGAAGATTTGGAGGTACGAGTTCCCTGTTTCGTTAGGCCTCAACTTTGAAGTACTTTGAATCCTCTAGAAGTATTTAAAAATTCAAGATTGATATACCTGTCCTATAAGTGGTGTAACAAAAAAAATTTGTAATTTGTTATCATCATCTGTATTCTTCCAGTATTTATGTAGCAGCCACACAAAATGTATACCTACTCACTTAAATTGTCCTCAATTGTGGACCGATCATTAATTTGGAAATATAAACATTTGTTTATTTTGCAAGAATTTGTAGTAAATATAAATTTATTTATACACCTAGTTTATTTATTGTTTATTTCATTCTACCATAGATAGTAGTAGTTAGTAGAACCACCTAACTTACTTTTTATATAGTTTCTTTGATAATCTTTCATTGCATGCATTGTATTGCCATATTGCCTAAACCTCATAATTATTTACTTAAGCAGCTAATTTTATTTACAGGTGCATAAATTGATGATTGAAGATGGCCCAAGAACGGAAGCCTACAAGCAGGCTATATTCGACAACAGAGAATTTTTCAAGGACAAAATAGTTATGGATGTTGGATGTGGCACAGGAATTTTGTCTATATTTTGTGCCCAGGCCGGAGCTTCAAAGGTTTATGCAATTGAAGCGAGTAATCTGGCTAGTTTAGCCAGAGAAATTGTAAAAGAGAACAACTTTGAAAATGTTATTGAAGTATGTATCTCATATTATGATATAAAAAGTTCAATATTTAGATAAGAAAAGAAGATTATTCATTCCTTAAATGCTTTTCTGGAAGCAAGAACAGGGAATATACCAACCAGCCAAAGTTCATCAGAGAATGGGTCTCAGAACTTTTCTTCCTATTAAATTGGCATGGAAGGAAAAATATAGAAGATAGATGGTTTGGTGACAGCACATAGTGATAAATACCTCTATCTAAAGTGTTTCATTGCTTTAGAAGGCATATGAGTTGGGATCACAGACATAGATATAGATAGACGAATTAAATGCACCTACTTCGCGTGTAAGTTCTCAGACAAAGCGTCGAGGTTGGCCGCCGCTACTGACAGTCCGCCCGTGTCTGTGATTGCAGCCGGACGGCAGCGAAAAATAAAAAAATGCCTCGTTGCGTGATAATAAACTGCAACAGCCCAAAAATTGCAAGCGCCCAATGTCAAGGACATATTTCCTATCACAGCTAAGTTATTTTTAAAAAAAATTATGCGTAAATTCATTTTAAAACAATTTTTTAAGCATTCCAAGCGGTGATTCCAAGATTATACCTAAATAAGTATAGATTAAGGTTTAAAAACTACATTCACATTACATTGCCGCGTTTGCTTTGAGCGTTTGATCCGACGTTGTGTGTTAAGAAGCAATGAATATCGAAATAAGCTATACTGACGCGCATCGCTACGACGTCGTGGTACCGGCAATTTCTCATTCGTCAGTAAAATTTAGCGACTAGTGTTGTTTGTTTTACAACATATGCCAATAATCGATTTTAATCGATATCGGACTGACGAATGATATTAAAATTATTAAAGAGCCAATTTAATAGATATTGATATAAACAAGCTCATTTCCTAATTTACACTTTAGAAAACGAGGGTAATATTTTCAGAGCTCATGTATGTAATATGGTCGCTCTTTGAACATATACTACTGGTCACACGTTGGTGAACAAAACCGCACGTGCGTCACTGCTCACTGCTCGTTAGTGAGTCGTCCCTACTGAATTTCCCCCATTGAAGCGGTATATTTTCGATACCTCTACGCGGAGTGAGACAAGCCTGACATGGCTAAGAACGACCGCAAGGGAAGTTGCTTTAACGTTAAAAAAAAACGCATTGAAATCGGTCCATCCGTTCGAGTGCTACGATGCCACTCTTTCTTCGGGGTAAAAACAGAATAAAATAAATACATCCCATACAACGAACGTGTTTTTTTATAGATAATAGTACGGAACCCTTCGTTCGCGAATTCGACTCGCACTTGGCCGATTATTTAAGAATAATAATAGTTTTATTTTTAAAGTTCAATTAAATATTTACATTATTTGTAATTTTTAGTTTAAATTTAAATTTTAATAAGTTGGTATAGTTTGAATTTCAGTTAAATTAAAATAAATTATTTAAGTACATACAAATATTTATTCTTTATTATCAAACAATTTTCCGTTTAGAATCAATTGTTTATCCAATTTCATATCATTCGTCAATCAGAAAATCGATTGTGATTTTTATCACAAATCGATTAACTTGAATGTTAATCGATCGTATGGTTAGCGAGCGCGGAGTGAGCGAGCAAGACCACAGATATAAAATCTATGATTATGAGCGAGACGATCAGGGCGGCGGCGTGCGTCTTCAATAAATTTCTTTGAATCGGTTTGAATTTCTCGTCACTAAAATTGCCTGTGACGTCACAGTAGGCATTAAAAAAGTTGGCACGCTTGGTTTCGATACAAATCTTGATACGGGCGTTATCTATTACATCTATATCTGTGGTTGGGATACATTAGTGAGCATAGAACAGCATTGTCCTTATTCTGTAACCTAACAACACGTCAGTGCCACCTCGGCGGGTCCGGCATCGTGCTGCAGCTTGCTGCCGCATTCCTGACCTTCGTGAATGCAATAGCATGCTGCAGCTCTATTGCACGCAGTAGCACAAGCGGAACATGTTCCGTGCTGACAGAAGTGTTCCAACCCTATTTAGCCATTGGGCACAGATGAAGTTTTAACTTCCAAAGATATTACATACCTTTATCCTTAACGTGGTAGACAGAGGTCAGGGGGGCAAGACCCAAAGACCACACTTAGTGTGGTGGTACAAAAATTGGTTTAAAAATAGTGACAGGTCGCTAGCCCATTCCCTCAATCGGCTTTAACATTTTGCACAACCACTTACAGTTACACAAAACTCAAAGTTTCCTGTAATACTTTTGTAGGTAATCCATAGCAAAGTAGAAGACGTTGTTTTACCAGAGAACACCAAAGTGGATGCTATAGTGTCAGAATGGATGGGGTTCTACTTGTTGCATGAGGGTATGCTAGACTCTGTCCTAATAGCTAGAGACAAATTCCTCAAGGAAGGAGGTCAAATGTTCCCTGAGAGTGCTACTATTTATATTGCACCATGTAGGTAAGAACTTAGATTTTTTTTCAATCAATATGATGGAAATCCAGAAGTACCCATGTACAGTTGACAGCACGTCAGGCTTCTCAAATCATAGCAACATAATGTTCACTCATCATAGAAAGACAGAAAGAAAAATGTTTTTTATCATTAAGCCTTTTTAGTCTCCACTGCAGGAGCTCGACCCTGTCTGTACTACCAGCTACCAGCCATACTTGGGACAGGGCACCAGAGGATTTGGCCAACACTCTCCATGCTGGCTAGACGGGTTAGAGAGATCTCATGATGTTAATAAGCTTTATTTAGAGTATTTCCTAAGTCGCCTTCTACGACATCCACGAGAAACCTTGGAGTGATCCTATTCTACTC
Organism: Acrobasis consociella; assembly: GCA_963555685.1. Lineage (NCBI taxonomy): Eukaryota > Metazoa > Arthropoda > Insecta > Lepidoptera > Pyralidae > Acrobasis > Acrobasis consociella. The sequence goes on along the minus strand of OY743122.1, from coordinate 7,097,973 downwards.
TGCTGGAAACCACACAGGTAGTATGTATACTATTGCTGCTGAATTCATAGGTTCAGTTTTTACCTTTTTTTAGGGATGTTATGCGTATTGCAAAGATGTCAGAATTCGCATGAAATGGCAAAAAATAAATCAGAACCCTAAAATAATTTCACTGTGCTTTTACCAAAGACTGTACATGGGATTCTGTTAAATTCCAACATGTAATTTATTGATTAATCAATAGATTTAATCAGTGGATATTCCTAACTTTTAGTCTTCCAACATTGTATAAACAGTGGGACGACGTGCACGGAGTGTCAATGTCCACATTTGCTAAAAAGCTGAGAGCCAGCAAAGGAAATAAGCCAGAGATTATGTCGCTGCAGGCAGAATACATATTAGCAGATGAAGTCGCTCTCTGTTGGATCAACTTGAAGGAGGATACTGTAGATAGCCTGGATAAATACAGTTTACAACATGTTACAGGTAAATAATTGCATTTAAATCCAAAACTTTTGACTCTCTGTCAAATGAAAATCACTTTGGTCGTCCTGAAGTAATTTTTAAACGCGAGTTCACTGTTCAATGCAAACTAGTTAACTTCAGAATAAAACAATCTTTAAGGGCGTGCACTGCCTTGCCTTAAGCATGACCAAGCGACGTGTTCAGTCAGTCTATCTTTGTCACAAACTCTTCGTGCGAGTTGCGACACGGTAACATGCGACGGAATCTGCCATCTCCTTCACACGTACAGTTTGTGACAGAGATACGCTGAATACGTCGCGTGGTTCTGCAAAAGGGAGCAAAGGGCCTTGTTAAAAAAAAATTTGCCATTCATGTCCCAAGCAATGCTTTCCTTCCATAACTCTCTGTCTCTGGTTTTAACTTTCCAATCCTGTTTGAATGCTTTCAAGCCGTCTGCCCATCTCGTCTTTAGTCTACCTTTCTTTCTATGTCCATCCGTTGGAAACCCTGCAGCCTGTGGCTACGTGCGCCCATCTTTCCTGGTGCATACGGCACATACATCTTGTTAAAAATAATTTCTAAAATTCCACAGCAGCTACAAAGGAAGGTTTATACCAAGGTCTATGTGTCTGGTTCGACTGCGTGTTTCCCAACACATCCGGCGCTGGGGACGGCAGCCAAGTGAAACTAGACACCAGTCCAAGAAGCACTCCAACGCATTGGAAGCAAGCCGTCATAGTGCTGCCGCACGAACAGGAGGTGGAGGAGGATGAACCGATTGCATTTCAAATGAGTATGACAAGAGACCACGTTCACAATAGAAGGTAATTTTTCTATTATTTTTTAAGTCAATAAGGGTGAAAAATTCCTGTATTCGCCATCATTGACATTTTTTAATATTGCTAGCTTGCTTGAACAGTCGAAAATTGGTTACATAAGCTTAAGTAGCTGACTTGTTGTTGACTGATAGAGAGAGATGGATGGCATTGGTTGCTTCCATGGCATTGTATTTACTGCGTACAAGTTGCTTCACAGACTAGAGCGAAGTAGGTATGAAACTTTTCACGCCTTGAGATATTCAGACTCAGGAGGTTGATTTATAAATCCTTGATGTTTTTATTTCCATTTTTCCCTTGTTGTTGTGTAACCCTATATTTTTTTTACTTTGTATATTATGTAGCCGTTATTATCCTTGATCTACTCAAGCAGGCTACATACAAAAATCAAGTCAATCTACTATTAATATTATCCTACTGACGTGAAGAACGGAAAAACAAATAAACACATTTGTGATTAGTATGGATAGCATGTTAAATTAATGGTAAAACATTAATTTTGCTGTTTTTCTTTTCAGATATAACCTAGAAGTAGACTTGTTAGACCCAGACACAATAGAGCACCCCCTACCATGCTACTGTCGCACCTTGAAGTGTATACTTATCAAGACTTACATGGACGGATCCTTTAAAGCTCTTATAGACAGTGATATTGATGAGAATGAAGACGAATCTATCGAGAATGATTGAAACCAGTTGTTTGATATAAACTTTATTGTTGTTAAGCTTTATACATTGTTATTACATAGTTATTTCAATGAGGATTCAGTTTGTTTTACTTCATAAGTTGAGTATTTAGGTTAAATATAGTCTTTTTAGTTTAAATGGCACAAAGGTAAATTCAATTCGAGACACTATGTCGTGCTTTAAGCCATGTCTCAGACTCGACTACTCCATTTCGTTGGTCTTGCTAGACATAGGTGAGTTTGCTAATAGAAGTAAAAGGCTTTTGTTTCGCTGATTTTCAATTTTCAAAAATAGGTCTCCTGTGACATACATCGCGAAACCAAATAAGAGTAACGCTCAATGTTGCTTGACACTGCCACGCTACGCATTGTAACTGCCTGATGACACCGCGCCGCTTTTGAGTAAAGCCCTTAAATAGGCTTACAACTGGGCATATTTGTTTTGTACATGTTGAGTTAAGGTCACAGCACACTTATCAACTCGTAAACGGAACGTAAACGTATCAACTCGAGCAGCTCAGTATTCTTTGTATGAAACTTCCTACTGCAACGCACACTATTCGGATTCGTAACGTAAACGCCTCGCCTCGGGACCAGCTCACGAACCGCTTTGCTGGTCGGTCAACTAGCGGTCCCCGCGCTTGCGGCTCGTCGTCCGCGCGCTTACGCCTCTCCGTATGCGAGCTGACGTCTCTCCGTTTCCTCACACCCGCGTTTTATTTATTTGTAGATAAACAAAAATTGATGCCTATGATTGCCAACTCGCGTATTGTGAACCAAGACATAACTGTGCGCTACACTTTACGTTTAAAATTATCTAGTGCCAGCCAGACCAAAGCGGCCGGCGAGCGGTAAGCGCGGCGTCGCCCAGCCGTAGTCGAGTCGACGTACCGAAGCTGAGCCTGTTTGGTTACGTGCCTACGTCAGGTTGACGCCTGGTTGACCGCACGGCGAAAGGCGATACGGTGTCGATCCCTTTCCGAGTTGATAAGTGTGCTGTGACCTTAAGTCTGGATTCGCAGCTCAACCACTGGTCTAATCTCATAAGTTATCTTGCTATGGTCGGTCTCGATCTCGAAGGACAGCCAGCAGCTATATCAACTGTTTCACCAACAATAGGGTACCTGTCCGACTATGCTCTTATCAACCATAGTTCAACGGAATCGTGAATAGTTAATACATCATATTAGTGACTAAGTCTCCGCAGGGTCGGACGCGAAGGAATGCCAGCAGCTGATTGATCAACATTTCTGTCCGTCTATCTTTTATCAACTAAGTCAAGTAACACATCATATTAGTGATTGAGTAAGTCTGGCTTCGACACACAACCACCGATTGTAGTACGGAGTAACCTTGCCAGAAATACGCCGCAGGGTCGGACGCCAAGGAAAGCCAGGAGCTGTTTTATCAACATTTCTGTCTGTCTATCTTATCAACCACAGTTCATCGGAATCGTAAATAGTTAACACCTCAGCATGTTAGTGACTGACTGAGTAAGTCTGGCTTCGCCGCTCAGCCACCGATTGTAGTCCAATCTCATGAGCAACCTTGCCAGGAACACGCCGCAGGGCCGGTCTCGGAGGGAGACCAGCAGCTGCATCAGTTGTTTCACCAGTTTGTTAAACCTGAAATTAAAAATATTTATATTGTGGTGATAAAAACCTTAACTGTTTATCCTGTACAGGCAAGGACAGATTAATACATACATACCTCACACATAATAACTGGAAATCTAATCTGGTATGCCTTAACAGCATAAATGGTGCTGGATTTTACCTCACACATAATAAATGAAAAATGGTTCCAGCTTTTGTCTTCACAAGGTCTTTGGAATGATTGACATGCATATCATCTTTGAAGAAGAAAACGCCGGATCATCCCAAGCTCTGAACTAGCGCAGCTGAGGATGCAACTGAAAATGCTAATTTGAGAAATTTACCACAGAATTAATATAAGTATTACACACAGAACGGATTCTCCTAAGCTCTCGCGCAATATGCGTCCCGTCCCGTACTCGCCATGTCGAGGCGGCCAGGCGCACTCAACACTCAGACTGAGACACATATAGCACACTAAGACACATTTAGATTCCGTTCTGTATGTAATATTCATATGTTAACTCTGTGCATTCACTAAAATTGCATCTATTGGGGACATATATACACGGTGATTTTTCATTGGTTTTGCACTTCGTAAGGATCGTTAGTAAGACCTAATTAGCTAGTCAAAATAAAAATTAAGAAATAAAAAATGTTGACTAAGTCCCGTAAAATCGTGAGATAAATAATAGTACCACCGATAGGCGCCGCCGGTCGGTTGGCCGGAGTTCATCGAGGTCACGAGGCTGTTTTGGACGGGCGTAACTACGTGGTCTCGATCAAAAATCATTTTTGCAACTCTTTTATCTTATATCATAAACAATTTTGGATTACGTTTATGGATATAGGAATTAATTTACTACCTATCAGAATAGCCCCTCAAGTGGTACTCCTCAGCCTCCTTGTCCGCCACGAAGTCTGTGATGCCGCAGAACGAGTGGCACAGCTTGAGCAGCTCCATGATGTTCGTGAACACCGGGTTGTTGATGTAGTCCGTGATGTCGCCGGAGCAGTCGCTGTCGGACGACTAGAAAAGACTTCATTGGTCATATTTATGTCGCAGTTGGATTGTATAATCCCCTGTTATTCAAAAACTCTAGCTGTTTGGCATTGCAGCTCGGTTTTGTAATATAGCTGAAAATCATTCAGCTAGATCGTCCAATGTGTAACATTTAACAAACTAGCTAACGTAAGATTGTGGAACGATCAGTTCGGAATTCTGCCACTTGTGGGTCTTGTGGCTTGTGAAGTGTCAGTGTCATAACAACAAATATGGCCTCCCATAAAGTAAATTCTTCGCCGCGTTCCGGGACTTAGCTGTTTTTATCGAGAGACATCGGGGGCATCGTTTGTGTTTTCAGACTGCAAAAGATTGAAAAGAATTAAGCAGACCTTTAGCTTGGATCCCATATTGTTATTTCCAATATGGAAAATTCACGTGGATCAATGAGGCGTTTTCCAGTGAAAAAAAAATGAGGTTAAAAACATTGTCAAAGTCGGCGCATAAGAGTTTGAAATCGTTCTGTCAAAAATGAAAGAGGCCGTTTGGTTCAATACTTGTAGTAAATTTGTAATTTATTAACCAATCTTGTGTTTTGCTATTATTTATGTAAAAAAATACATATTTATAAACTATAATATATTTTTAACTAAATTTAATAAAATAAAAATATTAAATATTCTAAAACGTAGTGATTATATTCTCTTTGATTCCAAAGACAAACTCTCTGCTGCGCCATTGATTTATCGGGTTTACAAAATTTCTAATCCAATTGCATCGAGCTGATTATCATTCTTCATTGGTGTTTTATGATGTTGGAGACTGAATTATTTAGTAAGGAGTTGAATTGAGGTTTTATTTCCATCCCACGAGTAATATAAAAATACTAAAGAACAACTATTGTCTCCTCATATATTATTTCGTTTGGTAACACAGTTGTATTCAATAATGGTGACCCTGTATGCCATCTCAATGCTAGCTGTTTTGTTAAACGTAATTACGTAACTCATTGACAATCGAACTGAACTATTTTCAGCTGTTTTACAAAACCGAGCTGTTTTGCCAAACAACTAGAGTTTTTGAATAACAACGGATTATACAATTCAACTGCGACATTTACACATTGTCAAAGATAATTAATGATTAGTGTCATCTCGCTGCAAACTGATATTCCTAAAGCCCGTTTTACATTTTGACAAGACTAATAAGTTGAGTCTACCTTAATAGTTTTAGAATATTTTGTTAGACCTTGTCATGCCTACCCACCGCCATATAAACATGAATGTTATAAAGGCGAAAGTTGGTGAGTGATGGTGTATCTGTGTAAGTGTTTGTTACTTCTTCACGCGCAAACGACTGGACCAATTTTGATAAAATTTGGTATGCAGAAAGCTGTCACCCTATATTAACACATAGGCTACTTTAGGCGCGGAACTTTATTGTTAAATTAAGAACACTTTCACACGTACCGTTGTGACAGTCAAAAACGACTGACTCAGCACGTCAGCCAAGAACGTGGCGTGTGCTTTTTTCAACTTCTCAAAGTCGTTGGTCTTGTTGACGGCTTCCATGAGACGGGAGAAGTTGGTCTCCAACACATCAGCTTGTAGGTAATGTTGGAGGTTGTCCATCAAGAACATCAGTTTATTGTGGAGCTGGCACATTGAGAAGCTGAAAAAAACATACATACATACATACTATTACGTCTTTATCCCTAATGGGGCAGACAGAGCATTTTGGGTCTTGCAGCTCTAAGCAGAGTCCAGGGCCGCAAGACCCAAAAGCCACTTTTAGCGTCATGGTGGGCAAAAAGATGGAAAAGCAATTAATACAGTCATGGGTTGCTAGCCGAATCGCCCGTTAACATGATTCGCATAAAAAAGAACATAACATAATCTAGATACTGTAATTGGTAAAAAAACCGTCGTATTTAGTCTTACAATAAATAAATAAAATAAATAAACATATTCAAATGGCTAATTATGCGCAAGGCTCATTGTTAACGAGACGGCTGTCCGCCTGGTCTAAGCTCTAACCCCCTGGCCACAGCCCACGGAGGCGCGGATTGCGGCGCGGATTGCGGCGCGACAGGCGGTGAGCGGCGAAAACAAATGGTAGGGAATGTATGGAGTATGCCACAGCTGCCGGCGACGCGGATTGCGGCGCGGCGCGCGGCGCGGGGGGAGGGGGCGGGCGGGTGAAACAAATGTATGCGCGAGTATCGAGGTGGCCACAGCTCGGCGCGGCGTCAGCGGCGGCAGCGGTGGACGTAATCAGCGTCGCGCGACCGAAACAAATCATTTTGTTTTTACCGCGCGTTGAGCTCATATAAATACCGAATGCGGAACAATTTATAAGTGAAATACTGAGTAGACCAGCATCATGGATGTAAAAAAAATGACATCATATATAGGCAAGTTTAAAAAAAATTATGGATAAAAAAAAAAAACAATTCCCTTCTATTTTAATAGTTAGCTGTTCTCTAAATACGTCCACCGCTGCCGCCGCCGCGGTCGCAACATGTGAGCTGTGGCATACCACCGCGAACAGCGCCGCACGCCGCGCCTCCTGACGCACCGCGATTCGCACCGCACAACAATTCCCTTCTATTAAAATAGAAGGGAATTGTTTTTTTTTTCGATCCATAAATTTTTTTAAACTTGCCTATATTTATGATGTGAATTTTTTGACATCCATGATGCTGGTCTACTCAGTATTTCAGTTATAAATTGTTCCGTATTCGGTATTTATATGAGCTCAACGCGCGGTAAAAACAAAATGATTTGTTTCGGTCGCGCGACGCTGATTACGTCCACCGCTGCCGCCGCTGACGCCGTGCCGAGCTGTGGCCACCTCGATACTCGCGCATACATTTGTTTCACCCGCCCGCCGCGCGGCCGCGTGCCGCGCGACTCCCCCCGCGCCGCACGCCGCGCCGCAATCCGCGTCGCCGGCAGCTGTGGCATACTCCATACATTCCCTACCATTTGTTTTCGCCGCTCACCGCCTGCAGCGCCGCAATCCGCGCCTCCGTGGGCTGTGGCCAGGGGGTTAGTCGACAGCAGCCGTCGACACGTACGGTGTACAACGACAAAGTGCCGTTCGTCTGTATGAACCCTTATATCAATCCTTACGTCAAAGTCAATTTTTATTATTCAATGTAGGATAAATTTATCTCTTATTGAAGGTTATTTTTTTAAATATTATATTAGTGCAAAAGCTAAAAACTACTAGCATTTCGGAATGACCACTGCTGGGAATATTACGCCGAAAGAAACTGGATCAATATTGGTCCCTACCCAGCCATGCGTCATTCACAATGATAGATAATTGGTGAACAAAAGAAGAATAACCTTGTTAACGTTAGTTTCTGCACGAGCCGGTGCCGGCTGAGATAGTTTACAAACGTAAGCTTGTTTAGACCCGGCGGAAAAGACATAATGCCTTTACAAAGGTTAACTTCGAGGGACCCCAGTTATAAAACTTTTTACACAAATACATTTCAAGTTACACACCTGGTAGATTGTTTATAGGTCTTCCAAAGCACGTGCAGATCATGCTGCGTCTTCTTGATTCGCAGCAGTAGCCTAAACATGTCGTTGTATCTCGCTAGCACCTCCGGGGTGAAAAGCAGGTGCAGCGGCCATTTAAAGTCGTATTTTAGGATTATGGTCGACCAGCCGTCTGCCACTGAAAGAAAATTCATTAATTTTAAAGATTGGACTCTCAAATAGTCATCGGAAGCAGTCAAAGAATAAACAAATATCGTTCCAGTCTTTATTGAAAGAGCGAGGATGTTCCCCGAGTCTACTTGAACTATCCGACATTTTGTATGCATGTTTGTTCGTACAGAGGTAGTAGTTTGGGCAGTATGTGGATGTTCAAACTAAAAACAGACTTCACTCCCAAACTACACAACCGATTTTGATAACATTTCTAATTTCTTTCAAACAAAACAAGAATTTTCCAAATCGGTCCAGGCGTCTTCGAATAATCGATGAAGATAAATAAAAACAAAAGATCACGACGATTTTACAACCTCCTTTTAGTGGAAGTCAACACAGAGTTACGAGTCGCAACCCTGAAATACTGATGTCCATAGGTGTCGCATGGTGACAGCGATTATCGAGGCTATAATTTATTACTATCTCCACCTACGTCATATTTACGAGCGGGATGGCACTAGTACATAACACGATATGACCATTGTCCGTGTTTATCACCGGTGCCATGCTATGGAGGCAGTTTGTTGCATGATTATTTTTGTTTTTGATAAAACAAATTAAAATGTAATCCATTTCCACTAGAGTCCGTGTTATCAATTGAATAAAGAAGTATTAATAAACATACCTGTGCTACTATCGTCTTCAAATGAAGAGTTATTGGATATATTCGGTTTGACGTAAGGCAGCTCAAAACTGAACTTTTCTATATCCGCACTGTTACTTAGAAACACCGCTCGGGCCGCAAGCTGAAACGCGTGGTTCATATCTGTAAAGTAACAATTTACATGTTTGTTCAAGGGTTCTTTTTAGGGTTCCGTACCCAAAGGGTAAAGGCGGGACCTTATTATAAGACTCTGCTGTCCGTTTGTATGTCACCAGACTGTATTTTATGAACCATGATAGCTAGATGGTTGAAATTTTCAGTTAGTTATAGTTAAGTTGACATTGACGTATATTATGCATGAATTTGTTTATTAATTTGATTGACATCCACCCATTGTATTTGCAATACACTTTAAGTTGCTATAATAAGAATATCAATACCTAAAATCTGATGTAATATGATATGGCTCATAGTTAGCAAATAAATGTTTGTATCTTCGAGAAAAACGATAAAAAATTAATTTTGGATCAGCTGATCCAAATTTGGATTAAAAGTTAATTTTTTTCGAATGGAAGCAAAACTCGCAATCTTGATTCTCCTGCCATGAAAATATCATACCTCTAGTAGAAGTCCTATTGGTGGGTTTGTCCAGCATATGAGCAGTCAGCCTGAGAAGCTCTAAGAAAAGCTCTCCACGACCGAGTAAGAAGAAATCCTTCATTAACTTCAGTTCATGCAGCAGTTGCGCCTCTTCTACGGCTACTGACCATAGATGCTAAAAAATGATTGTAACGTTAGAGAATAAGTTTATTTGCCAGGCAAATTTAAATACCGGCCAAGTGCGTGTCGGGCCACGCGCAGTAAGATCCCGTAGTTACGAATGCCGACTTTGAGTTCATGCGACTAAAAACGTCCCAAAAAATCATAATCCTTCAGAATATCCTAGAAAAATATTTCAGAAATGGATTCCTAAACCGAAAAATGGTGTTTACAAGCTCACAGTATTTTTGAAAGATCTTTTTAACGATACCCCAGGTATGTAAAAGGATTACTTGTTTGCTTCGGAACCCTATAAGCCCTAGAATTTCAAGCGTTTACCTTTATACCCTCTATTGAGAAGCTCGGTGGCCCGGTGGGAATGCGCAAATGCGCATTACTAGCGCTCTCGTAAGTAAAGCGACGTGGTCCGTACTTGGATTGGTGACCAAAAGTGGCATTAAAATGTCTCCTTACTGCGAAACGCAAGTATAAGCCGTCGGTTCTGGTTGTCATGTTGTCAAGTTATGTTAGACGCCTTGAGACAGTTTGAGAAATCGGATATCGGACGGAGTGATAAACCCACGTTCGTGTTTTAATACCCCATATTATACAACAGTTGCATATTAACCTACCTTGGTAACACACTCATTGATATCTCTTATGACTCCCCTAAAGTTACAGAACTCAAAAGACTCAGGGTCTTTCAGTTTCTGTAGTTTCTCGTGAAACTCCGCTTCCTTCTCTTCCCAAATCGTAAATCTGAAATAAACGCCATAATTATATAATGCTATTAAATACACCCAGTTTATAAAGCGGCGGTCGTTATACAGCCAAATCATTTTAATGACCCGGACTTTTTTCTGCTGTTCGTTATTTTTGGCATCTTTGGATGAAGACTGAGAACCATTGACGGGCATATATTTTTTGAAAAAGAAAAACCATAAAATTGAAAATACTTCCTATCTACACTACAAGTCTATCTGTCTGTCTTTGTCATCGTAGCGCTTGAACGGAGGGACCGATTTCGATGCGGTTTTTTACGTGAAAGCAAGTTCACTTGCGGTGGTTCTTAGGGATGTTGATGAAAATAGATTCAGCGGCTTTAAATAAGGCAAAAATAAGGGTTGCGGATATTAAATGGTATCGGTAGGTCCACTACTCATTACTAGATGGCGTTTTTAACAGTCAGGGTTTTAAAATTAGCTTAGCAACAAAACTTTTTTATACTTAGTTGTGAGAATTGTGCCTTTTAGCCGACTTCCAAAAAGGAGGAGATTATTAATTTGTCGCGATATGTTCACCTATTCTAAGACGCCTGGACAGACTTGAAAATTTTTTTTGTTTACTAGGGCATACTTGTCACTTGGTCTTATATAAATTTTATCAAATTCGGTCGTGTAGTTCGGGGATTAAGTCGGTTTTTAGTTTTGAAAAGTTATGTGTCACAAAATTAACATACCTTCTAGATTCGCTACACTTCTGCAGCGGGAACATAGTCCTGCTATTCATAAAACTGTGCCTCTTCACCTTCCTGGGGTCGAAGCCAAACAGAATGACAGTTTTGCCAATAAACAGTATTTCCTGCGCCAGAGACAGCGGCACGAAGTAGGGTATCATGTTGGCATTCAGCATGTAGCCGCAGTCTAGGGCAGTGTCTTGAAGCTGAAAACGAACAAGTAATTATTATACAAGTATATTTGCCAAAGTAATGAAAAAAAATCGACTTTTAATATTTTTATATGTAAACGCCATCTAGTGATGGGCGAAGGAACTAAATAGTAGAATTAATCCGTATCGAAAAGGTAACGTTTTCGTAGCGTCATCTATTATTTGACAGGCAAACTACCCCACTTTCGAGCGATAACTTAATTACTTTTTAACGGCATAACCAATTTTCATCAAACATAGCTAAGAACCACCGCAAGGGAACTTGCTTTCTCGTTAAAAACCGCACCGAAATTAGTCCGTTCGTTCTAAATCATAAAATTTGCAGCCCCTTATCCTTAACCCGGGGGGAGGGAGGAGTTATTTCTGGAAATAACTGAACATAGAACGGCATAAAAAGTCTAGATGTGGTGCTGGGAAAATGAAATATGTACTTACAGTAGAAATAAGCGACTTATCGCAAGTGTTGGTGGAAGGCGACGACAGGAACGTGTCAGAGTCCCCTTCCTGGTTTCGGCAAATGAAGAACTCTTGGTACGGATCCCTCAGTTCTCCATACAATAGCCACGTGCATAGCTGGTTGATAAATACCTTGTTTATGTTCGTGAATATTCTGGAATTAAATATTATTGTAATGTTATGTACAGTCAGCATCAGATATACCTGACCCCTCCTCTTATCTATATCTTGAATTTTCTTTAAAACTGAAAATAATATTAATATAAAAATGTGTATTCAGAGAGATTTTAATGAAGTCTTTTTGAATATAGGTACATTTTTATGTAAATATTTTTTTTTCAGTTGAAGAGAAAATTCAAGATATAAATAGAGGAGGGTTCAAGTATCTCTGATGTTGACTGTACATACATTTTCAGGCCAAATGATTTCTCAGCAAAGGTCACCTCTTGCTGGATCTACTAATACCAGAAGATCTGGCAGACTAAGAACGCGATGAACTGAATACATAAAGCGAATGGAAGCAAAAAACAACATAGAGCAGGACCGAATGGAAGAAGTGGATGGAGGCCTTTGCCCAGCTGTGGGAGACATGATAGCTTGAAAAAAAACTTTAAATTTAGCATAAGTGATTTTTAAAAGAGTTCCAAAAAGGAGTAGGTTATCAATGAGGCGTTTTCTTTAAAAAAAAAATTAGTTCCTTCACGTGACATAGATGCCGCCAGCAATCACATAAATAGATTTGTCAATGTCTATTTCATATAAAATTTTCATAGTGAGAGTTTGTCTTTGGAATCAAAGAGAATATAATCACTACGTTTTGGAATATTTAATATTTTTATTTTATTAAATTAAGTTAAAAATATATTATTGTTTGTAAATATGTATTTTTTTACATAAATAATAGCAAAATACAAGATTGCTTAATTAATTATAAATTTACTACAAGTATCGAACCAAACGGCCTCTTTCATTTTTGACGGAACGATTTCAAACTCATAAGCGCCATCTTTTGACAATGTTTTTAACCTCATTTTTTTTTTCACTGGAAAACGCCTCATTCGTCGTGATCTTTTTTATTTTATTTATGGTCAACGATTATTTAAAGACGCCAGGTCCGATTTTAAAACTTTTTTTTTTGTTTGGATAGAGATGCTTGTGAGGTGTTCCCGTAGAAATTTTATCAAAATGGGTTAGTTGTTAGTGGTTAGTTTGAAGGTAAAGTTGATCCTTAGTTTTGAAATATTATAATATTATACAACTTTGATCAGCTGCTCAATTATTTAATTTCTTAAATCAGGTGTTTGCATGGGAAATAGAGGCCATCGCCATGGCCAGGTATGACCAGTTTGTTGTTGCAGAAACACACTGGGTACTTAGGACAGGCTTATTTCAATACATAGTGAGGAGTTAAAAAGCGCAATGTGTGCACGAATTTTTAGAGTTTACACGTTATTCTACTCCCGACAGTAACGGTTTCAAAAGGTGATATGATAATGACAACTTACTTTACAACAGCTTCATGCACCATTTCATTCCCATTCAGTATGTACTGATGTGTCAAGCTCATTATTTGGCATCCTACAAGTCTCCGCTCCTTTATCATAGAAATAATCCTGTTCAAAGTATTAAAGAGACCTCTATATTTCTCTACGTAACTGTATACAAATGATAATGTGTAGTTATGGTTCCCGATGACTAATGTTTCGACTTCTAGCAGGGTCTTTTTGTAGGCTTGAAGAACCTCTGTGATTCCTTCACTAAGGGCTTGCAGGTATAAGCCAGAGTTTTTGTGGATTGTTGCTGCAACAAAGATTTCTTAATTTACATTTTTTATTGTAAATGCATGTACAGTACAGTGGCGGCGTCAGACCAAGGGTGGTGGCGCAAAGTGTCGGCGACGGCCGGCCGGGTTGCCCTTCCCAGTTGCCAGAAATTACTGGGCACCATATCAGAGATTACTAATATTTTACTACTTATCCATATTAAGATTGAAAGGCTCCACGCACTGCAACTCACTACACTTGCAAAGCCAACACTGCACATCACTTTTTGAGCAACCAAGTTGTTCAATTGGAACAGGCTGCCTGTGGAGGTCGTGTCTGCAAATCTATGAACTGCTTTAAAAATAGACTGAATAATTGGCTACGCTACGTACAAATAAAGTGACTCTAAAACAATTACAGTGGAAAATTTAACTTTGTGATTATGTGATATTCAACAGTGCCTAAAACAGAGGTATCAGCTTTTAGCTGCTCTTCTTTAACCAATTAAATAAAAACAATTACCTATGTGAGTCTTCCTTGCGTGAAATCCAGTTTCTGCTATAAAGCTCTGAATTTTATGGTGACTCTTTGCAACATCACATATTCTGCGGTATATCTCAGAGTCTCCTTGCTCTATGAAATTGTCAAAATGTACCTGGAAATGTGTACCTACAGATATAGATCACCTTCATGGTGAAATGGTTATCATAATAATCAAATAAATAATGTAATGTCTTTATATTTTACTTTTTTTATACATGTTACAAAACTTAATCTTACAAGTCCTCCACATGGAAAGTGGTTTTTTTTCAAATTGTCTTAGACCTTAGTATTAGTTATGTATGTATGTTAACTTAGTATCTTTGCGTTAGTATTCCATAATAAAAGTTCATTCTTTCTTATTAAACTTCTTCTAATAAATGAATGATTTGCCCATAAACACCATGCTGGATGGGTCACTGACCTCAGCAGATGGTTTACTGCACAGGACATGCTGCTGCTCATTCTCTGTTATCTCTACTTTGTCAAAATAAAGCATGCTGGGACTCCCCATATACATACGGGCTAATGACCAATGAAAGTTAGAAGTTCATACAGTGGTTGATGCGCCGTCTATGGTTATTTCCCACCCAAAGTACAAGTATACCATGTGGTTTCCGGCAGAGTAGAATAGGACCACTCCCAAGTCCTCTCGTGGATTTCTTAGAAGGCGACTTAGGAAATACAAGCTAAACAAAGCTTATAAACATTAATGAGACTTCTCCAACCCGTCTGGCCAGCGTGAAAAGTGAGAGCCAAGTCCTCTGGCTGCTCTGGCCAAATATGGCTCTGGTAGTACAGGGAGGATCTTGCTCCTGCAGTAGAGACAAAAAGATGATGAATGTATAAGTATGTCAACAGTATATTGCTCTATTGATTAGTGAAAATGGCTTCCCGCATGTTTTACTGCAATTTGAGCTACTTAGACTAGTGAAATGGAAACAGTTATCTGAATGAGAATCAGGCTCTCATTCAGATAACTGTTTCCATTTCACGCGTTATACATATAAATCTCCCACACGGAGAAATAAGACAGAATGACCAATGAAAAATAACCGGCGAAGTGTGAATCGGATTCGCGCACTAAGAGTTCCGTACCATTATCTATAAAAAATCGCGTTTGTTGTATTGGATCCGCCTTCAATATTTATTTTATTTTGTTTTTAGTGTTTGTTGTTATAGCAGCAACAGCAATACATAATTTGCAAAAATTTCAACTGTCTAGCTATCGCGGTTCTTGAGATACAGCCTGGTGACAGACAGACGGACAGACAGTGAAGTCTTAGTAATAGGGTCCCGTTTTTACCCTTTGGGTATGGAACCCTAAAACACCATTAAGAAGCAAAGAGCATTTTTAAATTAAAAAACCAACATGTTTTGTCTCCTCAGATGGCGATGAGCAGTCCCAGAGGACCAGTAGAGCGTCATGTATCATGTTTGTAATAATACTCTTCGTGATCACCCAGCTCTGTCTGTGATATATTTTTTTAGGTCATTTCTGAAACAAATAATAAATATAGGTCTCCCCAAACTCAAAATAAACAACTCACTTAGCTCATGCATAAAATAAAGGTAATAGAGTAACGGGTCATGTTCCTTGTTTAAGAATAATTATTTCATTCTCAACTTTAAAGAATCTTCTCAGATTAAAGACAGACGTTCTTCTGAGTTTAACAACAAATTTGATATAATATGTTATTATTTACAGTGTACTTACAACTTCTAAATATCCAGTTCGAATTTTCTTTTCTAGTCTTTGCTACAATACAAACTAAAATTCAACTATGATGAATGAATTCAATAAAAACATAACAAAAAACCAAACAAAACAGATTGTTCACGAACACTTATAATAACTTCTACCTACAATTAGGTTTCGGATTAACACTTTCCTTTATGTTAATTTACTCTTTGATTTACACTGCACTTATGTTTCCTTTATGAATCTCTTTCTACTAATAAAAGCAAAATATTTTTTACTGAAACCTACACACACACAACACCAAATTTTCAGATCACAATCAAAGTTATATGAATGGAATGAATGAAATGTAACTAATTTGATGGATAGAGATGTGAAAAAATGACAATTTTAAAATCGATTATACATTAAACAATCGATTTTTCGAAAGATTTTAACAATCTGAATAGAAGCAATAATTTAGAAAAATCGATTATTTTACCTTTTTAGGTTTCCGTAGCCAAATGGCAAAAAACGGAACCCTTATAGATTCGTCATGTCCGTCCGTCTGTGCGTCCGTATGTCACAGCACTCACAGCCACTTTTTTCAGAACTATACTGTAGAAACTTGGTAAGTAGATGTATTCTGTAAACCGCATTAAGATTTTCACAGAAAAATAGAAAAATAAATTTTGGGGGTTCCCATACTTAGAACTGAAAATAAAAATTTCATCATACCCATACCATCTATGGATAAGTCTTCAAAAATATTATTGATGTTTCTACTAGCCGGGTGGTATGCTGGAGACGTCAAATGAGAAACGCCATTTAACTTGCAAAAGTTAGAAAACTCGTGAGACGTAAACGCTGTGCCATTGTCGCTGACTATCGTCTGTGGTAGACCAAATCGCGACATAAAATCATAAAGTTTCTCAATTACAGCTGTAGAAGTGGTATTACAAACCATATCATATACTTCAACCCATTTAGAGTGAGCATCTACAATAACTAAGTACGAGCGATAATTGATTGGTCCTAAAAAATCAATGTGGATTCTCAGGAAAGGTTTAGATGGGAATTGGAAAAAGGTGACAATGGAGGGCGTGGTGGTGACGGTCTTAGTTGGTTACATACTTCACAACCACCGATCATTTTCTCCAACGCCTCGTTAACTCCGGGAAACCAGAATCGCGAACGAGCTTCCGCTTTAGTTTTAACTATTCCTATATGAGAATTATGAAGCTTTGACAAAACCTTAGCCCGTAATTTTCGGGTATAATCACTTTGTGACCACACATCAAACAGCCATTTTCATAAGAAAGTTGCATTCTACACAAATTATACGGTTTAATACGCAAGTCTGAAACTTTTTTTGGCCATCCATTCATGACATAATTTACTACTTTGCTTAGAGTAACATTCGCTTTAGTCTCATCGCGTAAATCCTTCAGAGTCACTGGTAAATTGCCCACTACAACAAAGTAAACGTATGTGGCGCATTCCATCATTTCTATGTCAGCATCACCCGAATCACCGGGCTGATCAGGCAGGCTGGCACGAGATAAAAAATCTGCACAATTGTCAACACTTCGTACATAATCAATGTTATAATTGTACGAAGTGTTGACAATTGTGCAGATTTTTTGTGACGACGAGGATGGCGACGACATTCGGTATTTTGTCGTCGTTCGATCATAATGTCGATAATTGGAAGACATATAAAGGACGGATCACGCAGTGGTTCATTCGGCAAATTTCCACTCCCCCTGTAACTTTTAAAATAAGAGAATGATAAAACTAAAAAAATAAATGATGTACATTAATTGGTTTGAACGAGATCTAATAAGGAGCTTTTTTAAATCGTTATGAATTAAAATTAAAAATATACTATTAAAAACATCGATCAAAGTTACAACGAACTACAAACATGGACGAGTCGTTGGCCGCTTTTTTAAAAAAAGATTTCCCCTCTTCCACCACTTACCCCCTCGATTCGAAGTCCGGAGCAAAGTTTTTTGTGTAAAACATAAGATAAAAAAAGTTGCGAAAATGATTTTAGATCGAGACCACGTAGTAACGCCCGTCCAAAACTGCCGTGTGAACTCCAGGTGGCTGGCGGCGCCTGGCGGTACTACTAATTGATATGTATATGACGATTTGACTGTCGAGTTGTAGTCAACATTTGTTCCTGAATTTTTATTTTGACTAGCTAATTAGGTCTTAGTAACGATCCTTATGAAGTAGCCTGCGGCTCTAAAACCACTGAAAAGTCACCGAGTATATGAATTCAAAGCAAAGTCTCTTGTCAATCAAGCACGCAATATTATCAATATTAATATTTTAATATTGAATTTTATACTTATTCTTGATTATTATAAAACATTATGTATGTGTTGTATTTTGTATTGTGTATATACATTTTAAATGAATAAAGCTGTGTTATTGTTGTTTTAAGCGTTTATTTTATATTAGTTCGTTGAGTTCCAAAAAATATTATTAAACTAGCGAAATTAATTATTTTACGAAGAAAAATTGATTATTCTTCAATTGTCAAAGTCAAAGTCAAAGTCAAAAATTTTTATTCAATGTAGGATAAATTTATCTCTTATTGAAGGTCATTTTTTTTAAATATTTTTTTAGTGCAAAAGCTAAAAACTACTAGCGTTTCGGAACGACCACTGCTGGGAAGATTACGCCGAAAGAAACCCAGTTCAGTATTGGTCCCTACCCAGCCTGATGGGCTATGTTACAATTACAATACAGATTTACACTTAAGCTATACATTTAAATTATACAATTACAATTAGCAGACAACTATTTCCAAGAATTTTTCTCAGATGATGATAAGTAGTCATTTACATGATAATACGCATTTTGTAATAAATGATTTTTAACGGCTGTCTTAAACTTAGATAATGGTAATGCTACTTTATCATCTGGAATTTTATTATAGAGGCGCAAGCCGAGACCCACAAAAGATTTTTTTGTTTTCTCTAACCGCAAAGCTGTGATGGCTAATTTATTTTTATTTCTCGTGTTAATACTACGAATATCACAATTTCTCTTAAATGAGTGTATATTCTGACGCACGTACATAATGTTCGCATAGATGAATTGCGAAGGGAGGGTCAAAATATTTATGTCTTTAAATAGTTCCCTCAAAGACTCTCTAGCACCTAATTTATATATAAATCTGATAGCGCGTTTTTGTAAAACAAATATGGTATTTATATCTGCAGCGTTACCCCATAGCAATATTCCATAGGACATAACACTGTGGAAGTACCCAAAATATACCAAACGCGCTGTATCAACGTCAGTCATTTGCCTAATTCTTCTAACCGCATAGGCCGCAGAGCTAAGTTTTCCAGCTAATTTTTGAATTTGGGCACCCCATTGCAACCCTGAATCAAGCGTTATTCCCAAAAATGTTGTGTTATCAACCATATCTACTGCTTCGTTATCAATAAATAATCGTGTTGGAACTTTTGTAACATTTGGTAAGCAGAACTTTACACATTTCGTTTTTTTTGCATTTTATACTAAATTATTTGCTGTAAACCAATCCAACACTTGCGACAATATATTATTCATCTCATCAGAGGTGTCAGTTTTCCTATCTACGCTGAAAACAAGGGAAGTGTCATCAGCAAAAAGTACAGCCTTACAATCTTTTACATAATATGGTAAATCATTAATATAGATGCGCAATTACATCTATAATATTACTTATAACGGATACAGAAATGTCCCACAAATCACCAGTTTTTTTATTATTCAAGCTTTTAAAAGTATCAATGATATTTTTAGGTGTGACGTATTTGAATATTAGCCTGTCTTTACATTTAATTACGCAATTGGTTAATAGCTTTTTTGATTTC
The DNA here is from genome assembly GCA_963555685.1 of Acrobasis consociella. Taxonomy (NCBI): domain Eukaryota; kingdom Metazoa; phylum Arthropoda; class Insecta; order Lepidoptera; family Pyralidae; genus Acrobasis; species Acrobasis consociella. The sequence continues at coordinate 7,078,332 of OY743122.1, read as the reverse complement.
CTAGATGAGGACATTAGTGGGGCAGTTGTATTTAGGGGAATGTTTGTGAAAAAGTTCTCAAAGTATTGTGCGACATATTCACTAGTGTCTAGAACCTTATTGTTAATGTTTAACTCAATTTTATTTACTCGTTGCTTGTTTTTCCCGGTTTCAGTGTTAATAATATTCCAGGTTGTCTTTATTTTATCTTTAGAATCTAGAATAGCTTTCCTGGTGTATAACGACTTCGCGCATAAACATACTTTTTTAAAAAGCTTTGAGTAAGTTCTAACGTAATTAATGAAATTAGGTGTTTGGTTATAAGCTTTCATAGCTAATAATTCATATAGCCTATTCCTACTAATATGAATCCCTGTGGTAGCCCATTGATACTTGAAGCAAACATTTTAATCGATTGTTTTAATAATCAACTTATTTTGTACTATGTCACATCCCTAGATGGATGGATGATTTATTGCTGTGCTGCGATGATTTGATTCGGTTAAGAAAATTTGTTTTTTATTCTACATTCCTTGGCATTGCTTTGAAACATAATCAGTCGTATTTTAGAGTAAATATATGGTAAATACGGAATAAATAATGTTCTTTAACATGAACGAATAATCGATTCAAAAATCATTTTTATTAAAAAGTAATGTTTCACGGAGAGTTTCGTTCATTCATTGTTTGTTTTTTTGGATATCAAAATGTTACCTGCCTTCCTGTTTCCAACATGCGCTTGCGATCCCGCCGGTGAATTCTGCATCCTGATTGGTTGCTGGCCATTCATTAAAGCGTCAGAGGTCTCATCTATCTACCTATGAATGTGAACCCAGTTTCCTATAAGGTCTATTCGTTATAGTACCGACCAAAAGCTTACTTAACTTGTTGATAATAAAATGTCAATCAAATATTATAAGTTCTTTTGAATAAAACATGAACAAATAATTTCTTAAAATGGCTGAAGCTTACCGACTTAATGTGAACAATACAGAAAGTAAAGAAACAACTAGCCAAGACGAAAATTATTGCATATTGAATGTTTTGTGTGTGTTTATTTCTCTTGTTACGATACTCGCAGACCTAACAACAGGTGTGTACAACTTGTTTTTTATTTAGCACACTAAATTCTAAAAAGTTCCTCTTTGAGTACTGTAACTAAGTTATTCATAATTATGAGTTATTTTTAGCTTTTATGTTTTTACAGATATCCTGGTTTTTGCCGAATATTGTCATGATGGTCAACTTTATTGGGCTTTGGCAACTATATTATTTATTTTTACACCTAATTTCTTTGTCAATTTTTTTTCATTACGATGGTACATAAGCGACCAAAAATTAAATTTTCATCATTGGATCACGCATGGGTTTCTTGTAGGCTTATTAGAAAGGTAAAACATAGTGTTCATAAATTATAATAGTTGTATTTATAAACAATGTGTTGATCATTTAAACGACATATTTTTCTATTTCAGATATTTTATATTCCTCTACAAAATATTTGCATGTAAAAATCTCGAAGCAGTTAAAACTCAAAAGTGCATATCAAAGAGGAATGATCTCAGTTTGTTACACTTTTTGTATGTATTTACGGGAACGATTCCACAGATCATATTGCATTCTTACGCTATAATTATTTTAGATGGAAATTTTTATACAAAAGGTAGGTTAACATACAGAGGTATAATTTTTGGAGGTAGGTATCTACATTTGCATATTGTACTTACTGTTAGTTACGTATTCAATGTCTATGTTTTTTTTAGCGTTTGCTCTAAGTGCTTCTATAGCATCAGTAATATGGAGTTGTGCAACCTACCTTTATAATGTAGCAGTATATTCTAATGAAAACGTTATATGGACGTCGTTTTTGCTAAAGTTAGTGTGGCATTTCGGTATGTTGCTTGGTCGAATACCAAGTATCTTGATGTTTTCTATAATTTTTGGAATGTGGACAATAATTCCTTTAGGTATGTTTTTATTTATTTACATATTTTGATATTTAACTAAAATTATTAAGTTTTTAGTTTAATAAAATGTTAATAAATCAATTCAATTCACAGGTTTACATTGGATCGCAATGAGTGTTTGGATTATTCTACAAAAAACAACGTTTTGTTCTAACAGACTTGAAGAAAAACTTTACAACATAATAATGGGATTTGTTTACTGTTTCTGTATAATTAATTTAAGTGAAGGAAATACTCGATATAGAATGATGATGTTTTATACCCTTATATTTACACAAAACTTTGGAAGTCTGCTTTTATACGTTTTAGTTTCTGATTCAACAGAGTTGACCAAACCATGGTCCATAGGAGCAACGATTTGTATTATATCTGGTACAGTAATGGGTATGTAATCTTGAACTTTTTGTTTTAAATTAATGTTTCATAATCAGAACATAAGTTTTATAACCATGGTTATATGTACGTATGTACTGCTTTGGTATTTCAGGCGTCAGTGCAATATTTTTTTATTACCGATGTTTTTCTGCAAAACAATTAAAGGATAATGAAAACGCCCCAGATGATATAGAATTAAACAATAAGAAAACCAAGGAATTGTCTGGTAATAACAATTTACCCAAGCAAATAAAGTCATTTCAAGAAACTGGACTTACACAATCAAATTTACGGTAAGTACATACATACAGATTTGAATACGTAGTTTAACATGTAATGTACCATAATTACTTAATCAATAGCCAATTAATATTTTCTGTATATTTTAGAAGAAAAAGACATCGCAAGAAAAAAACTAGCAAAAAAGTACCGCATCCAGATCCAGGTTCTGTAAATGAAATTCAAAATCCTGACAAGAAATTCTTATTGGATAATTGGATAGGAGTATCGAGAACTCCTACTTTTGCTGCAGCTAATATGAGCATGGATGTTTCTAGCATCGAAGTATACACTGTAGAAAATACACCACAGGCTGGAACAGTTCTACGAGACGATACTGAATATAACAAAAGTAGTAATAGAATAATGAAGAAGTATAAAACTATATGTTCTCCGACAGAATTAATGTTAAAATTATCTGCAATAGAAAATATAGAAAGCTCGATCGATGAAATAACTTCAAATAATATAAATATACAAAAAAGGAGAGGAATATGTTCTTCAGATGAATTAAGGGATGAATTAGTAAATATAAATATGCATATAGTAAATGAGGCTTTTATGAAAACTTTGAGAACAGATCGTAGTTCAGAGATAAGTCACGATACTGATGGTTCCAATAAAAAAACCTCATCGGATTCTATAGATATGGATTTAGATTTAAGTTTCAGTGATATCAATAGTTCCGATATAAATACTTTTAATGAAAATATTGTGCAAAAACTTTGTTTAAGCGCATTAAAAAATATCAAGGTAGGAAATCAAGATGCTGATATTGAAAACATACAGCGTATTGCGCTAGATATCTTGAAAGAAATGTATACTAAAAAGGATAAAAGTAAAAGTAGACTACGAAAAGATTCTTCAGACTCAAAGAATCGGGATTTAGATACTCCAACTGAAATATTATCTGTCCATGATTACGAGAATATCTGTGCAGTAAATATAGCAAGAGAAGCCTGGGGTTTACGATCATGGAATGGTTACTCCGATATTGAAAATTGGCGACATGATGGTAGTATTGTAAGAGATAGAAGAACTGATACCTTTACATCAGAAAGTTCTGAAATAAGTAGTTGTTTATCACAAGAATTAAAAAATGCTATATTATCAGCTCCACCATTTCCTAAAAAAGTGCCAACTTATTCAAATGTTTCAATGAAGCATGAAAGGAATAATCAAGAGGATTATGCAAATTCCACAATTTGTCTCTCAAGTGACGAAACTTTCCTAGCAAAGCCTTGCGTTATAGATTTAACTAAAGATCCTAATCATCTTGAACCTATCATTGAAGAACTGGATGATTTGTATGATATGGAATCTCCAGCTAAAAAGAGATTGAATTCTGAAAGCTCTTTAGTGGCCACTATTGATGAAATTCGAAAAACTTTTGTTACTAACTCACCTAGAAACGTTTATCACAGAAGAGATCACTTATGGGATTCTCCAAATTCAGGATCATCAGTGACGATCGAAAATACTTTGAAAAAAGCTTTATGGAAGGAACCATTTAAATTTGATTCCAGTAATATAATGGATTCGTTACCAGAAAAAGAAAATATTTGCAACATATCCCATGTCACTAAATTTGAATCTAATAAAAAAGTATCCAGTATAGAAGAAATAACATCTCCTGTTGATTTATTTAGTTCAGAAAATGGTCAAATTTTTATCAGTGATTCAAAGCGACGTCAAAATTTTACTGATTGCAACATAAAACTGCAAAGCAAGACGATTACTGACAGTTCTGAACATATTCAAGATCTTTCAAACAAAGACATTGATCTCTTGTGGCAAATAGTAACTGAAAATTCATTACCGCATCGTTCAATTGAAGACCTTTCAGCTAATAGAATGTCAACCTCTTTGCAATCATTAATACAAAAAGATCCTCCACTGACTACGACAGCACCTAAAATAACAAATATAAAAAGAAGTGTAAGAAGTAAACCTAGACGCAAATTTTCAATTTTGAGGGAAAGATTCGAACCAAAAGCTAATTTAAATTCGGATAAAGAAATTTTATGCCGGGGCATAGAACATGTAAACACTTCTGATTCTAATATTGTAAATGTTAAAAACTATTTGGAAATAACAAATGACAGATCAATGACGGAAACAAAGGCAAATATTTCCAATTCTCTTACTGTAGACAAAATATCATCAAAAAGTATCAAAGACAAAAGATCGCTATTTATGAAGCAAGTCTTGAGTCCACCAAAATTTAACACTAAGTTGAGACATAAAATGTAGTTTCCGATTTAGTTTCGTTTTTAATCTACAATTTGTTTAATTTGTTCTTCTTATTTAGAAGAAAAAAAATAAGTCATTATTATAATTACAACGATCTCAAGACAAATGTAGTCATTTAACTTTTTGTTAGATAGGTAACAAAATAAAAATTTCGATGACTCAGTAAATTTAAAATTATTCAGAATGCCTAATCCTTATTATTAAATACGAAAGTACTTACCTTAAGAAATTGTAAGTAAGTCTGAACTATGTATAGTATATTTAATGTATAAGTAGTCTATAAGCCGAAAAAAGCTGTGATTTTTGTGCCTTCCATTTACACTATTTGCCAGTATTTTGTATTTAGCTGATTGGTTTAGTTTTATAAAAATATACTTATAAGTTGGAATTACAAAAAATACTGTAAATTTAGGTAAAAATGCTTAGTAAATTTTAGAAAGTAATCAAACACGCAGTTCAAAAAATACAATTTTATTAAAAAATCAAGCTTAGCTGCCATATACATAAATATTTAAATGAATAATAAGTTTTCTTTACACTTAATAATATTTAAGAGCACAAAATGGTCTCCGAATTTTTTTAATTTTATTTTACTTTTTAGCATTTATAATGCTACTTCAATAAATTAGGAGGAAGCTATAAATATTTTTTTAACTATCACATTTTGTTAAAGTAACATATTACAACCTATGTAATAAATATTTTTAATGGACATTCACCGACAGGCTTTTATTATCATCCTATTCCATATGTAATGCTAAGTAAATAATCGTTTATCAGTCTTCATAACCAAATTAATAATTTTCTCACGGTGAGAAATGAATTAAATGCAAATTTTAATGTAATTTTAATTAAATTGGCTTACCATTTTTATAAAGTGATAGTTAATACTTGTATTTACTATTTATTATAAAGCCACGGCAAAATAACTTGTGATATAGACACTATCTCCTGGACTACATAAACTATTTTAAGCATTACGTAATATAAACGGTACGTCTGTACTGGTTTTTTATATGTATATAGAAGAATAAATAATATATGGTCGGAAAAGTGGTTATTATTATTACATATATAAAAAATGGGTAAACTTAACAACTTATCTAATTTTTATAAGTAGTAGCGTATCTACACGGCATAAAAATGCAATATACGGCGTTTGGGGTACCAAGAGATTTTCTTTGGCTGAGTTGATTCTTATAACTCAAATATGGATTTAAGAAGGGGAGCCATCGTAAATCATTGTACGAGTGGAAGTTATGACGTCATACATTTTTGTATGGAATTTGAAAATAATTATTTTAAAGCCCCTCATGTGGGGTATCAAGTTAAACGACTTTATGAGCTGTTTATATTTATAGAAATATACTGATAAAAGGGTGCAATTAAGCTCGTGAGGGGTATGCTAGGGATTCAATAGTTCACCCAGCCAAAAGAAATTTCTCGATCACAAATTGCAATTTTCTTTAGCGTAGACTAGCGACTATTAACTATAATTTGTCAAATATATAATATGTAAGTGGTTACGCAAAAATGGACCTCAAGGGAAAACAATTGATTAAAAATATTCTGATTAGACCAATTTAAGGCTAAAAGACTACAGAATCAAAATTCATGAACAAATTTACCGTTTGCAAGCCCTTTAGGTCCCTTTTTGCGTTTTTGCGTTTTTAACCACTTATGATTAACATAAGTAAGTGTTAATAAATATCACTTTTTAAACCCTAATATAGATAACTTTGACAATATTAATTGTGTAATAAATAAACATGTCCATTAATAATTTATAGGTCTGTCGTCATGACGTTAGTAAGTAAACGAATTTGATGAGCGTTACAATTTTTACAAAGAATCCGGCCATCAAGTGGATAACAGCCTCGACCCGCAGCTTCTGATGACAACAGTAGACCACAATCCTCACAACGATAACAACGCACATGAAAGCTGCGGTCTAATGCAACAACTCGTACCGTTTCCTCTTCACCCTCTTCAGGCATTATTGGTAACTCACAAACACAACATCTTGGAGCAAATTTCTTATGAAAATCGTCTATGCAATGTATTTGATTCATCGCATCAACAGTAAATGGTATTCCATCAAGACTTTTCCCACATACAACACAAGTAAAACAGGCAGGATGGTAAGGTTTTCCAGTAGCTCTTAAAATTCTATCCAAAATTGGTTTGTAACACACAGAACATTTTTCTAATGTTTCATAATAATCAACTTCACAATAAGGTTGCCCTTCCACAGCATAAAAAGGTTTGCCTTGTAAATTAGTATTACAACGGTGACAACAAAAGCATTTTACGTGATACATATTACCCATAGCAGTGCAACCTGAGCTCTCACCTACTACCTTATCATTACATCTTACACATATTCCAAATACATCCAAATCTTGGCTGTCGGATATTGATTTCACAAGAAGATTTGTAAGCGCATCAACTTCTTCTTCTTTTGGCAGTGGTGACTTGCTTGGAGTAGACAAATTGTTTCGATAAGCTTGGCTTCCCAATGAAGCGGATAAATTACTCTGGGGTCGTGGATTTATAGGCTCATAAATAGATTCGTACGTAGAAGCTTGGGATACTCCATATTCTGGATACTCATTTTGATAAATATGTGCATAAGGTCTATCCTGCTGAAACGGTCTTTCTTGGTTGTAGTTAATATTTGCTGTAGCTCGCGCCAACTCACTGTAATTAGAGCTAACAGGAGATGGTGGTGGCAGATATTCTTCTTTTTCATTATAAGGTTTAGGTGGCAAGCTTTGCAAAGAAGGCGGTGGCGGCGGAGGAGGTGGTATATTATGGTCATTACTTCTGTATGGTGGCACATTACTATACATGGCATTACAGTTTTTCAATGGCATTGCCAAATTTTGTCTGGTTGAATTACTTGGAAGTCCAGTGGCATTAGTTAAATTTGTATAATCTTTATTTATTGAACGTTGATTAGGAATGGTATTGCTATATGTATGAGGGTTGTTGTTTAACACTGGAGATATTTTTGTTGAATATGACGGTTCTCGAAGTGTGCTAACGACAGCACTATGCGGAACTTGAGGCTGTGCCTTCTTTTTTGGTGGTACAGCTGGTGGCACTTTCTTCATTTTTCCCTGAGCACTAGAATCCTTACTCATTTGTAGATTAGCTAATTGTTTCTCCAAAGCGTCTCCACTATCTGGTCGTGACATTTTCTGATAACTGCTCTTGACCTGATAATATTGAATTCTTTGTGTTTATACTTACAAAAGTGTTTATAGCTAAGCACAATGCACTTTAAGACATGTATTAACTAAACGCTTGCTTTGTTAGATATTAAAACTTCGTTAATATAGTGATATTTTATGTTTTGTTATAATATTTGTGATCTTACTGAAGTAAAATGACACCACAGCAATGTTATGCTATGAATAATGAATGAATGTATGACACATAATACAGTAATATTGAGTTGCAAGCTCAAAAAATCTTACCTAGGTACTTGAACTATTTGTCTCTTTGAAATATTTGCTGAAGTCAAATGTTATATGTAATATATTATGTGCGAAATATAACATCACACTATTACAATGAGTGTTTGTCTATGTTACTTTACTTTTACGTTATTTCTTTACGCGCAATCGGCTAGACCAATTGTGATATAATTTGGTATACAGGAAGCTATCACCCTGGACGGGTAACACCACGGGGTGCAGCTAGTCAATTAATAATTACAAAGAAAGAGTAAACATATTTGGTGGAAATGTTATTATTATTAAATTTAATATACACTTTTAAATCGTTTTTAATCGATATGTATGAAGTATGTTACTTATAATAATTTTAGTATCCGATTTACAATTTTGCTGATTAAATGCTCATCACTAGAATTTTTCATTCATTCAATCAAATTAATTTCATTCCAACCAATCCAAGCGCTTGTTCTTGTTTCAGCTTGACATTGACGTTTGTTTGTATGGTTTGGTTGGTCAAGCAAGTTTTGATTGGTTTTGGATTTTGATTGTGGCTGGGTTGTGGAAACAAAATACACTACTATTTTGTATTTTCATTTATGAACTTTCGCAGATTATTTAGTAAGTGTCTAAAAAATTGGAAGGCATATCACATTGCTGCCTGACTGAGGGATTTGAAGAGTTGTTTGTGTAGCAGTTGTTTACCATTTTGCATAAAATGTCCATGCAGTGTCAGCTTTGGATGGGCAGTGTAAGTATACCCAGTTTTTGTCTTTTCTTTCCATACTGTGTCAGTACTTGAGGCCGCCTATTAGCTTCTGATATGCCCGGCTACACGGGGTCACCCATAATAAATTAAATCACAGTGTACGCAGGTAACATACATGAGCATACATGGTTAAGTTTTGGTAAGGTTGTGTTTGTTTATTAATAATACGACCCCTCAGTACGAAACGTATTATGTGTTGCAGTTGGAGCCCAACATGACAGAGAGCTTCATAATGGCCGCTTTCCACCGCATGGGTCAGAGGCCGCTGGCAGTGAAGGTGATGAGGAATAAGTTCACGGGAGAACCAGCTGGGTACGCTTTTGTGCATTTTCAGGTTAGTACTTGGATCTTTTAGAAACTCCTTAGCGTTCTTCATCATCAGCTTTCAGGTCAACAATCAACTCGCTGTTGAGCATAAGCTTCATGAGTGTCAGTATTAACTAATACAACGTATAAGGGACATACCCATAATAAATCAAACAACGGGCTATACTAGATCACTTTAGTTTATTGGAATTAAAATAACAAAAAATAAATTGGTGACTTAGGTGATAATTCATCCTAAAAATATCTCATCTGAGGATGAAACGTCACCCTTCTTAAATTGTAATGTGTCAACTCATCCAAAAATATTTCGTCCGCGGATGAGATGACACCCTCTTCAAATAATAGGCGTAAATTTATCCGCAAGTGTATAAAAATGATAAATTCGACGAATAATAGTGGTCTTTTTGGCCAAAATAACAACAATCACTAAAAAAAAATATCAACTATACAAAAAAAGTTTATTAAACATAATTTACTATTTTCACTTCTGATACTATCCTGCTTTATACCGGGAGCTCAGTGGCCCGGCGGGAGTACACATTACTAGCGCTTTCGCAAGTTAAGCGGCACCGGGTGGGGTCCGCACTTGGATGGGTGACCACAATTGGCATTAAAATTCTTGAAGTTGTTCATGCTTTAAGCCTTTGGTCCTGACTGTCATCATTGTATGGCAGTCGTCAAGCTATGTCAGATGCCTTAAGAGTCCTCTTACCCTATTACTTCTCCATTCAAACGTAGTCTACATTTAATTTTGAAACCACATGTCAGATTTCGGTAAAAATTGGTAATTGTAAAGAAATTGCAATTATCTAGGGTAATAATTGGTTTCCTACAGTAAAATTATAAACTGGAAAGAAAATATAACGATTTAAAAGTTTCCCATACTGATAGTCAAAAAAGATATAAAACACTATATTTTACTTCAAGTTCATATTTTTAATGTCGGAAACCAGTTATTACCCTAGATAATTGCAATATCTTTGAAATTACAAAATTTTGCCAAAATCGGACATGTTGTTTTAAAATAAAACGTAGACTACGTTTGTATGGAAAGTTGTATTTTTGTCTAGGGTAAGGGGACTCTTAAGGCAGCTTAAAAAATCTGACACCAGTGGTGGCCACTTAAACACCCGAAATGTAAATACCTAGATATCCCGCTTTATAATAAAAACAAAATTATTTAGTGTACTGATTTAAATGCGATTTTTCAATAGTATAATTAAAATTAAAATTGTAAAACGTAAAAGCCGATCGAAGGATTGGACGAAATTATAAAACATGTTAATAGAACGAAGCAGCTAGCAACCCGTTACTATCTTGAATTTTTTTTCCAGCTGCTTAGCTTAAAGGGAGCGTTTTAAGACAGATAGTTTTTTATATTTATTTTCTTCTTATTTTTCTAATCCAAGATGGCGTCTGGAAATTGATTGGAACTTCGCTCCCACCAGGTGTCCCACTCGTTACACCTAAGTATATATTTCTTTATGTTTTTATTACACATGTAAAATGCAAGTATACAATGTGGAAGGAACATACCCTGCCCACGGGCTATACTAGACCACCATAGTATAACGAAATTAAAATAACAGGCAAAAAGCAAACAAATAATCAGCTTTTCTATATAAAAGTGTGCAGCCGCAGGGCAATTTGTATGGGAATGTAATTTTTTTTTGTTTATTTTTCCTTATACTATAGTGATCTAGTATAGCCTGTGGTTCGATTTATTACGGGTATGACCCTTCCACGTTGTATACTTAGTCAATTTTGAAATTTTTTTTTTTTTTTTGTAATTGTTGGTTTTCAGGTTTCCATACCCAAAAGGGTAAAAACAGGATTATATTACTAGGCTCTGTTACCAGGCTGTATCTCATGAACAGTGATAGATAGACAGTTGACATTATCTCAGATGATGTATTTCTGTTATAACAACAAATACTAAAAACAGAATAAAATAAATATTTAAGTGGGGCTCCCACAAAACAAACGTTTTTTTAAATATATAATGGTACGGAATCCTTTGTGCGCGAGTCCGACTCGCACTTGGTCAGTTATTTTGTGATTGTTTTAACTTATCTGTTATTATTCGTCGAATTTATCAGTTTTGTACACTTGCGGATGAATCGACGCCTATTATTTGAAGAGGGTGTCAGTCAACTCATCCGCAGAGGAAATATTTTCGGATGAGTTGACGCATTACAATTTAAAAAGGGTGACGTTTCATCCTCGGACGAGATATTCTTCGGATGAATTGTCACCTAAGTCCAATTTGTATGGGGATGACGAATTTTATTTTGGTTTTTTGACTTATTTTAAATTTATTATGCTATAGTAATCTAGTATAGCCCGTGGTTTGATTTATTACAGGTATGTCTTTCACATTGTATAACAATCTCTTTAATTTTGAATTATTTTATCAATACCCATGCTATAATAATAACTCTTTATATGTTTCTGATACAGTTAGCTTATTGCCAACATTAATACATTCAGTGCCATGGTAACCATAATATCATTGAAGTGTATGTATAATGTTGTACAAAATTTCATTAACCCTTTAACCACGAACGTCTGATTTATCCGACTAACATTGTCAGGCCCATTCCGCGAATGTCGTACCGCATTTACACATTCGTGTTCGTTATTCGCCTCGCGATTCGCACGAATGTGTAAACGCGGTATGAAGACGCGAATTGCAAGGCGAGCCGCGAGGCGAATAGCGAACTCACTGTTTACATATGCGAGTTCGTTATTCGCCTTGCGATTCGCGCGAATGTGTAAATGCGGCATCGGATATTTCCAACAATATCCGTTTTTAGGGTTCCGTAGTAAACAAGGAACCCTTATAGTTTCGCCATGTCTGTCTGTCTGTCTGTCTGTCTGTCCACGGTCCTACAGAGAAACTATAAGTACTAGAAAGCTGTAATTTGGCATGAATATGTATATTAATTATGGCAAAAAAGTCGTAAAATAAAATATGGAAAAAAATTTTTTTTCAGTGTAGCTGCCATACAAGTAAAGACGTAGTCAATATTTTTTTTCTCGACAAACACATTGAGTGGGGTATCGTTTAATAAATCTTTCAAAAATATTGTTAGCTTGTGAACACCATTTTTCGATTTAGGGATCCGTTTCTGAAATATTTGGGTTTAAAGTTCAAATTTTTGTTCGAGTCAAGTGTCCCCCCCCTCTATCTGCTAAACGGTTATATATGGCCACGTGAAAAAAAACACAATTATAGCATATATAATTTAGTTTGAAGGAAAAATATCAGAGCCAAGTAAGGTATACAGATTAAAAAGTTATAGGCGATCAACTTATAAAATGTAAGTACTTAAAAAAAGACATTTTCATACAAATTCAATAAATATTAGTTTTTAGTCGTTTTTAGTGGCAAGAACTCAAAGTTGGCATTCGCAACTACGGAACCCTACACTGCGCGTGGCCCGACACGCACTTTCCCAATTTTTGGTTGTATGTATTTATTTTAGGTTTACCATGCCTCGCGCTGGGGGCACGACAAATGATATACTTAGTTAGATACCTATATACCTAGTAATAATTTAAACCCACTAAGAGTAAGTCTGTGTTTTATAATAAGACGGATAAAGTTTTGCGGTCCAAGGGTTAAGCAATGCGAACTTGATCCCTTACTAAAATTATCAAATCCCTTAGGCAATATGTAAAAGTTTCGAAAAAAGGGAATAATGTTGAATCAGCCTGCACCAGGACCATCACCATCAGTAGCATATTGTGTTTTTTAAAATCCAGTTAAGTTTTTATTTTTTTACTGATTTACGCAAATTTTGTTAAATTTGTAATGGTCCTGGCGGAGGCTGATTTTCACTGGACACCTTTAAAACTTGCATTTCAATCATAGTACGATCTAAAACGTAAATAATTATAACAATAAATAGTTCTATTAATAATACCTTGGTACATAGTTTTTATTATTTGTTTGTATTAGATACTCAGAAATTAAACTTACCATGAATTTATATACAGTTTCCCCTCTTACATGTTTTCTACCTGAACTTCTCTTTCCAGCCCCTTTGTATGTAAAATGATACTTTTTACTACATTTTAAGGCCTATGCGGGAGTATGTGTCCAATCCAACATCCAGCTTTCCCTTTTCATTTCCAAGTATCTCATAAAATGTACATGTATTGAAATTTCAGACTAAGATACCTTTATGTTGTACAAATTAGGCATGGGTTGGATATATCAAAACGTAACTAAAAACGGTTTTGGTCTAGTTATCATACCATATCGATATGGCGTATTCACGTATTCGTTATAGGGAAAACGTCAAAATTTACGCAACGAGCGCGCCATCGCTAAATGTCGCCCACACGAAACGAAACTCGAAACTCTGTAAACTATAAACTAGCAATAAAACGCAAACCACACACAAATGAACGATGCGCGTCATATCTATATTCGCTTTATCCCTTTTGTGCCGAGAGTACTTATAGTAGAGTAAAAGGGATGAAGCGAATATCTTGCAGCCGCTAACGCTTGATAGGTAATTTTTGCGTGTGCGTAACGTTTTTTGTTGGTTTAGCGTTTACACACCTCTAAATAATATCATTGAATAAAGGAATATAATACCGAATATTAGCAAGTCGGGCTAGGTACTGATATCGATATCTGAAAACGGATTTCGATATCGATATGAAACCGACATATCGTATCCATATCAGGGACCGGAACCGCTTACCTTTTGAAGGGTTTTAGTTCAGGTTTTTGATCGACTGGTTTTCGTAAACCCTAATGATTTGTTAACCATATCATTTGCTTACCCTGACAAAAGGCTTACTAATACGATACAGTTAATTCAACTAAGCACTAACTAATATCGCAAAACCCTATGAAAGGCTTACCCTATCAATATTATTTATACGGCATCAAGCAATTTAATCTTTATTTGAATGGCATACAACACAAAACTGCCTGTGCAAACAGTTTATAGGGTTAGCGAGGCGACGCATCGGGCTAGAAAAAGAAGGCAGGCTTTGTGGATGTCCAAACAGCCATTTAATAATTATACTAATTGCATTCACATGAGACTTATATTACATTGTGTACAGTCTTTTCTATGAGTTTGGAAGTAGTAGACAAGACTGTAGAACAAAGAGGGGGAAAGGGTAACCAACTTAATGCTAACAGGTATAATCGGAACTTTAAGGTTACTGGTAAGTCCAGTTACCAGTAGTTAACTGATTAAAAGGAGTTACCATAACATTAGGGTAAGTTAATCGATTTGCTAACTGTAACAAAGGGTAAGCTTATGATGGAGTTACTCCATCGATAGACTTAATCAAATAAAGGGGTTTTCCGGTCCCTGATCCATATCGGTTTTCGTAAAAAACGGAAAACGCCCTACCAGAAACTTCTTCTGAATGAAAACAACGATGGATACTGCTTTGTTTATTTCGGTTGCTTTGCTAGCGTACTGATACAGATATTTGGTTCGAACTGCACAAATAATACAAAAATACCTATATCTAGTTCTATCTTTGTACAACGCCATCTATTTTAATATAACTACAAGTAATGCCGTTTATACATATGTATTGAAATTTCAGACTGATGAAGAAGCCATAGACTCTATGCACAAATTAAATGGCAAACCCATCCCGGGTACATTCCCAGTAGTGAGATTCAGACTAAACACGGCAACGAGGGAGGCCCGTGCGCAGATGCAGCAGGATAGAGAGTTCTCAGTGTGGGTCGGTGACCTCAGCCCTGATGTTGACGACTACTCCTTGTATAGAGTCTTCGCTGCTAAGTATAACTCCATCAAAACTGCTAAAGGTATAGTCAAAAATAATATAATTACAAACATAACGGATACCCAACGCCATAGAAACTATTGGAGGGCACGTAAGTAGGCAAAATTAGTAGGCGAAATTAGTACCAGCTGCTCTTACAGAGATGGCAGCACACTCTACTAGCAAAAAAGTGACAAAGAAAGTGTTGAATATGCTTTCAAATAGCATTTCATTTGTCATATTTAATTAACTAGAGTACTACGTTATTTAAATAATAGTATTGAAAGATTTTCATGTTTTAATAATTAACTATAGCGCCATCTAGTGATGAATAGGCATGGTTTAGTATTGTCAAAGATATGAAATCTCCTGAGGATCGGTAATAGTATTAGTGATATAGTGTTAGCATCCGACATTGTAATCCACTGGCCGCTTACAAACACTAGATTTTCTACTTTGTCTGTAATCATGGCAGTGAGAGTCCAAGTAGTTCTTAACTAATTAATTAAAAAATAATAATAATATTGTTTAGCATTCATTCCATTCTGTGTGTGTCATCTGTTTTGAAAATTTCTACATTGGTAACCATTGCATACCATTTTCCAGTAATATTGGACAACACTGGGTACACAAAAGGCTATGGTTTCGTCAGATTTGGCAATGAAGAGGAACAGCGTAATGCACTGTATGCCATGAACGGATACACTGGCTTAGGAACGAAACCTTTAAAAATTTGTACGGCAGTGCCAAAGCCCAAAGGAGCCATTCCACAAAACCAGGGTCCACCCACTGCTGGAAACGCTTCCTTTAACAGTGGGACGGTATGGATTTTGCTTTTTGCTAATTATGCAAGATGTTTGGTAGTTTGATGGCAAGCTGGTCAAAATACTTATAAACAAGAACTTATATCATTATCATCTTCCTCCTCATTATCATCATCATTTCAGCCGCATAACGTCCACTGCTGGACACAGGCCTCTCCCAACGATTTTCAAAATGATCGATCTTTCTATCATGAACCATATTATTACTATCCCTTGTTCCTTCATATCTGTCCTCATATGGTCTTCACACATCCTTTTTACGTCTTCCTCAGCCTTTCTTTTCCTAAGCCGTGTATCTCCAGATGTACTATTCTATTAGGCAGGTGTACAGCATCCCTCCTAATCGTAGCTTTAAAAGTTATAAAGAATAATTTTTTTTGACTTTGACTTTAAGTCGAGCAATGGCTTTTATATTGGCATTTTGTAAGACAAGTTGAGTGTTCTAAACCCAAATGTTTTCTGGGTACATTTAATTTCAAACTTTATGTATGTTTATTAATGTTTTGACTTGTGGATTTGGATCAAACTGCTTAGCATCCTAGTAACAACCTAGAAAATTTGTATAATATCTTGAGGTATATACTTAATAAATATACCAAAATTGACATGTTATCTATCTTTTCACACATAGAGGACAAGATATTAACGATTGTCAGTCTTAAACTATTAACAGAAGAGACATGTATTGCGAATTTTTGTTTTTTAGGAATTGTTTTATGTTAAGAACGAGAATTAAGTATACCTCAGGATAGTATTATATAATTTTCTAGGTGCTTGTTTAAAAGCTTGATTGTCCCATACTGCAAGCATTTTTATTTCGTTACATTACTGGGCGTTTAATATAATGTATTATGTATGACATTAATGGTAAACAAAAATTAAAGTCAGCCTTTAGGAAAAACATAAATAAATTTTTACATTTAATTGCGGGCAAGATTTTCATTTGTATATTCGCGTCAGTTGGTTTCATTTGTGGATACTCTTGGGACTCTTTGACGATATGGCCCTTGCCATTCTGTTTAAATCAATCTGTTTCTTTAAGAGTGGTCCTTTTGAATTAACCATTGTAAAGGCCTCATAAAGGCACACATTGTAATTTCAAAACGTATGCGTGCATTCGAAAAATTTATAAAATAACATTTAATACCACAGACACCATAGTACGATAAAACTAAAATGCTTGCAGTAGGTACTAATGTGATATGATAAGCTTGTTACGTGTGCCAGGTCTGAGTTTGCTTTAAAAATGTCTTGAAACCTAATGTGACAGATGTCTTTGTTACGATCTACGACATAATTTACGCTATGAAAATATTAGCTTAGTCATGAATTCTAGATTATACATCAGAAATGCTTGTGCTATGACAAATTATTGACTGTTAGAAATTATATAATGTTAATTATGTGCGAGCCTGAAATTAGCTGAAAATTGTGCTTAATCACCGCACGAGACACAAACGCTTAGAATAATAATAATCGCGAGTCAGCTTGGATTTAGAGCTCATCTGAAATAGCTTGAAAACAAGTGGGGGGTTTATATTGATGAGCAGTTCTGATTATAGGAGTACAACCAATATTATGATCCGTCTGCCTATTGGCAAAATTACTCAGCCTGGTCTGGCTACTATGGGCAGGGCGAGGCAGGCGCGCAACAGGCTGCGCCGGCGCAGGAGCCCGCGCAGCCCGCGCAGACCAAAACGCAGCAGGAGGAGCTCTCGCTTGTCGGTAAGATGTCCTTTTCTTCTGCCTTATTTTTATGGAATCATCATTTCAGCCGCATAATGACCACTGCTGGACATAGGCCTCTCCTAAAGATTTCCAAAATGACCAGTCTAGAGCGGCTTGCATCATTTTTATGGAATGAGATGAGACAAACTGATACGCTGTGCAGACACATAATAGTGAGATATTATGTCACATTCGCCCTGATGAAGATCTCTGGATGAGGTCGAAACATGTTGACCAGTAGCTGATGTGAGTAACCCGTTAACTCATTCTAATAATGTGAAATTATGTATGTGAGATTGGCACTGCATGTTGGTTTTTCCATCTCATTCTATCCTTTGTCAAATCGTCTGTTATTCCCGATTTTCCTTCTTTATGCATAGCATCATCATTATAATTTAGCCACAATAAAGTTCGCTGCTTGACAGTCTGCGCTATTTATTAAAATGACGATCGAAGCAGCCTGCATCTTGGGGTAAAGCCAAACGAGCGTAATTTTGTGAGTTGTGGGTCGCGTATTTTCAGTCATTTATTAGTCGCCAGATAACTCATTTTGCGTCGTTGTTTGGCACAAACTGCACTCACCCTTCCGTTCCCTAGGCTGCAACATAGTAGGTGGGTGTCCTAAACTGAGATTGCCAGTACGTGGCCGCTATTCGATAACTGATAAGCTGTATAGTGTTTGCCTTTGCCTTATTTTGAAAATGCGTTGGCAATTGCCAATGAGAGCAAACCAAACAATTTTACAGCACTGAATCGTCCCAGTTAACTCCAAGGACTTAATTTTCTTCTTATATTTTATTGATAAAATCCCCAGGCCAAGACTGTGATAGTTTCAAAGGTAAGTAGTAATTATTTAAATGGTGGTAAACAATAGTTGGTACATGGCCTTACGTTTTTATGTTCTAGGTACTCTATTTTTCATGACTTTTTCTAAAATGTTTGATGTAGAGTATTTGGATTTTTTCATAGTAACCAAATTTTGCATATTTTGTTGCACCAACCTGTTAGTACTCACAACTCTTTATTTTATTCTTTCAAGGAATAGGATAGGTTCTCAATCTAAACTTATTCGCAAGTGTTGTTATTTTTCTGGCATTAATTAATACATAATATTTTGTACAGCGCCATCTCTTATTACTCTTGCACCAAAACCCTTCACTGAATCTTTATTTTAATAAATAAGTTTTTCACAACAGCATTTAAAACTGTAAATCCCTCGTAATAATACGTTATTTATTTAAAAGCTTAATTAACTTGCAATGAATCTTGTATGTTTGTTTAGGTCAAAACTTTCAATTCAATTTTTCAACAAGTTATCCTCATCCGATTGAGTTGAAATTTGCATACCTGTGTAAGTCGGATGACAATACAATATTATGAAGTCAATGACAGAACTGTCATAAAACTCAATTTCATTCGTCTTAATAAGCCTCACAATAAAACCTAGTACAAAAAGTGTTTTTTTTACTAAAAATATCTTATTTAAAATTTCAGAGCACAAGAAGGCTGTAGACATAGACCTGAAGAACGAAGAGTTTCTGGACACCGACCTGGGGCTGTGGGACAGCTTAGAGGCGTCGCATTGGTTCCCCAACGAAGGCATTGAAGCGCACTAGTATTAGTTATGGAAATTAATAATTTACTGTTACTTTGTAAATAAGCGTAGGAATAAATTATTTTGTAAGATACGCTTTTGTTTGTTCTCAAACTGGTATTCCTGGTTGTGATGCAATTCGTCACTTTTCCAAATTGTCAACGCTCAAAAATGTGCACAACTTTATCTATTTTCCTATAGTTTTCAATTTTTTTTATTTTACTGAAAATGACTTGAAAATATGCATTATTTGGAAAAGTGTCGGAAAATTACCCATCTCTAGTCACATCTGTATTCTTATACAACTTTTAAGGCAACTGGGATATTTTTTGTTCCATCTGTCAACATTGGCCACAATTGAGAATTAAAAATTGATTGTTATTCCTCTACAGTGGGGAGGAATAGGATCTTTAGTCACCCGTAGCACTGACGAAGCGTAGTCAGAAAAAACCTCACAATTATGAATTTCTTACCACATAGATATCGATGAATGGATAATAAAAGTTTACAATAAAAAATTACCCAGTTTGATAACGGGGAAGTACCAATCTAATTGTGATCCATTTGATTGGATACGTCCCAGGAGGTCCCAGTATCATGACATATACGAGCAGATATAAAATCTAATTTAAACTAAATCCATAATACTAGCAAGTTTAATGAAAATGCATTGAATAAAACAATAATTTATTCTTAAAACATTAAATACTAATCAGATTACATGTGTAATTCGATTTTGGGCTGGATAACATTCTCTTCAATAAATTACAAAGAATATGGTGGAATCACAGTTAAGTACCTATATAAACACAACACAAACTCTGATCAACTTGTATGGGAGGCCAAAAATTACTTTTCATATTTCGTAATTTAATTTTAGTGTTTTTTGTTAGACCTTATATAAGTAAATAAATGCATATTTGTCTCGCGCTGTAGGAATGACAAGAGTACATTTATAAAATAAAAATTGGATTTATACTAAAGAACCATTTACACAGTGCTTTCTTGGCTATTGCTGTAAGTAAAAGCAAGTAAATTTAAGCAATAAATGACTTGCATCGTCTTCACAAAACGTCAATTTAATTGAAGTCATAAATGATATGTATGGTACATATCATTTACTTTCCTAGGTCAAAATAAATTATTTAATACTGCTAAGAAAGCAAAACTTTACAAAGTAATGTTACTTGCTACATTTTTAATGTGATTTTAGATTTATTATTGCAGAAAAATTGATATTAAGAGCGCTATTTTACTCAAAAAACTATGACCATTATTACATTAGTCTATATTTCATACAAATATAATAGAAAAATTTTGTTTTGACGTTTAAAAAAATGTGTCTAATTTTTGCGTTCTCGGAAGAAGTGAATTGTATGCAACATGCAAGAAATTTGCACTCTGTAAATGAACCTTTGTTTGAACTTTAAATTATGATGAAAACTGTACTGCATTTAATTTACTGGCGGATAAAATCAAGCGATAAAACCCCATGGTGTAATTCTTCTACGAAGATTAGGGGTATACAAATACATATTGATTACAATCAATATATATTTGTATGTGACTTTCTGCAAGCAATGCAGATTTCATGTTACATGTAACGTTATTCTCATACTCTGATGAAAGTTTTTGTTTACAATTTATGCAATTTTTCTTTGTCGGGCGCATTGAAGCCTGTTGTGTTTTTGAAGTAATGTTAGGTCCATTATTTTAAAGCTATCAACAAATGTAGCCTATATATACAAGTACACACACTTACACTAAAAGGGACGTTATATAAAAGTCTTTAAGCCGGGAAGCTCAGATTATGTTACATTATACTAGATAAAAAGTCGACAACATTGTTTGTAGACGTAAAACAATGGCGTTTCCGAATATTTCTTAATATTATGGGAAATATATAATGTCTAACGAAATATACTGAAACTCTTTTAGGGGTTAATTCATTCCATGATTTTGAACAACTTTTCTCAAGGAACATATATTAAAATATGCAAAATATTTTTCGTCCACCCATACAAGTTGACCAATCAGTTGATTCGAGTTTGTGTGGAAAGCCAAGAATTATTTTTCATGTTTCGATAGATGTTCCTTGGGAAAAGTTGTTCAGAATCATGGACTGAATTTACCCTTTAACCTGTCAACGTCCGGAATCGCAGACACAATAGATTTCTATTGTTAACGGGTTCACATGTGAACCGTCGGACGTTGACAGGTTAAATAGTTTCAGTATATTTTGTTAGACCTTATATAAATAAATAAATATTAAATACATACTGACTACAAACTTATTTGTCGACCATTACTAGTCTCTCTGTTTGCATGTGGCAACACCGAAGGCAACAAATGGAACTGTTGCTTGAAATCACTTTTCTTCATCACAGTGCTAAAGCGTCGTTATATTATATGAACCAAGTCTCTGTCTTTTAGCCGGGCTGTTTGGGTTGCGTTGAATCACACTGGGAGTACTATTCCTACTATCCTGGCTGGCAACACTGGCCGGTGACACAAGCGGAGACGATGCAGTAGATACATTGCTCTTCGGAGTCCCTTTCTTCATATAACCAATCACAGAGTTCAACAACGTCGGAGGTAACGCCACGGGTGTAAGTTGTCCCGGACCTCTTGAAATGTATGTCTGTAACATTTTCTTTGTTGGAGAATTCGGGTCGTTCACTTGAAGGACGACTAAAGAACCAGTTTCTATGTTGGTGGGTATAGATGTGTTGTTTGGGTTGGCACTTATTGGCACCTTTCCGGCGTTGGGGTCGACTCTGGAGATAGTTGCCATGTCTACGCTTTCTCTGCTCTGTGGTCGTTTGCCGCTGTTTATTAGAGTGAGAGTAGCAAAGTTTGAATTAGGGGTCTGTGGCGTTGGTGTTTGTGATGCTGAAGGGTTCCTTTGCGCACTTTCAGCTGTGGATAAGAAACAAAAGACGATAAAAGAATTCAAATAGCCTGCGACTTTCATAAAAATTCGTTGAACGTTTGATTCCGGGACAAAATATAGTCTACTTAATGTCACTATGCATTATTTTAAGTATAAAACAACGTTCGATAAAAATGGATATGAACACGAAAGGCAAAAACGTACGTATCAATGTGAACATCATTGAAATCACAACAAAATATGTAGAAGTCATTTTTATTACTAAACGAAACTATTCATTTAGTTTTAAGGCTCCATACTATACATGCCTGTGTAACTACATTAAAGCTAAGCTCTTGGCGGCGTTGTTATTTGGAAAGAAAACTATTTAGAACTTTACTAATACTATTATTTTACTTTAGTACTATTAAGTATTTTGTAGGCGCACGCACTCTATGTTTTCGCAGAGACAAAGGAGTGGTTTGCCATAGTGCCTTCTCCGTTAGAGATAAAAAAGCGATTATTAGTATTTATTTTCTATCTAAACGCCCTCCATCACGTAAAGGTGCGTACGGATTAGAAGAAGAGTCTGTTTTTTGACTGTGCTCAAAGGTGCCTCGGCGTACGTGCCTCGCAAGTGTGGACGTGATTTGAGCACGGTTTTAGCCAGTCACGCACAGTGGCTGAAAGTCCTTGTATCCAAAGCCACACAATTTAATAGCCACCATTAAGCGTGGACTTATGGCCAAGGGCTCTGTCCACCACGATAGGGTAGCCTAAAATGTATTTCTATAGGAAAAAAGTTGAGGAGCTCTTTGGCCCGGCGGGTTCGCGCATTGCTAGCGCTTTCACAAGTAAAGCGACACCAGGCGTGGTCCGCACTTGGATGGGTGACCACAAGTGGCATAAAAATTTCCTGAGCTTCTCCGTGTTTCGGAAGGCAAGTATAAACCGTTGGTCGTCAAGCTATGTCAGATGCCTTTAGGCAGCCTAAAAAATCTGACACCAGTGTTGGCCACTTACACACACGAAAAACGAAAAACGGAAAAAAGTGTTTACCAATCTCGGCATTAGTTCTCCGCCTCCTGCCTCGCTTCTTGGCTTCCAGCGCGCGGTTCACCAGCTCATCCACCATGTTTCCGTCATCATCGTGCGGAATGACGGAAGACTCCAGCAATTTGCAGCTCTTACCTACAAATCAAACAAAATAACGTGAGACACAGACGTTATTAGGGCTTCCATTAAGTGACGCTACGTGCGACAGAGACAGGTGACCCGCGAGGATTCTGTATCTTTTTCGCACTTTAGAGTTTTTGACAGAGATAGACTGAAACCCACCGCTTGCGCCCGCGTTACTTAGTGGACGTCTTAGAATGAGTTAACGGGTTACTCACACATAGAGTCAGCTACTGGCTTCCTTTAGTCACATTCGCCCTGATGAAGACCTCTGGATGAGATCGAAACATGTCGGCTAGTAGCTGACTTTATACGTGAGTAACCCGTAAACTTATTCTAATAAAATAATAGATAAGGCGATTGGCACACTGCCCCGCACCCCGCTGTTGCGCGGGGCCGCCATACAAAAAGACGCGCGGAGACGCGGTTTCAGTGAGTTCTATACACATTGGGATGCGGAACAGTGTGCGAATCGCCTAAAATAGATAAGGACAAATAACACAGATTGAGCTAGCCAACCCAAAGTAAATTTTTTTGCGATTTACTTACTCAACGATACTCTATATACGTATCAATACAAATTGTCACCACGCTTTTCCTCCTCCACGGGTGTCGTAACGACTAATGGAGGTAACAGAGAACGGGCAGCAGCGTTCTCTGTGCATAGACTATACTAATTACTGAAATCACCAACCCGCCTGCCCAGCACAACAGAATTAATACAAGTATAACATACAAAATGGAATGGGGACACATATTGCGCGGGACCTGAGGAGATCTGTATCTTATACCTTTAAGGTGAATGCAAAGGGCTCTTCATTAAACTTTTTCCGCTAGATGGCGTTGATTTCAATATTTTCAGGTTTTTCTAAAATTCTAGCGTAATGGATTACTAGTAGGCAAACATTTTTGATCGGCGAGCCTGTAACATACTCTTTTATTTATTTTATGGCATGCTATTATTTTTCAGTCAATGTATTCAGAAAAATGCTCCAAAATAAAATCTGTCATTTTGTCTCGTATCTCTACACTCACTCACACTACGACAGGAGCTTCAAAAAGCATGAAGATGGCGTATGGCGTTGTTATAGATTTGAGTATCGCCACTAGATGGCACTTTTTAGAAAAAACAACTGGATAGCGCTTATTTTCAGTTATTTTTTCAAACAGCCGAAAATCATTTTAAACACGGCCAGCGATCAAAAAATGATCTCAGATTGCATATTTATCAACCACAGCTTTGACTCGTATAGCTAATCAAGCTTTGTATCGGGCCGGGGCACTCTTTGGTGGAAGGAAAACCCAGCGCGCAACAAACGTCGTCATAATGTACATGCATTGTAGATTTTTATTTTTTTAAATAAAACTAAATCGTACACATTGTTGAATTTTCTTTTTATTGAAGTTTAATTTTTATTACTGAAATAAAAAACAATTCATACAGAAATAATGATAAGTACATAATGATAGTGATTTCTTGCCGAGATAAATTGCTAAATATTGTAGTCATTATTCTGTGCACGATGACTAAAAATAAACTTTATAAGTAGTTTATTGCATGTTTGAACTTGAAATGTTGGATGATGGAGACAGCAAACCTCTGTTAGAGTTTATGTAATAGAAGTGAAACATAATAAGAAACACTTCTGCATTTTCCTGATACGTATTTTCCCATGGACCTGAAATAGATTTTAAATATAAATATAAGTATCTATACAAAAATATATACGGACAAATCACACAGATTTTTAAATCAATCAAACCCAAAACAAGTTCGAGACTTGTGTTTCAAAAATAAGTGTCAAACATGGCGGCAAGTTGCAACTTAGGAAAACATTTTGAAACAGATTCTAATATGAAATGTTGAATCACGTATATTATCGTACAAATAACAATATTACAAAATATCGCGAGTCCGTTCAACCACGCAGACAAGAAGTCCTGGCAAAAACGTCATCCGTGACATCCGTACTTTTCTTGCACCGCCGTGGATGAAGGCATTTTTGCTCGCCGCCTTATGTAATTTTGACTAAACAGCCGGTTTTATACTGCGGCGACCACTGAAATGTGTATACTTACATGTAGCGTGTCACCACTACTATCAGACACCCAGGCGACGTAAACGAATCTCAACTAGATACAACTTGCCTATAATAAATTATATTCAATATTCAAATGATTTCAACTTATGTCAAATCGTTATCGGTATCGTTTCAAACCTGCAAGCACTCGCTCCCTCGACTTTAACGGTCCCGAATATACGCGCCGTTGATATTTCTTCCTATCCGATCTGGTAGCCATTATTCCGAAATTATAATATAGCACATCTAGAGATGTGCCGTTACCGGCAACATCTGGTAGATATAAATCCCACCAAAAACATACCTGTTAAAAAGGGGGCCAAGTTTCTATTGGCTAATTGTTCGCCTAAAAAAGAGTTGAAATCCAGTCCAATGCCAAGTATCGAAGAATAATAATTCAAAATTTGAACTTAGTAGATTTTCGTGCTGTACGTAACACTTGATTAAAATTAAATTTATTTAACCTGGGATTGGGTGGGATTTCAATACTTTTTTCAAGAAATCTTACCTTTTTTTCTTTTTTTGCCACGCCTGCTATACAGTGTGGATTATGAATACATGACAATATTTTATACCCCGATCCTCCTCCACCCTCCTCATCCTATTCTCATTGGAAACTGGAACTTATTAACATTAAAAAAAATGTTAGTTCTGCTTGTTATGTGCTAAGAAGCCTCCGAGATAAAATTGATGTAACTCACCTTAAAATGGATTATTATACTCTAGTCGAGTCTAAAATACGCTATAGCGTACTTTTTTGGGGAGGTAGTTATCTCTACAACATTCAAAATGCGTTCAGATCTCAAAAAAAGGGCAATAAGGACAATGGCGCGTATGCACCATCAGGAATCTTGTGAACCGTATTTCAGAAAATTAGAAATTGTACTAGTATATGATTACGTAGGTACAATTTTATCTCTCTCCCTGCAATAGGCACTGAGCTACAGGGGGGTCGAAACGGTTCGTGTAAATAGTGCACGGCATAGGCGCGGCCTGTTGCTGGAACTTGGCCTGCACACTACCGTGCGCTTAGAAATCAAAACAAACAAGTGCACATTACTAGTGATTTCGCAAGTAAAGCCACACCGGGAGTGGTCCGCACTTAGATGGGTGACCAGAAGTGGCACAAAAATGTCTAAAGCTCCTCGGTTCTTTGGAAGGCAGTTATAAGCCATATTATATGAAAGTCGTTTAGCTTTGTGAGATTCCTTTAGGTAGCTTAAAAAACTAACACCAGTGTAGGCCATTTACACACATGAACAAACAAAAAAACCGGCCAAGTGCGAATCGGATTCACGCACTATACTAACACTAATGCGGGTTCCGTACCATTAGCAATAAAAAATCGCGTTTGTTGTATGGGAGCGTCCCTTAAATATTTATTTTATTTTGTTTTGTTTTTAGTATTTGTTGTTATTATAAAATTTCAACTATCTAGCTATCGCGGTTCTTGCGATACAGCCTGGTGACAGACAGACGGACAGACAGCGAAGTCTTAGTAATAGGGACCCGTTTTTATCCTTTGGGTACGGAACCCTAAGAAAAGAGTGTGTGTACTCGATGGCGTGTACTTATGTACAATCTACACGCGTTAGTTAGAAGTAATACTTCTTTGGCGTGAACATAAATACCGAGAAGATAGGTACGATCGCAGATTTTTATATAATATATCCAATGAATATTTGATATTTAATATAAATATCCCATAAAATAATTTAAACAACGAATTTATGAACTATGTCCAGGTGGTCCAGGTATTGCTAATTTGATTGTTCATAGTAGATTAGATAAGTCACGTTCAGAAGTTCGTAGGTTTATTGTGAAATTCTAAATAAAAAGTAAAGAATAATTTTTCGGTAGTATTCATTGTAGGTAATCAATACATACATTAGTAAGTATTTATTTTTTGTTTATGAATAAGTACATGTTTACCTACTAAGTATATACCTATTATTATTTCTTTGAATTATTACATGTTTTGAAAAAAATATTTGTTTCAGTTTCAGAACGCACTCTTTGGTATCGTAGAAATGAGAAATATTGTGGAGACTTGGAGAGAAATGCATTCGGTTTCAAAAGCAAACTGCGTTGCCGTCTCGTGCCGCTATGTACCTACTAGACTTTGCGCGTTGCCTGCTGCTGCTGGAACGGCAACGTTGCATACTTTTCACGCTGAGTCTTCTGACTTATTTTCTAAGCTTATTTTATGTAAAACATATAATATATACCTATTTACCCAAATAGATAAGAACTATGTCTTATTAAATAATAGTATTTGAGTATGGTATCAAACTAAGAAAACAATTATTTTTAATTTGAGAAGAATACACTTAGCCTAGTGGTGGTTAGTGGCTATCCTTTTTATTACAGCGCCATCTAGATGATGTCTAAGTACGAGTATGTCGTTGCAAGCATTGAGCTGTCAAAGTAGACAAATTCAGTAGTTTGTAATAAATCTGCCAGATGTCACTCCAAAATGAATTCTATTTATTACACACACATTGATAGAAATGTTAATTTTTGTCTGGTTTTAAATATCGTTTTTCTTGTAAAGTACTGTAAATTATTATGACAGATTGTAAAGGCGAGCACTACAACTTCATGAAAATTGGAAAATCGATTGTAATATGAGAAACACTATCCACATTAAGGCCATACCCAAATTTTCCGGGGTCCAGTGGCGCCGCCATTTAAAATAAATCATTTAAAAGGAAACGGAGATATCATTCAAAATTGTGTCTTGATCAAGCCCTAGATAACCCTTAAAACTATTTTATGAACTACCGTTTATAGTTTAAAGTGAGAACGTGAAGCTTTTCTACGCACATTAGCCAAAAGTGGCCGTTTTTCGCAAATGTGCGTCGAAAAGCTTCACGTTCTCACTTTAAACTACAAAAAGTAGTTTAAAAAATACTTTGAATGGGTATCTAGAACTTGACCAAGACACAATTTTAAATGATATCTCCGTTTCCTTTTAAATGATTTATTTTAAATGGCGGCGCCACTGGACCCCGGAAAATTTGGGTATGGCCTTAAGATAATTGCTGTAAAACAAAATGTATGGAAGACCAAGGTTCGCAATCACCTTAAACGAGCAATTCTTGTATATTTATTTATATATTTATAAATTTCTGTGATCTCGAAAACGGCTCTAACGATTTCGCAGAAAATTGGTATATGGCGGTTTTCGGGGGTAAATAATCGATCTAGATTATTCTTATGTTTGGGAAAACGCGTGTTTTCGAGTTTTCATGCGTTTTTCTTTCCACGCAGAATATGGTCGCTAATTTCTTCGCGCCGGCCGCCACCCGTTTAGCTCAGTGGTTAAGGATGCGGACCGCTAGAAGGAGTGTTACGAGTTCGAATCCCAGTCGGTGACTTACTTTTGTTTTTTTTTATGTTCAAGTTTATATATAATTTTTTATTTTGTATTGTTTTTAGACAAGTTTAAAAAAATGTAGTTAATGTTTGAGATGTAACCGAGCAAAGCTCGGTCACCCAGGTACTGTAATACTTATATCAATTCTGTGCCAACACAGTGAGTATGGGCAAATTCTCCTAGTATTTTGCCTTTAGTCCAGCAGATTTTTTTTTCTTTCTCATGTTTTTGTAAGAAACTGTAAATTTATTGGGGAAAGTAAATAAATTTATTATTATTATGTATTATATTATATAATATTATAGCGTGTGTCACGTTATTAACTTATTACTAAAACTGGTGTCATATTTTCGAGCTGCCTTAAGGCATTTGAAGTAGCTCAATGACTGCCATGTAGTGACAACAGTCAGTGGTCACACTAGTGGAGTAGTTGTAGTGATGACTTTAAAAACAAATAATTTTGCAATTGTTTTTATATAGTCAACGTGTAATCGTCAAACTAAAATCCATCAATCAACTGCAGAGAATGCCAAACAAATATACATATTCCTATACATATATGTACATCCTCCTCCTCCTCCAGTCGTCTGCTCGACCTAACTTTTTTACGATCTCCCTCCACCTGTTACGATCTTTTGCCTGCGCTAGTGCTTTGGAGATCTTGGTGTTTATATGTTCTTTTATTTGGTCAGACTATCGTATAAGTACCTATATACACTCAAAACTGTAACACTCGTTCTGGCGCAGTTGGGAAAACAATAATGACTTACTCTGCCTCGCCACCCAGTCCTTGGCGTTGGCTATCCGCTGCCGCTCCGCCCGCCGCGCCTCCCGCTGCCGCTCCGCCTCCCGCTTCGCTCGCAGCGCCGCTTCCGCCCGCTCCGCTGAGAACTCCTCCATCAGTCTGTTCACGTCCCACCGAGTCACAGAACGCAGAGCTTTGTCCACTTGCGCGCCGTTTATCCTTTCTTCCTTTTTGAACTGTAATGTTGAAAAATATACAATAAGTTTAAAGCCACTTATAACCTTAGGTAATGTATTATAATGTTTTATCTAGGGCTTGGTGAAGACAAAATCTCAAATGATTTTTTCTTTTCAAATGATTTTTTTAAATGGTGTCCCCCATTTGATATAAATCATTTCAAAAGAAAAACTGCACTGGACCCCTAAAAATAATGTATCCTTAAGAGACGACTAAGGGAGGTTAAAGTAACAGAGTAGCACTATTCAGCATTCTCTTCACAGATGAATTACAGGCCTTAAGACCCAAAGACCACGCTTAGCGTGATAGTGGGCGTTAAGATGGAAAAGTATTCAAAATAGTGATGGGTTGCTAGCCGCATACGTCTTCTTTGCAACGGTTTTATACATTCTACTACGTTCATCAACTTGTCGTGAGAATGCCTTGAATATCGCGAAGCAAAGAGCACCTGTGATTGTAAGACGATTAGTACGCAATAGTACGCTTATCTTCCTTGACGTCAAGCCAGCACTTCTTGGGTCTTTTCTTGGGTCTTCAATAAAATACTTTTTAATTTACCTTCAAATACAGATCTCTCCGCTTCCGATCCGGGAACAACTGTGCCATAAGACTGAAGTCTGTGCCGATAGCAGCCAACGCTCTGTAGAAGCGTACGGTCTCTGCTTCGGTCCAGTCGCCGGTGCGGGGCGCCCGTGTGTATCTCCCGCCTGAGCCGCTCCACGCGCCTTCGTGGACTACGGAGGACAGCTTGCGGGTGCTGTCTGTTTGTTTTATGACCTGGAGGAGTAAAATTTTTTTTTCTCATCTATTCGAAAGACTATGTTTTCATCTGAAATCATTTGGAGCTGAAGTTAATGCTGATTCTCTCGGGATTTAAAAGTGAAAAAGAAAAACTTTAGGGATTAAAATCAATTTGAAAACTAAACACGAATGTAATCTATGTAGAACCAAAAATAATGTCGGCAGTCCAGCAAAAAATAACCACCAAGTGCGTGTCAGGTTACTTTGAGTTCACGCGATAAAAAAGTTAAAAAAAAAAACTAATTTTCTCTTGAATTTCTATTACATTTAACTTTTTCGAGTACATTTTACAAGTTGATCGACTATTACTATAACTCAATAATTTTTAACTTAGCTCTGATAGTTTTTCTTCAAACTTCGTCATATGTATATACTACTGCGGTGAAATATTTCATGTGTCCATTTACAACTGTTTAGTACATAGAAGGGTGGGTAAAATGCTTTCAGTATATTTTGTTAGAACCTGTACAGTTACTATACTGATATAAATTACTATACTGCCTCACCAAACTCTGCTCGTCAATGACTATCTCTCCATTGGGACCGAGCTTGATCTGCGGCACGGGAGCCGCCGGGGCTTCCGCTTCCGGCGGGTCATCGACCTTCTCCTCGGTTTCCTTTGCGTGCCTCTCCGCTTCTTTTTCATTCGCCTCTTTTGCTATTATCTCATCTTCGTGAGGTCTGAAAGCGACAGAACAATATCAGATTTCAGTACTTGTTAAAAATAAGTGCCATCTATATTGCATATTGCATTAGGTGTCCTAGTATCGAATATTAGATCAATGCTTGATGCTATAAGCAGCCCTGTCAATAAGTGATTCGAATAGTCGCCACCAGATGCCATATTGTAAATAAGTTATTAAGGAGATTCAGGCCGTGTCCACGCCCCACTCTTTTTCAAGCTCTGTAAGCAACCACAAATAAACGATAATTATGCCAAAGTTTTCTTTTTCTCTCGGACATCTATTATACAATAGTGTTTTTGTTTTCCGAGAGTTTTATTTTTATTTTTCGTGTACTTACGGAAAACTTGACTTGTTTGGGGTTCAGTGCAATTTGAAATAAATTATTTAAAAGGAAACGGACACTATTTATAGTTTAAAGAGAGAACGAGAAGCTTTTCTTCGCACATTAGCCAAAAGTGGACGTAACTCAACACAAGATGGCGCTACTATAGTATGGCTGGTAATAATTAAAACATTAAAATCTTTTATTACTATTATTAAATAAAATAGTACTCTGATTAATTAAATATGACTTATATGAAATGCAATCAATATTTTAAAAGCATATTTAATACTTTCATTATCACTTTTTGGTAGTCGTGTGTGCTGCCATCTCTGTGTGCCTACCCGCAACTACCAGTTTTGCCTACTGACGGGCCCTCAGATAGTTTCTATAGCGTTGGGTGTCTGTTAAGTTATCTTTGCTTATGGTATACTTACACAATAGGATTGGTGGTGGGGTTGTAGAATATGAGGTCATACATGGTGAGCTTGTCTCGTTGTATGTTCTCGTGTCGCCGGCGCATCGCCGACATCCGCCGACTCATCTCTTGACGACGCGACCTGTTAAACAGATTTTTTTACTTTTTACTAAGTATTTGGGTATCTGGCTCTAGAGCCATAACAATCAAACACCATGTTTGAATTATAAATTGTTAAAGCTATCTTAGCGTAAATATTCTGGACAGGTCATTTTCAGTTTATTACGTAAAATCATTATTTTCTCCCAGACAAACATGGTTTTTTGTACTATAAAGTTATAACTAGTTAACATTCTATTGTATTGCTATGAGCACCATTTTTTCGCTAAAACTTAAGCTATTCTCTCTACAGCTGATACGAAATATGAACTAAACTAGCTGTGCCCGTGGGCTTCGCTCTCCGTGGGAATTTCGGGATGAAAATTATCCTATGTCCTTTCCTGGGTATCAAACTATATCCATATCAAATTTCATCTAAATAGGTTCAGTGGTCAAAGCGTGAAGTGGTAACAAACAAACAAACTCACTTTCACATTTATAATACTATTTGGTGCCCGGGACTTCGACTGCGCAGCATTATCACACAATATCTTTATAAATTGTAGCCTATGTGTTATTCTGATGTATAAGCTATATTATTGTAAAGTTTCATTAAAATCCATTCAGTAGTTTTTACGTGAAAGAGTAACAAACATCCATCCATCCAGCAGGATTAGTAAGGATAAGGATATAAATATAATAGAAACTATAGTATAAATAACTGACTTGGACACATGTTTCTCTTTGACCGGCGAGGTGGCAGGCGGCGGCTGCGTCGCGATCTGGCTCACACTTGAGCAAACAGAGTCGTTACGTATTCGGGTCACTTCTCTGTAACAAAGATTGTTTCATTTTGGGGTATTTTCTTTGATGCAGGCCACTTTAGATCAGTAATTTTGGAAATCGTTAGGAGAGGCCTGCAGCCATCAGTGTCCATATCCATATCTAGCAGTGGATATTATAATTTTTTTAATTCTATAATTATAGATGTTTTGTCCTGGTCTTACTGAGCAAACTCCAATAGCATCTGTATATTAAAAGTTACTTCGAATCGTGAATAAGTTTGTGTAGGTATAGGTATATAAAACAGATACTTATATATAATATGTAGTAAAATTTTCTTAACTTACACAATAGTAAAACAATGGAAGCCACATCACATCACGCCTTGTAGGTTTTGGCGCTGCGCCGGTTCAACTAAGTTACTTGCTGGAGTGAGGAGTTCGGTCACCCGGTGCGTATTCCCAACAACCATTGCTAGCGCTTTCCCAAGTTAAGCAACCCAAGGCGTTGTCCACACTTGGATGGGTGACCACAAGTGGCGCAGAATTTCTCGAGCTCCTCCATCCTTGAAAAATCTGACACCAGTGTTGGCCACTAACACTCGAAAAAGAAACAAACCTGCCAGGAGCCGAGACCAATGTGCTGTGCGAGGTGTGCGAGTCGTGTCTCTGCCGCGGCGGCGCTGCTGTCGCTGCGCCAGAGTTGAGGAGCGCTCGACGGCTCTCATCTTCTGATTCACTGGCACTACCCTGCAAATTTTGGTGTAAAAATAGTTTTAATTATTAACCCTTTAACTGTCGGACGCCCGGAGCGGGCGTCTGATGTATTGTTTTACTATTGTGTCTGCTATGCCGACATTCGAAGGGTTATGGATTATGTAACTCCTGTTTTGCACCAATTGAAGTATTTTTCTTTTTTTTCAAAGTAACATTATTTTTCGTGAAATTTCAATTAGTCAACAGTAGCCTTGTTGACAGTAACAGTTTCCCACTTTTATTAGTTAGCACATTATTTTATTTAGTCCGTCAACTAGATATCCATGAATAAAGGACCCATATTTTTACGTTTTGCAAAGTAATAAAATCTAACTAGAAAAAAGAAAAAATATGTACAACATGTTTTTAAATATTCTATATAATGAGCAAAAAAAATTTTTTTTAGTCCATGTACCAAAAATTACACGGCTGCCGTGGTGTTAAAATATACTAACCTGTATACTATTCCTCCGGTGAGGGCCCAACCTTGGCACCGGTCTAAGCTTTGGCCGCACTT
This sequence comes from Acrobasis consociella, assembly GCA_963555685.1. NCBI lineage: Eukaryota > Metazoa > Arthropoda > Insecta > Lepidoptera > Pyralidae > Acrobasis > Acrobasis consociella. The sequence continues at coordinate 7,044,133 of OY743122.1, read as the reverse complement.
TACTAGGCGACGGCAATGGTACAATAGGATCAAAGAGCACTTCAGCATTCTCCGATATAATCTCATTCTTCAGCTGGTCTATGGGCTTAGGAGCCGCACTGGTGGGTTGGAGTGGAATGATACCGTCCATGCCATCTTCTGTGATGCTTTCTGGCACACTTGGCACATTATAATCTGTAACAATTAGCAACATTATTAAAACTAGCAGTTTGCCCAAAACTATCGACTTACTATCCCCATATATCTGCAATCACTTGCACAATTTGGCTCATGTTCAAACTTAAAAATTCATTGGTTAGATCTATAAAATTTAATAAAACTACAAATATACAAGAGTTATTGTTGAACAAACATTCAGCTGATCGGTCAACTTGTATGAGAGGCCAAAAATTACTTTTCATATTCCACGATATGTTTCTTGGGGAAAGTTGTTCAGTATTATGGACTGAATTCACCCTAAAAATAGTTTCAGTATATTTTGTTAGACCATAACCCTTCAAATGTCGGACGCCCGGAGCGGGCGTCTGATGGATTGTTTTACTCTGTATTTGTAAAGTCGTTGTGTGCAAGTGATGTGTTTTGTTTGTCTGCACTGACAATGTTTGAAGGGTTATATAAAGTGCTGTCTGCCCCATTAGGACTGATATAGATAAAATTTTGTATCAATATAGTTTAATACCAGTGTAACTATATAGGATAGTTTTCATCCCAAAATTCCACAGGGACCAGAGCCCACAGGCACAGCTAGAGGTATTAAAAGTAGTACTTACCATCAATAACATCATTTTTATTAGAATCAGTGTTAACAGCCTTGCTTCCTCTTGGTGCCTCAAAAACAGTAACAGCTGTTTTGGCTTTTGGTGGGGTACATCTAACATGTTTGGCTAGCCTAGAGGGGGTTAAAGGCGAAGCTATTCGACGTCTATCTGGACTGTCTCGTCGCAGTTGCGGTGAAGCAAACACACTTGGTCTGCTAACTGATGTTATTACTGACACTTTTTCAGCTATCTTTGGAGTTGCAGGTTGGGTTTCTTTGGCTTGAGTTGGTGTCGGCACTTTCTCTTGAACTGTAAGCAAATTCGGGGTTTTGGGTGAAGCTGAACGCATTGGTAAAAGACCAGGTGGAGGCCTGGGGGATGACATTTCAGTGCCATCGTTTTTAACCAAAGAACGAGGAGTTTTAGGACTTTTTAGAGTTTTTTCCACATCTTCTTTAGATACAAGGGCTTTTTTCTCATTATCTGCATTTTTCCTTCGCGGCGGCAGCGAAGTAACAGCTTTTATTCTTGCTCTTCTGGTCGACATGCTTGAATTTCCACGATATGTGATTTATTTTATTTTAAAGGTTAAACTTGCACATGGACACTTAGTGTATATATAAATTATATTTAACAATAGAAGATGAAAGTTCTTTACACGTATAAAATGCAGAAACTGCATTAAATTTTTGAATAACAAAATGCACCATCTGCAGCCTGCAATGAATGAAATACAAGGAAGGAGCCCAACGTGACATTGACAGTGACAGTTGACAGTTTGACAGTAAAGTAATTAATTTTTTACGTCATTATAATAATAATAAATAATAATAATAAATAAATATATAGGGACAAATTACACTGATTGAGCTAGCCCCAAAGTAAGTTCGAGACTTGTGTTATGGGATACTAACTCAACGATACTATATTTTTATAACAAATACATATATAGATAAACATCCAAGACCCAGGACAATTTGAAAAAGGCCATTTTCCAACTTGCCCTGACCGGGAATCGAACCATTGAACATGAACAGTCAGTCAATTGGCTAAGTATATTGAGAAAAACTTCCAATAATTTTATTTCTCATACCTACATATCGAAATAAATAAATACGGACAATATATGTATGTATGTACAGATATCTTTAATAATTATTGTACAATGGTAATGGATCAAACGAGATCCAATGGGTTTCATTAACCTATTTGTGTATTGTATAGTAAGTATCCCAAAGTAAGTTTATCCCTACTACTATATTAAGAATAAATAACCGGTGAAGTGTGAGTCGGACTTGCGCACTAAGGGTTCCGTACCATTATCTATAAAAATAAAGTTTGTTGTATGGGAGCCCTCCTTAAAAATTTATTTTATTTTAATTTAATTATTTATTATTAGAGTGAATATACAACTGAATATTCTGTGAATATTTCAAGCGTCTACCTGTTGGCGTTAATAATAACAATCGAAAAACGGCAAAAAATCGCGTCTGTTGTATGGGAGCCCCCCTTAAATATTTGTTTTATTCGGTTTTTAGTAGATATTTGTTGTTATAGCGGCAACAGAAATACGTCTTCTGATGATGACAGACAAACAGACAGACTGACGGACAGCGGAGTCTTTGTAATAGGGTCCCGTTTTTACCTATTGGAAAAATGGCTTATGGATGGCATTGGTATCTTTACCTAAAAATTTTTTGATTGGCATTTACCAGTTTTTATCCGACCGCAAAGGAAGGTTAGGTATGTTTTTAAGCGTTGTATTAATTTGTATCGTACTATCACAGAGTAATAATATAGATACTACGTACAAGTACTATCAAACCAATACATATCGTAGGTATCCAATATTTACGGGATCTATTATAGCCCTGCCCCAATTCTACGGTTTTATTCATAAGTTCTTAATTGTTTAGGACAGCACTTTTTTTATCTACCTAGGTATGAGTGTGGAGAAATATTGAAAAAAATCGGTTTTCCTCAGATGGAGGTATGTCGGGCAGAAAGATGCGTTTTCCTAGAAGGATGGCCCTACCGACGTTTTACTAATACTCCTGCTATGATGAATTTATCTTATACTCCTTATTCCTTTGTCGTATTTAGGAAAATTACTTACATGTAACGTCATTGCGTCGCATCAAGTTTTTATGCATTTTTATTAGTATTGCGGGACTAACTGCGATTAATATAATTTTTTGCTATATATTCCGATGACCATGACGGTTGTAGGGTCATCGAATTATCTAACTAATAACATTCACTGGCGACCGCGAAACTCCAACATATATTTGTATGCATTGGCGTTGGTAGTAAACAGGATTGTACTGCATGGTGTGCATTACTAGAGGTCCAAAGGTCACACGCAAAGTACGAAGAACCTTGATCATATGTTTGACCTCCATATCTACGTGTAGCACAGTACAATTATGTGAATGAACAATCAAAAACTGTGCGATAACAAATGAAGATAATAAATAATTTTGTCCCTGAAAATCAGGTAAGTATGATAAAAATGATAAATGATCGACAGTAGGTTGAACCGAGCAATTCAGTATAAAACTCGGCAAATCAAAACTTATTGCCTTCTTGAAGTCGCGTTGGTTAATTGATGTACAATTTTTTGATACAAAGTAATTTGAATTTGGGTTATACGTTTGTAAATTGTGTAGTGTACCTAATAACGTGTTTCAGAACTGAATCTAATAGTAACGACTTAGGTAAATAAAACAAATACTTTTCAAACCAGAGAATAGTTGTTACCTAAATTTTAGATACTAAGGGATTAAAAAAAAAATTTTTAACAAACATCTCAGAATCTCAGACGAATATTGACAGAAAATAAGTGAATCAGTGTGTGATGTTATTAATTGTGTCTATTCACAGATAAAAATATACTTAGGAGTTACGATGAGTTAATCGAGTTGAGATAAAATAAACGATTGGCAGTTAGTAAATGACTCTGGAATAAAATAAATATAATTCAAAATGAACGGAAAAGTAACTAAAGAGTGGTTTTTAGAAACAAAATGGGGAAAAGTAGCGTGTAAGTATTGTTATTTTTTTTATTTTAATTCTTTGCTTGTATTATTTTTGGTAGATTACTGACTCTACGGTCTGTAATATCGTACTCTCGAATTAATTAAGCTATTTTGATATAAGCATATAAGTAGATAGTTTTTTGTTGATTTATTAATTTATTCTGCATTACAGTGGTAAGCTGGGGAGACAGACATCGCCCTGGTGTGCTTCTAGTTCACGGGTACATGGACTCTGCAGCCACATTCGAGCCACTGGTGTCCCGTCTTCCTGATACGCATTACTACGTCAGCTTCGACTTTCCTGGTAAGCATCTAAGTAACAATCTGCAACAAAAGTAAACTTAATTCATTTATGTACATTAGAAAACGGTAGGCCCAACAATACTTGTCTGTGAAATGCAAAATATCCCCTCACTATCAACCAGAGTTGGGCAATATTCGAATAATTTTTTTTAAAAAATTATTCAAATAAAAAATTATCATATATGTTGGCTGCGTTTTGCAGTGTTATCCGCCTAATCCTAAAGGAGCCTGTGTTAATCCAGGTTGTCAGCTTCCTGTGTACCAAATTTCATCAAAATTGGTCTAGAGTCTAGCCGTTTGCGCGTGAAGTTTCAAACACACACCACACACACTCACGAACTTTCGACTTTATAATTTTAGTGTGATAACCTTATCACGTCATTTCGTCATATCAGTTCATTCCGTCAATGGTTAGGTCAACATTGAAGACCTCGACATTGATCTTGATGAGATCCAATAAAACAATAGCGTCGAGGTCATCGAGATCATTGAGGTCATCGAGATCGTCGAGGTCATCGAGTTTGACATTGGCCTCATTGACGATCTTGACATCGACCTTGACGATCGCGACGACCTCGACGACATCGACGACCTCGACGACCTCAACGGTCTCTAGGACCTCGACAATCACGACGATTTTTCTACATCAACATCTCGACTTCAACTACCTCGACGATATTGACATTGTGATAGTCACTGCAATGCACCACTTAAGCTACCTTACGGACCTACACACTACCTAGATATTTATATTCGTGGAATAATTCATTCGTCGAATTATTTTTTTGCGAAGTATTTTTCGAGTGATTTATTGATATTCGTACATAACGAATAACAATAATTATTCGTAAAATTTAATCGTTATTTATCATTCGAAAAAATGTTGCCCATTTCTGTTATCAGTATTGTAAGCATCATAACTTATTTATTTTTTAATTATTTTCTAGGTCACGGCAAGTCAGACTCCATAGAGACAACTTTATTTGTTCACCAGGCATTCATTACAGAAATAATGAGACAGATAGTTGATCATTTGCAGTGGAAAAGTTTTATATGCGTTGGGCATTCCATAGGCTTTTTGATAGGTAAGAAAAACAATATATTTTAATTTATTTCTGACTTTGGTATTTTTCTAGGTGATCAAATCGGAAATGAGGACATTCCTAAAAGAATAAAAGTCTCTGACATAAACCTAGCTGATTAGATTCCAAATTCCCTCAATACTTTAAATGAAAATTTCAATTCCTTTCTGACACTGATGCATGAACGACAACTTCGCTCTGCCGATACTTGTCTTCTCTCTATTCCTCTACATCGCACTAACTTTATGACAATCTCTGTTACCCTACAAGCTTCACGGCTCTGGAATGCTTTATCCGTTGACATCAAGGACACTTCCACTAAATTTCCTTTCGAAGAAACCGGCTTTAGCTTTTCTCGACTACGTATCGACACCTGCTAGAAGGTTCAGATGCAGGCAGCTTCAAACTGACTGAAATGACGGGGTCATAACCTAGAAGCCACATTCATGGTCGTGGTGGAAGTAAAGATGGAAAAACGAATCGAAATAGTGATGGTTTGCTGCTGCATTCTCTTGATTGTGGGGATAAAACAGAAGCACTTCTGCTATTTTTTCCTCTTATTACTATCATCATCATCATCAGGTTTTTCTGTCTCCACCCGCTCCGTACTACCAGAGTCATACTTGGCCAAAGCAGCTAGAGGACTTGATCTACACTCTCCACACAGGCCAGACAGGTTGGAGAGGTCTCATGATATTTAATACTTTATTTAGCTTGTATATGTAGGCATATGTCCAGCAGTGGACGTTATGTGGCTGAAATGACGATTTACCTTGTAATCCCTAAGTCACCTTCTACGACATCTACGGGAAGACTTGGAGTGGTCCTATTCTACTCTGCCGAATACCACACAGCAAATTATGGTATCATAAACTAAATAATAAATACTTCGACTTGACACAATTAATGCTACACCCTGAAACTTGCAGTTGCCTAAAATTGTTTCAGTATCTTTATATCACCAGCTGTACCCAGGGCGACTAAGTAAGATGATCAACATCGACCCTGTGTACCCTACATCGCATTATTTTTATATCAACGAAGAACACGAGTTTTGGTTCAAGTGGTTTTATGAGAATTATTACGAGAACTATGATTTATTTCACGGGTAAGTTCACACGTTCAAACAGTGCAGTACTTAGGTAGATATCTTCTTAACTTTTCGGCTTTATCATCACACCCGATGAACACACCGAGGAAGTGGTCATGGTCAAAAGAGGTTTAGGCACTCCTGTGCCTCTGTGAGACACGAATGCGATCTTACTGGGCGTGACTGAACCCCTGATTTGTTCTCTTGTACGGTAATTGCATATTTTCAACATGTCAGGGTTAACTATTTTTCTGGACTTAAACCGTCTCTATTTTCCACTACTTAATAAAATATATAAATCATATAGGGACAAATCACACTGAATGAGCTAGTCTCAAAGTAATTGAGTTAAAACTTGTATTACGGGATACTAACTAACTCAACGATACTATATAATATATATAAAAATAAACACCCAAGACCCAGGACTATTTAAAAAGACCATTTTCAAACTTGCTCTGGTTGGGATCGAACCCAGGACCTCTGGATTGGCGGTCTAGCGCGTTGGTACATCTATGTCTGTGGTGTGGTGTTGTGGTGGTGTTGCGCCACGGAGGTGGTCCTACAGTTAAGTAAAACATCGTGAGGATACCTGCGTATTAGTTCACTCTGAGATAAGGGATATATCTAGTTCAATTTCTTTGAGTTCACTACTATTGTGTACTAGTCATTGCTACGTCAGAAGTCTTGAAACTTGTCATGATGAAGATGAGCCAAACAAGCCAAAACGGTACTTGATAGGGATGCGTCGTTTTATTGCTGAATCTGTATGGCGCTTTTGGCTTGATAATTAGACCGAATTTCTAAGTTTCCTCTTACAAACTTATTAATTTTATTTTAAAATATTTTCATATCTTTGCAGTCTAGTTTCTATTTAAATGTCTATCGATTTATTAAATTACATTTTTTTTTCAGGGCACCCAAACTTTATTCGCGTGAAGAACTCATAGCGTCTATAATGAAAGCACGCGAACTGACTCGCGAGCAGGCGGAGATAGTACTTTCTAGGTCATTGGTGCCAGTTGAAAATGGACTTTACAGGTAAATGAATAAATGAATATTATTTTTGCAAGTAGTAGTAGTTTTTAGTAAAGGATGCCAAAGCAACTAGGATGTTTGCTGCAAACTTGCAAAGCAGCAAGGAGTTGCTGCAAGATATGCTTGGTCGACAAGTCACGACATTCAATGGAAGATAGAGGTTCTTTTGGGTCAAAATTTCAAGAAAAAAACAGGAATAGAAAATAAATAAAAATACAAAATGGTGTATTCAGTAACAGTATTATTACATTATTTTATTTAGTGAACGAGTTACTCACGTATAGAGTCAGCTACTGCCGACATACGGTGTGTCGCGAGCCGGTGCGGTGTACGGGCCTGTTGTCACATTCGCCCTAATGAAGACCTCTGGATGAGGTCGAAACACGTCGGCAGTAGCTGACTCTATACGAGAGTAACCCGTTCACTAAATAAAATAATGATTGTATCTCACGTTAGTTTTAATCAAAAAAAGTATTATTACAATCTGAATTGCGATCGACGAATTCTTTTTTCTTCAGGGATATGAACGGAATTCTATACTTAGATATAAACCACTTCTATATTTTACAGGATGTCAACTCAGCCATTGATGAAAAGAATTCACAATATACCTGCCTTTAAAGAGAACTTCCGCTACATTCTGTCACACAACATGCCACCAACTCTCAACTTGCACGGAAAGAGATCACCGATGTCTGAGGATGAAAGAAGATTTGCAAAGGAAGTGTTTTTGAATCCCAACCGTTTGGATGTGTATATTGATGCAGGTCACGACTTGCATATAACTCATGCGGATGAGTTAGTACCGCATATAGTTGAGTTTTTAAATAGCAAGGAGGCTAAGGCGAAATTATGATGTTATATCTAATATAATTTTTAATAAAATAGGTGTGATGAGTAATAATGTATTTTTGACCCATATGTTAGATCATTAAAAATATTGTACACACGATCTTCTTTACTCTGACTAACTAAAAATATAAAGATACAGCGCATTTAATTTTTGGCTTTATACTATTTTTACGGAGCGGTGACGTCACTAACTTGTAAATTTTTACTAATTTAATATTATAATAACGCAGCGATATTAGTTCGCACTACAGTATGAATAATAAATTATACATGGACACAAACGGTTTTTACAAATATACATATGTAAATAAAAGTATAAAATTTACAAAATTTAAAAATTGTCTCAGTGTTGTGCCTCTGAAAATAGGTCAAAGTTCAAACTAATATATATATATAAAAAATACTGTCATTGAAATCGTCTTCTTCTTAGCGAGTCGGAATAGCGTTGTAATTGTCATTAATGTAGATTTTATATTTATATGGCAATATGAAATTATAGTAAGTAGTAGATGGTGTTTCATTTTATTTACCTCATTGATATCTTGAAATGATACGAATGCTACGATAGAGAAATTTCGTAGCATCTGTGACTCGACATGGACTCGACGTAGCCGCTCTAGACGTAGCGTGTTAGACATACTAAGTAACGCAAACAATATATGTATAGGTATAACGTAGACTATGGTCTGTGCGTAGCACGCTACGGTTAGACGCTACGTCGTAACAGTAGTCCCGAAAGAAAAATAGGCTATTTACCAAATATTTATAATTTCAGCAAAAATTTTGACAGTATATTTTAGTTTAGACAGTACATTCCTTTCCAACCACTAGTTGTCTAGAAGAGATCGCTTTAAGCGATAAGACCGCCCATTGTACTCATTTAATGTAAAATTTATTTTTTTGTTATTCTTTTGGTGTACATAAAGAGTTATCTATCTATCTATCTATATTTTTGGTATATATTTTATATAAAAATAAAAAATACCTCCAAAAAGAAATATTTTTTTAAAACCAACAAAATATTCGTGTTTTTAATATAAGTGTGAGAGCGTGGCGGGGACATCTTACTATCTCTTACGTACGCGGAAGACATACATAATAACAGTGACTTGAAGAGCGCTGTACGTGCATTCTTTTTCTGTTACTTGACAGTTTCCCTTTCCATCAGATTTGTATTTTTAAGCAATTTATAACAAATCATTTTGTTTTCGGGTTCGGATTATGTAAATTAAAATACCGTATTTCTTAGCATCTGCGACAGGGACAGCCGCTACCACGTAGCCGTGGCGTGCTACGCACAGACAGAGCTAGGCACTTTTACTGTATTTTTATTGTATGTGCTACGCTACGATGCCACTACGACGTAGAAGGTGCAATGCAAATAACGTGTAAAAACAGCCTTTGACCCTTGCAAACTTTCCGTTTATTTTCCCTTTAAATAATAAGTACAGTCGTGTCACTCGTGACTCGTGATAGTGTATCTCTAAGAATTTTTAGAAAAGAAATACTTATTAGGAATTTTGGATTCATACAACAAAATAAATAAAACAATGAAGTAGTTTTTTTCATTCTTTAATGTATTTTCTTGACAGCGATGAGCAATTTTTGCAAGCTTTTATTTAACTTGCAATGTATCTTGTAACTATGTATGAACGTTTGTTTAGGTCAAATCTTGCAACTCAATTTTCAACCAGTTATCCTCAACCGATTTAGTTGAAATTTTGTATACTCGTGTAGGTCGGATGACAATACGATATTATGAATTATATATACAATATATGATAGAATAAGCTGTTCTGATGATGGAGTCGGGAGATATTCGACGGAACTCAGTTATAAAACAACGCATAACAATACAATACAAAACAATACAAATTAACTTTATTGCACCATAACCTCATTGAGTAGAACTCGTTTGATATGTCTTGATGAGCACTTAATGGTAGATAATGCCTAGAGTCTGATCACGGAGACGGAAGGTGGTGGATATAACTCAGTAATAAAACGAAGCAACTTCATCGAGTTTGAGCTTTTTTCATTTGTCTCAGTAAGTAATGTGGCCTCACAATTAAAGCTTGTACAAAAAAATATACTTTTCATAAAACTTATAGTGAAAATAGTTACAGAAATCGGTAAAAAAAAACAAAAAAAAATTCGACCATCTTTTGTCTGGATACTGTGTGTACCATAGTGATGAAGCCCGTGGTTCGATTTATTACGGGTATGTCCCTTCCACGATGTATAAGAAGTAAGTATACATATCTTACAATTGGAATACGTTGCATATTGGGCGGTCCCTCACAGTGTCAAGGATGTATTTTTCAACCTAAATTATAATTATAACACATGAGAATTAAGTATATGAAAGATTCAGCGTGTGGCGCAGGTGCATGCCCGGTGAAGTCGCAGCTATAATATTCGTGTCTACTAGTGTTGCAAGGAATAGTATAAAATATCGATAGTCTATCGATACTATCGTGACCTCGGAAAATATTAACAATATCGATAGGACTATCGATAGTATCGATAGATTTGATAGAATCGATAGTTTCGATTGTATCGATAGTTTCGATATTATCGTTAGCATCGATAGTTTTTAATTCATACTATCGATAGTATCGATAGTAAAGGTACTATTTGTATGAGAAACTATTGATAGTATTAGGTACCTAATATCGATATCATTAAAATATCTATAGTTAATTTATCTATCGATAGTTTTTCATACAAATAGTAGTTACAGTAATGATACTGTCGATACTATTGATAGTATCTAAATTCAATAGTATCAATACTATGGATAGTTTTACCTTTCATCAATAGTATTGCAAACTATTGACAATCGATAATATCAATACTGTCGATATTATCGATAGTATCAATACTATCGATAGTCTTATCAATATTGTGACTGTTTTTCAAAGTCAACTAGACACTAGCTTTGCATAACTATCAATAGTTCGATTATCGATAGTAATGAAAGGCTAGTGGCCACGCTACAACTAGCGAGTCGCCGCCGCTGGCGAGACTAAAGTTTATGACCTTGTACATACGTAGTCGTCATATTTTTATACAATGAATACTACGTATTTTAAAACATACGAGGTACATTTCAGGTGTAAATTTTTATATTAAAATGTGTAACTGGCAAGAAAGATTGAAAATAAATATAGGTGGTACAAAATAAAATTGTAAATAGGACGCTTGTTTAAAGTTACTTCGTCGGTTTATGTTAAACTCAAAACATAAAATTTATTACGGTTTTATAGATGCGTTCAGCGACAGTGCACAGTTTTTTGTAAATTAGAGTGACGTGTTTCAGATGTGAATCTAATAAGTAGATCTAGAAGAAAATGGATACTTCCTAAATTAATTTATACATAACAAATTCAATAAACATTGAGTTTAAAAGTAAACTAGTGTGTGATGTCATCATTGTATCTTATCCTATCCACTGATTAAAGTATATGAGTTAGGAGATAATCAAGTTAAGATAAAATAAGCAATTTGTGGTTAATAAATGACTGTGTTAAATAAATAATTTTAAATAATAAAAAAATGCACGTTAACATAACTAAAGAGTGGTTTTTAAAAACAAAATGGGGAAAAGTAGCGAGTAAGTTTGCTATTTTTTTAATTAAATTTTTTGCTTGTATTATTTTTGATAGATTTTTAGCTTTACGGTCTGTGGTATCGTAACTCCCAATTGGATTAAGCTATTTTGATGAAAATATACGTTTATTTTTTATGTTTTATTTATTGTATTACAGTGATAAGCTGGGGAGATAGACATCACCCTTGCGTGCTTCTAGTGCACGGGTACATGGACTCTGCAGCCACATTCGAGCCACTGGTGTTCAGTCTTCCTGATACGCATTACTACGTCAGCTTCGACTTTCCTGGTGATTATCTAAGTACCAATCCGCAAGGGAAAAGGGTAGGTCCAATGATGCTTCCCTGCGGAATGCTAAAAGTCATCTCACTAGCAACACCGTTATTTAACACTACTTATTTCTTTTTTTAATTAATTTCTAGGTCACGGAAAGTCAGACTCCATAGCGACTACTCAATTAGTTCACCAGGCGTTCATTACAGAAATAATAAGACAGATAGTTGATCATTTGCAGTGGAAAAGTTTTATATGCATTGGGCATTCCATAGGCTTTTTGATTGGTAAGAACAAAAAAATACAACTTTAAAACGAAATGTAGAAATAAGAAATAAAACTTTAAAACGATCGAAAAAAAGGAGGACATTCGTAGAAGAACAAATATCTTTGACATGAACCTAGCTGATAGCTTTTATTAGTGGCAGTGAGAATGCCGACATAGGCCATAACTGAATCTACGAACTAAAATATGTCGGGGTAACGATGATGATGATGATGATGTTCAAGTAGTTCACCAGGCCAGGTTGTTATGAATAAAAATACAACATCAAAACTTTCAGAGCTTAATATTTTCTAGGTGACCGAATAAAAAATGAGGACATTCGTAGAAGAACGAATGTCTCTGACATTAACATAGCTAATTTTAGTGGCATTGGGAGTGCCATAGAGCGACGACATATGGGCGACATAGCCTGAGACTGAATCTACGCACTAAAAATGTCGGGGTCATAATGTAGTCTTAAAAGCGACATTCAACGTCTTTGCGGAAGTGAAGATGGAAAAGCGAATCGAAATAGTGATGGTTTGCAAGCTGCAGCGCTTATAGATATGGATGTTAAAATTTGTCACTCATTCTATTGATTGCGAGGATGGAAAAGAAGCATTCTTTTGGTTTTTCTTATTACTACTACTACTTTTAATCTTTTTTCTTATTACTTTCTTATGACTTATTACTTTGATTGCTTAATGTTTTCAGCATCTTTATATCACCAGCTGTATCCAGGGCAAATCAAGAAGATGATCAACATCGACCCTGTCTACCCTATATCGCAATATTATTACATCAACGAAAAACAAGCGATGTGGTTCAAGCGATTTTATGAGCAATATTACGATCACTATGATTTACACAATGGGTGAGCTTACACTTTCAAATAGTACATTTTGAATTTAGGTAAAGTACCAATCTCTACCTGTCTTTCCGGCTGTATCATGAGCACAAATTATAAAGATTGTCCTAGACGGACTTAATGAGCACACACAAGTTCCTACAGCCACTTGTTGGTGCAGGCTTCGTTTGTCACTTACGTCATACACGACGACATGTTGATGTTGATTGTATGTTGGTATGTGAAGACAGAAGACCACGTCACGTAGAAACTGTTTTTTGCTATATGTTACATGTTGTAGAATTGGGTGTGACGGGTCCTTTCTCGATCGCTGTTTGATAATATCTTCATTGTTATCTGTATTTGTATATTTTTCCTTATTCAAAATGTAAAGTAAAACAGCTGACACGCCACCTACATAGTATGTCACTTGCTGATGAAATGGGCGAGCATTCATCGAACAAGTGCAAATTTTAAGTGTTGTTTGATTTCTCCTATCAAATATTTTCACATCTTTCTAGGCTAGCTCCTGTTTGTTTGTCCATCTACTTAAGAGGTCTTTTTTTTCAGTGCTCCGCCAAGACTGTGTGTGTGACGTAAATTAACTCGCGAACAGGCGGAGACATTACTTTCTAGGTCATTGGTACCAGCTGAAAATGGACTTTACAGGTAGTATAAAAAATAAATAAACTGAACTTTGGGACAAAAATAAAGTTTTTACAAGTAGTTCTATAAACGAACAAAGATGAAATTACGAAGAGGACAGAGAAAGATGAACTATTAAAAAGAATTCACTCCCGTTTTACAATCAGCCCGACTTACTTCAACTCGTAATTTGGGAATTCAGTTGTTGCAGGAGATGCTTGTAAGTCGCCTCTCACTTCCAGTAGATATCTACTAGAAGAAACTGAGTGGTCTTGTTCTGGTTCGAAAAATTTGGTCACGAACATAATCCTTCCTTGGATTAAAACTGACTTCACTTCTATTTTTACAGAATGTCAACTCAGCCATTGATGAAACGAATTCACAATATACCTGCTTTTAAAGAGAACTTCCGCTACATTGTATCACACAACATGCCACCAACTCTCAACTTGCACGGAAAGAGATCACTGATGTCCGAGGATGAAAGAAGATTTGCGATGGAAGTGTTATCGAATCCCAACCGTTTGGATGTGTATATTGATGCAGGTCACGACTTGCATATAACTCATGCGGATGAGTTAGCACCGCATATAGTTGAGTTTTTAAATAGCAAGGAGTCTAAGGCAAAATTATGATGTTAATGAAAAAAAATGTTTGGCCCATCAGTTCATAAAAAAATATAGTACACATGTTTTTTCTTTACTCTGACTAACAACAAATGATAAAGATACAGCGCATTTAACTTTTGCATGATGTCACGGTCACGGCTTCTTGTATACAGGGCCGGTGACATCACAAGTTAACTTGTGAACTTTTACTACTTTGACAAACCGAAAATATGGTTACATTATCTTTGGATAATCTAACTGACGGACTATATATTGTATTAGGTACTTAATATTTTTCTAACCCTGACAACATCCCTTTACTTACTAAATTATACCTGAACAATATTATAATTGTGTTTGATTATATTTTTTGTACGGCGCAGGCTTCGGTTGTCACCTGTGCCCGCGCCATACATGTTGATGTAGAGGATGTTAATTGTTGGTTTGGAGACACAAGACCACGTCACGTAGAAACTGTTTATTGTCGTTATGTTACATGTTGTAGTTGGGTGTGACGGGTCCTTTCTCGATCGCTGCTCGATAGTATCTCGTTTGATTGTAATAAATTGATTTAAAATGTAAAGTAAAAACAGCTGACACGCGACCTACATGTGTGTGGCCATGTGCAGCTGAAATGTGTGAGTTTGGCTCGTACAGGTTTTTTTCCTCCTTTGTTGGTATCGTACCAAATGAAACTGACCAGGTATCAACATAAAAACAAGAAATACAAACATTTTGTAGCATGTGCGACAGGGACAGCAGCTGAAACGTCGAAGCCAGACGTACTTTTATTGTATATCCTACGAAGCTACGACGACGTAGTAGACGCAATAAATAAATGTATAGGGACAAATTACACTAATTGAGCTAGCCCAAAGTAAGTTTAAGACTTGTGTTATGGGATACTTACTCAACGATACTATATTTTATAACAAATACACATGTAGATAAAAATCCAAGACCCAGGACAATTTGAAAAAGGCCAGTTTACAAGTTGCCCTGACCGGGGATCGAACCCGAAATCTCTGAGTGGCGGACCAGCATAGGGACCACTACGCCACGGGGGACGTCATAAATGCAAGGTTGCAATGGAAATAAGGCGTAAAGGATCTCTTATTCTGATTCTCCTTTTTACTGTCTTGTTCCCAAAAAAAACTGCATTCTTAAAAAGTCATATAAGTCTTAAAAAAACTTATATGGTGTCCCATTGTTGGGCAAAGGCTTCCCCTTCTTGCTTCCACGATTCACGATCCAAGGCAGCTTGCTGCCATTCACTCATGTAGCATTCATGTCGTCCCTCCATCTCTTCCTCTGCCTTCCCCTACGCCGGGTATTTCAAATCTTGATCTCTAAAGATCTTCGGGAACAACATATAGGGAATTTCGGGTTTGCACAACTAAATAACTGAAACCATGAAGCAGTTTTCTTCATTCTTTAATGCATTTTCTCTAATTTTCTTGACAGCGATGAGCACTTTTGGTGAAAATAGTTACCAGAAATCAGTAAAATATTTAATAAATAACAGTCCAGATCTAAAAAAACTCGATTTCGTATAGGTTTTCACTTACATCCAGTAGTTTAACTTCACAATAAAAATAGATCTCTT
The DNA here is from genome assembly GCA_963555685.1 of Acrobasis consociella. Classification (NCBI taxonomy): domain Eukaryota; kingdom Metazoa; phylum Arthropoda; class Insecta; order Lepidoptera; family Pyralidae; genus Acrobasis; species Acrobasis consociella. The sequence continues at coordinate 7,028,115 of OY743122.1, read as the reverse complement.
CTATAAAATTTATATAATTTACAAAAGCGGTAATGTTAGGTAGTTAAAACAACGGTAAATAAATGCTTCTGGGATAAACGCAAATATATTTTCTCTTCGTAGATAAATTGACAGATAGTCACTCTGCTAAGACCAATTGTATATAAATATCTTACAAAGTAACTATTGGTGTTAGTCGCCAAACTCAGAACTAGGCTGCAATCATCTACAAGTAAGCTACTGCGTATTGGTTCGTCATTCATTAACTATATTTTGGCTAAAAATTCAACATTTGCAAAACCATCTTTACAAATTGTCATGACACTATAAGAAATAGTCAACGATGATTCTTGCCAAGACTGCAGCCGAGGCTTTCGGCTCGACGGCTACCGACCCGGCCCACTAAAAGATATGTCATAGGTATAGGTTTATCCTAATCTCACTTAAAGTATCATATTAATTAAGCATTGCGTCAAGCCGTTCGGATAGACAACTAAGGCTATTGTAGAAGAAAAGATAGACCAAATTGGTTTAAAAGCGAGTATTCTGCAGTCCATCTACTGTGGCTACGGGCGGGCCGGCGACGCCGAGCCGGGCCGCGGCTGCTCTCTATCACATAACGTAATTCGTCCGAATTTGTTAACGCTCCGGCCTACTTACTCCTACGAAATGATCACTATCGACAATAAATTATTTTTACCTACAATAAAACAAGAAGTGTGGTGCATCGAGAACCGAGACGTGGGCCCCGTCGCGGGCGCACGGAATAATTGACTGGACCGCTCGACGCCCACGAGCGCTGGCGAATCCTCGACATTACGATATTTACAAAGAAATGACTCTCAAAAGATTCGAAGCGCTACTGATCCCTACTTAGGAAACCGAGAGAATGTTGCGCTAATTATGTCCATTATCGGTAGATATGACTACTTATAATTAAAATGATGAAAGCAACGTGTGCCATTGGAATCGCGCGTGAGGCTCGTTCAGTTGTGCGTCGCTTGTGCAGTCAGCGGAGCGCGGCTGCGGGGCGGCGCGCCAGTTCAGTCCCTGGTACGAGGCGACCAGTAAAACGGGAGCCAAGTTGCTAGTTGCTATCATGCGAACAGAACAGGACTTCCCATCTTACTGCAAGCTATAACTAAACAAAATATGAACTGTCGCGCGCGCAGCCCAGCAGAAACCGCCCTCTACACTCCCCACGATCCAACTTCAATACATTTTATAAACAACTTCAAATATACTTAATATCCGTATCGTGATTATCAGGAACGTTTTTACACTTCGAACGTTATAATCTCGCGATCGAATATTCCACTTCAACAATAGAGGTCTATTTCATACGCCAACAAAGCATAAAATAGTGATATCTTTACATATCAGTCTAGTCTATATAATTATTTTCTCTTTTAATGGCAAGGTATCTCTATAAAGATTCAATAGTATCATTCTCAATATATAACAGGTATATCTATACAATCGGAATACGTCGCGTATTCGTCGATCCCTCACAGCGTCAATGATATAAAATTTAACCTAAATTATAACACAGGAGAATTAAGTATAAGATCACAAAATGAGATTCAGCGGGCGGCGCAGTGCGTGCCCGGCGAAGTCGCAGCTATAATACTCGTGTCTACGCTACAACTAGCGAGCCGCCGGCGAGGCGCGGCGCCCGGGGCCCGCCGGCGGGTCGCACTAAGCCTAGTATTGCTATGTCGCGGCGGCCTAGCACACGGTGCGGCGTCAGGGCGCGATGCCGGCGTCCGACTTGTGGAAGGCGGCGCCGGCCGCCGACAGCGGCGGGTGCGGCGTCTGCGCCGAGCTGAAGTCGTGCTCGGACTTGGGCCGCGGCAGCGCCGCCGCCACGCCCAGCCCCGGCAGCGCCACGCCGGCCATGCGGCACGACGCGGCCTGCAGCGGCTGCAGCGCCAGCCCCAGCGAGCGCTCCGACAGCCGCGCCACGCTGTCGTCCGACAGGCTCACGTGCTCCGCCTCGGCGGCCAGCGCGTTCACCACGGCGTTGATGGTGTTGCCTTCCGACGTGGTGTCGTCTTCCCGGTGCGCCACTAGGTTGGGGTTCTTGCCGATCTTGTTGAGCCGTTCGGCGGCGACGCTCTCCATCGTGCGCCGCATGAGCGGGTACTGGTCGAGCACGGCGTTGAAGTGGTCCACGGATAGGGAGAATAGGTTGCAGTAGGTCTCGGCGCGGACGGATGCGACGCGGCGCGCGTTGGTCAGCAGACAGATCTCGCCGAAATAGGACCCGTCTGACAGGCTGGTCGCTACCTCACCGTTTGCCATCACGATGTCTACTATACCTTCTTGGATAAAGTACATTTTATTTCCGATGGTTCCTTCTTTTATGATGATGTCACCTGAAAAATAATAAAAAACATTTTTAAAATTTTGTCTTGTTTAAAATTTATGGTGCAGTGATACACGTTGTAAGAAAAGATATTCTCAGAAAGCACTTGTGGTAGATTAATTTACTTTGAAACGCATCACCTCTATCGTCGAACGAAAGATGATGAATATAATGCATTACTAATTAACTTTCGTGACACCACTTTTTCTTCTCAGCTACAAAGACTAGAAGAAGATTACTAAAAGTTAAACACCAGTTAAATAGAGAGTGAAGATTTTACTTACCAGGCTGGAAGACTTCATAACGCAGTTTAGTAACAACGTCGGACACAAAATTGGAGTCTGCATTGGCGAAGAAAGGCACGGAGGCGACGAGCGACCTGCAGTTGTAGTTGATGACGTCTTCTCTCAACTTCTCGCTCAGCTCGCCCAGGATCAGCTCCTCGTCGAAGAACTTCCCTTGATACCGATGTTCGAAGTACTCTGTGATGCGTTGCCGCATCTCTCGTGGTAGCTTTCGGTATGCCATGTATTCTTCTACTTGTTTTACCTGAAATTTAAAACGGGGTCAGGTTTAATGTGGGGTTTTAGAGACTAAACGTACAACCAGTCTTCTTTTTGCGTCTTGCTTTACCACAATCCTTTCAATAAAGAGAGAGAGAAAAAAATATGATATTCTTAGATTCGTCGTGATTGATATTTAGGAATATTATTAAATTTTTGTTTAAGTATATGACTTGAATTGTCTCTTGAAAGGATTACAGGTTAAACAAAACATTGTACCACTCGATGAATATAAGAAACAGCTTCCAATTTTTGCGAAGTAGGAACCTTAAAGTCATGCAATTGTTAACTGCTGAAAACTCAATCTAAATACACACACGATGGATATAGAAAGATATTCAGTTAAACCCACTACATAACAGCACACGCCAAACGTTATTTCGCTCTCTGAAGTTGAATTTGCTCATGATTCTGCCAAGAGTACTTTTCATCTGTATCCAAAGGAAACACGAAAGAAAATCGAATAGTTAACCGTTTATTTACCTCAGCAGTGCTGCCCCTATTCCTCGATAACAGTACATATGACTGTCTTTCGACACGCATTTGTTGGCCCATTATTTCAACAAAATTCCACTAGATCCTGTCACAGTTGGATTGGAAATTAATTGCCCCTTTGTATTCTAGCAACTAAAGCAACTACTTAAGATATAGGTACCTAAGGATAACGCTGCTTTAAAAAGTCAATAGGAACTCTTCAAATGATAAGTAAAACCAATGCTAGATTTGACCCGCGAACCCTCAGAGAGTTCCGTAAAGTCTGGCGAGTGAATATGATTGTTAGTGCGACTCATGAGATAAACTGTTATGAACACCCGTTATTCCGTGATAATGTTTAGTGCGATGAATGATTTCTGCACAACAGTGACACACCGACACACATTCGCTCTGTACTCACGTCTAATCTCTGAAACAGGCAATTAAGGATTTAGTGATTGTTCATGAATTTGTATGGGGACATGCTGAATGTTTTTAGGTATGAAAATGGCTCGTCTAAAATATTTGTCACAAAAATGTTTGCATTAAACTATTAAGTTAATGCAGGTGTTCATAACGGTTTGCTAGTTTAATTAAATATAGTTAATCTGATGAATGGGAAGCTAAATTAAACTTCTAATCCATGCATAGAGTACTGTTCAATTCCTTTATCTTCTTTGTAAAAAATGCATATTGATAAAGCCACCCTGATATATATAACCAAAACCAGTTGTAGGGAAACTAACTCAGCTTTCCTCCGCTCTAATCAGTTATATTTCAAGAATATGAGCGAATAACCAATATTATATAGGTAGTTCCACATAAACTTTCTAGTCTCATTCTTTTATTCGTGGTAGGTAGATAACTAACATGTAACGCAATATAGCTCCTTTCTGCGGTAAAAACCTAGGCTGAAGGTGGAGCTTCAGTTGTAAAGAGACGTAGACTAAATTTCTCCATTCGCTTTTACCTTCATTTACCTGTCCGGTGTTAACGGACCAGGCCTGTTCTATACGTATGATAATAACAAACTATTCCAACTGCTCCACGTGCTTCCAAAGAAGGAAGACCTATATTAACTTCTTTAGGACAACATTTTGGTGTAATAAATTGGTAAGTTTACCTTTTCACGGTATTGTCTGCGCGAGGAGTCAAGACTCTGAATGAGATTGGTGGCGTGTCCTAGGAACAGGGCGTAGCAGGTAGCTCCGGAGATCATGGACAGCATCGTCAGCCACATGTCTGTGAGCGACTGCGGCGGAAACCGGCCGTACCCGATGCACAGCATGTGGGACATCGCCTTGAATAACGCCCATGAGTATTGCTCAAGCCAGAAGGCTTCCTGGAATTAGAATATAAAAAATTTGGTCAGTACTGGTTGTTTGAACTTCTTCTCTTATGTCACTTATATGACCTAACAGCCCAGTGTTGGATTTACGAGCAGGCTAAGTAGACTGGCTCTAATTATTTATATTATATAATTTATTTATTCTCTTTCTGATCAGGCGTGTTATTACTAACACTGGTATTTTTTGAGCTACTTGAAAGCATCTGACGCAGCTCAATAACTGTCCTCGTGACTACAGTCATTATTGCACACTAGTAAATTAGGGCGAAGGCTTCCTCACGATGTTTTCCTTCATCGGAAACCAGCGGTGGTGGTCGAAAACGGCCGTACATGAGCACAAACTAAGAAAAACAATTCATGTAACCCCGTCATATAGGTGACAAAATACATCAAGTTGTTTTATGTTGATAAGTTGATGTCAAACGGATGTATGATTTTGGTACCTAATTTCCACAAATTAGATAATTATTGACTTGGTAATTTCTGCTGTCATCCTTTTATAAAATCGGGTTGAAGAGGTTTGACGATTTCTACCTAGATTTATGCCAGCAATAAGTAATTTTAGCTGCAGAAGCAGTCTTAAAACAGTCCTCTGACGGGCTAATGACCTTTCCTATAGTCACAAAGTATCTATATATAAATCATTTCAGAGATCTGCTTACCTGAAGTTCGTTTATTGCGACCCACGAGTTTGGTGGAAACCCTTGCAGCATAGGAACGAGGAATTGAAGACAACCGGACCAGTGTCCGATCAACAACATCATGCAGATTAAGTTGAATATCCGCATGAACACTGATGCCATGTTGAGGAACTGTGAACAGATGGTATCATGATCAGGGCTGGATTACATCACACTGTCGCCTCTAAAGGAAGCCGTGCGGACTGCGCGCGACAAGGACGCTCGAGGTCAAGCATCGCGATGATCTCTACCGATGGATTTGTAAAGTTGTGAAAAATAAAATATGAACGCGTGAGACGAGTCGTCGAGCGAGCATGCGAGGTTGCGGCGTGGTGCGGGTCACGCGGCCGCGGCCGCCGCGCGGTCGCGTGATCCGCACCACGCTCGCCCCGCCGCCTCGCGCGTCGCCCGCGCGGCCGCCGGCGGGACGAGGGTCGGAAACAGAACGCCAAAGAAAGAGAGGAAGCGAAGCGAACGCAGCGGTCTAACGACGCCGGGCGGCGCCGGCAACATGCTAAGCGGGCGAACGAGCACATGCGCGCCGGCTCGTGCCGACCCTGGTTACCTTGAAGATCAGATTGCTTTTGGTGTGACCCTTCTTTTTGGCAACGTCAGAGCTGAGGCGTCCCCTCCGTTCCGTGCGCTTTTTTTGAAGATTCTGCAAGATCTAGAAAACAAGCGAGAAACACGAGATAGTAGGAAGAGAGCAAGGCGCGCCCCGGGCGCGGGCGGGATCGGCGGACTTTATACGTCGCGGGGGTGCGGGTCGGGGGCGGGGGCGCGTGCTGACACACAGGATGCACTAACACCGAGCGGGACTAGGCGCGGGCTAGGCCCCTACTCTAGCGCCGGAGGCTGAGGCATGCAGCTGCACCTGGGAGGCGAGGTCGCGGGAGCCTCCGCTGTCCGGCTCGCGAGGCGCGCTGCGCGGCTTCGGAGCGGGGCTCATCTGCACACAACGCCGTCACTGGTGCGGTGTCGCCACCACCCTCCCCGTACTCCACTTCTCACACTGACTCTCCGCACTCATTTTCATATTCTCTTGGCTAGTGTCTTGTCTTGTCTTCTATTTCGGTTTCACGACTTTTTTATATTATGAACTTCAGTAAATATTATTTATTTATCTTTTTATAACTACTTATAGATTACTGGTATTTTCTATGTATGATTTATTGACGATTTGCTATGTAGTGATTGGTAATGACGAAACTCTATTTTGATATTGAATACGAGTATGAACTTTAATGTTTGTGTTTATGGACATTTGAGTGGCTCGCTAAATAAAGGCAGCATTTGTTTCGAGTTTGTCGTCACGTATTTTATCACGTTTGGCTTTTTTATTTTGTAATGCGTCATCGGCGTCAGCGCATCGTCTAGAGGCTCGAAAAAGCGGCAACATAATATCAATATCGCAAATAAACGTCTTTGGCAGTGTAGGACGGTTCGGGTCGGCGGTCGCGGCGGCGTCGGTCGCGGGCGCGGCGCGGGAAGAGAAAGACATCACGTGACAGCGTGCGGAGGCAGAAAGAAGCTTGCAGAGAAGCAGTAGAGAAGTGCAGAGCGGGACGTGGGCTCACATTCAGTGGGGGCGGGATTAATGGTATAATACAGGATTATAACAAAACTCCATTTACTTCGTTAGGATCACTACTTGCTAGAACAGTTCCAAATCATATTATCACATCCTTATTATCACAATTCTTCATCTCATCTTCTAGTTTATGCATTATCTTATTTAATCCAATATTATAATTATTTAGTAGCGTTTTAATCATGTCGTGTTAGTAGATGTGAGCGTAATGGTGTTAGAGCTGTGTTAGTGGGTAAGTAGTTAGTGGCAACCCAAAGGGATGGGTTAGAAGAGATGATGGCTTACATATACTTCCTCCCATTGTGATACATATCGGACGAGCCTGGACAACCGCAGCAGCCGCACCAGAGAGAGTAGCTTCGCTAACCGCAGTATTCTTAGAGCACGACCCGCGTGAAGGATTTGAAAGCTTTCGCTAAAGTCCTGTCAACACAAAAACACGATTATTACAAAGAACACAACCACATTGAAGCGATACTCTAAAAAAAGAAGAGAGCATCGAAGGTAGCGTTATTATACAGTTGAAGTGTACATGCAGACTTGCTGATTTGAAAGATTTATAAATATCAGCCAAAGAAAAGTGCTGAAGCATAACAATAAACATGTTATAATTATGTTTTGTTAATATACAATTTTGAAATTCGAGTGGAAGATCGAATCGTGAAAGCTTCGTTTGTATTTATACTGCAGGCTTTTTAGCCCGTGATTCTAAAATTAAGCTCTTTTGCTGATGCAAAAAGTTTGTAATCAAAATTTGATTATCCTGTTAGTGTTGAATGTTAAATAAAACAAAATACAATTTGGTCGTGTTGTAAAATTAATCCCAAGTGTTTGAAGTCATGTTATCAATATTTTGAAATCTAAAGATGTCTCAAATTAATATGTTATTAGGAAAGCATAATAGGACATCATGCTATGAGAAAGAAGACATTAAATAAGAATAGACATCGTGCAAGTTTTCATTAAGAATTGGATAAGTAGATAGGTATAACCAAAAGACGACCAGTACATGTTAAGAGTTAGGAGTGCAATCGAAGGAAATATAGAAGAGCAGCCAGTGCCAAAAGTTCAAATGTGCTCATTATAAGTTTAAAAATCTTAAGAAGGAAAGTATCCCATACGATCTTAAAACCTCGAATGAGTGGATTAGGACGAACAATAATATCTAAAACAATCATATGGGTTACTAAATATGTTAAACGTGCAAAAAGTCAGAGGATGTGCTAAAATTAAATTGATTAATATCAAAACAATAGAAAAGTATTCCAATGAAGAATGAATCTAGTGTGCTTGAATCAAACCTTTACATGTTCTCTTAGACCCTTAAAATACGAGATAAAACTGAACGCACGATGTCGTAGGTACTCGTGGCAGTTGGGCCAAAGTTCACAATGAGAAACGAAACCAAAAATACGAAAACAACAACATAATACTGTCTAATAAACAAATAAATTCCCAAGCTGAAACAGAATCGATAACATAAAAGACAGGTTTAAAACTAGTAATAGAACAACACGGCCAAATTGCAACGTACGTTTACCTGGTTGAAGATCAAAAATATATAATCTAGTGGTATACTAGAGATGAGGTCAAGGAAGAACCATGTCCTCAAATAGTGCTTCGCTATTAACTTGGGATCTAATATCACTTGTTCTGCATTATCTTGCTGCATAATTCCTGGAAAGAGAAACATTGGTAATTAATATTCATGTTATTGATGACCGAAAGTTAATTAATGAACATGACAGAGTTATCCCTTCGAATGTCGGCATAGCAGACACAATAGTAAAACAATACATCAGACGCCCGCTCCGGGCGTCCGACAGTTAAAGGGTTAACTATTATGATGCATGCATTATATTTTGCATGTTAATTATTTATCAGAATTTGAATACTGATTTAATTTTAATACTTGGAATTCGGAAATAATACATTATTATATCCGGAAATAACTCGTATCATCGATCATTGATGACCGGATCATCGAGTTAATTAATTATTAAAACTAGTGTCCGACCGAAAATGTATTCAGCCAAAAACGAAAACGCAAAAGAAGTGGCTTTAGACTTGCTATTACATATTAATATTTTCGCTATACAGTGAACAAAACAAACAAGATTTTAATTTAAAGAATAAAACCTTTAGGTTTTATCACCCTCGGCTCTATCTACCCCTTTGGTGATATTATATGTCTAATAAGGTTTTAAATAAAAAAAAAGACAACATACCTGTTCTAAAATTAACAACGATATCTATAAGGAATATGGTGTCGGAGAGACAGTTGAAGGCGATCCAGCGCGTGCTCAGGTCGTCGTTGAAGAAGGAGATGGCGACGGGAAGGATGATGAGGTTGGCGACCAGCAGCAACAACATACATAGGTCCCAGTAGAACCTGCAACAACAAAAAATGAGTGTAAAGTAAAACAGAACAATAAATCAAAAAAAATTTTTTTTTAAAGATTTATTTTTGGAACGAAGTTCTTATCGCGCGTTGCGAAATGGGGCTAGACGGAAAAATTAAGACCAAAAGTTGTAACAACACTTTTTGCTGTAGTTGCCGTGCGGCTTGCACGTGTTTCTCTGTCTGTCTCTCTCTCTTTCTCGAACTTCGTTCCATCCGGGTGTCCCATGACACCTCTCAAGTTTTTTTTCCCAGATTTACCAAGTCATTTTCAAATATGTGAGAGTTTTTTTTAAATTTTGGTATTACATAATTTTGTCTAAAAGTCTGATCAGACTACAAAGCTTGAATGGAGAAACAGAGCTAAGAAACTCTTTCCTACCATAGAAATTGAGTTAATCGCTTAAAAATCTTGCATTTAAAAATGAAATAATATTTTAATAATACCTCTAAGATTTAATGTTTCATTAAGTATGCTTAGATATGTATACTTATGTAAGTATATAAAATGAAACTTTATGTCATAGATTTGAGCCGTCAGTCAGTTGTTTTTCGTTGATGCTTTTCTACTTGTGCCAGGGAAAAATAGCATGTTGCATTTTTATAAGTTAAAAGTTGCAAAATAGCAATTAAATAATTCAATTTATTCTCTCAACTTTACATTAGTAGGAAAACAATAGTTACTCGAACAAAGTACTAAAGTCTCTACAAATCTTCATAAACAGCGTTCGTAGAAGTCATTATTCATAGTAACAGAATAAACTTCGCCTTAGAAGCAAGTTTCAGTTTCAGTCCAGGATACTGTTCTATTTGTTTGCATTTGTCGTAATGAGTTTGTGTTATGCTTTTTTAACCGACTAACAAAAAGAGGAGGCTATCCATTCGGCGCGATCTTTTTTTTATGTATGTTCACCGATTATTTGAAGACGCCTGGACCAATTTAGAAATTGATTTTTTCGTTTGAGATGGTATACTAACGAGGTGGTACCATAGAAATTTTATCAAAATATGTGTAGTTTGGGGTTGAAGTCGGTTCTTAGTTTTGAAAAATTATTAACTTCCTGATAGTGATAGTGATAGTTTCCCATAGTGGTAGGCAGACACAATTAATCTCCATTCGCTACGATCCTGATAATGTATCCGAAAAACAAAAATAATATTTTGAAGTCCTTTAAAAACTGCAGCAGTTATGTATGTGATGTAGTTAACTTTGGGAAGCAGTAAATAATTTTATCGGCGAATGATGGTAGGTGATATCTTATTGTACTTCACTACAGGTTTTTGTTTTAATTATTTTGAAATATTGTATTTTATATAAACATACTGAATAGATCAATCCAGGATTTAATGAGCATGTTTTTTATAAAATACAACATTTTAAAATAATTTCAAAAAGGTTTCTAGAATAGCCACAATGATTTATATAAAACCGCAGTACTGTGAAAGTGGAACAGCGTTATTAAAGGCATTATGGGCCAGTAGGTGGTACTACGTATCAAACGGCCAATCGAAGCTATACTGCCAAACGCATATGCTGTTTCTCACGCAGTAGATAAGCTTGTTTACTATAGTAAGAAGGTAAATTATGTATGTTTTTATGTCGTATGTGGGTATGTATGTTACTACGTATCGCAATACACAAATGACGTCCGTTCTGTGACCAAAAAAGCTACATTCTGAAATTGTTTACACACGTCGGGTGATGATAAAGAAAGTATCGGATCACGTATTTGTCGTTAGATCCGCGATTTTGTAAATTTCTATCTCACGGTGTATTCTGTATATATGTATATGTGTATAATAATATGTATATATATGTGTATGTATGTATGTGTATGAGTATTTATGTGTATTGTACGTATGTGTCTAAGTAAACTTGTATATTTTAATTGTGTATTGTGTATTGGAAGTATAAAGTGTATTTTAAGTTACATCTTTAAGCACTTATCGCAATTAGATGAAATTTTCTATTTTTCCACAGGTTGACTAGTAGAGAATGCATTAAGTTCACCTTTTGTACCATTGTGGTCAATAAAGATTTTCTAGTTGACCTGTCAAAAATACTAAAAGTTCATCAAAAACATCTAATTCTCGATTTTATATTGATTTTGACTGATAAACAAACATTAAAAGATTTAAAACGACACAGCGGGACGGCAGCAGACTTCTGGCTCCGAAGCAGCACAACATGATCACAGCCAAGAATGCAATACAACCGAGAAGATACTGTGATTTAATAATGTTTAACATAGATAAAAATTGCATAATAATTAAAAAATCCGCTGAGGTGTAAAGTTTTTATCTGAAAGTTTCACGGGTCGGTGAGCAGAAAATAACAAGTTATAGTTTCTGAACGATTCTTTTGAGGCTAAAACAGCTCAATGAGTTCCATAATAAGTGAATTTAAAGCAATATTTCTTCAAAGAACTTGAGCAAAGGCATGATTTTATAGATGAATCAAAAGTATTAGGTAGTCCTAGTATACCTAACATCCTCTATAATTTTTCAAAACTAAAACCGTCTTCACTTTCAATCCACACAACCCATTTTGATACAATTTCTATATGATATTTTGGAAGTAAACACATTAAAACAAAAAAAAAAAACATACCGGTCCAGGCGACTTCGAATGATCGGTGAACATACATAAAAAAAATGATGGCGACGAATGATACCCTCCTCTATTTTTGGAGGTTGGTTAAAAAGAAAAAACAACATTTTCGGTAGTTTTGCTGAAACGCTATCATAACTAGCAGCCAGCAGTGGAAGGACCAACACAATTTTATCTGATTAGCTAACAGAGGCCCGATTGACTCCGCAACTGTGCGTGAAATGATCTCATAAGGCGCACCTGGCGACGTCCCGCAGAGACCAAACTGTATTAAAGTAGAGCTAGGAATTGAGCGCAGAAAGTATCTGGATCAATTTGTGAACAAACTCATAATAAAATAATTCGACTTCCTGTATATATTTTTTTACTAATTTAACTTCATACACAAATAACTTGTCTAATGGAGGACTTAAAGCCTAAGGCCTTAAAGGCCTTATCTACCAGTCAACCAAACTGTCTATTGTAGGCTTCTTTTAACCGACTTCCAAAAAGGTTATCAATTCGTCCGAATCATTTATTTTTTAATTGTTTTTATGTTTTATCAACGAATATTGTCCTACATTTTAAAAAAAACTACTGATATTTTTTTGGAAGTCGGTTTCATAGTAAAACAATGCATATCGGCTCATAACATACAAAAGGGTTAATGTCTACAGCATACTGACGTGCGATCATCTAAACAAATTATAAAAGGCCGCACACATGTTTCCGTATTTCCCCATGTTTCTTGAAAAAAGGTTTCAGTTACAAAGACAGAACTATTTGTAAAATTATCCCTCATGATATTAATTTGAACAACTTACCAAGTAACATACAGTAGATTTGCAACCGACAACAGTTTATTGTAGATATTTTTCTGGCCACTATTGCGCGAAACGACGGCCATTACCTACGTATTCCGGCCATATTGTGGTAAGCTGGGAGCTGGTGAGTAATCGCCCCCGCTCAGACTGCTTGACTTTTATGAAGTCACTTTAAAGTAGGGTTGCCATCTCTAATATTTTGCAACCAGGACAAGACGCGTGAAATTCCTGGATTTTAGAGCCCACAAGTCCACAACCCGGACATGTCGCTAGGATTTTTTAAACATAGTAAGTGTAATAAAAACTGCAACTGCGGACGGGGGGGATTGAGCGAGAGCGAGGTTGATTGCGGCGTGCGGGCACAGTGCGGGGCAAGACTTAAAATGATTAAACCCGGACAACAAAAGAAACCCCGCCCGGACGCTCCCCGGATGCCTTCTAAACTAGGACAAATCCGGGGAAACCCAGACGGATGGCAACCCTACTTTAAAGTCTAAACTCCGGCATCGGGCTTTATTACTGCTTTATTTTTAAACTCTGCCCTTGACTTACTTTTGCAATATTCACGGATTTACTTAGTCGGGAAGCGTGTTTTTTTTCATCTTTTTACGCAAATGTAAGTGCCATGGTAGGTCTCAGACTTAATAAAGGTAGGTTTGGTAAATTAAGCCATAAGAGATTGTTAACCCCCAACAAAAATAGGTGTTACAAGCTTGATGCTAATGTCTGGTTGTCTGTCCGTCTGTGTCTTTGTCTGTGGCATCGTAACACTCGAACGGATGGACCAATGTCGACGCGCTTTTTGAACCACTGCAAGTTCCCTGGTTCTTAGCAATGTTTGATGAAAATCGGTTGAGCCGGTTAAAAGTTATTGGGGTATTACGCTGGGAAGTCAACATCGGTTGGAATATATAGTTGCGCTACTCATCACTAGATGGTGTCGTCAGGATTTTTTTATTTGCCTGGCAAATAAACTTGTTAAGTAATAACCAATTTCGAACTTTAAAAATGGAAACAGATTTAAAAAAAAAATTATTTTCGTTTGGTCCTATTGTAAATGATGGTCATACACGTACATACGTATAGTTACATTTACTCATTTTCGTGCGATGTCGCGAAAGTCTGAAACCAGTCACGGTCGCTCTTTTGACGCGACCATGTGATAATAAACCATCTAATAATTAGGTATAAAGGATATAGATATATTACTAGATCGGTATTGCATCAATTTAAATCTATTCAAATTATCTATCATAAATATGTTTCCATATGTATGGGAATGTCCACGTGTCACTAATCGCCATCACGTGGTATTTAGCGTAATATTTCCTGAGCAAATACGTCATACATTCCTATTTCGAAACGGTTAAAATAATTGTTGTTGATTCGTTTTGTTTTTTATTTATCCGATATCGCAGAGGGACGTTGAAGTGAAGCCTAAGAATTTTAAAGTACTTACATTACATACATACTTTTGAAGTAGGTAAGATGTCACTTAGTTTATCTTAGAATGGCATAAGCTACCGGTTTATAGGTATATGCATTCATACCTTATACATGCTTTGTCAAAGGAAATAACAAAAAAAAAACCGGCCGATATCACACAGGGAGCATCAGAGCCAGTGGATGTAGAGTGTAAAAGAAATGGTACAGACATACTATTTATTCCTTTTATTCCTAAGGGGCTGCTCTAACCAAACAGAGCCTAGGGCCGCAAGACAAGATAGAAAAGCTAACATTTTAACATGATTCGCATTTTTGATCGGCTTTTACGATCTATCTGCAAGGAAAAAGAAGCAGCTGTTGTATTCCAACTTTTTTCTTTTCTCCCAGACCAGCATGGAAGAAAAGCATAGCATCAAAGATGTTTACCAAGATCTTTAATGATTTAAGTTTGCTGATTTACTTAGTCCTAGTTTTATTTTCTATGTTTCCAAACCAAGATCATTCAAAGGTCTAAATGTTATATCTCAATTTAAATTTATGTAAAGGGAGATTAATCCCAACCTAATGAATAAAGTACTTATCTAACTTGTATTTTATTAACACACAAATCTTTAATACAATTTGTATCAAGGCAAACACCGTTCTAGTTAAATTACTGCGTCTGTTTACGTAAACTTAAGATAGATCCAATATTTTTCTACATGTTTACCCAGCCAGTTCAATTTCATCCCAAAATGTAATACCGCAGAAGTATTTGACCAATCCGCTTGGCACGAGTATAAGTATCGGCAAACAAACTCAGCAGGCGTCGCGATATTGCTACGAGCTATACAAGATGTAACAAAATATAATAAAACTATATTTCGAATATCAGTCAAAGGTTATATTGATATAAATGTAGATAAATTTACGAAATACAAGTCGAGTTATAAGAATAAAGAAAACAAAAGAAAAACAATCATTTTTGTATTTCACGTTAATATTATGAAACAGTTTGTTTGAAAAGTCATATTACGAGACGAGTTTTTAACTTTAAAAAAAGAAGGAGGATCAATTTGTCGTGATCTTTTTTTATGTGTTTTCACCGATTATTCGCAGACGCCTGGATCGATTTAGGAAAATCTTTTTTTGTTTAAAAGGGTATATTTGCGAGGTGGTCCCACAGAAACTTTATCAAAATCAGTTATGTAGTGAAGTCGGTTTAAAATTTTGAAAAAAATTAAAAATAGAGGGAGCCTGAAGAAACTTTGTTTTGTATGAAGAAGACTTATGAGAAGGAAGGGAGCAACGGATAAAATTACTACGGACTCAATAAGATTAGAAAAGGTTGACATGCTTTCCTGATCCCACATAATCGTGGGATAAGCATAAGGCAGAAGAAGAAGACTATAAATGGATTTATCTATCCCCTGAAAGCCGGGTGCGTATTGCTTGATATAATTACATTTTATATATTTACATTTCAATAACGTTCATAAGATATAATGTTAATTTGACATAATCATTAAGGTATATATTTTTAATAGCTATAATATTCATTACATTTTCATTTTAAAAAGCATAAAATCATTTATATAACGTTTATGTACACTAAACATCACCTGTTATACAACTTGTGCGGTATACAGGACAAAAAGTATATCATTCAAAAAGTATATTGTTGAAAAGAGATATCATTCAAAACATATAACTATCAAAATCATATTGTTTAGAAGATATATGACTTAAAAACCATACCATCTAAAAAGTATAGACAGACGAAAATAATTCAAATTTGGGAAATCTCATAAACTTTAATTTTCCTATAAGAAAAACTCAAGGTATAGGATAGGTTTATAAAGGTGCAAAGTTTAAACAAAGAAGTAGGCAATGTCCATTAAGATATTTTATTACATAAAAGAAACTGTGAATAAGATACCCAAAAGTGGGGGCTAACATAAAAATAAAATATCTAAATTTGTCAGTAAACGATTAGATTAGTAAAAAAATCTGACTAGAAAATAGTAAAAAAAGAAGTCATATCATAAAGGCTACAAAAACTAACCAATTTTTTTATTAAAAAAAAATCTTGCCAATAGCCAAGCTATGAAAACAAATTTTTCACCCAAGCCTCAAGGTATAAAAATTTGGATACACGTACAAAATGCGCGCGCATTTTGTACTTGTAACCAAATTTTCCGCCCAAGCCCCAAGGTATGAAAAATTTGGTTACACATACAAAATGCGCGCGCATTTTGAATGTGTAACCAAATTTTTCGCCCCAGGCCCAAGGTATGAAAGAAATAAAAAAATAACTAACTTATTTTTTACGAACCGAAGCCCGCGACTTCGCTCGCGTGGACTTTATGTCTCTTGAAAATGCTCATCAGGCTGAACAACTTTTACTAAGGCACCATTTTTATATCTCTTATAGTTTAGCTAGACCAGTATAGTTCTGCATCAGGTGTTCTTCCAAAATTATTTATACCCTGTATGTTGCCCAGGCTTACAGCTATATAACTAAAAAAGTTTAATTTGAATCCGTCCAGCATTTCCGGAGATTAGCGTGTAATAACAGACAAACAGACAGACTTTTTTTAAATTCTTACTCCATTACTATATCTCCTTCGACCTAATATTTTTTTTGAAATATATCTAATGTACAGACACTTTTTTACTGTTTTATTATATGTATGATATAGATTTAATTTCACTTATTATTGTTTAGTCTATTTTCATTGTAAGAGTAACCATTCACAAGTAACTATTATATTCGCACTTATGTTTTATTTATGGCTAACAAACTAAAATTTGAGGAAGGAAATTATCTATTAATGTTAATACGTAATCAGTAATTACATTATGTGATTGCGACATATTAATATATTGTTTTCAACCCTCCTGCATTGGCTTGTCTTAATAAAATTATCCGCAACATACTGCCAGGCGCTATATCAAAAGTTTGTTATATCTAATGATGATTATATACAAAGAATCTTCTACTAATCGATTCATATACGCAATGATTATTATGCTTAATAATATATCTACAGAAAGTTTGTTATACGTAACGTAAATAGATTTCGAGAATTTTATACGACTTTAAATGTATACGAAAGGTTTGTTAGGTTAAATAATTATTATTTAAACGATTTTATGGGTTAGAAAAGTATGATTTATGATTTTTATCTTTATTGATAATTATACCGACCAAAATTATACATTTCGTTGGTATTTATTCAAAATAATATATATATTGTTGTTCTGTCTTATATTACTTACCCCTGAAAGCCCCCTAAAGCGATTGAAATGTTGTCCTGAGCTGCTAATATACGTGAGTAAATTTATCAATTTAAGTATGTAAATATAATTTTTTTTTAGAAATTAGTAGAAGCTAGTAAGGATAAGAAAATCTACTTATATTAGACATAAAATTAGTACATTATCCCTGATTACCAGTATAATACGCGGCAGTTTAAGCGGTCGTTACACGGAATGGCTCATCATTGCAACCATCTAAAGCGTGATAGGTCATTTCAGAGTCGAAATGCTTCGGATGCTAATAAAATGTAGCATTAGGTGGTTTACCAATTAAAAATAATGCATTAATATGTTAAATTAATGGAAGGGCAAATCAGAGCTAGCCCCAAAAACTTTCAAACTTGTGTTATTGGAAGCTAACTCAAGGATAAGTGTACTCTTATTTAGTTTATTTATTCACGAATTTTTAATTGGTAATTGTTAAATATTTTCTGCTTGGTCTAATGGTTGTCCGAGAAAGAATGCCATATGGAATTAGGTCCGCCACTTGTACGTTTTTTTAAAACTGTGCAATAAAGATTAAATAAAATAAAAATAAGATACTGTATGTATTTTGTGATATATATTTAGGATAATAGGAAAAAGACCTTTTATTTAACTTATTGTTTGGAAATTGAACCCAGAAATTCCGTGATGCGGACTAGCGTGTTAACTTGTGTTATATATAAAGCCGCGAAGGTAAAAATATGACATAAGCTCAATCTTTTTTTAATAGTTATTTTATAACCAGATACGTTATTAGTGCAAAATACTATATACACCGCTTAACACACCGCTTATAACACATAAGAACCCACGCAATTCTAAGTATTAAGAAAATCTTGTCCTGCCCGCCATTTCGCTTTCTACAACTTAAAGTTTAGCAGCAGGCAATAATTCGCTCCGAGAAGTACTCAAGGGGCATATAGTAAAACAACCACTTGAGTATATGTCTGGGTATGTACTACACATCTAAAGCTTCCTCTTGAAACACTCTAGCTGATGATAAGAACCTCATTGAAAACCGTTTATAAGATCTAACCATCACATATAGATAGATAGAGAGGGACAAATGGCGGCGGGAAGCGTGTGTCTTATAGTATAGTAGTAGTATGTATCGTTTGATAATTAATGGGAAAACTTAAAGAGACGCAAAATATATCTTTCTCGACATACACAAATAAATAAATCAGACACAAGGCTATAAATACATCACAGACTTCGTTCTAGTCCAATTTAACAAGCGCAGGGCAATTATTCATTGAATTTGATTTGTCAGCGCTGCCGATGCCAGCGCCAACTAAACCCCAGCCACACGTGATTGCACTATTCAATGCAACAATAAGTGCATCGAATTAGGGTTAATTAAAGCAATTTACATTTGCTTCGAATAATGTCAACACGGGAAATTGAACTTTGTTCCATTAGTAATAAAGAAAATAAATAACCTGATTTTTAAATCTAGTAAAATCAATTCCAGACTTTTCCTAGGAGATTGACGTTATGTCTTCAAAAATCATCAGGTCATTTTTTGTTTCGACTGCCAGAGAAGCCAGAGGATTTGGCCTACACTCTTAAAGCCGGCCAGATATGTTGGGGTGCTGAGGTTTATAAACTTCGTCTAGCGTGTATTTACTAACTCGCCTTCTACACAATCCACGGGAATGGAGTGGTCCTCTACCCGACTCTTTCTACATACGGTAGGAAGGCAAAAAGCTTTACTAAACACTAAACCATAAAATAAATTAAACCTTACCCATGCCTGTAGTGGTTTTATGATTCTTTATCACCAAGTTATACTATCCATTTGTTTTCGATCAAGACTTAGTTTTTGTTTGATGATGAACTATTGTAATTGAATCAAGTAATAGATTTTGGTAATCATTTTATTTCATTTTATGAAAAAAACACAACAACTGAATTGTATTTTTTTAATTTCAAGGGGGAAGGTGTAGTGTGGTAGCATAGATGTAAGAGTGTGTATGTTTAAGAACCTATATATTTTACGAAAGTATTGAAAAATGAGGAGTATAAAAGTAATACTCGCTGTGAATAAACTGTAACATGCTTTTACCTGACTGTAACAGTAGTGTTGTTTTTCGATGTATAAGGCAATTTGAAGCATCATTACGTCAAATCGTCCCGCCCCAATAAACATTGTCTCCACGAAAGAATCCGGGACATAACTCCCACGGAAGTTTACGAGGGCGGATGGCCCGTTTTACTGCCACTATTTAGACAGCACAATGGACAACATTGACATACCTACTCGGACAACATACGACACGGGAACAATGCTGTAAATATTTTATTGCGTACACTTTTTAAAGGTAACAACGGGAAATGAAAAACTCTACAAAAACTAGAGCGAATTTTGTTTTGAGTTTTCTTCTAATATTCATCAATTTTGAAATTTACAGGGTAATGAAATTACGTTAAGTTGACACTTAAGTCTGTCAAAGATGTGCCTTATAAAGTGACGAGGCGCCGACGCTTTGATTGCAAATTTATTTTAATTAAATTTTATTTTTAATTTGAATTAAGTAAATAATTTATTTGATTTAGCACTAAAATAAAGATAAATTGCTATTGTATATTTACACTATAACTGTAAGAGTATGGACACCAATTAGGTGTTTATACTTTTTTGTCATAAAAAGTTATAAAACTATGTTGTATATTGTAATCAAACCAAAAATCTAAATGCATCGTAATACCGCTGAAATTCCATTTCTTTCTTGCAACTGTGCAGATAAAAATCTCATTAAGTGTGGCAATAAAGTGGCAGATGCCGAGAGTGGAGCTTGGGAGCATTTGGGGTTCAGCACAAAATATTAAGGAAAGAGAAATTTTACTTTATTATTAGTGTCAGTCATAAAAGAATCAGTGTCACTCACAAAAGAAGCACCAATTATCATATTTTTTCCTGATATTTTGGTTAATAAACGAAACTGCTGAACTGATTTTGATATACAAAAGTGAAAAAATATTATATAAACCAAAATGTTTTCCACGCAAAGAAAAAATCAAAGAGATGGACTCTGTAAAATCAAAAAGAATCATGAAATTGGTTACCTACGCAAAGGATTTCAAGCACAATACTCGTGTGACGGCGCGGCGTGGTCGACGTCGGCAGAGTAGAATAAAAAAATTTCATCAAGGCGAATAAGGAGGTATACCTACCTATATACAGATAACAGAGAACGGGAAGCATCCTTCTGCGATCACTATGCAACCCTCTCTTCATTGGATCAGCCCCTCTCATCCAGATGTGGAATGATGTAGGCTATACAGAATAAAAGTTTAATCCATGCCTTTGATATTGTGTTAACTAAGTTTCTGTAATTTCCATTTTTGTAGCTTCGTCTTGGTATACTGCCGCCGTTAAAAATGCGCGAGTTCGCGCCAAAACTGAGCCTTGTGCCTGACAGAGTAGTAAACACAGACATTTTATTTGTAAGAAAGAATACCATTGCGGCATACAAAGATATTTGGAAAAGAAACTTGGAAAATGCATTTCTTTATGAGCAGTTACGCTTATTCAATATGAACTATATTCGCCGCATGGAGCTTAATATAGTGACAAATTAATAAGTATATATAGGTAGGTAGAACTTAACACTGATTAGAGAGAACGGCCGAAGAAAAGATGGATGGAGTGTGTTAAGGACGATATGGATAAAAAGAATGGGACAAATACCTTGACAAAGGATAGAGAAAAATGCAACAGACTCACATGCTGTCCCGACTCCACGTAAAGTGATATAAGATTAGAAGGTAGAAGAAGAAGAACTTACAAATGATAAGTAATGAAGATGACAGGTATCTTACTATAAATTGAAGAGTTTTGATACACGTTTGGACACAAGCTAAGGGGCTATGGCAGCTGCTTTGGAAATCTACTTACATTGATAGGAATATATATAAATATAGAGGATGTAACCTCGTCTATAACCAAATGTAAAATCTAACACCAAAAGTCCTCGTAAGATACAATAAGTAAGGTAAGATTGTTAAGTGGTTATAGCAATTTCATCAGCCCATTATGTATTAATAGAATGTCTACACTCGCAGCAACCTCAACTTTTCATAAGTGTAATTTAGTTCACCTGACCTTTCCTTCTAGTTGCATTATTTAAATTTCATTGCGCAGGAAAGGGTATAGAAGCCAGGCTTATTGTAATATTTGAAGCTCAATATCAAGGTCTGCTTGTGTAGGGCAACGTTTTATTTGACATGGCGTTTTACTGTTTAGGAACTAAGGTGGGAATTGCCATTATTGGGGGCCCAATAATGGCGAACCATGGCATACCCGGAGGTCGCGGGTTCGATTCCCGGCGGGGGCAACGACTTTGTGTTGTTGTCCTAGTTTGGTTAGGACATTGTTGGCTGATCACCTGATTGTCTGATAAGTAAGATGATCCGTGCTTCAGAGGGCACGTTAAGCCGTCGGTCCCGGTCACTGTCTTTGACATTGGTCGTTACCTAAAACCATGTCAGAGGCCTTTAAGGTGGTTTAAAAACTCTGACACTAGTGTCACTAGTGTCTTGAGTCAATAAGAAGAAGAAGAAGGGGGCCCAAGCCCTTGATCAGGGTAGAGCGTTGGAGTTCAGTACTTGAGTGCTTGGTTTTCGGTCTTTAAGAAGTTAGATTCCGCGACGACGGCACACTTCAACTGAATTAAACTTCAAAAACACACCATATTGTTTTCGCTTTCACAAAACACAAACGTGTGTTTTCAGCATAATCAGCGCTAAGGTACTACTGATTACAAAAGCAACAAAGAATATCCTAGAAGCACTGATGTGTCTTTAAAAAACAACGTCAAAATTTAAATGATCGCCATGATAGGCCACTCGCTATAACGACCGCTTAAATTCGCCTGTGATACCGGTAATCAGTGCTAATGTACTCTGATTAAAGTGATGTGACAAAGACGGTAATCTTTCTATAGAATTAGCCGTGTTTGAAGTTAATGGAGGATCGTGTTGGCCTTTTGTTCCTGGCTTAGGCACCGTACGTGATGTAGATAAAGACGAGATCTGTTTACTATTTAGAAACATTATTCTTACACCTATTTAGCAGTAGTTACTACGGAGTTCTAAATCAACCAGTGAATCGATGTTTGAGTGAGGAATTAGTTCTCGTTCATTTGGATCCTACTATACAGGCTTTTTATACGTTAGCTTTTTTTAAAAATTTCAATGAATAATAATAATTTGTAGCATTGGGGAAGGTAGATTTCCTTGTCTAAGAGCCAGAGCGTACTTGTGATTTTCAATCAGGCGATAGTTAAATCTTTCTGGGATTCAGGATGGCATTTGTAATCGTTAAATGCGCGCCGGGCCATATAAGTCTATCGCCCGATTAAAAATCACAAGTGCGCGCCGGCTCTAAGGCCTCAGACAGACGGGCGACTCGACCGTTGGCAACAGTCGGCGACAGTCGCGACTCTGTAATGAAATGGAATAAAATATGTATCTACTTAAATATACCTACGAGAACATTTGACCTATGAAATTAACACTGTTCACTGCACAAGTAACAACCAGTACTACTTACTAATTGCGGTCGTTATGCCGAATGGCTCATCATGCGGACTATCTAAAGCGTGATAGGTAATTTCAGCGATGGAATGCCATGTAATAAAATTGTGATGGTAACTTCGCCGTACCTATTTGCAATTATACTTATTCCGTCTTATTATAAAACGCAGATTAACTTAATTATTTGGTTATAACAATTATCCGCCCAAAACAAGATTACTTTGCCTTTCGTAGAACACGCGGGGCATTTATTAAGAGAAAAAAAAATTATTTGACTACCTATAAGGTTTAGTTTGGGAGAGAAGCCGGTTTTAGTTTCTATCATCTATATAGGTATACTAAAATATACCTAATATTAACGTTTTTGAAATTAAGAACCCTGCCTTCAGGGCTGACCTTGGGAACGCTCTTGTCCTTTCATAGCTATACTGTAACAATCGAAAAAATTAAGATGCTTTTAAATTGAAATGATACGTAGAATTTAACCATTTCTACTTTATGGACTTGTCAAGTTGACTTGGAAAGAAGCGCTAGAACAAACATCGCTCTAGCAAAACTCTAGCAGAAGTTCTCTTTAACATTGCACTAAAGTTCTAGCAAATATAGGTAAAATTTTATAGGTATACCTACTTAATTTGCTATTCAACGTCTGCTTAGACACGCTGGTTTTTGTATGTACATTTTTTCAGCAAGCTTTCGTGGCCGAGCACCCTAGGAATTTCGAAATTTTTCGTATCGGTCGTTTTTCGTACTGGACGTTTATATTTTATGTCATTAGTAGTGTAAATCTTACAAGCGTGGTGTAAATAATATCTCGTTTTGAAGGTTTAAATCCATTTCGGGTCGCTGAGCCAGCTGGTACCGGTACGTACATATATATACATCTCTAGGTACCTGTATAAATACTAGATCTCCATTTGTGCAGTGAACTGATCATATTTACACTTATGTGATTGAAAGAGTGATGCCTATAGATAACTATTATTTTTATTGTTAATACAGGCATTATGTACACATGAATAATTAGGTTTTGACCTAGATATTATAAACTTGATATTAATTGTGTTCTGTGTCAGATGCGTCTAACTAATCGATGAGTATATCATATATATATCTGTATATCATAGCTCCCGAAGAACTACCAATATTTATGATGGTTTCTGTATTCTGAAGCCGTGTGGTTTTCGGCAGAGTAGAATAGGGCCACTCCAAGTCCTCCCGTGGATGTCGTACAAGGCAACTTAGGAAATACAAGCTATAAAAGCTTATAAACATCAGTGCTACCTCTTCAATCCCGTCTAGCCAGCGAGGAGAATGTAGGCCAATTCCTCTGGCTGCTCTGGCCAAGTATGGCTCTAGTAGAACAGAGAGGGTCGTACTCCTGCAGTAAAGACAAAAATACCTGACGATGATGATCATGGTTCCCATGGTTTGTCAAGTTTTGTAATTCTAAAGCATGACCAAGTTGATTTGAAAAGCCATGGGAAAACATGATGTGAGCAGTTGTAGAGGCTTATATCTCGAAGCAGAATTTTCATGCAACTAAATAAATAATAAGAAGAAAAGAAAATTAAATGGTTATAGACTAATCAGTTCGTTTCTCCTTGGGAATCCTCTTTTGATAAGTACAAAAAGTATTCTATTTATTAGATATCTACTTAGTTTTTAAGGGTTGTAAACTTCCAAAGAAATAATGGAGCACTCTCCCTCACTTTGTAAGTTAAAACTTATTTTCTCCGAACCTACAGAAATAAAGTTTGAATCCGTTTCGTTTCCCAACTTATTTACAATTACGAAGGTGTGTTCTTGAGTTTCTGCACTGAATAAATATAGTAGGAATTCTCTACAGTGAACAGTAGATAAACATCTTTTAACAATACTTTATCGAGTATTGATGATATCTGAATTTATTGCCGACATGTATTGAATACTAATGTGGCTTTGTCTGAACGGAAAATTTCGATAGTTCTAAGAATAAATATAGCAAATAAGTAAGTGATGTAAGAGAAATAAGTTAAAATTGTGTGGAAGCATTTAACTCACATATTATTTTATTACGTTTCCATGAAGCGATATCAAAAAAGTCAAGTTAAGTATTTTCTTTTTTCTCATTCTCCTGTTTTCTATAATTGGCTTGTCAAGTAATTTATCAAAAAGATCTGATTCGCAATCCTTTTCGAGGAATAGCCTCTAGGAGAAGATTTCTCAAATCAGATTTTAAAATAAGGTCTTACCTATTTAGATATTTGCAAAAAACCCATTGACCTTTATTTTCAAGCAAGGTCAAGCTTATTTGAGGAAGTGATGTCACGATGAAGATTTTTTGAGTAAAGTTGGCAATTTCCACTTTCAGTACTGTACTGAAGTGCCATTTTTGAAACGCGATGTCACCTAAATTACTGGTTTTTTCCATACAAAAACCGTTCGTTTAATGACTCCACGTTTCAAAAATGGCACCCCTGTATTATATGTCACTGTCACTGTCATCTACCAACACAACAATTTGACAACAACCAACATCAGACGGTAATTTAAACAGTAGACATTGACAGTTGACAGATGTCATTGTTTTATTAGCGCTAAATTTAAACTTCGATTGCAGTGTGTCGTCACTTCCGGTGTTTTGTTTAAAATTATATAAAAAAGTCCTGATAAAACGTAGAATTTTTATAATCAAATTACTTTCTTAAAATTGTCTATATTTTCGATTAAAGGCACTTTTAACACTTTCATATTTCTTAGTTGACAAGCTAATTGTAGCTGGGACCTTATGTGTGAGATCTTAGTACAACTTTATGAAAAAAAAAGTGGCCAAGTGCGAGTCGGACTCGCCCATGAAGGGATCAATAGCAACAAGTAACAGAATATAAAAAACTTGTAGTATGTTTTTATATATTTGAGTTCATTGAATGAAAGGTAAATTGCGGTTTACGATTTATGACGTAGGTATTAAAAAAATTAGATCTTGATCGATGGAAGTTTGCATGGTAATGTACTCATCATATGTTTTTTTTAGTTTTATTATTCTCTTATTTTAAAAGATACAGCCCACCCCGAGTAACTTTTACTACTTTGAAAGTGATTTCGCGCAATCTTTTCAGTTTTGAAAAAAATGACGTATGAAACCTCAATATCATTTTTAAAGACCTATCCATAGACACGTATGAGTTTAATGAAAATATTTTTTTGAGCTTCATTTCTAAGTATGGGGTACCCCCAAAATGTATGTTTTTTTTCTATTTTTGTGTGAAAATCTTCATGCGGTTTACAGAATACATCTACTTATAAGTATCAACAGTATAGTTCTTACAGTTTCGGAAAAAAGTGTCTGTGACATACGTACGGACGGACAGACAGACATGATGAATCCATAAGGGTTTCTTTTTGGCCATTTGGCTACGGAACCTCAAATGTTGTCTTTCGATAAAGGAGCGAACTACGTAAAACAACTGATAGACATACAATGTGAAATAGTAAAACAAATATTGACTACAGAGGTCGCACTCCGCAGGAGTCGCAAGCTTCCGGCTTTTACGATCTGTGCGGAAAGAGAAGCAGCTCTAAGTTTTTCCATTTGTTTCAGACCAGCATGGAAGAAAGAGGGTACACTTTTGTACTTAGTACGAATCAGAATTTACTGCAAATCACTGTTTTACAAGATGTTACATTACAAATAGTACAAGTAACGCCCTGAAAGGGCACAGCAAACAGTACTTTGTGTATCTAACGTGGAAGGGACATATACCTGTAATAAATCGAACCACGGGCTATAAGAAGAACACTATAGTATAATAAAATTAAAATAACAGACTAAAATTTTAAAAAAAGTAGGCATTTCCATTCCATACTAAAGTGCAGCCGCCGCCCGCCCTGACAATTTGTATGGGAATGTCGATTTTGTTTTTTTTTTAAATGTTATTTTATAGTCATTATATTATGGTAATAGATTACTAGCTATGGAGCCTGTTTTACGATTTATTACGGGTATGTCCCTTCCCAGCTGTATAGTAATTGGGAGATCACTGACATTTTGCATATCTTACACACATACATTAGTATTACTTTGCCCTAGGTACTGGCAGGTAAGGCTTAAAAATATTTTTCTCACGTGTCAAATCAAATCGCACATTACCTAGTTGCCGTGAAACGCTAACGACTAGTATTATCCCATAATGTGCGAGTACGGTAAACACAAGTAATGCGCTGTTTTGTAGCCAGTGCATTGTCTGCTGCATTAGCTATGCAACTTAATGTAACCGCGCACGTCATCCGTCAGTTGATGTGTTTATTTCATACATTAGAAACTGCACCGAACGGTGCCTGTGGCGAAAATTTACAAACGCGTACCAGAGCTCGCGTAGCATGGCACCGTAGCTAAACTTAGTTGAAGATCATTCGCGCAACTGACTAGTGCCATCCCATAGTAAAGTCATACATGTATTTTTTTCATAATTGTTTTACGGCTCTGGATACTAGTCCTTTAGAGACAATCTATATTTTTTTCCCTTCCTTATTCTTAGTCCTACTAACCCTAACCTATACAAAAGATGTGGTGTAAGTCCTTTGACTGCTTCTGCCTTATAGTGTTGCCACTCGATAGTCCACTATCGATAGCCTATCTATAGACTATCGTTATTTTAAATAAAACCGATACTATCCATAGTATCGACAAACAAACTATTCGATACTATCGATAGAATTGCGTTTCATAAACTTGGAAGTATCGATAGTTTGTTCGTCGTCATCGATCGATACTATCAATACTATCGACAGTATTGTTGGTTATCTATTGCTCTAAAACAGCTATAGAATCGATACCATCGATTCTTTGGCATTTTTCGATTGACACTGTCGATTGTAAATCTATCGATTTTTGACTGCTTCTTTACATTCTTAAAACCTACCTGATAAAAAATATTTTTATATTTCGATCTAAGTTTCTTGGGACTGCCCACTTTTGTATGGTTACAAACGCTAAATTGCGTGAAAGGGTAAAATCCAAAGAACAGTCTCTCTGTTGATAAAATCAATCGAACTAAGACAAACATAAGTCTTTTTGATATTATAAATTTATTAATCAGAGCTTAAATGAAGGTATTCTTTATCCATGTAATAGTTAAACCTCATATCATATAGCAACGTCTGTTTAATGAAATTATAACACGGTACTGTCTGAGGTTTATTTCTCGTAATAAATTACTTTAGTTTACAGTTTCGCGTTTCGCTGAAGCTGGGAGATACAGCTTAATGATACTGCAGCAGAATAGCGAGACTTTAATAATTTGGTAGCACACACCACCTCTACTAAAACTGCAAACTTTCGTGTATATGTAATGGAGTTGCTCTTTAAAATCGCATAAGGATTTAATTTATACTTTCAGGCACACGGTTGTGTTTCTCGTTCAAATTCGGTGATGCGGCTAGCAATCCATCAGTTTGTTTGTTTGTATAACTTTATTGTAAGTACTAAATAATAACTATGAAAATTAAACAAAAACGGGTAAATAGGCTTTTGAAAGATCTTTGTTTGCAGCTAATGATCCTACCTAAGTGGTAATATTAAAAAAATAAAGGTCCATGAATATTGATAACAGAATAACGATGTCATAGATCATATAGTTATTTTACTACTTTATATCTTTATACATATACATATTTAATTAAGTGTTAATTTTTTTACAACACCATTTCGTGCTCTAAATGTGTAGCGTACGAGTATACACCGCTTGCATTAGCAGCCATGCAAACCCGCTTATGCAATATTTGCTAGAAAGCACATCGAGGCTTTAGCAAACATCGGCTGTTTCTATTGACACGCATCTAAGGTTCGTACCACACATAAGGCTAGTATTTTTTTAACCGACTCTGATAACAATATCTGTGGAGTAACGTGTGTAGAGTTGGTTAAAAGAAATACTAAAAAGAACAGATTTTTAGATATAGATAAATCTGATTACTTTTATTTCTACCATAACTATAATTTATTAAACTGTATCGTTTGAAAATAATATGTCTGTATTATCTTTACATTTATCGACAAATAAATTAGTTGGTAACACAATTGATGATTTCGTTTTTTTTATAGAAGTTAATTAAGTAAATTTGTGCACATGTATTTTTTCTGGTACATATATTTTTATTCCTAAAGTTAAGTGTAGTAATAATAAATAGATAATGTAAGTCCGCCATTTGTTAAAGTGTATTTTAACTTTTAACAATAAAGTGTGCCTAATAAACAAATAAACAAGTACGAGTATAAACTTTTAAAACTGAAATGAAATACATAACGTCAGTTAAAATAACATTTTGCCTTACTCTACGTCTACGTGTGTGGTTTCTTGACACAGACAAGACAAGCATTTGTAATACAATTTCACTTTGATGCACTTTCACTTCTTCGAAAACATGTGTCATAAAACCAGACAGGAATTACGGGGACAGAGAACTTACATAATAGAACTTATATAAACAATACATTTGAAAAATAATAAAGACTAATTCTTTATAGACTTTGTCCATAAATGAAGTCCCCTAGCGTGTTAATCTGTCTGTACTGGATAAGTTCAGAAACTGCTAGACCGATTGTAGCATAGTTTTCACTAGCATGTAGTGCAGTTTCACTGGGAAGATTTATCTGGATAATACATACCCGACTACCTGTGCGTAGATCGTCCTTTACGTCAAAATAAATCTTTATCAGTCTACCAAGATCTAGAAGACGTGGATATAAATATTACAAAAGTTCATAATACTTTAATTCAGTACAACAAAGAGCTCTGCAACCTATTTAGCTTCTGTTTCGTCTCGAATTCGATTCCTCGAAATGCTTGGATGGCATGATTCACGGCAGTCTAGACCACTTAGGAGTTATATTACTAATATTTTAGCAGCGGTTCTCAAAATATGCTCCGCAAAATTCTGGGGCTATGAAAACCCTCTATTCCTCGATGATAAGTCAGTCATAGAAAGTACATTGCTTGCCTCCCCAAGGATTTTCAAAAATACTGATTGATAGCAGCACGCATCCAGAGCTTTCCTAAAACCTTACGAAGATGTCCGATTACTTATTAGGAATTATTACGAAGAAAAACACAAAATAAACCTCCTTCCCTGGTCGGCTGCAATCTATGCATGGTATAAAACGAAGTCCCGCATCACGTTCTTGATGTGTGTCTGAAGTCTGAACGCTTTAACTGATATAATGTTTATATGTATTGATATTGATACGGTTTTCACTATAACACAGTTCGTTTATTGATTGCCGGAGGGTGAAACCAACAAGATTATTTTTTTTCGGATAATGTGTTGCAGACTTTCTGTCTGTAGAGAAATTAAAAACTCATTTTCTGTCGCAATGTGGCATAAACAGGACTTCTGTTTATGAGACCGAATGGAGTAGAGATTTTGAGACTCATTTTCTGAAGCAGAAATGTCATTTGTTTGGATTTTCCCCAAGTTTGAGAACCGCTGCCATACAGGATGTTTACAGTTTACCTTAGAATTTGCTTTTGTAGACTAACGAAACGTTTGTCTGTGTAAAATGTCCTTAGCTGCTTTGCTTCAATAAAAAATAATCTAGTGGTATACCTTTAAACGAGCAATTCTTGTATATTTATTTATAAATTTCTGTGATCTCGAAAACGGCTCTAACGATTTCGGTGAAAATTGGTATATAGGGATTTTCGGGGGTAAACAATCGATCTAGATTATTCTTATGTTTGGGAAAACGCGTGTTTTCGAGTTTTCATGCATTTTTCTTTCCACGCAGAATATGGTTCCTAATTTCGTGGCACCGGCCGCTATCAGTTTGGCTCAGCAGTTTAACATGCAGACCGACAGACAGACAGATGCTAGAAAGAGTGTTACGGGTTCGAATCCCACTCGGTGTCTTACTTTTTTTAATTTTTATATTCAAGTTTATATATAACTTTTTATTTTGTATTGTTTTTCGACAAGTTTAAAAATATGTAGTTATTGTTTGAGATGTAACCGAGCAAAGCTCGGTCGCCCAGGTACTTTTTGTTTAAATGTTGTCTTGGTTTCTAAAGTAGCATTGGGCTCGATGACCTTCTTAAATTGAAATAATTAAGCTAGTTGATGGAAAAAGTTAATCTTGCAGGGTTAGACCATCGAAATAAAATAAAACATGTTCAAAAGTCGAATTAAATCTAGTTATTAAAAAGAAATATATTTTTTTCATGGTGCAAATTACCCAATAAAATAAATCTTTACAAACTTCATACGTTTTCTGATAACAATTTTATCTACATAAACTTTTTACATAACAAGTAGGCAATGGTTCCCAATCGTATGTTGTCGAAGCCCAACTGAATCGAGAACGGAATCGGCAGTAGATTTGTTGCCGTCACTTACCTGTCTAACTAACAGACTATCGGATGGGGTCTTCTGGGAGTTGGTGTCTAGTCTAGCAAACTACCGTACCAGCACTGTCCCAAGGCAACTTGCATGTTCAATTGTATTAACATTTGAACATGCAAGTTGCTCTGGGATAGGATTGAGTCTTCGGAGCAAGTCACCTTCACTTTCAAGTCTAGTCGTTTGTAGATTTAGCATTTAATACAGAATTAGTCATGTCCAGAAGAGGGCGTTACATGAAGTTGTCACAGACCGCCTAAACGAATATAACTAGCGGTCCGGTTATTTAATAATCATCTATAACTTAGTCTTAAAATAGTATTATTGGAAACCACATTCGAAAATTCACTACGTAGTTAAAAAGATCACACCTATATACATACATACAAAATACTGATAACATTAGATAGGTACAAGAACAAATAAATAAAATATTATAAAAAAGTGCATATATCAAAATTGTATAAAAAAAATTGTTATTTATACGATAATATGACCAAAATCTTCGATTTAAAGTGCTTATAAAATGACATTGCAAAAAACTTAATAGAAAATTAATTATAGGTAACACCCTCTTGCCGTTCCATCTTATTTTTGCAATACCCAACAGGTTTCATATTGTACCTAATTGATGTATAATATAAATGCAATAAACGAATTGAATTGAATTAAAAGGGACAGACGGTATAGGATGCGACTTATGTTTTATATCATTTATGTATAATATTGTAAGTTGCAAAAATATTGATGTCACAGTTCTTCAATCGGACGTGCGAGTATACTCGTACGTCAATCGTCCTTCACATTTCAGTGAAATGTCAGGAAAATATTTTAACCTTTTACAAGGGACGAATTGCCAACAGAATAATTTGTAGGCATGCGGAATTGCGGATACTTACGACAGTTCCTAAAATAGTGCTAATATAAATAAACTAAGTAAGTCACGTGAAACTCATGTTAAGTTTACATTAGCCGCGATAATCACTCGGAGTTGAAAAGAGGGTTTTTTTTTAAGTTCACACAATTTATAAAATTGACCTAGGTACTTTATGATGTTCAGATAGGTTAAGATAGGTACTTATAATGTTCAGATTTTATATTTTAATTGGCGAGTACTTTTTTGGGTAACTATTTTACTGACATTTTTAGGGTTCCGTAGCCAAATGGCAAAAACGGAACCCTTATAGATTCGTCATGTCTGTCTGTCTGTCTGTCCGTCCGTATGTCACAGCCACTTTTTTCGGAAACTATAAGACCTATACTGTTGAAACTTGGTAAGAAGATGTATTATGTGAACCGCATTAAGGTTTTGAAACAAAAATAAAAAAAAACAAAAAATTTTGAGGGTTCCCCATACTTAGAAATGAAACTCAAAAATTTATTTTTCATCAAACCCATACGTGTGGGGTATCTATGGATAGGTCTTTAAAAATGATATTGAGGTTTCTAATATCATTTTTTTCTAAACCGAATACTTTGCGCGGGAGACACTTCCAAAGTGGAAAAAAGTGTGTCCCCCCCCCGTAACTTCTAAATTAAGGGAATCATAAAACTAAAAAAAATATATGATGTACATTACCATAAAAACTACCAGCGAAAATTGGTTTGAACGATATCTAGTAAATAGTTTTTTTTAATACGTCATAAATCTTATACGGTAATTTACCTTTCATTCAATCAACTCAAATAATATAAATTAAAAAAAAAACTACAAGACTTTTATATTAAGTTATTTGCTACTACGGAACCCTTAATGGGCGAGTCCGACTCGCACTTGGCCGCTTATTAAGTGTACTAAGTAGATTTGGCAGGGACTACACACGCTTGCATACCAATAATGTAATTTGTTATATCAGGTAACAGTCTAACTAGTCTATCTGTTTAAACAGATGGACTAGTTAGGCTGTTATCTGATATACTAACTAAAAGAAAAACTAACAAATAAACTAGAAAAGTCTAACTAGTTACCTGATATACTAACTAAAAGAAAAACTAACAAATAAACTAGAAAAGTCTAACTAGTTACCTGATGTACTAACTAAAAGAAAAACTAACAAATAAACTAGAAAAGTCTAACTAGTTACCTGATAAACTAACTAAAAGAAAAACTAACAAATAAACTAGAAAAGTCTAACTAGTTACCTGATATACTAACTAAAAGAAAAACTAACAAATAAACTAGAAAAGTCTAACTAGTTACCTGATAAACTAACTAAAAGAAAAACTAACAAATAAACTAGAAAAGTCTAACTAGTTACCTGATATACTAACTAAAAGAAAAACTAACAAATAAACTAGAAAAGTCTAACTAGTTACCTGATAAACTAACTAAAAGAAAAACTAACAAATAAACTAGAAAAGTCTAACTAGTTACCTGATATACTAACTAAAAGAAAAACTAACAAATAAACTAGAAAAGTCTAACTAGTTACCTGATATACTAACTAAAAGAAAAACTAACAAATAAACTAGAAAAGTCTAACTAGTTACCTGATATACTAACTAAAAGAAAAACTAACAAATAAACTAGAAAAGTCTAACTAGTTACCTGATATACTAACTAAAAGAAAAACTAACAAATAAACTAGAAAAGTCTAACTAGTTACCTGATATACTAACTAAAAGAAAAACTAACAAATAAACTAGAAAAGTCTAACTAGTTACCTGATGTACTAACTAAAAGAAAAACTAACAAATAAACTAGAAAAGTCTAACTAGTTACCTGATAAACTAACTAAAAGAAAAACTAACAAATAAACTAGAAAAGTCTAACTAGTTACCTGATATACTAACTAAAAGAAAAACTAACAAATAAACTAGAAAAGTCTAACTAGTTACCTGATAAACTAACTAAAAGAAAAACTAACAAATAAACTAGAAAAGTCTAACTAGTTACCTGATATACTAACTAAAAGAAAAACTAACAAATAAACTAGAAAAGTCTAACTAGTTACCTGATAAACTAACTAAAAGAAAAACTAACAAATAAACTAGAAAAGTCTAACTAGTTACCTGATATACTAACTAAAAGAAAAACTAACAAATAAACTAGAAAAGTCTAACTAGTTACCTGATGTACTAACTAAAAGAAAAACTAACAAATAAACTAGAAAAGTCTAACTAGTTACCTGATATACTAACTAAAAGAAAAACTAACAAATAAACTAGAAAAGTCTAACTAGTTACCTGATAAACTAACTAAAAGAAAAACTAACAAATAAACTAGAAAAGTCTAACTAGTTACCTGATAAACTAACTAAAAGAAAAACTAACAAATAAACTAGAAAAGTCTAACTAGTTACCTGATATACTAACTAAAAGAAAAACTAACAAATAAACTAGAAAAGTCTAACTAGTTACCTGATAAACTAACTAAAAGAAAAACTAACAAATAAACTAGAAAAGTCTAACTAGTTACCTGATATACTAACTAAAAGAAAAACTAACAAATAAACTAGAAAAGTCTAACTAGTTACCTGATGTACTAACTAAAAGAAAAACTAACAAATAAACTAGAAAAGTCTAACTAGTTACCTGATATACTAACTAAAAGAAAAACTAACAAATAAACTAGAAAAGTCTAACTAGTTACCTGATAAACTAACTAAAAGAAAAACTAACAAATAAACTAGAAAAGTCTAACTAGTTACCTGATAAACTAACTAAAAGAAAAACTAACAAATAAACTAGAAAAGTCTAACTAGTTACCTGATATACTAACTAAAAGAAAAACTAACAAATAAACTAGAAAAGTCTAACTAGTTACCTGATGTACTAACTAAAAGAAAAACTAACAAATAAACTAGAAAAGTCTAACTAGTTACCTGATGTACTAACTAAAAGAAAAACTAACAAATAAACTAGAAAAGTCTAACTAGTTACCTGATGTACTAACTAAAAGAAAAACTAACAAATAAACTAGAAAAGTCTAACTAGTTACCTGATGTACTAACTAAAAGAAAAACTAACAAATAAACTAGAAAAGTCTAACTAGTTACCTGATGTACTAACTAAAAGAAAAACTAACAAATAAACTAGAAAAGTCTAACTAGTTACCTGATAAACTAACTAAAAGAAAAACTAACTAATAAACTAGAAAAGCCTAAATAGTCCATCTGTTTAAACAGATGGACTAGTTAGACTGTTATCTGATATACTAACAGGCTTTAAAGCCTGTATTTTTTTTGTTAAACTTAATCATATCTTAACCCCCGATAAAAACAAAGGGTGTATGTGTAGTAATAAGTTTGACGCCAATGTCTGTTGGTCTGTCTGTCCGTGGCATCGTAGTGCTCGAACGGATGGACAGATTTCGATGCGGATTTTCTGCATGAAAGCAAGTTCCCTTGCGGTGGCTCTTAACTAATATTTGATGAAAATCGATTCAGCCCTTTAAAAGTTATTGGGGGTTAACGCTTGAAAGTCAGGGCTTTTTCTAGCAAATAGTAGATGATACGGATATAGAGTCGTTTCGATAGTTCCCCTACTCGTCACTAGATGACGATCTTGTCAGTCGCGGGGTTCTTTTAGTTTGCCTAAATATTTTTTATATATATCTTATACCTTTAAACGAGCAATTCTTGTATATTTATTTATATATTTCTGTGATATCGAAAACAGCTCTAACGATTTCGCTGAAAATTGGTATATGGGGTTTTCGGAGGTAAACAATCGATCTCTAGATCGAGATTAGTCTTATGTTTGGGAAAACGCGTATTTTCGATGTTTGAGATGTAACCGAGCAAAGCTCGGTCGCCCAGGTACTCATATATATTATATAAGAAGGCTTAAATAAATAAACTCAATTTGTTTACTCTAATTTCCTCTATTACCAACCCAGTTGTAAAATAGTAGTTTTTGTTTGCAACATTAACAAAAGAACTCGAACCTATATTTCTCCTTTACTTTCTTTATCCCCAGCGTACAGGCTGTAGGAACAAAAATCTAGATAACGCTCCTTTGTATTCCATTCGCTATCACAGCAGCTGGAATCACATTAAAATGCAATCCTATTTCCACGGCACTAAGATCAAAATCCGTTCCTATATTACTTATTCTCGTGTTTGTGGCTAGGGATGCTCCTTTATCGAGTAGGTAATCGAGTATGCATATACATATACAGTCAAACTTAGCTGATAGTCAAGATACTTAGCTGAAAGTCAAGATACTTAGCTGAGCTTCTTTCGGCATATCTACGCAGCAGTGTTCGTTCAGATATTTTTTAATAGAATTTGTAACTTTGAATGCAAAAGCTACAAATTTAGTACTATAAAAAAGAGTGTATTTACTAACTTCCAATTACATGCTCGGGTTTTGTTGCATCGTTTGGGCTGCGATTTAGTCTCCATTACCGAAGAGTGGTGTTTTTTAGTGACAAGCTTTGCTTTTATATACTTAAAGAATTTCATAGAAAATTATGTTTTTGTATAAATTCTTAAATAAAATGTATTCATAGAAGCTTATCTGTAATAATTATGCCCTGTCCGCTTAGCTTTTTTTTTAAAACGATAGGTTACCAAATAGGTATAAATATCCCAAGTATCGAACTGTATGATACTTTTATCGAGTACTCGGTGCATCCTTAGTTAGCTAGTACAGTGGGTTCGTGTCAGGTTTGCAAACGCTGTTTCTGCATAATAGTACAACTGCAATGCTTTGTAGTTGAACCTGTGTCGTAGATCGGATT
Organism: Acrobasis consociella; assembly: GCA_963555685.1. Classification (NCBI taxonomy): domain Eukaryota; kingdom Metazoa; phylum Arthropoda; class Insecta; order Lepidoptera; family Pyralidae; genus Acrobasis; species Acrobasis consociella. Next base: position 6,990,963 of record OY743122.1, on the reverse strand, counting down.
AGTGATCGCATGCTGTTGTTACATACATACTCTTACTCACGTCTTCATACCTAATGGGGCAGACAGAGCATTTTGGGTCTTGCGGATCTGAGCGCAGATAGAGCCTAGGGCAAGACTCAAAGGCCACTTTTAGCTAGATGTGGGCAAGAAGATGGATGAAGGAATCAAAATAGTAATGGATTGCTAGCCGCATCGCCTATTAACATGATTCGATTTTTCGCCCATTCTCTCGATCGGCTCTTACGATTTGCGCGGGAAGAGAAGCAGCAGGTACTTTCTAGGTTTTTTCATTTTTCCCAGATCAGCATGGAAGGCCGTTGTTACACGCTAGATATTAGAGTGTACCATGGTTTGGTGAAATAATTAGTCACATACAATCACCAGAGATTTTTTACCTAGGGTGGACAGCACGCGTGTGGCACTATTGGTACAGCGTCCAAAAGATAGCGTGATCATAATCACCTAGATACCAATAATTGGGCAAGTTACTTAGTTCAAAAATTCTTTTAAACGATATTCTTTTCCGTACAAAACAAATATGTAACAAAAGTTGGCAAAATAGGTACCTACTTAAATGGTTATAAGTAATTGGGTTAAAGTAAAATTTAAATACATTTACATAACCTACCGTACTGTAATCACATTCAAAAGCGACCGAAACAACCATCAAACAAACCTAACCTTTATTCATAAACGTAGTTCGTTATTTGCGACTTGCGGGGACCCTTTTAGATTATTTAGTCGGTTCTTACTATTTTATTCACGGTCTTATTTGCATGTCCCAGTTCGTCCTTGAAGGAAAAATACGAAAATACGATGAAATTCAAGGCTTTGCTTTGATTTTTCGAATCTCTGGCTTCAAGAATTCAAGTGCTCCCGGCTTGACGGTGGCCTTGCAGTGATCAAAGACAGGCAAACATGATTTACAGACGATCATCAGGAAAAGAGAAAAGAATATCGTGAAATAAATTTAAAGAACTTTTTATTTATACACATATTTTTCCTCACTGTACTTTTACATCTTTCATATAAAAGTTATAAAACTGCGTGCTTTTTCCAAAATGTACATTTATTAGCAACGTATACATCACTTCTGCAGTTAGGTCTTTTGAGGTATAAGAACTAAAATTAGCGAACTGTAGGAAATTTAAGTATTACGTACGTTGTCTTTTTAAATTTTTTATGTATAGTAAAAAGTAAAAAGTAATAGTTTAGCATCATGGACTGGACTTACTCCAAAAATCTTTATTGCGGTTAAAAAGCCTTCCTTTATATGAGAGACATCTATTTTTTCTCAGAAGGTTCAAATAAATTTTATAATGTATCTATTCAGACTCGCTAAGAAGAGGAATGTGACTATAAATAATATCTATACCCATATAGAAATAAACATTAATAGACAAATGATAGTACTTAACAATTTCAAAGAAAGCAGCACTGCGAGTACAACAAATAAAACACGATACGAAAACAAAATGGCCCGTTGAGACTTCGAAACTACTTTTACTAAACTGCTAACAAGTTGGGATTGAATTTTTAAACCGATTTTCGTTCGTCCGACTTTTGGAGCTGTCTAAAACGTTATGTAAAGTATTGAGGATTTTGAGTTCGTCGTTTCGAGGGGGCTCGAAATCAGAAGTGGGAGTGTCGAGGGTGGCTCTCGAGTTAGGCGAGCCACCTGTACGTGTCTGCCGCCTTTTTATCCGAACCCAATTTTCTAGACCTTTGTTCAAAAGTGTACCCCTCGAGAGTGTTTCAAACGATGTGAGACCAAAGTCAAATGAAGCCTACTCAAGATTCAATCTTGAAATTTTGCTAATTACTCATGTTTTACGAATATGTGGAACATTTTGAAGGAGAGTAGGTTTTTGTGATTGATTAGGCTAATTAGGGGGGCGAAGCACAACCACAACCCGTATACAACGTGGAAGGGACATACCCGTAATAAATCAAACCACTGGCTATACTAGATCACTATAGCATAATAATAATAACAGGCAAAAACTAAAAAAAGATTTCGGCATTTCTATACGAAAGTGTGCAGCCGCCCGGGAAATTGGTATAGGATGTCGAAAGTTTTTTTGGGTTTTCGACTGTTATTTTAATTTTATTATGTTAAAGTGATTTAGTATAGCTCGTGGTTTGATTTATTATGGGTATATCCCTTCCACGTTGTATATTTGTGCACATTTAACGAAAAAAACGATTGCACTTCTGAGGAGGTGTCTATACGAGATATCTATTATTGAATATTTAATCAATCATATTTTGTAACCAATTAAAGGAAAAACTTATCGAGTCCTCAATGCAATTTCTATGACAGATAAATATTTTTTATTGACTCTTTTCACCTTTCCGCTAGCTAATTTATTTAAGTGTCTCGGCACGCTATGCCGAAGTTCAGCCGCTGAAGTTCAGCCAAAGCATGCCTGCAATGTTATTTGCAAAGATTATTAGAATTTTAAAATAAATTATAGTAAAAAAATAAAGGCTGGGCTAAATATTTACATGATTTATTTAAAAATATGTCCAAATCGCATGTAATACTGTGAAAGATCACATTTTCAAATAAACCGCAAAATGTCCTCGTCGGAAATATTGTCACCTAAGTCGTGACTGCATTTTTAGGACGTATTCGCTAACTGCAGATATTTGTATATCTTTATGCAGCATTCCAAGGAGATAAAAAACCTCTTACTGAGATAATGTGAATACGAAAGATTTACAGCTACACTAATATGTTAGTTAAATTATGTAAGTCATATCCATCCCATATCTATGCTGCTATATGTCTATATGCAGGCCACTTTAGAACTTTCATTTTAGAAATTCTTTGCAGAGGCCTATGTCCAGCCTATGGACGCCTACGGCATATGGACGTCATGCGGCTGAAAAGATAATATCTATATATGTCTCTATATTCATTCTTGTTAGAAATAGGTTAATCCTTGAGACTGTGGAGCGAATTAGCTCGTTGAAGTGGTAGGCGGGACACAAAGTGCGCAGATTTTTGTTTCACATTTATTATAACACTACAAACTCTCTTTGGTGATTTGATCTCATAATGTGATACTATCGACTCAGTCTACACCAAAAAGGAGACGTGATAGTATTCGTTCAGTATCTACATACATACATACTATCATGTCTTTATCCCTAATGGGGCAGATAGAGCATTTTGGGTCTTGCGGCTCTATGCAGAACCCAGGGTTGCAAGACCCAAAAGCCACTTTTAGCGTCATGGTGGGCGAGAAGATGGAAAAGCAATCAATACAGTGATGGGTTGCTAGCCGCATCGCCTGTTAACATGATTCGCATTTTTGCCCATTCCCTCGATCGACTTTTACGATCTGCGCGGGAAGAAAAGCAGCTGGTACATTCTTTTTTTTTCTTTTCTAATTCTAAGTTCAGTATCTATATTTGTAAAAGTAACGTAATTACAATCACGCCTCTCAGTAATTTTTCAGACCGATCTCACTCCTGCTTGCACCATTATTCTTGCTTATCGTCGTATAAAAGCCCCAAAACTCCCTTAAAACATTTATTACACCCTCTTTCGAGTTGGCCGTCTATCCCATGCTTATGGCTATCAATTAATATAAATCTCAAAAGAAAAACTTACAAATTTATATGATTTATGCGCTCATAAAAATCTAACAACTTATAGACTAACTCATATTTTGCTTTGAGTATATGAACTGACTAAATACCATCATAATTAGGTTTATTTTAGTCTCCAGTCTCTATACTCCCAGAGCCATACTTGGCCAGAGCACCCTTGGTTTAGACTCTCCACGCTGGCCAGACGGGGGATGTGATGTTTGTGTTTAAGCTTTGTTTAACTTGTTAAATTTCCTAAGTCGCCTTTTACGACATCCACGGACGGGCCTGGAGCGGTCCTATTCTACTGTTTAAATATGTTAATATTCTTTAGTATATTTAAAGAACATTGTTAATGACATATGTATTCATAACAGTGGGCATAATTTTATCACAATTACAGCGACAACACTTCATTTCTGTTGCGTGGATCATCATCATCAACAGCAGGATGTAGACCGTTCTAATTAAGTACATCCAACTTGATTTCAATATACGGTACGGTAACACATTACTCACGTATAGAGTCAGCTGCTGGTCGACATGTTTCGACCTCATCCGGAGGTCTTCATCAGGGTGAATGTGACATAAGGTCTGTACACTTTTCAATATTCCTTATTGCCATTCCATTTTGATCTTTGATATTTCTACTGGATATTATCTATCTAAGTTGTCAGACAAACCTATGCAATCAATGATAGACTCAATTATTGCCGAATTTGTCATTCTAGATCTAATCTCATTTATTTCGATGTTCACCTCTCAATGAGTCAAGATGATTAGTGAATACTAATAGCACTATGTATTAAAGAGACAGTTGGACAGTGAATATAAGTACATATTCTTTGAAAGTTTTCGAAACTTAATATAAGATATAAGTTAAAAGTTACCTCATACCGAATGATTTTAAAGAACTTCGAAGAAAAACTCATAAAAATTGTAAGATTGTTAAAACAGTATTATTTATCACCAGATCATAGCGACTCACCGAAACTCAGATAAACCCTTCGAGGTTTTCGTAGTTCAGTATAATTTCCATGTACCTATAAAAAAGGTATATTTTGTATAAGTCTGATCAAAATATATACGAGGTACGTGTTATTGAAAATTTAATGCACGGTCATAAAATGTTCAATACCATTCAAACAACCAAATACGTATATGGCAAGGGGTGAATTCTCAACATTGCTCGTAAAAGCGAATGCATAATACTTGGCACGATTCTGCTAAAACGAGAAGTTATTTCGCTTCACTGGCTTTTCGCTGATTTACTGCTGTTTACTTAAAAATTCACTCGCCTACCGATAAAAATCTGATTCTGTTCATATTTTAACAGTGCAGTCATTTATGACCCGTTATTCTTTTATGGAGCAATGGATATTTATTTTCTTTATTGCCCAAAAAGTTTTTAACGTAAAATAACATGAATGGACACTTGGACAGATCCTACTATATAATAAATGTGAAAGTTTGTATGGATATTTGTTTGTAAACTATGAAATGTTAACGCTTAATATTTTTAGCTTTAATGTCTAAACTATTAAAAGGATTAAAAAGTGCATATCATCATTTTTATCCCCAAAAATGTGAGGTTCTTTGGGATTGTCAAATACCTAACTAGTAGATAGATTAAATGGATCTAGATTTGGAATCCGTATACTTTTTGGCTGAGATGATAATAGTCCGAACTAAATATTTTAAACACGTTATGTCATCTCACGTTAGTTTTAACAATATGATAGTGGACCGATAATGCCGTGCCTCGTGGTTCGGCAGAGTAAAATAGGGCCACTCCAAGTCCTCCCGTGGATGTCGTAGAAGGCGACTTAGGAAATACAAGCTATAAACATGATGATACCTCTCCAACCCTTCTGGTCAGCTACGAGAGTGTAGGCCCAATCTTTTGGCTGCTCTGGCCAAGTATGGCTCTGGTAGTATAGAGTGGGTCGTGCTTCTACAGTGGAAACAAAAAGCCCTGATAATTATGGAACCATAAACAATTTTCACTTTTCCTAACAATCAGATCACGTTAATGCTGTAATTTATTAGTATTTGTATGGAAAGCTACAAATTGTACAGACTGAAGAGCTGAAAAAAAATATAAATAACAATATTGTAAATGTGTATTGTTGTTTCACTTTGTATAACAATATATGGAGTAGTTAAATTAGCCAAAACAGTCGTAGTGTAGCTGTAGTGAGATTAGTTTTGCCTAAAGATTTCACGGATGAAGACAATATGACAGACAGTCTAGATATATTCGTATGTAAGTAGCGCTGTGTTATTTTCTTTGCGCTTACTTCATTTTAAAAATGATTTATTTATTTCAATAATGGCCTTTTCTTTTAATTTCATTAATAAAAATTATTTTGCTACGGTTTAAAAAGTACTTACGATGTTTTGCAATCTGTAGTAAACTTTACAAAAATATTTCTTCCATGTTAAAAATCGACTTCACCCCCAAACAACCCAACCGATTTTAATAAAATTCCATGGAGCGACCTAGCAAATAAAATAATAATTTTACAAATAGGTTCAGGCGTCTTCGAATAATGGGTGAACATACATAAAAAAAAAGATCGCGACGAATTGATAACCTCCTCCTTTTGGAAATTAGAAATTCTGATACTTTACCATAAATGTCGTTATTTTCAAAAGAAGAAATTATAAACTTATATACGATTAACATAAGGTCTTATTTGCGTCAAAATACATTGTCGGGATTGAGTCCAGTCGTGCTAATTATGAAATGCGCTCCACGTCCTCTTGGAATTTCCAACTTTTTTTCTCTCCGTGGTAACTCCCGAGGTTCTCTGAATTATACCGTGTACTGTCGCCATTCCTCATAGCTCTACGTGTTCGAATGCTAGTGATTCAGTTAATTTATATTCGGATTCAGTCCCGTTTCCGAGCACTGGCTGGTACCGAATCTATGTACGGTGAGCTAACGATAAAAAATAACATTTTGACTTTTGTGCTGGCCGCATTGCTTTAGAATAGAGTCGTTTTTATAGCTATAATGTCACTCTTGATATGAGACTAACTTTACCCAATGTCTTCATTGCTTAACTTGACTATCCGTTGAATAAAATATAGGTATTAGACGCACTACATAAGTTTTACACAGTTTTTTCATGACGAAGTACGAATTGGGGTTTTGAAACCTGTTTTTGTTTCAGTATTCGCCTTGCTACTGGTTGTTTTAGTTGGGAGCAGTAATGTACAACATAATTATGTACTTATAACTTCTTTATTTTTTATCGAGTGTGTTTTAATATTACTAACACTGGTTTCAGATCTTTTTACTACCCAAACTCATTTGAAATAACTCAACGACTGTTATCTAGTGATAGTCGTTGAGTTATGTGAAATGAGGAAAACGGTCATTACTAGTCAACTAGTGGTTTTCTCACGATGTTGGTTTTTATCGGAAGCAAGTGTTGAATTTTAGCAGCAACAGAAATATGTACATCAGCTTTAAAAATTTCAACTGTCTAGCTATCACGGTTCGTGAGATGCAGCCCGGTGACAGACAGACTGGCAGACAGATGGACGGACAGGCAGACGGATAGCGAATTCTTAGTAATCGAGTTCCGTTTCTACCTTTCGGGTACGGAACCCTGCTCGATTAAAAACAAAAGAGAAAAGTTAAAAAAGAAAAGTTCTGTAAGGGGTTGAAAGTTAAAATGTGAAGATTGTCAAAAATTTCGCCCACGTAAGCAAGGCCGTGGGCTTAGGCTAACATGGAATCCGAAAGCTCGCAATAATTGCCTAAGCTTTTTCCGAACAAATTGCATATTACGTCAAATTAATTCAGGCTGCAATTTTGCATGAGAGAGTACAGAATACAGAATATTCTCACTCAAATCAGCGCCGTTGCCAATCCCCTCTTAATCCGCTTATATTTCACAATCGAGATTCATGCTGAATATCTACTTATGTGGACTTAATGTGATCATAAATACTGATCATGTCTTTATCCCTAATGGGACAGACAAGGCCACTTAAAGTCCTCCACCCATCATGGTGGTTATGTGGAAAAAATAATCAAAGTAAGAACCAATGAACGGTTTAGCAACCTTAATGAGGATCGTAACAAGTGGAGGTCTTTAGTCTATGCCTCCCCCTGTGGAAAACAGGTGTGATAATATGTATGTATGAGGAAGATGTAAATGTAAACATCCAATTTTTTTAGCCCTTACCAAACCAAAACTTTAAGCAAAAATAATACTAACTGTGAAATATTTGTGTTGTTATCTCAAAAACGATGTTTTAATAAGCATTCCTTTACAGTCCATATCTGCTTTTACGATCTGCGCGAAAAGAGAAGCAGCTGGAACATTATTTATTTATTTTTTCCTCTAAAGTATTTCATGCTTATAATTTTGCATTAGTTTAAGATTTTTCAAAATAAAACAAATTCTATTCAACTTCTCTTAACACTTTTAGGTACCTATGTAGTGTATATACCAAGTGCATTCATATAAAGCGATAAACCAAAAATTTTAAGCTATGAAATTACTATGAATATAGGTACGAAAGTATTTACTATCCTATGTTTAGTCTGTACTTAACGAAGTTTGTTACTGTCATCTTACAAATAGTTTTCCCTGCCAACTTCTGACTATTAATGTATTGTACATAAAGAGCAGGCATATCGTCTGGCTCTTAATAGGGGACTCTGCGAAACTTTTAATTAAATACGTCCAGTCCAGTGCCACTATGGCCTTTTATCTTTGTAGTTTGTCTTATGGAGCGAGACCTCTCGATGAAAGATATCTTTCCCTGATTTTAGTTGGACTAGATTTACTTTGCTTTCATATAATTAAGTACACATTTGTTGATTTGACTTCTGGTAAGTAATTAATCAAACGTAATGTAAAAATATTTAGTAACTACTTGATTATCTGCTAATTTATTAATAGAGAAAAATTGTAAATGGGAGTGAATAATTGACTCCAAGAAACTATGACGTGTTATATCATACGATTCCCACCACAGAAATTGAACTTGTGTCAGTAGCTCATATAGCAAACATCATTAACGCCATATGAGTAAAGTTGCTGATGCAAATTATTACTTAAAATTATTAAATAATAAGAAATCTATTTCATATATATCCCTTATCTCAGCCGTAGACAATTTGACATTCAAAAAACTATCTAATTTCACTTGTTGAAAACTATCGGATACTGGTTATATATTAAGGATGAAAAAAAGTTTTTCTTCGACACCGTATTTCAAACCATGACAGTTGATCGTTCCAATCCAAAGGTACAAGTTCCGATCGCTTGATTTCGCGGCAATACTGATATATAACCCAAATGATTGATAGATCCGCAATAAAATCCGCGATATATATCAATAAACCCGCTCGAAACTGAATGAAACATGAGGGGTGGTAAGGTCGCTCGGTCTCCGGAGGGGATCTTAAATATTGACATCTCAATCTGCTTGCAAAGCGGAAGATACGCTGGGACCTAGGACTGGGACGTACTTACTATCTTAAGTATATAATAAATAAAACCCTTTTTGATTATGTATGTGTGTTCTTCCTAAAATTAAAATCATGTATGCGTTGGTCGGAATATTTTACATTCTAGTTAATAAAGTTTTCCTTTGTGGTCACATCTAAAAATTTATAAAAAATAACAATCACCAGAGTTTATTTTAATGTCGAATAATAACAAAGTATATTTATCAGGCTCTATATGCATATTTTTCGCCAATTTTATTCAATTTATTCGTTCACCAAAGTAAAAATTCAATATTCAATAAACGAAAACAATACAAATATTCATAACCATATCTCGCATGCAATAAAACACAGTAAAACAAATCCCGTGTATGTGACAAAACTAAACGCAAATAAGAAACAAAATTGCAAACAAGCGACGGTACGAGTATTCAACCGTTTTCAGTGCACAAAGTTGTTCATTGCACAAAGTTGTTCGGCGTACAAAGCTGCGGCTTCTTTGGCTTTGCAACTAAAGGGTAGTGTCGCACCTGTTTGCTAGGATTTCAAATAAACATTTGGACACCCTAGGTACAATGTTTTCACCTGGGACTTTCGTGGCCTTTTAACAATAAAACTGTCACATGTTTCCCTTTCTTGTTCTCTTTACTGTATAAGTAAAGCTTAAAATGTGTTTATTTTTGCTTTGTACACAGCCGTGGCATGTTAAGTTGTAATAAGGATAGTTACGTACTATAAATAGGTGGTTTAAATACATACTCGTAAAACTCGCCCACCATATTCTCATAGCAGCTAGAAGTATGAAGTTTCTAGTTCGGGCAAAGGTGTACAAATTAGTTCTGACAAAGGTATAAAAAAATGTACCTTGCCACAAGAAACACATAGTTTTGGAATACAATTTAGAACAGATATGTAGAAATTAGGTTTTGTTCCTGATATCATTGTATTCTGTTTGTGTTTCTAATAAAGTGAAATAAAAATAAATAAAAAAAACGGATAAACACATGTATAACCGTATTTTGCAGTGTTTTGTGACTCAATAAAAACGGCAACGCCATTACTGGGGTAGTTTAGATATACCTCTACAATTATACATACTTGTGTACATCCTTGAATAGAATATTAACGTACTACTCACTCTGGGAAGATAGCATGAAACAGCCTTAGTTTGTTGTAAGAAAGTCTACAACAAAGGCGTAGTAATTAATTATGTATGAATTCTAAGCAATCGATCAAAGAGCTTTTATTAGCTGTGTAAAATTAAAACGGAGGTTAGTAGATAAGGATAATAAGTTATATTCTATCTCGCTATGATACATATTATATGGCCTTTTATGGCTGTGTAATGAGAAGGCTGTAGAGTAAAAATGGTACGGATAATGTCCATAGACATGTCCATTGCTTTGAGTCTTTTTCATGGAGGGAAACTTTGTATGTAACGACACGATTTTAGGGTTCCGTAGTAAACATTTTAGTAAAGTGAACTCAAAGTCGGCATTCGTAACTACGGAACCCTATACTGCGCGTGGCCCGACACTTAGATAGCTATTTAGCCACCTCACTAATCTCATATCAACATTTTTACTTTTCATATCATGTTAATAAAATTATATTGCAATCCATTTCAATTCCAAATTTCGATCCATTTTCAATTTTTTTTTAAATCTTACTGCCTTTACTATTTATTGAGAAAAAAGAATAAGAACAAAAAAAACTAAACTAACCTATAAAATAAACTTATAATAATAATAAAATAGCTTTTATCTTAGTGGTGTTATTTTGTAGAGAAAAGTGATATATACATTTAGCAGGAATAGGTACTAGACAAGTTAATAAATAGGATGCAGGAGGGAACTACGTGTATCGAATACATCAAGCTGGAGAAGTGCGCCTGCACCAGATTTCCATATGAAATATGGACGTGCTTGCATTATGGAAGCTGGGGTTATATATTTTTCTATTAAAATATCATTGTTATAGAAAAGTTAGTTCATTTACCGTTATTGGAAAATGGGGAGGCTCATGGGGTTTTTGTATGTTCCTGTAAAAAAGTTCGATTTGCTGATGTTGTCGGATATTTTTCATATTTTGCTCGCGATCGTCGACCACTTTAAATATTTCTGTTAATTTTTCGATTGACGCCGACAAGGCTTTTTCAGAGACCAGGGCTTTTTCATACTGGTTTTTATCACCCCTTGGTGTAGCTAGATAATGTCACTAATCTGGATGAAATACTCAAAGTGATTTTCCTTTGCCAGTGACTCTGACAGCATTATATTTTTTACACACTTTTAGCTGCTTTTGGCATATTCTACGTTTTAATAAAGTGCCCTTTATCATTTTAGTAAAAATCTATGTCAAGGCAAATACAGAAACTGTTTGCAGAATACTAGATATACACTTTCAAAACTGTAAATATACTTTACTAAAATCTTAGATAGAAATTGAAAACAATCTTATAGAACGTCTGGACGTTAAAAGCTTTGCCCGGATATATCTACAAGTCTCACTGGATCTATTACGGGTACAACGTTCGAATCCATCTAGGTATGTGTACGTACTGTACGTACATATAAGTATATATGTATTTTCATTACAGCAAGTATGGTCTGTCGATAGATTGTCAATAGTATTATGTCCCTGAAAAATAGTTACAATATCGATAGACTCATCGATAGAACCAAAAGCCAATAGTTTAGTACTATTGATGATTATCAAAACTATTGATACTATCAACTATAGCGTTTGACGTTTTTAGGGTTCCGTACCCAAAGGGTAAAAACGGGACCCTATTACTAAGACTTCGCTGTCTGTCCGTCTGTCCGTCTGTCTGTCACCAGGCTGTATCTCAAGAACCGCGATAGCTAGACAGTTGAAATTTTCACAAATTATGTATTTCTGTTGCCGCTATAACAACAAATACTAAAAACAAAATAAAATAAATATTTAAGGGGGGCTCCCATACAACAAACGCGATTTTTTATAAATAATGGTACGGAACCCTTAGTGCGCGAATCCGATTCGCACTTGGCCGGTTATTTTTTTATATAACTGTCACTGTCGATAATTCTGTAACGCTAAACATACAATGAATAAGTGTACAATTTACCTACAGTGTATACACTAGAACCTCTAAAAGGATTTGGTTGAAACTGGAGGTAGACCAATATGGTCTACCAGTGAATTCAGTTACATGTATCTAAATATTTAAAGTACTATTTATGTAGACGAGTATTATCAGGATATTGATTGGACGTCATCATCATCATCAACATCAATCTTTATTTAAATAATTACTAACTAATTTTATATTATATAAATACTAACGAAAAAGAAAACCGCATGCCGTTCCATTTTTTTTCTTTTGCAATGCCCTGTCAGGGCTCATTTTGTACCTACTAACTTAAGAAATGACTATGTAGTAAAGTGTTATATATGTACAATATGAAAAGCAATAAATGAATTGAATTGAATTGAATTGAACATCCGAGCTCAAGTAATGCTTCAGAGCCCGGGGTCCGCTTCCTAGCCAAGGAGATTTGACGAGGTTACTATTTTTTAGGATATTGTTTGAACGTGTAGGTCACTTTTAAAACCTGGAATTTTATAATTACACGTAGATACAAGTACCAACCAGGTTATATATAGTTTTATGATTAGTACATACATCAAATCCGTTACATCCATTTATGATTTAGTAGCTGTTCCCCGCGGCGATGGCCACATGGACTTAGGTTATATGATAAACCTTCCTACCTGCCTCTCATTCTTTCACGATAAAAGTACATTCCACATGCCATTTACATGCCAAAATTCATTATAATCCGATTCTCCCTTTTTGATTCAAAATACGTACCTACCTACTAGCTTTTACCCGCAGCTTCGCTCACGTATAATTATGAGAGTTGAAAAGAAGTAGTGTTTTTAAAGTCAAAAGAGGTTGATTAATTGTTTAATGAAAAACCGTTTTTATTCAGGCTCTTTTGAATAAGTCTTTGTTTAAATAAGGCCCATTATAAGAAATCAATGAATAAATAAGATGCTATGTGTTTTCATTACTATGAATAATTGCTGCGATTAAAAATCAAAAGATTGACTGATGCATATTTATTTGTATGAAAGAATCTGTAGGTATGTATATTCAATGTTCTTTATATCCTCGTATATCCGGGTTCTTTGATTGTTAGACGAGAAGGCTAGAACATAGTATGACATACCTAGGTCAATGTCATATTAGTCAGTATTGAGCTATTATTTATCTAGAGATCATACATGAAGAATGTATTACGGTTTGATTTTAAGAAACCAATGTAGGGACGTTCATTTCTTAAAAAAACCTGCGACGAGATGAAAAATGATTTTTATCAGATTAACTTAAGTCTTGGATGTTTATCTACAGTATGTATATGTTATAAAATATGGTATCGTTGAATTCGTAGCCCATAACACAAGTCACGAACTTACTGCTCAGGGCTAGCTCAATCTGTGTGATTTGTCCGTCATGAAAGCCTCCTTATGTCTGCACCATCTTAGGGCAAACTAACAACTTATCATGTTGTAAACCATTCATTCCACATTCGTAACAGATATTTACTAGTCGATAGGAAATTCCGAGCACACTGCAGCACAGTCGTAAATATTCGAGAGTGGCAAATCTGCAGGTTCCATTCCAGCCTCGCCGTCGGTCTTATATTTACGGGGTGGCTTTTGTATTAGTATTTCCTCGAAAACATCGATTTATTGCAACGGTATGTCTTGCTTTTAAACGTAACAAATAACCCCAGATAAAGTAGCCCCTTCCTCATAGTATGCAACCTCCGGGGCGTAGTGGTCACCATGCTAGTCCGCCACCCAGAGGTCCCGGGCTCGATCCCCGATCAGGGCAACTTGGAAAATGGCCTTTTTTAAATTGTCGTGGGTCTTGGATGTTTATCTATGTATATATGTATTTGTTATAAAATAAGCTCCCATGCTGGTCTGGGAGAAACGAAAAAACTTAGAATGTACCAGCTGCTTCTCTTCCCGCGCAGATCGTAAAAGCCGATCAAGGGAATGGGCAAAAATGCGAATCATTTTAACAGGCGATGCGGCTAGCAACCCGTCACTGTATTGATTGCTTTTCCATCTTCACGCCCACCATGACGCTAAAAGTGGCTTTTGAGTCTTGCGGCCCTAGGCTCTGCATAGAGCCGCAAGACCCAAAATGCTCTGTCTGCCCCATTAGGGATAAAGACGTGATAGTATGTATGTATGTATGTATAAAATAAGTATAGTATCGTTGAGTTAGTATCACAAGTTTCGAACTTACTTTGGGGCTAGCTAAATCAGTGTAATTTGTCCCTATGTATTAATTTATTAGTATGGTCTGTAAGCCTGGGCCTGTCATGCTCACTAAGATATATAACCAAACTGGTGGTGGAGTACTATAGGAATTTTGTCGACGTTATTGACAATAGTTTTGCTTCCTATTCGTGATTCTACACCACATGGATTCCACACATCAACATTTCATCGGGTTGTTGGATTCCCTCTAATATGGTTGAGTTCAGTGATGGCTAATCCACGGGTCAACTTTTGAATGGCTTATGTCAGTAGGAGCTAGTCAGCTCGGATTAGTTTTATTTAGAATAAGTAAAACTGAGTATAGTGTTACTTATTCTGTTAATTGTATATGGCACTTGTTTGTAAATTTTCACATTTATAATGTGGCAGACATTGTATTAGGCATATAATATTTGTTCGGGTTTTAACCGAAATAAGAGTTCTGATCAAATGAAAGTCACTGATAAACACTGAGATATATTCTTGATAATCAACTATAAAATAACCAGATAAAAAATGATAGACGAGACGCGTGGTCCACTTGTTAGGTACCCGCAGGTTGCGTACTGTCAATTTTATATATATGATTTATACTGAAAATGCGCTACTGGTGGAAAGACAGCTCATATTGTGTAATAAGTTTCTTACAGCATATTTTCTCAGCAATGGTCGTTGCAAAACGCTGGTATAATTGGTAGTTTTTCTTTAAAATAATGAACTATTTAAATATAAAAATATTACACGTATGATACTAAAATTAATGACGTGTTAAACTGCCTGCAAAAGCTTGATTGCTAAATAAATA
Organism: Acrobasis consociella; assembly: GCA_963555685.1. Classification (NCBI taxonomy): domain Eukaryota; kingdom Metazoa; phylum Arthropoda; class Insecta; order Lepidoptera; family Pyralidae; genus Acrobasis; species Acrobasis consociella. The sequence continues at coordinate 6,975,760 of OY743122.1, read as the reverse complement.
ATTATTTGATTTTTGATTTAACAAGGCGAGCGAAGTTTTGGAGTTTCCGAATCCGACTTTTGTAACATGGCACACATATGTGTGTATAATTGACGATAACTCAAGTATTTTAGATCGAAGGTGAACGGACTTCAAAGAGCTGTTGGTAAACGCAGCTATGTTATATTTTAATACTATTTTGAAATACGGTAAACCGTTTTTACAAGCTTTTATTTAGTTTCACCTGTCCTGTTGTAATCAAATTAAAGATCTTTGATTACATTTGACTGTAATTAAATTAAATTTGACCCACTTTTCTGGTTTCTGATCGAGCTTGACAATACAATATTGAGCTGATCTGATGATGGAGCTGGAAGGTGGTCATGGTCACGGCATCTTTGTTGAGGCGAGTCTGGGCACGATAGATTTGTCTTGACATTGTTATAGATAAAACCTTATTTATGACGACCCGACGTGTTCAACTCTGAGTTTGTATTCATATAGGTACGGTGATTTTCAACTACCACCACTTGCTTCCGGTGGAGGAAAACATCGTGAGGAAACCCTACTAGTGACTATTGAGTTACCTACTTAGTGAGTGAAATGGGGAATGCAACGGCAAACCACTCAATTGTTTCTGCAAAAAAAAAAATACATTGACAAGTGCCTGGCTCTTAAATATGGATAGATAAATTAATGCCAAATAACCTTTGTGCGATGTCTTTTGACATGCTTCATCATCATCATTTCAGCCGCACAACGTCCACTGCTGGACGGACATAGGCCTCACCCAAAGATTTCCAAAATGACCAATCAAGAGCGGCCTGCATCCATCGCTTTCCAGCGACTTTGCCATGCTTAAAGCTCAAGAAATAAAGCCTTGTTTATTCCCTAAAACTAATATTGAACCACAGATTGAATAAACTTAATAAGCTTTATATCTTTAAACTTGATATAATGTAGCCTAGACTTCTTATCTGAACAAGCCCTCCAAACCACATAATGTAATACGCAAATTTCTAACCAAAAATGATTACCTAATGGCGGAAAACGAAACAATGAAATTAGCCCCGTGTTTGGACGGTATTATGCGAAACGGCTACCAGCCGCCGACTCATAAATAATGTGGTTCGAATGCAAGTGACGTGTGTCACATTAGGATGTATTACTTTGCACAAACTACCGCTACGTAAAATATTTTAAGCTTTTGCGGTCTCAGTTCGTAAAATAGATTTTATTATTTGTGTGTGTGTTTTAGGGCATGTGTGTGTGTGTGTATGTGTGTGTGTGGTGTGTGGGTGTGTGTTTTTCCTAATGAGATCATATGAGAATCAAATTATTGCACCTCAACTTATTAAAGTTTAATGATTGATAGACGGTGTATATATATGAAATTTTAAAGAAGAGATTTTAAAAAAGATTCTTCCTATCTAAACTTTTATAACGCTTTACGATTTGTAATACGGCGTATGACGTAACACACAAAATCAAACCTCACTCTCTGATTTAAAACGTTATATCTATCCTTTTGGTTAGGTATTTAAATAAAAGTAAACAATCTTGGTATTTTTTTTTTATTGGCACTTTATAATTGATTTTAAAAGTGTATATTGCAATAAAAAGACACGATAAGATTGTTTACATTTTTTTCAATACCTAACCAAACGGAGTATAGATTATTTATTCAAATATACCAATTTTGTGTATTATATGTGACCTAAAAACGCTTCAAAATGCGTAAGAACCTCATATCTCGGGACCCCGCTGACCGATGTGGCTCATATCCGGGCTTGAACATACGATTTTTCTCATCTACACGCGTTACCAATAGGCATGACAAATGGTAAAACATTTTTGGTCCATCGGTTAGATTTTTACAAAATATTGTACACGTATTTTTTTTTCTCTGAGAAACCAAAAATCACAAAGATACAGCGCATATAAATTTCGCGTGACGTCACGGCTGGGTACGGTGACGTCGCCAGCCCCCACTCCGGAACTTTGACGTTCCGTATCTTTGTGAATTTTTACTTTTTTGGTAAGCTGAAAAATGCGGGTCCATTATTTTCGGATAATCTAAAAGACTGACTAATTACTATCAGACTTTTCGAACCCTGTCGTCACCCCTATTACGTAAAATTCCTACAATATAATACTCGAGTACGATAATAATATGATCTTGTGCACGAAAACTACGAGTGTTATGCTTTATTTGATATACTGTGTACGGTATACATTACTTAGTGTTAGTTGACTGAACAGCCTATCGCAAGCCGACCCTAGAAAACTTCACGTGAACCAATCCTCATTGTGACTAACGTCGAATGTTTATAAAACAAGCTCCCGTATACACGATAAGCCATTTCTTGCTTCTTACTAGCCTTTGTTTGCGGCCACAATCGATATTTTCAATCGATTGGACACGATTCGATAAGTACAGACTAATCGAATGTCATTGCCAATTTTAATGCAACAAAGCAATGCAACAAATCGATTTAGTTAGTCTTTGAATACGATACTTTTTGAGATTTATTAATTAATTTTTTTGACGACCTTCGTGGCGTAGTTACCATGCTAGTCCGCCACCCAGAGGTCCCGGGTTCGATCCGTCAGAGCAAGTTGGAAAATGGCCTTTATCTTAATATCTAAATCTTTATCTATATATGTATTTTTTATAAAATATGGTATCGTTGAGTTAGTATCCCATAACACAAGTCTCGAACTTACTTTGAGGCTAGCTCAATCAGTGTAATTTTTTCCCTTATATTTATTTATTTTACGTTTCAGATTGACTATAAAATTTTCATAAAATTTTCTCGTCAGGCGAATTCTGATGGCGTAAGAAATTACCACACTGCGCTCCATCACAAAGATAACTATGAGGGAGTAAAAGCAAATAAATTAAAATGTTCATGTTTCTCGCACACATCCGGAAAAATGATCACATATAACCTTATACTAGACTTGTGACATCGAAGAAAGAGAGGAAGAGCAAGGAAAGATGGATGGTTGACCTTACTCGGTGTGAAGAAAAGAATGGCAGGTCACGTCTAGCGATCGCGACAGTGGAGGGTTTTTTGCTTAACGATTTTACCTACATATAAAGCCAAGCCCACCTATGGTACATATCAAAAATTACTTGACTAACTCTCGAACATGATTATTAGCTATTTTCCAACGACTCAAACTAGATACTTTTTCCTAAACGTCAAAACAAACATTTTCGTATATATTAAATTCAGGCTAATGACATCATAGTTTCTTGGAGTCTAATAGCGCTCTTAATATCAGATTTTCTGCAATAATAAATCTAATATCACATTGTATTTATATGGATATGGTTACGACAAGTGACAATTGTGACGTTTATCTTCTTAATAGTACCAAATAGTTTTTTTTTGACCCAGGAAAGTAATTAAATATGGAGTGGAATTGTCATATCTTTATTAATTAATCATTTAGATTTTATGAAGATCGTAAGGCCCTGATAAAATAAATAATAAATAAATATATAGGGACAAATTACACTGATTGAGTTAGCCCTAAAGTAAGTTCGAGACTTGTGTTATGGGATACTAACTCAACGATACTATATTTTATAACAAATACATATATAGATAAACATCCAAGACCCAGGACAATTTGAAAAAGGCCATTATCCAACTTGCCCTGACCGGGAATCGAACCCGGGACCTCTGGGTGGCGGACTAGCATGGTGACCACTACGCCACGGAGGTCGTCTCGAAATATAATGATTTTATTAAGTAGAGCTACCTTCTAAGTAATATCGATTTCACGGCCAACATTTCTGTCCAAACCAGAGATGAATTTCAATTTGGAGTGAGGTGCTCGAATTTTCTGAATCGTTAGGCAGTGTCGATGAATAATCGATATGAAACGTGTTTTCATACTCGAACAAGTTAGCATTTCAAACTGTTAAACTTCTGTGCCTCTAAAACTACACAATACAGCTTTTAATATTCATAGCTAAATGCCCAAATACTAAAGTTGCTTTGTTTAGTTAGTAAATGGGGATTAGGGAATAATACTAATAGCAATCAAACGCTTTTTATGAGCATAATTTTAACTTTTTCTATTATTATTTTCTAAGCAGTAAGTAGTCAGTCTTGTCTTTAGCAATTCCTATAGTTTAGGGAAAGATGTAAAATAGTGACTGCCGGTGATAATGGTATCTAATTCCTGCGATATCGTTAGGTTTTTACTGGCCTAAGTTAACGAGATAAGTACGAAAAAATATATAAGTTAATCTAGATATTTGGAATAAGAAAGCGGGCCTGAAACACTGTATTTAAGTATTTTTATCTTACCTACATTATCTCCCTATAAGCCGGCCTTTAACATCTCCGTCCACTTCTTTCTATGTTACCGTATTCTCTTTACAATACGAAAAAAACAGCAGTACCTACCTCGATAAGTGAAGTAAAGCGAGGCGGGGTCCATTAATGAAATCAACAAAGCAACAATGTACATCAAAGCGATTGCTATTGGAGAACAATAGCACCCGTTCCCGGCATACAGCGTAATGACCGCGCAATGTACGGTGCCCTGTGGTTTGTTTAACAGCGGGTAGCGAGTAAAAATCCATGGAATAATACTTAGTTTAAAAGCTTTTATTTAGCTTGCAATGTATAAATGTTTGTTTGATCAAATCTTGCAACTTAATTTTCAACTGGTTATCCTAAACAGATGTAGCTGAAATTTTGCATACTTGTGTAAGTCAATGAGCTGTTCTGATGATGGAGCCGGGAGATATTCGACGGAACTCAGTTAGAAAACATCATAATCTCGTTGAGTAGGACTCGTTTTATTTGTCTTGACAAGCACTTTATGGTAGCCTATGCCTAGAGTCTGAACACGCAGACGGAAGGTGTTCGATGGAATTTAGCAATTAAGGCTCCTCCTTGCGCTAGCGACCTTGAAAATACAAAAAAATTAATTTCTCTTTCTGTAAGTGAGATTATTAGAAACCCTCGTACAACTTTTTAGCTAGTATCCTGAAGTTTCATTAGAACCTCGAAAGTCATTGAAATACTATCCGGTTTAGAAACCTTTACAAAAAGAGTCAAAAATGGCCGTTTTTAGTATTTTTTGCAAAGGAAAATTCAGGGTATTTTATTTCAATGATTTTCGAGGTTCTAATGAAACTTAAGGATACTAGCTAAAAAGTTGTACGAGGGTTTCTGATAATCTCACTTACAGAAAGAGAAATTAATTTTTTTGTGTTTTCAAGGTCGCTAGCGCGGGGAGGACCCTTAAACGACGCAACTCCATCGAGTTTGGGTCTATTTAATTTATCTTAGTAATACTTTGGTCTCACAATAAAAGCCTGTACAAAAAATGTATTTAAAAAAAATCTTATTATACTTTAGATGATGGCAAAAGTAAAGATCACACAGTAGGCTGTACAACTAACCCAAACGTAAAAGCTAATAAGAAGAGTTTTCTTTTTTTATTTACATTTTGTCCATAGCGCCTTGGCTCATATTCATCATAGTCATATTCATATTCTAAGAAATTACTAGGTACACTTTCCTTACAAATCTATCAATTATACGAGTACTTACCACGCGCATATGCCTTGTATACAAACGAATTAAGAATCCCCTTACCCTAGACTTTTCCACTTTTCCATACAAACGTAGACTACGTTTTATTTTGAAACCACATGTCATACGCAAAAAAAATGTAGGGGACTCTTAATACAATAAAAAGATAACAATCGTACAAACAATACCATACCTGATGAGTAATTAAATAATGTACATTATTGTTAGAAATACTTCGTAAATTTATACACTTACGAGAAAAAGAATATGAAATTGTAAGGCAAATCTGTCAATAAAACCAAACAATAGCACCCTCCGGGTATTGACCGGAGCTTTTATTATATTTGATGGAGTATCGAAATGGCGATCGTGACGGGAAAAGACGTGAAACAGAATATTCAGCCTTCAATTTCAATTTCAATTTCAATTTATTTATTGCTTTTCACATTATACATATATTAGATTACACTACACAGTCACTTCTTAGGTTAGTAGGTACAACATGAACCCTGTTAGGGCATTGCAACAGAAAATAACGGAACGGCATGCGGATTATTTCTTAGTATATATCAAATTCAATGTTAAAATTATTATGAATAAAAATGTAATTTCTTTTTATTGATGTCTTAAAATTTAATTTAATTTTGGTCATATTTTTTATTTTATTTAATGTGTCGATACTATACTATAATATTTAATAACGTCCAAATGTTGTTTTAATTTAAATGTCAATTATATTAAATGTCAATGCAGATTATGTTATTCGTCATTATCATTTATTGTATATTTTGTCAAATCTTTATCATTAAAAAACTCGTCCAATGTATAATAATTTTTATCTATAAGCAGGGCTTTTAATCTTTTAATAAAAATCGAATTCTTCTCCTCTGCTCTAAGCAGGTCTGGGAGGGCATTATAGACTTTAATTGTCATTGCAAGCGGCCCAGAATTAAATATTTCTAAATTACGAGTGTTATTCGGCCTCGCTAACATATTCTTCTTCCTTGTGGGATAGCGTCGCGGTAAATCGTCTTTTTTCGTGTAATATTGGGGATATTTTCTCATAAATTTACTAGTTTCTAAAATGTATATGCATGGCAATGTCAGTATTTTTAAATTTTTAAAATATGGCCTACAGCTTTCTCTGTCTTTAATATTTTCTATGATACGTATGCATTTCTTTTGAAGAATTAGCAATCTATTCGCGTCGGTACTATTTCCCCAGAGTATAACCCCATATGTAAGCCACGAATATGCATATGCATAGTAAGCTGTTATCGCCGTTTTGTTATTCGTGGATTTTTTGAGTTCCCGAAGTGCGTATGTAAATGTTTGTAATTTGTTTACTATTTTGTCAACGTGATCTTTCCAATTCATATTTGTGTCTAGTACCATTCCCAGTAATTGAAAGGATTTGACAGTCTCGATATCTTTTCCATTATAGCTAAATTTTATATTTAAAGATTCTTTTTGATGTGGTCTAAATTCAATTATTTTCGTTTTATTAAAATTTATTTCTAGATTATGATCAGTTAACCACGATGTTACTTTGTCCATATTTTCGGTAAGCATATTGTTTAAATTATAAGGTTTTGAGTAAGGTATCAGTAGTGATACGTCGTCCGCGAACAGTACACATGTCTGAGTCATTGTTTTAGGTAAGTCATTGATGTAGATGAGGAATAATAAACATCCGATAACGCTCCCTTGGGGAATCGAACATTTCACACATTCTACATCTGATCTTACTGTTGTAATCGTCCTATTGTCGTAGTCATAATGCTCGATTTCTACAATTTGTTCCCGATTTTTTAGGTACGATGCATACCAATTGTGAGCTACTCCTCTAATACCTACTCCGTACAGCTTGTTTAGCAGTATTTTATGTAAAACTTTGTCGTACGCTTTCGTCATGTCCAGCATCGTACCTACAGCATATTTTTTATTATTAATTGTAGTTAGTATTTCTTGGGCGTAATTATATGTCGCGAGGGTAGTTGACCGATTTTTTCGGAACCCGTTCTGGGAGTCATCAAAAATACCGTATTTTTCACAAAAGTCGTACGTCTGCGTTCCAATTGCTTTTTCAAAAATTTTTGACGCAGTGCAAGGTATCGCTACTGGACGGAAGTTTTCTCTTTCGGTTTTCTTTCCTTTTTTGTGTATGGGCTTTATTAATGATGTTTTAAGCCTATCTGGGAAAGTGCCTTCCACGAAGGATTGGTTAATAAGTAAAGTGAAAGGAAAGGTAAGTTCATCCGCACACATTTTAAATAAAATTGGTGGAAACTCATCAACGCCGCAACTATATTTACTTTTTAATTCTCGCAGAATGGTGTTTATTTCAGCCATTTCTACCGGACGCAAGTACATCGTGTTGTCAGGCGAGTGCATCACCGGGCGACCTTGAGGCAGCTGCTTTCCGCTCGGTATGCCCACTGATGCAAAGTATTTATTGAATGTATTTGCAACTATTTTTGGGTCGGAAGTAATTTTATTCTGGACGTTCAATTTTACATTTTGTTTGTGTTTTTTTGAGGTTTTGTTTGTATGTTCTTTTATTACATTCCACATTGTTTTGACTATGTTCTTTGACTTTTTTACTTGTCTAATGTAATCGAGTCTTTTTGATTTTATGACGGTTTTCTTTAATGTTTTTTCATATTTTTTGTAGTAATTTTTAAGAGTGTCACTTTTTGTAGTATTAGTCAATATTTTTAATTGTCTTTTATTTTTACACGAAATTTTTATTCCTTTGGTAAGCCACTGTTTTTTTGTATTTGGTTTTATTATTATTGTCGCTGACACTGGCCAGCCGTAAAGGCTTATTTTTTATATTTTGAATTGTTTTATATTTATGTTCTTTGTCATTCTTCTTCTTTTTATTATTACACATATGTCTTGGAAGTGAAGTGTGTTTTACTATGATAAACCCTTATCATTTTTGGTGTCAGAAGTATTAAAAAAGAATCCATAATGGTGAAAACGCGGGGGCAAAAAGCCTCAGCCAGTGCAAGTGGAAGTGTAAATAATTTACATACCAGGTCTAATGTAGGAGAAACATCTAGTGTGGCTTCTAGCCAGTGCTCCTCTGTTACGATCAAGGCACAAAGGTTAGCACTAGAAGCAGAGCATGCCAGAAAAATTGCGGAGCAAGAAAAAGCGGTAGCTCAGCTAGAGTTACAGGCACAACTCGCATCGCTGGAGGCATGCGAAAGGTCGCGAACACATAGTAGTAGGTCATCACGAAGGAGCCATCGTAGCCCATCAAGTGTAACCCGCCAGTATGTAAGCGATCAGATGCAACCAACCGTCCAGGAAACACATCACACTCATTTAGGCACTCATAACCATTTTTGTAACACCAATAAAGTTAGTGAAAATTCTACACAAAACGACTTGAGGCTCTTAGCGGAGGCTATTTCGGATTTAGCACCAAGGAAACGGGTGAGTGACCTAACGTTGCCTTCTTTTACAGGAACTCCACCAGCCGAATGGCTAGGTTTTAAGAAGAGTTATGAGCGTACAAAGGCAACATTTACGTCATACGAAAATCTTAATAGGTTATCTACTGCTCTAAAAGGTTCAGCGCGCGATGCGGTTGCAACTTTGTTGGTGTTAGCAGAGGATCCGGATGAAGTCGTGGACGCACTGGAGCGGCAATTTGGTCAACCGGAATTGATAGTGTTGCAAGTCACAGCAGAGGTTAGGGCTTTACCTAGGTTAAATAATTTTGATTTAGGCAAAGACCTTAATACATTTTCTAGCAAAATAAGAAATTGTGTTAACACTATACAGCTTTTGGGTTATACGGAATACATGGCATCCCCGGAGCTAACTAATGCAGTGCTCAGTAAACTCACTCCTCTCCTAAAAGAAAAGTGGATGGAGTACGCATACAATCATCATCATCAGTGTCCAGGTAAATTCAAGCTCGAAATTTTGTCGGAATTTTTAAGCCATGAAGCTTTCATTCATTTGAAGTTTGGCATATTGTCATCTGCTGACATTAGCCGTGACTCAAAAAATATTAAAACTGAAAAAGTTCATGCTACAACTAGCAAAAAGGTTGATATCATCGACAAAATCTCCGAAAAGGTTTCCGAGCCAGAAATTATAACACCATATTCTACTGGCACTTTGTCACAAAGATCTAAACCTCTGATCAACGATAATACTTTTTGCATGTATTGTAAGCTGAAAGCACATTTACTTAGTGATTGTGAGAAGTTTCGATCTTTGTCGGTGGACGATAAGTGGCGATGGATAAATGGTAGGGACAAAGGTGTAAAAAGAAGCTGGTTAATTTGTCGTAAGTGCTTAAAAGGTTCTCATAAATTTATGTCCTGCAAAATTGCTTGTAGTATATGTAATGGACCACATCACGACCTGCTCCACAAGGAATCTGCTGACCCTGCATGCTCCCAGACGAGCAACCTCCAAATTGATGACCAGGCTGTAGTAACACATACTTCAATGGTACAGTCGATGTCACGACCTATGCTCAAGGTTATACCTATCACCGTAACTGGTCCTTTGAATTCTGTGGACACCTACGGACTACTTGACGATGGATCAACTGCATCATTCATTGACCAAGAAGTAGCAGCATATGTTGGTGCCATGGGACCTAAAGGCTCAGTCCGTGTAGATTGTATTGGTGGATTGTCAAGACAATCTATGGTAAGTTACGTTGACTTTGAGGTAAAAGGCCGTTATAGTAAGCAATCATATACCATGAAGAAGGTTCGTTCTATTCCAAACTTAGGAATAACCAACCAAACTATCAAACGTAGTCAAATTGAAAGCTGTCCATATTTGTCAGAGTTGTCAAAAGAGTTGTGCTATGATGATGCGAAACCCATGCTTATAATTGGTGCGGATAATTGGCATCTAACTATTGCACGAGAAACACGGAGTGGCACTCCATCTCAACCTGTAGCGATTCGTACTCTGCTTGGATGGGTTTTATTTGGGTTTACGAGTAGCAAAACCACATTAGTAAATTTCGTCAATGACAGTATATGTCACACCAGTACACACGACAACTCATCTTTAGATGCGCTTATCAAAGAACATTACAAATTAGATTCTATAGGAATAGTAAAAAAAGATTATTTTAACCCTTCTGATTCACGTGCATTAAATATTCTTAAGGAAACTACAATTAGGTTGCCTTCGGGACGTTTTGAAACCGGCCTTCTTTGGCGTGATGGTATTCAAAATGTTCCCGACAGTTACAATCTTGCTCTTTCTCGCTTTCACACATTGGAGAAGAAGTTTTCAAAAGACAAATCATATGCTGAATTGTATCGGTCTAATGTCCAGGCTATGATAGACAAAGGCTATGCAGAACTATGTACGAAGCCTCCAAACTCTCGAAGTATCACATGGTACCTACCACACTTTGGAGTAGTACATCCACAGAAAAAGAAACTTCGTGTAGTTCATGATGCGAAGGCCACATGTAGGGGCGTTAGTTTAAATTCATTTCTTTTGTCTGGGCCAGACCTTCTACAACCGATGCTAGCTATTTTAATGCGTTTTAGAGAAGGATTAGTAGCCCTAAACGCAGATATCAGAGAAATGTATCCTCAAATTAAAATAAGGGAACTAGATCGTGATGCTCAACGATTTTTATGGCGTAGTGATCCGTCTGAACCCATAAAAGAGTACAGGATGTCTTCCATGATGTTCGGAGCCACGTCTAGTCCATTTACAGCACTTTATCTAAAAAATTTAAATGCTGAGGAACATAAACAAACTTTTCCGGCTGCGGCAGATGCAATTATAAATGCACACTACATGGACGACCTCCTGGTATCTGTAGATTGCGTTCAAGATGCTGCTCAGCTGGCGGCTGATATCGTGAAAGTACATTCCTTTGCAGGATTTGAAATGAGATCCTGGGTATCTAACGTTCCTGAAGGACTCTCACTATGTCCGTCAGAGCTACTCGCTGGTAGTAACGACGATGGTTCATTTAGTCCACCTTTTGCCGTTTGTATCCTCGGGATTCGATGGAACATACAAGACGACACCTTGCAACTTTTGAGAAGTTCACTATTTGAGAAACCATCACCTTCTAAATTAACCAAGAGGTCCGTACTATCTCAATTGATGCAAGTTTACGATCCTCTAGGATTACTTACGCCAATGACAATACAAGGGAAAATTTTATTCCAGCAGACATGGAAGCTTGCTGTCGACTGGGACCACGAGTTACCACAAAGTTTCGTTGATAAGTGGCTGACTTGGTTTAAGGAACTGTCACGTTTAGTTTCTGAGTCTGTTCCTCGATGCTACGTCAGTCACAGCAACGTCGTAGATAGTCAATTACACATTTTCGCAGATGCAAGTGAACTTGCTTATGCTTGCGTCGCATATTGGCGTTTTACATATTTTGATGGTACGATTAAAGTATCACTTATTGCTGGGAGGGCCCGTCTGGCATCACTCAAGCTAGTTTCGATCCCTAAGATGGAGCTCCAGGCCGCGCTCATAGCTGCGCGTCTTGGAGTCTACATAACTGAGGCGCACAAGCGTAAGCCATCTAAAATTGTACTTTGGTCAGACAGCATGACTGTTTTGCGCTGGCTCCGTGGTGATGCCCGCTCATTTAAACCTTTTGTAGCACATAGAGTAGGTGAAATTTCAGAAATCTCTAATATCTCAAACTGGAGATATGTACCATCAGCACTCAACGTCGCAGACGATGCTACACGCGTGGGCCATACATTAGAACCAACATCAAGATGGTTTTCTGGCCCATCCTTTCTAAATTTAAATGAAAAATTTTGGCCATTCCAGTCTTTAGTAAATATTTCAACTGAACTGCCAGATATAAAAAATACAGTTACAGATTTGGCAAATTTGATTTCCACTCCCACTACTATTTCTTTTCCTGTCGTAGCAAATGTCAACCATTTTAGTAAATGGTTACGTTTATTACGTGCTACAGGGCGGATATTGGTGGCAGTGCGAGTATTTAGATCTCTTATAAAACACAACGTACAACAGAATACTAGGCCTAACTTCAAAGACATCTTAGCTGAAGACGTAAATACGGCTGAGCACAAACTCCTTCTTCGGTCACAGCTGGAGTCATTTCCGGAAGAATATGCCTCCTTAAATGCCAAGAGGGATGTTCCTAAGAACAGTCGTATGAATAATTTGGTGGTGACGATGACAGATGGTTTGATCCGACTTTCTGGAAGAACTGGAGCCATCAGAAGCGTTTACGTACCTAGTACAGCATGTCAGCCTATTGTCCTTGATGCCAAGAACAGAATTGTGCAACTCCTTATTGCTTACTACCACACGAAAGCAGCGCACGGCAGCAGTCAGATGGTGTTGAACGAAATGAAGCAGAAATATTACATCTTTGGCCTGAGGGTAGCTGTGCGAAAGATTGGAAAAACATGTACGGAGTGCAAGGCCAAAGGAATACCATTGAAACCTCCTGTTGGCGATCTACCGGCGGAGCGTTTGGCAGCCGGAAAACGACCGTTTACATTCGTCGGACTAGACTATTTTGGTCCAGTGTTAGTCACAGTAGGACGTCGCTCAGAAAAAAGATATGTAGCTCTCTTCACTTGCTTAACCGTCCGTGCTGTGCATTTAGAGATCGTAAACAGCCTCTCCTCGGATTCTGCTATAATGGCACTCCGAAGGTTTATATCCCGCAGAGGGTATCCAAGCAAAATTTATTCTGATAATGGAACAGCGTTTGTAGGTGCCAACAGAGTACTTCAAAAGTTGTATGATGAACCCCTGCAACAATTTTCTGCTAATCATCGGATAAAGTGGTGCTTCATTTCCCCATCTGCACCTTTCATGGGAGGCTGTTGGGAAAGACTGGTGCGTAGTGTCAAGATCGCTCTTTATGCTACATTAAAAGAGCGTCAACCCAAAGAGGAAGTACTACACACCCTACTGTTAGAGGCAGAGGCTCTTGTTAATTCTCGTCCCCTTACGCACGTCTCGCTATGTCCTGAAGATGAAGAAGCATTGACTCCATTTCATTTCTTGATTGGATCAAGCTCCACATACACACAACTCACAGAGACAGATGATGCCGATCTAATTCGACGAACGGACTTTAAGAAAGGGCTTAGACTAGCTGATCACTTCTGGAAAAGGTGGGTGCGGGAGTACTTACCTCAACTAATGCCACGCAGACCTGTCCCACCGTATACAAATCTAAAAGTTGGAGATGTCGTACTTATTGTAGATGGAGATTTACCCAGAGGAACCTGGCCTAAGGGTCGCATTATTAGAACTTTCCCAGGCAAGGACGGCGTCGTAAGAGTAGTAGATGTGGAGACGATGGGAGGTGTGCTCAGGCGTCCAGTAAAAAAATTAAAGTTACTTTCAGTAGAGGCGCCAGTACCAGCGACCCCAATGATAGGTGCTCACACCGGGGGCCGCCATGTCGCTGACACTGGCCAGCCGTAAAGGCTTATTTTTTATATTTTGAATTGTTTTATATTTATGTTCTTTGTCATTCTTCTTCTTTTTATTATTACACATATGTCTTGGAAGTGAAGTGTGTTTTACTATGATAAACCCTTATCAATTATTGTTTTTTTGGGAATGCATTTATCTAAGATTTTTTTCAAAATATCGTCAAAAGCGTTGTAGTTTTCATTAATATTTTGGTCAGTTTTTATTATATCACTCCAACATATGTTTTTTAGTTCGGTTTTAAAGTGAAGTATATGTTTTTGATTGTAGATTCGCGTTTGTTTTTTATATGTCAATAGTTTTGGTTTTAAAAATAAGTCAGTCTTTATTGTTACACTCATGTGGTCACAGAATCCGTACTCAATCACTTTAGCACGTATATTTTTGTCCTTAAAGTTAGTATAGATGTGGTCAATACATGTCGACGTTGTTTTGGTAACCCGTGTTGGTTCTTTAATATGAGATGTAAAGTTGTACGCTGCCATAAGGTGTAATAATTTTTTTGACTCTGCATCGTTTACTAACGTGTCAATATTGAAGTCACCCCCTATTATAATTCGTTTATTTTTATATTTTAGTGTCACATAATTTAAAATTAATTCCAATTGTGTAATAAAATCATTAATCCGTTTGTCGTTCCAGTACAATGTAATTATTAATAAATTCGGTTCAATTAGTTCAATCGCGCATAATTCTATAAGGAATTCAATCGACATATCTACAATATCTTTTCTCTCAATGTACTCCACATCGTCCCGCAGTAGTATGCATACCCCACCTCCGTCGTAGTTTCTTCGACAGTATGCGCTTACAATCTTATAACGATTGAAGTGTACGAGTTGTAATTTTTGCTCCGATAAAAATGTTTCTGTTATGCAACAAGCTTGATAAGTGTTCTTAGTCTGGTCAAGGAATGCTTCAAATGTAGTACGTTTATTAAACAAGCTTTGCATATTTTGAAAAATTACGTTTAGTTTAGTATTGTTTACGGAAGGTACGAAAGGAATGCCGTGTATGGTTAAGTGGCGTTTCATTAATGGTGTTATTTAATGAACTAGATGGCGGATTATGGCATGAAGGTGATTGGTCATTTCTAGTATTTCCATGCGTGCTCGATATAGATGTCTGGTGCGTTCTATTTCTTTGTGTCATGTTTATAGATTGTCTGCCGATAGTTTGTGATTTTTGTCTTTTTTTTTCATCTAAGCTCTTTTTATCCAGCAGTTTTGAAACGAATAGCCCAGTGTTTTTAAAATATTGTACATTATTTAGTATGTAATTCGTCATCCGTCTGCTAATAAGTTCAACACGTATTGGTCGTCGTGGTCCCCTCACTCCAAGTCGTCTAATATCTTCTATATATCCTGTAATATCCACGTGTAGAATATTTTTAAACGCATATATAATCCTTTTTTCAATGTCATGTTCATTTTCGCCTGAGTACTCGGTCAGTCCATATAATACAAATATGTTCGATGTGTTTATATAGTTTAGTTTTTCGGGAGTCTCATTTGTTTTTTGTTTCAATTCTTCCATTTCTTTCTGTAGTTTTTTAATTTCTTGGTTCAGTGTTTCTACTTTTGCTGTTGTTTCTATTATTTTATCGTCATGTATAGTTTGTTGTTTTTCTAAATAATCAGTTTTTTGCATAAATTCTTGTTTTAATTTTAATGCTACTGAATTTATTTCGCTAGTCAATATGTTTTTGATATCAGTCAAAATCGATTGCTTATTATTTTCTAGTTTTGTTTCCAGAAGGATACTTATATTTTCTAAAGTTATTTTATTTTGATCAGTTGGGTCCAGTTGCATCTTCTGAATGTGTGGTGTTTGTACTTGCGGAGATGTTAATGTATTTCCTACGATGCTTTGGTCGTGCGCCGTATTTTCGTAAAATGACATGGTGGTGTCCTCTAATAGGAGTTGTTTTTGCTTTCCTATCGGTGTATTGTCATTTTTAGTACGTTTTGTGATATTTTCGCACGTAGGGCAGTGCCAGTTCTGTGTGAAGTGTTTTTTGTTTATGGTGTATTGAGATGTTGATATATTTAAGCAACCATAATGGTACTTATCTTTGCATAGGGTACATTTGAGCATTTCTTCGTTTCTGACGAGATGATTGCACCCTGCAGCACATTTTTTGTCAGCGTTCGCCATGGCCGCGGTAGATGTTGATGTGTCAGCTTGTCGTAACTTCAAGCAGGATTGGCTGCTAAGCAAGGCGTGTGGGCGGGTCAACGCAAATTCCGCACTCCGGTTGGGTAGTTCCGTCTGCGTCACAACTTCGGTTCTTGCTCGGGTACCGGTTTGATTCCGTTGGGGACAGATTTTGAACAGTTTTTTGGGTTTTATAGTTTATTAATTCGATTTATCACTTATATTTTGCACTAGGAGTTTAAAGCTGTTTCCGAAGTACACTTTTATGCCTGATATGGTCAGATTTGGACACTTTTTCTAAACGAAATAATAAAAAATAACGAGCGTATAAGTACATATGATCCGATCGCTTCGGGCGTTCGGGCCGTACCGTACCATGCCTTCATTAGCGTGATAAGGAAAATAACTATTTAGGTAACTTAAACTAAATAATACTAATACTATAGGTACGTATCTGAAATGAATTAATTAAAATAAACTTAGATACTAAAATAAATAACATTCAAACAAACTATTAAAAATAAAAAATGTCCCGCAAATCCTTTCCCTGCGGTATAACTACGTTTAAGAGCCCAGCTCTTGTTGGTGTCATGTATACACACAGTGACGTTTTCGATTTTTTAAGGTATCTATACTGAGTGGTTTTTCATACCCACTAATAATAAAATTAAAAAAAAGCGTGACGTCTCATAGCCTATATAACCAGCGGACAGCCAAGGCGCTTTCAACGACACCTCATTTTACCAAAATATACTAATAATACTGTAGATAATGATATCATGGAAGATATGAAGAAATAAATGAAGATATAAATAGCCTTTAAAGCTTATAAACATCAATGATGCCTCTCTAATCCGTCTAGCGAGCGTGGAGAGTGTAGGCCAAATCCTATGGCTGCTTTGGCAAGCATGCCTCTAGTAGTACAGAGAGGGTCGTGCCTCTGCAGTGGAGACAAAAAAAAGACCTGATATTGATGATGATGACATACCTTCTTTTGGCTTTGCCGTAGCTATGTAACAAATGAATCACTAAAATTGCAAGTACCTACAGCCTACAGATAATATCACTATCTATAAATCGTGATATAATTTGATCTACTACTGTATTGTATCGTCAGTATCGAGTCAATCGATTGTATCTAATCGGCGAGTTACTCGAGCGGAAGCTGTCACCTCGGCTGATCGGACGACACCGGCCGATAAACAGCGCTTATAGAAAATGAGCGCTTTTCAAAATTAAAGTCCACTCTTACTGTCCTGTCCACACTGTCCTGGCTAGTGACGCAGCCACCTGCGTCACTCGCCAGGAGTAAGTGAGGGATAAGATTTTATTTAGTGCCATAACTTATAAGTTAGCTTAAAATCACTACATGATTAAAATATAAGAAGCCTAATGAAAGAGCAAAAAAACTTTATTTTAAAATAATGTTTGGGCATTTTGACATGTCATCTCCGAACAGCTGTTTCGATAATATTACATCTAGAGTCTCTTGTAGGCATTTCAATGGATTATTCACTAAAATATAACAGGAAACATTATGTTTTTTTAAAGACTTCGATCCTGGTATAGTATCATTTTTTTATAATAAAGGTATTATTATAATTTTGCTTTTAAGAATATTCATAAACTCTATAAACAGGACGGAACTGTGTTTGGAATGCAGTTACATAATACTTTCAATACTTGTTCATAAAATAAGCTATATAAAGAATACCTATATTCATAAAATCAGAATGTTTTTGATTTTTTGATTATCCCCTGATCCTGATCCCTTTGTTTATGATTAAATAATTATTTCAACGATATAATGTACTGGAAAGATAATTGTGAAATAACTATAAACAACAATATTCAACACTGTCATAGTCTATTGTAAGAATGACCTCGACTACTTAGGATATAAATAATACCTAAGTGCCATTCTTCCGGTTCCTTATTATCTAGTTCAGGCGATTTGACTAGCTATTTATATACTATTAGCTTACGTACCACGATTGCATGGACATTGCTTTAAGTGGGTCTTGCATGTCAACTCTAAGGAAATGGATATTGACATACAAAAGGTAGGTTACATGAAGCCTTTATGAAGGTTATGGGTATTCATTGCAAATTTTTAGAGCCTGCTTATTTTTTGATACTGCTAGCAATTTTAATTGTTTTGGATAGATTTTTCTCTATGTCTCTTGCAGTAAGTTACATTTATTTGGTAATACATTCACGTTCGTTGAATAAATTTTTTTGAGACACTTATTTTTCCTATCTAAGCTAATAGGTAACACAGACAAATAAATTAAAAAAAAAAACAGCCTCTTAGTTTTGTGTTTGATTTTCTATTCCATTAGGGTTCATATCAATGTAACATTTGATGTTCCAAGAACATTAATTCGGTTATAACCTGAACTTATGCCATCTGATCCTCAATTATGAATTCCATTCCTCTAACTTTACTTAGCCCAATCAATAAGATATTCATCAAAACATCTTGCCCCAAGCTGCCTGCTAAATTATTAACTGAACCTCGTTAAGAGATTTAATTGCTGCACGGAGGCTAACAAGATTTTAGCGTTTAGGCCTAGTTTACATTTGTCAAGCAAGTGGTCGAGTCAGTGAGGACATCTCGTGCAACAGTTGCATTACCAAGGAGGGTTGATGTTTGGCAGCAGTCTATTTCCAAATTTTCGGACAAATACATTCCCAATCAGACTCGAATCAGGCGGTCACATTGGCCAAATATTGGTCTAAACCAATTTAATTTTCGCCATTTTTTAGAAGATTGTCTATCTCATTCATTCGAGAGAAGAGAAAGTAGGAGTCCATCTATCATGTCTCTTCATTAAACGAAAGCTTAAAATTATGTATTTATGCCTTTATTGACCGAGCCAGCGCAAAACGACATCGCCATTACACCTTGCGCAAAAATGATTTTGTATATCTGCAGGTTCTAATGTAAAGACAAGCTTGCAAGGTCTACAGCTCATAGAGCAACTAAGTAGTTTTATTTTTATTTTATTTATTATTACTACACACTTTTACATAACGCAGTAGTTGTGACATTCAACGTTGTAAAAATACAATGTGCTGAGGTTCTGTTTTCGCTTTCTTCTGCACCACCTATTAGATGAATAGTAGAAAAAAGCCGAAAGCTTTAAATCAGCTCTTTAAAATTGTCGCAATAAAGTTAAATAATAGAAATAAATGTTAACAATTCGTTTCGCTTATCTGTTATTTCTGGCTGAACTCATTAGTGAGCTCGACCAGTGTAAACATGTCATAGGCATTCGTTGTGGCTAATTACTATTTAGGCAGAATTAGCAGCACAAAGCCTTTGTGATTCTGTTCTGTGGCACAACGTAGGCGGCTATTAAAATTTCAGCATTGCTCTAATGGAATTTTCACATGAACAGGGAAGGAAGAAACCTTTTCTAGACTAAATTAATAGTAGGTATGTGACAATAAAAAGTGACGAGTGAATTAGAATAGTAGACTAAATTCTCGTCATTAACCTACACACACGAAAAATAAAAATAAAAAACATTTATCTAACTTTTAACTGGCCAGTGAATTTTGAATTTTACTTTTACATTATAAAAGTCAATATACGGATATACTTTTACGTGTAGTATTTTTTTCTTCCACTTAATATATTTATTTAAAAATCTGCCAACATAGTTTATTGTATTTTTTTATTCCTTCCTGCCCAGCGTAGTAAATATATGCATAGATAAAATATACCTTTTGCAAATAACAAAAACATGTGAGACCATTGACGACGACCAATCCGTACGTCCGTCCGTCTTTTTTTTTACGACACTGGACACATGTCCTTCGAGTCTATATTTTTATATGTTGCGCCGCTACCATATCTCTGTTTATCCTTATGGTTAACTGGGAGAGAACGCTTTTAGCGTAAAGTCCGCCAATTGTAAACAATTGTATATTATGGATCAATAAAGTTTTTATAAATTGGTTAGCGCGCATATGTCACGCGTTAACTTAGTTCTCTGTATTTTCGGATTGACCATAAAACCCATGGCAATTTTTTTGATGAGGCATGCACTCTTGGGTTTTCCAAGCTGATTTTTTATTTGTTAGGAAAACTAATAATACTTATATATTTCAGGGTTAAGTGATTACTTAAGCCCTCTTAGTATGAATTGACACTTTATAATGTCATATATATGTAGGTCATATAAAACGTAATATTATTAGCTTTCATTAGATACATTTACTTGTATATGTTGCAGTCAAAACTCTTAACCAGTCAAAAGTACTATTGACTAGCAAAATCAGTCTAAAGTACTTGTGACTGAACAGGTTGGTCAAAAGGTTTTGACTGAAAATTATTGGTTATTAGTACTTTTGGCTGCAAATTTACGGTTAAAAGTACTTTTGACTGGCGCTCTTCGTTAAAAGTAGTTTTAACTGCAATAATGCATCAGTCAAAAGCACTATTAACTCGTTAGATGTGGCGATCACAAACTTCAATGATGTTAAAGCGTTTTAGTCTACTGTACTGTAATTACGTTCTCTTTTCATCAAATTTCGCGAAAACTTTTGAAATTTTTCTTTTGTCATCACATTGAAATGACTATCTTTCACATCTTCTATCGCTATAATTTCTTGCAAAAAAGCGTTCTTTCTTTTCGTAGTTACTCATTTTTGTGCTAATACTAGCACGTTTTCCACTAAAAATGTGTGATATAAAAGTTTATATGTGTGTTTGTCGATATTTTTATCGATCACCTTAACTTTTTAAGAGTTTTGACTGATACAACTACTCAAAACCACTTTTGACGGAATCACTTAGTCAAAAATACTTTTAACCAGCTTCATTGGGCAAAAGCACTTTTAACTGTTATTTTAGTCAAAAGTATTATTGACTGATTTTACTAGTCAATAGTACTTTTGACTGACACAAAATTGACATTTTTAGGTCTGTCGTCAATATTTAAACAGTTGTATAATTGTACCGTATCCTATGCCACAAACAATAAGTTATCGCCTGGATCATATCATATTCATGCAGTAGATCATACTTAAGGTCGGAATTAGCTGTAAAATTAAAATTGGCATCTACGTTTATCTAATTTAATGAAGTGAGTGCGGACGTACCTATCTCAATATATCTAAGCATAACTTTAGTACGAAAGTAACTTTCCTTAAAGGATTACGTTGGAACATCTTTTTGAATACATATAAAACTAATACACATGACATTTTTTATAAAATGTTGAAAGTCAGCAGTTTTCTTATCAAACGATATGCGACTTTAATCAGCCACGGCATGTCGTCTTTACATACTCGTACGAATATTATCGCTTCAAAAATGGTTCACACACATATAATTTGAACCCAGATACTATCGCACGATGACGTATTGCCCAGTATTACAGCTGCAAAATGTTCGCAAACTGTTACTATTAATCATTATGCAAGCATTTTGCTCAGCGGAGCGCTGCAAGTGTCGGGTGTGTAATTAGAGTCTATGATAACTCATTGTCGATCCCATACTCTGTGGAACGCTACGATTTCATTTGATCTTTAGATCGAAATAATCTACTAGATCAGTTAGACTTCACGGGAACTGACAACTTTTGTTAGAATACTGATGGGTAATTTTCGAACTTTCCGAAAAATCTAAAAAAAAAAGAAAATGGTTTTTTCAAGTTATTTTTCGGAAAAATATAAATTGGATACAAAAATGTACTATTAGAAAAATTAATTCTTTTCCGAACGAAATTTTTCCATTACCCATCAGTATGTTAGATCAATTTTTAAGGTAAGAGAGGTTGTAAAATAATATATAGGGACCTCTATTTTAAATTTAGGTCAACAGAATTTTAATGTCTAAAGTTGATGTATGGGAAATAAACATTTTGGTCACTCAAAAGCTTTGCAAACTGTCGTACGTATAGAGTAGGTGTAGAGTAGTAACTAACTAACAATTCAGAAATACTTACTTCTTTGTTAAAAAACTAGCCCTTTGCAGGAACTTTTTCAAGTTCATCTGTAGGTACAATCACAAACATATAAAATATCTATGAGGTCCATATTGTGTACGTATTATCATCATCAATTAATTTAAGAACAAGGTTCTTGTGCGTATTATAAGTAGATACACTTTTATATTTGAAATGAAAAGACTGTAAAAACTTATAGCTTTTCGTAACGCGACCATTGCTAAGAAGAAACTCGTATAGTTGTAGTAATGAGAGGACCGTACGTAAATCTCCGTACTTATTACGTTATCGTCAACCCATAACTATCTGGTTTTAATTGTAGTCAGCGGTTGCCTACTGTCTATTGTTGCAGGTAACGAATATTCTGAGATACATAATTGATAAGTACATAATGAACAATTACAGTTGCTGCTTTGACTTAACGACATTTATGTGACATTAACTGCTACACGTGACCAAGAAAAAAATTGAGGTTGAGTGGTTGAACTTATTGAGGTAATTATTGACTTCATTACTATCGATTGAAGTGTAAATTGAACTTTGCGAATAAATACACCTATTTAATCGTACTAATCACTGTGCAGTGAACCGGAGAGCTCAAAAAGTTTAAAGACATTATTCAGGTAGGTATGTCAACATTACCTAGGTTCTTACTTATTTAAAGTATTGTATTCGATTAGAAATGCGTATTTTTGTATTCGATTAGAAATGCGTATTTAACAAAATGCAAGAAATTATTTAAGAAGATATCTGTGGGTTTCACCTTATTTACAAAGGAAATTTTAAAGTTCCATCTGTTGCCTAAAAAATAAAAAAAAATCTTTAATTGTTAACTAACAATTTATGGCTAATAAACTGGTAACCGAATAAAATTAGCAAAATATATCTGTATCAAGATTATTCTAAGAATATTTTAAACCTTCCGTGTTCTCGCATCAACGCATGCGTGTTGCAACATTTTCTATTCAGAAGTCACCATTTGTATTTCTGCTTCGGTTCACAGATCTAAAGTTGGAGACAACACCGCCATTGTTTCTTAATCCCCAGAGTTCTGAATGCAGCTGTGTTTCCGTCTCCGTGAGCAACATTTCTATCCAGATACTAAGATGTCGTAAAGTTTTAAGGAAGATAAATATAGAAGGGTATTGAATAAATAGACTAGATGCTATGTATTGCTGCGGAATTTCGAAATTAAGATTGAGTCCCCCTTTTCATTAATTACCTAAATGAGGTGATTAAGCTGGTCGATAGGTTAAACGAGAGAGACACATCGAATTTCGGAACTGGTCGTTCCGAAGTTCGATGAATCTACATGACAAATGTACATTATGATCGGAGCTCAAATTTGAAATTTTTAAGAAGTAATTGTATACATCTTCGGTCTCCTGCGTAAATAATGATCAATGAGACGTATACACAGAGTAATATACACTGTTAAATAAAACAATAAAAATCATACGGAATAATAAAATAATTGATCGGAAGTAAGAATTATTGATCTGTCAGATTGATTGACACCAACTGCAAATTAGAGGACATGATTATAAGTAGGTAGGTATGAAATCGTAGATAGGTATCTGCTTATCTGTATAAGTAGTTTGGAATGAGGCGGGGAAAAATCCCAATATCAATTATGCGTATAAATTAAAGAGCTACTTTTAACTCTTGATTAATTTTAGAACTTTTCGAAAGCCTAAAATAGGATGATCATTTGAATCACAATGTCAAATTGGCTTGTAATTATGAGTAATAATAAAATCAACGAATGTTTCACTAGCGGGATTTTCCATACTAACATCGTAAATCATAAATCTGATGTGCGTTTTATGTTGTGAATAAAAATTATTATAATAGGTAAGTACATTTTGTTATGACCATTATGTTTATCCGCTATTGTTAAAAAGATTTGAAAACGTGAAAATTTACCATAGTCAGATTAAATTGTGGTCTTCGTTTGAACATGTTATATACTTTTACGAATTCTGTTGGATTTATAATTAGGTAGAGAATTGTTAGAGATAGAAAATCTAATATTAAAATGATATCGATGGCTTGTTAGCTATGAAACTTGTCACTAGCAGAAGTTTGCGACGTAAATATCGAAATTATCAATCGCAAGCTCAGAGAGTAGTCCGTACTATACTAAAAGCAGAAATAGAATTTCCCCCTCTTTATTTTTAAGGGGAGCCGACTTACAGGGGTCTGAACTGGACATGTCTCAAATATCTAACGATCACTGTGTAAAGGATATAAACGACTAGAGACCCCAAAAGTAGAAGAGGACGGCCTAGAATAAGGTGTGGCGATAAATTTTAACTCGCCCCCCCGCATATTATAAGAATTTTTGTGTCAGAAAAGTTCTGACGCTCGCCGAAAGGCACTCTGCCCATCTGTTTTGTTCTAGACCGTGGATAATGTCAGAATTCGGACATGTCTGATAATGTACAATCATTCTTTTACTGTTATTATATAACTTATGACGAAAACACTAACCTGAAACTACTGCAAGGATGTATGACCCAATGTCCCGCCGCCTTCTGCCGGATCCTTTCCTTCATCAGCGCCTTCTTGGAGCCGAAGAGTTTCATGGCTAGCTTGTTGTCGGTGGGCTGGAAGAGCGCCTGCAGCTGGTTCCGGAGGAAGCCCTGCTTGGCGTCGGTGGCCGGTGGCGCGGGCTCCACTGGCGTCCCGTACAGAGACACATCGTCCAAACCACCGAAGTGGACTTTGCCGGTGCCACTGCCTTGCTTCAGCGACATGTCGGCGTCGCCTGTCAACAAAATATTAAAATTAGTATATCGTTCATAGTAAAAGATTACTGGAAATCTTGAAGGCGTTTGGATTAGGATTGCCATTCATCATAATTACGGAGAGCAGAAATAAGTTCCTCAATATAATAGCGGGCAGGACGGAATGTTTTTTTCGAAACTTTTTTTGTTCGACTGTAAATATATTTTTAGGGTTAATTTTGCCTAGCAGTGGGAAAATGATGATTAATTTAAAAAAAAAAAACATTTTTGTTATGAAGCCACAGAAAGTCTAGGACATAAACAACGCATAGTCAGGTTTTTTTCCAAGTTTCTATGGCAAGTTGCATATTAGTACTCGAATGTGGATAGCTTCATGCGCTGTATAGTTAGTAATACTTCATTTTGAGCTTCCCCGTGCTTGGGAAGATACGTTAAGTCGTTGGATTTGCTTGCTACTAAAAATGTTAGCCACACTAGTGCATTTGTACACACGATGCTTATTTTTGTTTATTTATGCACGTTGTTTGTATTTGCTTTGTCTTTTTAAAGTTATTCAATACGATAAAAAAGATTATAAAAACCCCAAGCATGCTACGGAACGAAGATTGTATCTAAACGAATCCAGTGTAAAAGGATTTATCAGAACGTTTTCTGAACTCGGGTTTAATGTAATCGGCCGAAATGCTGACGTGAGGAACCCGCTGTGTTTCGGCCTTTTAACAATGAGCCAGGGTCAACGCTTGGAACTGCATTGTACCGAAATCAATAGATAATTCAGTGTACAATAGCATGGGAGTTAGATTAAATTTAATGTTATTGTTATTAGGTATAGGCAGGTTATTTTTAAAGTTAGCTACTATTTCGGTATTTTTCAATAGGTAACTCGAAAGTAAAAGCGGGAGGCAAAAAAGCGTTGGGATGGAATGTGTGAGGGAAGATATGGGCAAGATTGAAAACATGGAAATAAAAGTAAAAGTAAAAAGTAAAATAAGTATTTATTTCTCCAACATACTTAAGATTTAGGACAATGTATTTATTGTTATAGTGATTGTATTTGAAATAACTGACATGCTGTGCCGACAACATATAAATGGGATAAGGATACGACAGGGGAAGAAGAAGTATTAACTCGAAAGTAAGGATATTGTGTTGAGGCCTGTATCTAAACTTTAAACAGACTAAGGTTTTGAATTCCCAAAGAAAGAGGACGCTGCTTCAGACAAACTGGCGACCTTACTATACTATACGAAGTCAAGTTTGGCTAGACAGGTTCACAAACCCATCAGGTCTAGTAAGGCTAAAAACCGAAAATGTTGAGCAGTACATTTTGAGTATTGCAGCATTTACACATTGGTCCACACTCATATATGTAATTATATGTATTAGTCCATTCCGACTTGGTAAGCAGAAAAGTATTTAATTTTCATATTAGTCGCTAGGTACTGTTAAGAAGTTACAGAAAAAAGGTAGGGTGTAATGCAGCTAAGTTCAACAAATTTTAACCACCAAATTGACCCAAAAATTCATGTTCAACTTCAACTAAATAAGATTATAAGCTCATCAAAGATAAAAGACATTATAAATTATGTAATATCCAATGAACTCACTAATATGACTGTTTTGTATGAACCAACTGGTGCTCAAGCGAGCGAAATGAGTATTTTATAAATAAATGATAATGGGCCAACTCAATCAACCGCTGAGTACACAAAGGACTTTATTGATGATCACACTCATACTAATCGGTCACATGACGGGATTATATCATACAGAGGGGCGCAGATGTAGCAATTCAACCTATACATTGTAATAGGTTTTACAAGCTTTTATTTAACTTGTAATGTAAGTTGTATGTATGTATGAAGGTTTGTTTAGGTTAAATTTTGCAACTTAATTTTCAACCAGCAATCCTCAACCGATGCAGCTGAAATTTTGCATACTTGTGTAAGTCGGATGACAATAAAATATTACGAAGTCAATGAGCTGTTGTGATGCTAGAGCCGGGGGATATTAACATAACCTCATTGAGTAGGACTTATTTGATTTTTCTTGACGAGCACTTTATGGCAGACGATGCCTATGGTCTGATTATGAAGACGGTGGTCGATGGAACCTCAGTAATAAAATGATGCAACTCCATCGAGTTTGGGCTTATTACATTTGTTAATAAGTATTTTGTTCTCATAATAAAAGCTTGTACAAAAAATGATTCTTTTCAAAAAACTATTCAGTTGTAATGTAAAGCTGTTGTCACTAATGTTCTATATTCATTTGAACGTCATGATTACGCTAAATAAAATGTATAAGCATGAAAATAGTTAAAGATGTTATGTAAACATGCTACTGTATTAACATAAGTGGGTGTATTATAGTCTTATGCTTGTGTCAGGGGAAATAATATTGATCTTTAATCGTAGTTTATAATTAAAAGTGAATATAACATTTGTTTCCTATGCATAGTTGCACTTGATTTGGCAAAATCGCAATTTGTTTGATATTTAATGATCTAATATTTCATTTCAAGTAAACTCAGTATGATCTGTCAGTATAAAATAGCAATATTTATTGAGAATAAGTAGATTAATATTTTGTTTATATCTTCTCTTATTTTGTTTTAGATATAGTGGTTTCTTTTGGGTTTTCTTAAAACGCCAAGGAAAGTACCACAGTTGTGCGACAAACCGTTGCCCGGTAGACCTTATGATCCGACATAACATTTGATCGGTATTACAATTTCTCGACATCAATTTTGTTCGACCAATGTTTATCTGACATAACATTTAATCGGCGCTACTATTATTCGAATTCAATTTTGTTTCACCATTATAGTTAATTAATCTTAATATTTATCCTGTATATTCACGCTAAACGTCTCCTTTGGGTCAAGCAGCCTTAAGCTCTTTCTGTTCGTTAGGGATGAAGACGTGAAAGTTTATCTGTAACATGTATGTATATATGATTTCAGTTTTTACGTGGTTCTGCTACATACGTTTTACGTACGGACTTAAAAATTACAAAATAAAGGAGATTATTCAACTGTCTTGCAATTTAGGCCAGTAACTTAAACCGGACGTACCACTTAACTAAGGTTATGCGACGTGTCTAGATACTTAAAGTTGAGATTAAAGCAGGGTCAAATATAATTTGTAAGAACGGTGATGGATGTTATAAAATATACTATGTTCTGTTAGGTAAAGGTTAAATGTGTGCAGACAACCGGAAATTGCAGTCTTTATTTAGTTGTAGTACGTGAATCTAAATTGCAAATGGCCGCTTAAAATTAACTCGCAAGAGATTGTTGTGACGATATTCATCATTTTGTATGACGTATTCCGAAGTGTTTGAAAGATTTACCTTGTTTTAATAATTTCATATATTAGTTATCTAACTTATAATTGTGACAGATTTAGCCGAGCCTTAATTTGACAACATTACAGCAATAAATACATCATCATTATTATCATTGGCAGCTAGAATAGGCCTATTGCGATAAAAGCATATAGCTAATTTAAATGAAACAAAGTATAGATATCGAAAAAGAACAATAGATATTGTTTGACCATCGTAGTAAAATAAATATCCAAATAGGACATTTTAAATTTCAAATTTAATTAATGCTTCAATTTTGGCAAAATAAATTAAATTAAAAACTTAAAACTTGAAATCCTTTTAGAGACAAGAAATAAACATTTTTTGCCATAACCAATAATCGGGAACTTTGAGAGCAAGATTGAGAGAGATATGGACACTTAGAAAAAAAACTTACGTAGTCTCTTTTTAGTACTATTCTAATTAGAAAGTACGTAAGAAATGATATCAACTCAATCATTTCAATGTCAAGGCGAATAAAGGAAGACAAAAGAGGCATTCCTTGTCCCCGATCCCGAGTATGGCCGCACGTGACTGATCCCGTCGCTTTATAATACACACGTGACGTTCCATACCACAACAAAGCGGAACGCACTCTTGAAATACGCCGGTTCGGTACATATACATACCTACACTATATTATAGCCAGTTTCCATAAACCTAAAGACCACGTGTAGTGTTTTGTTCGTTTTTTGGGTAAGTAAATAGCCAACACTGGTGTCAAATTTTTAAGGCTGCCTGAAAACATCTGACATAGCTTGACGACTGCCATACAATGATGACAGCCGGGACCAACGGCTTATACGTGCCTTCCGAAGCACGGAGGAGCTTGAGAAATTTTTATGCCACTTGCGAAAGCGTTAGCAGTGCGCACTCCCGCCGGGCCACCGAGCTGCTCAAGTGTAGCGTGATAATGGGCGAGAAGTTGGAAAAGAGAATCAAAATAGTGATAGGTTGCTATCCGCATTTCGCATTGTCACCCATTCCTTTTACTTGGTACTTACTTCAGACTTTAACAATCTGCGCGTTGGTACATTTTTGAAGTGAAAACTTCTTTAGCGGCGTTGTGCACTTTTTTTGGAATGGGTAAAAAATGTTAAACTCGCGTCAGGACACGTGACCTGATCGAAAATTCGTAAGACGGCGCAAGGCGCTTGCGCGAATGTTCGTGTGTGTTTATGTTACAGCGTGCTACGCGCATCCATGGATGGTGACAGCTGATGGCTCGACCGTCTGTGTAGTGGCCATACTGCTGTGTATTTGAAAATGATTTTGTTGAAAATGAATTTGGTCATGCTTGTGACATTTGTGACAGACTGTGGTTCAGAAAAGATTTGAAATATTTTATACTGATAATTAAAGCAATTCGTGCAAAATTATTCCCTAACCATTCCAAAATATCAAAAATGCACAACGTTAATATTTAAGTTTTCACTTCTGCCGGCACTCCCAGAGTGCAACCCGTCGTTTTTTTTTCTATTCTCCAAGAACAGCAAGGAATTAATTAATAAAGAACACAGTCCTAAAAGTCTCGGTATTGAAATGTTTACGCAGTTTACGTTACTTCGCTAGCCAGTTTTTGTTGACCTTCGGGTTAGCGTGTGCTGCTGATTGATGAAGAGTTTGCTTTAAATGATTTTATGTACTTTCGCATCTGCTTCGAGATCGATGTTCAGTTGGAGATCATGAACAATTTCTAAGATTAATTAATTGACCATAAAGTTGTCGAATTGTAACTTCGTTTTATTTTTAAGACTATATTTTGCAATTATTACAATACATCAGAAATCAATTCTGGGTGTTATTTTGAATTCCAAATTTTGCGTGACTATAAAGTTGTTTTTGAGACAGCTGATGATTGATATTTTGGGCAGTGTTTTTATTATTTGTCAAAAAATATTCTTTTACTTCATTTAAGTTGATATGAGGTTATTTTAGAGAGACTTAAAATGTGTGTTGCTCGTTGTTCATACTTTAGTTCTATTTCTGAATTTGTAAAATTATGCACCTAGTAACTTTCAGGAAATAATGTACTGAATAGGATGCCGTGTGTAAGTTACTTCATCTTCTTGTCGTGTCGATGGTTTGATGTTTATTAGACCAAAATCTATTCTATTGCATTGTCGGAAATGGCCGTACAAGGTGCAGGTATTTAGACACTTTGGAAATAACCAAAGGTTGACATCGTTTATGAAGAGAAGCCGCACTCACATTGTTTATCATGCGATCTACCCAGTATTTTCCACCTAACCAAATTGTTTTTGCTGCGCCATATATGGGTCCGCAGTTTTTTAAGCGCTTTCCAAGTAGGCCACTTTAAGTCATGACAGGGGGAAGTTCTTCACGTGGTGGTGTAAAACTAGGCACAGTGTGGCCTCTCTCCCACAGATTTAGTCAGGCGTCTTTGATTTGGCACTATAGAGTAATCGTGTACTTTAGAAAACTGTACAGACTTTTAAATCTATGAGGAGCTGGTTCGTAGTAACTAAGCCGGTTGGTAGAAGTAGCGTAAGTTACTAATATGCACTTTGAATGGCGATTTCTCAGCTGATTTGGTGCATCCGAAACAGATCCATCGTATCAAGACACGCATGACCAGCCCACAGCTGATAAAACAAACGATTAAACAATCAGCCAATAGTACTCATTGATACAAGTGGCGTCAACTGTAGTCGAGCCCGCCAATCAGCCGAGCGACAATAGCAAAATTGTCGGAACTTCTGGATTTTGCGTTTGCGCCATATGTTGGTCTGAGTCATCACGAATGGAGTATCTCCACTCCACAGTGTATGACATGTATACATGTATTAGCTGTTGCCAATGGCGTTGCCTGCGTCTTCATCATCGTCAGGTCTTTTTTGTGTCCACTGCAGGGGCACTACCCTCCCTATACGACTAGAGCCATGCTTGGCCAGAGCAGCCAGAGGATTTGGCCTACACCCTCCACGCTGGCTAGACGGGTTGAAGATGTCTCATTGATATTTACAAGCTTTGTTTAGCTTGTATTTCCTAAGTTTACCTTCAATGACATCCACGAGAAGACTTGTGTCCTATTCTACTCTGCCGGAAATCACACAGCTAAACAGTTGCCTGCGTGGTCAAAGGGTATTTGACAATCCTACGAGAACCTCACACTGTCTTGGATAAGAAATATCCTATGGTAGTTAATCTATTTAATAGTTTAGCTATCTGCATGCAATTCGTTTAGTCGTTTTGGCGTGAAATTGGAACAAAAATCCATAGAAACTTTCGCATTTATAAATATTATAGTAGGTTATAAGTGAGTGTCTGCATTTGTTTATCTTTGAATACATAAATGATGAACTAACAATATTTACGTGCGTGCCTTCAGTAACAGTCATATTATTCATATTACAAATATAAAAGAAAATATTTTTAATAAATAAAAGAGAATTGAGAATAGAGAAATTCTGAATACTACCTACAGTTTGATTGAAAAGTTAGTTTCTCTACGTGATCGAATCAGAACTTCATAGGAGAACCAAAGTCACTGACATAACCCAGCGTATTAGCTCGTTGAAGTGGCAGAAGGCGGGACACATAGGTAGCGCGACCAATTGTCGAATGGCGACCGGCGTAGGATACCTCCCATAAGGTGGTCTGACGAACTAAGTAAGGTCGCAGAAAGGCGCTGGAAGCAGGCCGCTCTAGTTATGTCATTTTGAAAATTCTTTAAAGAGGCCTATATTCAGCATTGGACATTATGCGGCTGAAATTAAGATGATGAGGATGACAGATGTCTAAAAAAACAGATCGATGTCTAAGGCCAAGGTTGATAAGTGTGGTCAATAGTTTTGTTTTGACTACAATTCAGATATCATCAATTGAACAACAAATCCAGATATCAATACCGGGAATATCCATTGCAATTTATTTGTTTGTTGAATGGCTTTATTGTAGAAACCCCTTATAAATAAAGAGTTATTTACAAAAATAAAGTTGTGATAGAACGGACAAGTTCTTGTAACAATCTCTAAGACTTAGTAAAATATCCACAATCACACATTTTTAAAACTATTACCTATGCACGTAATAGTTTTCTCTATTTTATCACCAGCATTCGAGTTATGAATTGCACAAAGTCGGTTCTCGGGCCCAAAACTCAATATAAAAAGGCTATTTGAATCAGACATTAACCGAATCAGTTTACCGTCAATCACGTGAGAACGGTGCGTATATTGTTCAAACTTTCAGGTGTGTTTGTTCCTCAAACAATGTCACATAATAGCATCGACATTATTCACGTTGTTAGCTCGATTAATACGTCAAAATTGTAGACAAAAGCATTGCTCATTGGTTTAAATAACAAATTGTCAAACGGATTTCTATGAAAATTATAAATTGCATAATTTATTTAACATTTTCCAGTGAAAGAAGCTGTTATGATGTCAACGCGATAATAAAAGTCAACATAAAATGTTAGAAAGATTTTGCAATTAATTTTGTTTTGATTACAAACTACTGACCTCTTCGTACCTACTTATATCTTATAATTTTTTATGACGGAACGATGCTTTTATAGTTGAGTTCATTTTTGGGTAAGACGGGACTTTATTAAGCTTTATAGCTAAAGTTTATCTTTTTCCTTTTAAGATTTTATCAGTAACAGGATGCTGCATAAATACATTTTTCCTCATAATAACAATTTACACAAATGTTAAATAAAGCCGAAGTAAAGTTACTTCTATTTCTTAAAATTAAAATTCTGAATTTATCAAACCTCTACGAGTATCTTAAACCCCGGTTCTGTTGCTATTTTACATTCAAATGTTTCGGAGATATTAATTTGTCTGTCGGTTCGGGAACTTTAATTAAACGTCAAGTAAACTTGCGGAATAAATGTATGAGAAATTGTAATTGATGCAATTGAACTTTTAGCCATTCTATATTTAATTAATACTTTGAATTGAAGATTGTTTTATAAATTGCATATTTTTACTTGACCTTTTCGTTTAGGTACATTGAGAGATATTGGTTTCTTTTGAGAAAATAAGCTTTTTGTGTAAAAATGATGCCGTGTGACTTCTGGCAGAGTAAAATACTTCAAGTTCTCCTGTGGATGTCGTAGAAGGTGACTTATTAAATACAAGCTAAAGAAAGCGTATAAACATCAATGAGACCTCTCCAACCCGTCTGGCCAGCGATGAGAGTGTAGGCCAAGACCTTTGGCTGCGCTGGCCAAGTACTACGGTTTTGGCAGTACAGAGAGGGTCGTGCTTCTGTAGTGTAGACAAAAACACCTAATGATAATGATGATGATAAAAAATACTAAAGTTCCTTTTAACAATGGAACTTTTCTGAAGATTTAAGTATACAAATAACGATATATATGACATACTAAGGTAATTCTAAATTTAAATGTTGTTTCTTTTCATTAAACTTATTAGAAAAAGACTTTAGGCAATAGCTTCTAAACAGCTTTTTAATAACAAAACTGAATATAAAATTATTGATATTGTTGTGTAGTATAGTCACAGGTATGGCACTTCATACAAACGGAGCAGCATATATACCTAGTACTACTACAAACGAAACAATCCATCCGTGCAGACGTCAAATGTGTGAGTTAAACAATCAGGGTCGCCACCACAGAATTTGTTGCTTTGCTTAACTGTTTTTATCACTCGGAAATCTATAAAATTTTCGTTATTTATTGTTTTCCGTGGATAAACAATGATAATGTGCGCAGTTTCTCACCATTATAATTCAATAATCCCAAGTAACTCGCGTAACATCAACTTGCGACTACCAATAACCCTGTTTTACTGGCGCTTACACCTCACAATAACGGGGGAGGGGTTGCGGGGACACCAGATTGCGGGGGACGGTGCGAGTTTCCGTTCTGTATGTAATACTATTATTAATTCTGTGGTATAGTAACAGAGATGAACGTAATGCTATGTCTCGATTATTTTTCCACACGACAGCTATATTGTATACGAGCATCTATATTACTTAGAGCATGATGTCACTCGTGGGTCGTAATCTATGCATCCAGTGCTCTTAATGACGGTAACAGAAATGCTTACATCTGCGATAAAACGCTCATTACACAAATTACTTTTCTAAACTATGGCCAAGGCGACAATAATTACAATTTAGTATTATAGAAACATAGATATTGCGAAGTCTAGCAAGGATCTTCAAAGCGACCAATTAGAAGGGTCTTGGGATGAATTTTCAACGCCATATAGCGTTTGTTCGTCATATACCCAAAGATTGGTTTTTGTTTACCCTTTGGGTTGCGGAGGTCATACGGCAGTCGCTCTGTGTAAAACCAGTAAGCTTGTCAAATCTCCTTGTTTAGGTAGCGGACCCCGGCTCTGAAGCGTTACTGCTGAGGATGACACCGGGAAAATACGCTCGGATGATTATGATGATGGGATGAATTTCTAAAAATCCCTACTTATAGTACTTAAAAACCACACTTACGTCATTTAAGAAACGTTTATTTTCGTGCTTCTAGACTATGGTCTAGGAAATGGCCCAAGATAGGCAGGCTCGGTAGTTAGTTAGCTTCGGTAGGCTGAGCTGATGTAGTAAGTAAATACTTATAGCAAAAGGTAAATAAACATCAAAATTTACGCGACCTCCGGGGTGTAGTGGTCACCATGCTAGTCCACCGCCCAGAGGTTCCGGATTCGATCACCGGTCAGGGCAAGTTGGAATTTTTTTTTCAAATTGTCCTCGGTCTTGGATGTTTACCTATAAATTTATTTGTTATAAAATAAAATATCGTTTAGTTAGTGTCCCATAACACAAGTCTTGAATTTACTTTGGGGCTAACTCAATCCGTGTGATTTGTCCCTATATCTTATACCTTTAAACAAGCAATTCTTGTATATTTATATATAAATTTATTTCTGTGATCTCGGAAACGGCTCTAACGATTTCGCTGAGATTTGGTATATGGCGGTTTTCGGGGGTAAACAATCGATTTAGATTAGTCTTATGTTTGGGAAAACGCGTGTTTTTTAGTTTTCATGCGTTTTTCTTTCCACGCAGAATATGATATAACCGACCAAAGCTCGGTCGCCCAGGTTCTATTATTTATATTTTGTTCAAGTAATGAGTAGATTAACAACATTTTAGATTTAAGTTGACTTTGAAATCAAACCTTGCATTGGCCATGAGATAAAAAATATAAGTCATCTCTTTACTTGAGTGCTTGACTTTGAAACTTGAAAACGTTGCCAAAAACATTTCGAGATGCAACCTCGCTCCTTGAGACTGACATTCAAAGTATACATGTCAAGTTTCTTCCTATACTACAAGTATTAAAAGAGAGTAATTTTTATTTTTACCCTATAGTTACAGGCAAAGTTCTCCTCTTTGTCAGTAATATGGTACACGTATTAATTTAATCTGTAATATCTACGAATATATTTCCTCAAGAAAGACATTAATTAGATTAGCTAACTGTATGTTTGTATAAAAATGTTGAACTTAAGCCAAAAAGTGTTCAATAATGATAATATTATAAATTACCTAAAAGTATTATTATTTTTAAATTAATGTTTATTTTTAATTAATCTAAATGTAAGTACGTTTTAATGAAATACTGAAATTATCTATTCTAAAAAGTCAAAGTATTATAATTAAATATCTATAAAAAAAGACGTAAAAAATGCCTTCAACAGTATGGATAGGTCTACTCTGCTGAACGAAGCCCGTATACATACACCAAACATTTATAATTATATTTGGCAATGTTATAACACCCCTTCAAAATTATTTTTTAATGATAAAGAAATCTCCTCCGAAGTAGGCGTCCAGCAGGGAGACCCATTGGGACCAGCACTTTTTAGTTTAGGTATGCACCCCATCATAGCTAATCTAAATTCTAAATTAAACGTCTGGTTCCTGGATGACGGGAATTTAGGGGGCAAGGTGGACTCCGTTAAAGATGATTTATCTAAAATAATTAAAAATTTTAGTAAAATAGGTTTAGAACTCAATTTAGGTAAGTGTGAGCTCTATGTCTCTACAAAGTTTGACGAAAATGACAGAAATTTAATCATTAAAAAATTTAAAAACATTGCTCCAGATATCAAAGTTTTAGAAAATAGTTCACTTTGCCTTCTAGGTGCTCCACTACTCGAGGAAAGCATTAGACCAATCCTAGAAAATAAATGTGAAACACTTTCGAAAAATATAAGTAGATTGGGCCTTCTGAATTCCCATGTCGCATTTACCATTCTTAAATATTGCCTTTTTGTTCCAAAATTTACATATATATTAAGAGCATGCCCAATCTGGAATCACTTAGACCTTTTGGAAAACTTAGATGCTACCCTCAAAAACGCTTTAGAAAAAATTCTAAATTTAAACCTCGATCACCGCGCCTGGATTCAAGCCTCTTTACCTATTCGATCTGGTGGCATCGGTATCAGAAAAATTTCTAGTATAGCTCTTCCGGCTTTCCTTTCGTCCGTTCACAGCGTATCACATTTGTGTGCGAAAATTCTTAAAATGTCTTCAGCTGATATACACTGTGCAACGGATGCAATCGATGCCTGGAAGACTCTCTGTCCCAATGAAAACATCCCAGAGGCACCAAACCGACAAAAACTCTGGGATGTCCCTCTGGTACAGAGAGATTATAACTATTTGGTTCAAAATTCTATCAGTGATTTAGACCGCGCAAGGCTTCTTGCCGTCTCTGAACATGAATCAGGACACTGGTTACACGCACTCCCCTCCGCCAACCTCGGAACACTTTTCGACAATGGCAGTTTTCGAATTATCGTTGGACTTAGATTGGGTGCTGCCATTGTCGAACGCCATCTATGTTTATGTGGCAGTGTCGTCGACAGGAACGGACTACACGGGCTACACTGCCAACGCAGTGCCGGCAGATTTTCACGCCACGGCTCCATTAACAATATAGTTAAAAGGGCGCTTGCCACCATCGATATCCCTAATGTGTTAGAACCTGTAGGAATAACTCGCGATGATGGCAAGCGTCCAGATGGTTTAACCCTTGTCCCTTGGGAGCGGGGGAGGGCACTCGTGTGGGACGCGACATGCGTCGATACGGTTGCCCCTTCTCGCCTCGGGGCGACGGTGTCAAGGGCTGGAGCCGCGGCTGAAGCAGCAGAAGACGCCAAGCGGCGAAAATATTCCTCTTTATCTAATGAATATATTTTTGTTCCGCTTGGCGTCGAAACTCTTGGTCCGTGGGGTCCAAGTACTAAAAAATTTATTAAAAAAATAACCCCTCGGCTTGTCGACGCCGCTGGTGACAAGAGGGCTGGCTCATATCTCGCGCAGAGGATTGCAGTAGCTATTCAGCGCGGGAATGCAGCCAGTGTTCTTGGCACCATGCCACATGATCAAGATTTAGATTTTTAATTTAGTTTTTTAATTTAGATTGTAATTTAGATATTAATTTTAATTGAATATCTATTGAATTGAATTTTAAAACTCCCTAATTAATTCTACACCTTTTTCGTTATTAACGAAAGGTTTCAGCTTAGCGAATAATACAGGCAATTCATAAGACCGAAAATAAATGATTGTTACGGAAAACTTTTAATAGAACAGGCGGCAATGTTAAGAAGAATATTTTATTAATATTATTACAAATTGTTCGGCCTGAGTTTATACTTAGAGGAAGGAAACAGACCGAGAGACTGACTAAATTAGGACAAAAGTAGACTCTTTGGAGTAGACTCGATGTATTAGTCCATGATACAGAACAGGTTTTCTAACAAAAAGTTGTTTAGTATGATTAGCTAAGTATATAATTTAAAACACATAGATATATTATATTATATTTATATAACTCCAGAAAGAAAACCGAAGCGTACATAGTCTGAAATGTTATAATAATTTACTTTAGGCATTTGGTCTGAGCTTTAGGCATGGTTGTTTTGTTAGATATGTGTTCGAATTCCAAGTGCAACCAAATGCAACTATTTTGACACATCAGATAAAACATCACTAATATAAAAATACGTGAGCTACGGTTTAAGATTTCCTTCCAAACACTTTAGTTACCACAAGTTATCTCACTGACTTTGCATAGTTAAGTGATTTTTGGGTTTCTTCTTGCCTAAAACTAAAGATACTGCTTGCTAATTTCGTTTGCTTTTCATCCATTAAAAATGGAAATAAGATGTTAAAATAGAAAGAAGATTTTGGAATATTCTGCAATACAAAATATCAGTGAAGATTTTACTTAATTATGATTCAGCAAAAAGTATTGTAAGACTCATCCGAAATAACTTAGGTGTTCCAAATTATGTTTGCACAAGTTAAAACATCCTTCACGCAAAATTGGACTCTGGCAATGAGGCATGGGACATAAATTGGAGTGATGTAAGGGCGAGTTCAAAAAACTGATGGGCTTGATGACAATTCTATTACTGTTCCTTAAGGTAATAAGGTTTTGCTTATTTGCATTATGGCCCACTTTTTGGTGGATTTTTGTCTTGTTCGTCCAAGACTTTATTAAAATGGGAACCTGACTAGATCGCGTGTGTCTACTTACTGATGATATTTCTGTACAAAAGTTTGTGTGCAGACAGGATATTTCGTGTTATTAAATAAATTTTATTTTGATGGTCATTATTTTTGCGGCGGAATTATCTGTCACCTTATTCTCAGCCTTTGCAAACTTTTTACGACTCAAATTTTTGAGAAGTTTATGAGTAGATTCATCAATATCAAGTATTTTTGTCTCCACTGCAGGAGCACGACCCTCTCTGTATTACCAGAGCCATACGTGGTCAGAGCAGGAAGAGGACTTGATCTACACTCTTCTCTCTGGCCAGACGGGTTGGAGAGGTCTCATTTGTTTAGTTTATATTTCCTAAGTCTAGACTATAAGACTTGGAGTGGGCCAATACTACTCTGCCGGAAATCACACAGCATAAGGGTAGATTAGAAAGCAGCGACATCCAAGGAAAAATCCAGAATAATTTAAATTGGATCACCGTTTTATAAAAAATAAAGACCATCTTAAGCCGCCTCAGTGTTTTACTCATACAGTTTTCAGGCCAAGATATAAATCGGGCGGTTTATCCCTCGGTGTCCAGTTAAGGTGCAATTTGACAAGACAAGTGCAAATTGTGTCTCGGAATAGCACAAGACGTCCGTCAATTATAGCAATTGAGACAAAAGGATAATGTTTGGCCCCATGTCAAGGTTAGCTTGATTCTTTCAATTGGAAATAAAAATTGACACGCAAGATTTATTCATTAAATTTATTTCTATTGCAAGGCATTGCGAATCGATGGATTTACGAGCGTCGAAGTGGATCGGTAAATTTTCGGTTGTAAAACAAAGATTGTTTCAATTAAGTTATAGCTAGTAAATAGCAACATTTCGGCTAAAGCGCACTAGACTCTT
Organism: Acrobasis consociella; assembly: GCA_963555685.1. Classification (NCBI taxonomy): domain Eukaryota; kingdom Metazoa; phylum Arthropoda; class Insecta; order Lepidoptera; family Pyralidae; genus Acrobasis; species Acrobasis consociella. The sequence continues at coordinate 6,936,136 of OY743122.1, read as the reverse complement.
CATGTTAAACTTAGCTGTAGCTTATGATCTGACGTCAACAACTAGGTACCTATGAAATCGAAAAAACTGACAATTATCAAGTGATACAAACATCCAAAAATAAATGAATGATTTTTGACTTTATTGACTTTTGTTTTTCTTGTCCTATTTTTCGGGATGGTATCATTTCGGCATGTCTTTTTACGGATTCCTGTTTCTTTTTTAGGCGAGATATTTCATAGTTCCAGATGGACTATGTGGTTACTGATCAGATAATTTATTTCAAATAAGGGCGCCACTTATGCACGGTGTTCACCTTAATCAAAGATGACAGCCGATTTTCAACTGCATTCAATTTGACTGGATCTCTAACCGATTCTCAAATGACTAAAACTCTGTATCAGGGATTTTTTGGGACGCGTATTCCGAATCTAAATTTAAATTCTATGTTTACAAAACATCATTGAATGAAATTTAAAGTTAAGTATTCATAAAGCTTTCGATTTTGCAGAAAGGAACTTCATGCTCACCGGATGTACCCCGATACCTATCCCCTTGTCTTTTGATTTTTAGGGTATCATTAGAACTTACCGAAAGTAATGGCAAGCTGCATCACTTGCATTTTTTGATGCGTTATAACAACAAAAAACAATAATATTAATAGCCATTTTTCACCATCATGCAGAAAGAGGCTCTAATAGCTCTGGCTGCTAGCTGTTCCTTCTGCTCCGTAAGATATGAGGACGTAATTGTATACTGCCTCCTTATTGAAAAACACAAGAAAAAAATATACTCACGAATGTGTACATGCAACTGCGCTTTTATGATCGTCGTTCCAATATAAGTCAATAACGAACATGATTCATCTAGGTTTATAGTGATGCATTACGCAGTACTTTATGGCCTTCGTATTAAATTATTGCCTTATTCTTACTGTGTCACAAAGTTTTTCGTTCCGGTCGTATTATCACTGCTGCTGGGCAGACAGGACAGTATGGTGTGAAGAATTCTATTTTTTGATCGTCGAGATAAATAGTAGGTCATTATCATCAGGTATTTTTGCAGCAGGAGGAGCACGACCCTCTCAGTACTACCAGAGACATACTTGGCCAAAGCAGGCAGAGGACTTAGCCTACTTTCTCCTCGCTGGCCAGGCGGGTTGGAGAGGTCTGATTGAAACATCAAGCTTTGTATAGCTTGTGTTTCCTAAGTGGTCTTCTACGACATCCGCACGGGAGGACTTTGGAGTGGCCCTCGTCTACTCTGCCGGAAACCACTCGGCAAGAATAGTAATAAATAGTAGATACTTATGGATTATACACCGAGGGTGAAGAAGAAAAGTTTTATACACTATCACGTCTTTATACCTAATGGGTAGACAGACCTATCTACCCAGGGCCGCAAGACCTTAAGTGAGACTTAATGCCACAGACACGCTGAACACCCTCCACAAGGCGAGCCAACATCTTCACCATAAAGCTAAATTTCGCCTCCATACAATACTTGCACAAGCTGTTATGGAGAGGCGAAAATATCTCTGAAAGTCACTAACAACAGTCCATAATATAAACAGTTTACCAAGAAAATTATTATTGAAGTACGAAAATTTAAACTGTTTCGATCCTGTGATTGCTTAATTTGTAAGTTAATTTTTCTAAGTGAATCACAGAAAAAAAAAAATTCTTTGCTACATGATTGCCAGACGGATTTCCCTTGCCATGCTCATGCAAGCGACGTGGCCCGCCCAAAATTGCTCACGCTCCCTTCCATATGCATTACGCCCAACATGGCCATTGAAACTCGCACAGAAGGCTTTATTGAGCCCCATACTGGCCAATGGACCAAACTAATGGAATATATGGCTATTCAAGACAGGCGTCGGTTGACTGGGTCACCGATTTACCATAGAATTTAGTAGTATGCGGAACATTTTCAATGAGTCATGCGCTTTTCCAATGATTTTCTGGAAAATAAATATTTTACAAAAGGAAATTTTATTATGAGTATTAATAAAGTCAAACTTTGTAACAAAAATTCTTAGATCTCGAAAAAGAAAGCCGGGATGAGGAAAAGGTTACAATATAAATCTACAACGTTGAATGATAATCAATTTATTCTGAGATTTCTTGACATAACCCCCAGTGAACAAACAAATTGCAATCGTTCGAATCGATTTTTTGACTCTTTCTTGGTTATTTTGGAAAGGGAAAGCCAGCTTTGTCCAGCAGTGGACGTAATGCGGCTGAAATGATGACGATGATAAGGGTAAACCCTCAAATCCATCGTCTTTGTTTTAAGCCTTAAATCAAAATCAAATTCGGAAAAGACCCTTTTTATACAATTTCGGCCATATTTCTTTTTTTTTTTACTTTCTCGAATAATTCTTTTTGCACCTTACAGATCTCGTGAATACGCGTCTTTCGGGCTTGAATATCATCCTATATACGTGTATACAACTCTCCGAGATATAGGGAATCGCACTTTTTCGTGAAATCAGAGTCATACACTGGACTTCACTGGAGCATTGAACATGACATTTTCAATGTCAAAAGTTTTTATATGTAATGTGTATTGGTATAAAAGCAATTTTTGTGTAAGTCACATAATGACACGAAAGACGAAAGATACATTGACTGACATTTGTCTGCAGAAAATACATTCTATAAAGAAATATACAGTTTTTAATTTAATGTTTTTGGTATTTATTACAAAAAGATAATACCAAACACACTGCACTACTGATTTTCTAATTTACGAAAATAAAAATAAACTTGGTATTGACTCCTCATTTGTACTATGTTCCTTCATCATCATCATCATCATCATTGGCAGCTTTCCATATCCTACTGTTGGAAATAGGCTTCTCTCAATTTATGCCAAAAAAAACAATATACTTCCAAAAAATATTCAAATTTTCTGTGGTACATATTTTTGTTTTATTATTTTGTCCATGTATGTTTAGGTACTTATTTTTTATATTAGGTGCCTAATCGTATGTAGTACATGTATTATGATTATGAATGAAAGGGTTATTAGTAACGGTGCATTAACTACAATTAACACAAGAATTTGGTTTGCAAAAACCACTGAATTCATTATTTTATATTTACTAAATAAGTACAGGAAATTAACACACATTTAACCATGACTATGACGGTGATAAGAAATATGTAATGTGTTATAAATAAATTAGATGCACACGCATATTACTGACGTGTATTAATTAAAATGGCATGTCACGTATTGTAATGAATTTTAAGCAATACTAAATATTTCAAATTGGTGATTATAATATCACATAAATATTACGAGTAGGTACGATGCGTACTATCTAGTAATTATGTTTGGAGTATGAGGGAGCAATTAAGTGTTTTAAATAGATACTTGTATATATACATTTCGTCCATCACGGATGAAATTAGCTTTATAATATTTCAGTTAGTTTTAGAAAATCCCGTGGTAGGAGTTGCTCTTTCTATTAAAGCGCTATATTTCCGAAATTGGAATTTAAATTGTCATGATTTTTAATGGAACTAGTATCTAATCTAATCTAGATTTTGTAAGAAGCAGGAAGTTTAAGTGTTCTTACTTAAAGTCGAAATTACGATAAAAGCTTTTTGAAAGTTGTTTCAGTATGTGTTCCTTGAAGAAACTTTTTCAGTATTTTTTACCATAGTTTTAGGTAGTTTTATTAGATATTATTTATACAGACAAAGTCCGAGTACCTATTGAATTGAATAATCATAAATATCGTATGTTAGTACAGTTTGAATGCGCTGTATAGCCTGTATCATGTGTCATTGAGTGAATTGTAGCAACAAGTAGGTATTTAATAATATCGTTGCAAGAAGTATATCAGTTACTAAATGAATGCGTGCGCAATGACTTCTCAGTCTGGAGAACAACTACAGCATTCAATTAATATTTCATGTCCATCTCTAAATGCTTCACGGATATTTCAACCGAATCAAATCTTCACGGCGAACCAATCTGCTGACATTGTTTTGGTAATTAGCCGCATATTTAAGCAAACGAAACAATTATCTTGTTTTGAATAAGCTTCGATGTGTGAACGTTTTGTTATGATTTCGGAGCAGTTCTAGAAAATATTTAGTTGATGGATATAATAAGCGTCGATAAACCACACTGTAATTACCAATACAACGGGAACGAAGTTCTTGAACAGAAATAGCGCGGTATGTAACACTTATAACTCTGGAGAACTTGCACTATAAAACACTTACTTTCTCGACCGGCTAGCCCACATGTGTACTTCACGACACTTCGGAAAATGTAGCTACTGAGCCTCGAGCACGACATTGTTTGTAAGAAAGTCACAGGGCGGGTGGCAAAGTCATTTTTGCGGGACGTATGCGGCGCGTGCGACGGCGGATCGAACACAACCGATGTTCGCTCATAGCGCTCCACAATTGAATGGCTTGGCTTCGGTACTCGCACTCGGCCTCTGAACTGAACACTATGACTTTTATCCTACACCATAATCACTCCACGTCCGATCGCGCCAACATCCTGTCAAGCACTGATATTTTTTACCACGCAGGCAAAGAGCAATTAATGTCAATGACTGACGAAACCGAAGCAGATCAGATGTTTTTCTCAGTCAATAATTGCTAATTTACGACATTGTACGGGGTTTATAGTATAGCGTTATGGTTGGCTTTATGTCATTGTGGCAATAGCTATAAATGTGTAGTTTTACGTATTCGTTGGTTACGAGTCGGTACATTGTCGTAATAATTGTTTTTGTTACGATAAGTTTAGGTTGTGTGAAATTCGATTTGTTCTTACAATGAAATTTATTTTACTGCAAAACATTATTTAATAGGTAATCGAACGGAATTTTTAATTTATTAAAAAAGTCCCACAACCTATCAAGACTAATAATTAATGAAAAAAGTCTTAATTATCCTCCTGTATACCTAGTAAACGAAAAATCAACGACTGCATAACCCGGCATGTATTGCATGCTCTTTGCAAAATAATGATCTAACGAGATATCGACTGGGTAATTAAGTATGACTTTCTTAAGACCTTTCTAGGGCGGTAGTGAGGGACACTTTTTTTGAATTGAATTGGAAAAGGCATGTCTTCCTCCAGGAAGACGCATTCAAGATTAAGTGTCAGTGTTGCTATACATGCGTTAAAAAAATCGTTTTGTCTATTAGCTACTAATTGAGTGTATTTATACCTACTTTAACACGTTAGCCCTTTTATTATAACCCCTAGCAGACTGTGGACCGGATTCTTCCGGTGATAATCGCTGCATACTCAATGTACTCAATGTCATCCTATAAATCATGTTTTAATTTGTCGTTTGAAGGAACGTAATAATTTTTATTGACATTTACACAATTATGTAATTTTTCTCAAAATGTCAAAAAAGCATCAGTTTTTTCGCTAATTGTAAATTTACTTGTTTAATTAGATTTGTTTTGTTTAAAGAATGCATTTATTTAATACGAAGGTTTCTTCCCCATAAGGTTCTTTCCATTATGGAGTAGGCTGAGTCAAAGGTCACAAAACCCAAGGCCTAACTAAACTAGTTGGTGGGGAAATTTTATTTAACCTTAAAGAAAAAAGACAATATGTAATTTTTTGTGTTACGTCCTATAATAAATAAAACATTTCCGTTTTATTTTAATAAGTAATGGTTTATTGACTTTGAAAGTTATATAGGATTTTGTAACAAACGAAAATAGTCAAATGTGCAATAAGAATAAAATTACTATCGCTTCCGTTTTGCAAGATGAAAGTGCTGCGGCAACTTTCGTAACCGGTTGTTAGGTATAGTAGTTGTTTTAAAGTAAATAAACAGTGATGAAATACCTAATTTCGTAATTAGCTGGTGTGTTCTGTTATGTAACTTTAAGTATTACCTTACTTTTTTTTAAACAAAATAGGAACGTCATTTTATTTTGTTTGAAATAAGTCATTGCTGATCATTCAGGCTCAATAAAAAGAATCATGGATTACTTCTGTTGCATTTAAATTCATCATACTCGTAAATTTAGTTTTTACTCATCATCATCATCATCAGATCTTTTTGTCTCCACTGCAAGAGCACGACTCTCTCTGTACTACGAGAGCCATACTTGGCCAGAGCAGCCAGAGAATTTGGCCTACACTCTTCGCTGGCCAGTCGGGTTGGAGAGGTCTCATTAATAATTATAAGCTTTGTATAGCTTCTATTTCCTCAGTCGCCTTCTACGACATCCACGGGAAGACTTCGAGTGGTCCTATTCTACTCTGCCGGAAACCACAAGGCGTTTTTTTTTACCGATCAATTTTAATTTTACTTGCATCATCAGGTTTTTTTTTTCTCCACTGCAGGAGCACGACCTTCTCTGTTCTACCAGAGCCATACTTGACCAGAGCAGCTAGAGGACTTGGCCTACACTCTCTACGCTGGCCAGATGGTTTGAAGAGGTCTCACTGCTGTTTATAAGCTTTGTTTAGCTTGTATTTCCTCTACCTTCGCCTTCTACGACATCCACGGGAGAACTTGGAGGAATTTTACTTTATTCTAACATTATTTGCGGTTATGCAAATTTACCCGGCATTTGCTAGCTGGCTAATAGATAAAAGTATTCTGAAAAAGGGTTTATATTGATTTTAAAAAGATTATCTGAAACAAATCTGTAACTGGAACACGAATAAAGGATGTAATCGTCCAGATGCAAAGTAAATCTTTAGTAAACCAAATTTATTCATAAGAGTGACATTAGCATAGTAGCCCACTGACTCGGTAAGTGCTCTCGGCTCATGAATATGTCAAACTGTCAACTCTGTTCCCTGCTTTGAAGATCCCGTCACTTTCTACCAGTCGATTGTTGAGGATTGCTAAATGTATGCGCTGTGGGCAGTTGAGGCAAGCGATTTGGAGTGACTAAAGGTAGGTGTATTATGCATTAAAGTTTAATTTTATTCTCTTTATTTTTTACATAAAGCAGAAGAGGTTCGTCAGGATCGTAACAAGTAGAGGTCCATAGTCTCTGCCTACCCCTGTATGTATGTTTTATGGGTTATCTTTACAGACATACGTGAATTGACGTATGACGAGATGTGAAAATGTTTATTTTATATTCATATTTATTAAACGTATAATTAAATGTGAAGGCTAAATGAGGAGTATTACAAACGAACCATCTGTCACAGCTGCTTTATAAATACCTTCTATATCTTCTTTCCACAATTATTTAGAAGTTTATGTGTTCATGTGTTTAGAAATTAGAGAATGTACCTTTTTAGGGTTCCGTAGCTAAATGGAAAAAAACGGAACCCTTATGGATTCGTCATGTCTGTCTGTCTGTCTGTTTGTCCGTCCGTATGTCATAGCCATTTTTTTCCGAAACGGACTAAAAATTTCGCCGCCAAGCGAAACAATAATATATATTACTCATTGGATAAAGGCGAATGTTTTTGCTACTTGGTGTCTTATGCGGCTTCAACCATGTCGCGTCCCACACGAGTGCCCTCCCCCGCTTTTAAAGAATGACGGGTAATCCGTCTGGACTGGACGCTTGCCATCATCGCGAGTTATCCCTACGGGTTCTAACACATTAGGGATGACGATGGTGGCAAGCGTCTTTTTAATGATATTGTTAATGGAGCCGTAGCGTGAAAATCTGCCGGCACTGCGTTGACAGTGTAATCAGCCCGTGGTATCTGTTCTTGTCGACAACGCTGCCACATAAACATAGAAGGCGTTCGACAATGGTAGCACCCACTCTAACTCCAACAACCATTCGAAAGCTGCCATTACCGAAAAGTGTTCCGAGCTGGCTGACTTAAAGTCTCAAAAACACTCTTAATCGAAGTCTTAAAGTAATGTTTACTATTAAGACTATAGAAAAATCTTAAAGTGCATCTCATGTACACAGGTTTTCCCATGATGACAAGAGTGAGCGTGTTCCACTCTTAATTTAGCGCAAGTCTCACTTCGTCTAATGGACTTTTCCAACATCGACCACACGTATTTTATACATTTCAATTGTTTTTCTTTATCAACACTGTGATGATGACACTATGGAATTAATTGGATTGGCTATTCAATTTCGGTCGACAGTCTGCGGTTAGTTTTATTTTGCCCACAAAACAATTCCGATGGAAACCGGTTATATGGGCGGGTTTCCGCGAAACTTGACCAAATTTAAATCGGTTGGTTATGGTCAAGTAAATGCAAAAACATTAAAATAGGGACGCAATAATATATATTATTACTTAAGTCTAAGTTCAAAACTTCATATAGTGTGCCTTTTCTCGTGACCGTGGCAGATATTTGGACGTGCAGTGTATATCTTTTTTTTAAGAAAATCTACTGATACCAGCGCTTTGCAACGACTCTTCGATAATAACTTCTGCTGAAAATGAACGCCGAAAAAAAAAGACTTAGTTGATGATTATTTCTCAATCTATATTGATTTTTAGAGGTCTGTTTGTTGAACATAAAATAATTTATTGCGTACTTCATGGAATTACGAATTCAAATGTTTGACTTACACTGTAGTAAAAATCAGAATTTGCCAGAAGCATAAAATTTTATCACTATCGAAATGTGATAAAACACGAAAAATATTATTTTTGTCCCACTCATGGCACTAAAATTATAACTTCTATTATTTTTAAATTATTACTTGTATTACATGAGTAAACATGCAAATGTTTGTCTTTTTTTGTGTAGGAATAAATATTAGTATGTTTGCGATAAAATATGTTAGGCAATTTTTATTATTAGTTTTCCCAGTGACATTTATGTCACGCATTGGCTAATGGCGTGTTACTCTCTGTATACTTGTAACGAGTTCATTTCCAATGGATGTTTCTAAACGTGAACAAATAAGTTAGCGGACCTCACTAACTCCATTTCGCGGGAAAAATCAAAACAAAATTTATCATGAGACATCAATTATGAAACAAACTCCATTTCGCGGGAAAAATCAGAACAAAATTTATTATGAGTCATCAATTATAAAAAATTAAATTACCAATAACAATTTGAATGTTCTATGTCTGTCTGTCTGTCACCAGGTTGTATCTCATGAACCGTGATAGCTAGAAGTTTTTTCAGATGTTGTATTTCAGTTACCGCTTTAATAACAAATACCTACTAAAAACAAAATAAATATTTAGGTAAGTGTATAGTTTATAAATAATAATGGTAGGGAACCATCATTATTGTTAGTACCTATAATGCATTGTAAATCAAAGAATAGTAATCGTATTTACATAAAGTAGACACATTATCTTCTTATAACAATGCCTGTAACCACAAGTAGGAGCAAAATGTATTGCTTCCATTATTGAACAATACCAATCAATCAGCTTTTGTATACCTATACAATCTACTGATTTCCTGAGTTGTCTAACGTTTATTGGTAATAACTAACAAAGAAGCAAATTAAGTATGTATCCATTTATCCTCTTACAATGTTGGGTGAATGGAAATGGTGTTAGGTCTTACAATCATCATCATGTCGTATGGCATGTTACTGGACTAATCCTGAACATGAATGGTAGGGTTTTTAGCCAGTCTTATAATTTATTTTACTAAAGTACGTTTCCGCCAACTTCCATAGTCCACTACCGAAGATCATCGAGATACTACATGCCTAATTGTCTACTGTCTTTCAGCCTAGGAATTATTGTCGAGTGTTAATACAAACTGTACTGCAGCATTTTTTTTGCAATGTATTTGCAAATGTAATTAAATTGTTAATGTAACAAAACTGTATAAAAATGTATGCGTAAAATATGTACTTATAAAAAGGTATGTATGAGTTGTTATATTTCAATTTTTTATTATTTTTTATATAATATGGTTTAATTTGACATGGTAAACAATAAAAGGATCAAACTTTGAGTTTTAGTATTATAAAATTTAAATAAATGAGATACAATTAGGCTGAAAACTATCCACTGGAATTTGGGGTGCCACTTCTTGTCCAGGAGCCTAGGAGACTGTAATAAACTTACCTTTTCATTCTAATAAAGTCAAAAAGATTAATTTATCGAGAAATAAAGTACCCTACTCGGACAATAAAAAACCAGCAAATTAAAACATTAATAAGGTAAAGTTTATTGACCGATAAAAGTGTTTTTTCTTCCCGCTATTTGCAAATTGTAAGCAATTATGAAAACGATCAGAGTTGTACGATTCACGAGCCATTGCACGACCATTGTCTGGGAGGGTTCGTGTCAGACAAGTTCAATGTTCAGCTTTATTCAATCAGCTGATTAAGAATACAATATACGAGTATTATGTCATACTATACGACTTGTAAATCTGCCATATTCTCAGACGTACCAATACCCATATTGCCATATTCTCAGACGTACCAATACCGATCGTATTGAACAACTTTCTCAAAGAGCAGAGGTAAGATTAAGAAAAACCCAAAAGCAATGCAAACTTCAACAGATCTGAGAATTTTAACCGCAGATTTTGTCCCGTTGATTCATCTATGAGGAAAATGTTTTGTTGATAGATCAATAGTGAAACGTAACATGTGGATGCGTTTTACTTGTTTCTCAATAACTAAGTGAGACTACATATTATCTAAATCTTGTCCGTAAAACCTTCATAGAATACAAATAATATGTATAAGACATAAAAACATGGTTTGTGTATATTAGATTAGTTACAGTCGTCACATTATTTAAATTTCAAGAGACAGACGAATATACTGAGGCGTGCAAACAACGCCTCAGTATATAGGTATTCGTAAGTTAAAGGAGAAAATTCAAATTGGGCCCAAAGTCAAAGTTCGAGCTGTCAGGCGGCCATGAAGTCAATAGTTAGTACTACTAATGGCGATCATTTGTTAGTATGGCATGAAACCTGTGGGGTTATTCCACAACTTTTTATATCCATTTAAAGATTTATTTCTTTCATACTTTTTTCCCAAGTGCCGGTTAGATTCCGGCGATGCACTAGGTTGTTAGCACTAGTGACGGTGACCAATTATTACTATGACATTAAAAGTGTAGGGTTATTCCACAACGATTTATGGGCTTTTGAAAAGTGAACTTTTCACACATTTAAAAAAAAAGTGCCGGCCAGAAGGCGGCCACAACTCCAATTGTTAGCATTACTAATGGCGATCATTTGTTAGTATGGCATGAAACCTGTGGGGTTATTCCACAACTTTTTATTTCCATTTAAAGATTTATTTCTTTCATACTTTTTCCCAAGTGCCGGCCAGATTCCGGCGATGCACTAGGTTGTTAGCATTAGTGACGGTGAGCAATTATTACTATGACATTAAAAGTGTAGGGTTATTCCACAACGATTTATGGGCTTTTGAAAAGTGAACTTTTCACACATTTAAAAAAAAAGTGCCGGCCAGAAGGCGGCCACAATTCCAATTGTTAGCATTACTAATGGCGATCATTTGTTAGTATGGCATGAAACCTGTGGGGTTATTCCACAACTTTTTATTTCCATTTAAAGATTTGTTTCTTTCATACTTTTTTCCCAAGTGCCGGCCAGATTCCGGCGATGCACTAGGTTGTTAGCACTATTGACGGTGAGCAATTATTTCTATGGCATTAAAAGTGTAGGGTTATTCCACAACGATTTATGGGCTTTTGAAAAGTGAACTTTTCACACATTTAAAAAAAAAGTGCCGGCCAGAAGGCGGCCACAATTCCAATTGTTAGCATTACTAATGGCGATCATTTGTTAGTATGGCATGAAACCTGTGAGGTTATTCCACAACTTTTTATTTCCATTTAAAGATTTATTTCTTTCATATATTTTTCCCAAGTGCCGGCCAGATTCCGGCGATGCACTAGGTTGTTAGCATTAGTGACGGTGAGCAATTATTACTATGACATTAAAAGTGTAGGGTTATTCCACAACGATTTATGGGCTTTTGAAAAGTGAACTTTTCACACATTTAAAAATAAAGTGCCGGCCAGAAGGCGGCCACAATTCCAATTGTTAGCATTACTAATGGCGATCATTTGTTAGTATGGCATGAAACCTGTGGGGTTATTCCACAACTTTTTATTTCCATTTAAAGATTTATTTCTTTCATACTTTTTTCCCAATTGCCGGCCAGATTCCGGCGATGCACTAGGTTGTTAGCACTATTGACGGTGAGAAATTATTTCTTTGGCATTAAAAGTGTAGGGTTATTCCACAACGATTTATGGGCTTTTGAAAAGTGAACTTTTCACACATTTAAAAAAAAAGTGCCGGCCAGAAGGCGGCCACAATTCCAATTGTTAGCATTACTAATGGCGATCATTTGTTAGTATGGCATGAAACCTGTGGGGTTATTCCACAACTTTTTATTTCCATTTAAATATTTATTTCTTTCATACTTTTTTCCCAAGTGCCGGCCAGATTCCGGCGATGCACTAGGTTGTTAGCACTGTGACGGTGAGCAATTATTACTATGGCATTAAAAGTGTAGGGTTATTCCACAACGATTTATGGGCTTTTGAAAAGTAAACTTTTCACACATTTAAAAAAAAAGTGCCGGCCAGAAGGCGGCCACAATTCCAATTGTTAGCATTACTAATGGCGATCATTTGTTAGTATGGCATGAAACCTGTGGGGTTATTCCACAACTTTTTATTTCCATTTAAAGATTTATTTCTTTCATACTTTTTTCCCAAGTGCCGGCCAGATTCCGGCGATGCACTAGGTTGTTAGCATTAGTGACGGTGAGAAATTATTACTATGGCATTAAAAGTGTAGGGTTATTCCACAACGATTTATGGGCTTTTGAAAAGTGAACTTTTCACACATTTAAAAAAAAAGTGCCGGCCAGAAGGCGGCCACAATTCCAATTGTTAGCATTACTAATGGCGATCATTTGTTAGTATGGCATGAAACCTGTGGGGTTATTCCACAACTTTTTATTTCCATTTAAAGATTTATTTCTTTCATACTTTTTTCCCAAGTGCCGGCCAGATTCCGGCGATGCACTAGGTTGTTAGCATTAGTGACGGTGAGCAATTATTACTATGGCATTAAAAGTGTAGGGTTATTCCACAACGATTTATGGGCTTTTGAAAAGTGAACTTTTCACACATTTAAAAAAAAAGTGCCGGCCAGAAGGCGGCCACAATTCCAATTGTTAGCATTACTAATGGCGATCATTTGTTAGTATGGCATGAAACCTGTGGGGTTATTCCACAACTTTTTATTTCCATTTAAAGATTTATTTCTTTCATACTTTTTTCCCAAGTGCCGGCCAGATTCCGGCGATGCACTAGGTTGTTAGCACTGTGACGGTGAGCAATTATTACTATGGCATTAAAAGTGTAGGGTTATTCCACAACGATTTATGGGCTTTTGAAAAGTAAACTTTTCACACATTTAAAAAAAAAGTGCCGGCCAGAAGGCGGCCACAATTCCAATTGTTAGCATTACTAATGGCGATCATTTGTTAGTATGGCATGAAACCTGTGGGGTTATTCCACAACTTTTTATTTCCATTTAAAGATTTATTTCTTTCATACATAATCTCATAAATAAATCTTTAAATGGAAATAAAAAGTTGTGGAATAACCCCACAGGTTTCATGCCATACTAACAAATGATCGCCATTAGTAATGCTAACAATTGGAATTGTGGCCGCCTTCTGGCCGGCACTTTTTTTTTAAATGTGTGAAAAGTTCACTTTTCAAAAGCCCATAAATCGTTGTGGAATAACCCTACACTTTTAATGCCATAGTAATAATTGCTCACCGTCACTAGTGCTAACAACCTAGTGCATCGCCGGAATCTGGCCGGCACTTGGGAAAAAAGTATGAAAGAAATAAATCTTTAAATGGAAATAAAAAGTTGTGGAATAACCCCACAGGTTTCATGCCATACTAACAAATGATCGCCATTAGTAATGCTCACAATTGAAATTGTGGCCGCCTTTTGGCCGGCACTTTTTTTTTAAATGTATGAAAAGTTCACTTTTCAAAAGCCCATAAATCGTTGTGGAATAACCCTACACTTTTAATGCCATAGTAATAATTGCTCACCGTCACTAGTGCTAATAACCTAGTGCATCGCCGGAGACTGGCCGGCACTTGGAAAAAAAGTATGAAAGAAATAAATCTTTAAATGGAAATAAAAAGTAGTGGAATAACCCCACAGGTTTCATGCCATACTATCAAATGATCGCCATTAGTAATGCTCACAATTGAAATTGTGGCCGCCTTTTGGCCGGCACTTTTTTTTTAAATGTATGAAAAGTTCACTTTTCAAAAGCCCATAAATCGTTGTGGAATAACCCTACACTTTTAATGTCGTAGTAATAATTGCTCACCGTCACTAATGCTAACAACCTAGTGCATCGCCGGAATCTGGCCGGCACTTGGGAAAAAAGTATGAAAGAAATAAATCTTTAAATGGAAATAAAAAGTTGTGGAATAACCCCACAGGTTTCATGCCATACTAACAAATGATCGCCATTAGTAATGCTAACAATTGGAATTGTGGCCGCCTTCTGGCCGGCACTTTTTTTTTAAATGTGTGAAAAGTTCACTTTTCAAAAGCCCATAAATCGTTGTGGAATAACCCTACACTTTTAATGCCATAGTAATAATTGCTCACCGTCACTAGTGCTAATAACCTAGTGCATCGCCGGAGACTGGCCGGCACTTGGAAAAAAAGTATGAAAGAAATAAATCTTTAATTGGAAATAAAAAGTTGTGGAATAACCCCGCAGGTTTCATGCCATACTAACAAATGATCGCCATTAGTAATGCTAACAATTGAAATTGTGGCCGCCTTTTGGCTGGCACTTTTTTTTTAAATGTATGAAAAGTTCACTTTTCAAAAGCCCATAAATCGTTGTGGAATAACCCTACACTTTTAATGCCATAGTAATAATTGCTCACCGTCACTAATGCTAACAACCTAGTGCATCGCCGGAATCTGGCCGGCACTTGGGAAAAAAGTATGAAAGAAATAAATCTTTAAATGGAAATAAAAAGTTGTGGAATAACCCCACAGGTTTCATGCCATACTAACAAATGATCGCCATTAGTAATGCTAACAATTGGAATTGTGGCCGCCTTCTGGCCGGCACTTTTTTTTTAAATGTGTGAAAAGTTCACTTTTCAAAAGCCCATAAATCGTTGTGGAATAACCCTACACTTTTAATGCCATAGTAATAATTGCTCACCGTCACTAATGCTAACAACCTAGTGCATCGCCGGAATCTGGCCGGCACTTGGGAAAAAAGTATGAAAGAAATAAATCTTTAAATGGAAATAAAAAGTTGTGGAATAACCCCACAGGTTTCATGCCATACTAACAAATGATCGCCATTAGTAATGCTAACAATTGGAATTGTGGCCGCCTTCTGGCCGGCACTTTTTTTTTAAATGTGTGAAAAGTTCACTTTTCAAAAGCCCATAAATCGTTGTGGAATAACCCTACACTTTTAATGCCATAGTAATAATTGCTCACCGTCACTAGTGCTAACAACCTAGTGCATCGCCGGAGACTGGCCGGCACTTGGAAAAAAAGTATGAAAGAAATAAATCTTTAATTGGAAATAAAAAGTTGTGGAATAACTCCACAGGTTTCATGCCATACTAACAAATGATCGCCATTAGTAGTACTAACAATAGAAATCTTGGCCGCCTCCATAGCCAGAGTTTGACATGTGGACCCAAAAATGTATGGCGCCTGAATGGTCTCCTTTGTCTGTCATTATGTTGAAATATCTGTGAATTTTTATTACGACACATAATATGTTTCTGCTGATAGAGCATGTGTAAATGTAGTACCTGTAAAAACATGAACTATTACAATTTAATAACTATGATTATTTATTATTTGTGATTAAAAAATGACGAAGAATCAAGTATAACCTTTGTCACGTTTATCCGTTCGGTACATTATAAATGTTGTAACCACTTCAACTACTGAACCTATTTAGATGACATTTGATAAGGATATAGTTTGATACCAAGGGAAGAACATAGGATAGTTTTTATTCCAAAATTCCCACGGGGAGCCAAGCCCACGGGCACAGCTAGTTTTCTATATTTAAAGGAAAAAAATAATAAAAGGTAGCTTTAAAACATATATGTAAGTAAAGTAAACAATTAAACATAATATAGAAAAAGTCCAGTTACCTAAAAATTAGGAACATCAAAAAAAAGAAAACAAATATATTTGCATAAACAGGTAAACAGGCGGAACATAAACGGAAATACAGAATGCATATGTAGATAATAAATGCTTACTGGCAATTTTCTCACACAAAGTAGTAGTAGATAGTAATTAATAATATATGTAACCTCATATAAATGACCTACGACGGAAGTTGGGTGCGTCTGATGGATGACCTTCGTTGTTATTAATCATGCGATTTACTATGAATATGCAATAATTTATAAATAAAATAAAATAAATAGAGGTAGATATATGCCACAAATCGTACATAGTATGCTTATAATTGTTTCCTTCTATTGACTTTTGGGGAAAAGAAGTCGAAAGTGTTTATTTATTTAATTAATTGCACTTTCAATCTTAAAATTATCTTTTGGCCGGTTATTTTACTTTTTGTTTGCACCATATAAACTAGTGGCTCTGCGAGCTGTTGACCTCGCAGGCTTAAAGAGATTAAAGAGCGAAGAAACTTTTTACACCATATATGTTTTTCATAAAATATTGAAATCTCAATAATGTTCGATTCGCTAATGTTTTCAGCCTTTTTTCCTCCTCTGTTCTTAACAGCATATAAACAAGAGTGAGTCTTGCCATATACTACGGATGGTCACCGAATGAGGTGTTAAAAAGTGAAAAAAATATCTCCTTAAAGAAATATAAAGTGACTTCATTTATTGCGTGAAGTAGGGCAAGTTAGATCTATTTATCGTCTTGATTTGATAAACATTGAACCCCAAGTCCTCAAGTGTTCCGCCTAATTTGTCACCGAGATCGCGATAAATGTCGGCGCTCCGTAAACACCACCCTTGGTGTCAATGGTCGTCGATGGACATCGTTAATTTATCTTTGACATTATGAATGAACGGCGTCGCTCGTCGATACTAAATCAATGGGTTTGTTACACGAAATACAAAGAGTAAGTACAAAAGTAGGATTTTTAATAAAAAGTTCACAAATATCTAATAAAGGTATATTGATTGCTCGTATTATGATGATAACGATGTGAGATAAGTAATAAGTATAAAGGATAGAGCAAATGTGGAAGCAACTAACATAATAATCCTATTAAGAGTGGTAGAAGATTTTTCTATAATCTCAATGAAGAAAATACTAGTTGTAGAAAGTTTGACTGAATGATGCGCAGATTTTTATATTGCTTTATGATGAAAGTATAGAAATTTTAATTTTTTTTAAAGAGGATTTGACTAAAAATTAAATTTCAATACACTGAAATACTTATTGGACAAATACATACTTACTTAACTTGTCATTGTGTAGCCCTTAGTCCAAATAATGATGTTAATTGTAACCTATTGACATTTTGCTGTCGCTAGCTCAATTAAGGCTAATTTATGAACATCTATTAACAATGAATATAGTTATCTACACAGTTGTAATGAGAAACAACATTTGGTAAACGTCAAGATTCCATTTGAATGAGCCAATGAAATCAATCATCCACGAAATGAATTCCCGTGAAAAGGTATTCTATTTAAACCATAATGGCCTCTGTTCCCGCCATTTTAGAATCGGTCGTCAATCAGAAACAGATTTTATTTGAATGCCGACCAGGATTCTATTTAAATATTTTTCTTATAAGGTTTTTGTTAGCTATTGTGCCTTGAAGCTGGGCAGTTTTTTTATGTGAAGAACTTATTATCTTTGGTTTTTAATTCAGCTGACATATATATTGAGCGATCCACGCACAGCTGAAACTACTGGGTCCCGAAGCATTTGACTTATAAGCTCAAGTTTATAACAAAAATTTATTGTTATACCATTTTAAAAAAACATTATAAAAATAGGGAGTGAAAGTTAAGAAACTCAGCTAAAAACGGCTAAACAACTGTAGAAAATGTAAGGAGTGTCACAAATTTACCACACGGGCAAAGCCGCGGGCTTCAGCTAGTAAGTAATAATATAAGAGGCTTACCTTCTGTCTTAAGTGTGTTAATACTTACACTGGTGTCAGGTTTTAGAGCTACCTAAAGGCATCTGATGTAGCTAAACTGTCATCTACTCGATAATTGTTTATATCCGACATTCAAATGATATTCAAAGTCTATTTTAAAGTTAGCCTAATAGTGAAAGTACCCAGTTTACATGTGCTGATCGATCATGCCCTTTAATTTTGGCACATGACACAACAACCACTACCAGTCAACCTGTGAGTAGGTACCCAATACCAAAGATACCGTTCTTAAGTAGCACCCTTAACGGCGGCGGCCTCTCATATTTGTTGTAACCTTGGGTCTATCTTATGACCTCTAATGTTTGCGGTGGGTGCTCTGGCAGGACGTCACTTGTACTATTTATAATTAATGTAAAATCTTGTAAAACAATGATTTGCAATAAATCTGAATCGGTTTCTGAAGATATCGTCGCTTTACTTACAAAGTAAACTATAATGTAATCTGTTATTACGAGGTTTTACTCTTTTTGTACCCCTTGTCATTGAGACTTTATGATCGTAAGGAGGAATCGAGCAACAAAAGAAGAATTACCAAGATGACTGCATTTACTTATCCAGCAAGAGTTCCGTGTTCCTCATTGCAATTCAGACATTACTTGTCGAGTCTCAATTGGCCAGTAATTTTACTGAGGATACCGCGTTACGTCTAATAGAATTATTTTATACTGGTAGTAGCAGGTACAACTGGGAGAAGAGCAGATTTATCTGGTGGGAGCAACCAGGAGTAGGTACCCCTTCACAGACAATTGTCTTCCTATTACTTCACGGTCGCGGCCGTTTTAGAGGAAATATATCGTCTTCACCTAACTGAAGAGGTGCCAATCTGTATAATGTAATTTTATGTCATTGTCACTGTAAACTATAACTTAATATTTTTTTCTCTTCATTCTGAAATAGCAATTGATAACTAATTGCAATATCCAGCAGAGTAGAATAGGACCACTCCAAGTCTTCCCGTGGATGTGGTAGAAAGCGACATAGGATTTACAAAGCTCCAACATGGGGAGTGTCAGCCAAATCCTCTGGCTGTTCTGGCCAAGTATGGCTCTGAAAGTATAGAGAGGGTCGTGTTCCTACAGTGGAGACTAAAAAGACCTGATGATAATGATGATGATGACCTAAATAAACTGATATTTTCTAAAACCCTCTAAGGGAACGCAAAAACGATTTATATTTTATCAGCATCATTACACACTTCTTTTCGAAACACGCGAAGCTACTTTTGTATTACCTTCTATTTTGTCTACATTACTTCTTCAAATACAAATTTTAAAAGACTAGCTAAATAAGTTACATCCATTATTGTAATAAATTACAACAATAATAACGTACTTATTTATAAGTTAGGAAAACTTTTGAAAAGGTCGAGAAGAACGAACGCCCCGATTATCAGTAAACTGGTCGCTAAATTAAAAACGCATTAATTAACGTAGTTAAACAACTGCTATTTATTTTAATCAGGCGTTAACTTCTAGTTTTTCATTTACAACACGATAAAAAGTTTCCATGACTTTCGCAGCAAGAATATAGTTGTGGTTATGTCGGAGTAAGTTAATTTTCAGAACACAGTAAAATATTCAAACTTACTTGTATGTGAGGGTACTTAATTATTTTTTAGTCGAAAGCCTTCACGGTCGTCAAAATTATGACTGGAATAACCAGCGGCAAATAGTAGAACTTATAGGCTGTGACCTAGGTAACTTAAAACGTGTTTAAACTTCCATATAACCCTCGTATCATCTCATTTATTGCAGCAGATGCTCTGCGCATATTCCAGAAGCGGAGGAAGCAGCCAGTCTTGAAATAGCTTTCTCAATTTTATGATATTAGACGTATACTAAGTTGTGAATATTTGAGTATGTTTAAGGCAAACCTTGGTCAGTTAGTCTACGGCTGTAAAATCATTATCTGTCGTTAACTTAATAACGAAACTCATAAATCTAAGAGCAGGTGTAAACATTTTACAACTAATAACAAGTTGACGACCCCTGCAACTGGCGTCAACCGTTTTAAATATTCAACGGTCAGCAGTTAAAAGCTTTTCTACAAATTATATTATTAAATTTATAAAAGGATGGAAATTCTTTGCAAAAATAGTTGTAAAGGTAGATTCGTTTAAATAGTTACACCTTCTTATGCGAGAAATAACTAAAATAATAAATCATTGGTTAAAATACTCCTGAAGTTACTACTCGTACATGTAATAGATATTGTCGCAAAATTTTATTTTAAATAATAGTATGCATTAGACTATTTAGTGCTATAAGTATTTGGACAGATGTCCAAAAATATTTTGTTAGTAAATAGGTAAAGTCAAAATATTCACCTACATTTCTGTCGGTGTATCAAGATCTTCAAAAGACTGCAAACTATTTTGTCAGGATTTTCATAATTATACTATTCAAAGAAACATTTGAAACACAACACACCTTTTATTGTACAAAAAATAAATACGGGACATTTATCTTATAAACTAGGAAACGCGCAAAAGGAGGCCGTATTATTAAGCAATTTCCTTGAGGCACCTCGTTATATGGAAAAGTGAGTGAAATATTTAGAAATTCTTCAAAAAGTTGAAGGTTTGCTAGTCAATTCACAAAGTGGCCGACTTTACGATGAGGTAGAAGTTTGATTGAAGGATAATTGAAATGTTCTTCTTTATGTCACAATTCTTCAAAATCGAGAGTGTTTTAGTAACTATGGTATAGTCGACTGATTTCGAAAAACAAATATTTTCCCATGCAACCTCTCTGTTTACAGGACCTTTACTCCAAAAGTTAACACGACAGACGTTCGATACTATCGTCCTATTTCAGTGTCAAACCCTTAAACTTTAGCATCATTTCGAAGCGCTCGGTGGTGCTCACATCTTTATTTATCTTATACCTTCAAATGAGCAATTCTTGTATATTTATTCATTTATATAAACATTTCTGTGATCTCGGAAAAAGCTCTAACGATTTCGCTGAAATTTGGTATATGGGGGTTTTCGGGGGTCAACAATCGGTCTTATGTTTAGGAAAACGCGTGTTTTCGAGTTTTCGTGCGTTTTTCTTTCACGGAGAATATGGTCGCTAATTTCGTTTCTCCGGGCGCTATCCATCTGGCTCAGCGGTCAACGCGAACCGCTAGAAAGAGTGTTACGGGTTCGAAATTATATATTATTTTTTAATTTTTATTGTTTTTAGACAAGTTTAAAAAAATGTAGTTAATGTTTGTTGAGATGTAACCGAGCAAAGCTCGGTCGCCCAGGTACTTTTTTATTTATATTTATTAATAAAAACTTTATTATTCCACAATATAAAATTGTATACAATTGGCGAACTTAACGCTGAAAGCGTTCTCTCCCAGTCAACCATAAGAATAAACAGAGATTTGGTAGCGGCGCAAAATTACTTAAATAAAGACAACACACAGATAGCTACACTTATAACATATATACACATATTCATATACATACATAAACATTAATGATGATGATGAAACTGAAAGGGGATTCATTATTATAAAAGAAGAGAGTGTACTTTTCTTGATCTGAGGTTGCTTGATACTGCACCGCGAATACGTTGCTACGTACGAAAGTCTTACCGTTTTTGAAGTAAAGTTCTACTACAGAATTATTTGCGTGCACTGGGTGACCTAATTCTTGTTCTCGCTAAATATTTAAAACGGTACACGGCAGTTATTGACTCGTAAAATGTTCCTTACACCTGAGTTTGAGATTTATTAATACTGTGTCCATGAGTTACGACTCCGATTCGTCGTCCGTAAATGTAAGTAATACTCGTAACTGAAGAGGGAGATCAAAATAGGTACATCGGATGACTATCACACTGTTATTCATTAGCCAATTTTCCGGAGCCAATTCAAACCATTCATGAGAAAACAATTTTTCTCTAATACCGCATTTACGCATTCGGGCGAATCGCGAGGTGAATGACGAGGCGAATAACGAAACACGCATATGTAGACAGTGCAGTACACGAATGTTTCGTCGAATGACGAGGCGAATGGCGAACACGAATGTGTAAATGCGGTAAAATCGGTAGTTCGCGGCTGTATTCGTATACGAATGTTTCGTCAAATGACGAGGCGAATAACGAACACGCAAGTGAAAATGCGGTGTAAGGAACTTAAATATGGCGTTGCGTTGGGAATATTTTTAGTATCTCCCGATATAAAAAGAGGGGTGTTATAAATTCGACGTATCTGTGTATCTGTGTGAATACAATCTAAACGAATAGGCCAATCACGATGCGTTATTGTTTTAAAGATGACGACATTGAAATGTTTCTTAGATAGAGTTGTGTCGAGAGTCGGTAGTTACTTAAAAATTGTAACTTATTTCTTGTGGAAAATATTAAAGTATCATGAACTAAATTATCTTCTGAAATTCACAAAGTCGCACCCTTTAGGTATGATATTCCAACAAATTTTAATTAATGTTTAAGTACCTACATCTACCAAAACCTTGTGAACTTTCTAAGCAAAGTTTGCTTGGTATTTCGGAACTTAACGTGACCTTCAGGTAAGGACCTAAGCAAACAAATTAAGTTGTTACAAAGTTGTGAAGATCAACAACAAATTCTTAGCTGCATTTACGTTTTACACAAGTAAATTTTCGGCTCCTGCCCTCCAGACTTAAATCCATCTATTTTAGTATGCAGTACAACAAAGCCCCTAATTAATTCTGTTTTTATTATATTACAAATTGTTTTACTATCATTTGGAGCCGTGCATAATGAAGTTAGTTAAATAAAATTAAAGAACACAGTTTAAAGGTTAGTTAGGAAGAAAAGAATATGTAAGAAAATATTTTTGTAAACAAATCAATTCCAATAACACTTTGGTGATCTAGTTAATGACAAGCAAAATCTAAGTTTAAAGTAAATTTAGATATTTTACAAGTAGATAGTACTTGTAACATTCTTCTACATTCGATAATTATTGACGTTCACTAAGAGTATAATGTTAATCGTTTCCTATAAAATCACATTAATTAATGCTATTTTAGGCATCTAGTGTAGAACGTTTCAATTTGCCGATTTTGTTGAGTTATAAACTAAAATCGAGGAAGTCGTTTCTACTCTATAAAAAACTTTTTTTAATGCTTCATAATTCTAAACTTAACTACTCACGAATTGCCTCAGTAAATGCTAGACCCCCTATGAATAAAGCTAATGGGTCTTGGATGTTTATCTATATATGTATTAGATATAAAATATAGTATCGTTGAGTTAGTATCCCATAACACAAGTCTCGAACTTATTTTGGGGCTAGGCCAATCAGTGTAATTTGTCCCTATATAATTATTTATTTAATACTTCGCCGAAGCCCGCGACTTCGTTCGCGTGGACTTTATGTCTCTGGAAAATGCTCATCAGGTTGAACAACTTTTACCAAGGCGACATTTTTATATCTTTTATAGTTTAGCTGGACCATTACGGTTCTGCATCAGGCGTTCTATTTTCCAAAATCATTTATACCCTATATGTTGCCCAGGCTTAATAGCTATATAACAAAAAAGTTTCATTCGAATCCGTCCAGTATTTCCAGAGATTAGCGTGTACAAATAGACATACAGACATTTTTTTAAATTCTTACTCCATTACTATGTCTCCATCGCCCCCAATATTTTTTTGGAAATATATTTAATGTACAGACACACTTTTTTTACTGTTTTATTATATGTATAGATGTCCCTATATATTTATTTAAGTAGGTATGTTCACCGGACGTTCACAAAACTGCCAAAAAGCAACATCCTTTGATTAGTCAGGACTCAGGATGTATTTGTCGGTTTGTTGCCTTTTATCTCAGCTTTACAGATATCCTTTACAGCATTTTGCAACATTGACAGCCGGCCAGGAAATACGTTTATGCGATTACAATTATATCTTCCGGTGATATTGAAAAACCAAATCAATTCAGCTGAATTCGAGATTTTTTTGTCCACTAATGAAATATTTAAAATATAACTTTAATACCCAGAAATAAATGTTTTTACATCTAAATGTACTTGGAATTTATTAACTTATTAACCTTATATAATAGTGTAACTCAAATCAGCTAAGCTATGTCCTTCGAAAGGTCGTTCTTGTTAGGGACATGAAAATAACATGAGTTAGAATGACCCTAGATAGTATAATCGTGTTTTATTGTAAAGCATCACGTGTAAACTCGACCCTGTTATCAATTCTGATTATAATTGACGCGGATGTAAATAAATTACACTGATTGATTTATTCCGAGTAATATTTGTAATATAATAATCGCGCAGAGGATTGCAGTAGCTATTCAGCGCGGGAATGCAGCCAGTGTTCTTGGCACCATGCCACATGATCAAGATTTAGATTTTTAATTTAGATATAATAATCTAATTAAATTATACCTCAGAATAAGTACTAGTGGCCCTGTGAGCTGAAGGGTTACTCCATAAAAGAAATAAGTTCTTCGTCCGATAGTGACGTCCTATTTCTATGTCAAACCAAATTAGACTTTACCATACGTTACGTTAGTGCTCAATTTTGCTTGACACCGAAAGGCGGATACGCTGTAACGTCCGTGTTGCGTACCGCTTTTGGAGTAACCCTCCTGTATATCTCGCGAGTGACCCACTGAAGTTTATCTGATATAATTTTTCAAAAAACTGAAGCCGCCTTTAACGCCAAGCTATACATACAACCGATTTTAATTAAATTTCTATGAGACCACCTGACAAGTATGCCCTTTCGTCGTCGTTTTATAAAGAACTGAGCCAAAGTATATACGTACATACATACTATCACGTTTTTATCCCTAATGGGGCAGACAGAGCATTTTGGGTCTTGCGGTTCTATGCAGAGCCCAGGGCCGCAAGACCCAAAAGCCACTTTTAGCGTCATGGTGGGCGAGAAGCAATCAATACAGTGATGGGTTGCTAGCCGCATCGCCTGTTAACATGATTTGCATTTTTGCCCATTCCTTCAATCGGCTTTTACGATCTGCGTGGGAAGAGAAGCAGCTGGTACATTCTAAGTTTTTTTATTTCTCCCAGACCAGCATGGGAGTCAAAGTATATAAATGTAATAATATGTAAATCCTTATCTCTTTTAAAATGACGTCGAGTTATTTGTTTAAGCTGTATTCATACTCGTATTTCTATGAATACGAGAATAAGACAAGGGCTCAGACAAAATAGATTATTCCTGAAAGTAGGAAAGAAAATGCTAATTCTTAAGTGTTGGTGACATTTATTTCCTCGAAAGTTATTTCAAGAGCTTTTGTTTCATTAAAATAATTTCATTACAGTTGGAACTTTAAAATGTTTGTTGTAAAATATACTTTAATGTTCGTGGTTGTACCAAGTGACTAAGAAATGAACCTGTGGCCTGTGGTGTGAATAGTCCTAGCTCCCATATAAAAAAGGCGTTACATTTTAAATTGGAATATTATATTGCATTTTATATCATACGACATAACAATAACGAAATATAAACGAACAATAACTTTTTTCGTAACTAAGTAATATTAATACTATAATGATTTGTTTAGTTGTAAGTTGTTAAGATAGCGTTATATGATAGGGCTTGTTATACTTTTCTCATATTAAAAAAACTCTATTTTTAAATAGTTCTTTGACAAATAATATTAAGAATGTTGTAATCTACTTTATAGTTTTATTTCGTTTTTAGTTATTTAATTTAAATCATAGTATAATATATTTGTGTTATTTAGGTTATCTTTATGTTTTTAAATAAATGTAGTAATTAATTTTTATATGTATAAGATTAGACCTTTCATGATCGAATTTCAATAACTTCCTTCCCTCCCATGTGTGTCTGGTACCTGTCATCCTTTCATATCCATCTGCTTACACTATTCCGATTTTATGTCGAGTAGAGTAGGTCTAATAATAGCCCGAGTTTTAAATGTTTATGTTTGAATTCGTCTGTTTTGCGTGACGGTAGGCTAATTTGAGGTGCTATTTTTGAAACGCTGTGTCACCTAAACATATGGTTTTCTATACAAAAGATCGTTCGTTTAGTGACTTCGCATTTGAAATATGGGAACATTGGTGCAGAGTGCAATACAATAGCTTCTGAGATATTTTTAGGCGTTTGATTTCATTCGAGGAATGTGCTTCTGTTTCCGTTACTGTCTTTTGATGGCTTAGTACGATGTGTGATTTTGGAGAGAGAAGGTACGTAACTACATTATCTTACGTGAATGATAGCTATATATATACATGTTTTGAGCTTTATCTTATACTTTCAAACGTAAAGTACTTTTGTCAATGAATTTTCTGTTCATTCTTACAATTCGCGTTTGTACCATTACACAATACAACATACATAACTAACTGCTCGCGTACATACATTCGAAATCTAAACTTCCTTAAGATCTAGAACTTCTCACCGTCATCATCATCGGAAAATAGGTGTTTCACACACCGTAAGTTTTATAAGTTAAATGTCACAGGGTGTTCTCTAAATATTTAGTGTGCGGGTTTTTTTGCATAGATCAAAACAAACACGGCCCGGGTCCGGCTGGACCTGACATGGTAATCTTATTTGTTTTACATGAACCGCTTAATTCGCGACTTGAGCAGGGTAGGGTTTCAATTCCGACAAATTGACATAAACCCTACCCTTAGTTGGATCATCAATGTTGAAATTATCATGTCATTTGTCCGGGATGATATGGTTAAACGTTTTGAGATGACAAGTGATGTTGATGATAGGTATAAGTATGTCTTAAATCCTTATGTTCATCGTCTTTCCTCCAGAAGCTCTACCCTCTACTACTAGAGCCATATTTGGTTAGAGCAGCTAGATGATTTGGCCAACACTCTCTACGCTGGCCAGATGGGTATGAGAGGTCTTATTGATGTTTATAAGGTTTGTTTAGCTTGCAAATCGTAAATATGCTATTCTACTCTGCTGGGAACCACACGGCATTCAGCTGGAATCCACACGGCATTCAAACTATTACGTCTTTATTCCTAATGGGGCGTTGCATTTTGGATCTTGCGACTCTAAACATACAGGAGCCTAGTTTCTAGCCGCATCGCCAATTAACATAATTCGCTTTTTTACCCATTCACCCCACCCACCCTCGATCGGCTCCTACGATCTGCGCCGGAAGAGAAGTAGAGTTAAAATATTACAGACATACTATTACTTCTTTATTAAATGAATGGTGTTATCATGAATCAACTGCGACAGTCGGCGACTGTCGCCAACAGGACAGTCAGGTCAGGCTGGTACATTCTGCGTTTTCTAATAGACTTAGGTAGGTACTATCTACGAAATAGAACATTTGTGTTAATAACAGATTAGATAATTAGCATATGATAGATAGTCCAAAATACCTCTGTGCCTCAAGACTAAGGTTTACAACCAATGTGTGTTACCAGTGATGACTTATGGCTCCGAAACGTGGTCCCTTACTATGGGTCTCATAAGAAAGCTCAAGGTCACTCAACGCGCTATGGAGAGGGCTATGCTCGGTGTTTCCCTACGTGATCGAATCAGAAATGAGGAAATCCGTAGGAGAACAAAAGTCACTGACATAGCCAAGCGGGTTAGCTCGTTGAAGTGGCAGTGGGCGGGACACATAGCGCGACGAACCGATGGCCGATGGGGCAAAAAGGTTCTTGAATGGCGACCGCGTACTGGCAAGCGAAGCGTAGGGCACCCACCTACAAGGTGGTCAGATGACCTGACCAGGGTCGCTGGAAAGCGCTGGATGCAGGCCGCTCTTGATCGGTCATTTTGGAAATCTTTGGGGGAGGCCTATGTCCAGCAGTGGACGTTATGCGGCTGAAATGATGATGATGATGATGATATGATAGATGATAAATTAAATTGCTTTTAAATAGGCGTTGATGTAGGTATTCAACTTGATCTTTTTAATTCGAATGCTCAAATATTCTAACAATCCAAATGTAACATTTAGAGACATATAATTTAATTTAAATGGTCATACAAAAAATACAAAGATACCAGAGCAATGAATTTCAAATATCATTTTTTTACGAGAAATGAATGAACAGATTTTTTCTTTTTGAATATTCTTGTCAAGTCCATGTCCATTTTATCAAGAAGTAATTTTTAAAAGGAAATTGGTGATTGTGAACGAAAAGAAACATGAGCTCCCATTCAAAGAAAAATGAAAGAATACTCCCGAGAAATACTCCTCTACTGTAAGTGAGTGAAGATGAAATCCCATCAAAAACAATACTTGTCAAAAAAACCAAGTCTCGCAACTCAGTTGTTCTGCGGTAAAAAGTTGTGAGATCCATGTAATACCAAGTCGGTTATTAATTTATTCAGTCTCTACTTAAGCGACTTTCTGTCTTAATACGTCCAGTCTCTAAGACCACGATCGTGGTCCATAACAATTGAAAATCAATTGTGTCTGGAATCTCCGTACTCGAAGCATTAATTTGTTACGTAATAATTAACAGCATCTTATAGTGACGCATATCAATATTAAAATTCTTTAATGTTTTATATAAATATATCGAGACTTGGCCATCGCACTAAATAATTGAATTTACATGTGTTTTCAGGCGATTGAATTTACACGTGTTTTCAGGCGATGGCCAAGTCTCAATATATTTATATAAAACATTAAAGAATTTTAATATTGATATGCGTCACTATAAGATGCTGTTAATTATTACGTAACAAATTAATGCTTCGAGTACGGAGATTCCAGACACAATTGATTTTCAATTGTTATGGACCACGATCGTGGTCTTAGAGACTGGACGTATTAAGACAGAAAGTCGCTTAAGTAGAGACTGAATAAATTAATAACCGACTTGGTATTACATGGATCTCACAACTTTTTACCGCAGAACAACTGAGTTGCGAGACTTGGTTTTTTTGACAAGTATTGTTTTTGATGGGATCTCATTTCTTTTTGTATTTTGTAGCGCAGCGCGTAGTAACGGCCCGCGCTCACTCGCTAGCATCGCAGCGCGTGGTATAATAATTAATTTACAACCTTACGCACTCGTAATAAGTACGAATACGCACGTAGGTACGTTTTTTGCATTAAATATTAAATAATTTAATTTACACGTGTTTTCATGACGGGAATACCCATTTTTTGCTCGATTTGGCAGGGGCACTACCATGCGCCTATATTTATATGGGACTAGCTTAAACCCGCGGCTTCGCACGCAATAATAATAACTGCCGTAAAACATCGTTACGAATAAAGCCAATATTGAAAAATTTAACTAAAAAACTTGGCTGTATGGGCTTAATTTTCTTTGCGGTCTTTTCTAGATTTTTTAGTTTTTCCTTGATTCATACACCAAACACTACTTTTATTCCAAATTTGAAGCTTCTAGGTCTGCTAGAAGTGCCTTAGAATTTTGATGATCGGTGAGTCAGTGAGTGACAAAATTAAGAAATTTGACCCGTTATAATTCTTAAAATACTGGTTCAAATTGAATGAAATTTGAAATATACCGTGTCTTTACAATGCCTACATGGTTACTGAAAATTTCAGTCTTCTAGTTTTATCCACAACAAAGTTACAGGGGGTCGAAAATGGTCTGAATTGCTTCGAGAAAAGGATGGTACGGCCGTGACGCTTTTTTGCTCGACTTGGTGGGGGCACTGCCGTGCCCCCAGATAACATTTTAAAGATTTTTTTACAAGATTAGGGTTAAATCAAAAACATCTTTTGTGGGAGTCAAAGCGGTAATAGATATCCGTAGGAACCCTAGGCCACTACGGATTCACGGAACGCAGATAAATTCACAGCAGGGTACGTTGACGATACGCTTTTCTTAACTTTATTATAACGGTGAAATGATAGTTAATTTGGGAAACTTGATGCCATTTCCTTACGTTTTTTGTATCCAGAACATGTCGGCCATTAAGAACATTAAAAGTACATGTATAATTCAAGCGGACTCTTTCCAAGGCAGTTTCGGACAACCTTTGCAATGAACTTTCGCTTGCGAGTTCAAGATCACGAATATTGGCATGAATTACAAATCATTCGTCGTTTATACTTATACAATGATTAAACTTTTATTTAAACATAGTTATTGTTAATTTAATGTCAGATACTTATCAGTATTTGTAAATATTTCTATAATAAATAAATAAATACATTATTACGAACTCTTCATACCTACAATTAAAGATTTGTCGCTAGTAGATACGAAAACAAAATAAAATTCTTGTCTAAGGGTCATTCGTATTGGACAATGTTTTAAGTTAATGCATTCGTTATTTTTAAAATAACAAATAACCGGCCAAGTGCGTGTTGAGATACGCGCAGTGTAGAGTAGCCTTAAATTATTATAAGGTAGTGCCAATTGTTCACGCCATTAAAAAAGTCTAAAAAAATTATAATTTATATTTAATTTGTATGAAATTTTCCTTGCTTGAAATTTATCTTACAACTTTTTCGGCATAACTTATATATTTATTGGTCTTTTACCATACAATTTAAAACATGTGATAAAAATCTGATTTTGCTTCATAAGTACTTTAACATACTAGCTCTCCTTTATATCAAGTCTGCAAATCAATCAACTTTATATGTTAACTTTAAAGTTTCTATCAAAACCTTTATCTGAGCTGCAACAGCATATAACAGCTTTAGACCACGCATACAGCGTCGTATAGCTTGCTCGTTACAGCGCTCGGTAGCTCTATTGAAAAACGATTGTGTCGCGTCGGTCTGTGCATACTAATGTGATCGTAAAACGATCGCTTTCAGTGCTATATTGTTGCTATACTGGAACTGTTTACTATGTTAGTGCAATCTTGTAGGATAGTGTGCTAATAGAATTATAAAATGGAAAGGTACAAAATATATTTTCGAAGAATTTAAAAAAAATGTCATTGTAAGTCTTCTTTGTTACCCTTATAGAAGCAATTATTTTGTCTGAACAACTTTTTAATCCGATTAACTTCAAGTGGTCAGAGGTGTGCTGCAAAGTGTGTTGTGTTTTTTTTACTGCGTAAAGTTGAAACGAAATACTCCCGAGGTCTATACAGCTCACAGAGCCACTTCTATAGGTAAACCTTATCATTATTTCTTATCGTATATGTTCTATCTCCTAAACTTAAAATTTGTGTTCATAGAATTCTAAGTAAAATCAATTTTATTCATTGCTCATTCCTGCACTTGATATCAAAATCGAAGCCAAGACTGCTGGGATTGTGCCAGACATTAATAAAATAGAGAATATTTAATAAATCTTACAAAAAGTATTGTAGTATTCAGTAGATTACTTAATTTCTCCAGTACTGAAATTTCGCTTAATAAATCAGCTTGAAAACCCTGGGATTTTAGTGAAAAAGTGAATCCATGAATTTCAATGATTTAATAAATGATATGCATTACTCCAAGTATCTTATAAGTAGTGTAATGAATAACGGAGAAAAGAACCCATTATATAAATTGACTAAAATTGTAGCTCAGTCGCTCATATGTTACGTGTGCATTTTTAGGGTTCCGTACCCATATTAAAGTAAAAACAGGACCCTATCATTAAGACTCATTGTCCGTCTATTTGTCTGTTACCAGGCTGTATCTCATAAACAGTAACAGCTACACAGTTGAAATTGTCACAGATGATGTTCTGTTGCCGCTATAACGAAAACGGAATTAAATAAATATAGTGGGGCTCCCATACAAAAAACAGTATTTTGGTGAACGAGTACGACTCGCATATGGCCAGCTTCTTCAGTTTTTAGGGTTCCGTAGCCAAATGGCAAAAACGGAACCCTTATAGATTCGTCATGTCTGTCTGTCTGTCTGTCTGTCCGTCCGTATGTCACAGCCACTTTTTTCCGAAACTATAAGACCTATACTGTTGAAACTTGGTAAGTAGATGTATTGTGTGAACCGCATTAAGGTTTTGACACAAAAATAGAAAAAAAACAGTAAATTTTGGGGGTTCCCCATACTTAGAACTAAAACTCAAAAATTTATTTTTCATCAAACCCATACGTGTGGGGTATCTATGGATAGGTTTTTAAAAATGATATTGAGGTTTCTAATAGCATTTTTTTCTAACCCAAATACTTTGCGCGAGAGACAATTCCAAAGTGGAAAAAAGTGTGTCCCTCCCCCCGTAACTTCTAAAATAAGAGAATGATAAAACTAAAAAAAATATATGATGTTCATTACCATGAAAACTACCAGCGAAAATTGGTTTGAACGAGATCTAGTAAGTAGTTTTTTTTTAATACGTCATCATCATAAACTGCAATTTACCTTTCATTCAATCAACTCAAATATAAAAATTAAAAAAAAACATACTACAGGACTTTTATATTATGTTATTTGCTACTACGGAACCCTTCATGGGCGAGTCCGACTCGCACTTGGCCGCTTATTTTTCTTAAATTACAGAGATAAAACAATTTACCTATAAATCGGACAATAGAAATGTATTATCCCGAAAAGTATACGGAAATTAAAAAGTTTTTTAAAACTTGTAAATACCTATATCCCTGATTCCAAATAAAGTCCCATATCGAATGGTCATACTCAAGAAGCCACTGATAATATTTATCAAGGGCTGGTACCAGAGACATAAATATATTTCAGCCAATTACTTCTTATCTGCGACTCACCGACTATCGCGTGAAAATTGGCGACACTACCTATTTGGTGACAATCGCCGTCTTGTCGCTATCTGTCGCTCATCAGTATGAAACTATTGCACAGAATAAGTAGGTACTAGTACACGTACAGAAGTCTTACTCAGCGAAGGAATTCAAAGAAATATCTATTCAATGTCGTTGGCGATATGGTTTAATTTAGCTCGCGTCAGAACTCGGCACCTTTTCGGTTATATACTAGAAGTGTATTGCAAGCCAATTTCATTCTTATTACTCTAGACATACGATTCATGTCACTGAATTTACCATTACGGAGTGGTCGCCGCGCGCATAGTAATAATGAAGGTATATTTTCGATACCTAAACGGGGAGTACACAGGCTTGCCTCTAGAATCGTCAATCGGAACGAAACCATCTGTCAGGATTCTTCACGACTGTCACACTATTTGCAACACAATGCTTGGTGACGAATTGGCGATTACTACTCACGCGTGGTTTCGATTTTCATACTTGAAAAATGTTTGGGGTATTTTAGTGAACGTTTGAATGAAAATCGAGCGTCGCACCGACGACAGCTGTGCCTTTGAAGTCCATTCGGCATTGTTAAGCCGCTGACGCATGTCCCCGGGCTGTGTGGATCCACCATTAGATTAAAGTGCACAGTAACTGCGATTGCATTGAATAAAATTGTAAGGAATGGAAATTATAAATTGCTTTTTCAATATGGGAACAGTGAGAACCTAAGGCGATGTGCACATTGCTCCGCACCCCGCTGCGTTAGGGCCGCCATACAAAAACGACGCGCGGAGACGCGGTGTCAGTGTGTTGTCGTATGCGAGTTTTCTGTACAAATTGAGGTTCTTGCATACAATACGGCACCCTGCGCTACGCAGCGGTGCGGAGCAGTGTGCGAATCGCCTAAGGAAGTCGTCTGAAGATATTCTAAACCTGAGTTGACACAGTCTTCAAAATCCAGACGCAGATTTTAGTACATCAATTTCCTGCTTCTTAATGAATGATCAGAATTTTTTAATTTTTATGCACAGCCTGGTCTGTCTGTTTGTCAATGTATAAAAAAACAGCATTTCAACTGAAGATAGTGTGAACCCAGGTTATACCTTAGAAAATATTTTTCTTAAATCTTCGTTGACTACAATCACATTGCGCATATACTTGTACAAGTATTGAATAGAGAGTCCGCGAAATGGTAAAGTATTTGAAGAAAGGTGTTCCACCTTACTCATGCTTAGGGCTGCGGGCAAAGGTCAAAGAAATCGATACAAGCCGACCTCAAACAATATATACTGCAAAATGTGCGACCCCAATATAGTTTTGACTGATTTATGGAAGGATTTATTGCTCTTGTTTTTCTGTACGGTTAATTTTTCGTCATATTTGTTTGCAGCGTTGCGGTCTGCGGGGCTTTTCGTTTCGATGTTGTCGTGAATGAGTCTCTTTTGTAATTTTGAGACTAATATATCAAGTTAAATCACAGATTTACATATAACGTATTCCAATGTCACATATCATTACTATAAAAACTAGAAATAAGAACTAAATAATTGTTTTATGTATACATCTCCATATGTATTTGGACTTAAACTATCAATTTATTCGGAGAGATGGTAATGGATAATCTCATCTGCATATTAAACAGAAAAACTTTTATTATTATTTATTCACTTTGTTTATAAAAAGTCCATACTTATCTTTGACAATGCTTTTAAATATTTACTTGTTTTTAGGGTTCCGTACCTAAAGAGTAAAATCTTTCACCAGGCTGTATCTCATGAACCGTGATAGCTAGACAGTTGAAATTTTTATAAACGATGTGTTTTTGTTGCTGCTATAACAACAAATAAAATAAAGTTAAACATTAAAGAGGGTCGTTATACAAGAAATTATTTTTTTGCTGAACTATTTTTAAACATTGTACGGAGGTACGGAACTATTCATGTACCGACTTTTTACTGTAAATACACAAACATAAATAACCCACATCGCATTGTGATTTCATTCCATATTGACACCTCGCAACTGTACAAACAATTCCAATTATCCACAAAGACACTGCAATATTAAATAAACAAAAAATAACTCTTATTTACCAACCCTAGTTGCAAAATGGTGCAAACCGAGCCGTTTGTGAGGCTAATGGCAGGGCCTCATTTGTCAAAACATTTCTAAAGAACTGTCGACCGTCTGTGGGATTTCAACAATCCCAGTTTTTTCGAACCGATAACGGAGCAAAGAAAGCATGTTGGAAGTGTTGGAACATTTGGGAGACATGTGAAGTGAAACAGTATGAGGGTCGGGTTTTTGTTCGTTTTGACGTTATTAGAACAACAAGCTAATAGCCCAATGTGGGATAAAAGTTTGTATGCTAACAGAAATTATGTTAGGGTTACTTTGCCTGAAATACTCTTACTATAAATGTTTATGTATCGAAATGGAAAAGATCTACGCAATCACGTGTTCAATTCAAATATTTTAATATCTATATCGTTTTCGTCGTATTTCACTATCTAATTTACTATTAAGTCTAAAAAATATAAAATTAATGATTTTGACGTTTACTAACTACTAACGTTATTAAGGATTGATATATGTAGGTAGGTATGTACTCATGTATTCCATGAGTACGTATATTTTTATTAATAAATAATAATGTTTTAGCAACACACATCGCGTAAGTATTCCAAATATTGCTATTTGTATTTACAAAATAATTCAGGTACTTTTCACTATCTACACGTAAGTACTTACAATGCTAAAAATGTAGGTACATAACAAAAGGACTGATTTGACAACAATAAACTGTGATCTCTTGTCATTTGTTCTACTTTCATGTACTTCTACAACGTAATAGTAAGGTTGACAAAAAATAAAAGCACTTAATCAAGTGACATGCAAACTTAATTGACATTTTAACGTCTACTTGAAATCTAGATTACATGGACACTTCGTATTAAATTGAAGTCGCAAATCAAACGTTTTTTTACGTCTCGATAAATGATGTATAAAAATACATTACTACACAACAGAAATAGCTCGTTGAATACATAAATAGCCCACATCAGTCATAACAGTCAGCGATTCTATAATTAAAATTAAATAGCTCCCAAAATAGATGAATACGAAGTTTATTATTTTGAGTGATACAGTGAACAATTCTTATTATTATGAGGAGAGCAGTACGCCTAGTTTATGAATTTTTTTATAGGCTAATCATAAAAAAGCAACGACATTTTAATTACAATGTCTGACAAAATGTCCAGCAGTGGACGTTATGCGGCTGAAATGATGATCTAACAATATAAATTCTAAATGTTTAATCTTACTTGGAGAATACTCAGCAGCACTGGACCCAAATGTCCTAGCCACTATCCCTTTAAGTTTCATGTTATGCACAAAATAACCCAACTTCATAACTCAACTTTTACGTTTAAAACAACACCACACAACTAAATAAAACTCGATAATACACGTCATGCTTCTTTAAAAGCTGTTTTAATACTGAGAGGTAAGTAATGTCAATCGGAATTAATTTATGTTTTTAATTTATTCATTAAAGACTATTAACACATACGAAAACACGTGTTTGATACATATAAAGGAATACTGAATGGATGATGCATTAGTGACGTAATTTAACATGTGTGGGTGACTTTTTGTGCATATTAGAAATAGACAAATGGAAAGTTTTATGATGAAAGTAGGTTTTAAATTTATTTTTCCTGTTTTGAAATAATTGGCTGCGATGCGATAAAAGATTAAAAATAATTATTTGTGTAACATATTATACCTATGGGTTTGAATGAGATTGACCAATATGAGGGATTTACCTACAGAAAGCGCTCATGTATTGATTTTTTACAGCATTACAATTTTGTATTAACTAGGTACTTTCAAGAGTCTCAAGCTTTCGCGTTGCATCGAAATTTCCGCGGGATTTATCTATACGATGCATGGATTGAAACTTCACGAATGTTGCATACTACTACATAATTTGCGGCATTGCAAAAACTGCAAGGAAAAAATGTACACGAAGACAAAAGTCAATAAATTCATATTCAAATCAAATCGGACTAAATTTTTATAAAAGGAAGCGAAGTTTTACTAACTGCATTACATTTATATATCGAATAATTACGATGATATACAAGGGATCGTAACAAAATCCGTCGATCGAGATACCGGTCAGAAGGTGAACTACTCAGAGTTAATGTCTCTTACCCACTTAAAAATAATCTGTATTCTGTATAGTAATTAGTAATTACATAATAACTTACGGCGGTCTAATGCTCTGGTATATAGGACGCTAAAAATCCGAATTTATCCTTGCATAATATCAAAGACCACCAGTCTCTTAAGGCCATACCCAAATTTTCCGGGGTCCAGTGGCGCCGCCATTTAAAATAAATCATTTAAAAGGAAACGGAGATATCATTTAAAATTGTGTCTTGGTCAAGTTCTAGATACCCATTCAAAGTATTTTTTAAACTACTTTTTGTAGTTTAAAGTGAGAACGTGAAGCTTTTCGACGCACATTTGCGAAAAACGGCCACTTTTGGCTAATGTGCGTAGAAAAGCTTCACGTTCTCACTTTAAACTATAAACAGTAGTTCATAAAATAGTTTTAAGGGTTATCTAGGGCTTGATCAAGACACAATTTTGAATGATATCTCCGTTTCCTTTCAAATGATTTATTTCAAATGGCGGCGCCACTGGACCCCGGAAAATTTGGGTATGGCCTTAATTTAACCATATTCGCGGAAAACTTATTTCGGATTGCAAAGAAAAGCTTTCCATAGGAGATATTTTTCAAATTGTAGTCCATAATTAAATAAATCCTCTCTAGAAGAAGAAAAATTAACAAAGATTATTAATTTTTCTTCTTTGTTTTATGACAGCCTATATAAATTTGATAAACGTTGGTAACAATATATTAATAATTAGTGGTTAGAAAGGTTAATAACAAGACAGAACCTTTTGTGCCGGCCTTGCGAAGGTAAATTGTCTATGGATAATTAACCGAGGGTAAACAACATTCAAAAAATATATAGGTACTTCTATTTTTTTCTTCGTAATCATGATGTGTTATTGATATACCTATATATTATAACAAGCAATTCTTGTATACATAATAAATCTTTGTAATGAGAACCTCTGAAACGGCTCCAAAGATTAAACATAGAATTTAGTTATGTTGAGGCTGAAAAATTGATTTAGCTAGGAATTTTTAACCAACTTCCAAGAAAGGAGGGAGGTTGTCAATAGTTTGCGTTTTTTTATGTATGTCTTTGTTATTCGAAGACGCCTGGACCGATTTTGCGAGGTGGTCCTATAGATATGTTATCAAAATCAATTGTGTACTATAGGGGGTGAAGTCGGTTTTATGTTTTGAAAAATTATTAGTATTAGAGAAACTCGCCCAAGTAATGTAATATTACTATGTGCTAAAAAAAAGAAGTTCGTTTAAAAGCCTTCCTTACTTCTATATTATTTCTAAGTATGAGTAGGCATGTTCAAACAAAGACAGTTCAAATGAAAGTCTAGTAACAAATCTTCAAGGACATGTTGTGAGCTCTCCACATATGTAAGACATCAACGCTCATCAACAACAAATATTCTGTGCATGCCAACTTTATCAACCCAAA
This sequence comes from Acrobasis consociella, assembly GCA_963555685.1. Lineage (NCBI taxonomy): Eukaryota > Metazoa > Arthropoda > Insecta > Lepidoptera > Pyralidae > Acrobasis > Acrobasis consociella. The sequence continues at coordinate 6,897,778 of OY743122.1, read as the reverse complement.
AAACATTTTCCTCTTCGTGCGTCAAACAGAGCTAGGTAGTCTGTATTTTTGCAACTTTTACTGAAACTTTACCTTGAGCTTGTCTTAAACTTTTGCTCAAGATCATATAATAATAAATAAACATAAAGTAATAAATCAAAGCAGATTAAATTTACTTTAAAGTGATGGTTTACACACAAAAGATAATTAAACTAGTTCTATAAATAGGTAGATTCGCGATAACCCCGTAACCTTGGCCTATGTTTCGTGCGGGTCACGCGATCGGCCTCTGTCTACGTGGCTTCAGGAATCTAGTGCAGATTCGGCGATAGCACGCCGAGGTCTTCGAGTCACATTTTTATCAATACATTCCTACAAGGTCACAATTTTTTTGATTGATATGAGCTTTACACCTCGCCACACCTGTCTCCTGTGTAATATAGTGCGACAAATATTTATTTTTTGTCTTTTTATACTTTTTCCTTTCTCTATTTGGTGTTCGCTGTGCATGTCAATTCCCTCTGTAACGTTCTGTTCCCGATCCGCACTCTTGTTTTATTTCTTATTCAAGTGCATTCCCTATTGCATACTTAGCTTCTGCTTTGAAACTCAAGCGGTTCGCTTTCCTACCTTTTTCTCTAGAATTCATATTCATTCAGAAGTCTTTGGCATTTCGCTATATAACAGATTATTTGTAAAAGGAAAATAGACAGATTAAGGGAAAAAAATTGACTCAATATTACCGTTAAAGAGATAAAGAATCAATCCCAAATGTATAACAACAATAAAAAGACTAAACACCAGTTCATTTATATATTCTATAACGTGTAAGGGACGTGAATAAATCGAACCACGGGCTATACTAGATAAACTTAAAATAAAAAAAAATGGACATTCATTCCCATACAAAGTGCACGGGCGGCTGGATACTTTTGTATGGAAATGACGAAATTTTAATTGCATTATACTATAGTGATCTAGTACAGCCCGTGGTTACGGTAATTTATTAAGGGTATGTGTATTTTAATACTTTTTTAATTTCCATAATAAATGATAGTGCTTATTTCTTGACACTTGAAAAAGTTAATAATTAAAGATACACTTTACAGATTGAGTTGTAAAGTACGAAGTAATGAATCGTTTAGTGGGTCAAGGAACTCTGCATGCATGCTTTTGCCGCTGTTTCTGGCGATAAAATAAATCAAACAGTAGTGGTTAACGTATAAGTATAACATATCGATTGATCTTATGAGAGATCTATCGATATGATCAACCTGCTTGTGGTTTTTATAAAATTCATTCGAGAAATGTTTAAGTCTACTCAATTTAATTTTAACTTTCTTTATCATACATTTATTGTAATTATTTCACGTTGGATCCAAAATTTTATGTTTATGTAAGAAATGTAAATATCAATAATCGTTGGCAAAAAACTCAGTATTTCGAACGATACGGTTTTCCTCATATTTTCAAAATCCGGTATAAATAAACACAATTAGTAGCCGGAAGGCCTCCAAGTTTCACTAACCTTATGTAAGATGTAGTAAAGCATTCCTTAATGCTTAATTGAACTGTGCTTTCTCGAAGAACCTTTACCTTTTTTACTTTTTTACGTAACATTTCGTAGACGTGCAAATTAGGGGTCAATTTATTTACTAGCATAACTTTCATCAAGATTCGGTAAAAAAAATCATGGTGCAGTCGGCATTTTCATATAATTGATAGCTGATATTAAATAAACTTTGCTAAGGCGTCATTTTTATATTTTTTATAGCTGGACCATTATGGTTCTGCATCAGGTGTTTCATTTTCCAAAATCAACTAATTATACACTCTAATTTGCCTAGGCTAAACGCTATACTAGGATCTATTTGTATTCTTTATGTCAGTATATTTACTTGGAATCGTTTTAATCTGTCTATTAAACTAAGTGTCTTAGAAATACATAGCACAACATCACTACATTGAAATATCGGTAACTGCGGTCAAACTGAAAGCCAATGAAAGCTGTTTGAGAGATAACGCCCAACTTCTAAGTAACTTCGAGGAAGGCTAACTTAGTAGATACCAAATCACAGTAGTGTTTGTCACCTACAGATATCGAGAAACAAACAATTTGAAATTTTGTCTTGAAAATATAATAAAGTTTGTTTTAATTTGAGGTAAATAACCTGTCAAAAAATAGTGTGAAATTAACATAATCATGAAATAGATAGAAAATGAAACAATGAATGACTATCATGTAAAGCATCCAAATTAAGCAACGAAGATTATAAAATATTTTTTATGCATTTGAAATGTTCTTTTAAATAAGATTCTGCCAAGTGTGTTATGCCAAATGAAATTCAGAGCATGAAGATCATGGCAGATAGAGGGAACCCGTTGGATCGTCAATTTCAATTAAAAGCTATATCATATATAAATTCACAGAATATTACTATAATAGATGTTCGACGAGTACTAAAATCAATATCTTCATACAAAAAAATAAACATTAAAAAATAATGGGTCTGTACATTGAATATATTTCCAAAAACAAAATTTGGGTCGATGGAGACTTAGATAAAGAATTTACCCAATAATTAATCATAGAGTTAGAATTTAAAATGTCTGTATGTTTATACGCGCTTATCTACGAAAATACTGAACGGATTCGAATGTAATTTTATTTTATTATATAGCTGTTAAGCCTGGGCAACATATAGGATATAATTAATTTCAGAAAATGGATCACCTGATGCAGAATCATAATGGTCCATCTTAACTATAAAAAAAATAAAAATGACGCCTTAGCAAAAGTTGTTCTGCCTGATGAGCATTTCCATAAAGTCTACGTGAACGAAGTCGCGGGCTTCGGCTAGTATAAAATAAATTTAAAGCAATATTAATTTACAACTTTTACGAAAGGATTAGTGTAAAATAGTTTAAAAGTTATGAGTCTGTAATATTAATACCTCTTTTGTCTTCTTTATATTCAATGTAATACCGAATTTATGAGCTTATCTTATAGAAATGATAAGGTATTAATAAATTAAAAGCAATTAACTACGGTAATGTAATATTAGAAGGCTTCATCCATTATGTTCGTTTTAATAATTTTGTTAATCTAAACATTAAAATGTATTTTTTATTACTTTGCTACACAGTATTTTACAAATTCAATCTACGATAGACATTTCTATAAGAAAAAGTTGATCCGTCTAGAATTGTTTTTGTATTTGTCATGATGATTAATATATATTTTTTAAGAACATCATCACTGTCATGCAGTCATGAAAACAACTTGTTGTAATTTGCGCACTGGACTAAAATTCCTTTAATGAACATTAAATATGTAATTCAAAACATGTAACAGGAATGATACAGGATATAAAAGTGACCATTACTATTGTATTCCCTATTCCATCTAAATATAATAAATATATAGGGACTAATCTAATCAATCATACAGATTGAGTTAGCCACAAGGTAAGTTCGAGACTTGTGTTATCGGATACTAACTCAAAGATACTATATTTTATAACAAATACATAGATAAATAGGTAAACATCCAAGACACAAGTCAATCTGAAAAATATCATTTTCCATCTTGACCTGACCGGGGATCGAACCCGGGGCATAAGGTGTGACAACGTGGCATGACGACCACTAGTCCACAGACGTCATCAACGCTCACCATGCTTTTGGGCCTTATGGGTGTAGGCTCTAGATTCTGTTTACACCATAAGGAAAAGGATGTGATTTGCATGAACATACAGATACAGATACATTTTCACGTCTATATTTCTGACGGGGTAGACAGAGCCCAGGGCCGTTAAGCCCAAAGGCCACGCTTAGCGTGGTGGCGGGCGTTAAGATGGAAAAGGAATCAAAATAGTGATGGGTAGCTAGCCGCATCGCCTATTAACATAATTCAAATCTCGCCCATTCCCTCGATCGGCTTTTACGATCTGCGCGGGAAGAGAAGCAGCTGGTACATTCTACGTTTTTTCTTTTCTCCCAGACCAGCATGGAAGATTGCATGAACATGTATTTAATTAACTCTCGTAATAAATGAGGTGTAATTTGCAACTGCAATCGAATGTGGCAAATGATGCAAACTAATCAGTTACAAATGACTACGTTTAATAGAGATAACGCTAATTTGGCTTATCATCTGTATTGAGTCGGGTATTATGCGGGTCTGATTGGAGGATGTCTGTCATTTACTAATTTGATACAGATCTGTCTGAAATTGTGGCTAGCGTAGTTTTTTGTGCCTAGGCTTAGCGCAAACTTTGGAGAATCCTATGTTTGACTTTTTTGATATTTAAATGTAACATACATTTAAATATCAAAAAGGTTTAAAGATGTTTAAAATAGGTCTTTATATTTTTGTTATATAGCTCGTTGATTTGTGCATTGGCTTTTCCATTAAAGAAAGAGCAGATTTTTATGTTTAAGTATTAATTGAATGGAAATGGCAGATAACAAATGCGACATGTAGGTAGATAGATCTATATGTCTGATTTGTTAACTGCCATAACTTTAATAAGTTAGTTAATATAAGAATTGCGGCAGTTTGACAAAGCACGGAATATGGAAAAATTGTCTTTTATTAACTAATCTATAAACATAAATTCAGTCTCATTATTACATAATTTACAAAGAAAATCAGTATAATTTTCTTTGTAAATTATGCATAATTTATTAAAAATTGGCAAGCAGACGGAAATAATAAATAAAATTATGATAAATATTAATTATATTTTCTCATAACAGATTCTAGTAAAATCAATATTATAAATATTATCTTCGATTTCAATAGTTTCCTTTAACTATGATAAATGCGACAGCAAACTAAGCAAAATTCAAGGCTTGTGCTGTCAGAGCGACGTACAAGTTTATTATATTCAATGTCCATTATATTCGCGTTACTTTTGTCTCCAAATTAGTGGTCGGACTTTGTTTTATAAACGAAACGTCTCTGGCTATACTCTTTTGTTGGTTAAAATTTGAACGAACGTCACGGTTTGACAAAAATATTGAGATTTTTCATTTCACGGGCTTCGCGTCAAATGTGACAATTAGTTGTTGTTAGCAGTGTTATGTTCTCTCAAGATGTCGAATGATGAGTATAGTAATAATTAAATTAAAAAAACTATAAATTGATAGTTTATGTATGACGACCTCCGTGGCGTAGTGGTCACCATGCCAGTCCGCCACCCAGAGGTCCCGGGTTCGATTCCCGGTCAGGGCGAGTTGGAAAATGGCCTTTTTCAAATTGTCCCAAGTCTTGGATGTTTATCTATACATATATGTACTTGTTATAAAGCATAGTATCTTTATTTTATTTATTTTATTTTATTTTATTCGGAAAACATACAGTCAGTATATCTACTTAAATAAACTATTAAGAAACTAAAGACCATTTACATGTTTTCGCATATATATAGCAAAAGTGCTTGTCTGTAATTTGTTAGATATATAAAAGATAAAGAAAAAATAAAAGAAAAGGCAGAAAGTAGTACTTACAAGTGAATAAAAAAAAAAAAATATAAAAGAGAAGAAAATACAAAAAGTACCTAATCTAATTATTGACAGAATGAGAACCATCAAACCACGACCTAGACATACTATTTTTGAAGCATCTAGGGCTTGAGTTGAACAAGTCAAGTTCAGGGCAGACAGCCAGTTTATTCAGTTGATTTGCTGATCTTATAAAAAACGCGTTTTTCCTATAGTTGGACGCACTCGGGGGGATAACAAGGAAAGAAGGTATCCGAACAGATCTATTTGGTACTTTAAGTTGTATTTTCGCCAGCAAGTCAGGGGTATCTATTGAACTTTGAGCAATTTTGACCAAAACAGATACATCAGCAATTTGACGCCTAACGTCAAGAGGAAGAATATGATGCCTATGACACATTTCATGATAGCTTGAATCATAGCACTTTGTCTTAAACTGTACATATTTTAAAAATTTCTTTTGTATTGATTCGAGCCTATCCACATAGATATTGTACCTTGGGTTCCAAACCTGAGAGCAATACTCGAGGGAGCTACGTACTAAAGCACAGAATAGAATTTTGAAGACTTTGATATTTTTGAATTGAGAGCAAGTTCTTTTTAAGAATCCTAAGGCTTTATTGGATTTTTTAGTTATATGATTAATGTGATTTTCATATGTCATTTTTGAATCATGTATTATACCCAAGTCCCGAATCTTCTCCACTTTTTCTAACTGCTGACCTTTTAAAACGTATTTGTGATCTATAGGTTTTGTCTTTCTTGTAAAAGATATATAGAAACATTTTTTAGTATTAAGATCTAATTTATTAATAAGACAATATTCATCAAATCTATTAAGATCATCTTGCAAGAGCTCACAATCAATTTCACTATCTACTTTTTTAAATATTTTCATATCGTCAGCGTATAGAAGTATATGAGAATTCTTAAAACAAGTTATCACATCATTAATAAAAATATTGAAAAGTAAGGGCCCTAGCAACGAGCCCTGAGGAACTCCAGATGGTACACTCCTCCAGGTAGACGAAAAACCATTTACAGTTACAGCCTGCGAACGGTTTTCAATGTACGAAGTAAACCATCTAAATAGATTGCCATGAATTCCCGCAGAGTGAAGTCTTTGTAGCAGTATTTTATGGTCAATGCGATCAAAAGCCTTACTATAATCTGTAAATATCGCATCCGCTTGCCCTCCACCATCCATACTATGAGTAATAAAATCAGTAAAAGATAAAAGATTGGATGTAGTGGAGCGTTGTTTTAAGAAACCGTGTTGCTCTTCAATAAATGAAGAAGATAACGTATTATATACTTGGGTATGTACCAATTTTTCAAAAATTTTCATGAATATACATAACTTTGATATCGGCCTGTAATTTTTGATATCATTTTTACTGCCACCTTTATGTATGGGAGTAATAAATGCACATTTCCATATTTTAGGTACTATACCTTCTTTGATTGATCTAGTAAAAAGAATGGACAGTGGCCTAGTAAGAGCACTTGCACATCCAACAATGAATTTAGGATCTACATAGTCTGGGCCTGCACCTTTGGAAACATCTAATGATGTCAACAATTCAAAAAGTGTATCAGAGTCAATTTTAATATCAGAAATAAAATTTCCATTCGATACAGGATTTACTGTGCTATGCGAGACAGGATTAGAATTACTTGTATTCGATGAATTAGAGAGGAAAGTGGATTGAAAGTAATTAGCAAAGAGATTGCAGATATCCTCACCGGTATCTGCAGAATGATCCTCGTAATGTAAAGATGAAGGTAATGAATTACAGCCTGTATCGTTGAGTTAGTATCCCATAACACAAGTCTCGAACTTACTTTGGGGCTAGCTCAATCAGTGTAATTTATCCCTATACGTGTATATTTATTAATTTTTTAATGTATTATACTCAGCTCGATATTCCACTATCGATAGTATCGATCCGGACGACGAAAAAACTTAAGGTGTAACTTAAACGTGGACTATGGAGCTGAAAACTACTGCTGGAAATTGGCGGCCAAATTACTTCCAAAATAACTAAATAGAACCAGCCTGCGTCCTGCTTTTTCCCATCACTATGCTGGCCGTCGATTACTTGCCCATGGTAAACGCACTCGCTTGTTGAGACTTTCGAGCGCTGTACGAGCACTTATTCTTTGGCGCTAGTGCTACATCTACAAATTCCTTCATCAGCAGAGCTGCGTATCCAATGCTGCTGTTATAGTTAATTCGTATAATAAACATGAATTAATCATCTCGTACGTATTGCCACGTGACGCGAATAGTAAATAATGCAGCTATGTCAAGAATCAAGTGGTTGTAACCAATACCGCAATGGATAACGTTAATTAATACGCAACTTCTTAGAGGAACGTGAATTTATTTTTATCCTCGTTAATATGTTTCTTAATAATTATAATAAAAAACAGCGTTTGCTAATCAGAAAAGAATAGGCAGGAAAACATATTGGAATTGAAAAGGGTGGCTAGTGACCGGAATATAGTGGAGGAGGCCAAGACATACAGTTTTCTAGTCCAACTAAGGCCCAACGCAGATGACAGACTATCCGTGACGCACTTTTTAGTCTGTGAAGTGCGTCATATCCTTAAAAAAAACCACGGGCTATTAAACATCACTATAGTATATTGAAAATAAAATAACAGTTAAAGAAACAAAAAAAAATGGCATTTCCATACCAAAGTGCGCAGCCGCCCGTACAATTTGTATGGGAATGACATCACTATTTTCCTTTTTACATCTTCACACTGCAAAAGTGGCTTGCAGGTATGTCTAGCCCTTAAGGGATTTAACCGTGACCGATAGTGAACCTAACAAAAGAGTTACAAATCAGAGAGCTAGCAAACCGTACATAACATTTGTCGATTTAGCCTAGATTTTTATTCCTAAACTTTTTCTTTTATTTCACATATCGCTCAAAGCTTTGATGAAAACGCATTAACATTTTCCTTTTACTCAATATGAATATTGGAACTTCTTTAATGCAGTTGGATAAACATTTTCAATGAAGTTGGATGTTCAACTATTTCCTTATATGCACTCTGAATACACTCGATCTGTTACTGTCAACTAGCTGGTGAATAGCTTATTTGTGTTGCAGCAAAGAGGCGTCCAATTTCTTATTGATGTTTTGAATTTAGCTAAGAGCGAAAATTAAGTACTGGGTCTGAATTTATAATGTTTTCTATACTTGCAAGAGAATTACTTACTTCTTTGTATGAAAAGTAAAACTGACTTCTAATAATATGCTATAGGTACATTCATAAAAATACAATAAAAATATCACTTATACATGTTTTGAAATATTCAAAAAGTTTTAGGAATAAAAGTAAAAAACCCTTTATTTTGAAAGTTGGTATTTTTTTTTCATTTAATAAATGGGTTTGAAAAATTCAATAAGACAAATTAACTTTAATGTTTCATTTATATTTGTTACGGAATAAAGTTAACACCAATGTAAACCTGACCTTCATATGTAAGTCTAGGTAAACAAATAAAAATGGGGATACCATTGAATTAAAAATATATTCTAGATGGTACCTCAGGTATATTATTTCTTTTCTATTCATATTCTTTTGATTTACAAAGTTAATATTGTTAAGTAGGTAATAAAGATCTTATCCGTCTCAATAAGGAGTTCAATGAGTCACAGAATTTCCCCCATTCCATCTAAAGATAAGAGTCGATATTTTCCAACAAATATGACAGTTTTCTTTTCAAAGAAATCGTTATGATTATCTGAAACCCTATAAAAAAATCTATGCTAGTAAAAATGCGACACTTTGATTTTTAGTAACCTTTTATAAAACGGAAAGTGTAACGATTAAAGAGAGATATTGATCTGGACAATGTCTATGTTGCCTACTGCAAGAATAAAATAAATGCTTGCCTTGATTAGATGCATTTTACGAGATATTTTGTTTAGTTTATTTTATTTTAGGTTTCAATTTAGTAAATATTTTTATTTAAAAAAATATTTTTGGGTATTATTGTGTTATAATGGTATACATTAATGTTGCATAAAGAAGGCTGTATACATGAAGTGAGAGTGTTGTATATTCACTTTAGAAATAAATAAATAAAAAAGATTTTAACAATATTAAGGAGGCGTTTTGGCAGTATCAAGGACGTACCTACTTACTTTGTACTAATTCGATACAATGCTAAATAATAAAAAAAATACCAGATAAATGTAGTATTTATAGTATCTACCTACTTAGTTTCCACACAATCACACATACAATGTGGTGATTTCATTCATAAACAAAAACCATATGAGATTATCATATGACTCTGTATGCCCCGGTAATTAGGTTTTATAATTACTTGTACCAACATATAAGGTCATTATTATAATAACGAATACTAATTGCGTGATGGAAGTTATATTATAAACCAACTTTTCGAGGAGTTTGGTTATTGAATGTTTAAAAAAGTATTTTATAGATATTATTCTAAAATTATAGAATACCATTCACGCATTTTTAATTAAGTTATAGTAAAAAAATAATTAAGTATATAATAAATCTAATTAGCCAATCAAATATTACTATTTAAAGCCATTTTAAATGAAGTGCAAATATTGTAAAGGATAGTCCAGTGTATATTAAAAAAAAACACTGATGTCGTCGGTATGTACCTATATGAAGGAATATGAACAACATGCTAAATCCTTAGATAGAGCTTGGGTTTTATATAATTGTTAACTGAACTTAACCTTAAAATTAATATTTGTACTTAATTTAAATGACCTCATACATGTAAGTATATCACACAAAAACTGGATCATGCTCTACATCTTAAAGCTACTAAGTTTATGTTGGCACCAAAGTAACTTCCAATGGCCCCATTTGGCATCCGAGAGACAGACACATAACCCACTTTTACCGATTAGTAAACATGCATAACACCATTCCAATTTAAATTAATTACCTATTTATTGTTCCCCTAAAACACTAATTTAGCATATTAGACTCGGCACAAACTTTTCACAACATTCAAGACAACATTTATTGAAGCATGGCCACCCTATGGTTTGTACGAACATGGCTTGAAGATGATCGCGTCATGTTTCAGGAACAATGAGCAAATTGATTTAAAATTGGAGACACTGTCACTTCACTCGCGTCGAGTTGCTCCCTGGGTGGCGAGCGGCATGACAGCGCGGCGCCTGGGTTGGGGATAGACTGCACGTCGGGACGAGGCGCATCGCCGAGCGGCATGCGCGCCGCATCTACCCAATTCATGGTCAATGTTAAGTTTCGGGCATACTTTTTGGGTTTTCGGGCTTTGGCGGGAATTTTAGGTCACAGTGGTTATTTTTTTTAAATAATTATTTTATATTTTTGTTTTTTTTTATGTGACTTTACTATAATATTGTTGTCTAAGTCTTTCCTTTTATTGTTATTATCATTGTACTATGCGTTTGACGCATTTCATAATTATTTTCTATAATTCAGGGTGACTTTTAAATAAATAATAATAGCCAGCCAAATTTTTGGAGAAAGTTCTGTCCATGATACTGAACTACTTTCCATAAAAACCATTGTCAAAAATTTAAAATTCGGCTTCCCATATAAATCAGCGTTCGGCAAAACTAATTTTGAATGGGAGGAACTTATCGATTTTTAATAACTTTTTTAAAGAAAGTGGTTTAGTATCATGGACTGAATATGCTTCATAAATTTGGCTAGTGGGCAAAAAGTCTAATTGTAATTTATGTAAATATCCGGTATTAATATTTGTTATTTCAATTGTTTAATTATTTTTACTTCTGGTAATGGTCCAGTAGGCCAAACAAGGAACTCTTCTATTTTCGCCATTTCTGCAGTATAGGTATTAGCATTCTTTCGGAATATTTGATCAAAAATAAATTATGGAAATAGCAGTACGAGACATTTTTAGCATAGTTGAAAGAGCGAGCTAAGCGAGCACAGTTCTCCGAGTCTACTTGAATTGAACCACGGACTTGAACAATTCGGCATTTGTATGTATGCGTGTGTATATACGAAGAACACCTGCAAATATTAGGTGCCCTGCGTGGAAGGAAGGTGGTGGCTAAAGTGGAATACCTAATAATCGCAACCTGTCGTCCACCCACTGCCGAACATAGGCCTCTCTTCGTGGACATCACCGATCTCAGTCCCGCTAACTCATCCTATCTGAACGTTTTGTAAAATTATCCTATTCATACTTATTTATAATAGATACTATCACTTCAAGGCAATATATCTTTATGGTAAGTACCTACGTATGTCCATCTTGGGAAATCAACAGAAATGTGAGGGAAAACAAAACCAACCATTCTACCGGATAAACCATTAATCGTACCGTTAGTCGTAACATAATGATTCAATCGTAGAGTGATTAAAGTCATGTAACTTTATCACTGATCTTTTTATATTTATTTTCCTGCAGGTGTCATGCAAATAAATGACGACCTCCGTGGCGTAGTGGTCACCGTGTTAGTCCGCCACCTGGAGGTTCCGGGTTCGATCCCCGGTCAGGGCAAGTTGGAAAATAGCCTTTTTCAAATTGTCTTGGGTCTTGGATGTTTACCTATATATGTATTTGTTATAAAATATAGTATCGTTAAGTTAGTATCCCATAATACAAGTCTCGAACTTAATTTTGGGGCTAGCTCAATCAGTGTAATTTGTCCCTATATATTTATTTAAATGTTTTTAGGGTTTTATTAAGCTACCGCAGATTTTATTGTAGACATTAATTTTAAAATAATTAACATTGAACTTATATAGTTTTAATTAAAAACCATGAGTGTTTTACGTGTAATTATTGATCGCCAAATCTTTCTAAATAGAAATTAAAACTGCATAGACATTTCTACATGTTTTATAAATTCATTCTCCAAGATGTGCTTTAGGTACCTAATTTTTTTTTCAGATAATATTAACAAGATCATGTTCAGTTGGCCCATAGCAAAATAATATGATATTACTTATCTCACGTCTATGAATAAAGTGTATTTATAATCTTTAAACTAATAAATAAATCAAGTTTAACATTACGCAAAAGATTTGCCAATTCTTTTAATCGAAACTGTGTCAATTTTTTCTCCTTTGCTCAATATAACTTACCAAGAACAAGTTTCGTGTCGTCACATAATTCATAAAAGTATAACAAAGTGTCGTAGTGTTGTTAAAACATTGTAAATGAAAAATTGAGGAGCTTTTTGCGATTTGTTAGGTCTAACGTTAGGTCTTAGTAAAAAGAGTCAATACAGTGTACAAGTTGATATTAAAAATACGGATGCACAATTGCCGGACTGTCCTAACGACTGCGCCATTTTCAACTCTATTTCAAGGTAATAAGGTTCACTCACCGAGCAGCAGCGTCTCGTCGTCCAAGGCGGTGAAGAGCGAGTTCGTGTAGCAGATGTTGGTGTTGTCGATGGAAATCCGCACAGATGCGCAGTCGTCGACTGCCTAACGACTGCGCCATTTTCAACTCTATTCCAAGGTAATAAGGTTCACTCACCGAGCAGCAGCGTCTCGTCGTCCAAGGCGGTGACGAGCGAGTCCGTGCAGCAGGTGTTGGTGTTGTCGATGGAAATCCGCACGGATGCGCAGTCGGCGGGCGAGTGCGGTAGTTGCTCCGCCGACTGCGCCGCGACCCGCCCGTTCGCGAGTCGCAGCGAAGCGGTCCGCCCGCCCGTGCCTGTCGCCGCGCCGCCTCCACCATCGTCGCATCTGGGAAAGAAAAAGAAAATCAGTCTATCTTTCGTCATATTCTTGAAAGATAATATCCTTCGTGAAGCCGTTGGTGCTGGCTATCATCGTTGTATGGCAGTCGTCAAGCTATGACAAATGCCTGAAGGCAGCTTAAGGAATCTGACGTGTTGGCCACTTACACACACGGAAAATAAAAGATAATATGACATTTAGTTAGTTTGATGATATAAAGCTTTTGCTATTCAAGAGTTAGATTTTGTTTTACAAATTGTGGGTACGGAACAATTCATAGTGAATTAATGCCACAACAATGCAATTCCGAACGACTTTGTTATACCCAAACCAATTTGGCATGAAACGAGATTGATCTTTGTTACGATACTGGCTATATTTTATTGAATTTTACATTTCAATATCAATGTGTTTAGTGCTTACAGAAGAACACTTTGTAGCGTCGTCGTATACTTTGTTATCCTATAAAAGCCTGAGCTTTTCTTGGTAAGGGTGGAAATAAATCTTTTACTTCCAAATTCCGTCTGCGGTCGTTACAAAGGCCATTAAAATTGTCATTTTAAGTGTTAATATGATCAGATTTTTTCCCGCTTCTGGGGGTTTTACTGTTCTGTGTAAACAGGGTGATTCTGAATCTTCCAGCTGTATTCAAGTAGTCATTTAGCAAAACAAAAAAATACATATTCTGTCCTTGTTTCCAAAAATATCAGCTAAAAAATGCATCCGAAAAAAACTTGCATTTGAATGCAGGGTGAAGAGCGGGTGGCATCCGAAAACGATCGCGCATACAGTTAAGTCAGTAGATTAGCCATTTATTAGAAATTTGGTAAAAAAAAATTGGGTAGAATATTGTGTGAAAATTATTTTTTTATTTTTATTTTTTTTACGGTTTTGTTTTATAATTTTATTATAAAACCAAATGCATACATAAATTCATTGGCAATATTTTTCATTGTACGTTTCTTGGGAAACATATTTGTTTACCAATGTATGTATTTAGTATATATAGCGAACTAAAGGCAGATTTAGATCGTTAACTGTAATAAAAAAATTAGACTAATAAATAAAAATAATGATACAATTAGTCTTACAAATAAATATAAATAATAAATATACACGGACAAATCACACAGATTAAGCTAGCCCCAAAGTAGATTTAAGACTTGTGTTGTAGCACACTAACTCAACACATATAACACATATATATATAAACATATAACAAATACATACGAGAAAGATCCAAGACCTAGGTCAATCTGAAAAAGATCATTTTACACCTTGACCTGACCGGGAACCGAACCCGGGACCTTCGGTGCGCCTGCCTGTCATGGCCACAGAGGTCGTCGTAGAAATCAGAGAAATATAAAAAGATTACATGAAATACAGTACAATGTTAGATCGTAAAGCAACAAACCCTAAGAAAAGCTTAGGGTCATTGAGGATTTATCTCACAAAATCAAATTTCCACCTTCGCGCTAGTCATAAATCTCTCTCATCCATATTTCACTGGAACGGCCGGGCTTATAAAAACTGACCAAGAGCTTGTCTGACCGTGCTTAATCTAGGGTTCCGTAGAAGAATCGGTTTAAAAGATTGTTTTTTTATTTCTTTATTAAAACATCTCTCTCCCATGCTGGTCTCGGAGAAAAGACATAAACTTAGATACCAGCTGCTTCTCTTCCCACGCAGATCGTAAAAGCAGATAGAGGGAATGGGAAAAGATGCGAATCATGTTAATAGGCGATGCGGTTAGCAACTCATCACTATATTGATTTCTTTTCCGTATTTTCGCCCACCATCACGTTAAAGTTGCTTTTGAGTCTTGCGGCCCTGGGCTCTGGCTTGCTTAGAGACACAAGATACAAAAAGCTCTACCTGTCCCATTAGAGATAAAGTCGTGATAGTATGTATGTATGTTTGTATTAAAAACATAAGAAGTCGTAAAACTATGAATTGTAGTCAGCGGTATTTTAAAACTGTGTCGTATTTGTTTTAGGTAAAAACATTTTAAATTGTTACTTTCATCCACAACATGTTCTAAACATAACGTTGTAGGTTTATGCATTCAAATTTTTCACGACGGTTTTCCAGCAAAAAAAATTAGTTTGCTACTTTTTATTTAGTTCACGATATAATTTGTTTTTGTTTTATTCTGCCGTCTCACAATGTTTCCCAGAACATAAAGCTATAACGATCAAATAAAGAAGATATGTGCAATTAACTTTCTCCAATTTTAGGAAAGAAACGTTTCTACATAACACGAAATAAATATCTGCAGCAAAATAATAAATGTTACGTTTTTATTATTCCATTTGCTTTTCTAAATGGAGTGATAAAAACAGAACCCTAAAAAGAAGCGTTGGCTGAAATTAATACCACGGATTATACAACTAATACAGTTATAGCACGCACGGCCCCAGATATTGTTCAAGGAAATGTAGCAGCATTCGATACGGTTTCTCCGAAAACAATTCTGACCCTGAAATACTGGGAAATGTGGAAACTAAGTATCAATTTCCCGACATCTGAAGCCATTCTGGAAATTTAACGGTTTTCCTAGAATTTAGAAACTACCACTAGAATGTGCAGCAGTTTTCAGTTTAAATCGAATTGTGCCCGGCAACCAGGGATTACTTATATATTTTTAATGAGATATTTAATCGTTTGTTAAGTCCGCTTTATCGCCAAATGTAGTTAGTAAATTCGCTGTATTTCAAAGCATCTAAAACTACGAGTGTGTTAGTTATGTGTCATTTAATATTTCTCTACTAGAATTAGTGCTTCCAAGTTTAGGAATCAGAATTTAATACGAGTATTTTATGAATTATAACCACATCAGTCAGAAATGGGATTAATAAGAAATCATAAACTTTTACTATCCGTAACAGTTTAATATTTTTATAAGAACGCAATTAGGTACCTACCTCTTTATATCACACACTTATGATTTATTAAGTACTAGCATAAGTTCAAACAGCCTGAACGGTAAAGAAAGCTTAACTCTCCTTCATTATAAATCTTAAACTTTGTTCCTCATATTTGCTTTTATCGCTATCACAAACTCCATACTATTTCAATATTCTTAAGTATACTTACTGTACATGGAATCATCTAAAAACTTGCATTTCAATTTGCACCTTATGGAAGTAATAATAAGAGTAAAGAAATATTGAAAATGTGTATGTTTTTAGACGAAACCTAACATGTTTCTTAAGAGTAAGGTAGCAAAGTTGAGCATTGCAAGTCAGTCTGTATAGATCACGTTGATTTGAATCCGCTCTTAGGCCGGAGGAAATTGGTGGAAATTATTTGAATACGGCAGGAGACGGGTGACTGCACGGATGCCGGAGAAGACATTTTATTTTGAAGACTGGTTAAATTGAATGTCTTAGTCCAAGGATTAAATTTAAATGGTACTTATAAGGACTTTTTAAAGGAATTTTTGTCTATGTTTTTTGATGAAAAAGATAATACAAGGTAATTTGGTTTTTTATTCGATTCGATTGGCGGTTGTTTATTTATTATTTCAGTTATATACCATATATTATTTCTCAACAAAAAAAAGTAGAATATACTAGCTGCTTCTCTTCCCGAGCAAATCGTAAAAGCCCAATGAGGGATCGGGCGAGAATTTAAATCATGTCAATAGGCCATGCGGCTAAAAAAATACCTAACTTAAACCTAACATATAAAAGCAATTCCAGAAGCGGTCCCACATTTTAAAACCCAAACGCCTGCAAAGCCAACTTGCTGGAACATATAAATGTTCAATGAGTCCCGAAGGAGTCTGGCCTCGAGGCGTATGAATTATCTACAGGAGCATTCAGATCAAGGTCTCTCTTTCTTCCCTGGAGAAACGAGCTTGCATGACGTATGACCCTCTGCCTGATAAGAAAATTCTGTTAGCTTGTCACCAATTTTATTTTAATTAGCATCAAAATCTGTTAGTTTATTTTCTTGCAATATTGTGTTTATCGTGATTTTTGATTGAATAATAAAAAATTACTAGTAAAAATATATCTAAAAACATAATCATCATCATTATCATCAGGTCTTATGTCTCCACTGCAAGAGCACGATCCTCTCTATACTTGGTCAGTCTGTACCAGAGCCATACTTGGCTAGAGCAACCAGAGTACTTGGTCTACACCTGGGTACCTACGTTGGATGTTTATATGCTTTGTTTATTAGCTTGTATTTCCTAAGTCGCCTTCTACGACATCCACGGGAGGACTTGCGAAACCACACGGTGAAAAGATAGAATAATCAATATAATGCAATTACCCATAGGGGTTTAAGTTTATAGGTCCACGGTAAACATCAGTTTTAAGCTGTGCAAAAAAAAAACTCTCAGCAGAGCTCTCATTTGGCTGGTCATTCCAAAATGACCGTTTACAGAAATTGTACAATGTATTCCCGAACGAAACTGCGGCGGGTTTTTATTTTATTGCCATTCTGCCGCGCGGTTTAATTGAAAACAGTGCATGTTTCGGCCTAACATCGTTAGCGGCGGCCTTTGTTATGGCTAATTGTGTGTTTGTTCGACTTTTTTTATTTTCTAGGGCTAGGCGAAAAAAACTGAAAGATTCTTCCGTCACTTTTTTCTGTCACGAACTTTTTAGGGGCTGGAATTTCTTGAGGGTTTTTAGGGGCTTCAATTTTAGTTTCAACCGAGTGTTTAACGAAACTCTCGGATCTTTGGATACAGTTGTAATACATGCATAGCATCATCATCATCATCATCATCAGGTCTTTTTGTCTCCACTGCAGGAACACGATCTTCTCTGTACTACCAGAGCCATACTTAGCCAGAGCAGCCAGAGGAATAATGTGTATAGCATGTCACGAATATATTAACTTTTGATAAGTACTAATATGTAAAAATTCAAAGGTACTAGTTACAAGAATAAGAAAAGAAATCGTCTTTTCATACAAACGCGCGAGCAACGGATCATCATTAGAGCTATGGTAAAAAGTTTGATTATTTTTCGTAACATATTTCATGAGGAGTATAAACATAGTTTATCAATTTTATGATAAACTGAGCTTTCTGCTACTCAACAAATACAATACACAAAAGGAAATACATAAGAAAAAAAAGAAGAGATTCTGTCTTTTTTTTGTTTTTCTGTGTTATGAGTTATGATACAAAGGTGGACTTTACGTATAGCAATCTCTTCCAGTTAACCCTTGGTTAGAAGAGAACTACAAAACATTAAAAACATTGTAACCTTTTTATTCGAGACAATCTTTCATGAATTTATTCAAATAGCCGAGTCAAGAATGCTTGACCATTGTTCCACACCTCCATGAAACTTGAGTAAGTGGAGTGTTACATACTTGTTTATTATATTCAAAGCTATTGTGTGTCGCAAAATGGTCGACAAGACATCTTTGTCAATTGTTAAGAAGTAGTCAGGAGTGAACTACGCTTCATTAAGTACATTTTGTCACAATGGAAAAACGTGTGAATTGAAATACAATGTGGCGAAATTTTGTATCATACTAAAAGTTAACTCGAGAGCTCAAGAGATACATCGTAACATACAATGTTGTGTTTACAATATTTCATATACCTATACAAAACTGTGGACATTTAATTTTCATTTTCAAAAAAAATAATTTTATGAATGAGAAACTGATTTAGGTTATCTACGTAAAACTTTTATTCCATTCAGACAAACAAAGCAAGGAGATGCAATAGTTTGGAGACTATGCGAAATAAAGTTCTTATCTAAGGGAAAAGAAACATCACAGGCCTCAGAAGTTTGCCCCCAATCAGCGGTTACTTTGTTTGGTAATTTTATTACTTATTATTAGTCCTTTATTTACAAAAATAGCTTAGCTTTCCATGACATTACATATATAGGTTAAAAATAGGTATATACACTAGCGTAAGGTCTAAAAGAAATTACTGAAACTACAGACAAGATGCTTGTGAATTATGTATTTTAAGGTCAGATTCAGTCCATCATATCATTCAGTCCATCGTATCATTTCGAACTACAAAATAAACGTCAGTATAAATAAATGATCTACATACGGAAAAGATTTTGACTTCCTATAGTAACTTTATCACGTGACTTCTTCGATTTGTATGACAACCTAAAATGTTTTAAAATATTTGTAGTTAATTTAAAACGACCTCGTCTTGTACCCTGATAGAAGTATATAAATACCATACATTAGCTAAATATGCTCGTATGCTCCATCTCAATTAGCCACCCGCTCTGTCTGTCAAAGACCCCGGGGACCGCTAACCTTGTTTGCAGTGTTATTGATAAGTTTAGCTGGAGATTTGGAGTTTCTCGGAATTCAAGGTCTAGCAGAATTAACTGAAACTATTTTAAGCGTAATGCCCGTGGGAAAATGGTTTCAAAGCAGTATTTCTGCGTGTTTATCTTATGAAAATCAATGACGCATTGAAATAGTAGCTAAGTAAGCTCACTGGATTTGTAATTTTTTTAAATATCGTTAAATCTATGTATGTATGTTTCTAAGTCAAAACTGATGTCATATTTTTAAAGCTGTCTAAAGGATCTGTAAAACCTTGATGTATATCATCTAGATACATTGATGGGAATATGACCACCGCCTATTTAAATATACTTAGGGTTGACTAGCCGAAGCCCGCGACTTCGTTCACGTGCATTTTATATCTCTGGAAAATGCTCATCAGGCTGAACAACTTTTACTAAGACGTCATTCTTTATTTCTTATTATAGTTTAGCTGGACCATTATAATTCTGCATCAGGTGTTTCGTTTTCCAAAATCATTTATACCCTATATGTTGCCCGGGCTTAACGGCTTCATAACAAACAAAGTTTCATTCGAATCTGTCTAGTATTTCTGGAGATTAGCGTGTATAAACAGACAAACAGAGTCACAGAAAACAGACAGATTTTTTTTTAATTCTTACTCCATTACTATGTTTTCATCGCCCCCCAATATTTTTTTTTTGGAAGTATATTTAATATACGGACATACTTTTCTTATTGTTTTATTTCATGTATAAATTATGCTCATTATACTTAGTATGTACCTATTACAGTTTGTTGATGTCAAGTAATTTCCCAGAGAGCATACGTAAATCAACAATTGTAACTCCCTAACAGCTTTTGAATAAATCTTAACCAATCACATACTCAGATATTCACACCTGAATATGCCTATCGATATCCACTGGGAGTCACAATTCGGCTCGGAGCACGGGACGGGTGGAGGGGATCACATATTAAATGAACGGATATCGAACTCGTAACAGATTGGTCATTTGCATATAACATGACGATTCGATTACATGTTTGATATTAGTACGTGACCTAGTTATTGGGCTAGATTTTGCCGGGATTGTCTCTAGCATAAATAATAATTTAATACAGGTGCGTATCGTACGAAATGGGTTTAGTATTTTTTTAAATATATCTACATTGTCTAAGGGTTCAAATATTGTTGACGCTGAAGAATGAATTCCACTGTTACAGCAGTAGTCAATAAAACCTACATTCTTTAAATCAGTTATATAGTATAACAGTATCATCATCATCGTCAGGTCTGTTTAGTCTCCACTGCAGAAGCACGACCCTCTCTGTACAACTAGAACCATACTTGGCCAGAGCAGATAGAGGACTTGGCCTACACTCTCCACACTGGCCAGACGGGTTGGAAAGGTCCTATTGGTTTTTATAAGCTTTGTTCAGCTTGTATTTCCTTAGTCGACTTCTACGAAATCCACGGGAATACTTGGAGTGGTCCTATTCTACTCTGCCAGAAACCACCCAGGCATATGTATAGTATAACACTACTGATTTTAACAGCATAGTTCATTCTACACTCCTTTAATTGGAGGCAAACTCACTATAGGAGGGCAATTTTTAGGGTTCCGTACCCAAAGGGTAAAAACGGGACCCTCTTACTAAGACTCCGCTGTCCGTCTCATGAACCCTGATAGCTATATAGACAGTTAAAATTTCCACAGATGATATATTTCTGTTGCTGCTATACTATATAAGGTCTAACAAAATATACTGAAACTATTTTAAGGGTTTATTCAGTCAATGATAGTGTACAACTTTCCCCATGGAACATATAGCGAAATATGAAAAGTAATTTTTGGCCTGCCATACAAATTAACCGATTAGCTGATCAGAAATGCCGAAATTTATTTTTCATTTTTCGACATATGTTTCTTGGGGAAAGTTGTTCACTATCACGAACTGAATTAACCCTTAAAATAGTTTCAGTATATATTGATATACCTTATATATAACAACAAATACTAAAACAGAATAAAATAAATATTTAAGTGGTGCTCCCATACAACAAACGTCTTTTTATGTAGATAGTGGTACGAAACCATCGGGTTATTTTTCTTATATGAAGGTAAGGCCAAAAGACCAATAAGTTCGGCGTTGTCGGACTGTCGGACTAACTTTTATTTGTTGGATAAACTTCTATAACCATTAGCCTATCCTATCTAAAATAAGATAACACCAGATTTCCACTTCCGGCTAGAATGCCGGCTGGCAGTTGGCACTGTCCCAGACGTTTTTGTGTACATAACATTTCATCAAACGGACGAGATAAAAGTGGACCTCGTCTGTAAACTTTGTATGACTTTGCATTCGATAGCCAGGAACATAACATAGGATCTTGAAAATAATATTGAATTATTCTCACCTTTTTTTCTTTTCTCATAGAAAAGAAAAGCCTTAGAATATATCATCTGTTTCTCTTTCTATGCAGATGGTAAAATCGTAAAAGGCGATCGGGGAATGGGTGAAAGAGCGAACCGTGTGAAGGGGCGCGGCTAGACTCTATTTAGATTCCTTTTTCCGTATTTGTCTCACTTTCTAGCTAAACATGGCTTTTGGACTCCGGACCCTATAATCTTAGAGCCGCAAACCCCAAACTGCCCTATCTGCCCGATTAGAGATAAAGACTCTATCGGTTGAAATGGAAGTGGGCGGGACACATAGCGCCACGAAACAATGACCTATGGGGCAAAAAGGTTCTAGAATGGCGACCAGGTACTGGCAAGCGAAGCTGGTTTGATGATTAAGGTCGTTGAAAGGCGCTGGATGCAGGCTGCGACATGCGGCTAAAATGAAGATAATGATGACTCTGTAAGTGTATACATTTGCTCGTATGTACGAACTACCAAATTGATTTTGTAACAATAAAAAAAGAAAACAATAACAAGTAAATTAAGTTATAACTGACGAACCGATCTCGTCTTGTATATGTTCATAGTTATGTTTGATGGAAATGTGTCCTGCGGGTAAAAGTTGTGGGGTGAACGTTTGAAATCCGAGGGTTTCTTAATTTGCCTGGCAAATAACTTGTACTACTAAGTTAGTACCGTGTTTTTGAGACGCATAAAGTTGGTTATCAAAAGCCTCGATCTATATTTTGTACCTACTTCAGTAGTAGGTAGCTTGTTCAACCCTAGCTGACGCAACTGTTTGCCAAAGTCATCGATGGAGATACATCGACAAAGAACGTCCGTGACCTCTCCACGCGAGGTCGCGTGCCCAGGGCCGCAGGTGGTTATGTAACTGATTTGAGTGGTACCCAGGGTTGCCAGGTGAAGGAGTGGTCCGTATCCGACCGACATATTTCATAGAAAATGTCAAATCCCAAAATTTTATTTTGAATGTATTTTTATAAGTACATGCTGGTCTGGGAACTTAGGAAGTAGGAATCGATCGAGGGAATTGAATGTCTTCTATGATGCAAATGAAAATGCGAATCGAAAATTAATGATGCCCAATAAGTAGTAGAATATATTTATTTAGGTTGCCCCTCCCTCCATCTGCTAAACGGTTGAATATGGACACGTGAAAAAAAAAAAACGGCAGTAGTAAATATAAAGTTTATTTAAACTATCCGAGGTAAGAGAGGTTTGTTTAAATTATAGGTAACCAACTTAAATGTACTCAGAAAAGCAATTTTTTTTCAAAAATTTCATATTTAAAAAAAATAAAAATAGTTTTTATACTTTTTTAGTCGTGTCTCAAAGTGGCATTTGAGTCTTGCGGCCCTATGGGCTCTATCTACCCCGCAGTACAATAAAATAAGTTCGGGCAAAAACCGTGTAAAAAAATCTAACGGGAATGGGTTGCTAAATATAGTTGCTTATACAGACATGATTTCTAGATTATTGCACACTCTCGTGATCGGCTTTTACGATCTGGGCGGAAAGAGAAGGGCCTGGTACATTTTTTAACAATATTATTTACCCAACTGACTGGCTTTTCTGTCTTTATAGAAAATCGTCCTCGTCAAAAACCTACTATACTTATTCGTCTTCAATTACTTGTTTCCTAGGTATCATTCCAATGCTAACAGAAAGCTATTGATAGCTAAATACCCATAGGTAGTTATGCAGGTAATACGCTAAAATAAAGTTAGAACCGAAGTTACGCCATCTAGTAGTGAATAGCGGAACTTTTGAATTTGCGCCCCCTGCTGTTAATATGTGAAACTACAAGTTTCATGTTTTCATAAAGCTACAAAAGTAAGCCGTGGCGCTGCTGTCTTTGAACCGCGACACGGAAAGATGAAAGATCGGTCGGAAAACACAGAAACTGCATGGGATTAACATATCCTATCCAATGGGCATTTAAACTATAAAAAATACTTATGACCTTGTGGATCGTAAATTCTAATACCTACTTAAAACACACATAGTTACTCAAATTTCAAATAAGCGCCCACATATTACAACCAGTCTACACTCATTTATTAAATTGTACCTTTGATTTAATTGCTGGTAAATATAAACTAAAATATAAATATAAACTAGGTATTTTTGTATACATAAATACCCCCATATAAGGTATGTTATTTGGCTGGTTAGGTCTGGTATACCAAATACTACACATATAACGCGTTCCTCGCGAGAAGGAGCAAATAAGGAATCAAATTAGTGATGAGTTGCTGTTGTAATGTGTTTTCTTTTCTCCCAGTATATCTATCCCAATAATATTGCAAAGGCTATTCAAGAATGATCTATTTTTGCAATATTATCTTTCTAATTGAGCATAATTCAAACCAACCTTATATTTTATGACAGGTAAGTGCCTAGTACAAGTAAATTGTTACCCAACAATGCATTAGCCGAGGTAAAAGGTATGCAAATGAAACTACGATCGAAGAACCACTCATTAGAGTGCCCTTTGGCGGCAACAGCTCACGACCGAGATATTTTAATAAGATAGCGGGCATTTACATAGCCAAGGGGAGTTAGTGTTGCCAACTTGTCCACATGAATTTTGACGGCTCTCGAACTTTCTAAGAACCTACCTATGACAAAGCACTTTAAGCAATTTCGCTAATAGTTATAAATTATCTACTAATTTTAATACTTCTCTCATAATATTAATGGACTATTTTCTTACCCTGTTTTATGGTAAAAATTAAAATCTATTATTTTAATAGAGTAGTACTTACTTTAATTTAATGCAATAAATATTATAAAAGCATATTCAATACTTCCTTTGTCACATTTTTGCTAGTCGTGTGTGCCCGCAACTCCAGAATTGCCTACTTACGGGCCGTCCAATAATTTCCATGGCGTTGAGTTTCTGTTGCGTCAGTAATTATATTATCTTATTGTCTCAGACATCCGTTTGAGCTCCCGCTTCAACTTTTTACTTTATATGATCAAATGCTCCCTTCTTATACTCTAGTAGGTCTTACGTTTGTATTTCTTGCTTCGACTTTTCCTTCTATGATGCATTTATTCTAAATAATAGAAGGGAAAGTTGTTTGGTCATCTTATACACTATTTATTTATTTATTGTAAGACTAAATACAACGGTTTTTTTACCAATTACAGTATCTAGAGAATTTATAACTAAATATAACTAAATGTACTTACAGTTAAAACTTGTTTGTAGGCTTGTATGTAATAAATATTATATACAAGTCGACTCACTTTCATCATACTCGCAATATACAAGCAGTTTCCTTACAATCACATTCGTTCTGTTACATCCTCTGTATGACAGCTTAAGTGCTGACTGAGCAACCCTTCGGGCTTGCTCAGCAACCCCTCTTCCTTAGCCAGTCTCAGAGGAAGCTCCGGCAGTCAGTCCGTGCTTAGACCTCTACCCGAGCGGTTGCCTAAAGAAATAATTATTCTGTTAAATAAGTAGTTCAGTATTGAACCTAATTAAATCCCTTTTTTACGCAGTGATTAAAATAGTTTTTTTTTAAAAAGACTTTTTACTTCATCCGCGTAACATTTGGTGGCAGCGGTGGGATCCGGAAAATCCAGTGCTTAAGCCCGCAACCCGCTCACGGACTCACCCCGGATCCTACAAATCCAAATAAATCTGTGCAGTGAAAAGTGCAGTGACAAAGTGCAGCTAAAATTCATAATCGTCGCTGCAAATCATCCCTCGTCGTGAAAGATCCCGGAAGGGGTCATCCTACGGAGGTTGCATCCTGAACCGCAACCCCTACCCTTGTGCGAAGGGTGCTCTACTTCAGCCTGACTTCCTGACGCAGCCGTACCGGTACCACACACGATCTCGTGTACTTCGATCCAGATCTCGTAAACGCCGAGATTAACCTACCAAGTAAGGCATCATACACCGTGACCTCGACCCACATCGGAATGTTCCCGGCCGCCGTCGCGTTCTTATCAGTCGCCCACATCCTGTAAGTCTTTGGTCATTGTTTAGTCTAGCTAACTGTAACGCTTTTAGGGTCCCGTAATTTACTTTGTATTATTTTTTGTTTTGTTATATTAATTTTGTAAATCTCAATTGAGTTTAAGTGTACCAAATTATGCCAAAGGAACTAAACCCAAAGGAGGAAGAAGTATTTCTTGATATTCCTGAAACAAACATTAGTGATACAGAAGCCAAAGCCGAAAAATCAAAATCAGCCCCTAACTCTCCTCGTATTACTAGACGCACATTAGCCGCTATAACCATGTCTAGCCTAGAACTTAATGTATTGTTTAAATTTATTAAATCATACGATGGTAGTCGCGAGACCTTAAACTCATTTCTAGTTAACTGCGATAATGCTCTTAACCTAGCAACGGAAATACAGAAACCCATTATATTCAAATACATCCTAAGTCAACTCAATGGCAAAGCTGAAGTGGCATGTTCTATAAAAGAATTCTTATCATGGGACCAATTAAAAGACTTCCTCAAAACACAGTTTAGCGAAAGGAAACACTATTCTCACCTACTCACCGACCTACAAGAAAACAAACAGGGTCCTCAGGAGACGGTGAGTCAATATTCTCTTAAAATGGAGACATGCCTGTCTCAACTCTTAACTGAAATATCATTGTCCAACACCAAAGCAAAAGAACTACCAGGCCGAACTGCTGCTATGGAGGACCTTGCCCTCCATCATTTCGTTATGGGCTTGCACCCTCGCATATCCAACATCGTAAGGTGTAAATCTCCCAAAACCCTTAATGAAGCGATCAATTTTGCCATATCAGAAGAGCGCATACAACAAACTATTTACAAACGTGCTCAACCCGAACTAAAATCCAATAATAATAATAATAAATTTAAACTAAACCCCTCAAAACCTAATTTTAATAATGCACCTTCAACACAAAAATCATCTAATCCAGCAGCACAAGGGACTGCTAATCTTTTCTGCCGTTACTGTAAAGCTACAGGGCATGAAATTTCCACGTGCAGAAAGCGCGAATATAATAACAGCCGTTTCAAACTCCCACAAAACCAATCACCCAGTGCTTTCAAACCAAGGGTGAATTTCCTTGAGCAGCCTGACGAGGAGAACTCTCAGGAGGAATTAGACTCACATGAGGATTTAAACGAATAATGGGCTCACGGCGGTGTCTCGTGAGACCCAATACTTCCCCACTATTAACCTTTCAAATAAATCACAATGACACCTCAAATCCGAGCCACACGGGTAACCAGCCCCAAGCAAGTGCTCATCTTCCAAATCCGAGCCACACGGGTATCCAGCCCCAAACAAGTGCTCATCTTCTAAATCCGAGCCACACGGGTAACCAGCCCCAAGCAAGTGCTCATCTTCTAAATCCGAGCCACACGGGTAACCAGCCCCAAGCAAGTGTTCATCTTCTAAATCCGAGCCACACGGGTAACCAGCCCCAAGCAAGCGCTCACCTTCTAAATCCGAGCCACACGGGTAACCAGCCCCAAGCAAGCGCTCACCTTCTAAATCCAAGACACAAGGGTAATAAGGCCCAATCAATCAATCCAATTCAAAATCCTATCTATGAAATAAACATAGACACTACTAAAAGGTTACTACCTCATGTTCTATTAACCTCACCAGCCTCTGACATTCCTCTATCCCTACTTGTAGACTCAGGTTCAAGCATATGCCTTATAAAAGAGACTAGTATAAAACAAAATAAAAATTTAATCAAAGAACCAATCAAATTAAAAGGCATAGATCCCAGTGACGAAACCACTCAAACCGAAGGTCATTTCCAACTTAAATTAAATTTAAATGACAAAAATTCCTTATCTTTTAAATTCCACGTAGTAAAAAATATAAACCTACCATACGATGGTATTATAGGCACTGACCTCTTAACTAAATTCGGTTGTAAAATCGATTATACCCGTGATACTCTTAAAATAGGGAAATTAGATATTAAATTGTATTTCTCCGAACCTTTCTATGTCATTCCACCCCGCACGGAGGCTGTCATTGAATGTTCTATTCGTAGAACCGACCTTAAAGAAGGTATTATTGCAGACCAGCATTTATCCGACAGCCTATTGATAGCCAACTGTATAGTCAAAGTCAAGGATAACAACAGAGTCAATATAACCGTGGCCAATACCTCTGAAAACTTTGCTAATATTAAAACTAATCTAAATCTTGACATTGAACCTTTATATTTTAACCCAACCTCACCTTATGCGAACTCTAAGGAAATAGCTAAAAGAACCAACGAAGTAATTAATTCATTAAGAACTGATCACTTAAACCAAGAAGAAAAGGAAGCCATCACAGAACTCTGTTCTCAATATTCAGACATATTCCATCTACCTAATGATCAGCTCACTTTTACCCCTGCAATTCAACATCAGATAAAAACTAGTACTGATGTTCCGATACATACTAAATCGTACAGATTTCCTGAATGCCATAAAAAGGAAGTAGAAACTCAAATCAATAAAATGCTCAAAGAGAACATAATAGAGCCCTCATCTTCCCCCTGGAGCTCTCCCATTTGGATAGTTCCTAAAAAACCAGATCCTCAAGGCCATCGTAAATGGCGCATCGTGATAGATTACCGTAAGCTTAACGATGTTACTATTGGAGAATTATACCCTATGCCACAAATATCTGAAATACTTGACCAGTTGGGAAACAGTAAATATTTCACAACTCTCGATTTGTCTTCCGGTTTCCATCAAATCCTTATGTCTCCCGAAGACGCCCCCAAAACTGCCTTTTCCGTTCCTCAAGGACATTACCAATTCAATCGCATGGCTTTTGGTCTCAAAAATGGACCATCTACCTTTCAAAAACTTATGAATAATTGCCTATGTGGCCTTCAGGGCACCCGTTGCTTCGTCTACCTGGATGACATAGTGATATATAGCCATGATTTGCCTTCTCACATCGATAATATAAGGGCCGTTTTCGAGTCCTGAAAAATGCGAATTCCTCAGGAAGGAAGTAGCCTATCTAGGGCATTTAATAAGTGAAAATGGGGTTAAACCAAATCCAGATAAAATAAAAGCCGTTTCCGAATTCCCAAAACCCCAATCTCCAAAAGATATAAAATCATTCCTCGGACTAGTATCTTATTATCGAAAATTCATACCGGAATTCGCAAAGCTAGCCAAACCTTTAACATCCCTGCTAAAGAAGGATATTCCATTTAAATGGCAAAATGAACAACAACTAGCATTCGAATCCTTAAAGGATAGACTCATATCCGCTCCAATTCTAGCATATCCAGACTTCACACAACCTTTCCTCTTGACCTGCGATGCCTCTAACTATGCGATATCAGCTATACTATCCCAGGGTCCAATTGGACAGGACCGCCCTATTGCCTTCGCATCTCGCACGCTCAACAAAGCGGAGTGCAATTATAGCGTGACCGAGAAAGAATGTTTAGCAGTAATCTTTGGAACTAAAACCTTTAGACCTTATATTTACGGTCATCGCTTTACTGTTGTCACTGACCATAAACCCTTAGAGTGGCTATTTAAATGCAAAGACCCAGGTTCACGTTTAATCCGTTGGCGTCTTAAGTTAGAAGAATTCGAGTACGATATAAAGTATAAAAAGGGTAAGATAAATTCAAATGCAGACGCACTCTCTAGATACCCAGTCAACCCTGTTCAACCCGAGATTGCTCCCACTATAGAACCTGGAGTAAATGAAGAACCTATTCCAGAACTCGACAGAGACCTCTTGGATTTATTAATATCCCCAGCATCATTTAACCCAGGCGAAATAGACCAACCTTCCCCTTCCAATCCTAATGAAGACCCACTCTCTTTACCTGATATCAATTCACCACTAGATCTCCTTGATAATAATGAAGACATACCATCATTACCTGAACCTCTACCGCCTAATATCCCTGATACCCTTAGAAATGAGATTGAGAATGAACCTATCAGACCCTTACCTGAAATCGTCCCAGAACAAGTGGCAGGTCCCGATCCAACTGTCTCACTTGATCAAATCCCAGAAGAAACATCACCCGAATGTATCCAGGATGATGTCACCCCAGTACCATCCACCAGCGGTCAAATAGATTTGACCGATGGAGATTACTCTACATACCTAAAATTTGCATCAAATAAAAACAGTACAGTAGATACTAATATCCAGGAACATAATCAAAACATAATTAAATCAGAACATAAGATCATTATCATACCTACATCCATAGACCTCGATGAATCTAATCCTTATGTACAATCCGTCCTAGAAATAACACCCGAAAGTTCTGAGATCCTAGACAAAGAAAGGACTCTAAATTCATTTATATCCTTCACTCATGGAGATAAGTCATATTACTTCCTCTTCTTCAAGGTATATCATTTCGATAAATCTTGCTATAAGGACATCTATGAAAGCCTCAAATCCCTCAGGAATGAACTGGTTGCAAAATACGATAAGGACACTACCCCAGATATAGCAATAACAGAATTCAGGAATCCTTTCGATACTCACCAATTCATTAAAATATATAATATGCTGCTCTACTTATTCAATAATACAAGAATCAAAATTCATATATATAAAGATAAAATTATATACCCATCTCTTTCGGAAATTCCGAAAATCTTGAAAGAAAATCATAATATCCCTATTGCTGGACACCTTGGAATGAACCGTATGCTCAAGCGAATCCAGGAGATGTTCTACTGGAAAAATATGCGGAGCAATGTAGAGGATTACGTAAAGAAGTGTCCACAATGCCAAACAAATAAAGCCCTTAGACAAATAAACCGTGCTCCTATGCAGATTACAAGCACTTCAACTGAACCTTGTCAGCGAATATCCCTTGACATTGTCGGGCCATTGCCTGAGGCTGGACCTGCCAAACTCAAATACATACTAACCATACAAGATGACCTCACAAAATTCTCTTCTGCATATCCAATCCGAAGTACTACCGCTGAAGAAACCAGCGAATGTTTACTACACTATATATCCATATTTGGGATCCCTAAAACAATCCTCACGGACCAAGGAACTAATTTCACTTCTGAACTCTTTAAGAAAACCTGTGAATTCCTTAAAATAAAAAACCTTTGGGCTTCTCCTTATCATCCGCAGACTCAAGGTGCCCTTGAGAGAAGTCACTCGACCCTCAAGGAATATCTTAGATCCTTCACGAATGAAGAACAAACAAACTGGCCCCGTTATGTATACACCGCTATGCTCACTTATAATACTACCATTCATTCAACAACCCACTTTACACCTTATGAACTAATGTTTGGATGCAAGCCCGTAATCCCAACTTCTATATATGAAGAGTCTCCAGGAGCAACGTACCCTGATTATGTGCGTATGCTTCAAAATAGACTTAAATATTCCCGAGAAAAAGCTTTAGACTCCATAAGAAAATCTAAGGAATCTTCTAAAACTTACTATGACTCACATACTCGCTCTGCTAAGTACAAAGTAGGCGACTATGTGTATCTGAAAAATCATTTAAGAATGCGTAAGGCACTTTCACCTCTCTGGAAAGGGCCCTATAAAGTAGTAAAAATAAATGGTAACAATACACTTACCTTATTAATAAACCGGCGTCATATTACCCATCACTTCGATCAAGTGAAACCTGCCAACGTCGGGGCAGACCTGTAAATAAATCTTAAATGTTAGTACTTAAATATAATGTATGAATAGATAATAGTAACTTACCTTTAGTTAATGTTAATTATAATTGTTATTTGCAGCTCAGCTCGAGGGCAATCTCATGGAGATTTCATCCAGCCAATTACCTCCAGCTCGGGCCTCTACTATGACTACTTAGGAAAATTAAAAATAAACAATGTTCAACTAAAAATTGTAATACCAGTAGATATTTCACATTTTCGACCCCATATACAAAATATTAAACTTGCTTTAGGAGAAACATCACGTCTGTGTTATGAAACGCAAACACCGCAAACAATAGCTGAGTGTCATAGTTTAATACAGCCACTGATGGCACGATTCCAGGACATGAGCAGAGAATTTATGTCTATTTCACACCTGATTGATAAAAGAGCTAAACGTGCATGGATAGGAGGTATAGGTACAATATTTAAACATATTTTCGGCACTTTAGATGAAAACGATGGTTTAAATTATGAAAAAGCAATAACTGCAATACAAAACAACCAAAAGCATTTGGCTTCACTTATGAAAGAAAACATTTTAATTACCACTTCAGTATTAGCACAATATAATAAGACGTTACATGAGATACAGGAAAATGAAGAAAACTTAAATGAAGCTATTAACGAGCTCTCAAGTTATATTGCAAATATTACCAAAATTACGAATGAATTACAATTAGCCACTAATCTTAATAGAGTCTTCGATATGTTAGAAACATCTATACTTACTCTTTCATTTCAGTTAGAAGACATTATTAATAGTATATTATTTAGTCATCAAAACACTTTGCATCCCGCAATTATAACTCCTAACCAATTACACCAAGAGCTCGTTGATAACTACAGACATCTGCCCAGTGACCTTGAGCTGCCTGTAACTCTAGATATAAGTTCCGTGCATGTTATTTTAAGTATCTCTAAGTTAATTTGTTACTATATTAATAATAAGATTATATTCATTTTACAAGTGCCATTAGTAACTACAAAGGAGTATGTACTGTTCCATAATATAGCATTGCCAACTCCACATAATTCTAAAGAACCAAATTCATTCAGCTTAACTGTGCCTAATAAAAAATACATAGCAATGACCAAAGACAAAACCTATTACTGTAGTTTCGATGATCTGAACATTTGTAAGCAAGTGGACACTGGAACCTACATCTGTGACATTGAAAACGTGTACTCCGTTGACGCTAAACCGATCTGCGAAAGTGAATTACTATCAAAGGTGATAAGTGAAAAACCAAAACAGTGTGAAACAAGAACAATATTAGGGACATTAGACGTTTGGAAACCATTAGTAAACAATAGATGGATTTATGTACAATCAGAACCCAATAAGATATCAATTGACTGTGTTAATTCTAAATTATATGAAACAAATATACTAGGAACAGGTATAGTAACTATTCCCAAAAATTGCATAGGATATTGCAAAAGCACTAGCCTTATACCAAAATATAATGTTTTAAACATAACGTCTCCTATTAATCATTTTCCGGATTTTAGCCTCATAGACGACACCTGTTGTAATAAAAATAAATTAAATGTAATAAAAGATGTACCTTCTGTACATCTACATAACATAGATTTGGATGAAATCAATTCTAAAAGTAATACTAAATTTAAGTCCCTTTTAAATGACGTAGAGGCTATCGAACACCAAAAGCCACATATTGTTAAATATGGGACGCACTACTCTATAGCTACTATTTTACTTTTGTGTTTAATACTTTTATTCATATTATACGTTATCTTTAAGAAATGTAATTCTGGCAGCAACCGTCCATTTCAACTTAAACTTAAAATTAACAAAACACCTGAACCTACCCCTAAAGTTGAGGACACAACAAACATACAAGACGATAACATAGAAATGACAAGTCCCATTGCTCCTCTTAGAACAAAAATTTAACAGAGACTTTGAATCAACCCCAAAGTCTCTTCTTAAAGGGGGAGGTGTTACATCCTCTGTATGACAGCTTAAGTGCTGACTGAGCAACCCTTCGGGCTTGCTCAGCAACCCCTCTTCCTTAGCCAGTCTCAGAGGAAGCTCCGGCAGTCAGTCCGTGCTTAGACCTCTACCCGAGCGGTTGCCTAAAGAAATAATTATTCTGTTAAATAAGTAGTTCAGTATTGAACCTAATTAAATCCCTTTTTTACGCAGTGATTAAAATAGTTTTTTTTTAAAAAGACTTTTTACTTCATCCGCGTAACAGTTCCATCAACAAACACATCACATTCAGGTTGCTGATTCAGGAATGCGTTGTAAGGAAAGGAAAGGTTTGTAAGCATGCGACATAGACAGTTTGCTCATGCGATGCATGCTATGATTTAACCAAACACTTTTTCTCTTCTGATGTCAATTTCATACTAGCCACAGGTTACGGCAGAGTACAATACAATTTTTTTCCTCTCTAACTAGCTCCCGTATATACGGGAGATTTAGATAACGGAGAATGGGCAACAGTTTAACTGTGATCAGAAAATTTTGCCTTTTCCTTAGCAATATATATTAGAATATATATTGCTAAGGAAAAGGCAAAATTTTCTGAAATGATTTAAAGAGTGAATACACTCCATAATATTAAACACCTTTTTCCAAGGAATATATCAAATCATTAAAAAAAAATTTGGCCTCTTATACAAGTTGACCGATCAGCTACTCCGAGTTTGTATAGAAAAAAACAAAATAACTTTTATTTTTCAATATCAGTATGTTCTTTAAGGAAAGTCATACAGTATCATGGACTGAATTCACCCTTAAAATAGTTTTCAGTATATTTTGTTAGACGTTATGTAAGTATGTGCATTTTAAAAAGTAAAAAAAAAAACAACAAATAAAGTAGAAAAAAGGTACGTTAGTAAAAGATGACAGTTCCTGGTACGCAAAGGTAATGCCATACACTTATGTTTATGACCTACATGTACCAACTTTACAAGGCCGTATTTTATAGTGTTTATCGCGTATTTCAAGGACTCTATATGTACCTAAGTAAGAACACGTTCATAAAATTACTTTTCTGAGAACGTCGCGCACCTACTGAGGGTTGTCCTCAAGCTGTCCTGCTAATCGATATGAATTACCATCCGTCCTTGGACTTCACTTTGTTGTTTTCCGAAATAAGTATTAATATAAGAGTATTTATCGCTTTTCACGTGTTTCTTTTCTATTTCCAAGCGAAGCGTCTCTCGAAATTGGCCTACTTTTGAGAGAAGGTTTGAAAAGCATGTATAATATTTTTGTCTATAACAGTTTTTAGAAATTATGAGGTTGAATGGCTTTTAAATTGTTTCTTTTATTACTATAGCTATTTATTTGTACGCCTACCACCAGTTTATCCTCTTTTTATCCCGAAGGTTGACTGGTAGAGAATGCTATTTGCATTAAGTCCGCCTTTTGTAACATGTCGTGTTGGTAAATAAAGTTTAAATAAATAAATAAATGGTGAAAATATGGGGGTTGTAAACTTAAACATATCATAATGCAGCCCTTTCGAAAAAAATCAAAAATGTATATTTTTTGTTACCTTTATCTTAATAAGGGTAACAAGAAAGATACATTTTTTTACGATAAAGATACAAGGCGCAACTTTCTGTCTGTACAACTTTTTTAACCGAATTCAAAAAAAGGAGGAGGTTATCAATTCATCGGAATCTCTTGTGTTTTTTGTAGTAAACATTTTTTTAGGTGCGTTGGGCATTTTTTGATATGGGAAAAAACCATTGAGCACTATGCAAATTTCTGTATGTTCACCAATTACTCGAAGACTCTAGACTAATATAGAAAAATTTTGTTTAAAAGGGGATATTTTGTTTAAATTAAGGCATTTTATCATTGCAAATAACAATATGTCAATGTCAACCTTTTTTGTGAAATAGTTCTGTGATTTTGTGTGGATAGTTAGCAGGAATAATGGCAGCGAACACTCAGAAAGCATAATCGAGCCTAGAAAATTACCCCATTGAAAATACATTCAAGTAGGCGGGTTTCTAAATTACATTTGGTAATGGTTTAACTCTAAAAATAAAACATCGGCCTTATTACTTAAAAAATGTCGGTCACTTTTTAAGTAATTAAGCAGCTTAAAATTCCTGTGTAAATATAAGTGTAACTTTACAAGTTACTTATAACAGATAATTTTTCAAGACTAAAAACCCACTTTACCCCCAAACCACACTGAATTTAATAAAATTTCTACGGGCACACCTTGCAAGTATAGGTACCATTTCAAACAAAAAAGGATTTTTCAAATCGGTCTAGGCGTCTTTGAATAATTGGTAAACATACATAAAAAGAATAAAAAAGATCGCGACGAATAAATAGTCTCCTACTTTTTCGAAGCCGATTAAAAATAAAAGGCAATAGAACACAACAACACATAACAGGCCAATGTATTGGCTTACACTGTGCCTGTATTTGTCCTGTAGTCCGTGGGTGTTTACGAATTAGCGCTGGCAGCCGGTGGGTGTATACGACCCTCGTAATTGGAACGGGTTGTTGCCTCTCACGCAGTTTATGGCCATTTTACGTCACTCTTTCAGACCCTGTTTGTTTGGAACAAGCCTTGTTAAATCATCTATTTTTGTAGGATTTTGAGGATTTCTTTACGGACTTTGAGGACGTAACAACTAATGTCTTTGTCTTTTTCTGTGCAAACTTGTATTTGACCTAATAATATGACTACTATTAAACCATGTTCGAGTATCTTGGCAAATTATTAACATTAAAACAACAAGATTAGGGTCATGTTGAAACTCGAATATTGCAGTGGTCTCATCTGCTACTAAAATTAATTGTAAACACTTGTATACTGTGAATCAAGAAAAGCTTTAGCCAAAAAATCTTTAAAAAAATCTTTAGCCAGTAAGACTCTAGAAAGCGCTTTCCGAGCCCACTCAACCCGCTCCTAGTCGCGATAGCTTTAAGACATTGGTTGATCTTTAAGAGTATATTTAAAAATTGCTGCATTTAATGCATTATTTGTTTATATATATAACCCAAAGGTTAACTGGTAGACAACACTTTTAGCGTTAAGTTCGCCTATTGTTCTGTATAATTTGTATTTGATGAACAATAAAGATTAAATAAATAGTTTCATCAAGTCTGATCAAAGATACTGCAGTTTTAGTCAAACATATACACGCGCACACGATGTCGCCTCGTTAGCGGTGTGTAGTACGGGCAATTTAGTCACTTGCACACACCAATACACACAAAATGATTCTAGACATAGTTCATCGACAATTCAGCAAGAATGACATCGCAGACACACCGTCGTCGGCCGCCCACCTTATTGACCCGTTTATATTTAGACACAAACGCACTTATCAAGCTTGAAGTAACAAAGTTTTATCATAGTTGGGCAAATACCTCCCCTTTTTGTTTCCAATTACTTCTATCTTTAGCTGTTTCATTCCATTATTTGTTAAAAGTGAACAATTCGTCCTTTCATCTCATGCTATGTCTTCCTCTGGACCTCACTTCGTCGGTTGGAACCCATATTGTTGTTGTCTGGGGCCCACCTTTCGGGCAACTTGCGGCAAACGTGACCCGCTTAGTCCCACTTTAATCTTGCAGATCCTCAATTCACTTTCACCCTAATGAAGACCTTCAGATGAGGTTGAAACATTTCAGTCATTAGCTGACTCTCTACGTGAGTAACCCGTTTTACTTCATACTAATAATTTTTAGTAAGTTAAAAATCAAAGTATTATTTTGTAAACTAGCTGTTGCCCGCGACTTCGTGGACTTTCGTTTATGAGCACTGTCATTTTGGTATTTTCAATATAACTGGCCAAGTGCATGTCGGGCCACGCACAATGAAGGGTTCCATAGTTGCCAATGCCGACTTAGAGTTAAAACTAATAGGTCAAAAATAAATTAATTTTAATATTTAATCGAAGTAAATTTATTTTCCATGCTGATCTGGGAAAAAGTAAAAAACCTACCACGCAGATAATAGTTTTTATTGCACAAAATAAATGCTTATCTACTGGACACAATATTGTAAATGAACCAAGATGTGCAAATAAGTAGAGATAGCTAAATCATCTATGACTAGAGTGGCATGAGGAGCTAGGGGTATAAAATGTTATTGCTGGTATTCTGTATATATTGATTTAGTGATTACGCCAAGGGCGGCACGCGAGCCGGTGAAAGTGAAAACGAAATCAGGCAACTTTCGATGAGTTTGTTACCTACTTTATTATACCTTTGGCGCATTGAGCACGCGAGTGAAGTCACGGGTGAGCTAATGTTTAGTCCTATATCCCTTGGTCGGTGTAGAATAACAAAAGTTGGTATTGATTTCAATCCGACAATGTAAGGCTAGGCTGAAAAAAGTTTTTATTATAAATAGTTTTTTTTTTAAATATGTTAGAAGTGTTTTTAAAAGCAGTTAATAGACGTTTTTCTTAAACAATGAACATTCAAGTTTTAAGTGCTCCTCAAGACGATTTAAACGAGACCAAACTCGATGGGGTTACAAAGTTTTATTACAGAGCTCCTATAGCCACGTTACAAACGAGATAAAGTTTATCTTGCTACGTCAAAGAATATTTTAGATCGTATACCATCCCGTCATTGGCATTTTCAACCCCCCAACAAAAAGAGGGGTGTTATATACGGATGGATACGTGAAAGAAAATTTCCTTGCAATGGTTTTGACCTATGTTTGATGAAAATCGGTTCAGCCGTTTAAAAGTTATTAGAGATTAGCGCTTGTAAGTCAGGGTTCTTTTTATTTGCCTGGCAAATAAGCTTGTTTCTATTGAAGCAGCTATGATATCTTGTTTATTACGTTCGTAAGATATTATTTTGTATACGACGTAGCACGCCTACGAAGTTCGTAGCGTCGTAGCTGCGTAGGCAGAACACGTAGCACGCCTACGACAAACTGAATTATTAAAGTGCTAAATATAAAGTAATAAGGAAATGCTGTTAAGTTCACTAGCTCTCCGCCCTTTCTTTGGCTAATGAAGTAAATTTTGTTACAATTAAGCATATTATCATCACTGTACATTATGCAGTACATTTTTTTATTATTATTGTTTTTAGCCTGTATTTATGACCCACTGCTGGGCCTACCGATCCTGTGTGCTGTATGCACACAGGATCGGAAGGCGAAAGTTGCTTCATGCTTTATTAATAAACGCTTTTTAAATTAAATACTTACCTCCTTATTAATGAAGAATTACAAGCATTTGTTAAACCTATTAAAGTTAAAATATGCTTTGTCTTGTTCTTCTAATGTTAAATATTGAGAAGAGGGAAAAGGACAAAACATATTTTAAGTACAATAGATAGGTTTAGAAAACGTTTGTATTTTTTATGAATTTATATGACGTATTTAACTTTTTCTTTTTATGTGTAAATAAAGTTAAATTACAGTATTAGCAAATAAATACTTAGCTCTTTATTTTGAACTATTAATGTTTATACTAATTAGTATTAACAAATCATGTTCCCCTATGTTCTAATATGTATCACAGTCACAGGAATAAATTATTATCGATTTCAGCCACGTTTTCTTTAAGCCGAAGTTAGGTACCTTATTCTGATTAACTTTGTATGTCGGAGCTGTCGCCGCATACAAAGTTCAAACTTATTGATTTGGAGTTCAATGCCCTTTGTTCGGAATAAACTGCTCAAGTATTTAAAAAAATGACTATACAACTTTGGATGATTCATATAAAAACTATACTATATAGAAATAGAAAGTCACATGCTCTTATATTTATATGTTTCTAAAATTGCCTTTTCTTGCAATGTGAAATTAAAAGTGTTGGTCACTTACACATTAATTAGAAATTGAGATAGATTTTAGTTAGTCCTCCGGCTGCTCTGGCCAAGCATGGTTCTGGTAGTATTAGAGGGTCGTGCTCCTGCAGTCGAGATAAGACCTGATGCTGATGGTGATTATCATGGTTTGCATTGCTCCTGCAGTGGAGACAAAAAGACCTGATGATGATGATGATGATGATGATAAAAGCCACTGCTTATTATTATAGTCTTTCCGGAATTCAGAGCCTTATTTGTAATTATATCTTTACTTACTTTTACTAAAGTAGAAATCTAAGAAAATAAAGAACCTTTATCATAAAAGTAGCAAAACGTCTATTACGTCCCAAAGGTAAACTGGTAGACAATGCTTAGCATTAAGTTATACCTTTTGTACTATAATCTTAAGATTTTAAGTGCAATAAATTAAATAAAAAGAATAAAAAAATAAAACGTGTTTAGCTACAAAAAAACTTTATTAATAAGAACACCAACACAGCCTTTATATGCAGATATAATAAATGCTATAAGAGCTTATATAAGTACAAAAATACAGTTATTTTCATCTCAGGTCTACAGCCTCCCAAATCGAGGCTACGGCTACGTGAGATGACTATGAAAGCCTTTTTTCCTCCCTTGCTTACACCCTCAGCCTTAAGAGTTTTTTTTATAAAAAAATCGAGTACTGGTTGAATACTTATCAACACATTTTAACTTTCTGCCTATAAAAATATAAAAAATTATAAATTTATATTAAAGTGCTTAATAGCATTATAATGATAAGTTACGCGGATATCAATAGTTCAAGGAATAATTATCAATATGTATTTTTTCCATTATCTATTAGATACTTGTCACGGTATACGATACACCTATAATTTAACTTATTATCAATTGGTATCTATGTGTATTATTATTTTCAAGTAAGTACAGTAATTTATCCTCCGAATTCATAGTCTGTCTGTAGCATCATAACATTCATAATTCCCGTACCCCGTAAAGCTATTATTATTGCACATTTTTGAAGAAAAAAACGTCTTTAGGCGCGGTGGGCATGCACGGAAAGTGTACGTTCTAAATCTTTGCACGGAAAGCATTTTTTGAGATGGGAAAAACCATTGAACTCGCGAAACTGTTACTGACACCTCTGTATACATCCTTTCAAATGAACTTTATATCCATGTAATAAGAATACACACGTGCCACTGTTTTTTTTTGTTTAAGATATTATCACATTAAGCATGGTCTTGGCTATATTCTTGATTCAAATCGCTGTTTACAAGATATATTCGGGGCAAAAGATGAAGGCATTTTGAAAATATATAACTTATGTGTAGATATAGTCCTTGAAGTTCGTTTTCTTTAGATTATTGTATACCTATAAAGTAAGTCTTCTTTATTCTACCCCCGAAGGAAGGCACCGTCGATACACTCAGATAAAGTTTATATAGCGCGACGTACTAGTGCCAACTGCCCATCATGCTTGTTATTATTACTTAGAGCGAGATAGTTAGAGTAGGTGATAGCGCTCAACTGACGATGTCGCAGGTGCCATGCTTAAATTTGACCCACTTCCCAGTTTCTGATTGAGCTGAAATTTTGCACGCTGATGTATATCCCGTGACAATGCCATATTAATATGACATGGAGCTGATCTGATGATGGAGCTGGAGGATGGCCATAGGAGCTTTGTAATGAAACATCGAGTTTGGGCTCGTTTGATTTGGCTTGAGGAGAGTCTTTATATAAAAGCGTGTTATAAAAAATATTTTTTTAATGTAATTATACTCGTTGTATATACTACACAAGGGCAATATAGTTAGCAAGTATGTTCTTACATAATCTGAAATCGATTTAGGTAGTACAGCACGGTATTTTTAGAAGGTATTTGCAATTCATGTGTAAATGGTAGTCGCGAACGCTGCTTCCTTGTCGAATGAGCTCGGGCCACATTGAACGCTATCGAGTAAAAATACAGTAATCTTAAGACATATGGTAAAAGTGGCAATACCTTTGCTACGTCTTTACTGAACTATGCACCTCTCTTTTTACTCTGTCTTATACCTTAGCGTGTTGTTGATTGACTATTTGGCTTTAGAGCTGAAGTCAGCTTACCGGATTTTCTTTTAGACATCCCGCCTTTTTATTTCAACTTTTCCTTTTATCCTTATATTCTCTCAGATTTTTTTCAACTTGGCATAGTCTTTGGCATTCTTATTTGTTAGATTATTGGTCAATCGATGAATAGATAGCGAGATTCTTTGAAAAAAAACCCAAGCTAGATCAGCCCCAAATTTTTTATCTGTTGATTTTGAGATCCTCATTGTATAGGTATATATAATGAGGATATTACTAGTTAATTGATTCATTGGACCTTACCACTTACCAGTTATATGATTCATTGGTATTTTTGATTAAGTGTATATAATAATTTACCATAATTATCCTTATACATAAAGAAAAAAGAAAAGAAAAAAAAGTCATCCGCTAGCATTAACACCCTAGCCGTACATCCTAACCCCGCCAAGGACAAGACTCAGCTTATTGTATTTTTATGACATCATACATCAGCCAGCTGGGTGGTTTTGATGTGTTTTATATGAACGTGTACCAGCCATGTTTGGTAGCTTCCTAATTAATTTTATGGGCTATTTGGTAGTTAGTACTGGTAAGCTTGTTTGCTGAACTATATTATTACAGTTGTAATAAGCTAGATGTTTAACTAATTGATTCGTAGGGTGACGCGCATAACGCGCTCAAGGAGCCATACTCTTGGCGCAAGACCACGCAATTTGGAAAAGCATTGTGAGAAACTACTCCTGATGGTCACGAGCCTCAAAGTCAACGTCAAATTTTTTTATTCAATGTTGGATAAGTTCAATTCTTATTAAAGGTAATTTTTTTAAAAATATCACTGATTACACTGAAAGAAACCCAGTTCAGTATTGCTCCCTATTCAGCCTGATGGGCT
This sequence comes from Acrobasis consociella, assembly GCA_963555685.1. Taxonomy (NCBI): domain Eukaryota; kingdom Metazoa; phylum Arthropoda; class Insecta; order Lepidoptera; family Pyralidae; genus Acrobasis; species Acrobasis consociella. Next base: position 6,855,452 of record OY743122.1, on the reverse strand, counting down.
ATGTTACAATTACAATACAGTTATACACTTAAGCTACACCTGCAAATTATACAATTACAATTTACAGTCAACTATTTCCTCAGACATGAGAATACGATTATGAAGAAAAAGATTAAACTACTTAATGCCCGTGGCGTTTGAAAATTTAATGGGACCTCAACTATTCTCAGGTTAAAAAAATATTGTATTTGTTAAAACAGGTAATAAGACAGACATTGCCTAGCGACAGAATTTGTAGGTCAAAAATTGAATGAACTTCACCTGACTGTAATTGAAATTCTCTAAGATGAAAAAGAAAGAAAACATCTTAATCCATCAAATTATCAAAGAAATGCCAACGCTCTGTGTTACGTAATTCTTCATTCATGCAAATTAAATTTCATAAAGCGCAATATTCCATCAAATTAAAATCGCGTCCCGCTGAGATCACTATTCTTTATTACGAGGACTTTTAAAAAGCTCTACTAGTCAATGCTAAAGCGATATTACAAGCACTAGACTTTATTATATTAAGTAACAACTGTCTCCTATCCCTCTAAACAGCTGATGCGGATAAGGTTAGCAATTTGTCAGTATTTCTCATCATCATCACATCAGCCACAGGAAGTCCACTGCTAAGGTCGCCCGGCCACCTAGTATGTGGGTGTCGTACGCTGTGTTTATTTCTGATTTCAGTTTTCTGATAGGTCCAAATTCTAGCACAAATTAGGGCGCGTTCAGACGATAACGGGCACACCAAGCGCACGTCTAGCACGCTTTGAAATTAGTTACATATATTTTGAGTCCAATCACACATCAACACAACTAAAATTGCATTTACCAAAGTCCAGTCGGGGGGGTTTTCTGATCGAGAAGGGCACTCTTCCCCTTGATCGATTTCTACAATCGGCCGGTAGAGAGAATGGGCGAAAATGCGAATCATATTAATAGGCGATTCGGCTAGCACTATTTTAATTTCTTTTTCAAAGTTTAAAAGTGGCCTTTGAGTCTTTGCCCTGTCTGCCCCATTAGGGGCATGCACGCGATATTATGTATATATCAGACATATCATTCATATCCCAGTTCATATCTACTGCTGGGCAAAGGCCTTCCCCCTTCCATAACTCGCATGGAAGCTTACTACGATAAATAAATAAAATGATTGCCCTTATACAATAATTTCTCTACAAAACATGACAATTTAGATATCATACCACGCACTAATGTTTTGCCCCAAATAAATCACTATAAATAGTTCAAGATAATTGAAGCGTAATCGACCGCTAGTTCTTGAGGTTATTGATATCCACCAAAACAATGAAAGCTTTTATTCAAAAATATTGTGATGACGATTTGATTGCTTTCCAATTGGGTTAACACAACAACTTTAATTGATTGCTTTTGGTTCAACGGAAAATTAAATTTGTGAATATTTGAAACAACGTTTTTCAAAATTGAGTTCTGTTTTGTTTTGTACGAGAGTTTTTTGAATATAAATATAGTTTGTTTGATAAACAAAATAGGAAACAACTTCGATTATTTAGATTTTTTTGTTATATTTGTTATTGATTCATTGCATTCACCAATTGTGTGAATTTGTGAATCGTGGAACAATAAAATCTAGTTCATTGGTAGGAAGTTTTTAGTTGATAATGTATACTAATATCTGTTATCAATACCTTCCGAGTGCATTTTCTGTTGCATCCTCAGCAGTACCCTTCAGAGTCCCGGGTCCACTACCTAACCTACCCCAATAAGTGATTTGACGAGGTTATTGGATTTCACATAGAGCGACTGTCGGCTGACCTCTGCAACCCAAAAAAAAAAAAAATATATATATGTACATATATGGGACAAATTACACTGATTGAACTAGCCCCAAAGTAAGTTCGAGACTTGTTTTATGGGATACTAACTCAACGATACTATATTTTATAACAAATACATATAATAAACAATCAAGACCCAGGACCCATTTAAAAAAGACTATTTTCCAACTTGCCCTGACCGGAGATCGAACTCGGGACCTCTGGGTGGCGGACTAGCATAGTGACCACTACGCCACGGAGGTCGTCGATACACCACAACCAACCCTCGGATAGGTTTGAACAAACGCTAAATTGCGTTCGGGACCCACAGTTAATAGGTGCCTTCCGAAACGGACGAAATTGCCGTCAAAAGTTACCTAGTGACCTTATAAATTGCTCTCAGTTAATCTTTTAATGATTTCAAGCAATATACATATTGTTATTAGTCAATGGTACCTACATTATCTTACAGTAAAGGGTATATGTAATATGCTTTTCATCGACAGTGAAATCAAACATTATACCTTATACCACAAACTACAACACATATAAGCGTTCGCCAAAATTGCGGAGGGGTGCTATTTTTGAAAGTCAATAGTAACTAATATACGATTTATTTACGCAAAATCGTACGATAGCTGGTATTTTATTTTCAAAAATGTAAGCGCAAAAAAAACAACATTCTGGGATCAACATTTATTATGGCAACATCCAACACCGGTTCGGGAAATGAGGAAACAGGGAAAATGAAAAGTCAAGCAAGATAATGAAAGAGCACCGAAAATAGATTTGACTGGAGTTTCTGAGGAGTCTCTTCAGACTTCAGCTAGTATAGACGTAGCTAGAGAGGAGTAAGGGTGGGGCATATGAAGTTATTTATGCTGTTCTAGAAAATTCGAAAGAGTAGAAAATAAAGTCTAGTATTTTTTTATGTTTTATGATAATAATGATATGATAATTAAAAGCTACGTTTTTATTTTATCACTCATTATTGAATGGTGTATTTGAGTGACGACCTATTGGAAATGTGACATTTTATATTGTCATTTTATGGCTGTAGATGACTGTCTGCACCCCCTAAGAAGAATTTCTGGCTACGGTGATACAGCCACTTTTGAAGCGGCCCGCTTTGTCATTCATAAAGCACGACATTTGCGGCTTTTTGTAGAAATGCGATTGCACAGACTGCTTTTCATGCGAGCTTTTCATCTTGTGGCTTATTAAGTGCTAGCAGCTCTTTTCAAGGTAATTAGTCTTTTCAGCCTGTTGACTTTTGTGCACAGCAATTTTTGTAATCGTTTTAACAACTTTTGTGTCAGATTTACCTAAAGTTACTCGTGAAACGCTGACACAGGATCGAATAATTGTTCGAATAATTTAGGTTTCGTCGAAATTCCTTAGTTTGAGTTTGTTTGTGTTTAGTTTGATACAAAGACACAAGCAGCCACGTGTTAGTCAAGGTAACTTTATTATTCTAAAGTATAACCTAAACACAGTTATATATGAACTATGCTGTTGATATGTATCATGTGGGAAATAACAGTGTGACAACATTAGAAGCGAAGGAAAGAACTGAACATAGAATAGAAGCGTGAAGCAGACAGGTGAAGACAGAGATAGACATACAGATGGTTGTTTTGGTCGTTGTCATTGTTGTCGTGTGCTGGTTGCGAGCCTGAGCGCCGCAGCCGCCAGATGGCATGGCGGGCCGCCACCAGCCTCGCGAATCCGTGTCGAGCCACTCTCCCGAGCGCTAAACGCGCATTTCCGACACGCGCGACAATCGACGTTTAAATACGCACCACGCAAAGTGCTCACACACCAGGACGAAAGGAACAAAGGAAATGGAAAGTGGATTCGAATCAACAAGTGGACAAGGACGACGTCTTGGCGGCTAAGACGAACGCCGACTCCGTTAATTCTTATCTATGTTATCTAATCTACGCAAAAAGCTAGCCTACAACGAATATCACAACCGAATATCACAATAAGCAGTTGCAAGCGAAGCTTCGTGGACGGCGGCTTACGTAATAACTTATCTACGCGTGTAAAACGTGCAAAAATTTATTGATCACAGAAAAAAGCCTTAACACTATGAGGTTTAATGTGCCCGTGGGGTTATGTAACGGAGCGGCGTTTTGTGGAATTGGAAGGTAGGGTCTGTGGAACAGACATGCGCGCGGGTTAGGGGCCGGGCGAGCACTGCCTGGCAGTGCGGCCCCCGCCCGCGCCCCGCCTGAAGACGTGACCCGTCAGCGGTGGCTTCAGTAGCCGCGATTAGCGAGGACTTTTCCTTACGGTGACAAAGGGCTACCTGAATTATCTGGTTTCTGCTAAAAGTGGCCGTTTTTTGCAAATGTGCGTAGAAAAACTTCACGTTCTCACTTTAAACTGTAAACTGTACTGGGCTTGGTCAAGACAAAATTTTAAATGATATCTCCGTTTAATTAAAAACGATTTATTACAAATAGGGGCATCACTGGACCCCGGAAAATTCAGTTAGTTAAGGCTACACAATGTCATAGCTCAATATGAAAGAAATTATTTTCTCGAAATTGAAGATCGATTCTAGATAAATTTCGTTTTTGGCCACGCGCAGGTATTGATGTTACAAGCTTCCATAAGCTACGTAAATTAATCAGGTACCATTGCTTGTATCCTTGTTTGCTTGCTTTGTTATAAAAAAAGTCTCTCAAAAATTATCACCGCGACCTGCATCAAAAACTTTCAAAGTCGGAACTTATGTAATTCTTTCATCATGTACAGGCAAAATGAAATACTTTGTGGATTGAAAGCATCATCCACATTCTGCTTTTATTTCTAGACTAGCTGTGCCCGTGGGCTTCGCTCACCGTGGGAATTTCAGGATAAAAACTATCCTATGTCCTTCCCACGGTATCAAACTATATTCATATCAAATTTCATCTAACTAGGTTTAGTGGTTGAACCGTGAAGTGGTAATATACAGACAAACATACATACACGAACAAATATACAAACTCCCTTTAACATTTATATTATTAGTAGGATAGGATAGGATAGGACAGCAGGATAGGATAGGATGGGATTTCAAAACGTCATTTATAACTTGCTATCGTTGGTAGAGGCACCCCACCTTTTGTACATCGGATGGTGGATATCTGACATTTCTGCAGTTGTACACAGCACCGATTGGATCTAAGGTCCGCAAGTTCGCATTATTACTTTTGGTAGGATAGAAGTATTATGCTCAATGGCTATTCAAATATGTTTAGGACTGAGATAATCAGAAGTGGGATTTCCACGTCCAAGTGCCCGCGTCATATTTGATGTCATGATCAAGAACATCATTAAGAACATCATCAAGAACATCATCAAGAACATCATCAGCTTTCAGGGCATGGAAGCTGGACATAAGCCTCCTTCTGTCTATCCTTTGCGAACCGATGGCCGATAGGGCAAAGGTTCCCAAACAGCGGCCACGCACCTAAAAGCGAAGCGTAGGACACCTACATACTATGTGATCGGACGACCTATGCAAGACCTGTGAAAACCATGTCAGAGGCCTTTAAGGTGGTTTGAAATCTCTGACACAGTGTTAGCCACTAACACACACGATAAGAAGACGAAAAAGAAGACCTGTGCAAGGTTGCTGTGGAAGGCGCTGGATGCAGACGCTTCTGTTCGGTCCGTTTGGTAATCCTTAGGGGAGGTCTACGTCCAGCAGTGGACTTTTCGTGGCTGATATGATGATGATATTATCAAGTTTTTACCTCTGACGGGGTAGAGAGCCCCAGGGCTGTAAGATTCAAAGGCTAAGCTTAGCATTATGGTGATACCTTGTAATATTTATGTATGTACGAAGCGGCGTTTTGTGGAATCAGAAGGTAACTAGTAGTAATACCTAGTAAGTAGTATATGGTACTGATCACAGGGTACTTTTTAAAATATTTTTTTAACCGAGTTCCAAAAAAGGAGGATGTGATTTATCAGTTCGTCGCGTTCTTTAATTTTATGTATGTTCATCGATTATTCGAAAACACCGGGCAAATGTGCAATTTTTTTGTTTTGAAAGGGCATCCTTGTCATGTGGCCTTTTTATTAAAATAGGTTGCGTAGTTTGGGGGTTTTTAGTTTGAAATATTATTTGAAAATACTATACATGCATCTACTCTCAACATGTTAGGGTCAAACATTTTATCAGTTTAATGCTTAAATTCACCTGTCCCGTTTTCTGTCGTTCTGTCTGTATTTATATCTTGTAAATTAAAATTGACCCTCTTCCCGGTTTCCGATTGAGCTGAAATTTTGCATGCATACGTATATCGCGTGACAATACATTATTATAATATACATGATATATAATATGATCTGATGATGGAGCCGGAGGATGGCCATAGGAACTCTGTAATTGAACAACGTTATTCTATTGAGTTTAGGCTTCTTTAATTCGTCTTGAGGACAGTCTTTAGATAAAAGCTTGTTTTAATTTTTTTTTTAAATAATTATTTCTTATTGTATAGATACGAGTAATAACAAAACCAAATGGAAGAAACATAAGCAGTGATAATTTGTGTACTGATGTTTTGTTGGAGGCATAAGGATAATGGGAAGAGCCGGCTCGCTCAGACTCGTATAAAATATCCATCTATGGATCTCGTTTTTCATCTCCATGTCTATTTCATGTGACGTAATTACCTTGGTTTGTTATTATATTTAGTAAACGAGTTACTCACTTATAGAGTCAGCTAATGCCGACATGTTTCGACCTCATCCTGTATCTAGGTAGTATAATCCAGGCAGTAGCTGACTCTATACGTGAGTAACCCGTTTACTGAATATAATACCTTGGTTTGTGCTGAATAATTGAATGAGTATTAACATTTGTAAAATAGATACATAATATACTTAATAGTAGGTATTTTTGCACTTATTTACACAAATGTGAAATAAGCTCCTACCTTACAGCTGCATGTGAGGCTTTAAGATGGGTATATTTTTTTTATGACGACCTCCATAGCTTAGTGGTCACTGTGCTAGTCCGCCAGAGGTAGCGGGTTCGATTCCCGGTCAGGGCAAGTTGGCAAATGGGTTTTTTCAAATTGTCCTGGATCTTTGATGTTTATCTATATATGTATTTGCTATAAAATATAGTATCGTTGAGCTAGTACAGGTAGCGGCACGAAACTTTAGCGCTGACCGTTGTTGTGCAAAAGTCCGAAATTAGTACCTATTATACTAATTTTTTGTAATTGTGTAACACAAGTCTCGAACTTACTTTGGGGCTAGCTCAATCAGTGTAATTTGTCGCTATACATTTATTTATATATTTAGATCTGCCCCTCTGAAAGCGTGCACCTATTGTATTTCCTACTGTAGGAATTCGGTACTTATATCTCTACGCATGGTAGTGCGCAGGCCAAGTTCCAGCAACAGGCCGCGCGCATGCCGTGCACTATTTACACAAACTGTTTCGACCCCCTTTTGACCCCACTGTAGCTCAGTGCCTATTGCAAGTACAGAGATAAAATTAACCTACGTAATCATATACTAGCACTTAAGCAGTATGCCAAATTTCATAGATATAGCTTCAATAGATCCTGAAATATGACCCTGTGAAAATAGCTAATTTTGGCAATAACAGGCTCTTACTCTATACTCTGACGACGTAAGACGTGTTGGTATGTACCTATCATGATACATACTATCAAATCTTTTCTCTAATGGGGTAAACAGAGCATTTTGTATCTTGGGGCTCTAAGCAATCAAAGCCCAGGGCCACAATACTCAAAACCCACTTTTAGCATAATGATGGGCGAGAAGATGGAAAAGCAACCAACATGGTGATGGGTTGCTAGCCGCATCGCCTATTCACATGATTTACATTTTCGCCCATTCCCTCGATCAGTTTTTACGATCTGCGCGGGGAAGATAAGCAGCTAGTACGTTCTCAGTTTTTGTTGAATCCGCTAGATGACAATAAATCAAATCCGAGAGTTAGTCTCGAATGGACTTAAATGCAAATAGTCTATGTAGAAACTCGTCTAAAACGCAACTCGGAATTAGACACTTTCTTCTCAACGTCACAACAAATATTTGCTATACTATGAGCATTGTATGGAATAACCAACCGTGACGTCATACTTTTTTGGAGTCAAATAACACAATAACAGTTTTTCTGCATTATAAACCTAAAATCTTTTTGAAATAGAATTGAAAAATGTAAAGTGACACTATTTTGTGACGTATTTTATTAACTGTAACGAATAATTTATTTTTGAACCAGTCCACATCTATTGACCTAAACTAGGTTCCAACTTATAAAAAAGCAATCAACACCGAGATGCAGATGATAAATTTATAATAAATGATAAATAAATAAGTGATGTAACACTTCCAAAAAACAATGTTAACCTATTACGTGGAAATAAATACAGCACCATCTAGCGGCGAATAGTGGAGCTACAACAAGTCACTACTTTCTGCTGACAAAGAAAAGCGTATCACTCCAGGTAAGCGGGCAAAGTAGCTAATCTGCAATATCGGAGACTATTCAAACAGCCTTCGATAGGGCGGGCCGTCCTTGAGCACTGCCCTTTGTGCTCGGTATAAAAGAAAATGCTTTGTATCTAACGGAGGTCGTAAGTAACAATCGTTTAACCCATAGATTCTCAAAGATATTGGTTGCAATTCGCTATTTTCCATGTGATCATTTTTTGACAAAATGTCAAATTAGTTTTGTTGAATCCGCTAAATGACAACAAGTCAAATCACTTTTTTTTAAATGTCAAAACAAACATTTTTTATGGGATTAGTATGAAATACTGGCAGATGACGTCATAGTTTCTTGGAGTCAAATAGCGCTCTTAATATCAGTTTTTCTGGAATGATAAATCTAAAATTACGTTAAAAATGGTTATGATCATGACAATTGACATTATTTTGTGCCATTTTTTTTTCATCCAAATAATTTATTTTTGATTCATAAAAATACCCAATAGTTACAGTTGAACATTTTTGTTAAATATTTGTTTTATTTAAAAATATTTGTGTTGCATTATACTTTCCAACTTAAACTGACAAGTATGTTTTTAGTTTTTTTAGTTTTTGACTGTTATTTAAACTTCATTATAATTTCAATATTCTATAGTGGTCTAGTATAGCCCGTGGTTCAATTTATTACAGGTATGTCCCCTCCACGTTGTATCTACCAGTCAGTTGTTGCAGTTTCATTGCAATCATGCCAAGTGTATAAGAACTGCAATTTAGCAGTCAAAAATATTCGAAATTTAGTCTGTCTGTCTGTTTAAAGCCCTAAGGTGTGGTCGAACGTATTGCGAAACCACTCACTCAACAAAGTTTGGGAAACTTTGACCAAACCTAACCTTAGTTTATAGTTTTTAGCAGTCGAGGACGTCTTCATTTGAGTATTACAAGGTTTCAGGCCGGAAATGACACCGGTTTGATCGCGTGAAGCGTGGTCTGCGTTATTTAGGTAGTAGTAATGGAAAACTTAGTATCACTACTGAAGAAAAGGCCAAGTCAAGCCAAGTTTCTTATATCCTATTAATAAGTGATACATAACCTGTTGTCTGTACGAAACAACAGACACAATAGTAAAACAATGCATGTCGACCAGATTCCGGTCTGCTCACAGATGACGGTTAAATAAAAGTGTATCCATCATAATGAGAGATAATTTAATGTTAACTTTTCTACTTACCTACATATTACTATTTGACGACCTTCGTGGCGTAGTAGGTCACCATGCTAGTCCGCCACACGGGTTCGATTCCTGTACAGGGTAAGTTGGAAAATGGCCTTTTTCAAATTGTTCTGGGTCTTGGATGTTTATTTATATATAAATGTATTTGTTGTAAAATATAGTGTCGTTTAGTTAGTATCCTATAGCACAAGTCTCGAACTTACTTTGGGGCTAGCTCAATCAGTGTAATTTGTACCTGCATATTTATTTATTTATTTGCTAAACGAAGATACCTAGTTAAAATCTAAGGATAACACTAATATTTGTGGTACCTACTCAAGTATCTATCTACAAGTCTCCAGTAGATAATTATAATTTCGTCACACGATTCAAGCTCCAATCGCTACTCCTCAACAGATGGCGCCACCTTCTTTCAAAGATTGTCGCGTCATTCTAAATAAAACGAATTCATCGGATTTCTTCAATTAAAATAACGAAAACAAAATTAAGTACATAAGGAATAAGCATGTAACGGCAAACACTTAGTTATGAACGTCAGCGATACCTATGAAAGCACCTTACCTAATATAGGTACCTTTATCTATTTTTATAAGGTAAAAAATTGCTTAAAATAACCCAAATTACACAAACAGGTGACTCATCACAAAGAAAATAAAAATCATTTTATTTACTTTACTCATAAAATAAACCTTCTTCGGATTTTCATACCGTTTTAAAGATAATGAATGTGAAATCGAGAATTCCTTAGTAGTATTAGTGGATGCTCTTCCTACGTCACCAAAGATAATTAATTATACTAACGTAAAAGTCAGTCAATAAATATATTCAACGATGTGAGTAAACACGTATTTAGGTGACACAAAGAACGGGAGGTAACAATATAGGGTAATTTACAACGTTTTCACGACATCCCTAATTTGAAACCACAAGGGTCCGCATTACATTTTCCGTGCTAAATATAGAATGAACCACGCGTCGACAAAACAAACAATTGTTACGAAATGGTTCAGAGATTCGAATTATTAAATTTCATCATCATCATCATTAGGTCTCTTTAGTCTCCAAGCAGGAGCACGACCCTCTCTGTACTACCAGAGCCATACTTGGGCAGAGCAGACAAAGGACTTGGCCTACATTCTCCTCGCTGGCCAGACGGGTTGGAGAGGTTCCTCGCTGGCCAGACGGGACAGGATTATTAAAGTTAAAAGCACGGCTTAGAGTGATACTTATCGTTTTCTATTGGTCATCTCATGGTACGAATTGACAAAGTAATAGGTATTAAAACGATACTGCTATGATGTCATGGGATAGAATAAATAACAGTAAAAGTAGTCATGGTAAGCCCCCAGGACTCAAGTTTAGAACACGAGTACAGAATTTAACTGTGAAAACTTTTTTGGATAAATATTTTAAAACTAAAAACCGATTTTAAAACCACAATTCACAACCGATTTTGATAAAATTTATACGGGACCACCTGACAAGAATTTTTCAAATTGATCTCTGAATAATCGGGAAACATACATAATTAGCTATCACGTGTTTAACTCTGCACGTCGCAAATTTGATATGGATATATTCTGAGACCCGGGGACGGACAATTCGAATACAGGACATAGTTTTTATCCCAAAAAATTTGATGATAAATTAAAAGAAGAGAGAGAGTAGATGCATTCTGGACCTAATAGAGAATAGACGAGGAAAGATGTTAGGTCATCTGATACGACACGACGATTTCATAAAAATCATCATTGAAGGAAAGATAGAAGGGAAAAGAGGACCAGGAAGACCGTGGCGTAGCTACGTGAAGCAGATAAAGGAGAAGGTGAACGTCGTGACGTACAGCGAAGTAAAACAGCTGGCGGACGAGAGAGAAACGTAGAAAAAAGATCATATTCCACCGACAAGAGCATAGCTCCTAAATAATATAGATAGAAATTAAAAGGGGAGTGGAACTTTGAATGAGGAATCCATGCAAAAGAAACTTTATTCAAAGTACCAAGTATACGCAGACGAAGTCGCGGGTAAGAGCTAGTCACTAATACCTGGCTGTCGCCTAAGGGGTTGCCCGTGTGGTAAAAGCACTTACCTACAAAGTAGATAGATTATTGAATTAAAATGTATTCATGTAAAGAACCCTCACAACTGACTCAATCGATTCCACACGCCAAAACATGGCTTTCCCAGATTAGCAGGCGCGACTCAATTCGCTATTATGTGAAACGTGTAGGTGGAGCTAAAAGGACAAGGAACGCTTATTTCGGCTAACTTTATTTTTAGCTATCTTTTATACTAGGCTTATTGTACTGTAGGCTGTACATTGTGTTTTATTGGTCAATAAAAGCTTATAAGCTTTCTTTTAGCAGGATGCAGGTCGTTTTTGATAAATCATTTTTGGAATCTTTTGGAGAGGCCTATGTCCAGCGGTGGACGTTTTTCGGCTGAAATGATGATTATGATGAAAAGCTTAAAAAAGGACGGCCTATTTCTTATCCCACTTGATTATTTTCCGTGTCTTTAAATGGCTTAAATCTGATTCTCCAAGCTGCCTAAGCTTGGCGATGACAGTCGGGAGCAATGGCTTAACGTGCCTCTTAAATTATGACTAAGTACGAGTTATTTTATTTTACTTGTGGTCATGGGAGCTAGAGGCTTCTTACTGTACGTAAACGGTAATCTGATAACTACGGTACCTATGTGTTTATTTTTATTTTTATTTACCAATTGATGTACACGAAAAATGTATACAGTAAACTCATAAAATTAAAGTTGGACAAAGTCACTAGTTATCTCAAATGAGAGAGACCTGTAAGAGATGTTTGTGTAAGAGAGGCATGCAGGCTCTCTAAAAATTTAAAATTATATAAAACTAAAAATTAACATACTTATACATATATTACACTATGTCTATCTAGAAAGTAATATTTTTCTTTTTACTTTTTTGGCATAAGTTAATAAATTATTTACTCTTAACATATTTAACAAAACTATATTCATGAATTTTACGATCCAAAAGTTCCTAAACAGCTTGCAATATTGGTTCTACAAGTACAAAGTTTGTTTTTCCCACAGTACCTATTCTCGATAGCTTTGTTTGACCTACAAAACTGAAACAGCTGGTCGTCACAGATAATGCGGGGTCCCAGTTAACAGCTTAAACTGTACCATTTCTTAAATTTATGTATGCAATTTGTACTCTATGGACTGTTCATTACACGAGGGATATCTATATTGAAGTTTTGAATTATGGCATGGGTTAGTAGACGCCGAACGACGCGCCCGGCCCGATGCGATAGTAGGGTAATGTATATTTTTGGGAGTAAAAAGGGTATGTACTTATATTTCCAAATGTTGTTCTTCGATAGAGTTATCGGGCTATTGAAAGCCACATGTTAAAATATAAATAATTTTTCAAAACTAAAAACAGACTTCTCCTCCAAACTACATTACCGATTTTGATAAAATTTCTATGGGACTAAATAAACTACTTTCATAAAATATTTTCCAAATCGGTCCAGGCGCCTTTTAATAAAATCGGTGAACATTAATAAAAAAAACTAAAGATTGGGACGAATTGATAAGTCGTCTTTGAAAGTCGGTTAATAAATACATAAAATCACACTATTTAGACTGTGTTACTGCTTCACCTTTTACACAGTACTAGTGAGGGTTAAAGGAAAGGAGGTTGAAAGGATGAGCAAAAATCTAGTAGCGATTGCTAACTATGGGGTCCATTTCTACATACCTATATATGTACACATCTTCAAGCTAAAAGTCTTATAGCCCTAAAGTCTGTCTACTCTGCAAGGAATAAAGATATACTAAAAGAAGACGAGTAGACGGATTAAACGCGAGCAATGTTGTAATGTCAAAAAATAGAAACGAACTTACAGTTTACGTCTAAAACTATGTGTATATCATCATCCCAGCCTTTCTTGCGCCCACTGCAGAGCATAGGCTCTTCGTCGATGCCACCCATCGCATCTCGGTCGTGTACCTCATCACCTCCTCCGTGGCGTAGTTGTCACCACGCTAGACCGCCACCCAGAGGGCAAGTTGGAAAATGGCCTTTTTCAAATTGTCCTGGGTCTTGGATGTTTATCTATATATGTATTTGTTATAAAATATAGTAACGTTGAGTTAGCAACCCATAACACAAGTCTCGAACTTAGCTACTTTGGGGCTAGCTCAATCAGTGTAATTTGTCCCTATATATTTATTTATTTATTATCACCTCTAAATTAAATGTTCAAGAATTAGACAGTTAACTAATCATATCACAACCAGTGTTGAAGCTATTTCAACGCTCTAACTTCACATCATTTTGCAGGCGTCAAGAGATTTCCGGATTAAAACTTACTCGTATTCTGAATACTTAAGTTTCTGAACTTTATGGAGTGGAAGTACCAACTTTTTTTTTTAATTAATTGTGTTACCAGTTTTATATTGCTTTATTATTCATGAAGGTGATAGTACTGATAGTCTAGTGGTTTAATAATCTGAAAGATTCTAGATTCGACCCTTGTCCTGTCCGATTTGTACTTGTAAGTTTGTAGGACAATCCGTCTTATGTATGATTATTTTCGTCAATCACTTCTCTCTTACTGGTGAAGGGATGCATCATGAGAAAACTAGCACATTAGTTTACTAGTAAATGTATTTTATTTTTATTTAAAAACGTTATTGAATCCACACTAAAAGGGATTTAGTGCTAAAGCATTCTCTGTCTATCAACCTTTAGGAAAAGAACAACAGATAAGAAAGTTGTCATATAAATCTAAATAATATATAAAATATATAAATCCAGATATCATAATTATGTACTTTAAAATAATGATTAATATACAATGAATACCTACATATTTAACAGGTACATACTATATTTGTTAAAAATATATAATATATACATACATATATATGGCAAATAACAAGAAACGATGAATTCTTCCAATTGATTATTCTTTCAAAAAGTTTGTCTTGTATACATGTCTACTCTACATACGTGTTTTACTCTTAATTTCACTTTAAAAAAAAAAACAAATAAGATACTACCTCTGTATATAGATAGACATAAATGTAGCTTATTATCGTACAGCAATTTCTCCAGACAACCTTAGGGTAGTTATGGACACAAAAGAAATTTAGCCAGGTTTACAGGTTAAGGTGCTATGTTTTAAGGAAGATATTTATTTATTTTAAGATAAAATACTATCCCTATTCAGATGTAATGAATTGTATTTAAAAACTTAAGTATTTATCGTATTTCGCTTTCAGAACGCTTTCGCACCTAATATCCCGGCTGTCGTCATTAAATGGCAGTCATTACGCTATGTTAGAAATAATTGACAACTGTGGCCACTCACAGACACTAAGCTAACATTGAGATATATGAACCTAAAGAGGAAATAATATTTCATGAAATAAAAGCATCAGGATAATCAGAATATCGTCGAGGTATTCCTGCTAACCATACACACCAGTGCAATAACGAGGACAAAAGTACCAGACTAAAAGTGCTAGAGAGTTACTTTCAAGACTATACGAAACACTACGAGATTTGCCGAATGTAAATGAAGAAGCGACGGGAGTGTCGCAAAACACTCGCCTTACAGCGAGGGCTCTCGTGTTGAGGGCCGGCTCTAATTAGTGAGGCCTCTCTATTTGATTACTCCCTCCCAGCTGGTCTGGAAGAAAGAAAAGACGTAGAAACTGCAGCTGCTTCTGTTCCGTCGCTGATTGTAAGCATAGTGGCCTTGGAAGTGGAAAAGGAGTAAGAATTGACTATAACACGTGGAAAGGACATACCCGTTATAAAGCACAGGCTATACTGGACCACTATAGTGAAACAAAAATCGATATAGATGTAAGTAGATAATGAAAAACAATCAACATTATACTATAGGGTAATACGATTCATTACGGGATGTCCCTTTCACGTTGTATATTAATTAGATTCTCACTCATTCCTTTTTGCCAGTCGAAAAAGGCCTAAAAATTTTTTTTATTTAAATTAGCCGAAAATCGCTTTTTGGCCACGATTCTAAAACATCGTTGACCACGCGCCGGACCAACTGTATCATTGGCAGTAACATTGATGGAACAATCACTCCATTTACCGGCTTTTACAATCTACACGAAGATTAGCAGTCGGTACATTCTAATTATTTATTTTTTAAGAATGTATTTTAGTTTCTTCTTGTTAAACTTCTTGTTGAACCTTAGGTACATATCCCAAGACATCCTCAGGGGATCGCGGGCAAAAGCTAGCATCTAACAAAGTAGATATTAGCCAGTTATAAGGTCTTCAATCTTCCAAGAATAAGAAAATAAACTTTCTTTTTGAAACTAATAATTTAAAGAGAAAAATCCAAACTTCGATTTCAAGTTCTAAAGTGCAAACTTTCAATTTCTTCTAAAGTAACTATCAGCCAGCTTTGCACAGCAAAAAAACTATTTGAAAGTTTGCCTGTAGTCAAGATAGACACGGTTGGATTTTTTATGAAGACGTCCGACGTTTGAATTCCCCAGTATAATGTTATACAATATATTGTAAAAATAAAGTAAATGTCTAAAAATTTAATAATATTGTTAAAACTTACTTATGGTGCACAAACATGGTCACTGACTGAAAAACAAAAGTCCAGACTCTGCCAATGGGCGATGGAACGTAGTATTTTAGGGGTAAGATGAATAGACAGGGTTCGGAATACAGACATGCGCTCTAAAAATAAGATTGTAGATGTAGGCGCATCAAGACTGCCAGACTCAAAATGGATTGGGCGGGACATGTGTGCCGCATGCAAGCGGATAGATGGGTCCACACGGTCACTTTGTGGGTATACCAGATGGGAGAAGACGTAGGGGTAAAGGAAGAGATGGCGGGTGACATCGAGGGTTTCTTGAGTGGATGTCAGCAAATTGCTCGGGATAGAAAGAGGCCTTTGCACAGTAGTTGGACACAACATCAAGCTATTAAATAAATGAAAACTGCGTAAGATAAACTAAATCGTTGAATTTTGATGTGAAAATTCCATTTCTTCTGCAGGAATCTGATGTAATTGGACTATCAAAGTTATGCGCAGTCTTACATACGAGTAGTAAACAAAATAAACATTTAATACACAACTATATAAGTGATAACCTCCTTCGCTTACGTCTGTTTGCGTCGATTTAAAAACAAACCATTTTGTTTTGCATTTCTACTCTGAGTTGCGACTGAAAACTGTCACTTTTAATTAAACAAAGTCAAACAAGAAAAGAACATCTAATTTCTAAAGGCACTCAGAATATCATAACGAGATGGAACTCAATTAATTTAAAGAGCATTTTAACTTTAAAAAAGAGATAATTAAAAATGTTAAGTCCGAATTCCCGCTAAACGTTCCCTAGGTATTCGTCGAGAAAATTTGACCTACTTTCCCAAGTTTGATGTTAAATCATTATAAAATATGCAGTGTGCATATGACCTCCGTCTCGCTAGAGTGATACTGGAATTGGAGGAACAAGGTTAGGAATAATTGGTTCTAGAACATGGCTTACAGTCTCGCAGAGAAAGCTGCGGATATTATATTTCTTAATTTAATTTGAATTTGCAAATTAGTCTTTGCCCAACAATGAGTTTTGACAGACAATGTCAGTAAAAAAATCTAGGTCGTTGATAAATACTACTTACTTACTTACTATACTATGAAAAAAAAGTACATAATTTTTTATTATTAATAAAAACCGACTACATGCCTTTTTATAACCCAGTGTCATTCTCTGAATCTAACTACACCTTTCAAACTTAAATCCATCCAACCGTTTAAATAGGTTTCAGGTATGTATTTAGGCTGCCGAGTGTCCTATAGAAATTTATATATGCTACGGTTTATGTATATGTACGCACTCGAAAAACATAACCCTCTTTCTGACGCAGTCGGGTAATGACGGTATATTGGTTTATATTGACTATTTTAGCTATTTTATCTCGATTTCGTATGGTTTTCGGCATCTTTGGGTGGATGCAACCAAGCGCTAGGATGAAGAAGTGTATTTGGTTGTTTTAAAGTTTTTCATGATAAAAATACATTATTGTAAAATAGAGAAAGTTTCGGCCACAAATTCGGACTACTTTAAACAAAGTCTTATTTAGAAAAACGGATGAAGGTAAGGTACATTTACAGGCTACCTGAATAAAAAACTTTTCTTGTTTATAAACTTTCAAAAATATTCAGACGTTACAAAAAGGTACTAAATACAGGAAAATTTCAGTTCCCAAGAAATATGTTTCTTCCTTTTTTCTGGGTTAAATTTCCTATCACGCTAAGATACGCACCGAGCTGCTGCCTATTTGTATTTACTGCGACACATAATAATAAACTGACTGGTATTTGTCTTAATTTCTTTGTTTTTATTGTATTTTGTTGTGTCTTTGTTTTTACAAATAAAGTCTTTATCTATTACTATTACTATCTATTTGTCTATATCTATGAGGGAAATGTTCAAAAAATTTCCTTTTTCAAATTGTGCTAGGTCTTGGATGTTTTTCCATATTATGAACTTATTTATTTATTTAAAAGTATAATATCGTTGAATTAATATGCCACAAGAAGTCTAAACTTACGTTAAGGCAAACTGAATCAGTGTGTTTTGTTCTTATCTATTTATTTCTACTCTTAAAGCCTTTTGTATACATCGAAAACACCGCTAAAATAATGAGAGCAGGGAGCTAAGTAGGACTAGGACGTAAGTATAACATTCAGAATTTTAAAAATTAAAAATAAGATATCGTCATAATGATGACATTTCAGCCGCACAACGTCCACTGCTGGACATAGACCTCTCCCAAAGATAGAATAAGATATTAAAAATATCAATAAGTAGGTACTTCATAAAAGTTTAACTGCATTTTGCCTGTGATTTTTGAATAGGTACTGGATTAGAATGCAGGGTGCATGCAATGACTTCTGTTGCCTTCCGACGGCATTAAAATTTCACAACTCTCTGTCTTCAAAATCTTCATAATTTATTTCACATAATATTACTGCGAAACGATGACCTGTCCTTCACCAACCTGTCTGGCTGGAAAGAGATAGAGCTCTAGGTGTCAGGGTGAGTATACACCGTCGAAATAATCTCATTTTAATTCGTCGCTTAAGGCGTTGCTTCGTTATTTATTCAGGCCGGAAAGTGCCGACCGACTCTTCTATAGTTGATATAGATATAGTGCTATCAGCGTATGCTGGCTTTTAATCACGGTAATTTCGAAGGAAAGTTTAAGCGGTTCCCAAAGTTTTTAATTTAATTTTAATCCCTTTTGGTTCCATCGCACATAAAGAATGAACATAAAAAATGTTTTCTTGCTAGTTGTTTCTCAATTACTAATGTAAAATTAACCTCATAAAACTTATAGTAACACACCTACCACTTTTTTCACTTGTGACATTTTATGGCAATTCAGTACAGCCATACATTAATTACATTCTCCAATACATATACTTACGACAAAACAAATCCAAATCAATAACTATATAAATATATAGGGAAATATAACACTGCTTAAGCAAGCCCCAAAGTAAGCTTAAATTTGTGTTATGGGATACTAACTCAACGATATTATATTGTATAATAAATACATATAGATCAAAGTAAGTAATTAGTGAGCAGAAAAAGGTCATATTCACACTTGCTCTGACCGGGGGTCGAACCCGGTATCTTCGAAAATGTTTTTAGACAGTTTCTAAAATCTGTCTAAAGAGTTGGGAACACGAAAAAGGCAAGAAAAATTAAAACAATGTGTTCCAGCCTTTTCCAGGTACTGACCATTTCGCAAAAACCGCGATGATTCGAAAGAAGGCCTAACAAAGGCAAGGCACCCTTTCTTTTTAAACGCCATCAATTCGGTCGGCGCCGAAACAATAGTGGCAAAAAGACTGGCTATCTCAGACAAAATGATTGACGAGGCCTGGAGGGGGCGCGGCGAGAGTGGGGGGGGGGGGGATCAGATAACAGATTATATCTTTTTGGAAGACGCGTGTTATGAAAACCTTGTTTAAGGGTATGACCAAATTGTATTTAAAACATTGCAGGATTGCAGGACACTCGGCCAGACACAATAGAAATAACAATTGAATTATGTCCACAGCCGTAAGTGTCCTGCAATGTGTTAAGTATGCTGAAATGGAAATATTTAGGAAATTATACCTACCAAAACCAGTAGAAAGTAAAAATAAGTAATTTTGCTTATTAATAAACTAACGGCCCGCCCTATAGTTGACATTGAAGGCTGGAAAAGATACATACTTACTCGTATTATTATACAGATATACAGGGACAGTCGGCGGCAAGTGACTTTCTTTTAAAGTATATATATATAAAAAAATACAGATTTTTTGGGATAAACTTAAATTTTTAATCTGGTTTGGTGGTACAAAAACTTGAGATTTGTTTCTTTTATATCGAGTCTCGACACCCAAATTATATTTACAACAAAAGTAAACATTTTTATTTAACCACAATTTTCTTTTTCGATAAGTTTGTCAATTCATACCTATCTATTTTTGCGATCGCAGTAGTACGACGATAAAATTTCGGGTGGAAATAGTGATTTATAAGTTACTTTTATCTCAGTCGATTTAAGAGCAACCCATTAAAATGTACTATGTTGATTCCGTTTTCCACCTTCTCGCCTATCGTTACACTTAACGTGGCCTTTAGGTCTTGTGGCCCTGAAATCTGTTTGCTTAGACCCGCAAGAACCAAAGTGCTTTGCCGTGCCTATTAGGGATAACGATGTGATAGTGTGCGTGTCGCAGTTGGATTGTATAATTCGCTGTTTGACAAAACCTCTAGCTATTTGGTATTACAGCTCGCTTATGTTACAGCCCCAAATGGTTTAGCTGGATTGTAGATATATGTTACGTTTAAAAAAACAGCTAACGGTTAGAATATGTGTCATGAATGTCGCGGCGCAAAACGAAAGATTGTAGATTAAATTCGGAGGTCTGCCACCTTTTTTTTTTTTTCAATTAAATACTAACGGTAAGGTAAATTCTTCACCGTCTACCGAAAGTAGCACATTTTTATCGAGAATCATCGTCAATGATTTCGAACTGATAATGATTGAGAAAAATAAAGCATATCTTCCGCTTGCCATATTGTTATTTCGACGCCCGCCTTCCAGCAAGATGGAAAAAAAATCATGTGGATCGAATGAAAGCTGTAAAAAAACCGTTACGCCATTGAGATGTCGGGTTTACAACTTTTCGATATCCAATTGCATCGAGTTGATTATCATTGTATCTTAAGTGTTCTATGATGTTGGAGCCTAGATTAAGTAGTAAGGAGTTGAAATGAGGTTTTATTTCCAAATGAGTGATGAAAAAAAGAAAGTATCATGTGTATGTTCATCATCAGTATGTTGTGCGAAAATCCGTTGCCCGGCAGACCTATGCCGCCCGACATATTATTTGATCGGTACTGCTAGTGCTTGACATCAATTTTGTCCTATCAATATTTGATTCACATGGTTCTTGATCGGCACTAAGAAGGTAAAATAAAGAATATCTTTTACCCAGTCCTATATTTTTTATATAATAAATTCCCGCTACGTCATTGAGATGTCACGTTTCCAATATTTCGAAATCCAATCGCATCGAGTTGATTATTATTACTTATTGGCAGTGTTCTATGATGTTTGGAGTCTAGATTACATAGTAAAGTTTGAACTGTGTGGTTTTATTTCCATGCCATGCATGGTTAAAAAATAAGGAACTCGTCATAAGTATATTAATTGTTGGATACTACACAGTTTTATTTAATAATGGTATCCTTATACGTGGTCCAATCGTGGAGTTAGCTATTTTGTTAAACGTAACACATTGACAATCCAGCTTAACGATTTCCACCTGTTTTACTAAACCGAGCTGTAATGCGAAACAGCTAGAGGTTTTGCCAAACAGTGGATTATGCAATCCAACTGTGTCATCTTATGTTTGACTCAGGATAATTTTCCCAACACGCAAACTCGCCGGCAAAAACTGATTTTTATCCATAACAAAATTGTTTTCCTTTTCCCGCTGAAGTCGTCAACAGATTTGCGTAGTTCGAGATGATAATAATTTGGGAAATAAAAAGGTCGTATCCCATCCATCTCCCAACCCTCGGGCTTGAGACGTGAGCTTATAGGTAAATAAATAAGTAACCAGGTATTTGAATTTTCCTAAATCGCTCTTCCATAGACTTTTGCTTTTTTTGTCTGTTAGGATATCTTTAAAGGGTTTGTATTTATTTTGTTAGTTATCCGATAGTCTACTTGAATACTGGCGTTTGACCAGGGTCGCAACACTCAAAGGTGATTTTTAACGGGTAAGTAATATAAGACAGAACAACAATATATATATTATTTTGAATAAATACCAACGAAATGTATAATTTTGGTCGGTATAATTATCAAGAAAGATAAAAATCATAAATCATACTTTTCTAACCCATAAAATCGTTTAAATAATAATTATTTAACCTAACAAACCTTTCGTATACATTTAAAGTCGTATAAAATTCTTGAAATCTATTTACGTTACGTATAATAAACTTTCTGTAGATATATTATTAAGCATAATAATCATTGCGTATATAAATCGATTAGTAGAAGATTCTTTATATATAATCATCATTAGATATAACAAACTTTTGATATAGCGCCTGGCAGTATGTTGCGGATAATTTTATTAAGACAAGCCAATGCAGAAGGGTTGAAAATAATATATCAATATGTCGCAATCACATAATTTAATTACTGATTACGTATTAACATTAATAGATAATTTCCTTCCTCAAATTTTCGTTTGTTAGCCATAAATAAAAAATAAGTGCAAAACGTTTAAAAGTACGAAATATTGTTATTTGTGAACTCTTATAATGTGATACTCTTACAATGAAAATAGACAAATCTATACATATAATAAAACAGTAAAAAAAGTGTGTCTGTACATTAAATATATTTCCAAAAAAAATATTGGGGGCGATGGAGACGTAGTAATAGAGTAAGAATTAAAAAAAAATGTCTGTCTGTTTGTCTGTTTGTCTGTTTGTCTGTTTGTCTGTTTGTCTGTATGTCTGTTTGTCTGTTTGTCTGTTTGTACACGCTAATCTCCGGAAATACTGGACGGATTCGAATGAAACTTTTTTTGTTATATAGCTATTAAGCCTGGGCAACATATAGGGTATAAATGATTTTGGAAAATGGAACGCCTGATGCAGAACCATAATGGTCCAGCTAAACTATAAGAGATATAAAAATGCAGCCTTAGTAAAAGTTGTTCAGCCTGATGAGCATTTTCCAGAGACATAAAGTCCACGCGAACGAAGTCGCGGGCTTCGGCTAGTCAATAATAAGTGAAATTAAATCTATATCATACATATAATAAAACAGTAAAAAAGTGTCTGTACATTAGATATATTTCAAAAAAAATATTAGGTCGAAGAAGATATAGTAATGGAGTAAGAATTTAAAAAAAGTCTGTCTGTTTGTCTATGTGTCTGTTTGTCTGTTATTACACGCTAATCTCCGGAAATGCTGGACGAATTCAAATTAAACTTTTTTAGTTATATAGCTGTAAGCCTGGGCAACATACAGGGTATAAATAATTTTGGAAGAACACCTGATGCAGAACTATACTGGTCTAGCTAAACTATAAGAGATATAAAAATGGTGCCTTAGTAAAAGTTGTTCAGCCTGATGAGCATTTTCAAGAGACATAAAGTCCACGCGAGCGAAGTCGCGGGGTGCGTATTGCTTGATATAATTACATTTTATATATTTACATTTTAATAACGTTCATAGGATATAATGTCAATTTGACATAATCATTATGGTATATATTTTTAATAGCTATAATATTCATTAATTTTTTATTATAAAAAGCATAAAATCATTATTATAACGTTTATGTACACTAAATATCACCTGTTATACAACTTGTGCGGTATACAGGCCAAAAAGTATATCATTCAAAAACTGTATTGTTGAAAAGAGATATCATTCAAAACATATACCTATCAAAATCATATTGTTTAGAAGATATATGACTTAAAAACCATACCATCTAAAAAGTATAGACAGGCAGACAGAAAAAAAATTTGGTTACACGTACAAAATGCGCGCATTTTGAACGTTTAACCAAACCATTTACTCGATTATTCGTTATTGACAAACTCAGTCTATCGTTATTTCTTTTCATATTTTATGTATTTTATCGAAATAACGTAACATCAAAGTTTTGTTACCACGTAAGTTTCAGTTTGCAAAATAGTTGAAATATTTAAAACGAGTGCTAAGACACTTCTATCCATTTTCCTGGGTTAGGGCAATCCTATAGGTTAGGTTATGTTAGAACTGCGACCAACACATGCACGAGCCCAGCGAGCGAAGTGAGCGTGCCGTGGCAGCGGCCGGCGAGTGCTAAGACACTTCTATCCATTTTCCTAGGTTAGGGCAAACCTATAGGTTAGGTTATGTTAGAACTGCGACCAACACACGCACGAGCCGAGCGAGCGAAGCGAGCGTGCCGCGGCAGCGGCCGGCGAGTGCTAAGACACCACTATCCATTTTCCTAGGTTAGGGCAATCCTATAGGTTAGGTTATGTTAGAACTGCGACCAACACACGCACGAGCCGAGCGAGCGAAGCGAGTTATTATGTGTACCGTTACATATTGAAACATGTTTTTATGAACAGTTTTATCGATAACTTAATATTTTATATGAAATGTTAGTTCGATATACCGTTTTTCTATATAAGAAAACCATTTTAAAATATATATTTTTTTAAATGTTGTTATTATAATATGAAACTGCGATGATAAACTATTCGTTTTATTAAGAAAAAAATGTATAAAAAATCGTGGAATAGTTTTCTGGGAAATAAAATTCGATGTCAAAAAAATCTGTATTCTAATAGACACCCATTTTTTATTTATTAGTCATATAAAAAATAAGTGCGTATAACAAACGAAAATTTGAGGAACGAAATCGTCTATCAATTTTTATACGTTCATTATGTGATTGCGACATATTAATGTATTATTTTCAGCCCACCTGCATTGGCTTATTGTAATAAAATTATCCGCAACATACTGCCAGGCGCTATATCAAAAGTTTGTTATATATAATGATAATTATATATTAAGAATCTTCTATTAATCGTTTCATATACGTAATAATTATTATGTTTAATAATATATCTATAGAAAGTTTATTATACGTAACGACCAATAGATTTCGAGAACTTTATACGACTTTAAATGTATACGAAAGGTTTGTTAGGTTAAATAATTATTATTTAAACGATTTTATGGGTTTGAAAAGTATGATTTACGATTTTTATCTTAATTGATAATTATACCAACCAAAATTATATATTTCGTTGGTATTTATTCAAAATAATATATATTTTGTTGTTCTATCTTATATTACTTACCCGAAGTCGCGGGCTTCGGTTCGTAAAAAATAAGTTAGTTATTTTTTTATTTCTTTCATACCTTGGGCCTGGGGCGAAAAATTTGGTTACACATTCAAAATGCGCGCGCTTTTTCTATGTGTAACCAAATTTTTAATACCTTGGGGCTTGGGCGGAAAATTTGGTTACACGTACAAAATGCGCGCGCATTTTGTACGTGTAACCAAATTTTTCATACCTTGGGGCTTGGGCGGAAAATTTTGGTTACACATACAAAATGCGCGCGCATTTTGTATGTGTAACCAAATTTTTAATACCTTGGGGCTTGGGCGGAAAATTTGGTTACACGTACAAAATGCGCGCGCATTTTGTACGTGTAACCAAATTTTTCATACCTTGGGGCTTGGGCAAAAAATTTTGGTTACACATACAAAATGCGCGCGCATTTTGTATGTGTAACCAAATTTTTAATACCTTGGGGCTTGGGCGGAAAATTTGGTTACACGTACAAAATGCGCGCGCATTTTGTACGTGTAACCAAATTTTTCATACCTTGAGGCTTGGGTGAAAACTTTGTTTTCATAGCTTGGCTATTGGCAAGATTTGTTTGTTAATAAAAAAATTGGTTAGTTTTTGTAGCCTTTATGTTATGACTTCTTTTTTTACTATTTTCTAGTCAGATTTTTTTACTAATCTAATCGTTTACTGACAAATTTAGATATTTTATTTTTATGTTTGCCCCCACTTTTGGGTATCTTATTCACAGTTTCTTTTATGTTATAAAATATCTTAATGGACATTGCCTACTTCTTTGTTTAAACTTTGCACCTTTTTAAACCTATCCTGGCTTGAGTTTTTTTTATAAGAAAATTAAAGTTTATGAGATTTCCCAAATTTGAATTATTTTCGTCTGCCTGTCTATACTTTTTAGATGGTATGGTTTTTAAGTCATATATCTTCTAAACAATATGATTTTGATAGTTCATTTATTAAACAAATAAACAATACTACATTGAAAATAAATAGGTTATAAAAAAAATATTTCTTCCAACGCACCACATTGAGGCAATGTACCCAAAATACTGGCAACATTTCCCCGCTGAATGGCTATACTTATACGCTGAGCAAAATAGCTGCCAGCTCTATGGTCACCAGTTGCCTCATTAAGGCGCGTCGTGATGTCCTTAAGAAATAATTTAGCTTCAGGACCCCATGGGCCCATTGTCTCTACTGCAAAGGGTAAAAATATATAATTATCGCTCAGACCCACGTATTTTCGTTTTTTGCTTGCCTCAGCCGAACATGCCGCTGCCGCACCCCGTGTCGAAGTTGAAGGCAAGTGTGAAGCTGCGAAAGTGTCCACACAAGTCGCATCCCAGACAAGACATTTGCCCTGTCTCCATGGAACCAGCGTCAGACCGTCAGGGCGCTTGCCATCGGAACGGAAGATCCCTTGTGGTTCCAAAACTGATGGAATTCCATATGTATATGTTTTGAATGATATGTCTTTTCAACAATATACATTTTGAATGATATACTTTTTGTCCTGTATACCGCACAAGTTGTATAACAGGTGATGTTTAGTGTACATAAACGTTATATAAATGATTTTATGCTTTTTAAAATGAAAATGTAATGAATATTATAGCTATTAAAAATATATACCTTAATGATTATGTCAAATTAACATTATATCTTATGAACGTTACTAAAATGTAAATATGTAAAATGTAATTATATCAAGCATTACGCACCCATTTTTAACGTGAAGCTAGTCGCATCGCTTATACTGACATAATTCGCATTTTCGCCTTTTCCCTCGATTGGTTTTAACGATCTACGCAGCAGAGAAGCAGCTGGTACACTCTTAGTTTTGTATTTCCTCCCAGATGTTCGTCTGGAAAGAATATCTATAATGTATAGGTATAATCGAATATTATTATTTTAAATATCCTTAGACCTACACGCTTATTTAGACTAATATTATTCGTATAAAAGATTGATTTGTTGTTTTTGGGTTTATGTGTTTGTTTGTAATGGATCAACTTAAAAACTACTATACAATTTTAAGCTTCTTTTACGTATAAAAAGCTACATTATCAACAAGTAACTTATTTATTTAAGTTTATTGCACACAATCTTTTGATTGATTACAATGGGTCAAACTTAATGCTAATGCATTATCTACCAGTTTGCCTTTGGGATATGTTGAGAAATTGTATAGCGATAAATAAATGAACTTATGCTATATTTTATCTTTAAAACTTGCAACGCCGCGGCAAAAAGCTAATTACATACTTGTCAACTTGTTAGAGAGAAAGCCGTATTAACAGAAAATATAAAAACACCCATGAACTTAAACCAGCATGTTGCAAAAGATTTAATAGCGAGATTACATTACATAGTGAACAATGTCGGTAATAGTCCCTGCGCTCAAATAGTATTACTCGAGGATCGTTTATCGTTAGGTCATTCTTATAAAAGTAACGTTCCTAGCGGACAGACGGGACTGAGGGAAACTTGAACAAGTTATTTCTTATGTTACACCTCGTCATAGCAAGCATACTATAATTTTAATAAAAATAATAATACGAGCCATCACGTGTCCCACTGCGGGGCAAAGACCTCCCTCCATCTTTTCTATTCACTCTTTAAATTTATCCAATTCGTCACGCCATCGCCCACTATAATTGTAATATATATAATATAATTTTAGTATAGTTAATATAACATTATAAATGCAAAACTATAGATTTTTATTTGGATAAATAATTACTAATTTTAAAATGATAAATACTAACTAAAATTAAAACCTTATAAACCTTTCCATTATTTTATATTGCAATGCCCTATGAGGGTTCATGTTGCACCTACTAATTTAAGAAATAACTTTGTAGTAAGGTTTAAAGCAATAATGTAAAAAGCAATGAATTGAATTGAAGTTTGTGTGGATGTTTGTACCGTCAAAACGACTAGTTTTCCTAGTAGTTCCTAGTTGCTTAAGGCTCCTCCCTGCGCTAGCGACCTTGAAAACACAAAAAAATTAATTTCTCTTTCTGTAAGTGAGATTATTAGAAACCCTCGTACAACTTTTTAGCTAGTATCCTGAAGTTTCATTAGAACCTCGAAAGTCATTGAAATACTATCCGGTTTAGAAACCTTTACAAAAAGAGTCAAAAATGGCCGTTTTTAGTATTTTTTGCAAAGGAAAATTCAGGGTATTTAATTTCAATGATTTTCGAGGTTCTAATAAAACTTAAGGATACTAGCTAAAAAGTTGTACGAGGGTTTCTGATAATCTCACTTACAGAAAGAGAAATTAATTTTTTTGTGTTTTCAAGGTCGTTAGCGCGGGGAGGACCCTTAATAGATTGTTACTTGGATTAACTCATACAATACTTTTTATCCTGGGAATTTGAGGTTCTTGTGGGAATGTCAAAAATGCGTCCACGCAGGCAAGGCCGCGGGCATTATATATGTATTTTATTTGAGATCGCCAATCGTTAAATCACGATCAATACTTTATGGCTAGTTTGCTAGTATGTATATGCGTGCTTTGTATATTTTTTAAGTAATCTAAAACTGAATGTGAACACTGAAAAAAAGAAATAGCTGAACCAGTCTTGCTACTTGCAATTTGGTTATTAGATGCCAAACTTTTCTTCTAATTAGAAGAACCACGTAGTTGCACGTAAAAACTACAACTTTTAATTTCAACACATTTTGATTACTAGAAGTATTACTAGCCCTGACTTTAGCAGTCACTCGATTTTGGTAACGTGTAGTAAAAATCTATGCTACTAGCAACCATTCTTTTATCTTAGTGTAACTACTTATTTGAGGTGTAACTTTATTTGTTTGTAGGTAACTGGTGCAAACTGCTCTCGCCGCAAAGTCTACCATTTTCCCGCATAGCCGTCAGCGGTTACAAAACCAAAGTTGCGAATCTGCATTCATTTGAAATGCATTGTTAGATTTATTCTGTGTAAAATTTTAAAACTGGATCTTTCAAAAGATTTAGATATACCTCTTTCTCTATCACAAAGTTTGTGTCTAGTGGATAGCAGGTAAATTTTCCTCAATGGCAATTAAATATTTAAAATGCGAAACTGTCATATATGGATGTATTTATGTATGTGTAAATGTTTGTTTCGTTTTCGCTTAAACGGCTGAACTAAGTAGAATTAAATTATGCCATGAACACATAGGATACCTTTCATGCCGGAAATTAGTGAGGTTCTCTTGGGATTTCTATAAAATAAATATACACGGACAAGTCACACAGATTGAGCTTGCCCCAAAGTAAGTTCGAGACTTGTGTTATGGGATACTAACTCAACGATACCATATTTTATGACAAATACATATTATTATATATATAAACATCTAAGTTCTAGGTCAATCTGAAAAAGGTCATTTACCATCGTGACCTGACCGGGAATCGTACCCAGGACCTCCAGTGTGACAGCGCGGCATGATGACCACTAGGTCACAGAGATCGTTTACTATTCTATTAACTCTTTGTCTTTTAGTTTTCAATCTTTCATACTTGCAATATCATTTGAAGCTCCTTTTATCAAATGTCATAAAATGTTGCCGGTGCAGGTGCAAGATATGAAAGATATTGTCGTAAATTTTATATGCTATTAAACTGCAGTAGCTAAGGGCTCATGCTTGTCAGTAATATAGAAATGTCACGGATTTTACGCCCGATAGCGCTCGGCTTTTGTCGCAGTTGTAATCCTAGGTTATTATGTACCAGGAGCGGAGATACCATAAAACTTGACTCCTTATAACTTGCCCTAGGGGATCTAATACATATGTACTTTATTTTTATTATTAATAAATTTAAAAAAAATATTTTCTCTGATTCTCATATTTAAGCCAAATCATTCACGGCTTGGTTCATAATTTTTTCAGCCGCATAACGTCCACTTCTGGACATAGGCCTTTCCCAAAGACTTCCAAAATGACCGATCTAGAGCGGCTTGCATCCAGCACCTTCCAGCGATTGGAAATTGTGCAATCACGGCTTCGTTGATTGCACACAATCAAACATTCATGAATAGTCATAATAAATACACACACACACCCTTATACACACAAATGTCACGTACGTTACTTATTGAATTCGATAACCACATATCGTCACTGTTATGTACTTATAGACTAATAGCAGTTAAAATTTCCAACTTCATATTCTGCTTTTCAAATGTCACAAGTCAGGCCAATAGTTCCGTTTATAATATTCCTCAGATCAATCTTACAGAACCGTGTTATCAATACTGCTAGTGAATGGAGTACGGTAGGAAATGTCAAGCGAGGCTGAGGGCGCACCGCAATTGATGGGTACCTTTGGGAACGTAATTTCAATATTAGAAAGATTCAGGTTCGGGAGATCAAATACTTAGTTAGATAGATAATTTCTAGAGCTTCTCCATGCTTTGGAAGGCACGTAAAGGGTCCCGGCTACCATTATTGTATGGTAGTCTTTAAGCTATGTCAGATGCTTTAAGGCAGCTTGAAAAATCTGATACCAGTGTTCGCCATATACACGAAAAAAAAAAACAAAAAAAGTTATAGATATTAAATACATTTTTAAGACGACAATAGCAAGGTTGCAGGAAAATCTTGGGTGCAGCCCGCTTGCAATCGATCGTGTTGGAAAACCTTGTGGAGGCTTATGTCCAGCAGTGGACTTCCTGTGGCTGATATGATGATGATGCTGGGCTATTAAGTTCCTCAATCAAATATATCTTTATTATCATAGGAGATTTATAATATCTCTTATTAATCGTCACTTTGTTTTGTTGCACAATAAAATTGTTGACATCAAATGTTACTTACAGCTAAGTTTACTGCCGCTTTCTAACCTCTAGTGTCGAAAAAGCGATAACAAACTGCACTGTAGAATTTTCTTTTCGTCAGCTCACAACTGAATTAATATTTAAAGTTAATGTAGACAGAGAATACATTTATTATGTCGTAATTTTAATTTAATTTTTAGAATGTCAACCTCAAATATAAGTATCCAAGTAGAAGGGTTACATTTATTCATTGCGTTACAAATAAAACAAAGTTCCTTTCCAACATGTGACACACTGACCGTAAAAACTTCATAAAACGCGTGCAGTGCGTGTTCACGTGAATAATGCAACGTACTCGCGTGTCAAGTATCAAAGTGGCTCCGTCGCGTGACACCCACTTTGTGTACTTCGCGTTACGGCGGCATGTAACAAGCGCTTTAGCGTTTCTCTTTCACGAAATACAACAGGTCTGAAATAGCACTCCCTTGGGGCTCGCACACTAGAGGAATTAAAAATTATAATTATTTTACATTAACTCTTCATCATCAGGTCTCCACTGCAGGAGCACGACCCTATCTGTACTACCAGAGCCATAAAAACGCATTAAAATCCGTTGCCTTGTTTTAGATCAAAGCGTACATACAGAAACTTGGGATTTGTCAACGAGCCGTGGAGTATAGTGTTATTTGAGTCAGACTTTTGGACCGCATAAGAAACACAGTATATGTTCCAAAACACAGATCAAGGAAGCTCTGTTTTATAGCTACTACGTTGTCTATTGATTAGTGAACAATTATATATAAGTCATACAGGGGTAAAATTGACACAAACCGAGAAATATATTTTTCTAGGTCGAAAAGGACTCATGACCTCAAAGATCTAAAAATGATAAGAATTACATAGCGGTGGTGGTATAAAACGTGTACCTAAAAAAGGGATGTTAACCCTATAAAGGGAATAAACAGACTAATTCATGTAAACAACGTTTACTATGGGATAATGAGACGATCAATGAAATCGCAAAAAAAAACTCCAACTCACACACACTAATCAGGAGTAGTCTTAAGTAAAAGTTGTTAACATTTACTTCCTTTTTGGGTTTATCCCCCCCTTTTCGTTACACGTTGTATATTACAATCGCTCTCAATATTTTCTTTTAAGAAAATATACAAGGTCCGAAATCCATCACACATCGCCCATCAGTGATTCTTCAACGGAACGAATGCCTATTACCTACCCAGACATTATAATCCATGAACTTCTCTTTTTTGTGTCAATTACCTAATTTAATATTAAAAACACACTATATTATAATGAAGTTAACAACAAAAATTTTATGCTAACTTTTATAATTTATGCAAACCGAATGGATATGGCGATGTTTAATTTGGCAAAAGGTTCATTCTAAATTGGGCGCGTCTGGCTCATATTGTAGCTACAAGGTAGGATTCTTAATTATGGGATATGGGAGGATAAGAAGGCAACAAAATATTTAATTTTACATCGTTTACATAAGGTGATAAACGAAGGCTGACAAAACCATCACTTTTTTATATATTGTTAATTTTTTTCACTACTCTATTAGCATGGTTGGTCAATATCAATCAATACGGATATACTTACAACTTTCCAATAACTCGAAGGGATATCTAATTATACTTATATAATTTTAATTTTATTCATTCATGTTCACTCCGAATGATAGATAGATAGAAGACAAACATTGCAAAACGAAACATGTAAAAACAACGTATTAAGAATGTATATCAATAACTTTGAAAATGTATAAAACTTAACACTAATATTAAATTAAATCTTCGCGCGAGGAAAAATATGACTTTTTTTAAAGTGTATCATTTTGAAAATTTATAAAAACCGAATCTACGAAAATAAATTATATGTATCAGTAATTATCGAAACTGCTCACAAAATTTTAAGAGACGTGGCAAGAACAGCCGGAAATCCGGACATCGGGAATTTGGACACACGAAAGAATTTTTTCCGAAGCTGAAACGGAGACACACTTCGCTCGCTCGGTCCATAAAATTCATCATATTACATAGGTGCTACATATTTCTAAAGAAATTTCCCCAAGCATACCCGATATAAAAATTATACCTATTCAAAACATTTGGGGCAACTTTGTTGTTTCCGAAAGGCCGGTTCCCAAGTAAAGTCAGATCGTAAGTATACTTCTTATTATAAAGGAATTCATTTAAAAATAAAGATGCAAAAACAAAACTTTTAACTTTAAAAACAAAGAACAAAAACAAACCCACAATTTTATTGCAAAACAAGACATGTGAAGTCGACTTAGTCTCTCCAAGCAACCAACTAGTTCCAGGAAAATCTTATAAAGTTGCCTCTGCAGTAAATCGAATCAAAGGCATTAGTCATTTAGCACTTAGAGTGCGGAAAGAACTAGTCTATCTCGGCCTTTCTTTAGAACATAAGTTCATATAATGATTTTTAACAGCATTATCATGCTCGGTTTATTATCCAAATTAAATCATGTGATTAAAAATTTACTTTGGATAATGATTTACGGAAACGTTTAAAATTGTTTAGATAACCACAGGTATGGATTAAACTTAATATTTTCTGTTATAACATTTGTCTTGCATTCTCTGTTTAAAATATATTTTTTTCTTTTACAAATGAAGTAGATTAAACAATTAAAAATTTAACAATTAAAAAAATACACCACAGATATGCTAGCCCCAAAGTATAAGTTTTTTAACCCTCTTATACTTTGGGGCTAGCATAATCTGTGGTGTATTTTTTTTAATTGTTAAATGTTTAATTGTTTAATCTACGAAAAAATTATATTTCAAACAGAGAATCGCATTTATCCGACTAACATTGACGGGTCCATTCCGCAAACGTCGGATATTTCCGACAAACAATGCTCGTTTGGCACATACCTTACATATCCATATTCGTTTTTGGTTGTAGGTATTTATTTTAGATTTACCATACCTCGCGCTGGGGGCACGACAAACGATATAAAGTCCAATGCAGTACTGCTACTTAATTATACTTAATTTTACGATAAACATATAGGTCGTATGTATAGGTAGAAAAACACCCAAGAACCAGGACCATTTGAAATTTTAAAAATATTTTAAAAAATTGAATTAGAGGCCTTTTTTCAACATACCCTGGCTGGGGATCGATCCAGAACCTCCGAGTGGCGGAATAGCGTGGTCACGGAGGTCGTCATTAATAAGGACCTTATAATACTTGACGTCATATCATCTTTACCGAATCATATATAAAACGAACAACGAGAACAAATTTTTAACAACGGCGATTTATAACAATAAAAGGAGGGTCCTTGCCTATTGTTAAAGTAAACCTATAGTTATAATGGAAGTTCACGAGATCAAAATTTCCTTTTGTATTCGTTGGAAATTCAACAAAATGGTTGGGAATGTTTTATCGCAATTTTACGTCGATCCATTCGTTTATTAGCATAAAGATTAGAAGACAAATTGTTAGTACAAAAATCTTTCCACTCCCAATTTCCACCCTAGGCTCTATCCACACAGTAAGGGATAATGACGTGAAAGTGTTATAGTTCTCTATAATAGTATGCACGTAAGAGAGCATGAGGCTTTTAACCCATTGACCGCTATGGATTCCAGACACAATAGTAAAACAATCAAGGTGTATCAAAAATTATACACATGGCAATGAGCGTGTTAAATCAGTGGTGAGAGCATATCAAGCATGAACATGGAACACTTAACAACAATGACAAATTTCTAACAGCAACAGTATGTCTTAGAAATAAACCGGCATTAATTTAGGCAGTTCATAATGCAGCATAATTCACTGCGTCATCAACAGGAGACAAAGCATTTGTCTCGACAAGGGTAGTTGTATCGCATAATAGGTCCACCGAGGAGCTTACAACTCACTGGAGTCTGCACTGAGCAGTAATTTTAAGGATTAACTACCTTTCTTTCTTTCTTTCTTTCTCCTCACCTTATCCCACTTTACGTGGGGTCGGGACAGCATGGGAGTCTTTTCCATTTTCCTCTATCCTTTGTCAAGGCACTTGTTTTAGTCCATATCGTCCTTAACGCATTCCATTTACCGTTTCTTAGGCCGTCATCTGTTTCTATCCATTAATCTTTAAATTTAACATCTTTAGGATTAACTACCTATGTAAATGATATTGTGTATTTAGATACATAGATACAATAAGGCGTTTGTAGTTTTTAGCAGTAATTTTATGTCGTATCTTTTGTTCTGTTTCATAGTTCTAGCACCAATTAAAAAAAAAAGGATGTATTATCATCTAGGATCGGATAAACATCTGGTTTTACCCCAGTCGGAACCGGTAGCCAAATAATGAGACTCGGAAAATACTTGCGCCATATATTTGTATGGATATTTATCATACCTCAGTTCCGATTACGGGATCAGTCTTACGTCGTTATTAACAGATAAAGTAATCTGAACTTGGAAGTATATTTGAAAAATAAATAGGGATGTGGACTTAAATTTTGGTTCATTCAATGATAGATTATTTAAAAATATGGTATAGGTATTTTTTCTTTTCTCTGATTAGCTAATATTTACGCGGATACAGCGCCTTTAAATTTTGCGCGACGTCACTATCTGCTACGATTTTTAGCCAAACGTGACGTAAATCACCCCCACTCCGAAACTTCGAAGCGCTATTACTTTGTGAATTATTACAACTTTCAAAACGAAAAAATTAGTCCTTCATTTTTGGATAATCTAGTTGACGGACTCAATAAAATAATATAGTCCACATCGAGTGTAAGCTCCATTCTGATATCTGTTTCTTGGCTGCGCATAATAGGGCCAAGCTCTCTCAAAATTCTGTCTCATTGTTGGAATATGACAGCACAGTTATTGGATATTAATTGTGCTAATATTGCACTTTATAATGGGTTTCTTTATTAATGTTGGTTTAGTCTAACGTTTTGCAGTAAAAACTTTATTCATTTAATGATATTGTCCTAGTTCAGTGAAAAAAGAAATGTAAAATAATATGATATTAATAATATTAATGATAATAACTGGGAAGACAAACGAACATTAGTTTTTTCAGTGCTAAATAAGCGAAATTCAATTAAAATAGAAAATCTCTGATATTCAACTTAATAGAATCGCGCAATTATTTACAAAGTCTATAATTTTCCTATTATTCCATTGTTTCTTAGGGAATGTTGATTACAATTCCTATTATGAAAAAAAAATGTTTGAAAATTTTCGCTATGGAAAGAAATACCTTTCAATGTATTCAGAATGAAACTTGCAGAATGAA
Source organism: Acrobasis consociella (assembly GCA_963555685.1). Taxonomy (NCBI): domain Eukaryota; kingdom Metazoa; phylum Arthropoda; class Insecta; order Lepidoptera; family Pyralidae; genus Acrobasis; species Acrobasis consociella. The sequence continues at coordinate 6,819,410 of OY743122.1, read as the reverse complement.
ATCCAAGTTCAGCTTTTTCCCATAGAATAAAATACAAACATTTAATAATATAAAAAATAAACGATTGTAAAGTGGCTGATAACAATACAGAGGTTGTATTATGAATACGATAAGATAGCCAATATTATAAACTTACAAATATACTTACCATGATTATAATCTTTATTGCAAAACTTGTTAGGCTTGTTATTACTGCGATTGTAGGGAATGCCATATTATTATTAACTTTTTAGTAATAAAACAATTACCCATCTTGTTTAAATAACGCCGTCACTTATGGTGCCGTGTGGGTTCCGGCAGAGTAGAATAGGACCACTCCAACTCTTCGCGTGGATGTCGTAAAAGGTGACTTCGGAATACAAGCTAAACAAAGCTTTTAAACATCAATAGGACCTCTCCAACCCGTCTGACCAGCGTGGAGAGTGTAGGCTAATACCTCTGGCTGCTCTGGCTAAGTATGGCTCTAGTAGTACAGAGTGGGTCGTGCTCCTGCAGTGGAGACTAAAAAACCTGATGATGATGTTTAAATAAATAAAATAAAAAATAAAAACAAAATAAAATATCTTTATTTCGGACCTTTTTTGTCCATAGAAGAATTATATCATTACACTAGTCCTCTAGTTTAAATAAGTCCTATTATATTTCTTTAACCTAAAATTACAGCTTATTGCCTTTTTATTGGGATGAAAAAAGTAACTTTTCATTTTATATGTCACATTAATAATACGTTAGCATGTTTAAGTGTGAGAACCCTTATCTGTGTGAAGAGGGCCCTTTGTGCATATGGCGGTATTAATATGGCAACGGAAAAATATATTGAAAGAGGGGTATTAATAAAGTAAGGGCCCGCCCCGTGCCAACCTCGTTTAATGTCAGTTTAGTTACGTAGGTGTGGATTAAAATGACTCTTCTTTTTTTGTTGCAAAAATAAGTGTGTATTTACGTTTATTAGTTCAGACGAGCGCTTAAAATTATTAGTATAAAATAGTGGTAGGTGCCTAATAATGTTGCCGCTCTACTATCGATAGCCTATCGACAGCCTCGACTTCGATAGTTTAAGAAAAACCAATAGTATCGATTGTATCGATAGATCTTTTAGTGCAATACTATTGATTGATAACTAACAATACTATCGATAATATCGAATGATGACGGAAAATAAACAATTGATAGTATTGCTTTTAATTAATCATTCATCAGTTTTGAACGATCTATTGTTACTGGAGTCGACGACAATCAGCGACATTCTGCAAAATTTTGTCCCAGTTACCATCTGACATCTGTCGCCGCGACCGAGTTAGAGACTGTCGAGTCACCGACGGTCTGCGACAGTCTGCAAGGTCGAATGTCGCCGATTGTCGTTAACTATCGCCATCTGATGCCGTCTGTCACTATCGTGAACTGTCGCCTACTGTCGCTGACTGGCTGTGACAGAACGTGCAAATGCGTGAAGGCCGCGTCGCGGACTGCCAATAAAACAATGTCGTCAACGTCGTCGTCAATGTGTCGTTACTCTCGCGAATGCATCCATTATTATCTTACTACCTTCCATGACGGTCTGAAAGAACAGAAAAATCGGGAATTACTTACTGCTTCTCTTTTCACGCAAGCCAGTCAGTGAATGGGTGAGAATCTGATTCATGCCAGTAGGTGATGTAGCTAGCAATCCATCACATCATATTTTTATTCCCTTTACAACCTTCACGCCCACTATCACACTAAAAGTGGCCTTTGGGTATTTGGCCCCTAGGCTCTGACAAAAAGACGTGACAGTCTACAGTAATGGTCGTAATTTACCACTGTTACTCTCGCGAATGCATCCCACGTTCATTTGCGTAAGTAATATTTATTATGCATTTATTATTTACCGCGTAAATTATTGTTAAATACCGAATTTCCACTGCCAACATAATTTATGCATGTAAATGTTTAAATAATTGTTTAAGTATATTTTACAATGCTTTAAAGCCTTGTAAGGTATACATGGTACGATTTAAAATTTCAACACGACATTTTTTAGGGTTCCGTAGTCAAACAGCCAAACAGACACTTTCAAAGTGGAAAAATCTGTCCCTGACCCCTCCCTGTAACTTCTACAAACGGAGAATGATAAAACTAAAAAAATATATGATGTTCATTACCATGCAAACTACCAGCGAAACTTGGTTTGAACGAGATCTAGTAAGTAGTTTTTTTTAATACGTTATAAATCGTAAACCTTGAATTACCTTTCATTAAATCAACTCAAATATAAAAATATAAGAAAATCATACAACAAGACTTATATTATGTTACTTGCTGCTACAGAACCCTTCATGGCCGAGTCCGACTCGCACTTGGCCACTTATTTTATACATGAATTTTTCGGGGTCCAGTGGGCGGAGTCCATTTGAAAGGAAACGGTGATATCATTTAAAAATTTGTCTTGTGACCAAGCCCTTGATAGCCCTTTAAACTATTAAATGAACTACTTTTTAGTTCAAAGTGATAACATAACGCTTTTCTACGCACATTAGCCAAAAGCGGCCGTTTTTCGCAAATGAGCGTATAAAAGCTTAACGTTTAAACTGTAAACAGTAGTTCAAAATAGTTTTAAGGTTTATCCAAGGTTTGGTCAAGACAAAATTTTAAATGATATCACCGTTTCTTTGCAAATGATTTATTTTAAATGGGGGCGCCACTGGACTCCTAAAAATTCAGGTATGGCCTTAAGTAATTTTTATTAATTTTATTTTACAAATTCTAGCTTAAGTATGTATATGTTACCGGAAATGTGTGTAATCTGTCATTGTATACAATTCCTAGGAAATGTATATAATTCCTAAAACCGCCCGGAACTGTGTGAATTAATTTATATTAGACACATTTCCTAGGTAATATATACATTTCCTAAGTAACTGTCGGAAATGTATAAACGCTCTAATTGGTACCAAGAACGGTATCATCATAACGAACCTACCCTACACTCCGCGGCAAAGTTGTTTTTGTGTATGTATTAGTTTCGCCCTAAGCTAGAGTCGCTCGCTCCCGTTATACTCATTTTATTCGTAGAAAGCATTCGTTATAAACATTTCCTAATACGATTTTGGAAATGTATACAATTCCTAGTAAATTTATACATTTCCTAGAATATGTGTGTATTAGGTATTGTAAACAATTCCTAAGTTTTATATTTTCCGTTAACATATACATATTTCATCAAATGACATGACTATGAAAATAGTTGCTGTTGATTTTTTTTCTTCGTGCCTACAGAGCTTGTATTGATTTTATGTCAATGTTTGGCATCTTTGGTAACGGTAGCGTAAAGATATATTTTTACGCCCCACAATTATTACACATAAGAAAATCTCAATGTTTTAACTTGAAAAAAAAATGTACTTTCATTTTTACCCTTTGTACTATAATCAGTTTTATAAATTCAATAAATCAAATTGTTTCTATAAATTGACTGACTTAACCTTACAAAACGACATATTGATCAAGTATTTAGGTATGCATTACCGATGTTATAACTTTGGTAGTATTTTCTCACCATTTCTTATTTCATTATTTATTTTTATTACTTTAGTACTGCATCTTAAATGGCTAAAAAGAATATAACAAGTACAATACAATAATACAGCACTGCAAATATTACATTACAGTCACCAGGAACCCCATTTAAAATAGAAAAAGGGGTGAAGCAAGGCGATCCGCTTTCCCCTAGATTATTTACAAGCACTCTCGAAGAAGTTTTTAGAAAGATGTCGACTCTGTGGGAAACCCAGGGGATATTGATGGGCTCCAAAAGGCTAACCAACTTACGATTCGCAGACGACATTGTGCTTTTTGCTTCAACCCCTCAAGGTTTACAAAAAATGCTTGAAGACCTAAGCAGGGCAAGTCTTGAGGTTGGGCTTTCTATGAATAGATCTAAAACGCAAGTTATGACCAACAGCACGAAACTAAAGGTCGAGGTTGATGGGCAAGAAATACAATATGTCGATGAGTACATATACTTGGGCCAGGTAGTCTCCTTCAGCAACCGGCAAGAAAAAGAAATAAACCGCCGCATTGACAATGCTTGGAGGAGCTACTGGTCCATGAAAGAGCTGATGAAGGGTGACCTTCCAATCTCACTAAAGCGCAAACTCATCGACATGTGTATCTTGCCCATCCTAACTTACGGTGCTCAGACCTGGTCATTTACCGAAGAGCAGAAGTCCAAGCTCAAGATTTGCCAAAGAGCGATGGAGCGAAGTATCTTAGGCGTCACGCGGCTGGATAAAGTGCCTAACACAGAACTTCGTTTAAAAACGGGAGTTGTAGATGTGGGGCACAAAGCCGCCAAGTTAAAGTGGGATTGGGCAGGCCACGTATGCCGGATGCACCCAGACAGGTGGACCAAGCTAGTAACAGAATGGATTCCTGCAGATGGTCGTAGGAAACCGGGCAGGCCTAGAAAGCGTTGGAGTGATGACATCAGATGTTTTGAGAAGAATTGGTCGCAGGTCGCACAAAATCGGGATAAGTGGAAAGATATGGGGGAGACCTTTGCCCAGCAGTGGGACAATAAAGGTTAATAAAAAAAAAAAAAAAAAAAAAAAAAAAAAATACAATAATAAGCAATATACAACACAATGATAGAATGTAGAAATATAATTTATTACTGTCGGAAGAAATATACTTTTTCCGACCTTCTCAGGTCGACAAAAAAATGTGTGTAAGAAACGTAATTAAAGAAAAGCTGAAATAGGCCCAATCAATTACACTGCCATGATAAAGCTAAGGCATCGCAATAAATCAGTGTGATTGATTTGTAATCAGTCCTATCATGAGGAAATAGACCATAATAAAAACAATATATAGGTGGGGTTTTGAGTTTTTATTTCAACTTCATTAAACTTTTTTTGAAGTTCTGCCAACACCCCGTTGTAGATTTTAACTATAAATCATTGCATCTTATATTATCCATTGGGAATTGAAAATCAACGGAACTGTTCTTTGTTTGTTTCTTTGTTTCTTTGTTTGATGAGGAAACAAACCCTAATAAAAACGATGCCTTAATATGGTCTCGATTTTTTTTCAACTATTTTAATCGTCTGATGGTAACTTGTTTCAGAAAAATAGGATTTAGAAAGTTTTTTGATATCCGTCTGAAGTTCTTACTACTACTAATTGTTATTTTCTTTCTACCAGAAACCACAGAACAGAAAAAACTAGTTTTCTGAATGGAATATTTGAGATTGTGTAGCAACATTTCTAGCAAAAACTATGCCTCAAAAACTTGCAAATGTCCCTGTGCCTTCTTGTTGAGGTCCGTCAACTTTCCTAACAATAACTTCATAAAAATAGACTATTTGGACCCAAAAGTTTCTGAAAATAACTTATCCTCGTCCGCTAGACTCGCGATGATAGTCACCTGTCAAAACACAGTAAACGACTTCAAGTTTTTGCGGGATATACCTAATCCTAGCGCTGTCCAGTCAGCTATATTCAGTTATCGAAGCATGTTCCCGTTGGAATGCCGCCAAATTGGCTGCTTCATAGCTACTGCTGGTGCATAATTGTTGAACTGATGTGGGAAGTCTAGAGCGATGGATTTTTCTTTTTTTTTTCGTACCAGTTAGTTTTTTTTTTAAATCTTGACCTTTAATTCGTTTCAAAGATATAACAGAAGATGATTTTTAGTTTTTGTTTATTTTTCCGTATAGGTAAGCTGCAATTGTTCTTATTCAATTTTTTTTTATTTTTAGATAAAAAATCGAAGTTAAATATAATATATCAATTTGTCAGGTTTGGCTTGTTCTGTTTTTAAGTGACCATTCAAATTCTTAAACATGGTAATAAAATAAAAAATACACTCACTACTTGGTACCTTACAAAAGTATAGAGGGAAAACAATAGCAAACCAATCTAATAAAAGTGCCACAAAGTTGTCGTATCTTTTTCCCTCCAAGAAGAAGTGAATGCGAAAGCAAAGAAAAATCCACTTACATCTAGCTTAAAATAAAAACAATGGTGTAAAAATTTTACCGTTGCTCCCGCCGAACAAAAGGTGGGAACTTACCTGCAACAACAAATAACAAAAGAAGCGTTAGCATTTTCAAAAATCGATACCATAGACGAGCGAGTATCGTTATTTTCACGGAACCCTCGAAAAGAATAATGAGCGCAGAAAAGCCCGGCTTAGTCGAGAGTCATCGATATTGAGCGACGCTACATAATAGTCCCGACTAACGACCTCATTAAAGAGGCCAATGCGCTACTGCAGAAAACATTTATTAAGGTCTAAAATGCCTCAGCAAGTTTCACTCTCACGGATTATTAATTCACTCTTTTTACATACGCGATCAAAGAAAAATAATCCGTAAAAACGTCGTGTGAAATACTTGTATTTGAAATCACGCCCGTCTCTGTGGGACGTACGAAATATAAGTCGAGTGTGGGGATGAAAAATCGACGAGTTATCTATTTCACTGTTCTGTGGGGAAATGTTATATGATAGTCATTGATTTTGGGGGAATTGTAATATGTGTGTTGTGTTCAGAGAAATAAAATATAGGTATAAGTTTATTGTCCATAAAATGTCCTAAATGCAAACTGCTTTGATCGGTTGTGTTTGACCTCTTGTGAGAGGCATATATGTCCAAAAATGGACGTCGTGCGACTAAAATAAAGATCTTTTAAACTGTATGTCTGTTGTTTGCTTTTGTTTGTTGAGTATAAAGTACTCTTAAAGAGTAATTACGATTGATTTCTATCAAATGTTAAAAATTATTATTTCATTTTTATACCAAATGGTGACATCTTACTTTTGTGAGAGGTATTTAGGCCCAAGTCACACTAGCGACGAGTCGAAGCGACGCAACGCATACTGTTTCCAACGCGCGACGACGTCTAGCCACAGGTCTTGATTAAACATATGCACAATATGAGTATATATAAGTCGCAAGGAAGTAAAAAATGAAAATTTCAATACAACCAAAATAAAAATAAAGCCCTCTAAATATTTCATCACTGCTGTCAATTAACTTTGAGAGGATTATAATCTCGAACAAATCGACTTTAAAAAAAACGTTTAAAAGTTTTAATTAAAAAGTTTATTTTATGACGGCACTTGACTTTTTTGTGGGCAAGTTTCAGTGAATTATGGAGTATATAAAAAGTAAACAAGTGAACACTCGTGGCGCAATTAAAACATGTTTTGTAGCAAAATGGTCCGAAGCAATTCTGGGCGGGTCGCGCCCTTACGATTTATTGCCTGGGAAACAAGAAATTGTGTATACGTCCATTTAGGGCTGCAAAATTGAATTCGTACACAGACCTACTTTTTTAATTTTTTGTGAGTAATGAAGAGAGAAATGTCAAAAACTTTTTGTTTTTTGCAAAGTCCCTGTGATATATGAACAATACTAAAAGGTGACGATTTCTATTGTTTTTTTTAAAACAACTATGTAAAACATTTCTAAAAAGTTATTCACAAACTCAAATTATAAATATCGTCATCATCATTTCAGCCGCATAACGTCCACTGCTGGACAACTGACAATTTAAATATGAATAAGTACATACTTAAAGTACTTTAAATTATTTTAATCATAGACTTCAACTTCATTCATTTAAACTTTATTGGACAAGATAAGAATGTATAATTGGCAGACCTAAAAGTCATATGGCATTCTTTCTACCATTTTAAATCATTCACCATCATCGTCAGCTTTCTAGGATCGCTCCTTTGAGCCAGATTTAAACACAACTCTCATCTTATTTAAATAATTTTACAAATTATATACAAGCTAGAAAATATTTCCATCAAAAACCTTATTCTTACGTGACATTTAAGCATTGGATACCTAATTATCAGTTACTTTCTTTCTATTTCACAATAAAATTAGGGACACAAACTTCGTCTCTCGGTACCACCGGTGGAAAACTCGAAATTAAATTATCTCTGGTAGAAAAAGCGACGGAGAATGTTATCTTTGGAAATTATTATAAATATTACAGTCGCGAATTTTCCGCCAGTGAAATTCATTTTTAATAAAGAAAGTAGTCCGTGGAAAGATAATAATTAAATAAATGACATTATGCATAACTATACAACATTAAATAATTAGAAAGTGGCAGTAAACTTAGCTCAAAGTAACAATTTGACATCAAAAATTGTGCAACAATTTTTTATTTTTATTTTATTTGAAAATTCAATATAGTTCTAATATCTGCGTATATAAGCATTAGGACTTAAGGGGATGCATGAATTTTCCGGGTTTCAGTGCTGCCCCTTTTTGAAATAAATCATTTGAAAGGAAACGGAAATATTATTAAAATTGTGTCGTGACCAAGCCTAGATAACCCTTCAAACTATTTTATGAACTACTGTTTATAGCTTAGAGTGAGAACGTGAAGCTTTTTTACGCATATTAGCTAAAAGTAGCCGTTTTTCGCAAATGTGCGTAGAAAAACTTCACGTTCTCACTTTAAACTGCAACACCTATTTCGGGTGATTTTCAGCTTTTAATTTTATAACATGCAGCTGTTATCCGCGGCGTTGTCTGTGTGGTCAGCGGAATTTGGGTACATCACATTTTCGGATTTAAATTACGACCCCCTATGTGCTACTATAGCATTACTTGGCCATAGCAAATAAAGGATTTGGCCTACATGCCTTTCATCCCATTCCATTCAGCTGGTTTAACTTGAAAGTAGAACAGAAATCCATGCATATACCTATATATAAAAAACCATGCAAAAATTATAGTCTAGGTAGCAGTCGTCGTAGCGCTGTCCCTAATCGCGGGACGTCGAGCAACAAGATGGAAAGCATCCTGTTCCGGTCGCGTCCGCAGTTCTTTGATAACAATAGAAATATTCAAACTAATTTTTAATTTAGTATTTGCTAAAGAGATAAAAAGTAAGTTACGTGTGAATTAGTCTAAGGTCCAAATAAGAGCGTTGACACCTTGTCCCTGATCGCAGGCCGTCAGGCAACAAGCTGGCTCCAGCCACAGCTAACTACTAGTGTCTCTGTGAGCTTTAGACCACGCGAGTCACCCTCAACCCGTACAAGTTCATCGGATATTTTTTGATTAAAACCAACGTGAGATACACTCATTATTAAATTTAGTAAACGGATTACTCAGTGTGTCGCGAGTCGGTGCGGTGTACTGGCCTCTAGTCACATTCGCCCTAATGAAGACCTCCGGATGAGGTCGAAACATGTCGGCAGTAGCTTACTCTATACGTGAGTAACCCGTTTACTAAATTTATCGGATATCATTTTTCAAAACTAAAAATGGACTTAAACACCAGACTACAGAACCGAATTCGATTAAAGTTTTATGGGACCACTTGACAAGACACCTTTAAAACAAAAAATAATTTTCCACGTTGGTCTAGGTAACTTCGAATAATTGGTGAACATACTTAAAAAAAAGATTCTGACGAATTGATATAACCTGCTCCTTTTTTGTAGTCGGTTAAAAAAGTTCTTTGGACAAAAAGTAACGTCTTAATAAGTGTATCTATTAAAGGTGCCGACCGGAAAGAAGTCATAGTAAACTAAAAAAATATTTACAAATAAAAAAAACACTAATTATCATTGGAAAATTTATTAAGATAATTTAAATAATACAAACCTATTAATATTAAATTAAAAACTAAATATAACTAAGTATAAAAAAATTTTGAAGTTTATCGGATTAAAAAAAGATGTTCAGACAAAAAATGTTGCATGTTAAGAAGAGAAGGAACAAAGTTTTATGACATTTATAAAAAAATTTTGTTACGGTTTAAATGTTTTTAAGTTTTCAACCACCATATATTCGCCATTTTAAAATATTTCAAAATACTGAATCGACAAAAAGTTCTATATCATTTTCGAACCTATTTAGAAAATTTCACAAGAATCGGTTAAGAAAGGCGACCTAGGAGCGAACAGACTGACAACCGAACACGGACAAAACCAATCTCTAAACTGAGACGTTTCGCTCGCTCAATCAATAGTATATAAATTTAAATTATCATTATAAAACCATTGGATAAAGATAAAAGTGAGTAACAAGTAAGACAAATATCTAAGGTCCAAATAGAAGCGTTATCCCTGATCGCGGGACGTCGAGCAACAAGATGGAATGCGTCCTGTTCCGGTCGCGTCCGCAGTTGATAACAATAGAAATTTTGTCTTTAGACGTAATTAACTTTGAGGATAATTACTTGCTTAAATAGTTTTTTACACTACTTAATAACATTTGAGAGTTATACTAAAAACACCGTGTGGCAGAGTAGAATAGGACCACTCCAAGTCCTCTCGAGAATGTCGTAGAAGGACACTAATAGGAAATATAAGTTAAACAAAGCTTATAAACATCAATAAGGCCTCTCAAACCCGTCTGGCCAGCGAGGAGAGTGTAGGCCAAATTCTTTTGGCTAGTCTGGCCAAGTATGGTTCGGATGGTACAGAGAGGGTCGTGATCCTGCAGTAGAGACAAAAGTACGTGATGGTGATGATGACTAAAAACATAAATAGTAGTAAAAAACATGTAAAACTGCAAGTAAGTGAGTAATAACTAATATAGGGGGACATTGAATATCTAAAAAAAACAACAAGAAACCAAGTATTTTTAAACGTATGTGATATAGGACTAAAACATACACTGCGTGTAAATCACACACCTAGATTTTTATTCTTTTATAGTGCTTTAGTTTAATTAAATTTTAAATGCAAGTAATGATACTTTTACAGAACAAAACCCTTTTCACTATATTATTTCAGGTGCACCGATTTTCCTGCCATATGCATTAAAATCTGCACTTTTGAAATTGGTGCATTTACTTACTATATACCTATGATATATCGTTAATAGGCTGAAAAACATCGATTGACTATTGGGAACATTTATCCGTAAAACTATAAATTAATTCTGATGTATGTACCTACATATCCTGCCCTATCTCAAAACAATAATCAGGTAACTTGAAGTGATGTGAATAAGAGTGGACCGGATAGCATTTAGGGATTCCGGCGAAGTGTGATACAATTTCACGTTAGGGTTGTCAATTGTCCCGCCCAGGGATGACCCGAATGTCGAATCCTTGTTCCCGGAACTAAAATGGCAATGGCAGCTGGGGACGGAATTGCGGATCTTGATTGCTCTTTTGTGTTGTTAGTTTGATTTTATCGGTACCTATACAATATCATTTTCTTAATACACAATAGAAATATATATCTTTACAATTAAATGGTTTTGATTAATATAAATTCGGAAAGAAAATAACATATTAAAATAATTTTCTAAACTGATACTAGTACCATCATCAGCATCCTATAGTGTTTGCTTCTCTGTAAATAGGATTTCACTACCTTGACATACAGCACAATTTATGTAAGTGATAACCTACATTTCTTCCCCATTTAGGCCCAACGCAGACGATAGACTAATCCCTGCCGCACTTTTTAGTCTGTGATAGTCTGTGAAAATAAAACGTATGGAATCATATAAGAAGAAGGAATCATACGCAGTAAATACATGACGCGCGCCGGACTTTTTGCGCGACGTGTGCGTTGCTGCGTGTGATTCCACACGTTCTATTTTCACAGATTTCAAAGATTATACTGTTTTTAACCCCCGACAAAGGTGTATAAGTTTGACGCTAACGTCTGTCTGTCTGTGTGTCTGTCCGTGGCATCGTAGCTCTCGAACGATCGGAACGATTTCGATGCGGGTTTTTTTAATGTAAAAGCAAGTTCCCTTCTTGAGTTCTTAGCTTTATGTTTGATAAGATAAAAATCAGTTTAGCCGTTTAAATACTATTGGGGTTTAACGCTTGAAAGTCGGGGTTTTTTAATTTACTAGGCAAATAATAGGTAGCGCTACGGATATCAATTCCACTTAACATCGGTTGGTATATGTAGTTCTGCCACTTATCACTAGAGGGTGTCGTTAGGGGTTTTTTAATTTGCCTGGCGAATAAACTTGTTAAAAAAAGTAAGAAAATAACTTTTTTTTATGTTTCTCGTGTGTACAATAAAATCGTCAGGTTTTTCAAACTGCTTACATCTGCATCGGCTTAACTGCCATACAACGATGACAGCTAAAAGCCTAAGCACACGGCGCATTTTAAACGCGCAGACGACGCGAAGAAGTCTAGTATACGCGGTTAAAACGAGATTCGAACGCAACCTTGTAACCTAAGCACACGGGGCGATCAAGAAACGCGCTCGTACTGCGCGTACACGTAGTACAGTGATACATATGCGCTGTAATCGCGTAGCTTTCGCGTTTTGATGCTCTGTCCTTAGACTCAATAGTACAATGGCGTCAGTTGACGTAAATATAAAGCGAATCTTTTGGAAAGACCCATAAAGCGGTCAGTGTCGAAAGGTTCCATTTTTAACCAAAATATACGCTCAGCGCAGATCACAATACATTATATTGTTGCAATTGCAGAGCAGACGATGTGGTGGACTGAGCGTGCGCTTCCCCTCTGCCTCTCGTCCGCCTTTTTGTATCGCGTTTGAAGAAACGCAAGAATCGGGATCTATGGCGCTGAAAACGCGCGTCGTGTGCGCGTTTAAAACACGTCGTGTTAAACGTTTAAAATACGACGGAATAAAGTGCCTTCTGAAGCGCGGAGGGCTCAAGAAATATTTAATTGCACTCACTTGTTGGTCAACCATCCAATCGCAGACATGCCCGGGGTTGCTTAACATTTGAAAGGGTACTTACTAATAATGCATACTCTCAACGGGCCACCGTTTCTCTCATGTTTATATCAAAGTAACAATCACAAGAGTAAAGTAAAATGCTTTTCCATGAGAAAATGCTCGGGGCATGTATTTTGATCCGCTTTGTTATATCAAGCATGAATTCCTTTGGGTACCATTCGCTATGTTAGTAAGGGTTGTTTTTAGGGTTCCGTACCCAAAGGGTAAAAACGAGACCTTAAACTAAGACTCCGCTGTCCGTTTGTCTGTTTATCTTTCGGTCTCCAGGCTGTATCTCATGAATCGTGATAGCTAGACGGTTGAAATTTTCACAGATGACATATTTCTGTTGTCGCTATAACCACAAATACTAAATACATTATATGTATGGAGTCTGAGAGCACGCGGTAATTTCAGCATTACCGTCTGAAGGTAGATATTATAAGAGCATAAGGCAGGCATATCTGGGGGCAAAAGTCCGTGTAAAAAAGATAGGTAATGTATTGGTTGGTATAAAAGTCACAGCGCACTAACTTATTAGCCTACAACTCGCCTATAGCTTGGCTATGAATTTTATTTTCCTGAAATTTTCCTGCTTTGTTACACTAATTTATTACTGATGCCCCCAGCTGATATGCCTGCCTTATGCTCTTAGAAAATCTACCTTCAGACTGTCAAGATGGCAATGCTGATATTACCGTGCTCTCTGACTCCATTGATTATCATCATCATCTTCATCTCTTTCGTCGTCTTCGGTCTTTTTAGTCTTCACTGCAGGAGCACGACCATCTCTGTACTACTAAAGCCACTCTTGGCCAGAGCAGCCAGAAGACTTATCCTACACTCTCCACGCTGGCCAGACGAGTTAAAGAGGTCTCATTGATGTTTATAACCTTTTTTAGCTTGTAGGTATTTCCTAATTCGCCTTTTACAACATCCACGGAGAGACTTGGAGTTACTTACGAACTTATATTCTACTCTGCCGAAAACCACAGCATGACACTCCATACAAATGTCAATTAAAATGTATGACATCACGTAGTACCTAAACTCTGGGCAATTTTCTTGAACGCGGTCGAGGGCAGCCATTAAGGTATACGTATAAGAGGCTTGTTCTTGGGCAAAGGAAAGTAAGGTAATATACGTGTATTGTATGTTGTTAGGATAAATAAGAAAAAGATTCTAAATGTTATTGTAATCATTTCGATCTGTATGTTTCAATTAATAGAGTTCCGTACGACTAATCAAAAAAAGTATTGTCATTTTGGATTAAATTATAAATAAATAAATAAGTATTTCCATGTCATAAACAATATATCGAAACTGAAATACCAAAAACAAGCCGTATTGAAATAGCCATTAATATATGTCCGGTCGACGCTAAAAGAGACCATTTAGGTCTTCTACCTCGCAAGGGATAAAAAAGTGATTTAGTAAACATTTCGACTCAAATAGCATTAGCCGTCGCATTTTTGTTGGTTTCTAACTAAATGGTAACTGCACTGTCATACATTCCGACCCACTCACAGAGAACACGTATCCGAACTTACCAAATTAGTGTAATTACCCTAGTGTACACCGTACATATGGGCGTAGTTAACGCCGCAGATTTGGCGGGAAATTCTGCCGTCGCGTCGCCCACACGAAAGCCGTGCTTAGCGAATCGAAGTACGTTGTGATCATTTCAATCTGTATGTTTCAATTAATAGAGTTCCAATGGACTAATTCAAGCAAGAACTTCCATGTTATAAACAATATATCAAAATTATAATAGTACCTAATAATTAATAAAAAAGCAGTATTGAGATAAACATAATATATGTCCAGTCCACGCTTAAAGGGACCTTTAGGTCTTCTACCTCGCTAGGGATAAAAAAGCGATTTAGTAAACATTTCAACTCAAATAGCATTAGCCGTTGCATTTTTGTTGGTTCTAAATTAAGTGGTAACTGCACTGTCATACATACCAAATTAGTGTAATTACCCCAGTGTACAATGTACATATGGGTGTAGTTAGCGCCGCAGATTTGGCGGGAAATTCTGCCGTCGCCCACACGAAAGCCGATATGCTTAGCGAATCGAAGTACGGCTAGACGGGATAATTACGAGTACACTGAGGTTTATTCACAGAATGGACTTGAATTGACTGTAACAGTACCAGTGTACAGATTTATACTTTTTCAAAACTATATAAAAACCTATTTTGATAATATTTCTATAGGACCACATCGCAAGTATACCCTTTCAAACAAAAAAATTTTTCCAAATCGGTCCAGGCGTCTTCAAATAATCGGTAAACACACATAAAAAATATCGCGAATTAGATTTAGAAATAGAGCAGACTTATGTAGGGTGAATCATTTTTTTTTAATGCATAATTTTATCACAAGAAGGAAGCGATAGGTAAAGTAAATGAGTGTAAAAGGCTACGAAAGAACCTAAAACCTATTACGGCACATACTATCTCGTCATAATTATATCTTTCTCGGTTCTAACATTATTACCATATTCCAATTAGACTTAAAATTGTGTTATACCTAATATATAATTTTGTTATAACTCTCTCTCAGATCTCATTAGAATACATAAAGTGATGTGTATCCTAATGAGATCGAAATAAGTATTTTGTTGTTGTTAAGGCGAAATGGTAGCAGAAGTGGCGCCCTTTGAAAGTATTATTGATCACTCTTCAGTTTTAAAACTAATTTTCGCCTATAGTGGCTGCTTTTGAAAAAAAATCGTTTTAAAATGAGATGGACTAATGTAGTTACTTTCAAAGGTTGAATAAAATAATTTAAAGGTCTTTCTACAAATTGTTGGATTAAAAAAATTTCATTATTTCCATATTTACTTACAATTTTTTTTTGAGGGCGCCACTTCTGCTACCATTTCGCCTTAAACATGTAGTTTTACTTTCGTCGAAAGTTATTTCAGTCGGGTCTGTTCTAGTACAAAAATAGTTCACCACTTAATTATGGCAGTGGAGGGAAGAAATGGATGGCCTCCGGTTCCGACCCTTAAGTTCGGTAATTTCAGTTAGCAGTAAATGTGGGTTGGACGTGCTTAATCTGGAGCTGGGGTGTGACGCTGACCTCTAAGACGTGGTCAACCAGGTTAGAGGTCCTGTCTTTAATCAATGTTTAGTATAAAACAAGTCGCTTCCCGCCCTGTGTCCTTCTATATGTAATATTAGCAATACCCGCGGGCTTCACACGCCTTGGGAATTTCGGGATAAAGAGTACCCTACGTCCTTTCCCGAGTCTCAAACTATATCCATACCAAATTTTATCAAAATCGGTTGATAACAAACAAATATACAAACTCACTTTCGCATTTATAATATTAGTAGGATTCTTACACACTGTAATACTCTAAAGTGATAAGCCCGCCTTTGTACCTACTATATTTTAAATGTACTTTTGATTATTGTTATACTTAGTTGGTGAAAAAAAGAAATTGTTATCTTATGTACGTAAGCGTACGTTTAGAATTTTAAACTACTCAACGGATTTCAATGCGGTTTTCATTAATATATAGAGTGATTAAAGATAATATTTTACATGTACACACCCATGCAAAGCCAAAGGCAGCAAGTACAATATAAAAATACTCCGAAAAAATAAACGGTAGCTAATGGTAATGCTAGAAGGCCTGAAAATAAATTTGGAGGAGAGTTTTGTCCAGAAATGGGACAGTATATGTTGAACAAAGAAAGAACAAAACTAATTTATGAAATGAAATTAATGATTATATACCTATCCACCAAAAAAGGTAAACACCTACGTTCATAGTAAGTAATCTAGACTCTGATACACAACCAGGCTCTCACTGGGTAGCCTTATTCATAGGAAAAACCAACATTGGACAATATTTCGACTCGTTTGGTCGCCCATAGAAAATTACTAAATAGAAATTGTAGTATGGGATTTTAACAGTGTAAGATTACAAAATGACTAGACTACCGTTTGTGGCGAGTATTGTTGAATAAAATGAAGTGTATATAAAAAACAAAAATAATAAGAAGAGGAAACTATTCACGCAAAACATCTTGGCATCTAAAGTTATAAAAACTTTAAGTTAATTTTTTTAATACAATTTATATATAAGTATACCTACTTTTATTTTATTCCGAAAACCATACTTTAACGAAGTTGTCTTCAGTGTTCTGGAAATGTTTCCTCTGTTTTGTTGCGGGATATAATATATTTTTTACGCCCAAAAGGCCTGAAACTCAATTACGCAGGAACAACGGGGCTCCATCATTTAATTATAAGTGTCTTACTCCAAATTGAGCTTTAAACAGGTTAGCCTGTTTTAAAATAATATTTTCGTCATTGTTGTCGTCATGGTTATGTTTTTCAACCTACGAAAAATGAAAATATGTTTTTCCGATGAGTACGTTCGTATGGTAATTATTTTCTTATTAGATAGGCAAATAAAGTGTTAAAACATAATGAGTAAGCCGAAGTTGCTAGCATGCTATGTCGAATCTACGTCAAGTTATTCACAAAGAAATAAATTAGTCACGGAACTTGGACTACGACATCCACGGAAAGACTTAGAGTGGTCCTATTCTACTCTGCCGGATACCAGACGGTATAACGGTGTATTCAATAAATAATGACTCGTCATTATTCTGTCGTATTGGGCAAACCAACGCAAGCCGATAGATGGTGCCACGTGCGTACTCTATGCCAGTTACTCCATCCAGTTAGATACCTAGAATGGCTTCCGCATGGCAACAAAATGTTAAGTGATAGCTGGCAAGCTGATATTTATAGGTATAAATAACAAAAGAATTAAGTGCTTTTAGGAGTAACTGGTACCCACCAGATACTCCTAAACCAATCAATTTATTGCCCTTAATCCAACTATCAACGGACATCAATCCAACTATCAACGGACATCAATATCACTGTTGGACATCAATGGTTTAATTACGACTAATAAGTAATATTGGTAACATGCTGGGCTTGACTTTATGGGTTCTCGAAATGTGTAAGCCTGTACAGCACAGACAATGTTATATGTATTGAAACATTAACGGTAAATGCAATTGAAAAATTGTGTACGAACACATCTCCAACATTCAAACGTAGGTAGGGTAGGCTACGTTTAGCGTAACTAACTACTATATTGATGGGCGTAGACGAAGAAAAGGATATCAAAATAACGGTTGCTATGCATTGCCTACCGTCAAGATTTCTGATTTTTGCTTATTTTCTCAATGGTTTTTTATTCGTTTATGAGAAGTAGTTGGTTCATTTCACTTTTTTTCATTGTAATTAGTTCAGCATAGAATTGACTCTTTGGTTTGTCAAAATGTAAAAAATACATAACTAATAGGATATTGTTAAATACAACGAACTATTAAAACGTTATAGCACTAAACTATGGAACTAATTTAAAAATATAAATTAAAACTAAATTGTGTATAGATAAGATATTGAATTTCAAAATGATAGCTGGTGTAAAGATACTTACAAAAAATCGCGAGCAAAAACACTGTAACAATATTATTAGCTGCTATCCGTACATGTTATTCATAACCGTATGCTGACGTTACGCGAACAGCCACCGAGCCACCCCGTCACAACGATTCCCGCTTATGGACCCCGTGGATGGAATTGGATGTGTAATGTCATTGTATGCTTTCTGTTGATGAGATCGAGCGTTTTGTGACAATATGTTTATAAGCGCCCTGACACATATATGAAAATGAAAGTGAACAGTCCATTACGTTGAACGAATTTGTACTACCAATGAGTAAGAAATCTAGAAGATCTCATTTCGAAAAAGGTCCGAGTTGATATTTGAGTTTTGTTAAAAAAAAACCTGTTTTCACATTGTATCCTTTCTTTTTCTTCCTCTGGCTTTCCCTTTTCAGTTGGGATCGATAAATGGAAGCAATAATAACTTTCAAGTAAGAATAATGTTTTACTCACCTAATACATTAATAGATAAATAAAATCTTTATCAAATACCATGACCTCTCCAGCCGGTCTGACCAGCGAGGAGAGTGTAGGCCAAGTTCTTTGGCTGCTTTGGCCAAGTATGGCTCTGGTAGTACAGAGGTCGTGCTACTGCAGTGGAGACAAAAAGACCTGATTATGATGATGATTTATCAAATAAAAGACCATATATATGATCAAGGCACACAATGAATACTGTATACCTAAGGGATTGCGACAATCCAAAATGTAAATATATAATGCATTTCGTTTTGTCAGTTTGTCACGCAGCC
Organism: Acrobasis consociella; assembly: GCA_963555685.1. NCBI lineage: Eukaryota > Metazoa > Arthropoda > Insecta > Lepidoptera > Pyralidae > Acrobasis > Acrobasis consociella. The sequence continues at coordinate 6,800,478 of OY743122.1, read as the reverse complement.
AATTTGTTAGCGATAACACGTCATGAATGTTTCAGCAGACAATTATGTGAAGATGTGTTTTCCGTATCATATAATACTTATGAAATAAGTTCTTGGAATAAATTTAATTTTTTGTACAAGCTTTTATTGTAAGGAAAATAAATTAAAGCCCAAACTCGATGGAGTTGCTTCGTTTTATTACTAAGTTCCATCGATCACCTTCCGTCTCCATGATCAGACCCTAGGCATCATCTACCATAAAGTGCTCGTCAAGAAAAATCAAAACAGTCTTACTCAATGACGTTATGTTGTTTTATAACTGAGTTATGTCGAATATTTCCCGGCTCCATCATCAGCAACTCATTGACTTCATAATATTGTACTGTAATCCAACTTACCACAAATATACAAAATTTCAGCTAAATCGGTTGAGGAATTGAGTTGCAAGATTTGACCTAAACATACATACAAGATACATTGCAAGTTAAATAAAAGCTTGTTAAAAGAGGAACACTCATATGTCAGATTTTATTTATATTGCCAGTACAGTATGATTTTGGAAGATATTGCTGTACATGCTGGAATCAAGTAGGGCTGTCTTCTTTCGCCCTTGCTATTTCTAATCGTCCTCGATGGTGTACGACGACAAGCGATGCAGTATAGAGTGAGGTTATTCAATCAACTGAATGACCTAGACTACGCCAATGACCTGTTTGCTTAGCCATAAAGCCGCAGATATGCGAGTCAAACTGGATAATCTACAGTTGGAGGCTGCCAAAGTTGGTCTTAAGATCAACTAAAGAAAGACCCAAGAGAAGCACCGGAAAGAACCCGCGGCCGCTAACAGAACTGATACAGGAAGTGCAACAATTCGCATAAGTATCTAGGGTATGTAGCTAGGGTACATAGGACTTATACATATAGATATCATAATCATATGTAACATGGCTTCAAGAATAGCCAAAGCGTGGGCAACCTTAGCACAACTTCGATCCATGTCGCCACACAGTCGAGTTAAACTCAAAATTTTCCGCTCTAATGTGAAGTCTGTCTCATGACTTGCTATATGGGTGCGAAAGATGAAAGGTTACCAAAGAAATCACGGAGCCGATCCAGGTTTTCATCTACCGCTGCCTGCGGCAAAAACTTAGCATTTACGGCCTGAGAACATCTCCAACGAACGCTTATGGGAGGCGTGCCGGGAAGTGCCTATTGAAATGCAAACCATGCGACGCAAATGGACATGGATAGGCCATATACTCAGGAGAGAGTCCACGAACAAAGCCCTCGAGTGGAATTCAGGGCAAGCGGAAAGTTGGCTATCCGAAGAAGACTTGGCGGCGCACAGTAGCAGCGGAGATGAAGACGAAAGGTCTAACCTGGCCCGAAGTTAAACGCGTAGCCAGAGACCAATCACGATGGCAAAATACTGTTGAAGGCCTCACCAGGGGTCCATCAAGTACAATATATTTCTAGAGAAGGAAAATTATAAATTGGGAAAGCGTACCCCGGGCTCCGAAGCAGCATAGTTATCAATGCAACCAGGAAGGCGCTAAAATGAAGGGAGGTATACAATTTTCAAATAAAAATTGTTGATACGTTCTTGCTTCGTATCTCTACGATCGATAAAAACACCGGTAAACGACTTAAAAATGACATCTAGCTAGCTCGATTTTCGGCCCCGAAATATCTTACATACAAAATTTCATCAAAATCATTCGAGCTGTTTCCGAGATCCTCATTATAGGCATATTGTTTTAAATAAATTGCTAATTCTAATTAATCACATTAAAGCTTTTATCATACAGTCATCTTGTAATCCATGAAGGTTCATTTATGTTATAATTTTTCCAAAATCCTATAACTATTCAGAAAAGAAATTATAATCAGTAATAATAAACCGAGTGCACTTCCCGCCGATTTGTCAGTTTGTCACGCAGTCAATTTTGTGATAACGCGGCATGAATGTTTGAGCAGACAAATTGAGGGCTATATTTTATAAGTCATGAATAGCTAGGTGGCGCGATTTACCTGCAAAATGTATGTAAAACGGCTCCTGAAACGAGAACATTCCACTTCATTTTTATGCAGGTTCCAATTTTTTCACACTTTACTTGAGTTACAAAGATCTATAGGATCATAAATATATTAACTAGAAGAATTTTAAAATACACATTTTCACGTCTTTATTCCTAACGGGGCTAATATCTATAGATTAGACATGGCCTAGGTCTGTAAGATCCAATGCAAATATTACATATAAGGCAATGATATCCTACTAACATTATATCCTAATATTTTACTCCGAGGCGTAGTGGTCACCATGCTATTCCGCCACCCAGAGGTCCCGGGTTCGATCCCCGGTCAGGGCAAGTTGGAAAATGGCGTTTTTCAAATTGTCCTGGGTCTTGGATAATTATGTATATATGTATTTGTTATAAAATATAGTATCGTTGAGTTAGTATCCCATAACACAAGTTTCGAACTTACTTTGGGGCTCGCTCAATCAGTGTAATTTGTCCTATATCTATACATATAATAAAACAGTAAAAAAAAGTGTGTCTGTACATAAAATATATTTCTAACAAAAATATTGGGGGCGATGGAGACATAGTAATAGAATAAGAATTTAAAAAAAACTGTCTGTCTGTTTGTCTGTATGTCTGTATGTCTGTTTGTCTGTTTGTACACGCTAATCTCCGGAAATACTGGACGGATTCGAATGCAACTTTTTTTGTTATATAGCTATTAAGCCTGGGCAACATATAGGGTATAAATGATTTTGGAAAATGAAACGCCTGATCCAGAACCATAATGGTCCAGCTAAACTATAAGAGATATAAAAATGACGCCTTAGTAAAAGTTGTTCAGCCTGATGAGCATTTTCCAGAGACATAAAGTGCACGCGAACGAAGTCACGGGCTTTAGCTAGTATATATATATATATATATATATATATATATTTATTTATTTATATATTTACTCTACCAGATATTTACTTTTATCTGAAACAATTATTCTTATGCCGTGCACCGGTTATTATTGGTTGCACCACATAAATTAACTGTTACCATGAATGCAAATGTCAAGGGTTCTCGTGAGGGTTAAAACTGTACGAAGGAAGGTTCATCTGATATCCACTGTAGCAATTACTGCAGCAGCAGCTAATTTTACTTCAACCACGCAAAAGAGGACTTTCCGAAGGTACTTCTTTAAATAAAGAAGCGAGTTCTTATTGCTGATGTAATTGCTATATTTGATATTTGTTTCTACTCGATGTCAATACTCCACACTATAAACAAAAACTCTATTTTATATGTAATTTTTATTTTATTTATCACACTCTATTATGTACAAAAAATATATATGATCGAACTTAAAAATTATATTAGCTACATCAACAATTTTATATTTATTTATAATTTAATTGTATTTATAAGTTGACATTATGTGTAGTAATAGTGACATCAACAATTAAACATGCCTACAAAATAATGAAGCTACTGACAAAGTTACTCGAGTTATCGTCGAACAAACATACATACATTCCTATTTACAAACGTGGCATTGTTCAAATAGACTCAAAAAACTTCGCTCACTATGCCCGTTTGATCAAAAATGCCGATATGTCTCAATCCCTGAATTATCATTATATCAGTTACGGTTTGTTTCATATGGTAACAAGTACAACTTTAAACATTCAACAAAATGCAGCAATTTTTCTTTAGAAGCGATATAAATGTTCCACAAACTTGTGTAATAATGCTGCCACATAATTTTCAGATGATCTGGACGCCGCAGAGTGCCAGAGAATTTCTATTAAAGTTGAACGAGTCTGTTGTTAAATAATCTCTATTACGAGTGAATTATTTTATAAGGAGTATTAAAATTTTTGGAGTATGAAAGGAAAGCATGAAGAGAGTTAGGAGTGTAGAAAAAGTGAGAGGTTTATCACGATCGTAGGATGTAAAAGGCATGATGGTATGTATATATAATATGTATACAACGTGGAAGGGACCGTACACAATAAAATGAATCTTGAGCTCTACATGTTGAAATTAAAAAACGGGTCAAAAAAACAAAAATAAATTCGACTTTCCCATTTAGATTACTCACAGTTAGACTATGTTATATAATAAATTATTTTTCAACACACTTGCTCATAAAGTGGCTCTATGGTCACCGCAATTAGGCACATAATGACACCCATAATCAAACTGTGACTTTTTCATTGCTATAACTCACTAGTGAGTTATAGATTTTTTTTTAAATTTTATTGGTTGAGTTGCTTTGTTCTTATTGAAAATGTTTTTTTTTTTTAAAAAAGATCGTGTTCAATAGAACAAACAAATTAATGTTCCTTTTGCTTGCTCATTTCATGCAACTTCTTATTTAAATAGATAATTTTAACTCGTACGTGTTTAATAAGTAAAACTTTCACTCAAAGATAACTTTTGTTTTCTCTGTAATAAAAGAAAACTTTAAATTCTCCATTTTGTACTTGGCAGAATAGGCGCAAATCCTATGCGTAAAAAATAAAAATAAAAACTCATCTCTTTAGTCTGTGGCCGATCGCAATGCGCGCGCATACGAAAACAGATTAATTTTTACCGCCATAGCGAAACATTTTTCACACCTCGTTTTCACTGTTGAAATTATAGTTATTTATTAATTAAAATGTCTACAAGTACTAGTTACGAAGAAAATGATTTATGTTGTACACCGCCCGATATAGGATGTGAAGCCCTTAACGTTATAGAAAGTTTACTACCTGAAAACTCCAAGGAAAAATATCTATTAGCGTACCAAAATTTCATAAAATGACAAAACAGCAAGAATATAATACGCATTCTTTTTCATAAAAAAGTGTTCATGGCGTACTTTAAATTATTATCTTCTAAGTACAAACCTAGCTCTTTGTGGTGTTTATACTCAATGTTAAAAAGTACAGTCCGAACAAAGAATGGAGTGGACTTAAAAACATACTTTCATTTGTCAGCTTATCTAAAGAGACTATCCGAATTAACTGATGGATTTAGAAGCAAGAAATCAAAGGTTTTATCGTCTGACGATATTGAAAAATTTATAAAAGATTCCTACTGACGAAACACCAAGTACATCCAATGATTCGATTTCACCTACCTACACGAATAATGAGCCACCTCAAATTACAATAGAACATGAAAGTATTTCAATAAATAATTTATCGATGAGACCGCTATGCCATCAAAAACAGTTAATTATAATTTTACTAACTGCACATTTACTAATTGTTTCTCTAAATAAACTTTTTATCTACTAAATAAAATGAGTTTTTATTGTTATTTTATTCACAAGTGTGTTGAAAAACGTCGTATGATACACGTGTGTATTGATGATTACCGTCCTTGGCTCTCTTAAGACCCTCGCCTACGGCTCGGGTCTCAATGGCGCCACGGAGGTAATCACCAATGTTACACACTAGTACCATAATGTACTATAGCACATTGGTTAGATTATTAAAAACTATTCTACACGTTTTTTTTCTTTTCACTGGGAAACAAAAGTTGACGAAGATACAGTACATTTAAACTTCGTATGACATCAAGTGCGATTTCACATAGTGGTGGCGTGGTTTGATAGAAAAGAAAAAACGTAGAATGTATCAGCTTCATAGCGACCCAGTACTGTTCTGAGTCCGTGGTGTGGTTCCAACTGGGTGGTGCAACATAATGTGTAAACTAAATAGAAAAGTATAAATTAAATACCTACAATAATATGCCTTGAGAGCATATAGGGCCAAGATATACAAATGCCATTTTTAGCGTAATGGTGAGTGAGTAGATAGAAAAGAGAATCAAATAGTAACGCAAACTGCATCTATTTTAATGATTTGGATCCTCAGATTTTCGCACATATTTCCACAATTGGTTATACAGTATTTTCATTGTTTTATATAAGAATAACATGAAAGTAAAGAAAAGAGAAGGACCCAAACCCAACCAAGCGAAAATGCATCGTACGCCGAACATTAGTGAATTTCGCGCCAAATATCTCGCATGGTTTCCATGTGACTGCTCGGCCGGTGAACAGTCAGGCCCGTTCATGTTGAACAGCATATTGGCTGCCCATGCTTTATCAGAAAATATTTTAAAACATAAATTTAGGTACCTATTTTTAGATATAGTTATGTTCTTCTTGTTCTTCTTCTTTCTCAAGTTATCTCTCGAAGGGTCGGGGCAGCATGTAGGTCTTTTTCATTTACCTCTATCTTTTGTCATTGCATTCCTACCCCTTACTACTGTAGTAATCCAGTAACCTATTATGTCATACAATAAAAAAATACTGGAAGCTGTTGTTTAATTTAAAAGATTTAAATTTTTATGAAATGTCTGACCCGAGTTATCGTCAAATGTAAAAAGGTACTTAATACAATTATGTACAATGATACATATATATTTACAAACTCCGCTGGTCTATGCAAGTAGACTCACTAACTTCCAATGTTCCAGTCAAAAATATTTTTAATTCATATTTGTATCCTTCTCATTACATTGAATTTGTTGAGTGTTGTAGGAACTTTAATAAAAAATGATAATAAACATTTACAACACCATACACTTTATACCAAAATCCTTTAAAGCCTATTAACATTTATCGTAGGTATATAACAGCCTCCAACAAAGCGGCGACGAAAATATTCTCTGAAAGACGTCTCTATCTAATCTCAGCATACAGGAATTCTCAGCCTCAATTTGCAAAAAGGTGGAAGCACATAGCAAACTTGCTTAGAACAGAAAGCCAGGTTTGCCTCTTCCATGCTGGTCTTCTTCTCGTCCAGATTATAAAAACCGATAAAAATGATAAGTGATATATGCCACGCGGCTACGAACCCATATGTTGGTACGCTTTTCAGCCACGGGTCCATGGGGACCCGGTCCTTTGAGGCGTTCATGGGGCCAAAGCCAACATGAAGAAGCCTTTTAGTACCTTTATATCTAAAATGTGAGATGGCTGCATCTACGGAGGTCTATCCCTTAATGTACCATTGAGATACACTAACGGACAGTCCTACATAGCTGCCGAACTATTGCCAGAAAGGGATTGACTGGGCTTGGGCTTTGTGGATGGGATGTTAGTGGGCCGGATACCTGGGTTATGGAGTGAGATACGGACATCTACCTTAAAATCTCTCACAATAATTTTAGCCTGGTAGATGGTGACTTGCTGCTCGTTGGCTACATAGCCTGTGGGCCACTGATTACCCGTGGTACTACCAGTAGTCCTACTGGTAGTATCATGGGAGATTTTTTTTGCCAGTGGTACTGCACCCTAACAAGCCACGAAAATGCGGCTTATTTTTCTTTTTACAAAATCACAATTTACTTATTTTTTTACTTCTTGAGCCAAAGACTCGTTTAGGAATAGGTACTTAAGGGATTTTGATCGAGCAGTGGACTGCTGTGGCTGGTATGATGATGAGCCAGAATGTCTCTAATTGGAAAAACGACAGATTTTTCACTAATAATACAGAAAAAAACATGAAAGATATAAAAAGACACAAACTTTAAAATTAAGGTAACTTTCTGACCGACGTTTTATTATGGCAGAAATTTCTCTCCATTTCGTTGCTTTATAAGATGAGATGAGTCTGCAATGTCGCGAGTGACGAAGACAGTACATGAAAAGACAAATGTGCGGTGCATTGAATGAGGAAGATAATGCCTGGGGTTGGAACGAATTGCTTTTTTTATTCATCGTCTTAAATACGATGCTATACTATACATGACATGTACAATGCACACATATAGAGATAGCAATCACCTTAACAATATTTGTACTATTTGTACATGATTGTGTTTGGCGAGTTCTAAATGTGATTTTATGTTTTTCCATCTGAACAAACTATGTTTGCTATGACTGAAAAGTTTTCCTGTTTATGTAAGATTAATATTATAAAATTGAAGATGAGATAGCGGTTTTCTCAAGGAGATAAAAATTGCTGTTTTGTATGTGTTTATTGCACATAAAAATTACAGCAATTCTTATTTTCTTGACACTTCTTGTGGTTCAATAAAGTTGATTTGTGTTATACTGTAAGCTATAGTATTAGCACAGAGTACTTTATACTAGCGTAAATATAAAGAAAAATAAGTCTTAGTACCAAAGATATGATGTACAAGAGTAATCAAGGACTCTTGTGCCATACACAACAGAATTTAAAGTGCAACGCACAAGATGAAGTTATAAAATAAATAAATAAAATATTTTTATTCCGACCAACTAGAGATCATAATTATAATTTATATCTCCCGCTATTATTTTAACTGTAAGCTTTTCTAATTTCCTGCTAAAGATAGAATGTTGTAAATCGTCTCCCGGGCATAAAATAGTGCTGCCAAAATATAGATTGTTTTAATCGTAAGGTGCCATACTATCGATAGGCCTATTGATATTATCGATAGTACCGATCTCTCTTTTAGTGCAATACTATCGGTAACCAACAAAATTATCGATGGTATCGACTCTTGACTACAAAGGAACTATCGTTACAATCGATTTTCATAATACATGAACTATCAATAGTATATAACCGACCCTACCATATATAAAATCACGTTTGTTGTATACTCTGCTTTAGTAAGTATTTATTGTTATAGCGCCAACAGAAATACATCATCTGTGAAAATTTCAACTGTCTTGCTATTAGGGTTCAAGAAATATAGCCTGGTGGCAGACAGACAAACAGACGGACGGGCAGCGGAGTCTTAGTAATAGGGTCCCGTTTTAACCCTTTGGGTACGGAACCCTAATTAGTATCGATAGTTTATTCTTCCTCAAGGGTCATCAATACTATCGATACTATTGGTTTTGCTTAAACTATCGATAGTGGACTATCGAGGGGCAACACTAGCATAAAACAGGTAATCCTCTCGAGATGGCGGGCCGCGGCGGTCATCAGTCACTGTCAAACTGAATACTGGCGGTACACTACCTGCATTCTCAGATTCCAACCCCTTTAATGCTTGGTTTTCTTCCATGTTCTGGGAGAAAAGGTAAAATCCTTCCATTTTAATAATTTATCTACCTTTTCAAGTTCAAGAAATTCTGTCAACGAGACCACTGGGACCACCTTATAAAAAATAGCAGCATATCAATACGCACAAAATTTCACATTTATAATATTAGGTTCCTACATAACTAAGATTTTTTGTTTGTTGATAAACCAATAGTAGCTATACCTAGTAACAGAATATAAAATAGACTAAATATGAGTTTAAAAAAGGTTTATATGTATATTAGTTTAGTCAGGGTGGACCATCTATAACCCTTACTAAGTTAATCAAAATATTTCTCAGGCGGTCGCTACAAACGCAGTGAAATCAGCAGCTACAAAGTCACAAAGCGAGTGGCACTTGTTTCTCTAGTTTTTCACCGTTTTGGTCTGAAACAGAGCCCTGTGTGTATTGTACTGCTGAATAGGGCGACCTCAAAACAAGAGATGTAGGTTAAATAGTGCAATTCTAGCGAGCAATTGCAGCAAAGCTGTACTGGACGGTGCGACTTTATAAGCAATATGTATGCAAAACTGTTATTCCATTGTTATTGCAAAAATGACATTATGAAAAGTCGTTTAGAAGCTTAAACTGGTTGAACTGCTCTTAAAAAAAGATTTTTGAAAAAAAAAACATATTTATTACAAGCTTTTATTGCGAGGCCTAAGCACTTATCAAGACAAATGTAATAAGCCCAAACTCGATGGAGTTGGGTCGTGTCATTTCATTTAACTTTCAGGCTCCATGTCATCAGAATACTGCATTCTCACGCGATGCAAGTACGTACTATACTTGCAAATATTCAGCTGAATCGGAAACTGTGATGTGAGTCAAATTTAACTTGCAAGCTTTGATTACCGACTGACAGACACCTGAACAGGTGAAACTAAATAAGAGCTTGTAAAAATTCAAGCAATTTCCTTGCATTTTATCTAACTTTTTCCAGCCCGGCAGTTAGCTGGTAAGCAAACGGAATAGTCAGCAAACACGACTATTTGCACGCCTACGCTCGCTCCGCCGTTCAACTAGACAAATCATTCAAAAATGCATTTATTAAGATTATTTGATCTTGAATAACCTTTTTGGCTAGAATGTAGTGAAATTAAATTTATTAACAATGGCAACTACTATCCTTATAATTGTTGCTATTGCTAATAAATTTCAAAGCTTAAAAGTTTATTTTACATTTTTTTTATTTATTTGGTTCGCTAACTGGCTGAATAATACAAATACAAATAAGAGCATATAAGAAGGTTGGCAACCTATTTGAAGCGAACACAGCATGCACATTATATAAAATGCTCTCAGTCATTTTATATTCTACTGCATTTTATTATACATTCTTCAAGCTGTGTGCTTCTGCTGTGTTATTATCATACCTAATAGCTAAGATTTTTTATCTCCACTGCAGGAGCACCACCCACTCTGCACTACCAGAGCCATACTTGGCCAGAGCAGCCAAAGGGCTTAAGCCTACACTATCCTCGCTGGCTAGTCGGGTTGGAGAGTTCTCGTGATGTTTATAAGCTTTGTATAGCTTGTATCGCTTGGTCCTTTTTTACTCTGCCGGAAACCACACGGCATTTTTGCTGTGTATACTAAATAAATCTGTCTCTTTAGTTCTAAATAAATAAATACGGACAAATCACACAGATTAAGCTAGCCCCAAGGTATGTTCGAGATTTTTTCCGTACTAACTCAACGATACTATATTTTATAATAAATACATATGTACTTATATAGATAAACATCCAAGATAAAGGTCAATCTGAATGAGAACATGTTTCATCTTGACCTGACCGGGGATTGAACCCGGGTCCGGATGACCACTAACTAGGTCACATAGGTCGTTTTTGTGACAATAAACAAATCTTATTGGTTATCAAAACACAGCACAGTGCGGACATATTCTATTAAGTGCATTTCTTCACATAATATTTACTAGAGCCACAACTTTGTTTATAGTTTGTAAAATAAATTTGAAAAGTCTTGTTTATTGGCAGTAAATAGAATATGAATACAAATTTCTGAATGGTTATTGGAACGATCAAGTTCATAAAGTTGTTTTTTTTTAAATTAACTTTGCATATAAAGGCGACATGCTGCGCGCACAAAATTTTACCTCTCCACATACACAAGAATATTGAAAATCTTGTTATTGTACGTGGTCAGGATGACGTCAGAAGAAGCATGTTCTCTTGCATTACCCAGCAGTCTAAAGATTACATAATTTCGTTATATATAAAGAGGCATCTATAATGTTAAGCATAAACACACTATACAACTTATATAAATAATTAGTGACAAAATTACATACATGCGCCCAATGTAGTCCATTTTCACAGAATAAGTACTCGTACTCACGTGCAGAAGTTACTGAGCAAAGAAATATCTACTCAATGTCGTTAGCGATACGGTTTAATTAAGCTCGCGTCAGAACTCGGCACCTTTTCGCTTAGATACCTAGAAGTGCATTGCAAGCCAATTTCATTCTTATTACTCTAGACATACGATTAATGTCACTAAATTTACCACTCCAGAGTGGTCGCCGCGCGCAGAATAATAATATAGGTATATTTTCGATACCTAAACGGGAAGTGACACAGGCCTGCCATAATTAATGTAAAAGTTACATTTTTTATAACATTTTGAGTCTCTGTATATTTTTATAAACGCATGTACGAAACTTTAGCTCCGTCTACGACCACAATACATTGCCAACAAATGTTCGATAACAGACCCCAACAAGGAAAACTTTTAATGAATCCAGGAATTCAAAAACACACGTACACACACCACAGGGCGAGGAAAGTGTGTCAACCGTGCGTAGTATAATAAAATAGGGGAATAAAGGAATAATTCTGGCAAGTTCCGCGTAAAAACTTACTCCCTTGGGGTTAGCTTAACCTTTCCTTGGTATTTATAGAACAGCCATGCTTGCGCATAGTAATTGTTTCGTAGATAGTTAGATTTATGTACGAGCTAATAAAAGACAAATATAAACGATAATACTTACTAGATTAATTTCGAATAGGTTTATTGGAAAACGCTATAACATATTTGGAAATAGATAGTTCACAATCACCGAAATGCTCTTGTTTTATGGACTGACTAAAATGCAATAGCATCTGAGTAGCTACACACTACACCATTTAGCATACAATTTGTTGTAACAATGTTTTGTTGTACTGCAGATTGTGGCCCGAAACACGTCTACACTACACAAGTTTCAGTCTGCATTAGAGCACCAAATTGTATGCGAAATTGTCTATATGTAACCTTTAAATCAGTTACGTCGAAAACTGTATTTATCCTAACCAATATGTTTATATCTCTGAAGTGAACTACTCCTTACTTCCTTCACCCAAGAACATTCCTCTCATAATAATATGTAGTTTGATTGCCCTCGTTTCAGAACACTGCTCAGGGTTGAGGTATTAAGTGGTATCATACATTTTAGGTTGCTAAACATTTGTAAGGGCTCTAAAAGTATGAAATAATTACATGATATGATAGGTTTTGCTTCTGAAACAACAACAAAAATAACGTTCATCGATTGGTATTGTTATATTCTTATTTCTTCTTGTTTATAGTCAAAGCAGTCTACTACTGGACCTCAGGCCTCTATAAATAAATCCTCCCTTTTGGGAAAGACCTTTAGTCCAGCAGTGGACCGAAATACACTGAGCCTGAACCAATCGTAAACTAATATTATACCCATCGAAACTACTCAATGATACATTATTCATGCAATTGAAATGCGAGTTTGCGATTTAATGCGACTAAGTAGATAATATATGTATCGGGACGGCACATACCGTTCCTGATCCTGACAATACATAAACAGTCGGCAATGGTGTGGTATATACCATAAATCTTATATAGCTAGATATCTTCCTATCTATAACTAATATTATAAAGGCGAAAGTTTCTGAATGTCATCATCATCATCATTATCCGATCGTATTTTCCCGGTTGCATCCTCAGTAGTAATGCTTCAGAGCCCGGGGTCCGCTACTTAATCAAGGAGATTTGATGAAGTTACTGGTTTTGAGTGTGTATGTTTGTTACTTCTCACGCGCAAACGGCAGGACCATCATTTTGATAAAACTTGGTATGCAACAAGCTAACACCCTGAATTATCTTAACACTTTAGGCACGGGTAAAACCGCGGGGCGCAGCTAGTTCTTAAATAAAGATGGCTTTAAAATGCTCTTTTTTTTCAAACTAACATATGCCAATGAAATCTAAAATTCCGAATGCACTTACCTAGTTTAATACCTTATTACGGATTACATACCTACTGGCGGACAGAAGGAAGGACTGGCTTAGTAATGGAAAGAGCACCGTTTGCGGCAGCGGACTTGTAAACCCTACCGATTCACAGTCAGAATTGAAGTTTACAAACAAAATGTACTAGTAAATATGAATATGTAAGGAAATGTCTTTTTAGTCACTTCTGATTTTATAATCTAGTCGGTAATGACATATATAAAATAAATAAATATATAAATATATAGGGACAAATTACACCGAATGAGCTAGCCCCAAAGTAAGTATGAACTTGTGTTATGGGATACTAACTCAATGATACTATATTTTATAATAAAAACATATATAGATAAACATCCAAATATTCATAATTAATTTATCTGTTAGTTTTAATAACATTTTGGCAAGGAAGTTCTTATAATAAACAGCGTAGGTAGCACTGTCTTCAGAGGTAAATAATGCGTTCACCTAAAATGGAATTGTTTACCATTACTGCGCATGCGTGATTAGAGAGAATTATGCAGTCAAGCAAAGGTAATTTGTCAATACGTTTGCAGGTGCTCAAAACATCGACAGGCCGTGACAAACATATTTTTCAGAGATCCCCTCAAACAGGGTCGATCAAATAATGATATTAATGATCAAAAATGGCAGTATTTTTTGATGGCGTGTTAGCTAGAATAATACATTTCTAGGCTCTGTTATAAACACAAGGGGTAAAATATAAGAGGGATTTTATCATAGTCGAACAGATAGAGTCAGATAGACCAAGACTATGTAAGGGTACTTTACATTTAAAAATTTATAAGTTCCTACCTTGGCTACGAAAACCATATTCTATAGTAGCCTTATATGTTTGCCTGCCCGTGTAAAACCACGACAGACCTTATTTATTTATTTACCAAAAGTGGTACAAAGGCACTACTTATCTCAAAAGAGATCTCTTCCAGCAAGCCTGTGAGAGGATATGTTTATGTAAGAGAGGTATACAGACGTGTTCATATATAGGATTGAGAAAGAGAAGAAAATTAAAATTACACAAAACTACACAAACTATTATAAACATACTTATACATATATTACACATATACTTAAATAAATACATTATCTTATTTATATTTTTTTCTTAAACTATTTTATTTATGGATGAATTCAGTACACCTAAGCAACTTTTCGCGACAAATGCATAAGTAACAAAATACGAAAAATAAAATCCGTAAAAACTTGCATCAGCTGAACGGTCACTTGTTTGAAAGGCTTTTTGAATTTCGGTACAGGTAGCAGGTATGTTCCTTAGAGAAAAACTTTCATTATCATAAACTGAATTGTCACTATAAATATAAATAAGTAGTTATAGTATACCTAAGTATGTTTGGTTAGAATCTGTAAAAATCTGAAGTTATGTTATTTAACACATTCACGGACACTAAGCCAGACACAATAGAAATAACAATTGAATTACGTCCACAGCCGTAAGTGTCCGTGAATGTGTTAACTGTAAATTATATGCGTGTATGTACGAGTAGGTATATCATTAACTATATCTTCATATAAACTTTTGACATCCGAATTTTACGACACTACTGTTTACAATCAAAGTCAAGTCAAAGTCAAAATCATTTATTTATCTTCGGATATTTGTATCACTTGATAATATTCACTTTTTTTTCTTTCGATTTCTTATAAGGTAAATGTTGACGTCAGATCATTTACTTATAGCTAAGTTTACTGCCGCTTCCTAAGCGCAAGTACAGAAGAAACGGTAACAAACTGTACTGCAGCATTTTCTCCAATAACGTCAACTTACAATTATTACAATAATTGTGTCCAAAGCCACCGTTTTTATTTAAACCACCTTCTCACCCACCATGTCTGCCTCCGTGGTTCAGTGGTCTAAGCTTGTGATCCGGAGATCGTGGGTTCGAATCCCACTGGGAAGCATACTTTGTGAAAAGTCGTTTCCTGTCTGGTCTAAGGATATCGCAGGCTTGAATCACCTGATTATCCGAAAAAGAAAGATGACTCCGTGTTTCGAAAGGCACGTATAAATAGTGGATCCCGCAAGCCATCTAGCGTTTGCTCAAATCTATTCAAGGATTGGTTGCGGAGGTCAGACGGTAGGTAGCTCTGTGTAAAAACTAGTAACCAGTAATCTGTGTAAATGCCAGTACTGGTTTTTACTAGACCCCGGGCTCTGAAGCTTAACCGCTGAGGATGCCATCGGGAATACGCTCGGATGATGATGATAAAATGTTTAAACTACTCTTATCAAACAAATGTACCACAGAAGCAAATATATAGGTGACAGAGCCAACAAACTAATAAGATAGAAGTTATACGCTGCACAGGCAAACTTTATTATACCGTGTAAGTTTGAGAGGTGACGCGGGCCGTGTCAGGTGTGTGCAGCACGTTACAAGTTTAAATATGTGCCTCGAGTTTAATAGGAAGATGTATTTTCATAGTTTTGTGTCGTTTGGAAGGAACAGCAAACCTGTGGTTTTCGTTTAACAATTTATTTTTAACCGATTTCCAAAAAGGAGGAATTTATCAATTCGTCGCGATCCTTTGTTCATTTTTTCTTATGTATGTTCACTGATTATTTGAAGACACCTGGATAGTTTTGGAAAATTCTTTTTTTAATAACGGTTTTGGCTTCTTTTGTCGTCCCATTTAAATTGCATCAAAATCAGTTGTTAGTTTGGAGGGAAGTCGGCCTTTAGTTTTGAAAATTATTAGTTCATTCGATTAAGTTATATTTGTAGGTACCTACTTAGAATAAGTAGCAGACGACCTGGCCGCGGCACGCGCCTAAGGCAGTCTAAAAGCCGGCAGTAAAGCGCATGTATGAATCTACCCTTAGGATCCACCATAAGGGAATACTTGAATATTCGAAATCTCACTACAAAACTTGCACGTTGAATTTGCCAGTGCGAATTGGACCACTTTGAGAACTGAGTCTTGGATTTATATTTACCCTATTATATTATATACTGGCAATCTATAGTCTCCATTCACCGTCGGGACTAAACTAATTACCCAACAAACTAGCGTGATATGATTATAACCGTCAAACAGGGCAGGGATGAAAGGAGTGTGCTAAATGGGTCAAACCACTCGCCGCGATGTTTGCTCCAAGTTTACCGGGTAATACCTGCACAAACAAACCTGTAACCGGTGATACCGATACGGTTACCGTGACCGCTAATGTTATTTTTCCTTTAATCATATGGGGTTTCAGAGTTGTTTTAGGCACACGTGTAAATATTTTAAAGCCGCACCATATCTGAACCAATATTTGTATCCGTGACAAATTAACGCTTTTTAACGCTAAAAATTAAAGCTTGCATTAAATTAAATAAAATAAAATATCCACTTTAATTCAAATGTATTGCAAAAGAAAGTCATTGGTCAATTATTTATCAAATCGAAAAACATTAGGCGCCAACTTCGAAAACGCAAAAAATCAGATGTCGCATACAAAAAACACAATAGCAAAATATTTTCGTAGCCATATTTAAAGTTTAACCTCAACCTCAACCCCAACTATCTTTGTATTTCATCAATCTGTAATCTATAATTTGACAAAACTAATCACCAGATGACCAAGTCAAATCAGACACATTTTTTTAAAACGTCGAAACAAAAATTTTCTATGGGCCAACCGTGACGTCATTCTTTTTTGGAGCCAAATAAATCTTATCAGTTTTTCTCCATTAATAAAACAAAAATTTAGACAAAAAAATAGATATGATCAGTGTAATGGGGTTCTATTTTGTGACATTTTATTTTATTAACGATTATTACGGTGTTCCATAAAAAAACACAATAATAAACCTAACTATCATCATACATACATACTATCACGTCTTTATCCCTAATGCGGCAGACAGAGCATTTTGGGTCTTGCGGTTCTATGCAGAGCCCATGGCCGCAAGACCCAAAAGCCACTTTTAGCGTCATGGTGGGCGAGAAGATGGAAAAGCAATCAATACAGTGATGGGTTGCTAGCCGCATCTATCTAACTATCATCATATTTTAGCAATCTATGATCTCTAATTGTCAAAACTAATAACAATTTACTAGCGTGTTAGATTGTAAGCTTAAAACAGGACAGGGATAAAAGGAATGCTCTAAGTGGGTCAAACCTCTCGCCCCGCGATGTTTGCATCAAGTTTACCGGGTATAACCTGTACAAACAAACCTGTAACCTGTGATACCGATACGATTACAGAAACTGTCTGATATCGGCCCTGTAATTATATGGGAGTCTTTAATATCTGATAGTTTATAAACCAAAACAGAAACGTGGTATTTGTAATTTGATAGCTAGCTACCATTAGCAATACTGGATCACTATAGTAAAATAACAGTTGAGGAACTTAAATGTTGACATCCCTACTAATTACCGAGGCAGCTGCACACTTTAGTATAGAAATGTCAGTTTTAGGGTTCCGTAGTAAACAAGGAACCCTTATAGTTTCGCCATGTCTGTCTGTCTGTCTATCTGTCTGTCTGTCTGTCCGTCCACGGTCCTACTCAGAAACTATAAGTACTAGAAAGCTGTAATTTGGCATGGATATGTATATCAATCATGGCGAAAAAGTCGTAAAATAAAATATGGAAACAATTTTTTTTTTAAGGGTAAAGAGGAAGTCAATATTTTTTTTCTTTACAAACACATTGTGTGGGGTATCGTTGAATTGGTCTTTCAAAAATATAGTGAGCTTGGGAACACCATTTTACGATTTAGGGATCCGTGTCTGAAATATTTAGGTTTAAAGTGTTTTTTTTTTTGTTAAAGTCACGTGTCTCCCCCGTCTATCTGCTAAACGGTTATATATGGACACGTGAAAAAAATCACAGCTATAGTATACATAATGTAGTTTATAGGAAAACTATCAGAGCTAAGTAGGGTTAACAAATTAAAAAGTTATAGGCGCTCAACTTATAAAATGTACTCGAAAAGGAAAATTTCATACAAATTCAATAGATACTTAGACTTTTTAGTGGTATGAACTCAAAGTTGGCATTTACAACTACGGAACCCTACACTGCGCGTGGCCCAACATGCACTTGGCAAATTGCTTCTTGTTCTTTAACTGTTTACAATTTAATTCCATTACATTATTGTGCATAGTATATAATTTACTTTACAAAATATTCTGAAACCTTGCAACTTGACTAATTGAATAACAAAACCACCCTAGTAAATTACATCGCAGAAACTCAAGCATGTAATGTACTATAATATATAATAACAATACGTGATTGTTTTTTTTTTTGCTAAAAAATGCCTTGCTACTAATATTATAAATACAAAAGTGAGTTTGTATATTTGTTTGTTTGTTACCTCTTCACGCTTCAACTACTAAACCGATTTGCATGAAATTTGGTATGGATATAGTTTGAGACTCGGGGAAGGACATAGCGTACTATTTATCCCAAAATTCCCACGTGGAGCGAAGCCCGCGGACACAGCTAGTAATGTATAAATACCTAATCAATGAAGTCTTTTTCAGTCCTCCGACAGCGACTGCTCCGGCGACATCTTTTTATTTACTTGGCTTAAATTCACGAAAAAAGTATTCAAATTTTCACAAATTATTACAAAACAATACAAATATAACCTAAAACTTTTGTAATTACTTTGAATCAAAGACAAAAATTCGATTTTTAATTATAATTATTTCTTATTTCGAAGCGAAGATCATTAAAATGTTTACCTACATTCACCCATGTTGACGACAAATTAAAAAAATTACGACGCCTGTGCCCATTTTTTGTTGTTTTAAAACTAAATTTTACTTTTTTTTTGCTCGTCTGCCAGCATTATTTTTGATTCTACATAGATTATGTTCGTATTCAGTTTTCAATTGTGTTTTAATCCCTAGAGATTTTCTTTTTCAATTTTTAATCCCGAGAGAATCAGCAGTAACTTTAGCTCCAAATGTTTTGGGATGAAAACATCGTTTTTCGAGTAGATGAGATGAAAAATTAGGTACTATTTAGCCCACAGATATCCATGTCTGTGATTTAGCCATTGTTACCGTTGCATAAAAACGTTCAATAGGTACCTAGCTTGTCTGCTTTGTACAATGTAGGTACAAGGTATATTAATGAAAATGCTGTGCTAGCATGGAGCCAAATAGCGTTGCATAACTATCGATAGTTGACCTTGAAAAACAGTCATAATATCGACAGGACTATCAATAGTATCGATAGTATCGATTTTCAATAGTTTGCAATACTATTGATGAAAGGCATAACTATCGATAGTACCGATAGTATTGGATTTAGATACTATCGATAGTATCGATACTGTATCTACTATTTGCATGAAATACTATCGACAGTAATAATTTAAAACTATCAATACTATCGATAGTATCGATAGTCCTATCGATATTGTTACTGTTTTCCAAGGTCACGATAGTATGGATAGACTATCGATATTTTATACTGTTGTTTGCAACACTAGAGCTAAAAATATAAGCAATGTTTATAAATATTTAAAGTAACCAACACAACAGAAAAAATACTCAGCGCTGTAAAACTAATTCATTGTGAACGCTTTTAACAAGGCCGTTGCTCAATTTAAAACTTTATTAACCCGGTGGTGTGAAACAGTTTTTCTTTTTTTTACACGTGACCGTCCTAAAGTTGGAAAGAGACGGAGGTATTTAAAAAATTCAGCGAAAACTCGCGCGACTGCTCGGCTAGTTCATGCATGGTTGATACCGAATGGGCTTTTCCCACGATTTATGTGATAATATTATGATCAAAATAAATTTTGAGAATCCGCTAGATGACAACAAGTCAAATCAGACACTTTTTCTAAACGTTAAAACAAACATTTTCTATGGGATTTGTCTATATTATGCTTTTTTGGAGTAAATAGCGCTCTTGATATCAGCTTTTCTGCATTGATAAATCTTAAATCATATTGAAAATGGATATGATCAATGTAAAGTGACACTGTTTTCTGACGTTTTATTCTATGAATTTTACCGAATAATTTATTTTTTACCCAGTCATCTACCTAATTCGAGTAATCTTATTCAAAAATAAATCTTATGGTGTTCAGGCTTAGGCAGACTATTATCAAACAAGTATCCCATGATCCAATGCTGAGCCACAATGGGCTATAAATCACGTACTTATTTTAGGTGTCTAGCTAAAGTCAAGCTGTTTCTAAAAACAAGTAATTTGTAACACAGCACAGGCAAAAGTCATTTGAAGATTTTCACGCAATTCATCCCCAAAGTTTTTCAGCGCGAGTGCGCGAGACACCGTTGTTTTGTGAGACGAGCATCTAATGAACTGAAATAATTGATTAATTGCTTGTCACACCGCGGTTGTGAGTTACAAGGCTACAAAGATTTAAGACTTGCACGCTGTTTATTTTTTTTAAATTTTTTTTTCTAATTAATTCTCCGGATTGGTAGGGTTCCGTAGTTTCGAATGCCGACTAGCTGGTTACCTATAATTTTTTAGTTTGTTAGCCCTACCTTTGATAGTTTTCCTTTAAACTTGATTATATATACTACTGCTGTGATTTTTTTATATGTCTTATAATAGCAGATACAGGGGGGGGGGGGGACACTTGACTAACAAAAATTTTCACTATAAAACTAAATATTTCAGTAACGGATACCTTAATCAAATAATTATGCTGACTTACAATATTTCTGAAAGACTTTTCAGAGATAGCCCACATGATGGGCAAAAAAATCTAAGAATGTTGTGTTTACCTGTAATTGGGTTGCATGCTAGAAAACAGAACTAAATGTTAATTATAATAAATTATAAGGCTTGTCATGTAACCTGTTGGTGTACCTAATAAATAAAATAAAAAATTGTTAAGAGAAAAAAATTGCTCCCCCTTTATTAGTATGGGAGCTAGCCTAAAAAATTAATTTTTCATCATTTTGTTTTACCATTTTTTTGGAATGATTAGTATACCTACCAAATTACAGCTTTTAGTTCCTATAGCCTCTGAGTGAACCCGCGCACGGACGAACAGGCCGACAGATATGACAAAACTATAGGGGTTACTTGTTTACTATGAAACCTTAAATAAACATGTGTGTTCATTAGTATTAAAGAAGGGTAAATACCAGAACCTATTTACTTGTATAATATATTTAATTTAGAAAAGCTTCAAATAAATAATTTTGAGCACTGCCGGTGTATCAATCAATGTGGGTTTCTTGCACAAAATATGTAAATACAGCACATAATTATTTTAAAAACTAGGAAACATATAAAAGGCGGCCTTATCGTTAAGCAATGTAATACTTCTCGAAAGTTGAAATCAAAATCTCATAAAAACCACCCTAAGTTACAATGTAGATGTTGAATCTAATATTTTATGTTTCTTTCTCAATTTTACTGAATTGAACAGGAATTATTGTGTAGTTATTATTTAGCTAAGGCATAGATGACGAGTCAACATCCATTGAAGTGAAGTAATTGATTAATTGCTTGTCAGTAGCGGTTATGACTAATAACGACTTACGACTTACGCCCTATAAATCCTTATGAATGGGCTGTTCATTAACAACTCTGTGACGTCATCGCTTATAGGGTGGAACCTATGTTTTTACCAAATTGCCTTGTTTCATTAAAAAATTGCGTGCTTACCGCTAATTTTTGTTAATTTCTCTTACATACATAATGTAAATGGCAAATTGGGGTTTACTTTCAATGGTGTTTTATTTTTGCAAGATCTTACGTAATAATCGTAATCTAAGTGACGCAAAGTACTTTTATACAAATTTAAAATATACAATATTAGGTACAGTATACCTATACTGAAAACTTAAGCCTATAATGAATCATAGGAAGGCTCAAATCGCTCAACGCGCTATGGAGAGGGCTATGCTCGGGTGTGTTTCCCTACGTGATCGAATCAAAAATGAGGAAATTGACACTGAAATAGCCCATCGGATTAGCTCGTTGAAGTGGCAGTGGGCGGGACACATAGCGATATTTAGATTTTTAATTTAATTTAGTTTTTTAGTTCAATAGTAATTCATTATAGTTTTTGACATTTTATTTTATCGTATACGTGATATAATGTGAATTAATCTTTCAATCAGGCCATGGCGCAGTTTAATAAATCTTAGTATTATATTTGATCTAATTATTACACAAAATCATTTTTTCTAATTTCCTAAAAATGTTGTCTACTAAATATATTTGCATCATTTTTGTCGAGTAAGTAATTTTATTTGGCTGACGTCAAACATTTTCGACGCTTACTCCGTCCAAGCGTCGGTAAATCCATAATGATCATCATTTTCCTTTGACTGGTAATCGAGTTATATTGTGCTTAGATTGTCCCAACGGCCCTTACAATTGTCTCTAATTTAACAAACGCTCAAAGAAAAGTAACGAAATCGACGAGAAAAAGGTCTTTCTATTGTAAATTGTCACTGACATTGTAGAGTTACTTCATTTTTTTAATTTGCTTAGCAAATAAATAGTTTTGTTTGCGTCTTACTTACGTCAACTGACTTGTTAACATTTTTCACTAGATTTTACAAATAATAAGGAACGGCTTGAGCTAAAATACGAAAGCAGCCTGCGATAGTTTCCTGCAATATGCAGTTAGGGTATCGCTTCAGTTTCTATAGCATAGCACCGTCGATAAACCCTTATAAAGTTTATATCGCGCAACGGACTAGTGCCATCCCGCCCGTTGTTATTACGTAAAACGAGATTGTAATAGAGGAATAGCGTATATATTATATTACAAAGAGTAAATTTAAATGAGAGTTTACTATTGAACGGTCATTTCCAGATCTTTAAAAACCGATTTCAGCGCCAAACTACACAACGGATTTTGATAAAATCTCCATGGGACCACCTCGCAAGATTATTCGGAGATGCCTGGACAATTTGGATTTCATTTTGTTTGATGGTCATTTCAAACTATAAAAAACCGAGTTGGTCCTGGCGTCTTCGAGTAATCTGTAAACATGCATACAAAATATATAATACTAGCTGTACCCGCAGGCTTCGCTCCCCGTGTGAATTTCGGGATAAAGAGTACCCTATGTCCTTCCGCGAGTCTCAAACTATATCCATACAAAATTTCATCCAAATCGGTTCAGCAGTTTAAGCGTGAAGAGGTAACAAACAAACAAATAAATATACAAACTCACTTTCGCATTTATAATATTAGTAGGAAGTAGGATAGTAGGATACATTCAAATTGATAACCTTCTCCTTTTTTGAAGTCTAACCGACTACAAAAAAAGATAAAGTTTTGCAAAATGCAGATTACAGCACAAGAGTATCACAAAGACGTATTTATCTCAGAGAAATCTGAATCTGTTAACCTTGCATAGAAATGAGGGTTTGCAACACAAAATATATAGTAGGTAGAATACATAGAAAACAGTTAACAAAAGAGTGTGTGCACGAGAAGTGAAAACTTCAAAGATTTAACACTACAAACCCTGTTATAAGCACTTCAACGTATTTATAACTTCGCTCCGGCCTTAGATCTCAGATCTCAAAAGTAC
Source organism: Acrobasis consociella (assembly GCA_963555685.1). Classification (NCBI taxonomy): domain Eukaryota; kingdom Metazoa; phylum Arthropoda; class Insecta; order Lepidoptera; family Pyralidae; genus Acrobasis; species Acrobasis consociella. The sequence continues at coordinate 6,776,657 of OY743122.1, read as the reverse complement.
AATTTCATATCTTTTCCAATCCGATCGCCGCACAAAGATCTCCGTTCTAGTTTTTCCTCAACAAACTACGTTAGGAATGGAGACCAACTTGTATAGAAAGTTTATAAGGAGTAAACGATTGGAGTTTTGTATAGGGGAAAATGGAACAGCAAAATGGAATTTTCATTACTAGCATGAAATAGCGTCATGTTTGTAGGATTACGGTTTTTGTTTCAAACAAATACTTAGTTTTATGTTAAAACATGGGCTATAAAGAAATACAGAGGTATGCAGTCGCAAATTGAGCAAAACATGCGTCAGTTAGGCATCCAGAATTCTAAGGGCATTACAGATTCGATATGAAATATAGGTGTATAAATGTAATGTACCCATACAATTTTAATTTCATTTTTGTGTAGAATTTTAGTTTCATTTTAATATTAATGATTTAATAATAAAATGAACATTATTGGATACGAAAAATTACCAAAACTATTTATAAAAATAAAATAAATTCTCAAAACACATCCAATTTTATTTATTTGGCATGGTAGCAGAAAAGATTAGATTATTAAAAAGTATACGTATTTTTATTAGTATACGTATTATTTCTTCTTTTTGATGAACAAATTTCGCGTGACGTCACGATAAGCTACGACTTTTAAGCAAAGGCGACGTAAATCATCCTCTCTCCGAAACTTCGAAGTGCTGTATCTGTGAATTTTTACTACAATTGGTCTTTTATTACGTAGTTGACAGACTAAATTAAATAATATATTTCTACCCAATCCAAACCCTGAAAGCAATTAGTGCGTTGAGCAAAAAAAGAAACGAAAAATAGGTATATAAATATGTTTTTTATTCCCTATGTAGGAGTACATTAATTCGAGAAGTAGACTTATTAATATTCTAGATGTATCCCCCGCTCCGTTCGACGACTCGCTTAATATAACTTCCATGTTCCCGTTAACCTAGAAAACGTTATAACTTGCGAAAGAGAGCGCTTCAAATTTAATGCTAATTTATTAAGTATTCTTCTTTGCAAGACTAATGTATAAAATCCATCCATATAAAACTCATTTAATGATCAAGGGTATAGAGTCTTAGATGAAAATAAGAAAGGCCTTACTCCTGTGGCAGCTGAAGCGTGGCACCGATATTAACTTTATCGACAACTATCTTCAGCCATTGACGGACAAGCACCGTGTCGCAGCCGCCATGCTATATGTGCAGTGCAATGTCTACACAAGTTGTAAATCTGTAACCTTGCCATATTCTCAGACCTACCGATACTGATCAAACTAAAGAACTTTCCCAAAGAGCAGAGGACGAAATATGAAAAAAAAATGTTCTCCCTTACAAAATTGCTAATCAGCTGATTAATTTAGTGATATGAGAAGTCCGAACTTTTTTTATATGTTCCTTGGGAAAAAATGTTCAATATGCTCGGTATGTGTACATCTCAGAATATGGCAAGATTACAGATTTACACCCTTACATTGTTGCCAAGAATATAGGATAGTTGAGAACATTTTGTTTTCTCTTAACACAAATAACTTACTTTATGTTCAATGAACTGTGAAATCCAGTTTAATAAGACTTTTTGTCTTCCTACTTAAAAGCTTCGAAGTGGGATCATTGATTTTCAAATAATCACTTTTCCTATTTCTGTATTACTGAAAACTGATTTGTAAATTATAAATCAAATTATAAATGAAACATATAAATTAAAATTTCAGTGATAGTTAAACGAAGCCAGTGGTTCCAAACTTTGTATAATAACGGCCATGCCGCGGCCACAATTCCAAGCTTGGACCATCGCCAGACAGATATTCCTGTGTGGCGAACATCAAACTAGTTTACCAGGTATACTCCCATTGGGCCTAGAGGCACTGTGTCAAAATAATAAGTGTACAATAAACAGGCACTTAACTGCCGGTGATTATGAACAAGCCGCTTAACTTTATTTACAACTACTAGATGGGACATTCCAAAGCTAGAAATAAGGCTACCCGCCCAGGTCCGATAAATCGGTGACCGATCTTTTGTAGGAGAAAAATAGAACGTACTTGCAATAGTGCAATGCACATGTCCCTACAAAAAGTAGGTCAGAAATTCATACTAAAAAAATCGGCTTGATTGTTGGCCCAACAAAAAGTCAGACGTGAGTCAAGTCAAGTCAAATCATACTCACCTTAAGGGTGCACCTTAAGGTGAGTATGATTTGACTATGAAAGTCTTAAAACTGTTTTTACTATTTGCGTTTAGCCTTATTCAGCTAGTTACCAAATACAATTTTCAGCCATCATGTCTATTCTAAAGCATTTGATAAAGCTGCAAGCTTCTGTATTATCATCATCTGCTTTGCCTTTTCTCATTTTTTGGGGTCGCAGTATGTCTTATCCCACCATGTTCCTCTATTCCCCGTCATTCCTTTATATACCCCAGCTATATCCATGTCATGCTTTACGTACTCCATATCTCTTCATTTCTTCCTCTACCTTTATGTCCGTTTAACTTACTTAAGCTTTATCTAGCTCAAAAATTAAACTTAAAGTTACGTATAGTTGATGCTTTCCCTTGCAAAGCCTTTGTTAAGGTATGGTTGGAATCAAAGGGAGTGGAACCAGTTTACAGACTTTGAGAACCTCTGACTTAGACGCCGGATATCGAGCGACCTTACGTAACCGCCAGATGTTGCAGGTCGCACATCATCCTCACTATCGGATCTTGGCCTGCGTTTAGGATTTTACGTTTTGTCTTGTAATCTTTTATAAAGTGCTAACAAAATATATTGAAACTATTTTAAGGCTGGCTTCAGTCCAGGCGACCAATACTGTGAAAATGAGCTCCTTTCGGCGTTCTTTTTAGCAGTAGTTGTTGCGAAACGTATTGGTAGTTTTCTTTAAAAATGAATTAATTTTAATATACACTACACGTATTGAAAATTATACTTATTAACGTGTAAAAGTGCCTCTTATTACTTAATAAACATTTGAATCTTTGAACCTTTGAATCCATTTAGAACAACTTTCCCCAAGGCACCATATATCGAAATATGAAAAAAAGAGCAGTGATGGCCCATTTTCTTGATCGGCTTTTACGAACTGAGTGGAAAGATATAGCTGGTACTGGTACATTCAAAAAGTGAATGAAACAGCTAAATGACTTAGAGTACTTCCAACCTACAATGATAAGTACAGATTAACACTAGTTAACATAAAACATGCATAAAATTTAAACTGCTACACGAGAGAGAGATGTTAATGACTTCCCTGTAAGTGCTAATGAATGAAAATGCTCGTAGTTTTATTCCCGTGTTATTTTAGAGCCGGCGCCAAGCCGTCTAAAACTGTCATTTTAGTTACAAAATAGCTGAAATTTTAGTAAAGGTTTCTATAAAACCCCGTCGAAAAGAGGGGTTTTATAAGTTTAACTTGTCTGTGAGTCTTTGTATCTGTGTGTCTGTCTGTGGCATCGTTGCGGCTTAACGAATGGGCCAATTGTTTTTTTTTTTTTTTGTTTAAAAGCTGATTTGATTGAGATCGTCCTCGGCTATGGTTTAGCAGTTTAAACACGAATGGGGGTGAATGCTTTAAAATCGAGTGTTTTGATTTGCCTGGCTTATTTTTTAGTATCAAAATAACGGACTTTTTAGGAATGGTTTTTTTTGTACAGTGTGTAAAATGTACTTAATATGGTCACATACCCATGAACGTGTAAATGGACTGTCAGAATGAAAAACTATTCGTCCCATACGAATAGGTTTTCAACACCAAACTACACAACATATTTAGAAAAAAATTAAGGACCACCTTTAAAAAAAGGTCTGTTAAAAGATTGTCTGTCTTCTATCCCATTTCCTGTTAAAAAATTACAAACAGAAATTGAAATCATAGAAAATGTTACATATAGGCATGCTCTTGATTGGTCATTTTGGAAATTGTTGGGATAGACCTATGTCCATGGATGTGATGTGTCTGAAATGATCATGATTATTAGGGTGATGGTGACAAAGGATATGTCTAGATACTGATTGGGTCCTCGCCACATTGACTATAGAAAAACCCATTTAATACTTGGCTAGCCCATCACTACTTTAAAATGAGTACCTAACTGCCTCCGTGGTATAGTGGTTAGAGCGTTCGGCTTATACCCGGAGGTCGCGGGTTCGATTCCCGGCGGGGGCAACATCTTTGTGTTGTTGTCCTAGTTTGGTTAGGACATTGTAGGCTGATCACCTGATTGTCTGATAAGTAAGATGATCCGTGCTTCGGAGGGCACGTTAAGCCGTCGGTCCCGGTCACTGTCTTTGACATTGGTCGTTACCTTAAACCATGTCAGAGGCCTTTAAGGCAGTTTAAAAACTCTGACACTAGTGTTAGTCACTAACACACACGATAAGAAGAAGAAGAATAAGCCAAAGCTGGAATCTCTAAAAATTACAATATTCATCAACATGGCAAAACAATTTATTTCAAAAGTGTATTTTACATTTTTATGTTATAGGGCGACAAACACGCAAGCGGGTCACAAAGTATCGTTCTACAATAGAAGTGTTTACTATAGTAATCTATTATTTATTGTTATCCTGTTATTGCTTTTAGTTAAATCCTCCAACGGGATGAAAAAAAGAATTTGTCGAATAAATATTTATTAGCAAAACTGTTCTCATGTAAGTAATGTGGAAGTATCTTCTAAAATTAGCAGATACCTAAACAAACAAGAAACGTGCCTCGATCAAAGCTATTTGAAACACAAATTTTATTCATTGAATAAACTTTTCAGCCAACGCGACAGTATGTTTTGCATGTTAGGCATGTTATAATGCCATGTTGTATTGAAAGGTCATTTAACTCAATCTTTATACATATGCCAGTTAGTTCTGCCCAACTCTGGCAAGCTTGATGTGCATAAAAAAATAAAAATAAAATATTACACATTTTAACAAATACAATTTAAACAAAGCTTATAAACATCAATTATGTTTATAAGCTTTGTTTAGCTTCTATTCCCTAAAAAAATGGCAAATACAAGCTAAACAAAGCTTATAAACATAATTGATGTTAAGCTTGTATTTCCTAAGTCGCCTTCTACGATATCCACGGGAAGACTGGGAGTTCTACTCTGCCTGTAAATTTTACACTACTATTACTACTATTCTACTCTGCCTATAAATTTTACACTTAAAATTTTAGACTTGCACAAACACTAATTAATTTCAAAAATACTTTTCACAAACCAAGACGAGCCAACTCTAAAATGGAACTATTCAGAGCGAACAAAGCCACAGTTTAATCCTGAAAGAGCGGCTTGCCTTTTTATTCCAATCAGAGGTACATTAAAACAAGGAAAAATCCAGCCTTTGTAGTCCATACACGATTTGTATGTTCGACTGTATGCGGGGCACGGAATTCTTCAGTTAAAATGGGAGTAAAATTCAATTCTTGTCTCGATGTTTATTTGCATTCAACGTACTTAACCCGGTATATATTGCGATTCATTACTTCGGTACAGCCAAGTACTGACTCGCGCACGAAGGGTTCCGTATCAATATTTATAAAAAATCAAGTTTGTTGTATTTTATCATATAAACTTTATTTTATTCTGTTGTAGTATTTATAGCGCCAGAAATAATTTATCTGTGAAAATTTCAACTGTCTAGCTATCACAGTTCATGAGATACAGCCTGGTGATAGACAGAGAGACAGGCGGATGGACTGACAGCGGAGTCCTTAGTAATAGGGTCCCGTTATTACCCTTTGGTACAGAACCCTAAAATTAACCGCGCGTTTAGGAACATATCATATTATCATTATTTAATAGGCGATGTGCCTACCATCACTATTTTGATACCTTTTTCCACCTTTTTGCCCAGCTTAAAGGGCCTTTGTTAGCACTGACGTGATAGTTTGTATGGAGTATACTAACATCAATTTTATCCATCGACAAATTAAATGTAGGTATACCTGTCGGTCTGTAAAGAATAATCTCAGAAATTGCTTTTGTATACTCGAATTGATAAAAAAAAAATGATAAAACGATTATGCGGCTTTCACTTTTGGAAACTGCATAATACACACATGTAGGTACAAAGTTTCCGATGTTATCTTTTATCGTAGAATTAATATAAGTATTACATACAGAAGCTCTTACGTCCCCGTATTTCCATTTGAATATTGGGAAGCATATTGTTTTATAAAATTGCAAAAAAACCTAATACAGATTACACAAATCAAGAAAATACTACGGTAAAATTTATCAAGCAACTGAAGCAACACTACTTTTTGGTAAGTGAGATGAATATAAACAATTTTCACAATTATCTTTGCTTATCCCTATATGGTTGATTTGGAGAAAATCCTCTTTGCATTGTGTGTGCCTTTGGGAGGTATATTTTTACTATAGAACAATAAAGATTAACAAATAAAATTCATGAGCTTGCTTAATATGCAATCAATTTGCTTGTAGATCTAGCTTAATACAATGTCATTAACACTGAATTAATTCCCTCTTGATCGGTTTTGAACCTAATTATCTTAGAAAGGTTCTGAATCTAGAGCAAACCGCCTAATTGCAGAGATAATATCGACTTGCGATGTATATAGGTTACACAGACTGCAGCAGCTTATTATAAACTTGCAAGCTTTGCCGGAGACTGCGTTCGCTTAGATTATTCAGAAACCAAATTAGGTACATCATCATTTGAATACAAAGCCACGGCACAGAATGAGTACTTCAAATCAAATCAAATCAAATCAAATATCTTTATTTGCTAATAAGAGTTTTACATGAGGTCTTATAATTAAAATACAATCCGTCTTATCAACCCTTTCGGGCACAGCAAATATTTTGTAGTTTAAGTATATACTTATAGGTAGGTATTGTAATCTGCGACATTAACATTTTAAATTTTATATTAGGTACTAACTGAGATCTTTTATCACAATATTTTTACTTTTTATTTTTAAATTCTTTTTATATTGCACATTTTATCTGACTTATTTTCTATGTATATATTATTATGAACTTATAAACTAGTTATTCTTATTTATATACTTTATATTTATATTTGTTTTATTATGTTTTCTAAATTAAATTATGTATTTGTATCCAGGAACTCATTTACAGAGTAGTAGCAACCTCTTTGCAGCATTTTTTTCAATTTCCTTTGAAAATGTTTCATGTTAGTTTCATTTTTTATATCTATAGGTAATTTATTATATATTTTGACTGCCATATGAAATGGGCTTTGGTGTAACATTTCAATTCTGGAAGTTGGGACGCACAATTTTTCTTTGTTTCTGGTATTGTACTGGTGGGTGTCTTTTATCTGTGTAAATAAATGTTTATTACTATGAGCAAAAATGCATATGTCCTGTATGTATATTGAAGGAAGTGTTAAAATTTCAAATTTTTTAAAGAAGGGCCTACAGCTGTGCTTATTTTTAATTTGGGCTAGTATCCTGATACACTTTTTTGAATGATAAATAGATCTTGTGCGTTACTACTATTACCCCACAGCATCACTCCGTACCTCAGCCTGTATGCGTATGCGTAATAGGCAGATATTGCAGTTTCGTTGTTAGTGGTGTGTTTTATTTGATAGAGAGCATACGTGAATTTACTTAATTTGGTTTTGACGTGTTCAATATGGCTTTTCCAATTTATATGTGAATCTATATGTATACCTAATAAATTAAATGAGTTTACTGTTTGTAATTGAGTATTATTAAATTGAATGTTTGTATCTATTGGTGCTTTTTGGTGTGACGTAAATTGTATTATTTTAGTTTTTTTATAGTTTATTTCAAGATTGTGATCTGTGAGCCAACTTTCTGCTGTTTCTAATCTATTTTTAATTACTGATTTGATATCATTGTTATTATTGTTATTATGTCCTATTTAAATCGATAAATCGTCTGCAAATAAAATGGCAATGGCAATGGCAAATAAAACTTCTTCTTCTTATCGTGTGTGTTAGTGACTAACACTAGTGTCAGAGTTTTTAAACCGCCTTAAAGGCCTCTGACATGGTTTTAGGTAACGACCAATGTCAAAGGCAGTGACCGGGACCGACGGCTTAACTTGCCCTCCGAAGCACGGATCATCTTACTTATCAGACAATCAGGTGATCAGCCTGCAATGTCCTAACCACAAAGAAATTCAAACTAGGACAACAACATAAACTCGTTGCCCCCGCTGGGAATCGAACCCGCGACCTCCGGCTATGAGCCGAACGTTCTAACCACTACACCACGGAGGCAGTTAGAATGAGAACTAGTACTCACGTACAGAAGTCTCACTCAACAAAGAAATTCAAAGAAATATCTACTCAATGTTGGCAGCAATGTGGTTTAATCAGCTCGTGTCAGAACTTAGCAACTTATAATTTAGAAACCTAGATATCCGTTGCAAGCCAATTTCATTATTATTACTTCATCAAACGATTCATATAATTGAATTTGCCTCTAAAAACTCCGAAATGGTCGCCATGTGCATTGTAATAATGTAGGTATATTTTCGATACCTAAACGGGAAGTGACACAGGCCTGGCCACGGGAAGTCCATTTTGGGTTCATTTTTGTTGCAGCTGGCAACAATATACTTGTCAATTTTGATTTGTTGCAACATTGCCTTACTGTTTAAAATCTCTCTCTTCCGTGCGTGATTGCAATACACGCATCGTTTTGGAGCGTCTTTTTCATTTCCAATTATCCTATCCAAAGAAAAACAGTCAACAACTAAAACCCCAACAACACACTTGTTTGGAAAAAAAAGAATTTAAAATACATCAGCTGCTTTACTTTCCGCTATCATTTCTTCATTTTATAACAAGACCTGTCAGATCCAAAGGCCTCATTTAATGTGATGATGAGTGTGAAGGGAAATAAAACCGGCCAAGTGCGAGTTGAACTCGCGTGGAGAGGGTTCCGTACAATGCCAATCTTCACAGTAAAACGCGAGTTCTACTACTAGCGCTATCTAGTGGTGTTTTAGTGAACTATTTTTCGAAAACGTATTATATTGAGTTTACCACTTTATTTTCAATTAATAGAATTCTTATGGGTTTTTCAGTAATCTACAAGCAATGTAAAGTACATTGCTTGTAGATTACAGAAAAAAAGTTTCGTAGTTTTTTTCAGGGATTCAGGATGGGTTGCTAGCCAGGTGTAGAGAGTGCAAGTTGCATGCCTCTTGCATACCATTTAATTGAAGCAATAGATAACCTGCATTGTCTAAACAAAATGTCAGCCATTCAAATCACTTATCACTTCTATAAAATAGTATGCAACAGGCTAGAAACTTGCACTGTCTCAATGGGACTTTAACATTACTGTCATTTCTTGATTCTCTTTTTACGGTCAGTTCCTAAAAACATCCCACGTTTATACTTTTCTCCCAAACTAGCATGGAAAATCCTTATATATAAAAATTACGTGTCAAGTTATTTGTCCACGATGGACTCCTAAACTACTGAACCGATTTTAAATTTGATTTGCACACCGTGTGCAATTTGATTCAACTTGAAAGATAGGATAGCTTACATCTCAATTTACTATACAATATTATTTTATTGCACTGGACTGATGCAAATACGAGTCATAAAGTCCACACGAACGAAGTCGCGGACATCGGCTAGTAATTTTATAAAATTGTCTCACTATCATAATTGATAAAGTATAAACATTATACCAAGATTATGCTAATATTTTCCACATAAAATACCGCAGAAATTCCAACTCGTGCTTAAGTAAAATATAAATAAATTGGTATGTAAATTTGTATAATGCCCAGTCAATCAATGTTAATCAAAATGTTAATTCAGTTGGTTGCCAGAAGCATTGAATATGAATTGCTCCAATCTTTGTAATCATATATTTATGCACACAGCACGCACTCATCGAAGTTCATTGCTTCCGTTGTTATTTTTAAACATATAATTTGACAAATAAGGTAAGGCTACATAATCGTGTTTGTAAATGACCAACACTGGTGGCAGATTTTTCAAGACATCTGATATAGCTTGACAACGGCTTTACAACTATAACAGCCTGGACCCACAGCCATCCTACCCCATAATATGCGTTTCGAAGCACGGAGGAACTAAAAAAATTTTTGGTTGGAAAAAATGAGGTTACCCATCCAAGTACGGACTACGCTCGGGGTTGCTTAACTTTGCGAAACTGTTAGCAGTGCGTACATCCACATTGGTACGGGCCACCAAGCTCCTAAACAGACTAAAACTGAAAACAGGATTTTAATTTTCACAGTTTCACGCTAGTCTACGTGCCCTGAACCTTATTGATGATCGTCTTAACCGATCGAAACTATAGACGGGTTTTCCGACTACGCAACGTGGAACGCTGCACCAACGTATCGATATTGGAGCAGCTTAATATAAGGACCCGCCTATCAGTGATTTGTCTCCAAAGGGCTTTGTCATTCTTCGGTCTCGGTCTTCGCACGACGAGAGCCAAACAATCTAGAAAAACAAATACTTGTTGGCCGCGTGGAAGGAGTACGACCTAGAGGCAAACCCCCAACAAGATGGAATGATCGCCTTTTAAGTGCACTGAAGTGCAACACCCAAGCCGCTATACACATGGCCCAAAATAGAGCAGCCTGGAAAGACAGCGTACTCAGAACCAATTGTGGTGGTCACGACCCTCAGTCATGAGATATACGACAAGAAAGAAGAACGTGAGTTCATGTTACAATATTCATAATGTTAAGATGAATGTCAGTAAAACAATATTTTATTTGGCAACTATCAACCGTATTAATTGCTGAATTTTAATAAACGGAATGCAGTTGTTCTCAACCATCAAAGTCCGAGTTGATAATTAAAAAGCAAAAATTGGAAGCGGCTAGCATTTCACCGCAGCCGCTAGATAACCTGCTTTGGCGGGTTGCCAGCTGACATCTGGGTCATACGATAGCTCGTTGTGTTTCAAATGTTTCAAGTTTATTGTTTTTTACATCATTTGGTAATAAACCGGGGTTTGGCGCCAGTTTGATAACAGCTGTCTCACTTTATGAACTGCCTTTTGAAATTCACTTTTATAGAAAGTGTTTCTTTTCCATACTGCTCTGGGAGAAAACAGAATGTACTAGCTGCCTGTCTTCCCGCGCAGACCGCGACAACAGACCAAGGGAATAGGTGACAATCTGAATCATAGCAAAAGCGATGCGGTTCACCACCACGCTAAACACGACCTTTTAAGTACCTAATTGCGGTTCTAGGATCTGTCTAAGAGAAAAAGACGTGATATGGTATCTGTATTGTTTCCCGTGAATAATCACTAAATAATATTTTGTTCATCATAATCTCTTAAAAGGAAATCTTTGTTCCAATTAACTTCTTGTTTAAACTTGATAATGGAATAGCCCCAACCGGTTCATTTAATTTTAACTGGATCAATTTAATTACAATAAACGTTATTCGTGATTGACACTCCGTCACTGCGGAATCGTTAAATTTTATTGAACATAACATAAATCATTTTAGGTTAATTCTGCAATAAACCTTGGTTGATATATTGTAAGTTTAGTTCGCCCCGAACTGTGAATCAACGAACCACTTTTCTCAGCAACTCCTTTACAGATTTGGCTCATGTTAAAACTTGTTCAAATTAAAACTCTATAAGCTCCATTTACCTTAATGACTACGAAAATTTCTTAAAGATCCGATTAAAAAAACTCGAGTTATCGTATATAACAAACATACATACATAGTCTCATACACCCAAAAGTCGGATTGTTAAAGAACAAAGGGAGAACTTTACTAGCCCACTAAATAAATTTGCAAAATTACCTTCGATGACATTAAAACTACAGGTAAACTAGTTAAAATCCCATTGCGTTGGTGTTGTCACGTCAATTGTCGTGATAATTAAGAAAAATATATTGCGAGAGACGACCCCACATGCAATCAAATATATTATATAAAACTAGTTGATAAATTGTAGGGTGCATTTGATGTGTAAGGCTCTCTCAACTAGTTTCACAAAATTTACACTATATGACATAAATATCTCCATAAGGAATGCTTTTTTATAAAGTGTTATTTTTAAACTGCCAAAAAGCAACTGACAAATATCGCCCTTAGCTCATATCTAGCTATAAGACGCTAGAGGACAAGAAAATAACGAAAGGTATTCGTTTTAAAACCTTCTATAGTACGAGGATATTCTGTAGACAAACGATCCACGGTATGATAATTTGCTGCCGTGTAGCATATAGAAGCTTGCACCTCCTAACTTTCTAACTTGGTATCCAATATCTAAAAATGTAGTTTCCAACTAGGCCTATAGACATAATACATATTTCATGACGTCGAGCGTATTGATTAAATTATGCAATTTTGGCGCCCATCCAGCAACACTCGCCGAATGAACCTATTAGGCAAATGTAAATTGGCACATTACACTTGTATAACTGACAGAAGTGGCTACCTTGACTATTACAGTGGTAATGAATATTGGGACCTTGAAAAGAGTAGTTTCGTTTTGTCAAGGTTACGTCAGTGGTCAATAGTTTCAAATTAATAACCTATTCTGGCGAATCCGTTCGCTGGCACCCTCAGAATTAATTCTGTAAATAAAATAATAAAGTATAATTCATTTTTATTCAAAGAAAGTTGGGAGTTAAGTCGCTAGTCATGGAAATTCTATATCAAATGTTGGATTAGGCTGTAACTTTCGTTTTAACGTAGTTTGTGGTTTTGATATCTAGATAACTTGTTTTAAGTGTGTTTAACACAAAAACATCAAAATTACTTCTTGGAAATGCAGAGAAGAAAACACAGACCAAAATCTTCGTCAAGTGGATTTTCTGGAATAAATTAAAATGTCGAAAATCTTTTAAACTAAGAACTTCACTTTATTTCACTTGTTTGTAACTCCTCAAGTTAGTTCCTATGCAATCACACTTTTGTGGAATGCAACCTTGGCTGTAATATTTCTGATTTGTTTATATTGTTTTCGAAATGGTTGTAATCTGTTGTGTGTGTCAATAAATAAAAATAAACTCTTTGTTCAGGCAATAATGGGTTCAAACGAATTGTTTTGGCCACATCTAACATATAAAGGTCGACTTACCAGTAATTCTGTATATATATATATATATATAACTAAGCAATTGTAAAAGTTAGTAAAGCGGATGAAATTTTATTCGCTTGTCCATCCTATATGGCCTGCTAAGTAAAGGATTTCCAACACAAGCAATTTTCAAGAAGTCCGCATTTAGCGTTTTCCGACGACCTTAGTCAGATCTTCTAACCGCCTTGAAGATAGATGGTCCTACACTGCGCTTGCGGGTACATAAATTGTTCGTGCTAATACATCTGGCTCAATGTCACTTCAATAAGCTAATCCCTGGGCTGTGTCTTGGTTCTTCTTAATTCAAATTCTGCAGAATTCTATTTTCGTCCACCAATATCATTATTAAAATAAGTTAATGGGTTACTCACTATAGAGTCAGCCCGTACACCACCGGCTCACGACTCACTGACGCCTATGTGGTATACGGGCCTGTAGTCACATTCGCCCTTATGAAGACCTCCGGATGAGATCGAAACGTGTCGGCAGCAGCTGACTCTATACGTTAGTAACCCGTTAATTCTTTTTAATAATGTCTGTGTCTCATGTTTGTTTCAATCAATATATAGGAAAATAAGAATGACCCTAGTTTTGATTTTAAAAAAATGTTAAAGTAAATTTTTATCAGGTAGGTATTTATTTAGCTACTGGCTTTTATAAAAGAATGGTTTTAGAAGTGACCCTCGTGTTTCACGTCATTTTCAGTTCGTAATGAACCAGGATTATCATAAAAACGTGCGTGGAGGTTAGAATTGCGACCATTATGTTTTGCGAGCGGTCGGCGACCGTGCACATTCCATAATTTATTGGTTTCGTTTTGTCGCTTAATAAATATTTATATTTTAGCTCATATATCAGTATTACTTCATATAATATTAAGTATCGAACAGTTAGTTCATAAATAAAGTACCTAATGAAGTGCCATAAAAATGTTTCATCATCAGTTTTTAAAAACTACTAAGCTTGTTTGCTTACACACATGTACAATTATAAATGTGAAGTACAGGAAAAACCCTTAATGCAAACTGATCACCTTAAGATGTTTGTTAACCTTCTAAACAAACAATCTTCTTGAGGAGATTGATAGCCCATTGGGAGCGAGTATTACTAGCCCTTTCGCATGTTAAGCGACACCGAGCGTGGTCCGCACTTGGATGGCGGACAAGTGGCTTAAAAATTTCTCAAGCTCCTCCGTGCTTCGGAAGGCACGTATAAGCCGTTGGTCCCGGCTGTCATCATATTATGGCAGGCGTCAAGCTATGTCAGATGCCTTTAGGCAGCCTGAAAAATCTGACACCAGTGTTGGCTTACTTACACACACGAAAAACAAAACAAAATCTTCTTCCTTTTATTTACAAGTACATCTGCTGAAAGCGCCTTCATCCTCAGGTATATGTAAGTCACTTTGCTGGTAAATTACTTGGAAAGACGTGTTTTACGTGTGATTTGAATATAATTAATTTACGGTAACTAGGGCGGGTTTCCTTTCAAGGGACTCAAAGCGGAAAATATGTAAATTCTTGAGGGAAAATTAAGTTAGCTCAAAGCTATTTTGTTGCTTCCATATGAAAATGATCCTAAAATATTATTAATGCCTACATGCTACCTATTTCTGATGTGGTGTCGATGAACTGAACCTTTATTCCTACTAGTAAAGTTTGCTCTTTTGGGTTGTTTCCCATTAATTTAGTAAACAAAGAAGTTATGCGTCAAGTTTATGTAATTAGTTCAAGACATTTTCTTTTCAGAAAGTTTATTTACACAGATTATATGAGACAATATTATATATGTATCTATCATTAAATCATGGTACCCATGTACAAAGAAGGCGTCGTATATTAAGTGGGTGCATACTTCAAAAACTTGTAAAAGTATCAGCAATATATACGTATTTTCATCCTGGAGATATCCCAAACTATTAAATCGGCAGATTCACACGATCAAATCAGATTTTAGCTCAGAAATTGTATGAATATTTTATTATTTACCATGTTACATGTTTGATGACATTTCACAATGGGAAGTATCCTACACGCATGAACTTATTTTCTATCATTTGTTCTTGAAAAAGATCATCGAAAAGACCTATTAGAAGAAGGTAGGGAATCTATTAGATGTACGAGGATATCCATAAAATCTTTATTGCTACGATTTAACAACATGATGGAAGGTGAAATGTAGGAAAATAAAACAAGCTGTTATATGGGAAGTACTTGGCATAAGTGCAGCTTGGCACTAGGTCATTAGGTAGGTTAAACTGTGGCTGTCGTAGCAGAATCCAAGCTTTTAGAACTCTGCCAAGATCTTTTTTCTTGTCAATTCACGCGTAGTAACCGTTTGCACTGTATACTGTCGTGAAATACCATATTTTGACGTCACAATCATAACCAATCGTGGCTCGTTCGTAGTATCGTGATTTTGTTGTAATTTTTATCAATTTGCTTAACACACAGACAGACAGATAGTATTTAATTTAAAAACAATTTTAATGAGCTTTTTTTTTGCATTGAATATTAACATACTTTCAAAATACTGCTAGATTTACGCTGAACTAATAGGTGACCAGTCAAAATGACATCAGACTGGCCGATAAGCTAATATGTATAAGCCAACATGTACCAACTTTGATTCAACCCTGCCAAATGCCACCAACTATTCTGACGGTAACCCCATATGAGTACATATTGCCGACGAGAAAACAGGCATCGCATTAAAAAGCGTGGAAATAAAGTTTTCATGTAGTAACGTACCAAAGTAACATATAGGGATGTGGACTGGGTAAAAAATATATTATTTTTTTAGATCGTCAACTAGATCATCCAAAACTTAAGGTCCCATATTTTTTTGTTCATCAAAGTAGCAAAAATTCACTAAGACACAGCGCTTTAAAGTTTCAGTGTTGGGGTAATTTACGTCACCTTTGGTTGAAAATGGTAGCTGATCGTGAAATCATGAAATTTACACAGGCTACATCTTCGTTATAATTTGCTAATCAGAGTAAAGAAAAAATACTTTTTAATAATGTATCTAGTGAAACCAAAAAATATTTTAAGTCCACATCTCTACTGTGCAACCAAACAAAGTGACGAATTAATTAGAGATATTATAAATATTCTATAATAATAAAGATAAATGTGAATTTTAAAAAAATGTTTTCTTTTACAACTATTTATTTTTATTCCTTTTTTGATACCCGACGGTGTCCCATTGTTGCGCAGAGCCTCTTATATTTCTAACGAAAGATTAATGTGTTCATATGTATGTTCCTTTACGAGTACATTGCCATCCATTGTGTTTGCTAAATGGAATCCTAATCTATCCAGTGTTCCTGCTCCAGGTAGATACTGCTATAATTACATCAAGCGATTAAATCTAGGAGCTAGAAAGTGGAGTAGTATAACATTAAGATAGAATAGGGATGTAGAGTGGGTCAAAAATATACTATTTAATTTAGTCCGTCAACTAGATTATCCAAAATTATTCGTAAAGGACCCATATTTTTCGTTTAGAAAAGTAGTCTAAATTCTTTTGGTTAAAAATCGTAACCAATCGGAACGTCACGCGAAATTAAAATACGCTTTATCTTCGTCATTATTTGCTAATGAGAGAAGAGAAAAAATATGTATACTGTTTTTTGATAATCTATCAAATGAGCCAAAGTTTTTGTCCACATCCCTATTAATTTACTCATTTGACAATTTCTTTAGAGTAAAAATGACGTCATGTTCTGACGGAAAATAGAAGTTGAATTTCCTTCCTGAAATAATAAACAAAATATTAATTGTTCACTTTTCAGTAAATATAAATGTTATTTGATACGGAATTTAAATTTAGCTTTGGTCTTATTCAGTAAAAGTTATGTTAGTATAAGTGAGTGCACATTACCGCATGACTTCATGTTTTTACAAACGTTCAAACATTCAAATTCAGCTATTATTATATATTCTCTAAACGATTTTTTTTACATTTCAGGTATTTACATTAATAAGACGATTTATGATTACTCTATTTCTGTTTGTTTTTTTTTTTGTACCGTTATACGAGTAGCACCTACTATAAATTTTATCAAATTCTTTCAACAAATACTTTGATCAAACGTAATTCAAAAAATCTTACAATTTCTTATTTACAAAACGTCGAGAATTTTCAATTCCGATCGCAAACTTTATCTGCAAACATGGAATAACAGGTTCAGAATTCTTGCTGGGTGGATGCCAAGGTCATGACGTCAAGAGCGGTGACGTCACTAGGTTTCGCTATTTTCGTCTAGGTTCAGTTATTTCGAAGAATAGACGTCCTACCTACTACCCATGTTTGAGTTGATACGCCCGTACATTTTGGCTTGCTTATGTAATGTTCTAAGGGTGATTCTGATCTCTTTGAGCGCAATGTGGGCAATATATTCAAAAGCTAAGCAAGTGTGTTGTACAAAATAAGTTACTTGTATATAGGTACTTTATACCAGTATTTCTTTTTATTAGCTAATTGGAATTTTTATATTTTTCACCTCTTATGATTACAATAAATTTGTTCTATTACAGCCTCTAGTTACTCGCTTTTAGTATACGCAGCAGTAGGAGTAATATGACTTTTGAATTTATTTGGATCTGGGATATCTATTTTTTATTCAATATAATCAAAACATATATTTTAATAATCATCTTATAATTATAATTATCTTAGTTTATAGTTTCATTTGAATTTAAGTAGGTTATTTATTTTTTAGTTAAATTAATTATTTTATGTAATTTTGTATATTTATTTGGAACTTTGTGGAACAAGCTTTAAAATTTTATTTATATTACATAGATAAATTAGAATTTCTTTACAGATTACTTTTCTTCAAATGTTGCTTCTTCATCATCTTAGCGCAGTTCCGGTTGCATTCTCAGCTATGCTGCTTCAGAGCCCGGGTACCCTTTCCCGCTCTTCGTCATCCAGGGATATCAAAGAACTTGCGAAGTATGAAGTTATCTTTAATTATTTTGGAAACATATACATAAATGAAGTAATCACGAATGTTTCATCAAAAGCGATAAGCTAAGTATCCATTAATACATAAAGAGATAACAACAGGCGAAGCTTAACATATCAGCTTAGAGCTTAACGTTACTGAGTGCTTTTAGTTAGAAGATAAGCACAAAGGTGTCAACACCAGTTGACTTGACTGGAAAATTGATTGAAACGGATATTTACGCAGTTTTCGATAATATATAAGCTCAGCTTAGAGCAACATACACTGATATCAGGAAAAAAAGATGTCATAATTTTTAAATGTGATATTTATTGCAAACAAAATCGTGGTCACCAGCTAATAATAAAATATTAAATGGTCAAGTGCGAGTCGGTCGCGCACCAACGGTTCTGTACACATCTACACTAATATTATAAAGAGGAAAGATTTGTATGTTTGTTTGTTTGTTTGTTTGTTTGATTGTATTGAATAGGCTCCGAAACTACTGGATCGATTTTAAAAATTCTTTCACTGTTGGATAGGTATGTTATCCCTGAGTGACATAGGCTATGTATGTACCACGGACGAAGCCGGGATGGACTGCTAGTAATCTATAAAAATCACATTTATTGCGTGGGAGCCCCACTTTAATATTTATTTTATTCTGTTTTTAGTATTTGTTGTTATAGCGGCGACAGAAATACGTCATCTATGTAAATTTTAACTATCACGGTTCATGAGATACACCCTTGTGACAGACAGACAGACGGACAGCGGAGTCTTAGTAATGAGTAATAGACGACCCTCCGGGGCGTTGTGGTCAACATGCTAGTCCGCCACTCAGAAGTTCCGGGTTCGATCCCCGGTCAGGGCAAGTTGGGAAATGGCCTTTTTCAATTTGTTCTGGGTCTTGGATGTCTGATATAATACTAAAAATGATTTGTTTAAAAATATAGTATCGCTGAGCTAGTATTCCATAACACAAGTATCGAACTTACTTTGAGGCTAGCTCAATTTATGTGATTTGTCCCTATATATATATATATATATATATATATAGTAACAGGTTCCCGTTTTTACCCTTTGGGTACGGAACCCTAAAACTGTTTTATATGTACCATCGCACTTTACAAATTAAGGACAGCAATAAGAAAGGCCTGCTATCGGGTCCCATTCGGCTCACGTGCTCAGTATTTTGACGTAGTTAAGCCCGTTTCAGTGAGCCAATAATGCTGCTATTTTTGTACAATAGGGATGGGACTGGGTCCGAAAAATATCATTTTATTTAGTTTGTCAGTTAGATTAATCCAAAGATAAGATATTTTTCGGTTCATCAAATCGATGCGCATCGAAGTTTCGAAGTGGGGCGATTGAATTCACCGGCTAGTAATCGTACTAGACTGTGACGTCATGCGAAATTAACTATACTACACGATATAAATATATACTATATTTTTTTAACACAAGAATTTTTTTAGGCCTTTTATTGTGGGATCCGTACGTAACTTGAATCGCCGTACAAAAAAGGAACACAGCTAGCGTGATGGGCCTTTCAACCAGGTACTATCCGAGGAATGATTTTTGATTGTATTTAGTTTAGACATCATTTAGTTTTGATTTACAAAGTTAAGTTTAATTTACCATATGTTAATTTCTAACATCTACTGTATATTATATAATTTTATCATGAATAAGCGCTTATTTATCTAAAATTTAGATATTATTATTAATTACTCCATGGACCTCGCGAGTTATAGTTAAACATTGAAAGTTAACTAAGAGCTTGTAAAAATAAATATGTACACAGGCCGAGCTCAACCTCTTTTCAAAGCCTTTGTTGTACGAATATAAATTGAAAAGGCAACATTTATCAGTACAGTTTGCTCCATAAATGTAAGTATTCTAGTTTGCTCCTCGCATTGTGTATGACAGGGAGTTCTGAGAACAGTAATATAATACAGCGAGAGAACAAATTGCCGGCGGCTTGTGAGGCCGACTACACACGTACAGTCGATATCTTGAAATAATTAAGTACTACAGTAATATTTAGTTCTTGATGATGTGACGTTGATAGAAATACATTATTGTTAGTATTGGGTATCTCACTACAATAATAATATATATTTTCTATCAACTTTTACCAAAAATATCTTTCGAAGGAGTAGGTTACTTGCATATTACATTTCCATAAACACAATAAGCTATTTTACTGTGTACGTTTTTGGCTAATATTTTATATAAAACAAAAAATACTACTGAATTTTTTTTTTAAACAGCAAGAAAATTGGCCAATTGGTGTAGTAGTAATTACTCGTAACATTTTAAATTTGGGGGGTGGGAGCATGGTGGGACTCTTCACTATCTCGCTCTTACGCGCGAGACCTAATAGCCTGCCTCTGTGGTGTAGTGGTTAGAGCGTTTGGCTCATACCCGGAGGTCGCGGGTTCGATTCCCGGCGGGGGCAACGTCGGTCCCGGTCACTGTCTTTGACATTGGTCGTTACCTAAAACCATATCAGAGGCCTTTAAGGCGGTTTAAAAACTCTGACACTAGTGTTAGTCACTAACACACACGATAAGAACAACCTAATAGCATGAGTGCTGTACGTGTATCCTTTTTCTGTTACTTGACAGTTTCCAATTCCATCAGATTTTAAAAGCTTATAACTTACATATTTTTGGGCTTACTTACTTCAAAAAAAAATCTGTTTCGGATTATGTTATTTATTGATGTGAATAACAAAACGAATTGAGTAAAATACCGTATTAAGAAGGTTAAATTAAACGATAATTTGTCACCAAAGCCTAAGCTACGGTTTCCTTAATCTTAATTTACGTGAATTCTAAATATAGATTGAGTGGTAACTGTAGGAAACTCTGTTTTAATATTTTCTTCTTTATTTTTCTTTATAACTAGCTATTTGATATCAAATAGACTTATACTGCCTTTGCAAAGGTTAATTCGTCTTTAGCTAAGTTCTACCTACTAAGTACACTAGATTCCTTATTGTTTAAAAATGTATGTTGTATGTACTTATCATACTGTTGGATAAAAAAAATTTTTCTACACACCTGCCAAATTTTATGAAGCTCTACGCATACTACATCACAAACACCGGATTGTTAAGTAGACTCAGAGAACTTCGTTCTTCTTCGTTCGCTCATTGTGCTTGCTTGTACACATATACATACATATCTTGTACATACCTATTTCTTCAGTTCCATATTATCTTTAGAAAATTATTTATTTTGCACTAAAAGTTTTCTAAACTAATTTATAAAGAAAGACTAATTTCAATTCAAATGTGCACGTGAACACACCTTTACGCATATTCGTATGAAGCAGGCCATTCTGTTATTCGTGCACTTGTTTGTGATTGTATGGTGTTAATAACAGTTAATTCTACGTGGGTAGGTAATACGGATAATTGAATTTGTGTAAATGGCACTAAAGCTGAAATCGCTGCAATGACAATGCGTGTAGATAACGTTTTGTTAATATAGTTACGTCCATATTTAATTTAATTCTATTTTATTTTATTTACCAGCGGTGGATTTCTGTGGCTGATATGATGATAATGAATATTTAATTTTATAGTGTCCTTGTAATAAGAATAATGTGTCTACTCGTATCTGGAAAGTGAATTAGTAAACTCAAAAAACTATAGGAAATAAAATTTATTATGGCCTTTGGGTGTTATATCCTTTTCGAGGCTCTGTCTATTCCGTTACTGATAAATAAATACCTATGTGATAGTGTATTTGTATAAAATAGGTTTACCATACAAATATTAACATATACTAATCACTCAAAGTATACATACAAACGACTTTATCCCTTATGGGGCAGACAGAGCATTTTGGCTTAAAGTAATTCTTACGGCTTAAAGCAACCAAAGGCCCGCGAAGGCCGCTTTTAGCGTGATGGTGGAAAAAGGAATCTAAATAGTAATGGGTTTCCAGCCGCATCGCCTATTAATTTACATTATTCGCAATTTCGCCCGTTCCCTTGATCGGCTTCTACTATCTGCGCGGGAGAATAAGCAGCTGGTACATTTTATGTTGTTTCTAGGGATAAAGACGTGATAGTATGTTTGTAAGTCACGCGGCAAATACAGTATGTAAATAAAAATATATTTATTTATTATAGGTGGTGTAGTGGTTAGAGCGTTCAGCTCTTACACGGAGGTCGCGGGTTCGATTCCTGGCGGGGGCAACGACTTTGTGTTGTTGTCCTAGTTTGGTTAGGACATTGTAGGCTGATCACCTGATTGTCTGATAAGTCAGATGATCCGTGCTTCGGAGGGCACGTTAAGCCGTCGGTCCCGGTCATTGTCTTTGACATTGGTCGTTACCTAAAACCATGTCAGAGGCCTTTAAGGCGGTTAAAAAACTTTGACACCACTAACACACACGATAAGAAGATTATAGGGACAAATCACACAGATTGAGCTAGCCCTAAAGTAAGTTCAAGACTTGTGTTATGGGACTTATGGGATACTAACTCAACGATACTATACTTTATAACAAATACATACACAGATAAACATCAAAGTCCCAGGACAATTTGAAAAAAGCCATTTTCCAACTTACACTGACCGGGGATCGAACCCGGAACCTCTGGGTGGCGGACTAGCACAGTGACCACTACGCCACGGAGGTGGTCGAGTAGCGAGTGAACTTTAGCGGATTGTAATCACGTGATTGCAATCAAAGCGATTGAATTCCCAACTTGTGACGTCACTAACGAGCCTTTGATCGCGCGGGTCTGATTCGGAAATGTGCTAAACGCGACTGTTGGAATGACCAAATGCTAGTCGGGGCTTATGATGAGTATAGCGACCACTAAGGAACTAATGAATCCAATTGGGTCTGGTTCGATCCATCACCGTCTACAGGCCAGGAGTTGCGACGGGATAGTGGATAATTTATTTGGTTATTGCAAAGTATTGATACTAAAACATTATAAAATGTTATATTGAATCTACACGTACAGTTAGTACGTAATGCGCTAAATTAACAAAATAAATAATTTGCCTATTAATTAAATATATATCCTAGTTGTTCTACGTTATCCATTACTATGACTATAAGGATGCTGACATAATGAGTAGCAACGTTTTCGCAATAAAATGTAGCATATGCTACTATCCAAAAAAGTGGGGTTTAAGTTTGACGTCTGTGTTTGTCTGTCATCGAAGGTTCTAAACCAATGTAAAGAAATGATGCGTTTTTTTGCAAGTTGACGTAATCTAGATGGTTATCAGATTCAGTTGTATTAAAGCCGCCGTGTGGTTACCGGTAGAGTAGAATAGGGCTACTCCCGAGGATGTCGTATAAGGCGACTTATGAAATACAAGCTAAACAAAGCATATAAATATGAATGAGACCTCTCCAACCCGTCTGGCCAGCGAGGAGAGTGTAGGCCAAATCCTCTGACTACCAGCTTTGGCCTCAGAATTAATAGGCTTACCAACAAGTGCAATTGTACGCGCTGCCTTCATTTTTGTTTTTTAATTTACGTCTTCAAAATATCGACAAAACGAAGATTTCATAATTTTAGAAAACTTAAAACCTACCACAACCCCAAACTGCACAACCTATTTTAATAAAATTTCTAAAGAATGTCGTTTAACAAAAAAAAAGAAATTTTTCAAATTGCTCCAGACGTCTTAAGTAATCGGTGAACATGCAGGAAACATACATAAAAAAATATCTATATGTATATATTCGAATTAATAACTTCCGTCTTTTTGAAGTCGTTTTAAAAGAACTCCATTTCACTTATTTTTTGACACAAAATCAATATAAAAACGAATGGAACAAAAGAAAGGCAACTCGTAGCGCCCCGTAGCACCGCCTACGCCGTAGCTCGAGTGCTACGACGGTTACCATAATTCAAAACGCAGCTGTATTTAAACGGGCAGAAAGTTGATTTTCGCAAATCACATGAGGAATGGCTTAGTCCATGCAAGGGTCATACCACAAAGTGGATTTCAAACCGCGTAGGAAGTACTTCCGCTCTCCACATACAAACGTTCGTATAATGAAGCATTGAGTTTAACCTACTTCGAGGCTATCAAAAGTTTTATTGTGTTTGTACGTTTGACATGTGTGCAGTTGGGAACTTATTTGCATCCAAGCCAACCTCAATCCTAGCAACTGGAATCTTAAAAACGTACGTATACAAGATATTTTTGTTTCAGAATTAAAAATCTACTTTAGTTTGAAACAAATATATTTTGATATGAAATTTATATGGGAAAACTTGGCAAATATTTAAAAAAATTCATAAAGGTCCAGGCGTCTTCAAAACACTTCGAGTAATAGGACATAAAAAAAATGATAACTCTTTTATAAAGTCAATTAAAATGTACGGGCATTATATACGTTTCAAACCCATACAGATAAAGATGTGATAATACATCAAATTATAACACAGTCACCTGAAACTTGATTTGTAGTCATGCGTGATTCTCGAAGTAAGCTGGCCTTTATCTGGCTCAAAAGATCGCAGCATACAATGTTGTGTTACTGCCAGCCTTCTGGCCACGTTTCCTCTAGTTGTGGTTTAGGTCATCATTAAACTTTCTTGCGTTTAAAATTTGTTTATATAAAAAAGATTATTCTAAATCATAACATTGGTAGAGGTTTCGTGTGTGGTCCCCTATCCAAGTGCGGACCACGCCCGATGTCGCTTTACTTGCAAAAGCGCTAGCAATGCGCACTCCCGCCAGGCCACTGAGCTCCTCAACATTGAACTGCTTTTGATTTTAAAATGAGAGCAGTCCATCGCTTCGCAATTAGAATTGTTAATAGTCTTATAATGTATGTAAATTAAAGTCGACGCATCCAAATTAGTATGTAGGAGGTTCGCATGCATCCTGATTCAGATCTGATTAATTCACCAGGCTGGATCACTCCTCGTTAGTAGAAGAAGTTTGCCAATGTATTTATCGTACTGCCATATTCGTATAATGGGTATGCTGCCATTTTTAGGATTTTTTTAATTTGGCAGATAAATCATGATGATTAATGCCTTTAAACCAGCATTAACCCTCTAATCTCTTTTATTTATAATGTGACTATATGTGAAAAATCTAATTTATAGAATGTTCTCAATTCTAACTTTGTTTCGCATAACCAATGCAATCCAATAGTAGGTTTGCAAAAAAATGTGGATTCTTTCCGCTTGTGATAAAGCTATCGCCAGACAATCCGATGAAATCTCATTGAGTTTGTAATTCTTTTCATTATAACTGAATGACATCGGGTTCCCAAAGATTTCACTAAGGTTTGTAATTTCCACCAATTACGTATTTAATATGTGTTAGTTTTTAGCACATAATCATTTATCCAGTACGAAATTACCATCTTCAATGTTCAATCTTCAATTTTAGACAGATGTAGGCAGTCATTTTCAGCGAACTCATTCTGAATAGCACTGAAAAGAGCAAATTATAAAATACTTTGAATATAAATTATATTCTAAAACGTTTCTTAGAATATGAAGTAGACTACGAAGAAGCAGGTAATAAGCGCATTCATACTACTCATTAGATTTCTCTGAGAAGTTGCGAAAGGTTTTCCTCGTTATATTCATGCACGTGTTTTGTTATCTACATATATAAGATACTTTTAAATGTAATCATAAGAATGTATGTTAAACATCTATCTTCCCTGTTGGTCTGGGAGAAAAGAAAAATCTCAGAATGAACCGACTGCTTCTCTTCCCGCGCAGATCGTAGCCGATCAAGATACTGGGCAAAAATTCGAGTCATTTTAATAGACGATGCGACTAGCAATCAATCACTATTCCTTTTTTCACCTTCTCGCTAAAAGTGGCCTTTGAGTCTTGCGGACTTGATCTCTGTCTGCTTAGAGACAGAAGACCCCAAAGGCTCTGTGCCTCGTTAGGCATAAAGACATGATGATATGTTTGTATGTATGCACATTGTTGAACACAGTACGTCCATCAATGGTTATTTCTTTTGTGTCTGGCTGAGTAACCAGCAATGTGTTAAATATTTCTGGGTCTGAGAGCTGAAGGTCTTTTTTTATGTTATAGAGCGGCAAACACCGCTGCACATGGACCACTGCAACACCAGGGGTGTAACAAGAGGTCCAAGGAAAATCCCTGTTAAGTTTGAGCCCCTACCACAGAATTAATAAAATAGTATTACCAGGCCTGTCTCACTCCGCGGTAGGTATTAAAAAAGCAAGTACGTACGGCGGCCACGCCAGCGGGGCTAATCAGTGCGCCAGAAAAGGTAATCGTTACGCGATAGAAAGAGACGTAAAGAGATGGGACGTCTAGATGAATATAACTGTAGGTTATTAGCGTTTTGCGATCTGAATTGAACTTAATTGTATCGCAGCGAGAGTCGCTATTCCTTTAATTGATTTTTCGGAGTGAATCTTTTGTACCTTTACTATTATGTATTTTGTGGTATTACATACAGAACAGAAACTCGCACCGTCCCCAAAATCTGGCTTCCCCGCAACCCCTCCCGCGTTTTTGGGCTTTGTAAGCGCCTGTAAAACATGGTTATTGCTAGTCGCAACTTGACGTTACGCGAGTCACTTGGGATTATTGAATCATAATGGTGAGAAACTGTGCATATTTCATTGTTTATTCACGGAAAACAATAAAGAACGAAAATTTTATAGATTTCCAAATGATGTAAGCAATGCAACAAATTCTGTGATGGCGACCCTGATTTTTTAACTCACGCATTTGATGTATGCACAGATTGTTTCGTTTGTAGTAGTACTAGGTATATTTGTTACTCCGTTTCTATGAAGTGCCATACCTGTGCCCCTTCCCAAAATGAGTAGTAAATAGAAGTACTCACGTGTTGTTAGCGGACGAGAGCCGCCGGTGCAGGCTGCGCAGCGACATGGCGTACCCCTAGCAGGGCGGGCTGCCGCTGCCTTTGCCGCGCGGCCGGCGCAGCGCGCGCGCACCGAAGAACGCGCCCTCCTCGTTGCACGACTGCGAGCGCTGCGAGGCCAACATGCCGGCCGCTCGGCCGAGCGCGTGCAGCGGCCTCACACGCGCGCGCCTTCCCCACCCGCACCCCCCCACCACCTCAATCTTGCTGCCCGTCGCGCTTGAAACGCTTCACCGCAAATCAGCAACACGCTCGCATTAAATTCTTATCTGCGCTTTTTCCAATGTTATCACACGCGCGATCGACGCACTTCTTGGCACTTGTGTACACTATCTACCTTAACTAACTAATTGAATATTTATTGAAGGCGCTTCGTCGGTTGCTCGATTTGTTTTATGTAACTAAAATTATTGTTTGAGGTTAACTCCGCGCCGTCGGAATATCTGAAACAAATTAGAATCCGTAATTAGATCACCGGCTCGTTTCACCGGCCGAATGAATTGGAAGGGAATTGGGATTGATCGAGCCCTCTATAATCGAATTAGTGCGTCGAAATTAATTTGGTAAACAATGTCCGGGACGGTGGCGAATTCGGTGACACTATCTCATCTTAATAATATATTCAAACATTCAATATATAAGCAGAGACTTTTTTTTAAAACGTGCGTTCGAACTTTATTAAAAATAATATTTACCCATTCTATACGACAAGCCATTCCATTACTTGTGATGTCTTTATCAAATACAAATTATATTGTTACCTATCAAATTTTTCATAACTTCTAATAAAATCAAACCAAAACTTTTCGATTTTCATTCTTATTTTTTTCTTTGTTCTGATAATTATACATATAATAAAACAGTAAAAAAAGTGTGTCTGTACATTAAATATATTTCCAAAAAAAATATTGGGGGCGATGGAGACGTAGTAATAGAGTAAGAATTTAAAAAAAAATGTCTGTCTGTTTGTCTGTTTGTCTGTTTGTCTGTTTGTCTGTATGTCTGTTTGTCTGTTTGTCTGTTTGTCTGTTTGTACACGCTAATCTCCGGAAATACTGGACGGATTCGAATGAAACTTTTTTTGTTATATAGCTATTAAGTCTGGGCAACATATAGGGTATAAATGATTTTGGAAAATGGAACGCCTGATGCAGAACCATAATGGTCCAGCTAAACTTTAAGAGATATAAAAATGCCGCCTTAGTAAAAGTTGTTCAGCCTGATGAGCATTTTCCAGAGACATAAAGTCCACGCGAACGAAGTCGCGGGCTTCGGCTAGTAGAGAATAAATCGGGAAACGATTTGATTTTTCTTTGATAGAGCTTAGTTTTATCATCAAACGTTATGTATATAGGTACCTAGTACTCGTATTTATACGGCTTGGTCGTACGGTTTTGTTGTGTTATTATTATGTCGGGGACAGTGACACAATATTATCATAAAATAATCTACACACCTATACTTTTTTTGTCAAAAAATGCGAAAATACAAAAATCTTTGCCACCTTTTAAAATTGCTGAGTGAATGAGAGAGATGCTGAAACATACACACACCGGTAGAGACACTTCGACGATAATATTTCTTTCAAAATAATATTCTTCTACTCTTTCCAGGGCCTCAGTGCAACAGCACTTAATCACACGGCTTAATTTTTTTCAAACGAAGCACAGTTTAAAATTTTACTTTTAATATTTATATTTTATTTCATATTTTTTATCTGCTTAACTCGGACTACTGAGTAATTTTACATTAACACAATTTTCTAAAGTACTTACATTACACTGAGTGCATTGTCATTTTTAGGGTTCCGTAGTAAACAAGGAACCCTTATAGTTTCGCCATGTCTGTCTGTTTATCTGTCTGTCCACGGTCCTACAGAGAAACTATAAGTACTAGAAA
This sequence comes from Acrobasis consociella, assembly GCA_963555685.1. NCBI lineage: Eukaryota > Metazoa > Arthropoda > Insecta > Lepidoptera > Pyralidae > Acrobasis > Acrobasis consociella. The sequence goes on along the minus strand of OY743122.1, from coordinate 6,747,829 downwards.
GCTGTAATTTGTCATGGATATGTATATTAATTATGGCAAAAAAGTCGTAAAATAAAATAAGGAAAAATAATTTTTTCAGTGTAGCTGCCATACAAGTAAAGACGTAGTCTATATTTTTTTGTCGACAAACACATTGAGTGGGGTATCGTTGAATAGATCTTTCAAAAATATTGTTAGCTTGTGAACACGATTTTTCGATTTAGGGATCCGTATCTGAAATATTTGGGTTTAAAGTTCAAATTTTTGTTCGAGTCAAGTGTCCCCCCCGTCTATCTGCTAAAGGGGGGCCACGTGAAAAAAATCACAATTATAGCATATATAATGTAGTTTGAAGGAAATCTATCAGAGCCAAGTAGGGTATACAAATTAAAAGTTATAGGCGATCAACTTATAAAATGTACTTGAAAAAAGACATTTTCATACAAATTCAATAGATATTAGTTTTTAGACGTTTTTAGTGGCAAGAACTCAAAGTTGGCATTCGCAACTACGGAACCCTACACTGCGCGTGGCCCGACACGCACTTGCCCAATTATTCTTATTGTTCATAGGGCTACCTGAATTTTCCGGGGTCCAGTGCTGGCCCGATTTGAAAAAAGACATTTGAAAGGAAACGGAGATATTATTTAAAATTGTGTCTTGATCAAGTTCTAATACCAATTCATTCCAAACTATTTTATACACTACTGTTTATAGTTTAAAGTGAGAACGTGAAGCTTTTCTACGCACATTTGCAAAAAACGGCCACGTTTGCCTTAAGTATGGTCTGAATATGTAGTTCCGCCACTCATGACTAGATGGAGCCGGAGTTTTTTTAATTTGCCTGGCAGTAAACGTGTTACGTAAGCAGTCATATAATTTTATATCGTACATATACACACAAAAAGTTTTAATGAAACGGTCAGCAGCGATCGTCGGTTAATCCTTTGAAAGCCTCTAATCCTACACTTCGTAGGTGGCAGCGACTTAGCGTTGTTCAGGAAATAGGTCAAATGTGTTCGGAAACTCGACTTACGTGCTGTTATTTAAATATTAAATATGAAGCTGACGAACACGACTGCTCAGTTATCTTCGTTTAGTAAGTTAGTTCGCACAACGAATCAGTATTGCGATTCTACGCGGAAATGCGGCCAGCGTTCTTGGCACTATGCCACGTGGGCACAATTTTTTAGACTTAATTAGTAGTTTAATTTTGTTCTGTATATTTATAAATGTGTAATTTTTTACCTTCTTATTTCAATAAAAACCAACATATACTTCAAGTTAGTTAGTTAAAGAGTCATCTTAAAGAAAATATATGTTTAGAAATACAGCGCTAGAAGGGGTTGCTTTGGGATTCTTTTTTATCGAGCAAAGTTTAATAGATCATGTAAAGTGTAAAAGTAGCTGTTAGATAATGCTTTTAGCAGCAAGTCTGCCTATTGTGCCATACAAATTGCATTCTGTATATAAAGGTTTAACGAATTATTATTAATAACTAAATAAAAAACGACAATGACTAAACTAGATCCTTAACTAAGACATTAGATTTTAAAACACTATTTTCTATGTTCTGTGAAAATGAGTTTCTTTCGGCCTTTCTTCTCAGCACTGGTCTTGCAAAGCACTAGTAGCTTTTTTTTTTTAAATATATTAAATTTTTATATACACTACACGTAATGTTAATTATACTTATTGACATAAATAAACATTAGAATCTTTGAATCTATGTTGCAAATGGTTTTTAAATCTCAAAAATTCTGCCTACCTAGCCTTAAATAAAAAATATGCCACAAGAAACCGTAGGGACCTACAAAATTAAAGAGTGCTCGACTTGATATTGTAAAAATTAACAAGTGTCCAGCGCAGGCGAGATTAGCGATCACGCCGAGTTTTTCATTAAAACTTGACCTACTAACTCCCCCTTGTGTACAAAAAAGTTCTTTGTGAAGGTTCAAACGCATAGGGTTAATCTTTAATTTTATGTACGTCTATCAAAATATACCGGAACTATTTTAAGGGTAGATTGAGTCGATGATACTTAAACTTCCCTAGGAAACTTATATTGAAATACAATTTGAAATAATTTCTTGCCTCATGCAAGTTGACCGATCAGATCTGAGTTTCTATGGAAAGCAAAGAAATATTGTTCCTATTTCCTACTTTGAGTAAAGAACAAAATCAGCTAAAATATGTACTAGCATGTAAACAGTGTTCTCAAGTAAGTGATATTTTATATCTTTTGAGAATAAATTTCTTTAGTATTATGGACTGAATTCGCTCATAAAATTGTACCTATTGCAAACCCTTCGCTATCTTATTACAGATACACTATCTATACCTCTATACCTCTTTATCCCTAGCAGGGTAGACAGAGGACCCAAGACCCAAATTCCTCAAACAAGCATGGAATACAGAAAGGTCTTAACAAAATATAACCGTAAAAACACAAATTTTCCCAGTTTTATTTATTGTGCATTTTATTTTAGCCGCTTTTCATAATATTCATTTAACAATTTGTAGAGTTAATCCCAAAAGCTCACAAAACACCCAAGTTCATTAGTATTACCTCTCTACACTCTGTTGTGACATAAAGACTCTTTTATACAAAACGGTCCAGTCCCAGCAACTTTAAAATAAATTTACCGACGCGACGGATTTTAAAAGCCATTACGGAGAATAGTGCTCAGCACAAAACCTTTGGATAGCACGCGTTGCCTGGCTGGCGCTGAAATGAACTCGAAAAGTCTCTTATTTTTTTTAAATTCTATATTCGGGAAAATATTATGGGAATAAAAATATAAGGTAGGTACACCTGCATAGACTGGTCGACACTTAATTTCAAATTTGACAAAAAGAGCAAAAGAATTTTACATGTATTATCAAGTGACGCAAATATTCAAAGATAATTAAAAGATTTTTACTTTTTTGTCTTTTACATGAGAAAGAACGCAGGTTTGAAATTGATAAATACCCATTTATTTGATAGATTTCTACAAACTGCGTGAGATAAGGATCTTGTGCCTTGTTATAGTCAAGTTTTAATGAAAAACTCTGGACACTTGTTAATTTTTACAATATCAAGTCGAGCACTCTTTAATTTTGTAGGTCCGTACGCTTTCTTGTGGCATATTTTTCATTTAAGGCTAGATAGGCAGAATTTTTAAGTTTTTAAAACCATTTGAGCCACGATTTAAAGCCGACCTCCGTGGCGTAATGGTCACAATGCTAGTCCGCCACCCAGAGGTTCCGGGTTCGATTCCCGGTCAGGGCAAGTTGGAAAATGGCCTTTTTCAAATTCTCCTGGGTCTTGGATGTTTATCTATATATATTTGTCTATATGTATTTGATTCAAAATATAGTATCGTTGAGTTAGTATCCCATAACACAAGTCTCAAACTTGCTTTGGGGCTAGCTCAATCAGTGTAATTTGTCCCTATAAAAAAATTAAAAATAATAATAATAAATAAATATATAGGGACAAATAACACAGATTGAGCTAGCCCCAAAGTAAGTTCGAGACTTGTGTTATGGGATACTAACTCAACGATACTATATTTTATAAAAATAAAAATATATCATATGTTTTTTTGTCATAAGCAATACTACTTCTTCATAAGCTGACAGGTGTCGCGGGCACACTGCCCCTGTTCTGTAAGAGCACTTAAAATTTCTTATATTATTACCTCGGTTGTGGGTGACAAAGCTTTTCTCAATGAAAACCCCGATAAATGATTTTCTTGAAAAATAAAACCTGTGAAGTTGATCATCGTTCATCATCATCATTTCAACCGCATTACATCAACTGCTGAAAATAGGCCAGAAAAATGATGTAATTATTGTGTATTTTCTCCCGCTTAACCTAAGTTCATATAGTTTCCAATCTTTGGAGTGGTTTTCGAGATCCTTATTTTATAGATATATATGTGTATACACAAGAATTTCTCATTTAAAGTAAGTAAAAGGTGATTTAATTATACAAATCATAGATGACATTATTATTCCAACTCAAATATTTACGTTTAAAGACGATGATTTATCATTTTATAAGTATTCTATTTGCGATGTGTGTGCACAATGCAAGTTAATTTTCATATAAAATCCCCTCCGACTTATGCTGAGTACACAAAGATTCAAAGATTCAAACATTTATTTGCTAACTATGAGTCATAATATATACAGGTCTTAGGTATATTGATGGTCTAATCATAGCAACTCAGAGAGTTTTGCAAATACATGGGTAGATGTCAATTGATTAAATTAATAAACTAAACATGCTTAAAAATAATATGTATTACAAATCTTAATTTAATGCATAGTATTGTCTACAATCAAATTAAATTCTGTACTTATTTACATCTAAATAGTCTTTGAAAGTGAAGTAGCATTTTGAAATAAGGTAGGATTTTAGAGCATTCGAGATTTTTTTGAATGTTTTCCTACCTTACCTTTTTAAAAGAGTGTATGTTTTTATATGTGAACACGCAGACGTCGTATATATATTTATATATATATATATATATATATATATATATATATATATATATATATATATGATGGTAAGGTAAGAAGGTTACACGATGTCATGTTATCTATTTGGGCACACTTTTTTTGCAATGCGAATAAGTCACTAATATCTGTGCTGTTACCCCACAGGATAATTCCATATTTAAGTTGGGAATAAGCGTAAGCATAGTATGCTGATAGCGCTGCTTCCGTGTTAGTGCTTTGGACCAGTTCGTGTAAAGCATAGGTGAACCTAGACAGTTTTGATTTTACATGCTCGATATGACATTTCCAATTTAAGAAGGACAACGAACGCCAACGAATGCACCTTCGTCTCGTTTCTGTTATATCAAAATAAAAGAGATGCAGCACGTTCGTTTACGTTCGTTCGGCCCGGTGTGTACGCAGCAATCATAACCCTCCATTTGCTATACGCCTCGTTTTATATTTTTCAAAATCGGTAAAATTTGAGCACATTTGATAAAATGACAAATTCATAAAAATATATTTTATTTACAAATTCTTGCGAGGAAGGGATAAGATTTAGGTCGGTGACATTTATTGTATTGCTTTTTTAACCTTTTCTTGCATGAAAATCTCATAAATCATCCGCAGATGGCAACAAAAATATTAAACGTTCCATACTACGGTGGTTAATGTTCCGATTCATCGTAGGGTCTCATTACGTTCCGTTTCAGCCTTATAAACCGAGGAGACGGGTATAAACGCGAACGCTTTAATTCAATCATGTTAGTCGATTTTTGTTGGAATCGTAGTAGCTTTGACGGAGGTTGCAACCATTTAGCACTTTTTCTGTATTTTCTCCCGCCTAAACTTGGTTCATATAGTTTTAAGAGTATTTTTAGCAAAAAATAAATATTTTTATGAATTATTTTACAATCAAACTATGGTTGTAAAGAAATAGGCAGTTTACACAATCGCACTTATATTTGTATTTGGTTGATTAGGAAATTAGTTTATTGTGACAAAAACTGGTAAATAAAAACTTAACCAAAAACTAAACTATACTAAATAAGTGGTATTTATTTCGCTGCTTCGGCTTCGAATGGCAAGTAATGCCGATTGTTACTAAAGTCGTCAAGAAATAGGAGTCGTCAAGATATTCCAACGATATAACACTATGGTGGATAACTTACAAACATACATAAATAATATCATTCCTATTGCCCACAGGGGTAGACAGGGACTATGGACCTCCACTTGCACATGTACGCATAAAAACACAAAGATACATTCCGTTCACGTCTTCTTTTTTTACGGTGTAGACAGAGCCCAAGTACATAACACAAGGCCACACATGAAAAATAAAGAATATAGTCCAATCCACCCTGACCTGCCCGAGTCCATCCAATCAAGCAAACACGACCCCTGCGGGATCTTTTTCGGTTCAAATTACGCTGGACACATTAAGGCCGCAGTTTTGGCCGAGCGATTTTAATATTTTGCAATGAAACCTCTCATTTTCGTTTTTATATTCGGACGGAAACGGCGGGATGGCACGTTAAGGGCCGCAGAATGAAACTTGTGTTGTTTTGAACGAAATTGTGGTGAAATTACTCGTGTTAATTGATAATATTGGGGAGTTTATTTTGTTAAGACTCTTTTCAGAACAGAGAAATTTCAGCTGCTTTGTACTGGTTTCGCGACTGATAAATGTTTTCCTCTTATCACTGCCACACATCAATACTAACGTGATAGTGTATTTGTTCCAAGTAACAAAGGTTTTTTTAACTTACTTCCAAAAAGGACGAGGTTATCAATTCTTCAAAATCTTTCTATACACGTATATGTTCACCGATTATTCGAAGACACCTGGACTAATACCTATTAATTTATTCATTTATTCGAAGACGTCTGGACCGATTCTGATGGGAAATTCTTTTTTTGAAATAGCATGTTTGTCAAGTGGTCCCATAGAAATTGACCGATCAGCTGATCCAAATTTATATGGAGTACGACCCTCTCTGTACCACCAGAGCCATACTTGGCCAGAGCAGCCGGAGGATTTGGCCCACTCCACGCTGGCCAGACGGATAAGAGAGGCCTCATTGATGTTTATAAGCTCTGTTTATCTTGTATTCCTAAGTCGCCTTCTACTACATCCACGGGAAGGCTTAGAGTCGACCTATTCTACTCTGCTGCTATTTACCAAATACCACACGGCTAATGTGTAATAGGTACAATATTACTTTAATAGTTATCGTCAGTTATCGATGTCAGACTGGGCGATCAAGCGATGGGGAGTTATAATTATCGGGCCGATACCCGACACCGAACCGCAGAACGGTTAAACGCTTTATTAGAAGTTTGGACTTAATTAGTAGTAATATCTAGAAATTATGCTTCAAATTCTTAAAGTTACCCGTTTGTTTCGGGAACCTTCAAGTTCTTTATCACAATCTATCATTATAGACCAATAATTTTGTTTGTGACACCTCAATGGTTTAAAAAAGACGTGTGAGTCGTTAGGGTGACAATAAATACCTAAAATGCGTCATGTTGCAATGCACATAACAATATTTAATGATAAGATGTAAGAGTATGTTTATTCGCAAGTAAAAAAGTGAAAAAAAAAACAAATACGTTTTTTTTATTTATCTTTTGCACGAGGCCAAAATACTTATTAAGACTAATAAAATAATCTCAACTCGATAGAGTTGCGTCACTTTACTACTGAGTTCGAAATAGGCGATAAGGGCGAATTTTTTAAGAATTATTTTATATGGACATGGCCACATTGCCTTCCAATGTGGCAATGCTGCTAGCCTTCTGGGCACGATTAAAGGATTTACAAGACATTTTTAGGGTTCCGTAGTAAACAAGGAACCCTTATAGTTTCGCCATGTCTGTCTATCTGTCTGTCTGTCTGTCCGTCCGCGGTCCTACTCAGAAGCTGTAAGTACTAGAAAGCTGTAATTTGGCATGGATATGTATATTAATCATGGTAAAAAAGTCGTAAAATAAAATATGGAAACAAATTTTTTTTTGGATAGCTGCCATACAAGTAAAGAGGAAGTCAATATTTTTTTTTCTCTACAAAAACATTGTGTATCGTTGAATAGGTCTTTCAAAAATATTGTGAGCTTGGGAACACCATTTTTTGATTTAGGGATCCGTGTCTGAAATAATTAGGTTTTAAGAGATTTTTTTTGTTAAAGTCACGTGTCCCCCCATCTATCTACTAAAGGGTTATATATGGACACGTGAAAAAATCACAGATATAGTTAATATAATGTAGTTTAAAGGAAAACTATCAGACTAAGTAGGGTTAACAAATTAAAAAGTTATAGGCGATCAACTTATAAAATGTGTTCGAAAAGGAAAATTTCATACAAATTCAATAGATACTTAGACGTTTTAGTGGCATGAACTCAAAGTTGGCATTTACAACTACGGAACCCTACACTGCGCGTGGCCCGACACGCACTTGGCCAATTATTTTGTTTATAATAGTTTTAGTGTTATTTATTTGTTAGTAGTATTTTAGTTTGTTTTAGTTTAATTACCTATAGATTATAGTTATTATTTTATTATTTAGTTCTAATTATTATATTGGTAATATATGTATATGCTCCTTGTATTTCAAATCAAAATTCACGACGTCTTTCAGCGTATAAGACAAACACGAGGTTATTGATTAGCTTGACTTGAACCGATTCCGAGTAGTATATATTCAATTCATGTAGGTAGGTCAACCTAACTCTACCTACATACAAGGTTTACGCCCTCGTATTATATGAACAAAGTTTGGGTTTCTAGTGCATCACACTATCGTATTTTGCTCACAAGGTGTCTATTACACAAGTCTATCTTACGGCCCCATATAGTTTTATTTAAAGGCCATTATTGGTGTTTTTATCGCAGCAATATGGAAGGATTATGTGCTCATAAATATATATTCAAATACTTGCTTATTTTGGCTAGGTCACAGATTTAAGAAAACGATACTGACGGTACCTACTTGTGTTATTTTTATTGATATATTTCCGTCAAAAATATAAAAACTACTTTTAGGATAATGGTGTTAGGAAGGTTATAACCATAGCAGCTACGTATCGTCATATCTTGATTCTGCAGGATTACTCTTTGTACTTGAGTTCTTTTCTCTACCATCATCGAATATACCTAGATATGAACGTTTACTCGATTAGTATAAATTGACGTACTAAATAATTCATAAGTAGTCGTTCTGTTCCATTTTTAATGGTCTGCGACAACCGTAGGCTCTTTTTATGCATGTTGTGTGGAATTTGTATCGACTGATCCTAAACGCATAATGCCACGGCTCAAAATAGGCCTCTCCCATAGATTTTCAAAATGACTAATCTAGAGCGGCCTGCATCCAGCGCTTTCCGGCGATCTTGGTCAGGTAGTCAGACCACCTTGTGGGTGGGTGTCCTACGCTTCTTAAAGATGATCTTAAACGCAAGTAGTATATGTAGCAACTCGTCTAAAACTCAATGTCTAAATCGCACTTTATCATAATAGATAGATCTCGTCCAAAATGAGGTGATGTAAGGTAATTTTCCATTAGTAGGATCGTGAATAGAAAGAAACCGATTATGAAAAATAACCGTCTGTATGGAATTACGAATGTGGTGGAATGATGATGCGTGGAATCCATTTTGTTCGAATCACAAATAGGAAGCAAAACGATTGTCAAGAACGTCGACAAATCCTCACTGGAGAAGAAAATGCTGCAAAGCACACCATGCCCCCCCAAAGATAAGTAATATTTTATTGTAAACCAAAAAGTTACATAATACCTGAATTTTCCGGGGTTCAGTCCTGCCCCCATTTTAAATAATCCTTTGAAAGGAAACGAAGACATCATTTTAAGTTTCTTCTTGCTTGACCAAGCCCTATATAACCCTTCAAACTATTTAATAAACTAAGATTTACAATTTATAGTTGGAACAGGAAGCTTTTCTACGCACATTTGCGAAAAACGGCCACTTTTGGCTAATGTGCAAATAAAAGCTTCACGTTCTCACTTTAAACTGTAAACAGTAGTTTGTAAAATAGTTTGAATGGTTATCTAGGATTTGGTCAAGACATTATTTTAAAATATATCTATGTTTCCTTTCAAATAATTAATTTCAAATCAAAGGGCAGCATTGGACCCCTTGGAATTCATCCTTACACAACGTTTGTCTTTTTACGAAAAAGACATTTTTGTGGCCCTTGTAAGAGTAATCCAAACATTTTATACATTAATCTGTACAGCAATCCATCCACCAAATTACTGCTACGCGACTGTAATTAATTTATATGAGAAATAGAATGATCCTTTTAAGCCCCGCATCCGATCGATACAGCGCCGCATCCAAATTAATCGTGCTTTAATTAATTCCGAACCCCCTGATTATATTTAACGGCTATGATTTAATATAAAAGTGTGTGTGTATCTGTACTCCACATATAGGGGTAATGACCAGATTTAAAAAAAAAACCTTGTTTGTCATACGTTTACTGAAAGTCGTGCATAAACTTTGTGTGGCATAAAATTATATTATTTAGATGTATCAAAGGATCTTCGATATCTACTGTAATGTATTGTAGCAAAATATCACCTTTTGATTGTTCGTTCCACCCATACATTTATCTACAAAATCTTGTAAAGCAAGGTTATTCAACATATGGTCGTGTAAATGAAAACCACTTGCTTTCCATTGCTATCTTCATGAAGCTAGCAATGGATTTTTTATCTACACTAATATTATAAAGAGGAAAGATTTGTTTGTTTTTTTGTTTGATTGTATTGAATAGGCTCCGAAACTACTGGATCGATTTTAAAAAATCTTTCACTGTTGGATAAGTATGTTATCCCTGATTGACATAGGCTATGTATGTACCACGGGCGAAGCCGGGATGGACTGCTAGTAACATATATAAATATAACAAGGACCTAAAACTACCGAGGAGTAATACATATGGAAAAATAGCCCATCACACTGAAAATCGACATACTGAACATTAGCGTCTATGAGCCACAGATCGAGTGTCGTCCATCACCACGCAGATCCATCATTTAGTGCTAAGTAAATCTCAGCTCGAATGGTTCAAACGTTGTCACTTTTTTCCAAAGCAAATCATTTTACAGGTTAACTCCTGTCTGACAGTAAAATATTGATGATATTTGTCATGGATTTGATTAGTGATATTTTCACACCTGTTTCCCATGGGGGTAGGCAGACACTATGGATCTCCACTTAATACGATCCTTGCAAACCTCTTTTGCTTCGTCAACCTCATAACTCTTTTCATGCATGCTGTGACGATCCGCAAATTTACGTTCTCTTCATATCATTCTCAAATATTTATAAATGTATACCAACTTCATACGATACTCATTTCAAGTCAATAATGTAACATGATTCATACATTAGTCGGTAAAAGTTCTTATCAATGAGGGTTTGTTTGTATCAGGTACTCGTTTTGCTAAGGGAGGTAATAAATATTTCAAAAGTTGTTTGGCTGACCCATGCTTGCCTAAGTGATTCTGTGTAACAATCATGAGAAACGTTCATTTATCCACTAACGAATAGACTTTCTTTGTGTGCATATTGGCTGAATTAGTAAAAAACTATTAGTCTGATATTGAATTTTGGTCTCTATTAGTGTAAGAGATGGTTTAATTTAGTCGGAATGGGTTGAGATGCAAGCTGAGATATTGTCTCGCTTCAACATATATTGGTTTCTCTTTCTAACTCATAAATATTGTTTTTACTTATAAACCATTTCGAACACTTGGCTAAAATTCTGAGTACAGCGCTAGAAATCAACAAAAAATGTAATAAATTTCTATACTTTATGACTTGCATACTTTTACAAGTAAGCATTTAAAAAATCCGTGAGAATGGAATTTCTCGTGGTAATTATTGGGTACATACCTATTTATTTTAATACAACGCCATCATTTGACTAGAATTTCAGATGATAGTTATGAATTTTGTTCCATAATGTATGACGTATGGAATTATCTGAGAATATTTTCTATGTTCATCTGAATTCGATTTTCAATATGGTGAAAATATCAACAATTTGTATATCATGTTAATCAAGTCTATCTTGACCAGACGTTTTGACCTGACGCACTTCTCAGTTTATGAAAGTTCTGTGACACACCAATTGAAGATCTGTGACCTAGGTCATAGACAAAACCTAAATATTCTGAATTCAATTCTCAATAGAGAATAAGAACTGGAATAAACTATGAGTTTTATATTAGTCAGAATCAGTCTGTTTTGGACTTATTTTGTCTTACAAAATGTGAGATAAATTTATACACAATTTATTCCTATTATGTCGTTCTATTCTTCATAGAATGCTTATAAAATTACAACATACCTACTTCATATATATAATGTGTGCAAAACGAATGCATCATTTCTTAATTTTTATATTAAGTAAAATATCCGTTGCAAATAAAAACGTGGTGATATTTTGGGACAGCGTCAGTCGTAGACGCAGGTAAAAAAAATGGAACTCGGACGCAGGACGATTACCATTGGCCGATTTCAAGAAAAAGGGCGTGGTTTATGTGTGGACTAACGTCCCTTTAAAGGATCCTTGGGGGGAGGAAACGAAATCACTGGCGCTTCGAGCTTCGATCAACTAGGACGTCTTCGTGTTAATTCTGGTGAATTACGTCAAGTTTTATTTTAACTCAAGAAACGAAGAAGTCTTGAAAAAATAGTGTTTTGTGTGGGGAATACGTTGGTTTGACAGTATAGGTCGTTTAAATTATCCCGCGGTCCCTTGATTATAACTTTAATTAGGAATATGTGGTAAAAATATTCTGAAATTAAAGTTTAGTAAATTTTAAAAATAAATTAGTTTGTCCCAAGTAAATTATAATAATTTAATAAATAATTTTAGTGTAAATTTGCAGAAATTAGTTTTTGTATAGTGCTTTAATAGCAATTTCAGTATAAATTCAGTTTAGTGATGGTCTTTTGATTTCGGAGGATGGATTGGTTCGTTCAATGAATTTATAATAATTCATTGTTCGTTCTATTTTATCTTTCGGTGTCTAAAGATTTGTTGTTAATTTATATTTGGTTTTATAGTTTGAGTTTTGTGTCAGTTTGGGGCTTTAATGGTCAAACCTTCGTTAGTTTCTGTTCCTTTGGCCTACAGAAATGGAGGGATCTCCAAAGGAATAGAGACTTTAGGTAAAATAGCCAGATTTGTAGCGAATTTGGCGGGCTTAATTTATTAGCCTTGTTAGCTACCCACAGTTGTTATAATGTTTCCTTGACGCTAAAGAGCCGACGTTCCGAAAGGCGTGTGATTGTAATCCGCTTTAGAATTAAGGAGAACAGACGCAACTGTGGTCCCTTTTAGATTGTGTAGTTAGGCTGTTTGGAATCTCCCAATCCCTATGAGATTTCACTCAGAACTCGACGGGCTATAGGTAGAAGGATCAACCCAGATCAGCTCCGAATTTATAACAGCTAGGGAATATGACTTTTAGTCATATTCAACATACACCAGAGTAGGATTTGTAAATAGGCATTTGTAGGCGGGATTTTCTTAGATAGGCAGCTTTAGATTAGGGCGAGAGAGGCTCTCTCAAAACTCTAGCTTAGCTCTAGGCGGATATTTTCTTACACCGGAAAATATCCATGTTAGGAAATGATTCCTTACACCGGGGATCATTTTAGAAACACACATTTTGTTAGATTGGAAAGTAACTTAACACAGTAGTATCGTATTCTGTATAGGAAATTAGGAAATCAATAGGAGAATAGAAATGGAGATAGGTATAGGTAATTATGTAGGATTTATTTTTATATTTCAACTTTCTTTTATTTATGACAAAGATTAATTTGTTCAATAGATTAGTGATTTGTTGTAAAATCTTTGACTAAAATTTGATTTAAATTATTACATCAATTTAAATGTTTAATTACTTATATTTAATTTTAGTTGCAATTCAACTTAGGCTCACTTCTTAATACATACGTGTAAGAAAGGCGATTCCTTTATTTGTACTTAAATAGTTTATTCAGAGAAAACAGGACTTATTTCTTTAAAATTATTTCCTAGTGTTTAAATAAATCATGTTTGATAAATATCTCTTTGTTTTAGAGAAAGCAATAACTAATTGTTAAAGTCGCTTTATAATCAAAGTAAATCAATAGTAATAAAAAAAAGTTTATTGAACAAACTAAGTTTTAATACTTCTATAATTATGTCTTAAAGCAAATCTATAATAATAATAAAAGTTTGTTGAGAAAAATTAAGTTTTAATGTTACTTTAATTATACAATTTTAAATTAAATCTATTCTTGGAGTGATATTTCTGGAGTGATTTGAAATACCTTTCATTTATTTAAATTTAACTATAAAAATGTAATGTTTGATATATTTACCATTTACTTAACTAAAATCCTTACTTTCATTAAATTTAAATATATTTTCTCGTATAAATAAAATTCTAGGAATTAAAACCCAATTCCCGTGTAAACTATTGTAGGAATTAAAACCTAAATAATAGGGATTAAAAAGAAACCTCAATAAAAGTAATTTTGGTATTTATTAGTCATACCTAATTGACATATTATGACTGACAACACAGACTGGATCATATATTTTTAGTATGCTCTTTTAGCAATCGGGGATTCAGTTGATTTGAAGATTTAAAAGTAATATTTTCTGCTCAGGCCCCGGAATATTGTGAAGATGCAAGTTCCGAAGCAGCTGAATCTGTTGCAAGATTATCTTGCTCCTCTTTAGCTCTCTCTTGCCTGTATCAGGCTTATTACATTTGAGTATATAATGGTATAAATATTTGAGCATATTGGTCCTAAGGCAGGAAGACTGTCCAGTCTGGAGTCGAGGTCTACTAAGTTCAGCGGTGGAGGTGCTGTAACTTCCCCTACGGGGGGCCACAATCTAGAAAACTGAGCTTCTAATGAATATACTAACGTAAATATATGCTCATATGTAGAACAGAACATACTTTAGGTCAACTTTAATTAGGTTACAAAATTATGCATAAATTTAATTATTTTTAAACTTTAAATAAGCGTACTTGTCATTTAGGTAAACTATGGATAAATTAGGTTACAAAACTATTTAGATAAACATTAACTATGTTACAAAACTATGGATAAATATAAATTCAATTATTTAATAGGATTTAGATAAATGTTTTTGTAGTTTAGATAAACTTTAATTTGATAACAAAATTACGTATAAATATAATTATTTAATAAAATTTAAATTAACGTATTTATAGATTAGGTAGACGTAATAATAAGAAGAATAAGTGCTGAACGTGTTATGTTAGAATTTGCGTTACTATGAAACACAACTGGGTCCTCTACTAGATGATTATTGCCATTACGTCATTCCAAACACAGCGAGTATAGATAGCAAGTTCAAAATAGCGAGTTGATAGTGAGTTAGAAGTAAAGTTTATAGCGTTGATAGTGAGTCAGAAATAAATGAAATAATGTTTATAGTGTTGATAGTGAGTTAGAAATAAATGAAATAATGTTTATAGCAAAGTTGATAGAATAAGTTGAGTTAGTTGGAAAATAAAAAAAATATTATTTAAGGGGGGGTTACATTTTGGTGCCGTGACCAGGATTGCTTTATTCCTTAATATATTCTTTTTTCGTTTATTTGTATTTATTTCTCTTTACTTGCTGATGTTTGGACTTTAGTGTCCAGATGCGGGGGTTTCTTTACAACCTTGGTTTCTGGGCACATTTTGTTCCGTGAAAAATAGGATAGGCATATTCACGTGTAGTATTCTCTTTTATTGGTACGTTGATCTTTCTAAATTAGTACGCACTTTAATTTAAAATAAACACAAATCTTCTATTTAATTAAAATACTTATTTCATTAAAAATATTTAAGTAATATTAAACGGCCTGGGGTCGCGTTATCTATATATTCAAATACCTGGGGTCTTATTATCTATCTATTCAAATAAATATCTGGGGTCGCGTTATATATCTATTTAATAAAGCATTTTGTTTAAAAAATAAGTCAAAGTTAGTCTCATGTTAAAAGCACGTGGTTATTAGTTATCCTTACCCATACTTTGTCGGTTTTTACAAATTATCACAAACACTTTTTACAGGTTAGGTAATTTAAAAAAATGTATTATCCTAAAGATAATAGGTACCAGTAACAAACCTTCTCCTAATATTGTTTTATTGGTTTTACTCACAATACTAAACATTTTAACGTAGGATAGCGGCAGACTTTGTTCTATGAAAGTTGCGCGTTATGAATAGTAGGTCCATTCACAACGCTTTTATTGTTTAAAATTAACAAAAGACCCTAAATTGTTTTAAATAGAAATTGCAACAAAGAGATAATCATTAAGTCGGTCGAACGGCCAGTCAAATAACTTGCACGTGTGCTGTTTTGTTTTTGTCTTGTGCAAAACAAAGGCAGTAAACCTTCTCGGGATTTCGTGGGATAGTTATAAAAATAAGATAAACAAGTCGGCCTTTCCAATTTGTTAAAATTACACACAGATGTGGAGACTCTTGTTTCAAATAAAAAAAAGGGTCAGCCTTTAGTTATTTATTGCTTTCACAGGAATAAAACTTAAGAGATCGATAATATTTTATTTCCTAAAAAAAAAAGGGATAAGTGTTCACATACTTATAAGTTAGTCAAGTGTTAAAATTTTGGTTTCAACATTTGAGATAAAAGTAAATGTTTGTCAAGTGTGTATGAATGACGTTTGACAGATTCAATATATTATTTCTTTTTATTGTTACTTATGTTGACGACAATCGTCCGTATTAGGGTCGCCTTCATTGTTAAACTTTAATATCATCTTGCATTTAATTACAAAAAAATAATAGTAGATTAATATTTTAAAAGCCATTGATCTTTAAATATAAACACACGTTATTGATAGCAATAGATAGAGAGATATCAAATAATCGAAATAAAAGAAAACCGAGTTTTAAGATTTCTTAATTTCGTCTTCACTTTTGGTACTATTTTGTACCTTATTAACTTTACTGAATTTTAAATTACTTTAGGAGTGAAGAAGGGGGAGAAGAAGAAAAGAACATAAATTGTAAAAAGGAGGTCAACCATTAATTACTTTATTAAAATGGGAAAACCAACACGTAAACAAACTTCGAAGACATTCGAGGGCAAACAAATGCAACTTAAAAGAAGCAGAATTTTAAAAGAAACAATGCCTGAAAAGAGAACTAGCCAAGTTCTAGAGCCAACTAGTGTTCGTTTAATGAAGAGGAATTCACCAATTCAAAAATCTAAAGAAACTACATTAAAAAACAACAGTTTAATAAGAGTGATGCAACGCACAGTAGTAGAGTTATCTAAGAAGATCAATATTTTATGTGAGGATGTTAAGCAAATAAAAAATCCAAATTTTATTGAAAATCTAACGAATACAAATTTATCAAATAATGACAATTCTCAATCAATGGAGGAGGAACCGGAAACTTTCGTCACAGATAATACGGATGTACCTGAGCAATCATCATCTGCAAGGGAGAAGCTTATAATATATAATTTGAAAAATATAAACCTCGAGAGACCTAAATTTAATAACAAAAATAATATTCATCCGGTAACTTTTATTGAAGATTTAGAAGCATATCTTAAAAGGGTTGGAAGAATAAACAATGAACTGGACCTCATTCAAGAATGCTTACTAGGCGAAGCAAGAGATTGGGCGAGGATCTATAAAGGAAGATGGGAAAATTTTTCAGATTTCAAAAAAGACTTTTTAAAAGCTTATTGGGGAGAAAATGAACAGAACGATCTACGTCGTAAAATCGTACACGGACATTGGGACAGGGTAGCGACTTCAACTATGTTAGCCCACTTTTTACAATTAACCGGAAAAGCACAGATGCTGAATCATAACATACCAGAAAGTCAACTCATATCTGATATAATGCGTCACTATCCAAAACAAATACAACAGGTGTGGGCAACTTCTAAAATCGATTCAATTATAGGAACAGCGGAATTTCTAAGAAGTATGGATGACATACAAAAACAAGAGTTTCCAGGTCAAACAACTTCTAAACCTTCTAAGGAGTGGGAGAAGAAGAAGAAGGGTTATCAAAACGGATATCGTCAATGGCAAAAACCCGGAGCTCCTGAAAACCAAAATAAACATGTAAATTCTGTGGAAGTTTCTAATAAGGAAACAGTAGATAATATTGTGTTAAACTAAAGGGAGCTGAAAAAGTCTCCGAGTCAGCTTCAAAATTAGGAGACAAAGGTTTTCGTATAATGGTTCAAATGAGTTGGAAACCAGGTCAATTATTAGGAAAAAATAATAAAGGCTTAAAATTTCCATTAAGTAATAAATTGTACTCTAATGATAAAGGAGTAGGATTAGGATATGAATCGATAGAATTAGGAGAAAAATGTATTAGTCATTCAATTATTGAAGTTCTAAAATTAAAAATAGACCAAAACTATTACAACGGCAAAACAGGTTATCAAGTAGCTGGGGTATTTGAAGAACAAAAAACTGAGGTAGAGACATTTAATATTAATATCAAATCAGAAATTTTAGTTACTATTTTCAATATAGAAGTAATAGCATTATTAGATACCGGTAGCGATATAACATGTATATCCGAAGAATTTTGGACAGAATTGTTAACTAAGAGAACACAAATACCCTGTTTACCAATTAAACCTTTTGTTATTAAAACAGCTGTAAGTAGTAAAACCGTAGAAATTCGAAAAATAGCTTTAGTTACCTTAGGGATTGGGCCTTATGAAAAGGATCTTTCAGTATTAATTGTGCCAGGGCTGAGTACCAATTTAATATTAGGTTTCGATTGGATGAAAGAAAATGAAGCTTCCATAAGATTAGATAAAGAAAGTCAAGGTTTAGAAATATCCATAGGAAATAAAAAACATCTGTTTAAATTTTATGAAAGAAAACCGGTAAATTGCCTATCTATACAAACGAATGTAGAGAATAGTATAAATGAGGAAAGTGTAGAAAACGTTGTTCAAAATATAGTCTCTAAAATAAAAATAAGCTCGAAAGAACAAGAGAGTTTTAAAAGGATTTTACTGCGTCATAAAGAATTGTTTGCATCTAAATTAGGAAGGGCAAATTGTTATGAACATGTTATAAAAATGGAACCTCATGCACCTATAGTAAAGAAAACGTATCCTGTTCCATATGCTTATAGGGAAAAAGTAGACAAAAAGTTACTAGAAATGCAGGAACAAGGAATTATCAGTCGAACTTCAACACCTTATTGTAGTCCATTAACTTTTACTTTAAAAAGAGACGGTTCACTTAGAGTCTTATTAGATGCTAGGGAAATAAATAAATATATGGTAGCCGAGACTGAAAAACCGCCTTTACAGTTAGATGTCATGAACTCTTTTCAAGGGGCTAAATACATTACTATTTTAGATTTAAATAATGCTTATTTTCAAATTCCTTTGTCAGAAGCTAGTAAAATATATACAGGATTTTCATTTAACGGAAAGTCTTATGTTTATAATGTATTACCACAAGGATTAAAAACTTCAGTGGGCAGTTTTAGTAGAGCAATGGACTTCATATTAGGACACGAAGTCAGAGATTTTTGTGTTAATTATTTAGATGATCTGGCTATCATTACTACAGGAACCTTATGTCAACATTTAGAACACATAGATATTGTACTAAATAAAATAGCTAAAGCAGGATTAACTTGTAATCTTAAGAAGTGTGAATTTTTATGTAAGGAAGTAAAAATGCTAGGTTATATCATCTCAACTACAGGTCTCAAGACAGACCCTGAAAAAGTAAAATCGATTCAGAATTTTCCAATTCCTAAAAAATTAAAACAAGTCAGAGCATTCTTAGGTTTATGTAACTTTTATCGACGTTTCATACCAAAATATAGCTTTTATATTCAACCTTTATGTGATTTATTAAAGAAAACAAAGCCTTGGAAATGGGGTAGTGAAGAACAAGCTGCTTTTGAAAAAATAAAATCTTTGTTTGTACGAACGGTAGAGTTAAATCATCCAGATTTTAATCAGCCTTATTACCTTCAAACTGATAGTTCCGGAATAGGATTAGCAGGATTTTTATATCAAATAGACAATCGAGGCGACATGAAAATTTTAGGATTTCATAGTAAACTTTTAAAGGGGCCACAATTAAATTGGACAGTTACCGAACAAGAATTTTATTCAATAATTTGTTGTTTAGAAAAATTTGAAACTTATTTAAGGGGGGCTAAAGTAATAATTAAAACCGATCACAAGGCTTTAACATTTGTAAAAAACAGTAAACTTTATAATGCACGAGTAGCTCGTTGGATTAATTACTTAGAACAATTTCAATATGAAGTACAACATGTGAAAGGTCGCGATAATATTTTAGCTGACGTTTTATCACGATACCCTCCGGAAAAGGATTTATTGCAGGAAGATAAGATTGACAGACCTAGAATTTCATATACTGAGTTAGGACCTAATAAAGAGTTATTATTAAAACTAAGAAAATTACAAGAATTGCAAAAAGCAGATAAAGAAATTAGTGAATTAATAGATAGTTTACAAAATAAAAAAGAAGTGACTAAACGTTTAAAGCAACTTTTACCAAGGTGTTTAATTAAAGACGGTTTATTATACTTTGTACCAGGAGGACCAAAGAAGAGGATTCTCTATTTACCAGGCATACTCAGGGAAGAAATAATTTGGCAAATTCATTTTGAAATGGGACACCAAGGTTCTTATAAGGTTATAAAATATATACGAGATAGATTTTACTGGAGAGGAATTTCTAAACAAGTTAAAACAATATTACGAGGATGTCATGATTGTCAAATCACAAAGAACGACACAGTTAAACTTGTAGGTCCTTGTCAGTCTATTGTTACAGAAAATATTGGTGACATAGTAATGGTAGATTTATATGGGCCTTTACCTGCAGGAAAATTTGGTATGACTTATATCTTAGTTATTCAGGACTCTTTTAGTAAATTTGTTAATTTTTGTGAACTCCGGAAAGCTACCGCTTGTTCTGTTATAGGAAAAGTAAAAAAGTTTTTTAATACTATTCAACCAAAAGCAATAATGTCCGACAATGGCTCACAGTTTGCTAGTAAACTTTGGCGCGATACTATGAAAGAGAAAGGAGTAAAGATAATATATACTACAGTACGAAATCCTAGGCCAAATACAACTGAGAGGGTTAACAAAGAACTAGGGCGACTTTTTAGAACTTATTGTAAAGATAAACATCAAAGTTGGACTACTATTTTGCCAAAATTAGAGTTACTCTACAACAACACCTATCACGAAAGTACTGGTTTCACACCGTGTGAAGTTTTATATGGTGATCGCACTCAATTGACTTTCGATAAAGAATTAGATTTAGATTCAGAAAACCTAAATGTAGATTTTATAAGACAAAAGGTTAGAGAAAATTTAAAGTTAGCAAGTCAGAAGCGTCAGGGAAAATTTAATCAAAGATATCGAATTGTCCAATATCAAATAGGTGATTTGGTTAAAATAAGAAAATTAAATAAATCAGATGCTAAACAGAAAATTACTAAAAAGTTTGAGCCATTATACGAAGGTCCTTATGTTATTGCGGCGATTCCATATAAAAATGTTTATCTTTTAGTTGATCCTAAAACTAATAAAGAAAGAGGTAGATTTAACACAATTCATTTGTCAAGGTACTATTGTAAAAGATAGATTTGTTTCTTTTTTTTTTTTCTCTCTTCTTTACTCCAGAATTAATTAAGGTTAATTATAATTTAGGCAAATGTTTTCATCTATTATAAATTCGTTAAGTCGAATTAATAGCGTGAAAACATTATTTACATTATTTACATTTTTATATTTCTTCACATTTTTATATTTTTTTACATTTTTATATTTCTTTACATTTTTATATTTTACAATCACAAATAATGTTTATTTTTTATTTTTAATCTTGTTTTAGTATAGAAATTTAGTTTTTTTTTAGAAATTAATTAGTAATATTATTGTTTATAAGAACTTTTATACTTATATTTTTTTTTTAAATAAAAAAATTGGGGTTGAAATATATAGAATCAGATGGGACTGGGAAAAGCCTGTTTGATCTCACAAAGTTGTTCAAGGCAAATTAATAATTTTATTCATTTAAACTTTAGACTTTATAAACCAATTAATTTTTATTTTAAATATAACTTAACGTCAGATCTCTTATGAGTGAGATAACTACTGCCTGAACAATTGTAAGGTCAGATAGAGGGGAGTGTTGGCGGCTTTTCTTTAATGGGGAGGGTGATTATTATTCATCATTCAATGATCTCATAATTCATGATTGAGATTGTATCTAATTTTATAAAAGTCATTTGACATTGTTATAACTATTATGGTATGTTTAATGCAGACCATATTTTATATAAAATATAATTAAACTAGATTCATAATAATTAATCAACTTAATAAAAACAATTTTAATAAAAGTTCAATAACATAAAAAGTATAGGGG
Source organism: Acrobasis consociella (assembly GCA_963555685.1). Lineage (NCBI taxonomy): Eukaryota > Metazoa > Arthropoda > Insecta > Lepidoptera > Pyralidae > Acrobasis > Acrobasis consociella. The sequence goes on along the minus strand of OY743122.1, from coordinate 6,725,840 downwards.
TCGTAAAAAAAAAAATTTTTTTTTGTCATACAATTTTCTATAAATCTATAAACTCATAAATACTCTATATTATCTAATTCTACCAAAAACATACTTCTTGATTATTGTAAAATTTTACTTTAACATATTTCTCAAGATAAACTGATTGTTTACATTTCGAGCTATCAAATCTTAGAGTGTATATATATATGAATGAAAGGTGTTTCGGATTGCAGTGGGGGTTCTTAGTTCCGGAGAATGGGTCTTATTTACCTGCAGTTTATAAGAGTAATCGGTTATGATAAAATATGACACGACAAATACAATTTTATTTTAATTAAAATTAAACTAATTATTTCAAAATAAAACTTTAAATTAAATTATTTTCTTTTCAGATTTTTATGAAGTTTTTTTACGTAGTTTGATTTTTTTTCTTCTATTATAATAATAATTTATGAATTAAAGTGTAAATTTATTTTTGCAGATTATATCGAAATAAAGTTTCTTTGAGTTGGCGAATAATTACTTATAAAGTAATATGTGGGATTTATCAGCATAAATACGTTAAATATTACATCTTATATACTTAAATAAAGCATGTAATTATAAAAAAATAAATAAAATACTTTAAAACAGTTTTTTTTATTGTTTTTATTTTAGATTTAAAGAGCTTTAAACTTTAAATTGTTTATTTTGTATCGAAGTTGAATTAAAATCCTGAGATCATGAAATAATTCTTTCACTATTAACCTCAAAATTATTAAAATCTTGGAAAGTAAAATAATTGTTTTATTTTCTGTCAAGCTATCAATTTTATTTTTGTTAATTTTAGTAAATATATGGTAAAGAAAGGTAACAAAAGGGAGGTATTAAAAGGTTTTACGAAAAAGGGTAATAAAAAAAATATGGAATTTAATTATTTTCATATTTTATTGTTTAATAATGCAAAATATTTAAAAATTTGTAATCTGGTTGAACTTTGTTGTGAATTTGGGTTGCGCGTATCTGAGAAAGAGGAAGGTATGATCATTTATTGTATTTAGAGTAGGTTGGCGTTCTGAGAGAAGAAATCTGAAAGATGATGACATGTTTAGCTAGGGAGGGCCCCGGTTCATACCTTATGAGAAACCAGATTACTCTAAATATTATTAGCCCAATGATTTGGAAGTTACACATCACAAAAGAGCAATTTATAGGGGGACAAGATGCTAGGTTTAATTTTATTCCGAGGATACATAATATTGTAGACCTTTGGAAATGTACCCAAGTGTTACAACACCTGTAAAATGCTCTTCTCTGGACAAGAAGCTAGGCGGATCATGCCTACAATCATGAACTCGGCAACTTCACACTCGCCAAGACAGTGTTGGAACTTGTTTTGATTGAAGTTTTGGCATGGCTTCTGGACATGCGCAGCAATGAATAATTAGCCTTTAATGGAGAACCTTGTTTTCCGGGAGATGTTGAATTATCTTGCGACCTTGATTGTAATGTTGAATCCGGGCGGATGTACTTCAACAGTAATTGCTAGAATTAGTGGATTCACAACCCACGCTCTACGAGAACCCAGTTCATCCAGGTGAAAGTTGATTCCTGTTCATTGAACGAAGTTTTGAGCTAAAACAGAGATCTTGATGATGAAAGACGCTCTCTTGGTTTAAACACACTCCACACTCGTATACACCCTACACAAGGTACAAACCACATATTAGGGATACACTTATATTTCGATACATTCTATGATTTGGGAAAATAATATTTGTTACGTTCTCACTTATTAAAAAAAAAGCAATATTTGAGAATGTTAGGGAGGTAAAATTTTAATTCCGGTCCTTATAATAAAAAAGGACAACTGCATAAAATTTTAGGGGTCGGCTGTGACGATCCGCAAATTTACGTTCTCTTCATATCATTCTCAAATATTTATAAATGTATACCAACTTCATACGATACTCATTTCAAGTCAATAATGTAACATGATTCATACATTAGTCGGTAAAAGTTCTTATCAATGAGGGTTTGTTTGTATCAGGTACTCGTTTTGCTAAGGGAGGTAATAAATATTTCAAAAGTTGTTTGGCTGACCCATGCTTGCCTAAGTGATTCTGTGTAACAATCATGAGAAACGTTCATTTATCCACTAACGAATAGACTTTCTTTGTGTGCATATTGGCTGAATTAGTAAAAAACTATTAGTCTGATATTGAATTTTGGTCTCTATTAGTGTAAGAGATGGTTTAATTTAGTCGGAATGGGTTGAGATGCAAGCTGAGATATTGTCTCGCTTCAACATATATTGGTTTCTCTTTCTAACTCATAAATATTGTTTTTACTTATAAACCATTTCGAACACTTGGCTAAAATTCTGAGTACAGCGCTAGAAATCAACAAAAAATGTAATAAATTTCTATACTTTATGACTTGCATACTTTTACAAGTAAGCATTTAAAAAATCCGTGAGAATGGAATTTCTCGTGGTAATTATTGGGTACATACCTATTTATTTTAATACAACGCCATCATTTGACTAGAATTTCAGATGATAGTTATGAATTTTGTTCCATAATGTATGACGTATGGAATTATCTGAGAATATTTTCTATGTTCATCTGAATTCGATTTTCAATATGGTGAAAATATCAACAATTTGTATATCATGTTAATCAAGTCTATCTTGACCAGACGTTTTGACCTGACGCACTTCTCAGTTTATGAAAGTTCTGTGACACACCAATTGAAGATCTGTGACCTAGGTCATAGACAAAACCTAAATATTCTGAATTCAATTCTCAATAGAGAATAAGAACTGGAATAAACTATGAGTTTTATATTAGTCAGAATCAGTCTGTTTTGGACTTATTTTGTCTTACAAAATGTGAGATAAATTTATACACAATTTATTCCTATTATGTCGTTCTATTCTTCATAGAATGCTTATAAAATTACAACATACCTACTTCATATATATAATGTGTGCAAAACGAATGCATCATTTCTTAATTTTTATATTAAGTAAAATATCCGTTGCAAATAAAAACGTGGTGATATTTTGGGACAGCGTCAGTCGTAGACGCAGGTAAAAAAAATGGAACTCGGACGCAGGACGATTACCATTGGCCGATTTCAAGAAAAAGGGCGTGGTTTATGTGTGGACTAACGTCCCTTTAAAGGATCCTTGGGGGAAGGAAACGAAATCACTGGCGCTTCGAGCTTCGATCAACTAGGACGTCTTCGTGTTAATTCTGGTGAATTACGTCAAGTTTTATTTTAACTCAAGAAACGAAGAAGTCTTGAAAAAATAGTGTTTTGTGTGGGGAATACGTTGGTTTGACAGTATAGGTCGTTTAAATTATCCCGCGGTCCCTTGATTATAACTTTAATTAGGAATATGTGGTAAAAATATTCTGAAATTAAAGTTTAGTAAATTTTAAAAATAAATTAGTTTGTCCCAAGTAAATTATAATAATTTAATAAATAATTTTAGTGTAAATTTGCAGAAATTAGTTTTTGTATAGTGCTTTAATAGCAATTTCAGTATAAATTCAGTTTAGTGATGGTCTTTTGATTTCGGAGGATGGATTGGTTCGTTCAATGAATTTATAATAATTCATTGTTCGTTCTATTTTATCTTTCGGTGTCTAAAGATTTGTTGTTAATTTATATTTGGTTTTATAGTTTGAGTTTTGTGTCAGTTTGGGGCTTTAATGGTCAAACCTTCGTTAGTTTCTGTTCCTTTGGCCTACAGAAATGGAGGGATCTCCAAAGGAATAGAGACTTTAGGTAAAATAGCCAGATTTGTAGCGAATTTGGCGGGCTTAATTTATTAGCCTTGTTAGCTACCCACAGTTGTTATAATGTTTCCTTGACGCTAAAGAGCCGACGTTCCGAAAGGCGTGTGATTGTAATCCGCTTTAGAATTAAGGAGAACAGACGCAACTGTGGTCCCTTTTAGATTGTGTAGTTAGGCTGTTTGGAATCTCCCAATCCCTATGAGATTTCACTCAGAACTCGACGGGCTATAGGTAGAAGGATCAACCCAGATCAGCTCCGAATTTATAACAGCTAGGGAATATGACTTTTAGTCATATTCAACATACACCAGAGTAGGATTTGTAAATAGGCATTTGTAGGCGGGATTTTCTTAGATAGGCAGCTTTAGATTAGGGCGAGAGAGGCTCTCTCAAAACTCTAGCTTAGCTCTAGGCGGATATTTTCTTACACCGGAAAATATCCATGTTAGGAAATGATTCCTTACACCGGGGATCATTTTAGAAACACACATTTTGTTAGATTGGAAAGTAACTTAACACAGTAGTATCGTATTCTGTATAGGAAATTAGGAAATCAATAGGAGAATAGAAATGGAGATAGGTATAGGTAATTATGTAGGATTTACTTTTATATTTCAACTTTCTTTTATTTATGACAAAGATTAATTTGTTCAATAGATTAGTGATTTGTTGTAAAATCTTTGACTAAAATTTGATTTAAATTATTACATCAATTTAAATGTTTAATTACTTATATTTAATTTTAGTTGCAATTCAACTTAGGCTCACTTCTTAATACATACGTGTAAGAAAGGCGATTCCTTTATTTGTACTTAAATAGTTTATTCAGAGAAAACAGGACTTATTTCTTTAAAATTATTTCCTAGTGTTTAAATAAATCATGTTTGATAAATATCTCTTTGTTTTAGAGAAAGCAATAACTAATTGTTAAAGTCGCTTTATAATCAAAGTAAATCAATAGTAATAAAAAAAAGTTTATTGAACAAACTAAGTTTTAATACTTCTATAATTATGTCTTAAAGCAAATCTATAATAATAATAAAAGTTTGTTGAGAAAAATTAAGTTTTAATGTTACTTTAATTATACAATTTTAAATTAAATCTATTCTTGGAGTGATATTTCTGGAGTGATTTGAAATACCTTTCATTTATTTAAATTTAACTATAAAAATGTAATGTTTGATATATTTACCATTTACTTAACTAAAATCCTTACTTTCATTAAATTTAAATATATTTTCTCGTATAAATAAAATTCTAGGAATTAAAACCCAATTCCCGTGTAAACTATTGTAGGAATTAAAACCTAAATAATAGGGATTAAAAAGAAACCTCAATAAAAGTAATTTTGGTATTTATTAGTCATACCTAATTGACATATTATGACTGACAACACAGACTGGATCATATATTTTTAGTATGCTCTTTTAGCAATCGGGGATTCAGTTGATTTGAAGATTTAAAAGTAATATTTTCTGCTCAGGCCCCGGAATATTGTGAAGATGCAAGTTCCGAAGCAGCTGAATCTGTTGCAAGATTATCTTGCTCCTCTTTAGCTCTCTCTTGCCTGTATCAGGCTTATTACATTTGAGTATATAATGGTATAAATATTTGAGCATATTGGTCCTAAGGCAGGAAGACTGTCCAGTCTGGAGTCGAGGTCTACTAAGTTCAGCGGTGGAGGTGCTGTAACTTCCCCTACGGGGGGCCACAATCTAGAAAACTGAGCTTCTAATGAATATACTAACGTAAATATATGCTCATATGTAGAACAGAACATACTTTAGGTCAACTTTAATTAGGTTACAAAATTATGCATAAATTTAATTATTTTTAAACTTTAAATAAGCGTACTTGTCATTTAGGTAAACTATGGATAAATTAGGTTACAAAACTATTTAGATAAACATTAACTATGTTACAAAACTATGGATAAATATAAATTCAATTATTTAATAGGATTTAGATAAATGTTTTTGTAGTTTAGATAAACTTTAATTTGATAACAAAATTACGTATAAATATAATTATTTAATAAAATTTAAATTAACGTATTTATAGATTAGGTAGACGTAATAATAAGAAGAATAAGTGCTGAACGTGTTATGTTAGAATTTGCGTTACTATGAAACACAACTGGGTCCTCTACTAGATGATTATTGCCATTACGTCATTCCAAACACAGCGAGTATAGATAGCAAGTTCAAAATAGCGAGTTGATAGTGAGTTAGAAGTAAAGTTTATAGCGTTGATAGTGAGTCAGAAATAAATGAAATAATGTTTATAGTGTTGATAGTGAGTTAGAAATAAATGAAATAATGTTTATAGCAAAGTTGATAGAATAAGTTGAGTTAGTTGGAAAATAAAAAAAATATTATTTAAGGGGGGGTTACAATGCTCTCCGTTTATCGGTACTCCTTACATTACCTTTTTTCAGAACATCTGAAATTTGGTCGCAGAACGTTCATCGAGATCGACCCGGTCCAGTTCTCTTATCGCATATAGGCATATTATATCGAAGCAAAAAATTTTTCAGAAATCATGTTTTGTGCTAGATAATCACACTGACACTATTACGTCTTTTTATGCTTTCCGGGATAGTCAGACCCAATAGCTGCAGCTTACAATTTAGTGGATTAATAAGATTCTCGATGGACCTGGCAGAATGTTCGGCGGGAGTATACTGTGTCCATATTTATTTATTTTTTATTTATTTAACTTCATTACAATATACATGTAAATGGCGGACTTAAGGCCAGGGGCCTTTTCTACCAGTCAACCAACAGGTGATGCTGAGAAAGTAATCTTTTGGGGTAAGTACCTACAACAGAACTAACTAAAAAAGACAAAAAGAAAGGAGTAAACTTATAATTATTAAGTAAGTACATAAAGTCGTATAATATATATCGTGGATAAACCTACACATAAAAATACATAAATAATAATTCAAAAATAAACCATACATAAACTACATAAATACTACTTATATAGCCGGTGACAGTTTTCGGAGATAATGTGCACGCACTGCTCTCTTAAACGCAAGACGAGATTCAGCTTTCCGGATACTGACTGGTAAGGCGTATCGGTCCATACTTATGACACATAAAATATAATTACTAAAGTTTGTTTTTTTTTCGTGTGTGTTCGTGGCAAAGGCTGCTGTCAGAGTTTTCAAGCTACCTTAAGGCTTCTGACATAGCACTGAAGTATGAACATGAAATAAAATTAAAAAAAATAAGTAAACAACTATATCTGAGAACCATCTTGATCACGTCAGCTATCAACCAAAAAATTGCCGCATCATAATCGGTCCATTTGCTTAGGAGCTACTATTATTATCACTCAATATTTTTGAAAGATATTCCAACGATATGACGGGTTAGTAAAAATAAATTATCCCACTTTAAATGAATGGGAGCTTTCTTACTAGTATTTAAAGTATCTGAGTAGAACCGAGGACGGACAGACATACATGGCGAAACTGTAAAGATTCCTTGTTCAATAAACTTTTCGGCGCAGAATGTTCTGTATCTATTCAGAAAGCTATAATGGCATTCGCGTGTACCTGATCATTAATTTGTTGACCTTATAGGAAGAGGTCCGTCATGATTGCTCAACTAACTATCGTACCGACAGAATAACCATTTAAAACTAATACCAAACATTCAACATAAACAAAACGATACCCTTGGGCCCGAGCGGAGCCTGTCTGAATTACCGCTTTCTTTCCCAGGTAAATATACATAGAACCAATATATCTGCCATACGATGTGTACATAGAGTACTTTCCCCATGGGACGGCGGGAGCAGACAAATACATTACCGCTACCTGAAACCGTGCGCAAACTTTGCGAAATCTGAATATTTTGAACTGAAATTTATTCTCGTATTTCAATATTTTAGTACGCTTTGAATAGAGGAAGTCAGAAAGCGGAAATAGGTCAGCCTTCGTCGGCAATGGTCCCAACCTTAGCTACAAGAGGCAGCAATACATGTGGCAGATTTTTTTACCTGTAAATACTTTATATTTAAAGAAATTAAAGGACCTATCGGTACGGCTAGATCGACGATGACATAATTAGAGAAAGTATAGAATAACCGTAAGATGCTGGAAAAGACGAAAATGTTCATAGCCCGCAAAATTTTTCTTTACATTTTCTCATATGGCGTAGAAACTTGGATCGTGTAGAAAATTAATAAATATTGTAAAGAGGTTGGGTTGAGCAAATCTCGAAAGGGAAGGTGGACTCTCCGTCCTTTAGGTTACCTACATACATAAAAAGTATAAGTATGTATTAATCCACTCTACACCCCATTTCTACGACTGCATGAGTCACTTCATTCATTTATACATCAGATAAATACGAGTAGTATTTCGCATTTCTCTGAGCATCAAATTAGCATAAACGTTAAAACAGCAGCAACTGCTGTCGCACAGCAAATAAGCAATCTACATCGCTTTAGCTCGCACGTAGAATGCAAAGCAATTTGCCAAAGTGCAAGCCTACTGAGGTGAACTGCACAATAGGCGGCAGGCACGGAGCGAGTGTCGGCGAAAAACGACGAATCTCCGCGACAATACCACGTATTTAGGACGAGACGAGTACCACCGAAATAGACTTAGTGAAAAATCGATGTGAAGGTGCCGACCCTGCCTCGGTCGCTTTAAAATTGTGTCAAGTTTTGGCACTTTACCGTATTGGCGTAAGATTACGTTTCTCAATCTTCAGAAGTGATATTTATGCGCGTCGATTTCTTTCGAAGGAGGCACGTTAAATTGATTTGCTGTTCGTTTTTATTCTGAGATATTGTTTATTATCATTTCAGCTGCAGGAGGTCTACCCAAGGATTCCTAAAGTGACTGATTGGCAGCTTGTATGTATGTTGATGTAATGTGCCTTAGCTAAAAAAAGAAAAAAGTACAGTGGAGATTAATTAATGTTGCAGTACCTAAAGAGGTGGCAAATGAGTCTTATTTTAAGAAAGAAAAAAAAAGATTTAATGTCGTTGTTGTCTTATAACACGAACACTTGAAGATTTATTTGTGCTAAGTAGGTAAACAAAAAACATAGAATACAATCAGAGCACCTCTAAATATAGCCTCAACTGTCCTTTACAGCTTGGACATAATCTTCTCCGGACTAAACTTTTTAAATAACAGCCTGTTTATGAATGGCGGTATTTATATTCTTCGTTCGCATGATGACGTCACGTAGCGTAGGCGTACGTACACTGCATAACTTATTTGATAACATGGTTCAATGGAAATGGCTTTATTATTTATCCGTGTCTCATTGGAATTGTGCGGCGGAAATATTCCAAGACATAAAATCATCAATAAATATACATAGGTACTTCAAATTCAGAAAACCAACAAGGAGATGAGTTTATAGTCGAATAAATGTCCATTGTCAGGGCAAAAACATTTATTTACTCTTTTATTCAAATAGCTGCATTTGAGTATGCACAAAACATATTTAATCACGACTAATAAATTACAATGAATAACTAGAAAATGATATTATGTTTGATGACTTACTCAAAGCAAGCAAAATACCACTCTTTCGGCTCTCCAGTTGCGCCGACGCAGTGCAAGCGCATAATAAGAATTTATTTGGAGGAAGCCAGAATGTATTGTGATAATTTATGACCAAATTATTTTATTATACTTACCTTATACCTTTAAATGAGCAATTCTTGTATATTTATTTATATTTTTCTGTGATCTCGAAAACGGCTCTAACGATTTCGCTGAAAATTGGTATTTGGGGGTTTTCGGGGGTAAACAATCGATCTAGATTAGTCTTATGTTTGGGAAAATGCGTATTTTCGATGTTTGAGATATAACCGAGCAAAGCTCGGTCGCCCAGGCACTGATTTATAAAATACCGATAAGTTCCTGCTTCTTTTTACTAAAATTAAATGATTTGTTTCTGCCCAGCGATCAGGCATTTTTTGGGCGTAAACTCTTCTTTACCCAATACTTTATGCCCATTTATGCCCAATTTGTTTTTGTCCTCGACCCATCACTAAAGCCAAATGATCCTAGAACACTTACTAGACTTCTTGTTCTACGCGATAGTCTTACTCAGTCAGTACTGAGGGTGTAATATTACTACACGGATATACGCACCGCCACTTAATTTTGCGGTATCGGAATTACGGTTAACGAGATTAACGATATTGGGCTGGTTTCTCACTTAGCTATTTTTATTGGTTCCTTTACCGTGCAAGCAGTTAAGCTATGATATCAGCTACCACCAAAACTTCGTGAATCTAAAACCATAACGACGTTTAAGAATCGAGTAAAAGAATACTATCTTTTTTTATCAGTCTGATCATCATATTTAGACATATAATCTTATGTATTTATTAAGTTTAGGTATGTTTGTATGAGTATATATATATTTATGTATTTATGTAAGTTTATTTTACAAACATTTATGTAGGTTTGATTATCAATTTAATCATGTATCTTGTATATTTAGGTATTTTTGTATTGTACTTTTTATAGAAGTTATGAGAAAGTTCCCAGATGAGAATATCCCACCCAAAAAAAAATGTGCAAGTCTTTATTATAATCTAGTTTTTGACTCATATACGTAATCCCATATTGTAAGTATGTATGTTTATGCGCAATAGAAAAGAGATGGATCCAATAATGGTTTCAGTTCTTTCTTCTCCACTGGCCAATTTAAAGCAAATCTTTTTTTGAGAAGAACACCCCCGGATGAGCCGGAAGGAAAATACACTAAGATGAGGAAAAGCTAACTTTATTTAAAGAATGACATGCCTGATCTTTATGGTGAAATATGTGACATTTATTTACTTATTATTGTTACTATACATCTACATTTGCTGCAATCAAAATATTTTTATGATAATAAATCACAAGGCTGTATGCCAAAACTTTACCCACAGACTAAAGAACTAACCTAGCTCTAAGTAATGCAGAGGAGAACTTAACATATACTTACTGCTGATCAATTTAGTGTAACCAGTTGCTGAGTGTTTCAACGTAACCAGCCCCGGCCCCAGGCTGCGATGTTAACTAGTTATTGGTTTTGACAGACAGTAAGTGTAAACCTGTGATCATACACACATAGGTTCTACATTGTCATCTACATCTATAGATAGACAGAGCACATGGCTACACGACCCATGGTCATGTTTATAAACCGTTTAAAAGGTTTTATTTTTATTCATTCGCGTTTTGGCCATCATTTAGTAATATTCTGTTGTATTGTGTATTATGGATGATAATCCTTTGTAGACGAAGGCAAACTATTCACAATAAGGAGAGTCCTTCATAAAAATGTTAGACTAAACAAAAAAATAGTCCTACGTTCTTTTTAATTCATGGGATCAAAATAGTAAAAAACTGCTAAACGCTTTACATAGAAATACAATAAAAATAATAGCACTGTAATTCTAGCATTAACTTTAAAAAATAATATTGTTTTCTAAAACCCACCATACCTTTAAATTTACACGTCGTGAACTCGTGACACTATCTTGAAAAAAAACAAATGCTAAACGATAAAAGTTGAAAATACCGGAATGCCGTACATGAATCCGAATTCCCACACGGTAGTTTGAAACGAGGCAATTCTCGAGTAAGTTTAAAACATTTTTAATTTCCATGCTAACTTGTAGGGCTCTTGTTACGTTTATAGAGCGTCGATACTTTTGTACATTGAATGCCACTCGTAAAATTAAATCAGGGGTTTAAAATAGCGATACAAGTTTTACTGGGCACTGTAACAAATACGGTTATCTAATGGACTCGTTAAAATACTCTATTAGTAGGTGGATGTCATATGAAGTAAGCGCTTTATAGAATACTCATCAGACCAATGATTACTCACATATCTTTACACTATAAAAGAAGGGCTTGCTAAGAGTTATAGCTCCTCAACATAATTTTTAGTTTGACTAATTACGAAGCGAAATTATTGTTTTTAGTTATTATTAACTCGTAAGGTGCGTGCTCTGCTTATTGTTATTGTTAAGTTCACTAACTGAGACTTATTTGTTTTTGTCGATAAAGTAATAGTAACACGTATAGTTAGATTTTCTTTTCTGCTTATCTATAACATATATAATCAAAGAACATTTATTTCAAAACTCGTGAATGAAAAAATGATGCAAAGACAATATATTAAAAATTTATTAAGGCATACTTTTTGTACAAAAAAATACTGGCAACTTTTACCACACGATGTGCAAAATGTATGGTATTAAAAATAAAATAAATAACCGGCAAGACTTCGACTTGTTACTAAGGAATGTGGTGTTATTTTCGCAAAGGACAGGATGCTGGGGTAGTCATTAATCTTCTGTGCGACATACAAGAACAACGTATATATTTAAAGTTGCGTGCACACGGATGACTGGTTTAAGAGGAAAGGAATAAAGCTTTATTGGGCGAACAAGCGAAATTCTCCATATGTACTTGAGCAGTCCGACATTCATTTCTATGCAGCTAGGAATATGATTCAAGAATTTTTCATCACTACTTCATGAAATTTTGTAGCAGTATCTACTCGACCTAATATTTTTTTTAAGTTGAAAGGAATCAAATCTCATCATGCATTACCGGGGTTGTAAGGACAAGTTCATAGTATGGGGTATAAAGTAAAAGGTACTAGTAACACAGAGTTACAAATTAATGTCACAGAAGTCGAAAATTTGCAATATCTTCCTAACAGTTATCAAATAAATACAAATACTCACGAGAGAACAGAGGTGACGAGAGGGTCAGTAAAAGTATGATTGTAAGTTAGTCCATCCTTTAGATTATCCAAAAATAATAGACCCATTTTATTCAATTTACGTAAAAATTTACAAAAATATACGAGCTTGAAAGTTCCGGAATGGGGGCTTGCGACGTAACCACTAATTAAAAATCGTAAGTAAGCTGCCTAAAGGTATCTGACATAGCTTGACAACTGTCATACAATGATGACAGCCGGTACTCAAGACTTATACATTGAAGCACGGTCACCCATCCAAGTGCGGACCACGCCAGGTGCCGCTTTACTTGCGAGAGCGCTAGTAATGCGCTCTTTCGGCAAGCCATATAGCTCCTGCTTATAATATAATATAATAATAATAATAAATGTTAATTTATTTTCTCCACAATTTAACTTAAAACTAAGCTAAGAACTACAATACAAATACAAACATAAAAGGTAAAAAATTGGGTCATATCAGTCTTATTTTTTATTGACTCCTGTTATTGGTAAAAAATGACTTTTTGTTAGTATGTTAGTAGTACTAACATCATGCCTAATAACACTGTTTGTAAAAAGCTATAACTCTTATTGGTTGCAAATTTTTTAACCGAAAAAAGATATAAATGTCAATTTGTCGGAATCGTTTTTTTACTCCCAAAGGAAATTTATTAAAATCGGCTGTATAATAATTGTGGTGTGGTGATTAGGGTAGAAGAGGGTTTTTAGTTTTATAAAATTGATTTTCAAATAACTTCGCATCTACTGCCATATTGAAATTACTTTACACAAAGTAATTGCACAGACAAGCAAAATATTAGTCATAAAATATATTTTTTTAATTCTGTCTATATGTGTTTGCAAATATAAACATTTACTTTTGTAAGACGAGGAAGAATAACAGTAACTGCGCAATTTCGCGAAATGATTCTGCCCATTATGCCTCCCCATTTCACACATAAAATATGTGTTTTGTGCCCTCTTCACGTCAAAACCACCAGCTACCTTTTTACTCTGACGAGCTGCCTTGTTAACTTGTTATGTTCGTATTTAATTTCGTTTGCAATAATAATATAACTTAAGACAAAGGGTTTCTGTTAATTTTGTCGTATTTTTCCACGTATACGGGTATACTTGAGGTGGTTATACAGACGCGCACGGAAACTCAAAATTTTCCTTGATATTTCTTTAATGTTTACCAAAGCTTTCGCAATTTAATTTCAAAATATTAACGTTAACAAAATACAATAGTTTATAATAAACCAGCTCATTTTGTTATGTTCTATTATAAAAAATACTCCATACAGAAAAAATGCTAGTTTTTGTAATTGTAACAAATCCAACAATGCAGCTCATTGCATAATTAAATTATAGAGAAAATTTGTACTTATATTAGTAGTAGATGATGTATATAATAAAAACATCATGAGATCTCTTCAACTCGTCTGGTTAGCGAGGAGAGTTTAGGCCAAATCCTCTGGCTGCTCTGATCAAGTATGGCTCTGGTAGTAAGAGAGGGTCGTGTTCCTGCAGTGGAGACTTAAAATACCGATAATCTGGATTAAAAATGCGAAGTCACAGTACTACTAGCACTGAAAGTGCACTCACGAAAGTGAGGGGCGCGAATTCAAAAGTCACTCGCGGTGAAATTTGTCATCGCATATTTTTAATTTCAATGTTGTTTGAAGCATTCTCATATACTTGTGCTATTTAAATCAGTTACTTTTCCACTATGGCTTCTTTAAGAAACAATCTGCGTGGGAAGAGAAGTAAATCCACAATAAAAGAATAAAAATATCGTACAAAATAAAATAACGTTACAAACGATACAAGCACAATACAACCTCATTTATCGGACAGAAACTAGGCAATAAGTTTTTCACAAGGGCCGACCGACGATCACTGCGGACACTCATTCAAAGGGAACCCTACCCACTCATTAGTCTTAGCACAAGTACTCACTACCCGTATATTTCACATTATATCACAATATTTTTATACACAGCGTATTTCTTTCATCAAATACGAGAAGTTATTATATAAGGTCTAACAAAATATACTCAAACCATTTTAAGGGTGAATTCAGTGCATGATACTGAACAACTTACCCCAAGGAACACGTATCAAAATATGATAAGTAATATTTGGCCTACCATACTAGTGGACCGATCAGCTGATCCAAGTGTGAAGAAAGCCAAAAATCATTTTCCATATTTCGACATATGTTTCTTGGAGAAAGTTGTTTACTATATCACAGACTGAAGTCGCCCTTAAAATAGCCCTTTATATTTTGTTACACCTCATATAATAAGCGGCCAAGTGCGAGTCGGACTCGCCCATGAAGGGTTCCGTAGTAGCAAATAACATAATGTAAAAGTCTTGCAGTATGTTTTTTTTTTTTAATTTTTATATTTGAGTTGATTGAATGAAAGGTAAATTACCGTTTATGATTTATGACGTATTAAAAAAAAACTACTTACTAGATATCGTTCAAACCAATTTTCGCTGGTAGTTTTTATAGTAATGAACATCATATATTTTTTTGTTTTATAATTCCCTTATTTTGGAAGTTACGGGGGGGGACACACTTTTTTCCACTTTGGAAGTGTCTCCCGCGCAAAGTATTCGGTTTAGAAAAAAATGATATTAGAAACTTGAATATCATTTTTGAAGACCTATACCGAGACCTATATATAGACCATAGATACCCGTATGGGTTTGATGAAAAATAAATTTTTGAGTTTCAGTTCTAAGTATGGGGAACGCCCAAAATGTTTTGTTTATCTTTTATTTTTGTGTCAAAACCTTAATGCGGTTCACATAATACATCTTCTTACCAAGTTTCAACAGTATAGGTCTTATAGTTTCGGAAAAAAGTGGCTGTGACATACGGACAGACAGACAGACAGACAGACATGACGAATCTATAAGGGTCCCGTTTTTGCCATTTGGCTACGGAACCCTAAAAACGAAATCCATACTTGTATGTATATGTTTATCCAGTTATTGCGAGTAAAGCAGGGAGCAAGTTTTGGAAAAACTGAACCGGTCAAGACCCACATGCTTCCATTGTTTTACTATTGTGTCTGGTATTGGCGAATCTCATCATCATCATCAGGTCTTTTTTCTCCACTGCAGGAGCTCGACCCTGTCTTTACTACCAGAGCCATATATGGCCAGAGCAGCCAGAGGACTTGGCCTACACTCTACTCGCTCTGGCCAGACGGGTTGGAAAGGTAATATTGATGTTTATATACTTTCTTTAGCTTGTGTTTCCTAAGTCGCCTTGTACGACTCCACGGAAGAACTTGGAGTGGTACTATTCTACTCTGCCGGAAACACACAACAGAATCTCAACAACATATAATTCAGAACCTAAGAAAGTATTTATATCTAAGGAAGTTCAAGAAATATTTCTTTTATCTCTTCGCAATATTGTGAAATACGCAAACCTTTTGCACCAACAATGCAAAAGATGTGATGAACATGAATGAACTAAAACTTTGCCACTTGGAGATTGGTTGCCAGAGCAGAAGTTTCCAATATTTCCCTACTGAGGAACGTGTCAAACTAAAATTATTATGTGAAAAAATGTGTGGCTAAATGGAGTTGACATATTTGAGCGTGTAGATATAGCAAAAATGTGAATTAAGCTCTAGTCGCCTTCATATAACCTGTCATCTGTGAGCAGACCGGAATCTGGTCGACATGCATTGTTTTACTATTGTGTCTGGTGTTTTGCACAGACAACAGGTTAAGGAATGGCATAGTACGCTGGGATAGAGCATGCTGCATTTTTACCCGACTGTGCCAGAAGAAAGGTTATGTTTTTCGAGTGTATATACAAATATTTCTTCAACACGATGTACAGCTTAAACGGCTAAATAGATTTAAGCTTAAGAGATGTACTTAGATACGTCTTCATTCTGTAAGTGACACTGTGTACATGAAACATTAACTATAAAAACAACATGGCGGATTTCAGGCACGAAAACATGTCTTTTTTTAAAATTCAAAACCGATCGAGTGGTCTATCAAAATAAATGATTTTATATCAGGATTACAAAAATAAAATAACTAACATGTTTTTAAGTCGCAAAGTTGAAATCCATGTCAATATGCTTTCACCCTTCAAACTTCTTTTGGGTAAATTTTTGTGTAGCGATTTAAGACTACAGCCTCAACTTTCCAAACCTATAAATTGAAACGAGGTTTCGTTTAACTAATTTGCGTTGATTTTCTGGGCGTATTTTCCTTGCCGTCGTTGTTAAGCTGTCCATTGTACCAATTTTACAAGATTCAGTGTTGTTTTTATTGGAACGAAGTTCCTTTTCAGGCGTTACGGACTTGGCCCATGGGGGCTAGGCGAAAAAAGTGTAGGATTTTTCTTTAGTCACGAACTTTTTTTGGGGCTGGAATATTTTGGGAGTTTTAGGGCTTAATTTTTGTAACTTCGTCCTTCCAAGTGTTCCACGACACTCAGGTTTTTTTGTTTATTTATAGAAATATGAATATAAGAAAGAACTTTAGCAAATTTCTTCCGGCCACTTTGGCAACTATGTTTCGCAACTAGGTAGGATTCATTTTTACTAAAACCTATTAATAAAGAAGACCGGCTAAATAGCTGTACTGTGCCATCGTACAGTCCTCGAGGCGTAAGCTCAGTTTTGCATTAGTGCGAGTGAGCACTAAAAGTAGAAGTAGTGAGCGTCAAAAAATTACATATAAATAAAATCAAAGTTTTATTAGAAAGTTTAAAAAATTTACCATTTTGATTACTAAAAAAACCAATTATGTGAACTTATTTCACTAATAATTGAAACACAATAACACTGGAACGTCAAGCTGTTCGCGATACTAAAGGTAAAGGTAAAGGTGCAAAGTGCGACGGTCGTGCCACGCCTCAGGCCAGCATCTCACCTTCACTATCTGTGTGCACTCACACAAATACAAAGCTGAGCTTACTTCTCGAGAGTTGTAGCGAAGATATCTATTTCTGGCAACAATGACAGAGGAAGTCTATAAAAACGGTAAATGGAAAGCATATAAACTATATGGATAAAAAGGTATTCCCAACGATTTGGCAAAGGATATAATGAAATGGAAAAAAACTGACATAGTGTGCTGACTCCACATAAAGCGGGATCCATCCCTCTATTATACATCCATATTCCTTATCGATATAAGGCAGAAGAATGACAATGCTTATCTTTTGAGCTAGATATATCCAGATTTATTAATAATTCAACCTCTAGATACAGATATGATCACTTCAACCGAGCCGCCTTCAAAGGGCAGTGTTTTGTTTCGAACTCCAATCGATTATAGTGGCTTCTGAAAGCGGCTCTTTATTTTGGTCGAACTATTCGAGGAAGTTACGAAACAAGAATAGTATATTGTGTCTGTCTATAGATAGATAAAGATAGCAAGGTTATGTTAGATTTTATATATAAAGAAATTGCTATTCTTATCTATTTATATCGTTTTCGATAAGGGAGACTAAGAAGAAAAAAGAATAGATTATGAAATCAGTTGGTTCTTGAGTGTAGACTAATTTCTTTTTAACATCATAAAATGTTATATGCCCTTATACCCATATTCCTTATCTAGACCGAAATCGTCGTTCTTTATAGCTTACATTCAGAACATTATCCAAAAGTCTTAAAAATAACAAGGAAAACCTCGAAGAGTTTCTCTGGGTCGCTATTGTCTGGTGGTAAATAATACGGTTTTACCAACTAACAACTTGCTTCTAACAAAAATTTTAACTAAAAAACCATCACAAAACAAATTTTAACTAAATAATAGGATTCCTAAATCGAAAGACGGTGTTCCCGAGCTCATAATATTTTTGAAAGACTTACTCAACGGTAGTCATGATGAGTTAGTCGAGAAAAAGAATTGACTCCCACTTTACTTGTATGGGAGCAACCTTAAAAAAAGGATTTACAGGATTTAATCTCAACCCTTTTTGGCTTGCTCATGCTAAATTACAGCTCTCTAGTACTTCCTCCCTCATTCTTTATTAGTAAAGCCGCGAATGGACAGACGGACAGACATGGCGAAACTATAAGGGTTCCTTCCTTATTACGGAACCCTAAAAAGCATCTAGGTCTATGCAAAAGCCGAACTCATACAGAACTTAAACAATTAATCAGACAGAATGTATATTTTTACCACTTGATAATTTTCAATTTTGTACCCTTCGTGACAACTTACAATTAAACTAATATTAAAATTTGACATGTGGACTAAGCATACGCTCGTACACATACAGAAAAGACAACTATCCTCAAACTTCCCGTTGTGTTTTCACAAAAATCGGACATTTAGTGCGCGATCGCACGTCGGCCGCTCGATTTGTGTGACGGCCCCCGGCTCCCAGCAGTGCGCTGTTATCGCAAATGCGCTGTAAATTACGCTTTGGGCGACACGAAACTGCGCTGACCGCGGAAGGAGCGCCATTAAAAGGTCATTAATATTAAACATTTTTATTATTAAACTAGCCGAAGCCCGCGACTTCGCGTGGACTTTATGACTCCGGAAAATGCTCATCAGGCTGAACAACTTTAGCTATGACGTCATTTTTATATTTCTTTTAGTTCAGCTGGACCATTAGGAGGAGGTTTTGCATCAGGTGTTCCATTTTCCGTACAGTATTCCCAGAGATTAGCGTGTACAAACAGACAGACTTTGTTTAATTTTTATTGTATTTTGGAAATTATTTAATGTGTTTTTTTACTGTTTTATTATATGGATTGATCTTGGTCGTCCATCGTAATTTAGTAATTTGTAAATTTTTTGGTTTTTTTTACATCGTGATATCTTAATTTACGTAATCATAAACTTCCTACAAGCTTAGATTTTTTTTCCACTGCGGCGAAGTAGCACTTTGAAAACAAATATGGCGTCAACAACGCAAACAGCTGTGACTGTGAATGTTACTTTTCAGGGATACCTACTAGAATGCGAAAACCGTAACATCGAGTTTTCTTTCTTCGAAAACCTTTCTGCGATACCTCTACATACAGCGATATCTCATCAAAACTCTTTTTTTCTAATATTTCTAGTTACTTAGTATTAGGTATTAGAAAAAAGTAGTCGTCAGTATGTAAATAGTAAACCCTAACCACGAAGCAAAAATTCATCAATATAAAATTAATTTAACAATTGTTTATAAATGACTATATTAACTACGTTCACCCATCTTGTTAAACGTTGCGTTTAATGACTTGGCTAATCGTTCTATAGCCATTTGATTGGATGCCGGCTTTTACAAAACGGACTATAGACATGTATTAACTGTCTGATTTAACCAGATGGCTGCGACACATATTACATTCATACAATTTATCAACCAATTTTTTTTGCGTACTGATAAATAAGCCTACAAATTATTTAAAGAAAACTGCTTGATACGCAGCAATTCAAAACTATTGATATACATACATTAATAATTACCAGCGAAGCGTTTATAACAAAAGGTAATCTAATTCAGTACGCATGTCGAGCTCAACCGTAGATTGGAGCTCGTCGGTTTTTGTGATGCTAGAGTATTGTAATCGATCGCCCGTTGCGTAGTAGTAGCTACTATACCTCTGTAATAATTACTGTGCCTCACGACTACTCACTTTTTGTACATTTTTTACATTCGAAATCTATTCATTCTGATTCATGACCTTAATAACAACTCTTTTTATATGTAGATATTAACGCAGCTCGCAATTCAAAAGCTCGCACTTTAAAGTATTCTTAAGCTATCTATCTATTCTAAATTGCGTGATTTAATCGCTGCAGGATGTAGGAGAGTAGAAGTAGTAGCATTCCAGTAGGTATTAAATTCATAAAATACCTATTTATTTCTTCCATGCTGGTCTGAAAGAAAAGATAAAACTTAGAATGTACGAGCTGCTGCTCTTCCCGCGCAGATCGTAAAAGCCGATCGAGGGAATGGGCGAGTTTTGAATCATTGTAATAGCGTTGCGGCTGCGATGCGGTTAGCAACCCATTACTATTTTGATTCCTGTTTCCATCTTAATGCCCAACATGACGCTAAGCGTAGCCTTTGGGTCTTCCGGCCCTGGGCTCTATCTGCCCCGCCAGGGATAAAGCCGTGAAAATGTATCTATATGTATCTAAATATTTATCGATACTACGCTTAAGATTATATCGACCGATAAAAACAACCATTTGTATGGCGGGCTTCGGCTATTCAGGTCATGCAGACTATATATAAAATTAATACGAAAGGTAAACAAAGTATACGGTTTCAAAACTACACACCTTTTACGCCTTCACAATGCTTAGTTAAATACAATATAAGCCACTTTAAATTAGAACGTATAGCTCAGAAATAAAGTTCAAAATTATACGTTTAATAAATAATAGCTTTAAGGGTTAAAAACCTCGAACTTTTATCATGCCCTAGTAATCACGTAAACACCAAAACCCAGGAAGGGCGATACAGACACGCTACGTCATTATAGGTGGAGGTAGTACCGTCAAACAAATGAATGTCAAGGCAATGTTTGTTTTGTTTAGGCTTGCTTCGCTTATAAAGTTGGTGGTTACTTTATTTTGTAGCCCTTTGGAATAGGCTTTACATGTTTTCACGGTGTTTGTTTCCACAAGCTTTTATCGTTATTTCTATACAACTATCATATCAAATCAAATTTTGCCGTGTGGTTTCCGGCAGAGTAGAATAGGACCACTCCAAGTCTTCCCGCGAGGATGTAGTAGAAGTCAACTTAAGAAATACAAGCTAAACAAAGCTTATAAATATCATGAGACTTCTCCAACCCGTCTGGCTCTAGTAGTAAAGAGAGAGTCGTGCTCCTGAAATAGATAATAAAAAAACCTGATACATACATAATATCACGCCTGTTTCCCACAGGGTTAGGCAGAGACTATGGACCTCCACTTGCTACGATCCTGACACCTCTTTTGCTTCATCTAAACTCATCAATCTCTTTAAACATGCCCTTCGGTTACGGATACTTTTTACCTCTCCTGAAAAAAACCTGATGATGATGATCACATCAAAGAGGCACTTATGCAATCTGTGCTTTTAACGTCTCACCGTACAGTTTTCGCCTCAAATAAAAATCGTTTAAGTTCATTTCCAATTCTTGAAATGTCCAGCATAAATGAATAAACTCACATGATACAGTTTTAAAAACTAAACCCCCACTTCACGGTACTCTCCACACGCCACGTTATAATTCGATTTATTTTATTTTTTAGTTCATTACTTTATGGCCTATAGAGGGTGAACACACCATTTTTTATTTTAGTTTATACTGTTTCAGTGCAAAATCTACAAACTTATAGCTTTTCGGAACGACCACTGCTGGAAAGATTACGAAGATTACGCTTTCACTATTCCCATTATTTTACACCCACCTAAATTTCTCTAACAACCCAAAGTTTGGTTTACAAATTGTATTTTGTGCAATAAAGGTCAAATAAATAATCAGTTTTGGTGATTATTTCACCTTTCCCTTCTCTGTTAATAACACTGAGAAAATACCTACGTTCTTACATAATTTTTTCTAATCATTTATTATAAACAAAAAATTATTTTGTTAAATATCTGCTTTAGCAAAAAACATTAATCTAATAAAAAACAGTAAAAATGTTTGCACCTACACGCTAATCTCCGGAAACACTGGACGAATTCGAATGAAACTTTTTTGTTATATAGCTGTTAAGCCTGGGCAATTTATAGGGTATAAATGATTTTGGAAAATTGAACATCTGATGCATCTATAATGGTCCAGCTAAACTATAAGAAATATAAAAATGACGCCTTAGCAAAAGTTGTTCAGCCTGATGAGCATTTTCCGGAGTCATAAAGTCCACGCGAACAAAGTCGCGGGCTTCGGCTAGTATCTAATAATGGGATAAGCTCCCTAGAAAGTCAAATGTTTTCACTATCGCAGATGGAACGGCGGGCCTGCCAGATCAATACAAGTATAAACTGTGATTCACCCGATCTCAATACCCAGAAGGCAAAGTTACACTATTTCTTTAAAACTGTATCCGATATTACCTTAGATTTTCACTGATACGAAACGTTATAAGGTTGAAAAAATTGTTATATCCGTATGCTTAAACAACCCGAGTATACTGTCCCATTTTTTATATAATTATTTATAGTTTTAAGATATCTCATTTTAAGTTAAATGTAATTTTTTATGAGAATAAGTTATTTAAACCTTTTTTAGGGCAAGTCACGTATACTTGTGGTTATGTATACTTATAGTTAAATGTAAGTATGTACTTGTATACCCACAGGATGATATTTTTTGGCTTGGATTGAAAGTTCAATCTATGACACTAATTAAATTCTATAAGAAATGCTCGATTATACAAAAAAGAATACAATTCTGTGTCGTAGACTGAATTTTCTGTAAAATTATACGCACTTGAAAGAAGTATACCTAGTTCTTTATCTAACGTATAGAAAGTAGTTTTTTTAGCAGATGACGAGGTTATTATACATTAAGCGTTACATTTTAAACCGAATATTTCGAGAAATGATGATTGACAAAGCTTCAAAGTCAAAAGTAATGTCGCCTCGCTTGCTAAATATTTCAGACTCCACCAATTCCTAAAGTATCTACCTATTTAACAAAAAATATTCGCAGTACAGAATCTTTTTGCTGGATATATTATGGTAAAATAAACCGTCGTTAATTATTCAAAGAAGATATTTTTGAAGAAATAATCAAGCTGTTGTTGGGAAAAGATTTCTCTGAGGGATCAAACTTTGTACATTTATATTACTGATTCCATATTAAGATAAAATATTTCACATAATCCATTCCTCGGTTTTTTTGTCATGAAATAAGAGCTTATTGAGTAATAGGAAAGTCGAGATATAAATAAGTCATATTATAATGTCTGACCTATTACAACAGCACAGTCAGTCTACAAAATAAAAAATAAAAAGTTACTAAATTCATATCAAAGTTGACCGGTAATTTTTATAAAAACAAAAAAAAACGTTCTTATGTTTCGATAAGCTAATCAAACTTAGTGCTGATGTTATAATTTTTTACTTTCTGTTTTCGGTACCAGGTTTAAGGAAAGTGGTTTTGTAAAGTGGAATAAGGTGAGGAGAAAGAAGAAGAAGAAGTTTAAGGAAAGTGGTTTTGTAAAATTATTTACTCCAAATTTATCACCGACTTTAAAGAGCCTGCTTGTATCCTTTTATCCTAGTGATAAACACTATATCTACGCTCTCTCGTCGTAAAAGTAGTTTCTAATTACCCTCGTGCCCGTAACGCGGTGCAATAAACCTGCAAATTTAAATCGTTCTCCTTTTGTGATGTTTATTATTGCCAGTTCGAGACTCAGCGGCTATGAAATTGTGTTAATTTGAATTATACTTATATAACATTTTCATCTTGTTCTTGTTCGAGACTTCGCTGTGTTATGTTCGCAAAGTTTTTAAGACGACTTTTTCGGTATAACTTCTCTTTAAGAATTCTTTTGTAAAGTTCGTTTTGTTTTACGCCTATCAAAACTATTTGCTAGAAAAAGAAATTGCTTGTATCTTCTTATCCAAGTATCAAATACACACTAAAGCTCAACCACAGTCGTATAGATATTTCTCTCTCATGAAAAAATTCATTCTCCTTGTGTGGTGTTCACCAGCTATATTCCTTGCAGCTTCGCTTTTGAGACTACTTAGTATATCTTATTGCGTAATTTATGTTTGTTAACTTGTTCGTTAGTATTACATGTTATAATGTATCAATCAACATTGTATTATATTTAAGTATTTATTAATTAAAAAATATTTTAAATGAAGACTATCTTTAACTATTAACTTAAGATTTACAATTTTGAGGCCCATAAAATGAAATATTTTAAAACGATTTCATAGGTTTTTTTTGAGAGGCCTGTGTGTATGCTGAAATGATAATGATTACCATACTCATAGTATACTCAGCCTAAGTTGGGGTTCTTAACACCCCGGCTATCCCTTTGTATAAAAACCACGAGCAACTACTTGGGCAGTATTTACTCCCAGGTCACCCACAACATTTATACATTTGTATGCAAGCGAACGGGAAGCGAGACACAAAGGCGGTTTAGTTTGTAACCGTCCTGTTGCTAACCGAAATTGTATCCGTTGCGCAGAGCTTAAACTAAAAATGGGTTCGTAAGCTTTCCGGAATCCATACCGTTTTCGGTAACGCGTGCCAAATCCAGGACAAAACTGGAAAGTGCAAATGTTTAGATTAGAAACATTTGCTTTATTTCAAAGCTTTAGATCGAAGTTCAAAAATAACCAAACAAAATTAATTTCTTTAATTTGCTCAAAAATAAGTAAATTTTAGTCCTTTAAAATCTGATGGAAAGTGAAATTGACAAGTAACAGAAAAATGCCCATATATTTCAAATGCTATAAGAAGTTTTTTTAATGTTATTTTTTTTATATGATATTAACCAAAAACATACACAGTAAAATAGCCAACTATAAAACAGTCTCTGAGCTAAGTCGCGGACGGATGTGCAAACAAACAGACAGATAGACAGAGAGACACATAGACAGTACGGACTTGGCGAAACTATGAGTTTTCCTTGTCGAATCTATAGAACCTTAAAAAAGCTAGTAAGTAAGTAATAAAAAATAAAAAAAAAATTCTACTTGTTTTAAATCTACATCATTATGATCTACCTTTATAAGTAGAAAAAAGTGATTTTGAAAAAAGGAACAATAAAAAATTTAAATCAAAGTATATAACCATATTGTTAAGGAACTTATAGTTCTATAAATAAACAATAGCTGTACAAGTAATTAGCGGTGATCTCTCTACTACTTGGAAAGTTGTTGGGACTTTAGTTTGTGGTGGATGGGGCTGACGAATCACATTTTTGTTCTCGAAGGACGTCATGCATTTATTTAGGTACAATAAGGATGTATGAATTTTTTCCTCTAAAATTGCATTACGGACCGTGTCAGGTCAATAGAAATCTTAACTGCGAAGTAAAGTTATTAATTATGTTCATATTCATGTAGCGAGCGGATAAGTAAAGCCGTTAAGTAACAAAATTAATAGCGGGTCCTCTACTCCCTCTTTTTACTTTCAACAGTTTTAGTCGGTATTTTACTCACATATAGAGTCAGCTACTGATCGACATGTTTCGACCTCATCTGGAGGTTTTATCACACCGCAGTGTGTTGTACAGGCCTTTAGTTACATTCACCCTGATGAAGACCTCCGGATGAGGTCAAAACATCATCATCATCATCATTTCAGCCGCATAACGTCCACTGCTGGACATAGGCCTCTCCCAAAGATTTCCAAAATGACCGATCAAGAGCGGCCTGCATCCAGCGCTTTCCAGCGACCCTGGTCAGGTCATCTGACCACCTTGTAGGTGGGTGCCCTACGCTTCGCTTGCTAGTACGCGGTCGCCATTCAAAAACCTTTTTGCCCCATCGGCCATCGGTTCGTCGCGCTATGTGTCCCGCCCACTGCCACTTCAACGAGCTAATCCGCTGGGCTATGTCAGTGACTTTTGTTCT
This sequence comes from Acrobasis consociella, assembly GCA_963555685.1. Classification (NCBI taxonomy): domain Eukaryota; kingdom Metazoa; phylum Arthropoda; class Insecta; order Lepidoptera; family Pyralidae; genus Acrobasis; species Acrobasis consociella. The sequence goes on along the minus strand of OY743122.1, from coordinate 6,699,792 downwards.
CCTACGGATTTCCTCATTTCTGATTCGATCACGTAGGGAAACACCGAGCATAGCCCTCTCCATAGCGCGTTGAGCGACCTTGAGCTTTCTTATGAGACCCATAGTAAGGGACCACGTTTCAGAGCCATAAGTCATCACTGGTAACACACATTGGTTGTAGAGTAGTCTTGAGGCACAGAGGTATTTTGGACGAGAAGACATTGGTCAAAACATGTCAGCCAGTAATTGACTGTAAGTTACCCGTTTGTGTGATTGTGTGTTACCCGTTAACTCATTCTAATAATGTTTGCGTCTCAAAGTATTGGTCGGTGTTATATGTGGAGTAGAAAAGATATGAAAGAATTTCTGAAAAATTATTACTTAGTATCATGTCAATAAAAGACTACAAAATGTAATTAGGTTAATGACAGTAACAGGATAAGTGTAGGCGCGAAGTAACAAATTGAAGGGCGTACCTACCACTTCCTGCCATCTTGTTAGAAAGTTGTTGGGATAAACAAACCGCTTTAAACAATCTCGACAGTCTTTAGAGACGTCATAACACCAGAGTTACTTATTGCTAGCAAAATTGTTACTTTCAACTAAATTTAAGCCTTTACCACATCGTAGTGAACCTAATTAAGTTTAAGCTTGTAACAAATTGAAGGGTGTATCTGCCACACCCTCCCCTCTTATTAAAAACTTGTTGGGATACACAAATCAATTTTAACCGTCTCTATGCTCTAAAGCCATCTAAGAGAATCATTTCAAGGATGAAGATATCGTAATTAAAATTGTAATCCTTACTATCTTACTTCCTACTAATATTATAAATGCGAAAGTGAGTTTGTATATTTGTTTGTTTGTTTGTTACCTCTTCACGTTTAAAGTACTGAACCGATTTGGATGAAATTTGGTATGGATACAGTTTGAGACTCGGTGAAGGACATAGGGTACTCTTAATCCCGAAATTCCCACGGCGAGCGAAGCCCACGGGCACAGCTAGTAATATATAGAAGCTTCTATTACGTGTAACGGATGAGTGTTGCCGTAAAGTAACAAATTGAAGGGCGTACCTACCACACCCTCTCCTCTCGTTAAGAACTCAAAGGGATAAACAAATCACTTTAAACCGCCTCTATGCGAATTCATTGATCATTTCAAGGATGAAAATATTGACACTCAAATTAATACATTATTTATTTATCAAAACTTTATTGACCACAATGGTACAAAAGGTCAACTTAAGAAAAATGGTAGTTCATCAACTTGTAAGTTCCCGTTAAAATGCAATGCACTAACTACCTACTACATTGAATATTTTTCACAGAAACAAATTTTGTATTTATGCAAAAAAAAAATTTATTACTCATTTTCCGTGGCATTATGCTTTTTAACACTTACGTGAAGACCTCCCTGGCGTAGTGGTTAATGGTAATGCATTTTCTAACAGTCAGAGCCTTAAGGAAAAATAGAAATAAATTAGTGAATAATACATAGGAGCTTCTGAGACGTGTAACGGATGAGGTTAGCCGTAAAGTAACAAATGTAAGGGCGTACCTACGCGTCCCTCCCCTCTCGTTATGAACATGTCGGGACAAACAAATCAGTCTCAACTCTCAACACACTCAACGGTCTCTATTCATAAGAGTCTTTATGAAGAGTAGTAGGGGTGTGTGCCATTTTCTAACAGTTCTGTTTTACCCCTATGATAGTATCGTCAGGTTTGTATTTTAATTTTATAACCAACACATAAAAAGGAAGGGTGTTTTAAGTTTGACGCCAATGTTGGTCTGTCTGTGAGTCTTTCTGTAGCACCATAGCTCTCGAATGGTTGGACTGATTTCAATGCAGTTTTTTTTACGTGAAAGCAAGTTTTCTTTAAATGGTTCTTGGCTATGATTAATGAAAATTGGTTTAGCCCTTCAAAAGTTATAGCTGATGAACGCCTGAAAGACAGGAGTTATTAATTTGCCTGACAAAACCAAACTTGTTTAATCTGCTAATCCCGAACTTTATTTGTATATACCAAAGGGTTGGTATGTAGCTCAAAGAATGGACTTTGCTATATAACGTGACAATACTGCCTGTCTTTTGGTCACGCTGCCTTAGTTCTTGTTTAGTTTTTATAAAAATTCATTTTTTCCCATAAAATGGTTTAATTTATTAATTGTGGTATAATTTTATAATCACGTTATGATTTCAACTTACTATAAAAAATTGTATAATAACAGAGACCATGATTTCTTGAAATTATTAGAAATAACATCAAACGTGATCACATTTATAAAATTTACAAAAAAAAAGAAAACAGAAAATCCTGATTAAAATGCCAGGTTTTACTATCGCCAAATCACATTAAGAATGATGTCATACCAACCCAAGCCCAACCATTCTAGTCTCAAGGACCACCTTGATCGATGAGCAAAAAAACGGCTAATAAGCGAAGGAAACATCGCTTTGTTCGAAACAAATACCTACCTCCCGGCAAATTGGCTAGGAAGGTGTTCGGTGTCGAGGATCTCAGAGAATGGAAGGGACAGCGAATAGTGAATTTATAGTTTAGTTTTATTATAAATAAATACTTTTTTCATCACTAAACCACACGCTATCTTGACTCATCATTTGTTATAGTTTTGGATATATTTCTTTTCCAAGGATTGTTAAAACGACTGGTTGGAAATAATCTGCATTCAGATTTTTCCTGCAACCGCCTAGTAAGTAGTTGCCATACGATGCGCTTCTCCGCCGCGCAATAAGCATCCCTGTTCCCCGTCCTCAGTCCTCTCTCCCGTTCTCGCCTTGTCGAGGGTGTTAAAACGGGGAAGAGGTGCGAGGACAGGGAACAAAGACGCATATTGCGCGGAACCTCTTTTGTATGTAATACTTGTATTCTGTGTCCGTAGTCTAATCTCTGTCATAAACTAATTTTATTAACCATACATCAAATTAAAGGGTTGTTGTAAGTTACTACTATAATTTACCCGCCTATCTCTGTCCTAAATAATATGTTTCAGTATATCGTTAAAGCTATAGAATATTAGACTCCTATGCCTTGTATTAGCGTGTAAATCCCATAATCATACTTAGTAAATAATTCATTAAAAAGTGCAACGCTCTTGTCGATGGAGTTGAAGTCCTTTCACCAGCTTTTTTATTTTGATACGACGCGCTCGTACTTTTTATATTGTTTCATAAACTTGTATGGGAGTTTCCTATCTTACACATTGCAAGTTTTAATGAATGAGCGAATATAGAAGTCACGAAGGCTTGAATAAAACAATACATTAAAGGCGCTCGTATAAGTTTCCAAATTCCGAGTTAACGACGTGAAATTACCATGAGAAAAGTCCTCTCTCCGTGAATATGCTAATATAATATTTATCACCAACCAATAAAGATCGAAAAGCACATTACACCGTAAATTAGGTCGAGATTGTCTGATGTTTCTGCTTGTATTTATTTTTAATAAGAATATTAAAATACAGTCCCGGTTTTAGAAGCGGTTTAATTATTTTGATACATCAGTTAGTCCCACCAGTAAGTTTAACTGGTTTTTCTTTCCAGTCGTCCTATTGGCTGTGATGTAACAGTGTTGCCAAAGGTAATTGTAGCCTCGATAGACTAATTCGGGGTTATATTGGGATTCTAATCTACTCTAATCAGGATAGTTTTTTGTAACTTTAATGGAACTGCTCCCTATGGACTACGAGTATAATACAAAAATAAATGGGCACGATGCGACAGAGAGACAATATAAAAAGTGCCAAAACTTACGTAGTAAAAAAAACTAGGTCTATGGCCTAAAGGATAAAGAGCAGATCTGGTCCAAGAGCTCTGAAAAGTCACACAAACTTCAAATGTAAGGCCATAATAATAAATAACTAATTAATTAATCGGGACAAATTAAGTGCACAGATTGAGCTAACCCCAAAGTAAGTTCGAGACATGTGTGGAATACTAACTCAACGCCACTATATTTTATAATTAATACAAATATAGATAAACATCCAAGACCTAGGACAATTTGTAAAAGGGCATTTTCCAACTATGATACAGTCTTTAATTATTCCAAGTGACATCAAATTATTTTTAAAAAGCGTTTATCAGTTTGCACTGACAACAAAAATCGCTTTTAGTATATATCCCGTTTTTTCATAAAACGAACAGTAACATGCACTTTGAAAAAGCCTATATTCGATGTGAGTTTATTTTCGGACAAACTTTTTTATTATTTTATTATTCCAATAGTCTCTTCCAGTAAGAGTACTCGTAGCTCTGCGTCCACACACGCACAAGTGGGCAAAATCAATCCCTGTCAGGCCCCGCCGCCGCTGCCCGCTAAGTGCCTTAATTCCCTCCCCAAGTATCTTTTTTCCCGGGCAAGGTCATATATCCTGCGCTAGACCAAATTATATATTCATGCTGTTAACAGCGTATTTTATTTTGGTCATTAGAGTCTGACTACGTGTAATTTGGTCTAAACGGTCCCAGCATTACCGTGTCATTTAAAAAAACAGACTTCAAAAAGAAAGAGGTTATCAATTCACTGTATGCTTTTGTGTGAACTCTGTAACTATTTAGTGTAGGTACGAGTATGAATTACTTTTTTAATTCTGTGGTACGGATTTAATATCATTTTTTTTTGTACATATATTTTATTATTTTGTGTTTGTGTGTGATTTAAATAAGAGACAATAAGATAATAAAAAGGGTTAAGTACCTAAAAATTAATATAGACGTGATTAAATACTTCTTATATAGACATTAAGTATACCTATAACTTATATATAGCTTAACAACTAAGTTAGAACTCGCAGTTCGCGGAAAATTCGAATGCTGAATATACAATTATACTTTGAAACATGTTTCACATTACAAACATTCAGTGTCAATATCATTTCAGATCATGATAATTTAAAAAATTACAACTTTTATTCATATATAAACTTCTTTAAATTATTTATTTGTTTTTGTTTCTGTCTCAACATCTTCTTCTTATCGTGTGTTAGTGACTAACACTAGTGTCAGAGTTTTTAGACCGCCTTAATGGCCTCTGACATGGTTTTAGGTAACGACCAATGTCAAAGACAATGACCGGGACCGACGGCTTAACTTGTCCTCCGAAGCACGGATTATCTTACTTATCATGAGGTGATCAAGTTAATTTGTATTGTATTGTATTGTATTGTGATCAGCCTACAATGTCCTAACCAAACTAGGACAACAACACAAAATCATTGCCCACGCCAGGAATCGAACCCGCGACCTTCGGGTATGAGCCGAACGCTCTAACCACTACACCACGGAGGCAGTCTCAACATAAACGTTCCTCTTATTTATTCTCCTTATCTATAGAACTACGAGAAGCTTTGTTTGACATTTCTGTTTTGGACATATAATTAATTAATTGTACATCCGACACAAAATTTGAAATCCTTGCCAAACAAACCGTCAATGCATCGTAATTCCGTCGTGTTTCGCAAAACGTGACCTTTCACCGAATATGTTTGCGAAGCTCTGGATTTCGCTACAGCTGAATTCGCAAGAAAAACAAACTTTAACACGCTTCATTTATGTGGGCGGCGCCTCCATGTGTCATGCTTTTCAGGGCAACCCACGCTACAAAAAATAAGGTTTTCAAAATATTATCAATAATACGCAATTTCAGTCCGTATGAAAAAATATCTAAAAATATATTCTTGTGATAACTTAGGTTAAAAACAGTCGGAAAATGTTGGTTTTAGTTAAAATACCAAAATAAATTTTCAAATTAAATTCAAAGTTTTCTGTCTTGGTCATAAATATTACTGCCAATGTTATTACGTCATACGTCTGGGTAAATCATTTTTTTTTTCTTAAATTAATTTACGGCTCTGGATACTGGTTCCTAATCCTATACAATCAAAGGTTGGTATAGGTCCTTTGATTGCTTCACGGGAGCTTCTGGCGACAAATCTATACGAGTCCACTGGTTTTCATAGCCGATTGAGTGGCGGACGGCACCCAAAGACGCCCACCGCAGTCCGCAAGTAAATATCACTACAACCGCACTATGACTGTCCACTTTAAACATTTCACATATTGTCCATGAGAATGAGCATTTATAACACCAAACTACACCAATTTCATATTATAAAGTCCACTAGAATCAATTTGCAAAACAATTTAAAGCAAACTCCAACTGGACCCCTTGACTTCCCGCCAAAACTCAAATTTAAAAGTGTCAAGTGTCAAAATTTATACATTGCACTTGCACTCTTGTTCACATACTCTTTGACGTCATAACCATAGAAAAATATGGCGTCCACTACTTAAACGTTTTCGGCAAAGCTCGCGCAAAATTTGAAAATATATAATTTAAATGCACTTTTATGGCACTTATCGGTTACATGTTTTTTTTTTGTATTTTTATGTGGTTTATTACGTAGTAAAAAAAAATTCTATGTCTATGGGTTTATTAGCACCATGGATTCTAATTCAGACACTTTTCAAAAATATTGGACTTCCCTATTGGAGTATGGTGAACAGAAAAGCCCATTTATTGTGCGCATTGTTTTGAAAAATTCATCAAAAACCATACAAGCTTTACAGAATCGTTAAATTAAATGGAACATTGTATACAATTTCCACAATATTCCATCCAAGTCAAATCTTACTTTTGCTTTTAAGTTTTTTAAGTTTTTGGCAAAATTCTAGCCACAGAGACATTTGTTTTCTATAATAGCCTGTATATCTAAAAACTATACTATACAAGATTATAACACGATATAAATATTATAATTTTTCGCATTTAAAAGGGGCGGTTCGTTATTTCTTGTGTTCCGGACCGCCTAAGCGTTATTCTATTGTTTTTGTCCGACAGCCCGAACAAAATTTTCGCAGATCATACATCATTCCCGTCCTTAGTAGTTAGGGAAAATGTTTGTTCAAGATATATGGAAAGTTTCCTTTTACTTTATTATAATTTGAAAATACTTACTAGGAGTATGGACCTTCTTAGAGAATCAGTAAGTAGATTAAGTACATATGTCTTGAAAATTCCTACCAGAGGAATAATTAGTTGGTATACGAGTAGAGCAATGATTTGAATGGCGTAGATTTTACATGAATACTCACGTCTTTATCTCCAACAAGGTAGACTGAGCTTAGGTCCTGGGACCCCAAAGCTCTAATGCATGAATGCGATATTATTTAAATTAGGTATATATATAATCAGATAAGGATTTGAAATTAATATCCTGGAGATTAAAAACCATTTGTTGTATCACCTATACGTATTACATTAAAAGAACACTTTTTGTTACGATTTAAACGATTGAACGATTTAGATGATTTGGTAACATACCAAATATCATGGTAATACAAATAAAAATTGGTTACATACCAAATATCATCGGGTGGGATCTGGCCGAAAAATCGATAAAGCTAGGTTTCATTTTTAAAGAACATATTTTTATGCGCGTTTCCCATCTACCTATCCCTAGGTTCTTATACTATATCAAGATGGATTTTTTAACTCATAATCTTTAGAGATTTTACGTACTCCCGAACAAGCTTAACCGTCTGTAATGTATGTACACTTTGATTCTCACTTGTCTGCTTGTCACCCACAATACGCTGTCAAACCACATGTGTGATAAATCATTCGAGCCCAACACAACGCCGCTATCACACAAAGGAGAATAAAAAGCTACTCCCGCCGCCGCTCACACTGACAACTGTGGCAAATGTCGCAAATTATGACATACAACGATTGCTCGTATATCGATAAACAGTTGAATCGGTGTTTAATATGTTTTTACAAGCTTTTATTCCTCCCACTCCCATGCTGGTCTGGGAGAAATAAAAAAAACTTAGAATGTACCAGCTGCTTCTCTTCCCACGCAGATCGTAAAAGCAGATCGAGGGAATGGGCAAAAATGCAAATCATGTTAACAGGCGATGCGGCTAGCAACCCATCACTGTATTGATTGCTTTTCCATCTTCTCGCCCACCATGACGCTAAAAGTGGCTTTTGGGTCTTGCGGCCCTGGGCTCTGCATAGAACCGCAAGACCCAAAATGCTCTGTCTGCCCCATTAGGAATAAAGACGTGATAGTATGTATGTATGTAAGCTTTTATTTAGTTTCACTATGTCCCGTTATCTGTCGTCTGAAATTAAATCTTGAAAGTTAAATTTGACAAACTTTCCAGTTTCTGATTGAGCTGAAATTTTACACGCATACTTATATTGCGTGACAATGCAATATGATAATGACACGGAGACGGAAGGTGGCCATAGGACTCTGTAATGAAACGACGCAACCCCATCGTTTGGGCTTGTTTGATTCGTTTTGAGAAGCACTTTAGAAAAAGATCTGTTTGCAAAAATATTTTTTTAAATAATTACTTGTTTCAATCTAGTCTACGTATCTTCTTTAGCCAATTTCTAAGCTCTCGTTCGTCAATGGTAAGAAGGTGATTGAGCAATAGGTAGTCTTTTTAATAAATCTTGGTAGAATTTTCCTAGAGCTTAGAGACCGTTTACACACTACGCTGCCGCGGCAACGGAATATCTAAACGCTCTATTGCAGCATCCTTTCTAAAGCCTACCTGCACTCAGAATGACTGGCTATGTGATTGCAGGAAGTATGTATCGATCCTACAATAAATAATATACTTACTTATTAATCGTAAATTATTGTTAATCGGTTGGGCCGCCAATCATTTTATGCTGCGTACATACATACATACATACTATCACGTCTTTATCCCTAATGGGGCAGACAGAGCATTTTGGGTCTTGCGGCTCTATGCAGAACCCACGGCCGCAAGACCCAAAAGCCACTTTTAGCGTCATGGTGGGCGAAAAGATGGAAAAGCAATTAATACAGTGATGGGTTGCTAGCCGCATCGCCTGTTAACATGATTGGCATTTTTGCCCATTCCCTCGATCGGCTTTTACGATCTGCGCGGGAAGAGAAGCAGCTGGTACATTCTAAGTTTTTTCTTTTCTCCCAGACCAGCATGGAAGTATGCTGCGTACACACCGAGCCGAACGAACGCCAGTGAATGTGCTGCATAACATTTTTTTTGATGTAAAATAATTGAGAAGAGGGTTTCGCAGTCGTTCGTTGGCTCGGTGTGTACTCAGTATTACACTCGCCCTAAACTATTATATACTAATCGCCCTTTCCGACTTTATTACGTGAGTAAACCGTTTACAAATGTGAGTTATAATAAAATGATAATGAAAATAAAATTATTTTTATAATTTGCCCAAAAATAAAGAGAACCTACGGCGCTCTTGACGTCACTACTATCATCAGGTCGCGCGCGTACGAACAAGATAGCGAGATGTCCCCACCACACTCCCACTCTTATAATATATTGGAAATGGTAATTACTACTTCATTAATAAACCATTTTCTTGCTGTTTTCATAAAAAATATTTCTTTTCAGTGGTATTTTTTGTTTTATATTAAATTCGAACCAAAAACATTCACATAGCGCGACGAACCGATGGCCGATGGGGCAAAAAGGTTCTTGAATGGCGACCGCGTACTGGCAAGCGAAGCGTAGGGCACCCACGTACAAGGTGGTCAGATGACCTGACCGGTCGCTGGTAAGCGCTGGATGCAGGCCGATCTTGATCGGTCATTTTGAAAATCTTTGTGAGAGGCCTTTGTCCAGCAGTGGACGTTATGCGGCTGAAATGATGATGATGATGATAAAAAACATAGACACACAGTATAATAGCCTATTTTTCAACAGTGTAAGTTCTCGAAAAAGCTAATCTTTCCTTCCCTAGCACAAGTAATACTTTTATTAATCTGTGCCTTGATCGCTGGCGAGATTTTTGTCGTCACATTCAAATTTCGCCCTAGTTTCAGAAATCCTCTCACGATTACGGATAGATTTATACGCCACAACAATAAATTTTCGATTGAAATAAATATAAGTGGGTGAATGTGTTATAGCCTATTTATTGCGAAAATAATGGGGAAGATATTCCAACTTTTTCTATCATTTCGATATCGTGTAAGAATAACTACATATATTTTTTTCTTGATATAACCTATTTACGAAGTTTTATTTTTCAAATATTGTAAGTACCAATGTTATCTTATGCCTTTAAACGAGCAATTCTTGTGTATTTATTTATTTATAATTTCTGTGATCTCGTAAACGGCTCTAACGATTTAGCTGAAATTTGGTATATGGGGGTTTTTGGGGGTAAACAATCGATCTAGATTAGTTTTATGTTTGGGAAAACGCGTGTTTTCGAGTTTTCATGCGTTTTTCTTTCCACACAGAAAATGGTCGCTAAGTTCGTCCCTGTGGACGCTATCCGTCTGGCTCAGAGGTCAATGCGGACCGCTAAAAAGAGTGTTCGAATCCCACTCGGTGACTTACTTTTATTTATTTTTTATGTTCAAGTTTATATATATTTTTTTAATTTTTATTGTTTTTAGACCGGTTTGAAAAAAGTAGTTAATGTTTGAGATGTTACTGAGCAAAGCTCGATCACCCAGGTACTGTAATATTATACTTTATTGCGTAATCTATGTATTAATTTTAACCCCATTTATTTTTAAATTATGTAATAATTTGATAAATTCATTAAAGTGTAAGTACGAGGTTATTGAGCAGAGTTAACATTTTATTCCGAAAGTGGCTCTTAAATGTATTTCTTTTTTAAATTCCTACATGTCCCTTGTAGGTACCTAACTGCTAAGCATTTTAAATGAAAAACGTGTACAATACTTTTCAGTAATCCATCTGATAGGCCAATTTAAAATTTTCAGTCATCATGACTACTATAATAAAGTAAAACCTCCGTTCCTCCATACTTATTTTTCCCTAACTAGCTACAAAGGTTTGAAGAATGATCTGCGAAAATTTTGTTATGGCTGCTAGGCCTAATCAATAGAATTAAGAACGCTTAAACGGTCTAACACAAATATAAAGAACGTATTTTTAGGGTTCCGCGGTTCTACTTAGAGACTACAAGTATTTAAAGCTGTAAAATTTGACATGAATATAGTACATTAATCATGCCGAAAAAGTGGTAAAATAAAATCATGAATATTTTCTTTTTTGTGGCACAAATTCAATAACAATCTCTTTGTTGTACTAGAACTTAAGATACATAAAGTTAATTTTGTTTAATATTTTATTTAATATTAGAAAATTAGTACCTACGGACGAAGCCTACACTGCGCGTTGGTTGGTTATTTAATATGAAAATGTACATGTTTATCAAAATGACAGTATTTCAACAAGATATATACAACAAAAATTGGGAGCAAAAGCTAAAAATGTGTATATTTTTTAAATTTGCTTTTATTGCTTTTATTTGATACCACACACATTATGATTCAATTGATTTTATTTTTTAATTACTTAAATTTTGGCGCCACAGTCTTTAAATAGCGCGCAGCCAAGATGCTTTAACGATAGCTCATTTGTAAAGGTACCATGTAGGTATATCATAGAAGATAAGGGGAAGCAGATGAACATACATCTATGCATGCGGCGAATCACATAACCCCTTTTGGCTTTGCCGTAGTCGGGTAAAAACAGACCCAAAAACTCACACCCTTGAATCCAAATCTACAAAATTCAGCAACTGCCAGGAAAAGTCTGTAATCAGAAAACACCTCCCCGCTTTTATGTAAAATCGAATTTCTAATAAAACTGGCTGTAAGCATGCCTTATTCATTCTTATTTCTTTGCGAGGGCTTATTCATTTCTCTTTATCTACCTTTTTCATTCTGTTATCTATTTGTAAAGGAGAATGGACGAGAACCGAGCCAAAATGTACAGTAAACGATAAATAATGATTTAAAGATGCTACGGGCGCGTTAAGAATAAGACTGTGTTTTGTTTTTTGATAAATCTTATTGTTATGTATTTTGTTTCTATTTGGTGTGTCAGCCCAGATGGTGATAAAGACGTGATGATTGATCTGTTAATGAGTAATTTGACCCTGGCTTAAAAAGGGGTAAAATAATAGGTTAACATGTCTATCGGTTTATTGCATCAAAGCGCAGAGCCTTTCAACAGATTTTGAAGAATTATTTTAAATTTGAAAAAGTGTTTTACTGGTAAATATTCTCTCTCCACGTCCCACCATGGATGTCGTAGAAGGCGACTTAGGGATACAAGCTAAAAAAAAATTCTAAATTTCAATGAGACCTCTCCAACCCATCTGGCCAGTAAAGAGAGCGTAGGCCAAAGTCCTCTGCGGCTGCTCTGGCCAAGTACGACTTTGGTACTACAGAGAGGTTCGTACTCTTGCAGTGGAGACAAAAAGACCTGATGATGCTGATAAATATTCTGTATAAAAATAATTAAGACTTGATCCAATTAAAACACATCACCTTAAAGAGGAAGTCCCAATTATCGAAATATAAAGAACGCTAGCCCTCCGGCTGCTCTGGCCAAGTATGGTTGTGGTAGTACAGAGAGGGTTATGCTCCTGCAGTGGAGACAAAAAAACCTGATGATGATGATAAAGGACCGCTTTGATTAGCGAATAAACGTGTACCTACTTATCTTGCTTCTCAATTAGACGTGCATGTTTCCCAGTCGTGAACTCGTGACTATCTGCTTAAAAGGAGTCGTTTTAAATCGCCAAGAGCGTCCAATCGCTTGCTTTATCGCGTGATCCACAGCAGTATCGCTGGCAATTACCGAGGGTTATTTGTCCGTAAACACAGTGGATGCCCACCTTTGTTTTGGAATTATCGAGCAGAGTCCACAGGGATTCAATCGTTTTGTGCTTTCGTTTCTTTGCTGAATACAATAATAGTGTTTCGATTTTGTCGTACGTTTTTTTTCTTTTAAATAACTAACACATTACCTTATAGAGCAACACCCAATGATCGAAATATAACGACCGCTGTGATCAGCGAATAAACGTGTACCTACTTATCTTGCTTTTCAATTAGATGTTTCCCAGTCGTGAACTCGTGACTATCTGCTTAAAAGGAGTCGTTTTAAATCGCCAAGAGCGTCCAATCGCTCGCTTTATCGCGTGATCCACAGCAGTATCGCTGGCAATTACCGAGGGTTATTTGTCCGTAAACACAGTGGATGCCCACCTTTGTTTTGGAATTATCGAGCAGAGTCCACAGGGATTCAATCGTTTTGTGCTTTCGTTTCTTTGCTGAATGTAATGATAGTGTTTTAAATTTGTCGTACGTTTTTTTTCCTTTAAATAACCTTATAGAGCAACACCCAATGATCGAAATATAACGACCGCTGTGATCAGCGAATAAACGTGTACCTACTTATCTTGCTTTTCAATTAGATGTTTCCCAGTCGTGAACTCGTGACTATCTGCTTAAAAGGAGTCGTTTTAAATCGCCAAGAGCGTCCAATCGCTCGCTTTATCGCGTGATCCACAGCAGTATCGCTGGCAATTACCGAGGGTTATTTGTCCGTAAACACAGTGGATGCCCACCTTTGTTTTGGAATTATCGAGCAGAGTCCACAGGGATTCAATCGTTTTGTGCTTTCGTTTCTTTGCTGAATGTAATGATAGTGTTTTAAATTTGTCGTACGTTTTTTTTCCTTTAAATAACCTTATAGAGCAACACCCAATTATCGAAATATAACGACCGCTTTGATCGGCAAATAAACGTGTACCTACTTATCTTGCTTTTCAATTAGACGTGCATGTTTCCCAGTCGTGAACTCGTGACTATCTGCTTAAAAGGAGTCGTTTTAAATCGCCAAGAGCGTCCAATCGCTTGCTTTATCGCGTGATCTACAGCAGTATCGCTGGCAATTACCGAGGGTTATTTGTCCGTAAACACAGTGGATGCCCACCTTTGTTTTGAAATTATCGAGCAGAGTCCACAGGGATTCAATCGTTTTGTGCTTTTTTATTGTTTCTTTCCTAAACACGGATAGTGTCTCAATGTTTCGTATAGATTATTTTCATATAACTTATGTTATTTAAATTTGAACTCATAATACAACATGGAAGGAACATACCCGTAATAAATTGAACCACGGGCTATACTAGATCACTATATTATTAATGAAATCAAAAAAACAGTAAAAGAACAAAAAAATGGCATTTCCATATCAGTTGCCCGCGGAATATTGAATCTATTTTTTTTGTTTCTTAACTGTTTTTTTTAAATTTTATTATGCTATTGTGATCTACTATAGCCCGTGGCTTGATTTATTACGGTTATATCACGTTGTATACTAATCTAACTATTTGTAAGCGTATATATACAATAGGCGGAATAAATGTTAAAAGCATTTTAAAACAGTGACACTTATGGCTTGATGAAAAGTATTAAATTTAGTCAAAATAAAAATAAAACTATTGTGAACTGCAAAACCGTTGTTTTTATCAATCTCAAGCCCAAAGATCTAGGCATATTGTAGACAAGTTAAACAAAGTGACAGGATAGGAAATGGATAAGTTAGGAAAGCGAACAAAGTTAATCTAAAGGACATAATGACTATTAATGACTTAAAAATAAATAAATTACCAATCATATAAGTTTTAAGAAAATTCCCTACATATAAGAAAAGATTCAAAATTACTTAAATTACAGGTTGTTATTTAATTTTTATTTATTTAAATTGGCTCATAAAACAAAAACATGATACATACGCTGTCAAAATAAATGCAATTAGTTGCTGGGAGTTAGTGTGTATAATTAGATTATTTTAATTCTTAAGGTTACTCATTAGCTCATCTAGCAACACATAATTGGGACAAAAAATAACTTGTTCTCTTTTTAAATAAATCAAAAGTCAAATCTATGAGTCCATTAGACCACGCGAGCAACGCCGCGGACATCAGCTAGTATCTCATATAAAAGACTATGTGATACCACGGCGTTGTCCGTATGCAATTGTGTATTTTCCTAAGCCAAAAATAAATTATTGTATACTAATAACAAAAAAAAGTCGCAAAATAATGTCACTTGTCTTTGAACATAACCATTTTAACGTGATTTTAATTTTATTATTGCAGAAAAACTGATAATTAGAGCGTTTTTTGACTCAAAAAACCATGACGTCTTGTATTTCATACAAAATCCCTTAGAAACTGTTTGTTTTGACGTAAAGAAAAAAGTATCTAATTTGACCTGCTGGAAAATAACGTATTTTCTGACAATCCAACGGAAACCTTACTTTTTCCTTGGATACAAAGTATTCTATTTATTAATCCATTTAATGAGCTATAGCGAAGTATCCTGTTTCACCGTGGTCTTCAAACAGATCGAAAGTAAAGTGATAACAATGGTTTCTTTACTTCATTCTAAATAATTTTCTTTTCTCTCTACCGTCAATATTTAAAACGATTTTACACTCTTTTATTTACACGCGTAACAACGTAAGGATATTTTAAATAAAAATAGGCGATCACATCTAATGGCCATATAGATGATTGCGTTTTATTAAGTACAGAAGGTTAGGAAAATATTAGATAGGAGTGTAACAAAGTCTCAGCCGTTTTGGCGTGAAAGCGGAGCAAATATCCATACATCCCTTGGCATATATATCAATAGGATTCAATGATCTAGCGTTAATTCAACCTGGTTTAAAAAATAGCCACGCTCGATGTCCGACCTAAATGTCTATCAGGCTCCATCGGGTACTTTTTCCGACATTTTTCATCACTGCTATTGACATGTTACACGCGTTTCGCTTGTTATGTTCGCTATTTATTTAGTTTTATTTTTATGTCAGCGGTTGACACAAAAATCGTTAGATTTTATTATAAACTTGCTGTGCCTGCCAGCTTCGCTTCCCTTGGGAATTTCAGGATGAAAAATATCCTATGTCCTTCTCCAAATATCAAACTATATCCACACGCAATTTCATCTAAATCGGTTCTGTGGTTAAAGCGTTAAGAAATAACAAAGAGAGTTTTCCCTTTTATATTAGTAGGAAGTAAGGATGTCAAATGACTGATGTAAAAGATGTTCATTTTAGTTTCATAATAGAAATAAGGAATAAAGCAAGACTAACGATTTTATGAGTCTGACATATCAAGTCCATAAAAAATTTAAGCTAAGTCACAGTCCGTAACTAAGTGAAAAAGAGGAAAAACTTCGGCGTGGAAGATTTATAGTATGCATGGAAAAAGTTATTTCAAAGTATTACGCTGGTCAACTTATGTCAAACAGGTTCTTATCTAAAACAAGGAAGAGCAGTATATTTGGTTTTGCTTTCTTAAAAACTAATCCGTTTTGCACATGCAATACATTTCCAAAAAACGCTTCATTACTCTTTTTTTTGTAAATGCTGTAGGTTTAAAGCATTATATATACTTGTGGCTTTTATAGACCTAGATTTTTTACAAGAGGGGCTTTAGTAGACATTCAGGAGAATTAATTGCATAAGACGTAAGTTTTTGCAGAAAATTCACGAATCACAATCCTCAATCAAATCACATTAAAAAATGCGAATAAATCTGTACGTCAAATTCAAGTAATGACAATAGAATAATCTATGCTATTTTCACTTCGTTGAGGAAAAATAATTATATATACACATTAAATTTTCTTAAATACTAAAATAAAGATTATAAAACTACTCACTACAATACACTACAAACTAATATTTACAAATAAAAAAGGCCCGGTAATTGTTTACCCTGCGGTAACGTGCCCAGAAGGCTGGCTGCATTGCCACGTTGTATGGCAATGCTTATTTTGTTTGTATACCAACTTTAGTACATAATATCACGCTTATAAATAGTTTATTTTACGGAATAAACAGATACTTAGCAAAGGTGGGCAAAGATAGAGTAAAAAGTAGAGCTTATCAAGGCAGCTAATAAAATGTGAAATGTGTGGTGGCTACTAGTGGCTCTGTGAGCTGTAGACCTCGCGAGTCACCCCGACCCTTTGAAGTTTATCGGATAGAAAAGTTGTTCAAACAAAATACTTGTTCAGACACAAAAGTTTTTTAGACAAAAAGTTGCGTCTTAATTAAGGGTAACAGAAAAGTCTTATGACGTTTTTGAATATTTTTAGTATGACTGATTTATGATATTTTCAAAGTTTTCAACTCTCCATTTTGAAAAAGTCGGATCTTAAATGTGACCATATAAAAGGTTACAAAACTTTCGGTGGCGCCATCATCAGGTTCACTTACTTCTGTAGTTGTTCACATATAACAAAATATAGCCTCCTCACTCATATCGCTCCCGAGAAATCTGTTCTCGGCAAATGGGTTTTCAAAAAGTTTTTGTCTTTTGGTAAAAACTTGAGTGACGATTTATCATTTCAGGCCTGCCTGCGACGCTTCGTTCAGTTTTATTGATTAGCTCTTGTGAGGTGTTGTAGTTGCCAGAAAACTCTTTTGTTTTCTAAACCAACATCAGAAAAGAAGCTAACACATTTTAGTACAAACGATTAAAAGAACTAAATTATCATATTCTTTTTTAATATCCTTTTAAACCTTCTACCGTTCGCGGCTGTACGTACACCTAATTGTTTATATATTTTACAAATATAAAATATTATTTTAGCTCAATTCTTGCAGCAATATAATTAAAAGAACCTAAACTTAGGTTTAATAATTACGACTGTTTAGTTTTTTACCAGCAACAAAAAACTAATGTTGGGAACAATAGATGCTAAAACATAACAGGTTATAAATTCACTGGAGCGAGTTAAATTATAACCTTAATAACGCAAATATTTTTGGATTATTTAAACCGAAAATCTCGTCGTTACACAAATAGTTGGTATAATAGAGTAGTTTAACATTTTGTTTAATAAATGGTTAATCGACCTATGCTTGAACAATAATGGATGACAAAATAAAACTCGTGTCAAATAAAAGTGAATAGGAATGGAAAAATATTTTTAACCCAACGGTTAGATTTATATATTATACACGTATTTTTTCTTTTATCTGAGAAACAAAAAATTACAAAGTTACAGCGCATTTAAATTTTTACTTTGCGGTGACGTCACAAGCCCTCTAGAACTTTGATGCTAGGTATTTTTGTAAATTTTTACTTTTTTGGTAAACTGAAAAATATGGGTCTTTTCTTTTTGGATAATCTAAAAGACGGACTATTTACAATCATACTTTTCTGACCCTGTCGTCACCCCTATGGACCACTCAGTAGCTTTTGAGTAAGTTTGGAGTTTGACACAAACGTAGATATTATAAATTGAAGCCGGAAAGGTATTTGACTGTTCATACCTATGCTATGAACATGAAAAACTAGGCATTTTTTCAGTGTATAGGTTTTTTTTTCACTCCATAAAACTGATTATCTCACTTATCAAAAATATGTCAGCCATATAAGGCTAAATACAAGAAAAGTTATTCGAACATATCCCAGTAGACCTATTCCGTCTTATTATAAAAACAGGTTTACTTTGTTACTAGGTTTAAACCATTATCCGTCCTAATCAAGTTGACATCTAGTAAAGTGAAACTAACTCATCTGTCAATGTCAACTTGAATTGGTTGGACAATGGTTTAAACGTAGTAACAAAGTTAGTCCTGTTTTTATGATAAGATGGATTAAGTTAGACCTGCCAGTAAGACACACCAGTAGTGCTACTAAACCACCCCGTACACCAGTCTTAAGCTGTATTATTTGTTTATAACAAATGTGGCACGCACGCTAGGGAACCATTTTTCAAAACGAAATAGGGAACCCAGAGAGGGCTTTAAACCCTTAATGCCGCAATAAAATGAACGCTCATATGTCAGTCTATTGTATTTAAATTCGAATGTAGGTGTACGATTTTATGGGCAAGTCCACAAAAACTGAAGCAATGGGAACAAAGGCTTTTATGTGTTTTAGTAACGCCCTCCTTGGATTTGTTTACGAGTATTATTGGCGTTGCAATCCACTACAATATTTGTATATTAATTAAAGTATACGGAAGACAAGATGGGCTGATGAGTAGAAATCATTCGAACAGGATTGGGACAAACTTATAAGAGAGAGGGGAGGCTGCCCAGTAGTGGGGAATAAATAGGTTGTAGATATTGATCGATAAATCTTAAATCACTTATAATTGTTGTTTTTATTCCTTACGCTTCTTTAATACTCGTATAACTGACGCATGAATTTATGTAGTCTTTATAGAAAGCAAAAATATGTAAATAAATTTACCTTAAAGAAAAGTATAATGTGTAAAAACATCAAGTCATAATTAAAAATAAACTTAACTGAATACCTACTCGTATTTAGTAGATATATTAAAGAAGGCTTTCACATCATGGTTCCGTAAGCTCTATTTCTCTGCCAATTTGTATTTATTTATTTATATAATTTTCTCCGGAAATCTGAACAGAAACTAAGAGACATGTAACGGTGTATCCACATGTGATCATTTGCGATGATTTAAATAAAATAAAATACTAACATTTCATAAGTAGGTAAGTAATCTTATGTACAATGAAAAAATCATATATTTCATAAATAGAGGTACACGTAAATTTTGACGGCGTTATTACCTTACCTATCTAACTAATTTGCATTGTATACGGTCCAAAGTTAAATGATATTTTTCTTTTCTATTTTAATAGATATTACAAAAACTGTGTATTTTTCTATATTATTAAGGAAAACTAAATGGAAAACCCAAAACCAATTTCTCTAAAATCAAATCAGAAAATTTGGAACAGTTAAAATTAATCAGAAATTTTAATTCTATTCTTTTAACCGACCGGTAAAGTCAAACACGGAAGGGTAATGATTTTAGCAGTCTATGTCTATCTATCTTTGTTTATATGTCTGAAATATGTAAGTAAGTATTTATGTATGTTCCACCGTAGCATCCGAATCGCTTATCCAATTTTCACAAATGAGATGTCAATCGATTCCTCATTATTGTCCGAGTGACCAGTACTACAAATTGTATGCAATAAATGTTTATAACGAATGTTACATACACACAAAAAAGTTTTTTGGTTTTAATATCAAGTGGGTTATCAAATGAATAGTCTTAGTACATTTCAAAAATATATATACATTGCCAGCTCCCATTGTCGAGTATTCGTTTTGAAAACGTAAATGTGTTACCCCATGGGTTTAGTGCCTGATAGTCTACTACCACCTCTACCAAATGGTCAGCCACTTCACTTCCCGTGCGAAAGCAAACAATTTCTCAAGGCCACCGAGCACCCTAATGTTTGTCTGGCTGTACTATCTCAACATAAGTCGTAATATTGATTTAGAAGGCAATGAAAAACACGTTTGCCAATTTTCCGAGTTACCTCCACAGGCAGGTATCTGTACGAAAATATCTTATAAGGAGGCTTTCCTCCAATTAGGAATGTATCCTTAATTTTCCCTATATCGTGTGTAGGTACTGGTATGTACCTCCTCGCATTCTCGTAGCAGTAATAGTTATAGTTATAGCCCTCTATGGGTCAATTTTTTTTTGTGAAACGGGATATTTTTTACCGACGGAAATTTTACGATAGAAACAATTTTTTTGTGGACTTATTGATGGTTGATATTGGTTATTATAGTTATATTTATATATATTTTTAGTTTCTTTTGCTATAAACCTAAGTAGATATTATAACACGCGTATTGTCCTTAGCCCTTAATTTTTGTAATGATACTCGTAACATAATAATATTGGTTTTTAAACCACCGCGCTTTGACCTACTATTCTCCTATTCTACTCCTATTCGAAACTTTAGACGTAACAAAAGAGGTTCGTGCGAAGCCCCGTTTATGTATACATTAATAATTGATAACACAATAAATAAGATATCCACGATCTTATCAGTGTCCACGATCCATCAAACAACAACAAACGGACGTCGTCCTGAAATAGAAGCTTCAATAAGACACCGTTTCATAATTCAAAGCTCACGCGATCCGCGTGAACATGCTCGTGACCAACAGAGGCACGGTCACGCGTGTCCTGTGACCTGTCGCGAAAACTTGCTATTCCCAACCGGCTTTTCCCGTTACATAACGCACCTGCATTCCAAATTCGCCACCGTACACCGGTACTTACTGCATCGATTATGTCACCTCTTAGCTGACAATTATTGCACTGATTCGATTGCCCGAGATATGTCGATAGACGCCGGTACACTTCGCGTGGTCGGGCGATCGCGCGGCGCGGGGTCGATGTGGGGTGGAAGGCGGGCTGGAGGCTGCAGGCAGACTCACCGGATGATTACATAAGTCGCAAGACGGGAGACGGACACGTGTGGCCCCTCCGGGGCATGAAGCGCGACTGGCGGGCGCTCGGGCGCCGCCCCGCGCCCATTGAGCCACGAGGAGTCGCGGGGCGCCGCCGCCGACCAGACGCGAAGGCTTCACGTGTGCGGCTCACGCTGGAAACGGGGCTAATAAACCTTAACTCCAAAACAGGGATTACCTGCTTATAAAGATACTCATCTAGGATTACTTTGCCAGTCTTATTTTAGATTAAATTGGATTGGCTATCATAATTTTCGATTACACGTTCTGAGAGGGTCGCTAATCACTTTGACCCATTATATTTGTTTACTTAATTTATTTTTTGGATATCCTAAATGTTCTCCATACGTAAAACCTACTTCTACCTGAATCACAGAATTACATAAGAGTACTGAAGCCTGAACATTTTGGTATCTTTTAAAAAGATTACTATTCACTTGTACTCATATACACTTCACATATACTAAACTGGAAACAAGCAGTAAATTATCAGAAAGAAATCTTGTGGCCAAATGTCGATGCTTTTGACGTATATTTCTAGATGCCATATGTAAAAAGACTTCTTTCGAACTCTACTTTAGATTAAATAGTTTACACTCGTCAACCTACCACTACCAGTGCACAAAGTTCATCCCAATCCTCCAGTATTCTTGGTTTCTACGATCACACGTTTCCCATAGTCATGTTGTACCAGTTAAACCCATGGGCGGCAATACACTGCAAACTGAATGTGATTAGTATAGCTTATTTTATTAATTATAATTTAACCTCACTGAATTAGATAGTAATGTTCAATAGGAAACAATCCCGTGACGTGATAAAGCTATTGAAAAGTAGCCAAGTGCGTTCGGGTCACGCGCAGTGTAGAATTCCGTAGTTAAGTATTCCGACTTTGAGTTCACGCCACCAAAATCGTATAAAAACTAAAATTCTATTGAATTTGTATGAAATTGTCCTTTCCCAAGTAAGCCTATAACTTTTTAATTTGTAAACTCTACCTAGCTCTGATAGTTTTCCAGTCTTTAAACTTCGTTATATATATGTACTAATGTCGTGAATTTTTCACGTGTCTAACCAACGTTTAGCAGATAGAGGGGCAATACTTGACTCCAACAAAAATAAGCACTCTAAAACCAAATATTTCAGAAACGGCTGCCTAAATCTAAAAATGGTGTTCACAAGCTTACAATATTTTAAAAGACCTAATCAACGCTATGCCACACGATGAATTTGTCGGGAGAAAAAACTACTCCCACTTTACATATTTATTTATAAAAATCAAGATTTCACTTTACCACTTTTCCGGCATACCTAATCTGCATACCCATGCCAAATGAGTAGACCAGTGAACGGACAGACAGACATGGTGAAACTGTAAGGGTTTAAGTGTATTATGGAACCCAAAAAATGGTATAAATACATTTCTCGAACGTACCTAATCGTGGCACATACGTCAATACAGTCATCCGGACATCCTCGATCAAATTTTAAAATATTTTTATTATATGATATGTTGATAAATATTTTCTACAAGTATGAAATGTGTTTATAAAAGGGTTGTTCTTTATAACTTTGTACTTATTATTATTGTTTTAGTGCAATATGAATATAATAGAGACAGTTTAAGACCGAAAAACGCATGATTCTAACATTTTGAGAGTAGAGCACTACCCCACAACGCTCCGCTTATGGGGCGTGCAATATCTAACTCTATTTTTTCCAAATACTGGGTATTTGATATGAAAAAAATACCTATTTATTGGAAACAATGAATACCGGAAATACAATATTTTTTTTTTTCTGTCTATTTCTAGGCTAGGAATATTTGGGTTATGTACTTTTGCCACAAATTAAGTTCGTCACGAAAAAAGTATGTGTAAATATTTTTTCATACTTATCAACTAAGCTGTATTTTGAAGTATTTTTTTATAGATTACCTACTATCTTTTTGTTTTATTTTTCTTTACAGCCTCACCCCACTGGAGGACTAACGGCCTCTACTAATAAAGGGTGGATTTGCCAATTAATCACCACGCTGGGCTGGCGTAGTTGATCGCATTTGGTAGAAGGCTTTGCACAGAACATGCTGCTACCCGTTCCTGTTACTTTTATCTCCCTTAGTCGCCTCTTACGACGCCAAGGAAGAAGAGAGGTGTGATGATAAATCGTAATCGTATCGTATCTATGCCGTGGGCACTATACGGCTAATTACCATGTTATATTTTTTTTTCATGACATCATTATTTTTCAACATGAAAAATTAATTTATTGGGTGATCCTTTCGCCACGAAATGGTTCAAACCAACAAACGGCTCTTCCAAGAGCCTAAACCACAAAAAGGCACCACAGAACCAAAAGCTTCTGAAATTGAAGCTACACTGAAACCATTTCGACTCGATAAGAAGAAGAACATGAAATTTATGACATCACTAGCTGTGCCCGTGGGCTTCGCTCCCCGTTGGAATTTCGGGACAAAAACTATCCTATGTCCTACCCTGGGTATCAAACTATATCTATATCAAATTTCATTTAAATAGTCTCAGTGGTTGAAGCTTGAAGTGGTAACAAACAAACAAATATACATACAAACTCACTTTCGCATTTATAATATAGTAGGATTATTTTAATCGATAGTTACTCATCATAAATTCACTAATTTATGATGAGTAACTATCGATTAAACCTATGTATTTTACTAGATTTTACTGGCACTCATGTAAAGAATAGATTACAACTGTTACAGCGTTATCAATAAACAACATTTTATGTGCCTTCCGAAGCACGAAGAAGCAAATATTCATCGATTATTTAGATTAGACCTTGACCCTGCCAGGTGTCTGAGTTGGCTTGATGTTAGATTACCCAAAAGGTATCTTTATTTTAGTGTTATTATAACTAACTCTGTTGTCAGAATTTGTCGAGCTGCTTAAAGGAATTCAAAGTCAAAGTCAAAGTCAAAGTCAAAAATTTTTATTCAATGTAGGATAAATTTATCTCTTATTGAAGGTCATTTTTTTTAATATTTTTTTTAGTGCAGAAGCTAAAAACTACTAGCGTTTCGGAACGACCACTGCTGGGAAGATTACGCCGAAAGAAACCCAGTTCAGTATTGGTCCCTACCCAGCCTGATGGGCTATGTTACAATTACAATACAGATTTACACTTAAGCTATACATTTATATTATGTATACAATTACAATTTGCAGATT
Source organism: Acrobasis consociella (assembly GCA_963555685.1). NCBI lineage: Eukaryota > Metazoa > Arthropoda > Insecta > Lepidoptera > Pyralidae > Acrobasis > Acrobasis consociella. Next base: position 6,675,435 of record OY743122.1, on the reverse strand, counting down.
TGACGAGATCTTTTGATTTTTTGAGATCAAATTTGACGTAGCTTATCACTGTCATCTAATGACCACAATGATTTTTACACACAATGAACTAGTGTGGGAAACAGGCGTGATATTATGTGAACTAGTGTGCAGATTTCATCGGAAGCAAATGGTGGTTGATGAAAATTACTGTACCTACCTAAGTTGTTTGTAGTACAAACTCCAAGGTGATAATCGAGCGAAAATATAGGTATTTTCTTTCTTTTGATATCAGCTCAATCGCAGTTCTGAGCGATTCTTTATGCTATGTTACACGGTAGTGAACTTCTGGGATACGGGCAACATTTCAAAGCTGAATGTTTCCCCGAACCATAGTAACTATAGGGGGAGGGAACACAATAGTAATACTATTATTAATTCTGTGACAATAGGTTAGTCTGCTAAAGATTGATTAAAATCGCATGTTACCTTTTTCACAAGTTTAATAGGCTTGACGAATGAGAAAATATTTTAAGCCCATCTGTCAGATTATTAAGAAATGTTTTACACGTATTTTTTCTTTTCTCTGAAAAACAAAAAATTACAAAGATACAAGGCATTTAAATTTCGCATGACGTCACGGCTAGTCCTTTGTCATCCCCATTGAATGGTATTTTATAGTTCATTTTTCTCTTTTTCTAGTAGGTAATTCAAGACAAAATGCATTTTTCGAACTTAAGCCGAACTACTCTACGTAATTATAACTTCACAATATAATTTGGTTTCGATTGCCCATGTCTGTTTTCCGGAAGAAGAAAAGCTATTTTCACCCTCATGCTGTAAACTTTCGCATTGCATATAAGAATGGTAAGCGGACCCTAGGCTTTGAAGAAGCACAGCTGTGTACGCAACCGCGAACGTGCTAAGTAATATGTGACGTAAAGAGAAGAATGGAGGAATTTGATGAGAAACCATCACACGTTTCTGCCTATAAACTATTGTTAACAAATCTATCACATCAGCATCAGTTGTCCAGCACCTAAGTAAATAAGTACCTACCTGACTAGTTTTATCAAAAAAACCCTTTACTCACGAGAAGGAAACCACGATAGAGTTGTTCCGTCTGAGCATAATTATGTAACAAAATCCATATTTGAGACAGCCTGGCTGTGACTGTGACCGGAACCCTTTTCCGCCAATAGTTTTAACAAACGCCATCTAGGGTCGAGTAGCAGAATCAGTATTAACAGGCGAGCTTGAGGCTCCATCTTCATATTTTTTCAGATTCTGTTTTTTCATGGAAGAAGGTTTCCTTTTTCTTCCGTAGAAAAACTACACAAAAGATGTTTGAGATTGAGTAAAACCACTTTATTATATTAATTTAAAAGTGACCTTACTATGGGTTCTCTACTATGTGCTATGGTGTGTGTATAAATCAAACCACAGTTACCGGTAATAGAAAAGAAATGTTTTATTTATCAGAATACTAACTTATATACTAAGAAATATACATAAAAGTAAAGAAGTGGGGAAAGTTGCTTAGCCCTTTCACCGTGAGCGTCGCATATATGCGACAAACATTGTCGGGCCCATTCCGCGAAGGTCGCATATTTCTGACAAAAAAAAATGCTCTTATGGCACATAACTTACGTATCCATATCCGTTTTTGGTTGTAGATGTGTATGTTAGATTTACCATGTCTCACGCTGGGGGCACGACAACTGATATAAAGTCTCGCGGTGAAAGGGTTAGTTAGGAGTACGTGTATATTCGTGCGTGATGTACGTGTATTGCTAAATTAGCAATATTTAAACACTTCCTACAGGTACATCACGCTCGTACTCCCAAGGTCGCAATATTTGCTATTTACGGAAATAAGTAAAAGAGAGGTAGGTTATCGTAAATAGCGGGGTAATGACTAATAGCCCCCTAAAAGTTCTGGGCGAATGCTTACATAGTCACTTAAGTTGACAGACTGTGTATGTTGTTATTCCCTGATAATTTTCATTTACACGTCCTAAACACGTGATATACAACGAAAGGACATACCCGTAATAAATCAAACCACGGGCTATACTCGATCACTACAGCAAAGCAAAATTAAAACAACAGTCAAAAACAAACAAAAACTATATTCCCATACAAATTGCCCGGGCGACTGCTCACTTTAGACTTTACTGTGATTTTAATTCCATTATACTATGTACAGCTTTTAATAAAATAAAATGGCGCTATTTTGTTTAAATCAAAGTACTATAGTGATCAAGTATAGCCCGTGGTTCGATGGTTTACGGGTATATCCCTTCCACGTTGTAAACTCTCGTATACATAGGAAAAACAAGACAATATCCCAAAGACTTAAGTAACTAAGCTTTTCATCATCATCATCATCATCGTCAGCTCTCAACGACCCACTGCTGGGCATAAGCCTCCTTTTGTCTGCGCCACTGAATCCTATCCCTAACTAAGCTTTTATAAGAAATGAATTCGAACGCAAGATCCCACTCGTATCACAGTTTCTGATAAAATTTTAAACTGTACTTTTTTTAATAATTGCTACATATAGATAATAAACATGGTAAAATAAAACAACATGTATTCATACAACCTTTTAATAAGAACAAATTATAAGATAGAGAAAATATCCTAACATTAATACTTAATACGAGTATAAACTAACAGTTAGAGAATAAGCAAGACTTAAGTAAACATTTAATATGAATATAGGCCCATTAAGTAGGTGCTTTTGAAAAGCTTCTTTTTATCTTTATCATATAGACAAATAAATATATTTTAGGTTACCATGTCAGTTGCTATTGATTTTAGTTTTGCGCTTTTTTGCATATTATAGTAATCTAGGGGCTTTTCATCAGATTTATACTTGAATTGGAAAACAACTTTCTGTATTGTCAATCGACCATGAAATCCACTGAGGGTAATTGCAAATAAGTAATATATTTTTTTCCCATATACTTGACACTAAAATAAAATTTTACTTATTAAGACAAGTTTGTGCGTTAAATAGATAATTAAAAAAACTGTTACTTCATTTGATATGACTTTAAGCTCGTAAATGGACCTTAGGTTAAGCAATGCCACTTTTAAGTTTCCAAGTTAACTTAACAAACCAGGGTAAGTATAAAAAAGATAAATATTGTTACCAACTGCATTTAGGCCAAAATCAGTCTTAGCAAGAAACGCATTTAAAGGTGTTTTTTGTAAACTAACAAAAAGTACATAAGTACTTCCTAACGACACCCTGCTATCATCTGATCAAAGGTAACATCGTACAAAAATATAGTTTTTAGTTGACAAATAATTGGCACAGTTGAAAGTTGCAGTTTAGTTATAATATTTTCAATATTACAACGCCATTAAGTGGCACTCAAAACATTTATATTTCTTTAAAATTTCTCACTCCGAAAATTGACTTATAAAATTCTTAATTGAGAATACATAGTAAGAACCCTTTTCTTAAATGAATAGGTATGAAAATGGATACTATCTACTATTTCAAACATTAGTAATAATAATATTATAATACCACATTATAGTTGACAACCATACTGTATTTAACCATAAAGAAATAAAATAACACTGACTATTTACTTAAAAGCTAACACATCCATTTTGAAGGAGAGATATAAACCATTTTATCACAATTGCTTTATGACGGCCTTTTCTTCTTCACTTTTGTCTTCAGCATCTTTGGGTACCATTAACATAAATCATCTTTGGATAAGAAAAAGCCAGAATGCAAACTCCGGGTTCCGAAGCAGTACGACTAAGAAAACAACCTGAAACACACTAAGATACCTATGGAGAAGTTACAAGTACAACAATTTTACAGTTACAACAACTTCAATAGGACGGTATGTCCACTAGGATATAATATGCGATGCTTTTTACTCGTCGTACCTACATCGAACCTCGCCAAGGATAAATAAAAAATATATATATATGGAAAAAACACACATAGGTTGAGCTAGCCCGAAAGTAAGTTCTAGACTTTTGTTATGGGATACTAACTCAACGAGGCAAACACATATATAGATAAACATCCAAGACCCAGGACAATCTGAAAAAGATCATTTTAAATCTTGACCTGAACTTGGGACCTCCGGAGTAGCAGCCTGGCATACCACTAGGCCATAGAGGCCGTCAAAATAAATGAATGAAGTAAAATTTAAGATGTACGTATTAGAAACCTGTTTAAAAGGTCTAACCTACAATGACACAGAAATACTTATTAATTATTAATTTTATAGTGTTACACATTGAGTTAAAATGTTTAAACTAATTGAATAAATTTCTCTCAAAAAAATGCGTAATACTTTTCTATTTTGAAATGTGTTTTAGTTTAATGTAAGTTAAGAAAGAGCAAGTCTGTCTGGCACAAGCATTATTTGCTTAATAGGCAGTACTCACAATTATGTTTGTTAACACAACTTTCTGTTAACGAAATATATTTTTTTTACGTAGGTATACAATTATACATGCCTCGGGCGGTTTTTTAAATCCTTATACCAAAAACATTTAGGTTTTATTTTAGAGGCTTTGAAACTATTTTGTTTGTAAACACAACTTTCTGTTAACGAAATAAACATTTTTTTACGCGTATACAATTATACATGCCTCGGGCGGTTTTTTAAATTCTTATATCAAAAACATTTAGGTTTTATTTAGAGGCTTTGAAACTAGATTCGAAAAAAAACTTTTTAGAGTAAGACATATATGCCTCAATGTTATGCAAAGGACCTATGGCAAAATTACAAATAAGTACGATGACAGGTGGATTAAATAATAACTGCCCAAAGATTTTTGCCCATCGCTTACAGCGGTCACATCGCATATTAAAAACCATATCAACCACTTTATTTACGTGAACAGCAAAGCGCGCAAATAAACCTGTTAGGCTTTGGTTTGGGTCTCTTCGGCGAAGATGTCGGTACCCGTTGGTACCGAGACTGCATCGGGATGACGAGCTCGAGGACCGAAGCGTCGTCATCTTCATCCGAAGCAGTAAGTTCTACTTCGAAGAGTGGTGGAGAGGAGCGGTCGGGGCTATCCAGGGAGTCGCGTTTGCCCTGGCCTGAGGGCCTGTTGGATAAGTCGACCGGTTCATATTGACGGAACTGCTTGGCTAATGCCTGAAAAGTAATAAATAAATATTTGAGTAACTTTTGGGCAAAGTTTCATTCTGGTAGGTAATAACGACACAGGTTCATTAGATGAATGTAAACGTACGCACACAGTCTCATTTGTTTATTTCTATTGGATCCGCATCACGCAACTCTTTAGGTCACAGCTGAAAATCAGTGTATTGCTCCCGGGCAATATTACCACTGAGCTGTGGCCTATTTGAATTGCTGTAGGACACACATTGAAAATAAAACAGATAGGTAGAAGTTCATTTTTTTTGTTTCTGATTTGTGTATATTTTTTTGTATGTGTGTTATAGCAGCAAATAAATGAATCTATCTATCTATTAGACAAAAAACTTTTAACCGCAAATGCTATTGGTTGGAAAACAACATATTGGAAAGACAAATCTGACAGACGAAACACCTTCTACGAAACCAAAACTGATCATTTTAGGCGGTCAACAAGTACGCGGTCTAGCATGCCAATTCTATAAAACTAGAAATGTTAATTTAGAAAACTATGTAATTTTTTAAAACATTTGAATATCTTTAATATTTTAAGTTTGTCAGCTAGCTAGGATTAGACTGTATTATCTATAGGAGATAATAACAGAAACTTCGAGCGTATATTTTATGAGCTTTCAGGTAGAAACGACTAATTGTAAATACATAAATAATTTCCAATTGAGTACAGGAAAGTATATTTTTATGTCCACAGACACGAATACATGCATATAAGATAATAATATGTTTAAAAAAGATTTCTTTGGTGGGATATGATGGAATTTGTACATATATTCTTAAAATCTGTATAAGACAAATTCTGCCAATATTAACTCTTTTCAGAAACTTATCTGTAGAAAAAAGTATTTTCCTGGAGCATTAAAACATCAGTAGTCAAACCAATATTTAAAAAGGAAGATAAAACCAAAATAAAAAACTACAGAGCTATTGCTCTACTTTCTTTTTAAGCGAAGGTATTTGAAAGGCTATGCACAAGAGGATTATTGACTTCCTTAACAAACATAAAGCTATCAAACATGAACAAAATGATTTCCAAAAGGGTAAAAATACCATTTCGGCGGCTTTTAATATAATGCAACAAGTAATTTTTCGTACCACTTGCTCAAAAAAGTCACATTCTATGGCACAAAAAACGAACATAACAATAGTCATTTTCAATCTGTTAGAAACAGGGAAAGAAAATTGTACTGAATTTCATTCAGCCTCTAGACCAAGAATGAAAACAGGGAAAGAAAATTGTATTGAATTTCGTTCATCCTCTAGGGGGAGAATGTGGTTTAAGTTTGGAATACTCACCGAAATTTATACTGAACTGAAATCAATTCTATATTGTAAAGCATAAAAAAATAACGATTTTGAATCGACAACACGTATCCGCAAAATCCACAAAACCACCTAAATTTAATAAAATAAACAACTAAATCAAGTCATGTTATTGTTTGTTTTTTTTTTTAATAATAAATGTACGGCTCTGGATACTGGTCCTTTAGAGCCCGTCTTCAATTATCTCTTCTATATTCCTGATCCTAACCCTAACTACACAACACAATCGAAGGTTGGTATTAGTCTTTTAATTGCTTCAAGGGAGCTTCTGGCGACAAATCTATACGAGTCCACGGGTTTTCATAGCCGATTGAGTGGTGGACGGCGCCCAAAGACATCCACCGCAGTCCGCAAATAAATATTACTACAGCCGCACTATGACTGTCCACTTTAAACATTTTACATATTGTCCGTGCGAATAAGCATTTATAACACCAAACTACATCAATTTCATATTATAAAGTACACTAGAACCAATTTGCAGAACAATTTATAGCAAACTTCAACTGAACCCCTTGACTTCCCGCCAAAAACTCCCATTAGCCCGTTACCTATTGTTTGTTTACACCAGTTGTTAAGTTTTCCAGAAAGAAAAAGCAAAGGGCTAAGTTTTCTGCGTACCTATATTTATTTACAATTAATTAATTAATAAATGCTTATCTCTTGTTTGTCTTTATATATTTTTCGCAAATGGTACGAAAAGTAGAGTATTTTCCTCGGTGATAAAGCTGGCTTCGTCTTGGGTGAACTTAAATCCGTCGCTACACTCAGGACTCGTCCTAAATCCCTCGCTTCGCTCGTGATTTAAGTATTTAACTCCCTCGCTTCGCCCGAGAGTAAACCTCGAGTCCTTCGTTGCGCTCACGATTTAAGTCGTCACCCGCGACAGAAGACACTGCTTTATCCCCTTGGTTAATAATCTACTATTAAAAACAAAACCGAGAATGGTATTTTTTTGTATAACATATTACAAGAGGAAAGGAGTGGCTCTTATTTATATAACAGACAACAATGTGTTAAAAGAGAAAATAAAAGTATTGCGGCGAAATAGATCCGATTATAAGGTAAATAGTAACGATGTTCCACAAGGAAGTAAATTAGGACTACTTCACTTTCCAATATACATTAATAATCTGTCGGACACGAAATCTCAAAGTGTACACTTTTGCGGATGATATCTCCATAGTTATGACATGTAACCAATTAAATAAATTTTATAATTAAAATTATCAAACCATCAAGTCAGTTATTCTACTCGTATAGCTAAATGATAATAATTTAAGTATTAACTTAGATAAGAATAATTATATCCAATTTCATTCAAAAATAGCAATACCAATTATCGAAAAAGTTTTTTTATATACGAAAATCAAGAAACGTAAAAATTTAATTATTTTGATATAACCATATTAACTCTTAATAAATATTGTGATTGGAGACTTCATAATAGATGATTTATGTGGTAGTCTAGACAAGTTTGTTTTTGTCTTAAGTAGACTCAGTAGAACTTCAAGCAAGCAGACTAATTGGCTAGCTTATTGTAAGCTCTGTGCAAAGATACGGTCTGATATTGTGGGGAAATTCGAGTAATGTAATTAGAGCAATGGCATCTCTCAATGACAGTCTTGTAAGCCACTTTTGAATGCTGACTGCCTTGTTTAAACTCATATGTATTTATTTACAAAAGCGAGTGAATCTTTTCCTTGATACACTAAAAACGGCGACAGGCTTTTTTCTAAAGTACTGCATTATACCAAAAATTGTATGGCATGTGTGTAAATGTCGCAGTTGAATTGTTTAATCCGTTGTTATTCAAAAACTCTAGCTGTTTGGCATTACAGCTCGGTTTTGTAAAACAGCTGAAAATAGTTCAGCTCGATTGTCAATGAGTTACTATCATCATCAGGTCCTTTTGTCTCACTGCTGGAACACGACCCTCTCTGTACTACCCGAGCCAAACTTGGCCAGAGCTGCCAGAGGTCTTGGCCTACACTCTCCACGCTGGCCAGACGAGTTGGAGTGGTCTCATACATGTTTATAAGCTTTGTTTAGCATGTATTCCCCAAATCGCCTTTTACGACATCCACGGGAGGTCTTGGAGTGGCCCTATTCTACTCTGCCGGAAACCACACGGCAAGTAGTTACGTAATTACTTTTAACAAAACAGCTAGCGTTGACATGACATATTGGGTTACCATTATTAAATAAAACTGTGTTACCAAACAAAATAATATATGAGGGGACAATGGTTGTTCTTTATTATTTTTATATTACTCGTGGGATGGAAATAAAACCTCAATTCAACTCGTTACTAAATAATTCCGTCTCCAACATCATAAAACACTAATAAAAATGATAATCAGCTTGATGCAATTGGATATTGATATTTAATATAAACCCGACAACTTAATGGCTGAGCGATTTCTTACGGCCAATTGATCCACGTGTATATTTTATCTCGCCGAAAGGCGGGCGTCGAAATAACAATATAGGAACCAAGCTAAAGGTTTACTTTATTCTTTTCAATCTTTTGCAGTCCGAAATCACAAACGATGCCCCGATTTCTCTCGATAAAAACAGCTTAGTCCCGGAACGCGGCGAAGAATTTACTTTATGGGAGGCCATATTTGTTGTTATGATACTTCACAAGCCTCAAGTGGCGGAATTCCGAACTAATCGATCTATAATCTTACGTTAGCAAGTTTGTTAAACGTAACACAATGGACGATCTAGCTAAACAATTTTTAGCTGTATTACTAATCCGAGCTGTAATGTCAAACAGATAGAGTTTTTGAATAACAGCGGATTAAAAGTCAAAAAAATTTTTTATTCAATGTAGGATAAATTTATCTTTATTATACAAACCAACTGCGACATATATAAGGTGTAACAAAATAAACTGAAACTATTTAAAGGGTGAATTCAGTCCATAATACTAAATAAATTTCCCCAAGGAACATATGCCGAAATATTAAAAATAACTGTTGGCTTTCCATACAAACTCGGATCAGTTGATCGGTCAACTTGTATGGAAGGCCAAAAATGACTTTTTGTATTTCGATATGAATACAAATGCTTTTCCACACTGCACGGTATTGCGTACCTAGTTATTTTCTAATGAGGCACCACTTGAGCACAACCATCTAACTTTTTATATATTTGTAACATAATGTTAATTAATATTATCAAAATATTAAAATACCTGCTTTTCATGTTCTCTAGAAGCCTGCCAGGCCCGCCAATTGTTGATCTGGACTTCGTTCTGCAACCAGAAAAATTACATCAGTATCCAAGTATGGGACCCTTTTTTTCGCATAATTTTTTTGTCCTAATATGCTTTGGCATACTGGGTTTGGCATAAAATATTTGTCATAATAGTTTTTAGGCATAAGTTGTTTTTTGGCATACTGGTAAGTTGGGCATAATTATATTTTAGGCTAATTTGTTACGGCATAATGTTAGTTCGCATAATCTCTTTAGGCGTAATAACTATAAGACTAATAGTATTTAGGCATAATATTTTTAAAAATAACAGAAACAAAATTTAGTTATTTAAGTGTTTATTTTTAATTATCATGCAAAAAAATATATGACCACCCAGAACAAATGTGAGGGCAAAATGGAAGTTAGGTTTAAGTTTTTTTTTATGATCACCTGGAACAACTGTGAGACCAGAAAGGAAGTTAGATTCAACTTATTAGCAATTAATAAACAATTTATATACAATGAATAAAAATGTTATGCTTAATAATTTTTATGCTTAAAGTAATGTTATGTCTTGATAAATTATGGTTTGATGACATCCTTTTATGCTTTAAAATGTTAGGGCTAAATAATGATTATGCTTAGGTACATTATGCTTAAAATTATTATGCATACTCCATTATGCGAAAGGACGTTATGCTTAAAAACGATTGTGCATTAAACCAGAGGAAACCATATTCTTTAGGTGCTTCTTACATTGATTACACATTTACGAATAAGCAGGCAAAAAGCTTATCAAAAGTTACACATACCATTATTTCTTCTTCCCGCGCTTTAACATGGAGGCCGCGAGGCCACCAAGGCATTCTCAAAAGTTCCTCATCATTGTCGCTTCCATCGCTCTGAAACAATAAAACTATCAACAGGATTCAAATAATTACTTTTTTTTCCAATTATTTCACTTTCTATTATTTGAATTATCTTACTGTAATAGATAGTGTAAACTGATTATTTTAGCCACATCTGTAACCTCGCAACGGAGGAAGATCGGCTTACCTGTAATCCTGTAGGTATATCTAAGAGATTTTTTGATTAAAACTGACGTGAAACACAAACATTAGATGCCAGTAGCTGACTCTATACGTAAGTAACCCGTTAACTAATTGATTGAGCTAGCCCTAAAGTAAGTTCGAAACTTGTGTTATAGGATACTAACTCAACGATACTAATAATATCTAAGAGTTGTTCATTTCTTTCCCTACTTACTTGATGATCAGGAATCTCTTCCCTGGCTCTGGTGTTGTCGTCACTGTCAATCCCGCTGTCGTCTAAATCAGGAAACCACATACGGAACATCCGCATCGCCAAGTCACCACGCTCCGCCATTCTGCTAGATTGGTTCTCGTTTTACGGCTGAAGACTCCTGAAATTCAGTCACATGCGGATGGTTCATGAGGGTTATCAAAAATATGAGTCACCAGATGGCAGCGTAGTCAGAAGTGCGATTTTTGAAACGCGGAGTCACCTAAACGAATGGTTTTTCCATACAAAAAACCGTTCGTTTAGTGACTCCGCGTTTGAAAAATCGCTCCACTGGTCTGTGTCACTCCCCGTTTAGGTATCGAAAATATACCTACATTATTACTATGTGCACGGTGACCACTACGAAGTGGCAAATTTAGTAACGTGAATCATATGTCTAGAGTTATAAGAATGAAAAAGGCTTGCAATGCACTTCCAGATATCTAAACGAAGAGGTTTCGAGTTCTGACGCGAGCTAAATTAAACCATATCGCTAACGACATTAAGTAGATATTTCTTTAATTCCTTTGTAGAGCAAGACTTCTGTACGTGAGTAGTAGTACTAATTCTGTGGCATAGTGACGTCAGATCCAATAAGCTGCTATTATTGGATACATTAAATGAACCTGTCAACTGATGGTCCAATATAAGCAAAGATTAAGAATATACAGGAATCTAAGATGTATAAGGTACATTTCTTTTGCTCTTTGGGTCTAATGACAACAGGCAGATGGATCCTACGTCACTGATCTACCATCTGATGTTCGATATTTTTGAAAACCCTATCTAACCACGTGTCTATAAACTGTTACAAATAAATTGCATTGAATAGAGCTAATAGAGTTTACTCCTTAGTTTCTAGGAGTTGACTTATATTACTAAATATTGTTATAAGGATTTTATTTAAACTAGAAACTAATTTTTACATCAAATCTTAAATTGATATCCGCTCATAACATTTTTATCAGGCTACACAACGTCTTTTACACCATATGTTTGTGTGTTGGCAAAGAAAATAATTTAACGCACCTAACCATTCTTATCCAAGTAGTCAGAATATTATCATATAATCTTAAATAATAACCAAGCAGATTCTTTTGAACACCGCAATTTTACGCTTCATTTTTCCGATAATTTAAATTACATCCTATAATTTATTTCTTGATTTATTTAATCTTTACTGATCATAATGCTACAAAATGTGGACTTAATGCTAATGCATCATCTACCAGTCAGCCTTAAGTAAACTGAAATAAATTTATTAGCGATAAGCGCTTGAAGATACACTACATTATAAACATATATATATAATACGATTTATTTTATACAGTTCAGCATGGTTCAATTATGCGTTCAAGGGCTTTATAAATACTTCTATTTTATCAAATTTCAATCAAAATTGTTGTAGTAACCAACTATGATTATTTCTGTTGCACTCATGTGGCATTTCTATTATACTTCAGCTACCCACATAAAAACATAAGGCTTTGTTATTTGCCTACGTTTTTCTTGTCACAGAACACATTTTCTCCTGTTTAAGTACATACGATATGATCTTACATGAATAAAAACTGATTAACAAAACACAAACGATAAAGATTTTTTTAATGTAGAAATAAAATAGAAAAATTTACCAGATATTGGAGAAAATCGTCCTGTCGTTGCTAACCACCGGCTGGCTGGTAAAACACAGTAGACCTTCGCAGTCACCACTCACCCTTCTCTCCGCCCTCGGCCCGTTTCCATGGAAACCGAACCTTGCGCGCGCACTCTAATCCCTAATACACCCACTGTCAAATCTATTTACAGACTCAGACAACTTTTCCGTCAGGGTATTATGAAAAAGATACCCTGTTTTTTCATTATGTTGTTGTTAATATAATTTAGAAGCATGGCTCCGAAAAAGGTAAGAATATATACAAATAGTTTATATTTCTTATATATTTTTACACGTAATATTTAACAATTTGTTGATATTACATTACACACTTTCAAATCTTGCGCAAACTTTCAAGAACTATAATTGGCAACAACTTATTTACTTATATTTGCTTTACTTTTAAGTAAGAACTTATCCAGCTCCCTAAGCTTTCGTCTCCTTTATATATAAGTACATTTTAATGCCTACTTTATTACATAATAGTACGTAACAATGGTCTCATCGACCAAACACTTGCCGTCTCAGATCCTTTTACTAAACTAACACTTTACTCAAGAATTTTTTTACATGTCTTTTTAAGCAGTAGTCAGCAGTAGACTGCTTATGGCTGACATAAGATGATGAGATAAACTGAGTTAGGTTTAAATCATTTATGTCTCCTGAGGTGAGGACACTATATTGTTCACTAGAATGAGGAATTTAATTAGTTTTTGCAGTAACTTGAATAGTATCTATTTATACTATCTTGCCGTGTGGTTTCCGGCAGAGTAGTAAAGGGCCACTCCAAGAAATTAAAGGCGACTTAGGAAATACAAGCTAAACAAAGTTATAAATTTCAATGAGACCTCTCCAACCCGTCTGTCCAGCGTGGAGAGTGTAGGCCAAGTCCTCTGGCTGCTCTGGTAGTACAGAGAGGGTCATACTTCTGTAGTGGAGACAAAAAGGCCTGATGATGATGATGATGATACTATTTTGATTCACAATTCTCATTCAAAATATGTCGTTGAATATTCATATTACTACCTAACTTGGGGCAAAAAAAAACTCTTAAAATAATTAAAATTATTTAGGCCGCGTTCTATTTTACTAGGTATCAAAGAGGTACCATGAATATAACAGTTTTGTGAAATAGATTCAATCTTAGAGTTTAAATTGAGACTTCGTGACATATACTTTTGAAACGAATAAGATTTTGCAAGTGAATATATGGCACTTACAATCGTAAAAAATCTTCAAAAACATCACAATAGCAAATCACAATAAAAAGAAACTTAAAATTGTTTAACTGCCATTATTATTTTCGCTACTACAATACACTCTACAAAATAAGATGGAATCTCTTATACGTTTCGTGAACTGATAACTGTGTAAACCTCATTATCACATTTGTGATGTGAGATTAGAAAAACACACTGTTTAGTACACTTTGTTCGCTACAGACAGATGTATATACAACCATAAATATAGAGAGAGAAAAAACATTTTTTACTGTGTCTTAGTTCAGGATTTATCTGATTCTCTTACACATAAGGAAACTATGGCGGCCACCGCTATTAATAGTTACAGTCACAAACGTCAATCACCTTTAAATATAAAATACTAGCTGTACCCGCGGGCTTCGCTCTTCGTGGGAATTTCGGGATCAAGAGTACCCTATGTCCTTTCCAGAGTCTCAACCTATATCCATACCAAATTTCATCCAAATCGGTCCAGTAGTTTAAGCGTGAAGAGGTTACAAACAAACAAACAAACAAATATACAAACTCACTTTCGCATTTATAATATTAGTAGGAGTAGGATAGGATAGGATTAGTAGGGTTTGGAAACCCTCGCCTATTGTTTGTGGTGACCTCTATAGCAATTGCATTTGCTAGCTAAAATACAGTGGAGCTAGTAAGTCTTGACTTGAAGAGGAACTAATGAAACCCCAAGTTTCTCTTCCTATATCACCTCTTAAATCAGTCATATAGTGAAGAAGAAGAACACATAGAAGTGTGAGATCAGACTTTTATGCAATTGACCGAAAAAGAGTACTCCTCTTTATGCTTTACAACGTGTAGGGGACATACCCATAATAAATCGAGCCACGGGCTCTACTAGATCACTATAGTATAATGAAGTTAAAGTGACCGTAAAAAAAAACAACATTCCCATACAAATTGCCCCATGGGGCACACACTTTTGTATGGCGATGTGTAATTATAACCCATTTAAGGCACTGCAAATTTCTATAAATACAGCGCAACGCTTAATTTTTTTTTATACAAATACAGAACTCTCCTGATGCCCATGCAGGCTCTTAAGGCCTAGTCTCACGATATGACTGATTAAGAAGAGCAGATTTTTTTTTTTATATGAGGGTAATAGATTGTAAATAATAAGATGCAAATACAAGTAATAATAAAATACAATATTTACGGTAACTTCAATTTTATCACACTGGTCAAAATTGCAATAAAGCAGTCGATAGGAATATATCAAGTACATAGTTATGAGAGAATATAGTCGCACTCGTCGATACAAAAAAAGAAAATGTTTTTCCACTCCTGTATGATAACTGATCTCAATACTTTTAGTATGTTATTGACACAATAAAAGAAAAGCTTTATATATGTTCATTTCTTCAAAGTTTGCTATTATTTAATATACTAGCTGGATGACCGAGCTTTCGGAAAAGCAAGGTTTTATTATAATGAAACCAAGTTAGATCGAATTTCCAGCCTCGGTACTACTTATATACTGAGTTTCATAAAAATTGTTAGAGCCCTTTCCGAGATCTTCATTGTATATATTGCTCATTTAAAGTATAAGATATATTTAAAATTAAAAAAAAAAGAAAAGCAGGGGTCCATGCAAACATGCAGGGTTTCGACTGACAAACGCCTCCACTCCACAATACGATCAGTCTGACACTGACTTAACTTAGTTTACACCGTTTTCCTGTTACAATACATATAGCTCGACTTAAAAGATATATATTTAGCCGAAATGGTTTTAGTTTCCAAACGATTTCTAGTCACGAATTTGAAAATAGATCCTTTAACGGATTGATGTTTCTAAGCCAGCACACCATGTGAAATTGATTTGGTTTAAAGCTATCTGATTTAATATTTACGGTTAATGGTTTTTGGCTAGCATCGTTTAGGATACTGTTAAGTTTACTTAATATCAACATAAACTTGATTTACTGAAATCGATTGCATTAAAGTTTTAAATCAAATTACATTTTAGTACCTGTACATTTTGTATCACAACAAATCTGCCTGACTTCTTTTGCTGCCTTAACCGTGAAAGAAGTAGAACGAACGTCTTGTCTTGACACAGTAACCGTGTATCATGGAATTGTATGTACGTGCCGTGTATGTTTAGACAATGTCATTGCAACTTGTCATGAGATAGTCATATTAACAGGTCTATTTTAAAGTTTAACAAAATATACTAAACATCTCTTTAAAAGAAACCTACCTATACCTAATCATATTATCAAAATATGAAAAAAATGTTTGATTTTCGTAGACTCGAATCAGCTGAATAGCTTACTTGTATCGGGGCAAACATTTTTTCTATATTTGAATTATCGTCATCACTTATAATTTTTCAAAACGAAAAAAAGGAACAACACCAAACGACACAAACGATTTAAATAAAATTTCTATGAAACCATTTGAAAAGTATACCATTTAAAACAAAGAAACATTTTTTCTAATCGGTCTACGCTTCTTCCGAGTAATCAGTGAAATACATCAACTTAAGAAAAAAATCCGACGAATTGGTAACCTCCTCCTTTTTTATGTCGGTTAAAAATCGTTTCTCTATGATTTGTTAGTGCCTTTTAGATCATATTAAACATGTTTAGCGCCCTATGTCTGTCAATATGGGGCGTACTTAGTAGGGATATGTAAAGGTAACAACATACATAGAAGAAAAAACAAGATATTTAGCAACGATACTATAGAAACTTTACAACTAGATTTATTCATGTCGTGGTGATATGGCCGTATTCAAGTTTGTAAATGACGTCAATCCTATTTACACTTCTTAAAAAAATAACATTACAAAACAACAATCACATTGACACCGGAAAAGTTAGCACTATTTCTTCTCTTAGCAGAAAAAACTAATGTTTAAACTTTATTCAGCTGCCTAGCCCGCAAGGGATCAGTAAGGCTATAAAATTGCCAGAAATTTGGCGACGTAAGTCTTCTGAGAAATCCCTAGGGCTCCTGCTAAAACGGATAAGAGTGAGTACAGTCATTAGGGCTTAGCATGAGTGCGGTTCATTGTAAATACGACTCTAACACCCAGTGATTGTGTCCGTTTTTGTCCGTCGTCGTCCGTGTGCGTCCTATCACATGTTTTGTCCGATGTTCGGCTGTTGGTGCAAACATATTCAAACATTTTTTATTTTAAAAAATGTTTGCATATTTGCGGGATATGTTGGAGCCAACGCTTTGTGTCGTCATTGTCATGTCTACAGCCATGTTGTAAATATGTGTGCTCTTTACGTGTTTACATGTTTACGTTCATTTTTCATTTTTTACTGCACGCACTATGACCCTTTTGTCTACTTTCATAAAAATGTTAAATGCTAAAAATATCCATACAATGTGAATTACCATCGTAAGTAGTAAAGCAACCTTTGAAATATTAAGTTAATCAACAATCCAAATTTGTTGTAGCTGCTTTTGTGGGTAATATAAGTTTAGGGAAAATAGCTATCTTCTTTTAACAATTAGTCAAAAAATTCTATGCGTTTCGTATTATCTGTATTATAAT
The DNA here is from genome assembly GCA_963555685.1 of Acrobasis consociella. Classification (NCBI taxonomy): domain Eukaryota; kingdom Metazoa; phylum Arthropoda; class Insecta; order Lepidoptera; family Pyralidae; genus Acrobasis; species Acrobasis consociella. The sequence goes on along the minus strand of OY743122.1, from coordinate 6,658,044 downwards.
TCTATTTTTTAATATTTATTTATTATTCCTGAGAATAACGCATGTAATTTTAAAGCTGTAGATTTTTCTTAGGACTAATTTATAAAACCAAAGAATAGTATATATTTATTAAAACATTAATTTAGATTACAGAAACCAATATATTGATTTACAAAAACCACATACCTAATAAGTTTTGATACATTTTATTATTTAAAATATAAAAGTCAGGTTGATATCATATTCTCCATTTATTCATTTTAAAAATAAAGTTCTTTAAGTCATACCCAAACACAGCCAGCGACTCCCACGGGCTTGGATAAAATCAATATACTTACGCAGAGCGAACGCAAATCAAATCAAAATGAGGAAATCGTTATTAAACTGATTATTTTCATGATAATCGTTATCAATATCTCTACCAAATACCAATCGACTCATTTCGTTCTCTACACGCAACGGCCTATTTTGGAAATGGGAGTAAACGAACGACTTTTATGCATATACGTACGCTTAGTGACTCGCCATTTCAAAAATAACTTTCTTGGACGGGTCGTAAAATATTTATGCCTGTATCACTGTTTTTATGTCATTAGGTACTCGTGTTTTTACTGAAATATATAAGAAACGGAAACAACACATTTTATATGAAGCTTCAATGTCATTCCGTGCTTCGCCGGTATGAGCATTAAGTTTAGGAAGTTTTAAAATTTGCCGTAAAAGAATGCTACTTTTCAGTAAGCATTAAAGGTCATAGTTGTTTAGCAAATTAATGCTAATTTTTCTGTCATAAGTAAAAAGTACAACGATGACTGCCATTAGTCTTTTTAAGTATGAATTATATGCACGGAACAGAATGCCAACGAAAAAGAAGCAGGTATTACGGTTGACCTGTATCTTCTTAAGTAAAAATATTACTTTTTTACCTAATCCTACTAAGAACATATATAAAAATGTTAAATTTATATAAGACCTAACAAACTAACTACTTAAATTTAAACTAAAGTTTAGTTTTCCCAAGGAACATGTATCAATTATGTTGTCCGTAGAAACTCAGATTAGCTCTGTCACTTTCCGTTATACGCTAAGGAATACCTTAGCGTCACGGAGTCTATCGCCGTGCTTATACTGCCTTAAATTAGAATAGGTAAGTAGGTACTCACCGTTTTTTATGCATTGCCTATTTTATTTTATCAACTCAATCTTGCCTTGGAGCAGTTTCGATGTATTTTTAAAGTAGTATATAAATAGTAATGTATGGTACTTATATAAATAAGTACTATATATTATACGTAGAATAGATACTCCATACTCCACCGATAAGAGTTATTAAGTATCCCCTTACCGTAGATTTTTCCATACAAACGTAGTCTACGTTTTATTTTGAAACCATAGTAAAATTATGAACTGGAAAGAAAATATAAGGTTGTGGAAGTTTCCCATACTGATGTTTAAAAATGATATAACGCAATATATTTTTTTTCAAGTTCATATTTTGACTGTAAAAACCAGATATGTGCAAAATCTTTGTAATCACAAAAAAGAACCGAAATCGGGCATGTCGTTTCGAAATAAAACTCAAACTACGTTTATATGGAAAAGTGTAGTTTGTTCTACTCTCTTAAGCTCATATATACGAAGAAGAAAAAGTTATATGATAAAATTAACTTACATTTGGCACGTCACTTAAAATCCGCTCTTCCAAAGAGAGTCAACGTCTTGCTGCTGTAACGTCCCCGGGTCAAATGGTATCGTGATTACAATACAACAAAGGATTAATGTACTCGGCACGAGCTGATCCCTGTGCTACCTTACGCCAGACACCGTCTAATTAGAATTTGGCGACACGCCCAACCCTGGCCGGTAATTTCTAACTATCCATGGTCAGCAAAACAGGCTGGCAATATTAGGTAAAAGTGATACGTAACTTTGACTCGTGACGCAGCAAGCACGTAATATGTGCGTAACAGTAAACATATTGAATAGTTTTTTTTTTAATGCTACGGGCAACTGACGACGTGGTAGGTACTTTAGTAAATGACGTAACTTGTGGAGATTCTTTTGTTACAACTATAAAGTGACGTGTGGTTTTTTTCCGGTAGTGTAGAATAGGGCCACTTCAAGTCCTCCCGTGGATGTCGTAGAAGGCGACTTAGGAAATACAAGCTAAACAAAGCTTATAAACATAAATGATACCTCTCTAACCCGTCTGGCCAGCAAGGAGAGTGTAATCCAAATCCTCTGACTGCTCTAGCAAAGTATGGCTCTGGTAGTACAGAGAGGATCGTGCTCCTGCAGTGGAGACACTATTAATGATGAATGAATGATGAACTGTAAAATAAAGTTTTGTTTCTACTCTAGATACGTAGGTATATGGTTTCCCAATCACAAGTCGGTTCTTTATTTGTCTAAACTTCTCAGTGAGACAAGGCATTCAAGTAGGTAGATGCGGAATAGTCAGCCATCGGAGATAGATATTGTGTTTTCATTCAGTTTTCAGATATTCTAAGTAATTTAAAACCCTAAAGATTGAAGAAATCAAAAATCTATTTGATATCTATACATATAGGCCATTCGAGAATATTGGGTAATATTCACAGCATTAAAGGCTCTGTATTTTGCCTGTATCTTAACTTGGTCCAATGGTTGACTAGCAGTTCCCCATTTTTATACTTTTTCGTGCAATAATATTTAAATAAACAAATTTTAAAAAAATATAGAAGGAAGGAAGGTTTGTTTTCCCATATAAAAAAAAATAACGTTACCTAGGTGTAATAAATAGTATTTTGACCCTTAATATTGGGACCTAGATATATTAGGTACTCCATGTTATAGCTAATACATTAAAAAAGCAATTATTAGTTACAACATTGGTAACAATTATTAGTTATTAATAAATATGTTAGTAAATTACATTAACCTTTGTTGCGGCTGTTGAATAAAATCAGACATTAGGGTTTTGGTAATTTTAAATACTTTGCAATTTTTTAGTCGTCGCTACCTTTACATAACCGGCTATAATCTATGCAGTGCAGTTTACACTACCGCTCATTATAATTCTAACTAGACATTAGCACGGCGGCAGTCTGAATTCTGCAGTCTAAGAAAAATGTCTTCAGGTCTTTTGATTATAAAAAATGTTCTTTTTTTTAAATTTTGTCACTTAAAACAGCCAGTATAATGAATATTAAGAAAATTTCCTCTGGTGTTCGAAGAGGTTTTAGTGGTTTTTCTTAGATTTTCTTTTTAATCATGTCTTCAACCCAAACGACCATTAACGAAGATATTATTTTATCAGAAACCGATTCTGAAGATGACGTGAGTACAAGTTTCGTGATCAAGGGCAACTTTTAACAGAAATTAAAAATGTAGATGAGTACAAGCTTGGAGCACGCAACGGCCCGAATCGTTCCACCGAATTCATCATTGTTTACGCTGCTTCTGCTTTTAAAGCGCCAACAATTATATATATTTGTATAACATGATCGTGGGCTATAAAGACGTAATAATATGCAAACGTTTGTGAATATTTACTCGTAAATCCTATGCTCACAATCCGATGCCAGTTCTTCATTTGCTGCCGTCTGAAGCTTGCGTGCTTTTGCTCTGATTTTCGTGCTGTGAAATGTTGAAGGCTTTAATCAAGCGCGCCCTACATAATGAAGACGAAAATGTGCTGATAAATAAAACATTGAATCAATTTGATTCAAATGTATGTGATCAAATAAGTACCTTCCTACTATACCTTTCTAATAAATAAAATAAAAGTTGTTGTGATTAATACTTACCCAAAAACAATTTTAAAATGGATTGACTGCTTATATTATGATAGTTTTTCGGAAGCTAACGTGTAATTTGCAAAATTTTTGAAATAACTTATAGTAGTATTCTCTTTATTTATTTAATTACATGTATCAGGTTTTTATTATATATCTATAAAAAGTAAAATACATAAAAAAATATATTAAAATAGTATTATTGATGGTGAAAAATTCTATGATTATAATTTATACTACATATTAAGTATAAAATATAATCATAGTATTTTTCATCCCTGAGAATGAGGTATACGCATACCTTATTTATTTTTTAATATAATCATTGGTTTTAATGTTTTGGTTTCTTCACCAAAAACTAAAAAATGATGTGTACCTTTTAAACATTATACTAATTACAAGTAAAATATAGCAATTGTTATTTGTACTTAAATACTAGCTTAATAATTTTGGAATTCTCGCATTTATGAAAAACGTTTTTACCCGCTAAACACGAAGGGTTAGTCTACAATACAAATTAAATCATGAATCATAAATCGCCGTTCATTCGAATAAAAGCTTTACGTAATTTTTATTTTGACTAAAATTATTACATTGTAATTTTTAATTAATTTTTTTACTCTGCTTTAAATCACTTTTTGTACCATAAAAATGTAAATATACAATAGATATAATTTTAATAATTACATATAAATCTTTCAAATAATTCAGAACACCTAATGTAATTAACTCTTTCTTTGATTTTCTCAGAACTCTTTTAATAGTTTAAATATATTTATTTTATATACCTCTATGTTCTTATCGTTTGTGTTAGTTCACATATACTGTTTGATAATTTGTGTCTACAAAATTTTATTTTATAAACATAATAATTATCGATCATTACCTTATTAAGCTCATCACGCGTGCACCATTACATAATTAATCATAACAAAAACCTATATTAAGCATACTTAAAACTGATTTACAGAAAGAAGTAAACCTATATAAAGCATACTAAAAACTGATTTACAGAAAGAAGTAAGCAAGTCCCGAGGGAACCTACAGGAAGACGAGGGCTTGGAATGGCTAAAACCACGCACGTTGATAAAACCTGAGGACCAAGAGGAGGTTCCGGATGCAGTAAGCATAACCTTCTTTTGAGTACAAGTGGCTATATTTACTTTAAAAAGTCTGCTATTGTCTAGATAATTGATTTCATATACGTTAGTAACTTGATTTATAAAATAACTTTTAGAATATTTTAGTTCGATTTTTACAAATTACAAGTAAAAAACTTTTGCGTCAGGTACGATTCGGGGCGGACTTTTTGACTAAATGACGCACTTATTATTATTTTGATATGTAATTATTATTTTTTAAACACATGTTTCATTCGGTAAAACAAATATTCTAAATTAAGCTATCGGTTAAATGTCATCTGGGAAACAATTCCATAAATACTCTGAATATCGTAGTAAAAATGTCTCATATTAATTCATACTATTACGGGTTATTTTTATCCCCGACGCACAAAGAGGGGTGTTTATAAGTTTATCGTCTGTATTTAGGTTTGTGACATCGTAGCTTCCAAATGAATGAATAAATTGTATGACTCTGTCAGGAATATTCTTAGATATACTTTTAGGTGAGAGATCGCTCGGATGTTCTCAATACGCCCTAAAATTTCCCCCATTCGCATTTTTATGTTTTTAAAGATTATATAGCAACTTATATATGACAAAGATACAGCGCATATAAATTTCGCGTGACGTCACACTTAATAACGATTTTTACTTAAGAGTCCCCTTACCCTAGACCGAAATACAACTTTCCATACAAACGTAGTCTACATTTTATATCAAAATGACATGTCCGATTTCGGCAAAATTTTGTAATTTCAAAGATATTGCAATTTTCTAGGGTAATAACTGGTTTTCGACAGTAAAAATATGAACTTTAAATAGAATATAGTGTTTTATATCATTTTGACCATCAGTATGGGAAACTTCTAAATCGTTATATTTTCTTTCCAGTTCATAATTTTACGTCGAAAACCAGTTATTACCCTAGATAATTGCAATTTCTTTACAATTACCAATTTTTACCGGAATCTGACAGGTTTCAAAATTAAACGTAGACTACGTTTGTATGGAGAAGTCTAGGGTAAGGGGACTCTTAAGTATGACGTCGCAAGCCCCCACTCCGGAACTTTGACGCTCCGTATCTTTGTGAATTTATACTTTTTTGATAAACTCAAAAATACAGGTCCATTATTTTTGGAGAATCTAAAAGACGGACTAATTACAATCATACTTTTCGGACCCTGTCGTCACCCCTATTTATTCGTTTCAGATTCAGTACCTATTTGCTCTGGATCATTTTTTCAAAATATTTTTATTACTAAGTTTTAAATAAGGAGATTTTTCCAGGACCTAGAAGAGGAAGTAGGTCGCATTTTGACCACCCTCAACACTCAGTGGGTGGCCGACGAAGTTGCCTATCATTATGGCAAAAATCAATTTGTGGTTAAGCCCAGGCCAACCTTCGGGAAAGCATACCCGTTGTATATCTACCAGGGCACGGCTATACGCAAGGACTCCGATGAGGCAAAGGCTCAAATTTCTGCTGGATATGGTGAGATCACTTATTTGTCCTTTATGGAGGTGACACACATTTGAGGTCTGAGGTCTCAACAGTCATGTTTAGCAAAATTCATGGAGTGTTCTGTAGTTCTATGGGTAGGAAAGTGAATCAGAATCAATCACTTACTTAGAAACTTACAGTGTACCCATCAGTGGTGGAACCTCCTTAGAAGCCGATTCCTATCGAGTTCCCTTAGGGGCTTCTAACATATATGCATTTATTACTTATAACAATTATAACCTTCGTATATCGGTGCACTTACTATTTTCATAAGCCGTAAACTAGTAGTATGACTGGATTGCACGCACCCACATATTCAAAATACGAAAATTCCCTCTATCTGGTTATTGAAATACACTTACAATGATAAATGCATAAACACGCTCAGATACATATTATTTACACTAAGTTAATAAAAATAAGCCGGACATGGAACGGCTTATTATATAGCTGTACTAGTCCAAATTCTCACCCAACGCCACTGGTATGGGTACCAGTGACCAAAATGTGTGAAACTCTACGTCAGTCTTTCCCAAAGTGGGCGATAACGCCCCCTTGTGGGCGCTGCAGGTCTCAAGGGAAGAGACCCAGAAAGAAAATGTTTTTTTTTTTGCTAGGAGCTTTATTTAGCTAGGAGGCCTCTTAAACAACGACTGCAAGAGCTCTCGACTCTCAACAACAACCACATAAATATCATCCTCCACTTTGAGAATAAATATTTACATAATATACATATATCGGTCACAATAATTAATTAATTTAATTTGAAGTTATAGTGGTTTTTAAATAGGTGAAAAAATGGGGGCGCTAAAAAAATATTTATTCTCTAAGTGGGCAGTAGACAAAATAAGTTTGGGAACCACTGCTCTACGTATTACTTCTGTATCATCCAACCTTCAATAAACTTTTATTTCATTTCAAAAAAATAATTGGATATACTGTATAGGTTTTCGGGATTCAATGTTAGTTTAGTATAATGATGACATACATCGTCTTGTATAAATTCTTCTTTTTCTTGTGGAGGTTGATCTTGAACGTCCCAGACACCTCTTATCTATGGCCAAGAAAAATATTTTTTCAGCAATTACCTTATTTCTAACCTACACATATTATGCCGATGGAGAGTTAGAATAATCTTTCTAACCGACTTCAAAAAAGCAGGTAGTTTTCAATCTTAATATATACCTAGGTAAACAAGGTTTTTTTATGTATTATCCCCAATTATTCGAAGATGCCTGGATCAATACGGATAATTCTTTTTTGTTTTAAACTTGCCAAGTTTTTCACAGAAATGTTATCAAAATTGGTTGTATAGATTGATGGAGAAGACTGTTTTAATTTTGAAAAAATATTTTTATAACATCTCTCTAGATAAGTGGGTCGGGTCAGATTCAGAAGGCAGTATGCCTGAACACGGCACGCATTGTCAGATTTCTCTCTCTACGGCACTAACAGCCGTAGCTTGGGTCTTGCCGCAACTAAGTTTAAATTTTATTAACGTTATATAAAACCTAATCTAAAACTGAAAATGAAAAAATGACCGTATTTACAAAAATAGGCAGCGTTGGCTTTGACGAGGCGGGTCCCAAGCGAGCCAAAGTAAAGAAGTCTACTGCCGAGGATGAAGAAGAAGAAGAGCCGGAGCCTGAGCCACCGCCGCCTGAAGAGGAAGCTAAGGCTGAAGGTTAGCTTAAACCAATATAGGTTACTTAGCTAGCTGGTCTATAGCCCTATTCTTTAAACCCATTGACCGCCATGGATTCCAGACACAATAGTAAAACAATCAAGGTGTATCAAAAATTATACACATGTCGCTCTGCGTGTTAAATGACTGACGTGACTATACATACCGACATCGAAAAGTGCCTGCAAGGGCATGGTTTCTAGATAAATACCTGAGCCTTTGTTACTTTTTTTGAGAACTAAGCTAAGTAAGTAATTCAAATCTGGTGCAGTCAGTCAGTCAGATCCATATCGATGAGTTGGCAATCATCTATAAGCCCCATACCAGCTAAAGCCCCTGACAGATCAGGAAAAGTACAAATAAAATCATCTTTTCGTGAATTTATGAAAAAGAAGTGATAAAAAAATACCGGAAAAACATTTGAACGTAACGAAGAACGTTAAAATAGAGATAATTAAAATCTTTCAAAGAGTACGTATCATTGAGAGTTAGGTTTGCAAGTAACTAACTGTTTTAAATTAAATATCACCTAATAAAGGCAGTGAATGGGTAAAAAATGTGGGCAAATGCCTAGATCAATCCTATATTTACTACGAGTAAAAACAAACAACCAAAGTACGTGTAATCATAATGCTTGTTTCGCAGAGGATGCGGTTGCTGAAGAAGAAAAACCACCAGAGGCTGAACAGGTTAAAGAGGAGAAAGTAGAGGAAGGAGAAGAAGCAGTAGCCGGTGAGGGAGGTGAGGGTGGTGAAGAAGCGCAGCTTGAAGAACGTGAGAATATTTCTACTATTTTTTTACAAGTTTTCGATTAAATTCAATGTTTGTATGTATGATAATGGCTGAAGCGGTGGTTATTAAGAGGGTTAAATTTGCGTCTGTAAGGCATGAGTAGGCGAGTTTTTATGGTAATTTCTAACTACCACTGCTTGCTTTCTAAATACCACGGCAAAGGAAAACATTGTCAGGAAACCAACAAACTAGTTAAGTTGAATACCACACTTCTAAATAGTTGGTAGTAATGAAGAATAACGCAAATGCGTGTGTACTATGTGATGAGAAAATTCGTCAGGATAATTAGAAGTCACAGTAGCACAATTGGTAGTGCACTCACGGCGTTAACGTTAGGGGCGTGGGTTGAAATCCCACTCGTGGCAATTTTTTTATCACATTCTTTAATTTGGATAACAAATCTAGGTGACTATTGTGTAATAATTATTATTATATAGTTGTGACTAAAGTAGACATTTTTTGAGCTACTTCAGAAAGCGTATAAATATGTTGCCTTCTATTCCATCCAAATTTTTTTAAAGATGAACTAATGTTAAGTAACTTTGACTCAAACAGAAGAAGAAGCTATCCCTGTAGAAATGGAAGAAGTATTTGACATCAAGCCTCGCGTCAAGAAGCTGGCGAACCAGTTCAACTTTTGCGAACGAGCCGCTCTCACTTACAACTTTCCGAGACGAGTATGTTATGTTCTACTCTATTCTTCTTTTTCATCATTAGCTCTTTTTAGTCTCCACTGTAGGAGCACGATCTTCTCTGTACTACCAGAGTTATGCTTGGTCGGAGCAGCCAGAGGATTTGGCCTACACTCTCCACGCTGGCCAGACAGTTTGGAGAGGCCTCATTGATGTTTATAAGCTTTGTTTAGCTTGTAATTCCTAAGTCGCCTTATATGACACCACAAGAAGATTTGAAGTGGTCATATTCTACTCTGCCGGATAACGGCACAATTCTTCCTTTCATCTTAATTTAATTCCAACTGAATGCCTTTTTTCAGAGTATTTGTTCAACTGAATTTTAAGCCTAGTTAATTACTTATAAAGGTCAATGCAAACTGTATTTTAAAAACTAACATAGGTCTTTGACACCGTCGGGCAGCGTAGCTTGCAATAAGAAAATATCTGATTCGACGAGCTGTTTTTCTTACATGGGGTTTTCAATGCTGATTATCATTGCTTAACAATACTCAGTTGCTTACTCTACTCGCTATTTGACTGCTTCATTTCCTATAGTCAGTGGAAACACAAACTATTCCGCCACCACGAGCAAACTTTGGGTCTACTGCACTCCAGAGCATCATATTTGACTTCTACCAAGAAGACTACGCCAGGAAGATGAAAGAGAAAGAGGAAGAGAAGCCAAAGCGGGTAATTTGACAATATCTATCCAAATATACGCACCTAATAACATAAATCCACTTAATTCATATTTTTCCACCACCTGATTACATTTTACGAGTCCTTTAGGGATTTACCGCGCATAGTCGACCAAGGTCTAATTGTTAGGAACGAAAACGTTTTTGTCTACGTGCTGTGTACTCTTAACGGTAGCAAATGTAGGGCTTCTTCTTTTTCTTATAATTAAGAGCTGGGCTCTTGTCGGTGGAGTGCTTTCCATGTCTCTCTTCCTTCCGCTAAGTTCTTAACCTCTTTATATGTTTTCACGTTTAATTTTTCTTTTATTTGGTCTATAAATTTCTTTCTGGGTTTTCCTACTCCTCTCTTTCCTTCTATTTTTCCTTCCATTATTGTTTTAAAGAACGCATCGTGGCGTAGTAGATGACCGAACATTTTCCCTCTTCTATTTTCTATAATTTGTATTATTTGTCTTTTCTCTCTCACACCCTAACCTCTCTCTCTCCTTCTCATTTGTAATTTTTTCTGTCAAACTTATTTTTTTCATTCTCCTCCAGCACCACATTTCAAATGCTTCTAATCTATCTCTATCCTTTTTGGTCATCGTCCACGTTTCACATCCATACAAAGCAGTGCTCCATATAAATCTTTTACGTAAACTTTCTTTAATACCAGAACAAAATATATATTTTTTGCTCTGTAATGGTTAGGGCTTAGCTGTAGGCTACTAACGGGGTCCACAGGTGGCGGATAGTGGAACGGCCATCAGATATGATGGTTAGCTGCGAATATAAAAATAAGCAGTCCCCGACCAATCAGCGGCAGGGTTAGCAGGACGTGGTGGGAAGTCCAGTAGGGCGGGCTTACCTAAAAAATGCCATTTAGGTCCAATGACGGCTCTGTGTCATGGCGATTCAATGCCGCCAGTAAATAGGCATTCCTTTGTCACTAGGCAGCAATAGTTACTGTATTGTCAAAAGGCCGAAGATGCGGAATTTGGAATGGTTTCTGTCGAATCAAGTACTGCGGTACGGAAGGCAAATGGGGAAACCACCGTACTATATGCCTAAAATGGAGTCAAAATGGAGAAAAAATGTAGGGGTTAGCTGAGGTAAAACCACCTGAGTCTATTAAATATTTTAGGGTCCAAACACAACTTGACCGCAGAATGGCAGCAGGAAGGCTACTTTGAAAAACTAGGAATGAACGGGCCCTTAAAAGTGTGATTTTTGTTTACTTTATCTTGATAACCTACCCTCATTGGGTTTAAGCCCTTCCTAAACCAAAATCCTAGATCCATCACTTCAGATGACTTCTATTATTTCAATTGAAGAGTTAGTCAAATATGGAAAAATAGGTAGATGTAGGTGACCAATATTTTTAGTCGATTTAGTTATTCATAATTTTGTCGCGTTGGGTGCCAAAACTGAAGTTGCAGCATTGTAAAGTTTCTAAAACTTTTATGTTGCAAATATGTATGTCAGTCACGCGACACAAGCTATAAAACAAACTTTATAACTCACACATATTCCGAACAGCTGCGGAAGAAGGCAGCCAAACATGCAAAGTCAGCTCAGCAGATACACGATGAACATCTGGCGCAGCGGATTCGGGAGGCTTGGGCTATATTGGAGAGACTGGTTAATCAGAACATCTATGATGATATCGGTAAATCAATGTCGCATTCATGAAGTAAATTTAACAGCTAGATAAATACATAAACTAAAACTATTTTAAGGGTAGATTCAGTCAATGATACTGAACAACTATCCCCACAAACATTTACGGAAGTATGAAAAATATTTTTTTCCTTTTCGTAGAAACTCGGATCAGTGATCGGTCTACTTGTAGATACGAATAGACAAAAAATATTTGTTATAATTGGCAGTTTATTCCTAGGGGAGAGATGTTTAGTATCATGGACTGATAAATTCAGCCTTAAAATAGTTTCAGTACCTAACTAATTATTATTAGGCTACAAATGTAAAGTAACGTGGTTAAAACGTAAAGAGTAAATGGCGTAGAGGATCAGAGAGGCTTGGACTTTATTGGAGAGACTGGTTTGGTTAACCAAAACATTTTGGTGATATCGATAAGTAAAAATTCTCTACACAAATTCAGTGTCTTGTATTACATGACGAGCGAGCAACCGGATGGAAAGAAAGTTTGGTCAATCAAAACATCTATAAATAAACTGGAATTATTGGACTACCCTAAGAAAATCTAAATGATAAAGCTCTAATAAATGCTAATTAATTTAAAAATTGAAGCCAAACTCTTGTGTTCAATGTCACGGTGATTTCTCCGGATTTCATCACAAATCATGAACACCCAATGTAATTTAATCTATTACAGCCAGGACTACTGTTTATCCAGACCAGACTTTACTTACTAATGAGCTTTCATAATTTTCTCCTCTCAGCCCAAGATTACCGCTACTGGGACGACCCATCTGATGAGTTCCGCGAGGGCATGGGTTCTTTGCTCCCTCTGTGGAAGTTCCAGTTCGAGCCGATGAGGAGCCATGCGGCCTGCGACATTCAATGGAACCCTCACTACCAAGACCTATTCGCTGTTGGTTATGGCTCTTGTAAGTTTTTTTTAATAACTACTCTACCATCATAAATTCTTTCCCAGTCGTTTGGCTTTCAAACGAGCGGTACATAAATTGTTCCTACTGCAGTCCTAGTCCCGCAGTCATCCTGCCTGATATTATGTTTTTATTAGTATTTATACTATTATATGTATTCTATATTATATATATTGTATGTTATGTATAGATATATATTATACCTAAGTTTTATAGTTTATTCTTGTAATGTATATGTATTTTTGAGTATACATACTTATGTACATAAATATATTTAGTATACTTTTCCACGATCTTTATCACGCCAGCCACACATATTTTCCGCTTGGTCCAATGGTTGACCGGGAGAGAATGCCATATGGCATTAGGTCCGCCACTTTTACATTTTTACTGTGCAATAAAGTTAAAATAAATAAATAAATTTCCATCGTTTCTTCGTGGTTATATTAGTTGGTAGTAAAACTAAAACCAGTACTTAAACCAGTAAAAAATCTATGAGTAAAACGCCCTACGAGTACAATGTCTTCAACGCCCAATGATCACACTAATATTATAAAGGCGAAAGTTTGTGAGTGTGTGTGTGTGTGTGTTTGTTACTTCTTCAAGCACGCGCAAACGGCTAGACCAATTTTGATAAATTTTGGTAGGCAGGACGCTGACACCCTGGATTAACACAAAGGCTTTTTATTTATAAACAGGGGGTTAACACCGCGGGCGCAGCTAATAGGTAAATAATGAATTGCTGAATTTCTTGAAATAGGATATCTATTATGATCTAGCTCCTTTCATTCACTTCGTTGTTTAGCGGTTAGACTAGATAAAAAGCCTACGCAACTTTCTGATAATCTCTTCTAATAAGACGTCGACCTCCGTGACGCTGGTCGGCCAGTCCGTAGATTCTGGATTCCATCCCCAGCCAAGGCAAGTTGGAAAATAACCTTTTTCAAATTGTCTTCCTTTTTGAAACTGCTTCTTGACTGTTTACCTGTAAGTATCTATTTATCATTAAATATAAGTACCTAGTATCGTTGAGTTAGTACTTATCCCATTATTCTTCTTGTAGTTCCTTTCCATTACTGGATGTTGTCCATCAGCTTCCCAAACATTTTTACTATCCATCGCCAAGCGAAATAATTTCTCGACTTTGGTAATTCCGATCCATTCTCTTATGTTCCTTAGCCAAGATTTTATGTGCCTTTAACATGTCCCATATAAGAAGTTAAATAAATCTTACCCTATGGCAATCTGTGAGATTTGTCCTTATATATTCATTTCAGTGGACTTCACCAACCAGCTGAATGAAGGCTGCCTCTGCATGTACAGCATCAAGAACCCGGCGTACCCCGAGTACGCCGTCATCACGGAGTCGCCCGTCATCTGCATGGATGTCTACAAAGAAATACCGTACCTCGTCTGTGTTGGTGAGTGTCAGACTGCTAGATAGACCTATATGACTAGTACTAGTAGATAGCAGGAGTGTTTTTTCTCTCACTTGTACCAATATCCTCTGAAAGAGACTAAAGCCTCTCGTAACAAGTCGATAAAATAATTTAAAAATAAACCTGACTCCGTGATCTTTTTTATTTATTTATGTACACGAAAAATGTATACAGAGAATTCATAAAATAAAAGTTGTACAAAAGCACTACCTACTTATTTTTAGGAGTTTTTTTATATCCTTTTTAATAATACAACGTGGAAGAGACATTATCCGTAATAAATCAAACCACAGACTATACTAGATCACTATAGTACAATGATAATAAAATAACAGACAAAAAATTATTTCGACCTTCCCATACAAATTGTCCAAGCGGCTGCACAATTTCGTACAGAAAGGCAAATTATTTAAAAGAGAGAAAGAGACTATTATTTTAATTTCTTTATACTATAGTCATCTAGTATAGCCCGCGTGGTTCGATTTATTACGGTTATGTCCCTTCCACGTTGCATAATCCCGTCAGTTAGAGATAAATTGGTTAGGTATCTCATCTGACTGAACCGACACCAACCATTACTTGCGTCAACTAGCAAGTACCTAACTAATTAAACAGTACTACAGCGAAATTTCTATTAGTTAGGTAAAAAGTTATAAGTTATTTTATTTGACTTCATGTTTTCAGGACTATATGACGGAAATGTGTGCGTCTACAACGCCCAGTTAACTCTGGAGTCTTCCTATCAGTACAAGTCTGATTCTGTAAACGACAAGCATAGCAGTATAGTTTGGGAGGTAATTCTAAGAGTTGTTAGCTGTTGTTGAAATAAACTGTATTTAAAACCAAGTCTATTTGAGGTAGGCTAGGCATTTTTTCAAAAATTTATTAAAAAACACTTCACTGTCATTTCTCCGTAATATTTATAATGATAGACCAGAACTAAGAACCTAAGGATGGTATTTTTGAGTTAGAAGTAGGTACGAAGATTATGAATCCATTTTTTAAACGTAATCTATCTATCTATACATATAATAAAACAGTAAAAAAGTGTGTCTGTACATTAAATATATTTCCAAAAAAAATATTGGGGGCGATGGAGACATAGTAATATAGTAAGAATTTTAAAAAAAATGTCTGTCTGTTTGTCTGTATGTCTGTTTGTCTGTTTGTACACGCTAATCTCCGGAAATACTGAACGGATTCGAATGAAACTTTTTCTCTCATAAAGTTTAGCTGGACCATTATGGTCCAGCTATATATAAAAATGTCGCCTTAGTAAAAGTTGTTCAGCATGATGAGCATTTTCCAGAAACATAAAGTCCACGCGAACGAAGTCGTGGGCTTCGGCTAGTAAATAATAATAAATATACAGGGACAAATTACACAGATTAAGCTAGCCCCAAAGTAAGTTCGAGACTGTGTTATGGGATACTAACTCAACGATACCATATTTTATAACAAATACATAACATATATAGATGAACATCCAAGACTCAGGACAATTGGAAAAAAGCCATTTTCCAACTTGCCCTGAGAACCTCTGGGTTGTTAACTAGCATGGTGACCACTACGCCACGGAGGTCGTAATTTTTTTTACGACAAGCAACTCCAAATACGATTTCTTCTTTCAGTTGATACTAAGACCATATAGCTATTGCCCGCGTAGTCAAATTTTGAACAACCGCTCGGAAGCCTTACAAAGTCAAAGTCAAAGTCGGAGTCAACTTTCACATTCATAATATGACGTAGAAAATTATTAACCATAGCCAAAAATTTGTTGTCCGTAACCGAAAATTATTGTTAATGGTATTACGGGTCTTACCGCGATTAATATCGTTTTTGCCAGATATTTCGACAAACCTTCTGCCATCTGCCAGCGACCATGACGGCAGAAGGGTCGTCGAAATATCTGTCCGCATAATATCATTGACCGCGAAACACTAAACTCACATACCGAAAAATATTGTATGTTGAATTATTATACAGTATGTTAAAAAATCTTTGTCCGACCCGTTAATGCAAAGATAATTATCTTATACCTTTAAACGAGCAATTCTTGTATATTTATTTATTTATAAATTTCTGTGATCTTGGAAACGACTCTAACGATTTCGCTGAAATTTGGTAAATGGGGGTTTTCGGGGGTCAACAATCGATCTAGATTAGTCTTATGTTTGGGAAAACGCGTGTTATGCACACACGGAGAATATGCGTCCCGCCGGGCGCCATCCGTCTGGTTCAGCGGTCAATGCAGACCGCTAGAAAGAGTGTTACGGGTTCGAATCCCACTCGGAGACTAAGTTTTGTCGTTTTTTATGTTCAAGTTTATATAAAATTCTTTAATTTTTATTGTTTTTAGACAGGTTTTAAAAATTAAGTTATGTTTGAGATGTAACCGAGCAAAGCTCGGTCGCCCAGGTACTGTAATAATTACTAGGTTAAGTTAATGTTGGATAGCTTTTGTAGGTTCAATTTATCGGTTTCTCCCATCCCTGAAATCCCAACCGTTCTAAACTTTTCCAAAATATATGAAGCTGCAGATTTTTTACGATTTCAGGGATGGGAGAAACCGATAAATAGAACCTGCACAAGCTACCCAACATAACCTTAACCGATCGGACAGGGATTTTTTAAAATACTCATATTGTACATTTCTGTATATTGACGCAAAACTTCAGATCCGCTGGGGCCCTCGCCTCATCGACGGTGAAGCGTCCTTCTTCTCGATCTCTGGAGATGGCCGAGTGGTCCAGTGGGCCGTCATGCCCGGGGAACTGCAGGCCACCACAATCATTACTCTATCGTCGAGCGTCCCGCCCATTCCCGGGCCGGACGGCACGATGGTCACTGTTAATAGTAAGTTTGCAAGACTTGTAAGTTTTTAGATTAGTTCTTATCATCATCAGGTCTCTCTGTCTACACTGCAGAAGCACGACCCTCTCTGTACTACCACAACCATACTTGGCCTAAGCAACCAGAGAACTTAGTTCTTATGTTTGTTTAATCTCGTATGTGGAACTAGCCGTGCCTGTGGGCTTCGCTCCCCGTGGAAATTTAGGGATAAAACTATCCTATCCTTCGCTGGGTATCAAACTATATCCATATAAAATTTAATCTAAATAGGTTCAGTGGTTGAAGTGTTAACAAATGAACTAACGAACAAATATACAAACTCACTTTCGCATTTATAAATGCGAAAGTGAGTTTGTATATTAGTAAGGAAGTAAGGATTTACCAACACTGTTGTCAGATTTTTTACATTAAAATACTACTCGCCTTCCAAAGTAAGGAGGTCGAGAATTTTTTATGCCTCTTTCGCCCTTCCAAGTGCGGACCACGCTTAGAGTCACTTAACTTGCAAAAGCGCTAGTGATGCGAACTCCCACTGGACCACCGAGATCCTCAAAAAAGTTCAATTTGTGGTCTTTATTCTTCCTCTATACAGAGAGACACAAAGTGCCCCGACTCTGTTTACTACCACAGTCATTATATAAATTTCTAAGGGTTCATTTTGCGCGATATATTTGAAGATACACGGTATTTTACTCAATTTTTTAATTATTCATATCAATAAGTAACATAATTTGAAACCGAAAACAAAATGATTTTTTTAATCTGCCCAAAAATAAGTACATAAGTTTAGTAAGTTATCAGCTTTTAAAATCTGATGGAAGGGGAAACTCAAGTAACAGAAAGAGGCGTGAGCACTCTTGACGTCACGCTATGGTCTCGTACGTTACGTACGATAGTGACTCTTATATTTGAAGTGTAAATACTACGCGAATTCTGTTGCTATTTTCAAAAAAAAAACTTCGCAGTGGTATTTTTATTTTACATAAAATATTGACCAAAAACATTCACAGTTAAATATTCTAGAGGTTTGAAGGTTTATGATTTGTTTGTAGCTACTCTATGCTCTCTCTATTTCGTCCAGGCTGTGGTAGCTGCATCTGTTTCCACCCCGAGAAACCGGAAATCTTCATGGTCGGCACTGAGGATGGCATGATTCACACCTGCTCTCTGAAGTACAACCGAAACTACGTGCGCTCAGTGCAGGGGCACCACATGCCTGTCTACAGGATCCACTACAACTTGTACAATAACAGCATTTACGCCTCGTGCTCTGGAGATTGGAGGGTCAAGATTTGGGAGGATGGACGAGAGTAAGTAGTAGATTTTGGGGGTGGGCTAAGGGGTTCAAGCTTCCTCCAAAATCATTTGAGTCCGTCCCTCAGAAGTCCGTCCTTGAAAAATGGTAGGGTCTGCTGAACATAGGCTTTAGGAACGATCTAGAGCAGTCGGCGTCCAACGCTTTTCAGACCTCGGTCAGGTCGTCAGATCACCTTGTGTGTTTATGTCATTGTAGTGTAAATCAAACAAATTACTTACACGTTTACTAAATGTAAAACCTATGCGTCCCAGCGTTCTCACAAAAAAAACTAAAAAAAGAAAAATATAGGTAAGTACTAAATATGATTAGAGCTAGAGAAAAGAAATGTAGAGTTAATTCGTTATTTTTATCTAACTATCCAGAAATAAGTAATGAATTAACTCTAAATTTCTCCTTATTATGGCCTACTTTGTTTTGATATGATAAGAAATGGTGTTATGATTGCAGTGAACCACTTTTCATGTTCGAGCTCGGATCGCCCGTCGGGGACGTGAAGTGGGCGCCTTATTCTAGCACGGTGTTTGCCGCCTGCACCGCCGATGGGAAGGTTACGATCGTGTCTTTTTTTTCTAATATACACGCTGACTTTTCATTGGTTTTGGAAAAAAAATCGTATAGTAAATAAATTCCTCTATCCATATACGTAATCCAAATTTCTGTAGGTATATCATAAGATAAAAAAGTTGCTTAAATGATTTTCGATCGAGACCACGTAGTTTAGTTATGCCGGCCAAAACAGCTGCGTGGATGTCGATGACCTCCGCCGCCGGGTGGTGTTCTACTTTCCTGAGTCAAAAATATATTTTTTGGTATGTAACACAAAATAATGTCACTTGTCATTGATTATATCTATTTGAACATTACTTCCAAGGGCCTGACACGTTTTGTTAGAGCTAGTCTTATTGCGACTTCTAAAAGAAGTTGTCCTTATCACTGACCGAACATTTGTTCATGGTCGCGTTGACTGCACCCTTCAAATTTCATATAATAATTCAAGTTGTACGTGACGAACCGTACACTGGTTGCGCTGGTGTCGAACCTACGTACTTTCGGACTGTAGGACCCACACGTTGGTCTCTCTCCTATATATATGTGCGGGCGCTGTCTGTCTCTGTGCGCTGTGACACGACGCGGTTGATCGCGGGGGCTCAAGCCGTACCACTTTGACACAGATAATCGTAAGAAACGGGATGTCAAAAGAAACGAAAT
The DNA here is from genome assembly GCA_963555685.1 of Acrobasis consociella. Classification (NCBI taxonomy): domain Eukaryota; kingdom Metazoa; phylum Arthropoda; class Insecta; order Lepidoptera; family Pyralidae; genus Acrobasis; species Acrobasis consociella. Next base: position 6,638,427 of record OY743122.1, on the reverse strand, counting down.
AAAACACGATGTTATCGTGAATATACCCAGCGGTACGGCGAGCGTGGACGAAACGAACGTACGGGCGGACAGAGTGGCGTTCTATTTCCTGTATTTCCACTGTGTCTTGCTGTTTCTTCATAACCCGTTGTCCGATCTTGAAGTGCTGAAGTCGAGCAGGCCAGTGCGGAACGCCGATATGGCCGTATATATATCCTATAATTTTCTGTATCGATCTATTGCGATACCGCCTATTGAACGCGCCAATAAGAAGCTGCGGTGTGCTTCCCCCCGCGCGCGCCCCTCTGTCCGTGTATCGTTCACGCTCTCTGTACATAGGCTTTTATTTCTATAAATTGCTATAAACTATATAAATTCCTTATCTATTACATAAGTTATTACAATTCTAGCAAGTTACATAATAATATTCTAATAAGAAATAGGAACTATAAACCTATGACTATGTATTTGTAACGAAAACCTATTTTCTTATCAGAGTTTCCTATATCTGTTATCGGATCTATTACCTATCTAGGCTATCTAGTTATCTGGGGAATAAAAAGACAAGAGAAAAATCTATTTATTTACAATGATTACAACATAAGTGTATCTACTATTACCTATTTATACACCTATTTGCCTATGTATTACTATTGACTTACTAACTAAGGGAGAATAAAACCACTATAAAAATATATTTTAATTGCGACCTATTACACCTATGTACAAACTATAAGCTATATACTATTTCTATGTTGCTGTATGTCGGCTGTCCCGTACATCCTCCCGCCGTGCGTCGTCCGCCAGGTCGTCGCATTCTTGATTTTCCTGGAGGGCAGCCGACGCCGTAGGCAGGATCACCAGCTTCTTCGTGGGTCGCCGCAGGATTCCGCCCTTGGTCCTCACGTCGACTGCTCTGGTGACTCCATCCGGTCCGGGGTGTGTGGCGATGACGATACCACGCGGCCATGTGTTGCGTGGCAGCGTCCCATCGGCGACTAGGACGACGTCGCCGGCTCGGATTGCGGGGCCCTTAGCGTGGGGCTCCCGCCTGTGTTGCAAGTCAGGCAGGTACTCGCGCAGCCATCTTGCCCAAAATAGGTCGGCAAGACGTTGTGAGGCGCGCCAGTGGGGGCGCCCGATGAGGTCGCTGTCGTCGAAGGTGCCGGGGCTCGGAGTTCGCGCTGAACCACCCAGGAGGAAGTGGTTTGGGGTGATGGCCTCGGGATCTTCAGGGTTGACCGAGACGTGTGTGAGTGGCCGACTGTTGACTGTATATTCGGCCTCGGCGAGAAGCGTGACGAGCGTCTCTTCTGAGGGATGACGCTCGTGCAGGACGGTGTTTAGCGCTGTCTTTACGCTACGGACGAGTCGCTCCCATGCACCCCCCATGAAGGGAGATCCGGGGGGTATGAACCTCCAGCTGATTGACCTCTTGTTAGCCTCTTCTTCTGTTGCCTTGGCTGCTTCGCGGAGTTCTGATGCTGTACCTCGGAGATTGGTACCGTTGTCTGACCACATTTCTGTAGGGCATCCTCTTCTTGCTATGAACCTTCGGAAGGCCAGTACTGCGGAATCTGTGCTTAGCGATGCGGCGACTTCTAAGTGTACGGCGCGCGTTGTTAGGCATGTAAACAACGCCACGTAGCGCTTCTGTGTGCTTCGCCCGACTGTGACTGTATATGGCCCGAAGTAGTCCCATCCAGAGTAGGTGAAGGGTCGTCTGTGATGCGCGAGTTGACAATGTGGTAGGTCACCGGTGGGTGGGGATGGCGGCGTAGCTCTTCTTATACGACACGGTATGCAGCTATGAATGATAGCCCGCGCTGTCGGTCGCAGGCGTAAAATCCAATATTTCTGTCGACACTCGTTGATTGTTGTTTCTACGCCGGCGTGATGTAATTTTCTATGTACATATTCTATGTAGAGTCGCGTAGCATAATTATCCCCGTCCAAAACCGCCGGTCTCTTCATACTATCTTCCACATTGATAACAGCGGCTATTCTTGATCTTATCGTTATCACTCCGTTGACAAGTTCGACCGCTAGGGGGCGCAGTCGGCTGTTGTTGCTTGTTTCCTTCCCACCTACGAGTGCTGTAATTTCGCTCGCGAAACTTTCTTGCTGGCTCGCTCGTACTATTAATTCTTCGGCGGCACGTAGTGTTGTGGCGGGGATCTGTATGTACTGTCGCTGTTGATTTTCACTATTCTGTACTGCGATTTTCTTTTGCGAGTTGCGTTTTTCGATGTTGCGCCACGTCGGATCCTTTTCTGTGTTTTTTCGCGTGCGCTTGTAATGCACGGATTCTGTCTTCTTTTTTCTCGTTAGATCGACGAACTGTAGAACCCGCGCAGTGGAGCGTAGGTACCGCTCCCACCGGGAAAATCTGTGGACGTCTGGAGTGCATTCCCGTAGGGCGGCCGATGACTTCTGTACTGTGACGTGACACGTTTTTTCTTCCCCTGTTTTTTCTATAGGCGCAGGGCTGTCGGACGGCCACGTAGACGGTTCTTGGCGTAGCAACTCGGGATCTGGCGCGCGCTCGGCATAACCACTCGTGTTGAGCGCGTCCGTTTGTTCTTCGTACTTCATGTCGCGTTGGGGGTCCCTGTCGATTTTTCTTTCTGTATATAACGATCTTCTATAGGCGTTGTTGTAATTGTTCGGCATTACAACGTCTGTTGACTTCCAAAGCAGCGCTGTTTCGTAGTGCCCGTCGTCTCGTTGCTGTGTGTTTTCTTCTAACATGACGAGTGCTCGCTGTTCGGGGTCGCTGCGTGGTTGTCTCGGTGCTATGGTGAGGGACTCCAACGCGAAGTGATTTTTCAGCTGTTCGTCCATTCTGTTGTCGACGTTGATTTCTTCTGTGTTTCTCGGCTCGACGATGTGGTTGATAAAGTGTACGCGCTGTCCTAGTGTACGCGTGTGCGCGCCGTGTAGGACCCATCCCAGTGACGTAAGCGATGCCACCGGCTGATCGCGTCGACCTTTTCGTACTTCTGTGGCGAGTAACAAGTGCCAGTTGTCTTGCCCAATGAGTAGCTTCGGCGTCGCAGCTTGATACTTGAGGTCGTTGGCGATATCTGTGAGGTAATCGCAGCCGGCTATGTCCTTGTCGGTGACGCGTTGCGGCGATAGATGCAGGCCGTTGAGCGTGCGTGCTTGCATTCTGTGACTGTTGCTAGCACCGTGGATGGTGAATGATACACGTCGTGACTGCGTAGCGTCCACTTGTGTCTTCCCGATGGCTTCTATATGCAGAGGGTCGAGCGGTCCTCTTGCGCCAATCTTCTGTGCTATTTGTTCGTCGAGCAGAGATATTGTCGAACCGTCGTCCAACAGAGCGTAGGTTGAAATTTCGCCTTTCGGGCCGCTGAGACGAACCGGAACTATTTTCAGGAAGGCGTGCGCGCACTTCCTCGATGACCACGTAGAGGCGACAACTTCACTGGGTTCTTCTTTCTTCTTTTCGAAGTGAAGTAAGCTATGATGAGTGCGGGTGCACCCGTCGACGTCACAGGATTTCTTCTCGCACGTGTGACCTCGGTGGCGGTAGGTGAGGCAGCGGAAACACAATCTTTTTGATTTTGCGATGTTCCACCTTCCGTTCGGATCCGCTTCTATTAACTGTTGACACGCGGAGGGATGGTGGCCGGGTTTGACGCAGACCGCACACTCCTTTTTCTGTGTAGGTTTCGGCGGCTCCGTCGCGGTGAATGTTTTCTGTTGACGCTCCCGCCGCTGTTGTGTCTGCCTCGTATCTGTGTGTGCAGGTATCGCCTCAGGTAGAGCATGTCGGCCGCATCTGTCTGCCTCGCGCTGTAGGAATCGCGATAGCTTGACTAAATCCGCTTCATCTTCACTCTGTTCCGCTTCGAAGTCGTACCAGCGGTATTTCAGCGTCGTAGGAAGCTTGTCGACTATCTTCGTTGTGACTTCCGGGTTATACACGTAGTAAATCTTGCCGAGAGCTTGAAGCGCGGTTACGATGTTGACCACTCGAGTAGCGAAGATACAGATGTCCTTAGGCGTGTCGTTGGGGCGCGGCAGTGAACGCAGGCGCTCCAACTCGGAGATTGCTATGGCGTCTGGACGACCAAAACGGGACTCGAGCGTCTTCATGATAACATCGGGTCTTCCTGTGTGTATGAGTAGCGTCTCGACGGCTTCTTTGGCTTTCCCACGTACGCTGCGACGAAGGCGGGCCATGTTGTCGATATCAGAGTAATGCGGAGCTGTTTCTTGATATGCGGCACGGAACGATAACCACTCTTGATATGATCCGTAGTACGGAGGCAATTCTTGCACGTGACGGGATCCCGATCGCGCGGCGAGGGCGAATGCATTCGCGAGCTCGGTGATATCGATGGTTTGAGGCTGGCGAACGGCTACTGTAGTGTTTTCTCCCGCCGGTGGCGGAACGGGCATCGGAGGGGCGCGCGGGGTCTGTGGGGGTGCCGCGCGCTGAACTGTAGGCTGCAACACTGGCTGTACGATGACGGGCGGCGCGACTGTGGCTTGAGCTGTTGGCGCCGTGACGTCTTGATGCGTTGCAGGCGACGGGTTGTGAGCTTGATCTGTGATGGCAAGCTGCGGTTGACTGGTGTCCAGCCAGTCGGTGACTCGACGCGCCGTTTCTTGTTCACTGACAAGTGTGTCGTCATCTTCTGTGTCTGTTTCCTCTTCTAGGGCGGCGACGCGGGCGGCGGCGAGTTCGACCTGTAGGCGCAGTAGCTCCTCCCTAGCCTTGTTGAGACGAAGTGACTTCTTGCTCTTCTGGCTGCTTCGACGATGAGACGGGCGAGGAGAGGCTACGCGTTCTGTGGGTTGCGAGAGAGCGGTTCCCGCGGCGACGACGGAGGCGGAGGGGCGCGGCGGGGCTTCTCTCACGGCGGTGCTGTGTGACTGTGACGACTTCGCTTCTGTAGCTGTAGTTCCGTGAGACCAAGTGTGGGTTTCTTCTGTAGTCGTGGTGCCGTGCGACGACGACGCTATTATCTCCGACGATAGCTCGGAGTCTCGTGGCGGCGACACGGCGGATGCTGTAGCGACGGCAGGTTGTTCCGATGACGGCTGTACGGGCGCGGCAGCCTCTGGCGCTGCCCTCGGTGTGCGCTCGCCCCGACCGGACCTCGACCTGGTGACTGGCATCTTCTATTTTCCACGACGCGACGGCTGTACGTAGATCCCACGCTATCTTCTATCCGGCTCCGAAGGACCAGCAATGTACGTGACGAACCGTACACTGGTTGCGCTGGTGTCGAACCTACGTACTTTCGGACTGTAGGACCCACACGTTGGTCTCTCTCCTATATATATGTGCGGGCGCTGTCTGTCTCTGTGCGCTGTGACACGACGCGGTTGATCGCGGGGGCTCAAGCCGTACCACTTTGACACAGATAATCGTAAGAAACGGGATGTCAAAAGAAACGAAATAAAACACGATGTTATCGTGAATATACCCAGCGGTACGGCGAGCGTGGACGAAACGAACGTACGGGCGGACAGAGTGGCGTTCTATTTCCTGTATTTCCACTGTGTCTTGCTGTTTCTTCATAACCCGTTGTCCGATCTTGAAGTGCTGAAGTCGAGCAGGCCAGTGCGGAACTTTTTTTTTTTTTTTTTTTTTTTTTTTTTTTTTTTTTTTTTTTTTGAATTGTCAGACATAGGTTGCCTCAGACGGCATTTCCTACTCCACCGGGCAAGGTTTGAGGAGCGAGCCAGAGGCCCGGCTTCCTATATTTATAAACTACTAGCAGCAGCACAAAGGGTTCCCAAGAGGGAAACCTCGGCTTTGGGCGCGCTAGGGATTTTAGCAAATTTGGGGTGCAGCAACACCCATGTTTTGCCGGAAGGGCCGAAGCTACGGTTGCCAGAAGGGCCTACTTAGGACGCAAATCGTCCAGGTGCCGCCGGGCGGTACCTAGTGAACGAGCTAATGTTTCTACGCCTACGCATTCGATTACGGCGAATGCGGGGGGGTCGGATCGCGTGGTTACTCTGGCTACTCGGAGCTGCAGAGAGGTCGAATCGGGCCAAGTCAGCCATAATCCGGTCGTCGGGATCAGAGAGAACATGCCTCGGACGCCTACCGGTGAGTCTACGAGGGTTGTGTTCCGGGGTGTAGTTAGCTGCCTCTCTAACTAATCGGTTTGGATGGTTGACGGCTTTATCAAAGTAGCGAGCTGAAGCTTCTTTCATAAAGTGCATCATGGAGGGGAGTTCTAAATCGCGATGGAGATCACTATTCCGAGCTACGAATGGTGCATTGGTAGCTCTGCGAATAAATCGGTTCTGGACCCTTTGGAGCCTAAGCATGTGGGTTGGGGCAGCGTGCGCGAAAGCCACGCTGGCATAGGTCAGAACAGGGCGGATGCAAAGTTTGAAAAGAGTTAACTTGTTGCCAAGAGAAAACTTTTCATTGCGTATCATGGGGTTGAGGCGGCTCAAATAGAAGTATGCAGTATTGCATACCTTTTTGATGTGATGACCGAAGGTCATGCCGCTGTCGAAGGTGACGCCCAGATATTTGGCCGTACGTGACCAAGGGATCGGTTTGCCGTATAGCGTGATTTGCCTGATGGGCTTGGGTCTGTGCTGGGAGTTGTTCTGTGAACGTGACGCACCTCTCGGATCCTTCGTAAAGTAAACTGCGTTACTTTTCTCCGGATTCACCTCGATACGCCATTTCCTGAACCACTCTCCTAGTGCGTTGACGGCGCACTGGAGTCGGTGACCTATCGTTTGTACGTTCATGGCAGAGCAGTAGAGGGCTGTGTCGTCGGCGAAAAGGGCCAACTCAACACCTTTGGTACGCGGTACATCACTAGTGTATAGTGAGTATAGTAGGGGAGAGAGAACGGAGCCTTGCGGAACTCCGGCTCTTATAGGGCGGGGCCGTGAGAGGCATCCCTCGTATCGGTAGCGAAATGTACGATTCGACAGGAAGTTTCGAACGATGTGTACGAAACTGTCTGGCAGTCCCATGTTCGCGAGCTTGTATAACAAGCCTGCGTGCCAGACTTTGTCGAATGCTTTTGCAACGTCAAAGAAGAGAGCCCCCGTGCGGCGGCCCCATCGTCTGAGTTTTAGGACGTGCTCCGTGAAGCGGTGCACTTGATGGACGGACGAGTGTTCAGCGCGAAAACCAAACTGCTCGTCGGGGATGAGTGGTCTCTGGGATAACTGAAGGTATTCCCTGAGTCGTATGGCTATAATCCTTTCGTATATTTTCCCCATGCAGCTCAGAAGGCTGATAGGTCGATATGCTGTCGGATTCTTCAGGTCTTTACCTGGTTTTGGTATGCCTATGACTGTCGCATGTTTCCAGGCGTCTGGAAACGTGCAGTTTGCGAGGCAGGCATTAAAGATACTGACAAGGAGGAGGAGGAGGGTCTGTGGGAGGCGTTTGAGAACGCCGGTGGATATCCCGTCAGCACCGGGTGCTTTTCGGGGTTTGAGGGACTTGATGATCGATTGAACTTCTTCAACCGTTGTCGGTGCAAGGGGGATCTCAGGAGGAACCGTGGCAGTCGCGGCGAGCCGCTCTACGTATGATTCAACCTCTTGGAGATGAACGGGGTCTACTGGCTCACGACTAGGAGAGCATTGGCTCTCCAGGCTGTCTGCAAGGCATTCAGCTTTTTCGTCATCATCAAAGGCGATGGAGCCGTCTTCTCTATTAAGAGGAGGAGTAGAGGAGATTTGGTCTGTCTTGAGGGATCTCGCCACACGCCAATAGGCGGTGTGTGACGGAGTGATTTCCGAGAGGAGAGCGCCCCAGCGTTCGTCCCTGAGTTCCGCTATGCGTTCTCTAACTCGCCGTTGGAGATAGCGCATATTGGAACGGGCCTCATCAGTTGGGTAAAGGTCATGTAGTCTGGCTGCGGCTCTCTTTTCTGTCATCAGCCGTCGCATATCCTCGGGCAGTTCGAATCTATGAGTAGGATCCATAGATGGGACCTGCCGAGAGCAGTCTTTTACGGCTGCTTGCAGATGGCTGGTGAGAGATGAGATAGCCGAGTCTGTCTCGTTAGTGGAGGTTATTCTATCGGGGATGGAGTCTAAGTGCGGTGTGGATTGGTCGAGAACCCTTGCGAGTTTCTTCCAATCTGTCACCGTTTTCGTATGGATGATACGTCCGTTGTCTGTCGGTCCTAGTTGGAGTACTACTGGTCGGTGATCAGAGTCTATGTCCGGGTGAACTTCTACTGAACACACCTGAAGGGTGATATTCTTTAATAGAGCAATGTCAAGAACGCTGGGGTTACCTATACCATTGAGGGGGTATCGGGTAGGCGCCAAGGTGGCTACAACGTCAAAGTCTAGCTCGTCTGTGAAACGTTCTAGCCTCTTTCCGTTGGGCGAGTTAGTCACGGAGTGCCATCTGGTGGATTTGCTATTGAAATCTCCCGCCAAAATGGTGGAATTTCCTAGAGCAAAGAGGACTTCTAAGTCAGAGCGTAATAGCTCTTTGCCACTTGGCAAGTATATGGAGGCAATATTGATCGGCGAGTGACCGGTCATTGCGATGCGCAGGAGGGAGCATTCGATGTTCTCGAGGGATGGGGGGTCTAGTTGGACGCAGTGCAGGGACCGTTTGTAGAAGATTAACGTTCCGCCCTTTTCGGTGTTTAATCTGTCGTTCCGGATTAGGTTGTAGTTTGCAATACGCGGGTTGCGGTTGTGGGGTTTGAGAAAGGTCTCTTGGGCCAGGAAAATGTCTACTTGGTGATCAACCAAAAATTGGGTGATCAGTAGTTTCTTTTCCCAGAAGGCCCCATTGGTGTTGTAGTACGCTAGGGTTAACGAACGCGGTTTATTTCTCTGATTGAGACTACCCATAATTAAGGCTGACTTGGCTTGGCCGCCGCCGCGACGGCCTTGACGTGCTCTATTTCAGAGCGGTATTTGAGTAGAGTGCGGATTATCGCCAATCCGTCATCTCCCGCCTGAATGATTGCGTGGCCCATCTCGGCCAGTTTGTCGAGATCCACCGATTGGATCGCTTGTACCGCAATTGCGATGGCTTGGTCGTCGCTTACTCCGGAGATCCTTTTAGCGCCAACTGTGGGCGCAGGCCGGGTTTCCGGGGAAGCGATGTCCGCCGATCGTTGCGGTAGGTTTGCCCAAGTGCTCACTGAAGGTGAGGGAACTAGGGGCTGCCGCTGTGAGGGAGTTGGGCGAGAGGCTGAAGGCCTCTGCCTTAGGGATGGGAAGTCAGCTTCGTTGCTGAGCGAGGGAGGAAGTTGGGAGGCCGCCCGGGCGGTCTGGCTACGCGTCACAGGGCCGCGTGCCGCTGAAGGTAGAGGGCGCTTGGCGGCCAGCGGGGCTTTTGGACAACCCCGCCAGTTGGCGGGATGATCCAAGCCCCCGCATAGCACGCAAGCGGGCAGTCCCTCGGACTCTCGGGTCCTTTCGCAGTCCCTGGTGTGGTGGTCACCCAGGCACTTCACGCATCGCGCGCGGGCGTGGCAGTTACGGGCAGAGTGCCCGTAGTACTGACAGTTGTGACACTGTCCTACTCCCCTACGCTTGTGAGGGGGTTCTACTTTAAAATCGGTCAGACCGGCGACCGACTTTATCTTGAAAATGGCTTTTCCGGCCTGTGACTTGTCCAAGATGACAAGCACCATCGGGAGCGGGGCCTTTTCCCTGCCTCTGTACATACGATGTACTTCCCTAACGGGGAGGTTTTCGGCCTCCAAGGTCTCCTTAACGAAGTCTACGGAGACTTCCTTTGGTATTGGTCGTATTACTACGCGAAGTAGTTTGTCTTCCTCTAAGGAGAAGGAATGCCAGGGTATGGCACGACTGTTGAGCACAGATGTGACTGATCTGTAGTCGTCTGTGGTTTGGAGGGTGATGGTGACCCCCAGTTCGCTCTTTTGGGCTCGAACGTAGTTAATTTTCCGTTCTGCCAGAGTTTTGGAGAGAGGCTCCCATTGAGCCGCATCTCTGACGATGATCGGCGGGGGCCTCTTTTTGCCGGCGGCCGTTTTGGCCGCGGAGGGTGGCGCCCTTTTGACGGGAGCGCCATCGGCTTTCTTGGCGGCCTTCGGGGGTGGGAGCTCCTTACTACCCGAGGCCTTCGACTTGCGTTGCCGCTTTCCTCCGCTGACGGGCACGAAGTCCTCGTCTTCGGAGGTAAGCGGCTGCTCCTCTCGAGCCTGTGGGGTTTTAAGGGGTGTCTTCCCCGGGGTGGCCTTTTTCTTGGGCTTAGATTTCGACTTATTCGAGGTGGAGGGAGTGGGATCCGTATCCATTGCGGTCAAGGCCGCGGAGCTGCTGGGTTCCCTGTCATCGAAATCGAGGGGCTCTAGGCCATTCTCGAATTCGTCTAGCTCCTCAAGGGGGAGGGGCTGGAAGCGGTTGTTTAAGCCGGTCGCGGTCGGGGGCGGGCTGGGGGATGCCGGGTTGCCATACCCCGGTACTACATAATATAGGGGAGGACGCGTAACGTGCGGAGATTCCGGACGTTCGCCGCTTTGGCGGGCCTTCCAGTCGTCAAAGCACTTCTGGAAGTCCTCAGATTGGCGAAACTGCGCGAGTAGTTCCGCATCGGTCTCGGGTGGTGCCATCTTAGGGCAGAATTTCACGAAGCAGGGTGACGGGGGGGGGACCCCGCCCGAGGGGTTCACTCGGGCGGTAAGTGGCGAGGTTCCTAACTCTCTCCTTCGGGCGGAGAGATGTGTGCCTACGGCCCTACTACGTGATGTGTGTGGCTCTTCCGGTGAGCGGTCTACTGCCAACCTTGTTTGGGCTAGTAGGGGTGTACCTAACACTTAACTACCTAACCGATACCCGGGGTTGGCGAGGGTAGCCCCCAAGGCCAGTGGTCCCGGGCCCAGCCTAGTATCTTGCCGTTGCCCTGAAGGGGCAAAGGCTAGTGCCAGGGTCCGCACTACGCCGGCCGAGCAACCCGTATTGGCGTAGAACACCTCAACACGATTACTCCTCCGACGGCCTCCGCTGAAAGTGAGGTCTTTCTCCGCACTCAAACGTGCGGGCAAACCCGATGATAATCGAATCCCAGAAACAGGAAGCACGACCCGCCGCCCCGAAAGGGGCTTGCGTCCGTGGGCGACTTTCTTGGCGCACCGACCTACTCGGTACAGTCGGTTGATCGGCGCGTCAATCAGCCGGAGCGCTACAGCGCTTTCCCGCCCTGGAATAAGTCCCGTGAAGGGCAGGTATTCCGTTCCCCGAGAGCCTCTGTTGTGAGCCAAGCAAGCTTGAGTCCCAACAGCTGCCGATAGCGCACTGAGCGTCGTATCAGATTTTCCCGTCCTCTATTGTCAGTGACGTGGTGTTACTGCCAATAGCAGACTGGAACTCCAACAGCGACGAACAGCAATACCGGATAGACTTTCCAAGCTTAGGAACGTGCCGCGACAACACGTCCGTCCGCTCCGACAGTCAACCCCAGTATGCCAGTGCGGAACGCCGATATGGCCGTATATATATCCTATAATTTTCTGTATCGATCTATTGCGATACCGCCTATTGAACGCGCCAATAAGAAGCTGCGGTGTGCTTCCCCCCGCGCGCGCCCCTCTGTCCGTGTATCGTTCACGCTCTCTGTACATAGGCTTTTATTTCTATAAATTGCTATAAACTATATAAATTCCTTATCTATTACATAAGTTATTACAATTCTAGCAAGTTACATAATAATATTCTAATAAGAAATAGGAACTATAAACCTATGACTATGTATTTGTAACGAAAACCTATTTTCTTATCAGAGTTTCCTATATCTGTTATCGGATCTATTACCTATCTAGGCTATCTAGTTATCTGGGGAATAAAAAGACAAGAGAAAAATCTATTTATTTACAATGATTACAACATAAGTGTATCTACTATTACCTATTTATACACCTATTTGCCTATGTATTACTATTGACTTACTAACTAAGGGAGAATAAAACCACTATAAAAATATATTTTAATTGCGACCTATTACACCTATGTACAAACTATAAGCTATATACTATTTCTATGTTGCTGTATGTCGGCTGTCCCGTACACAAGTGTTCCTATAAAAAAAATTATACGTATACGTAGGTCTTTCTCTTACCCCCGCCCGAGCTTGATGGCAAATCTACAATACTTGTATATTCTAAATCTTTGATTTTCAACGTGATTTTAGATTAATTATAACAACAAGAAATATCTGCTATGACGACTTCTGCCTGTATTTCATACTTACAAACCCAATAAAAAATGTTTGTTTCAAAACAAAAATGTTTGTTTCTAAACGTCAACGTTTAGAAAAAAAATCTGATTTGACTTGTTGTCATCTAGCAGATTTTATTATTCACATTAACTACATGTAAAAGTAAACTCTAGGACCACTGGGGTCATTCAGTAATAACAAATATATGTAGAGGCATTTACTTACTTGCTTGAAAATTTTAATATGATAAAAAATTGGTCCAGGTTTACGTTTACGACCTAAACGTGAACAAGTACCGGCCGATCTGCGTGCAGGCGGTCGTTTCCAAGAAGACCAAGAAACTCACACGACTTGACTTCAACTCGCGTCTGCCTGTGATTGTGACCGGCGACACCAAGTAAGGCAACTCTTTTATCAAGAGCTTTAATAGATTCTTCTTAGCCTTTCGACGGTACTGTTTAACCACCGACAAAAAGAGGGTGTTATAAGTTAGATGCTAAAGTCTGCCTGTCTGTGTGTCTTGTCTGTGGCATCATATGTCTCAAATGGATGGACCGATTTCATATCGAGAGTTATAATAGCTTCTTCTTAGCCTATCGATGGTACTGTTTAACCACCGACGAAGAGGGGTGTCGTAAGTTTGATGCTAGTCTGTCTGTCTGTGTGTCTTATCTGTGGCATCGTAGCTCTCGTACGGATGGACCGATTTCAATCCGGTTTTTTACGTGGAAGCAAGTTCGCTTGTGGTGGCTCTTAGCAATATGAAAATCGGTTCAACCGTTTAAAAGTTATTGGGAATTAAAAATACTTGAATGACGGGGTTTTTGTGATTGCCTGGCAAATAAAATGGTGCTACAGATATCAATTGGAATATGTTGTACCGCTTCTCATTACTAGATGGCGTTCTTTAAAGTCGAGAGTATTTTCAATTTTCCTGGCAAATTAAATTATGTTGTGAGTTATATTTGGTTGAAGGCATTACTTGGACAGACAACATTGACGAGCCGTTGGCACTTGTTGGAGAAAAACGCAAAAGCGACAAACTAATTATAGGAGAGGAAAAATTTACTGTGTCTGCTTAGAGCCGCAAAACCCAAAGTGCTTTGTCTGCCCCGTTAGGGATAAAGACGTGATAGTATGTATCTATGTATAAGAGGGGAAATGTTAGGGCACCTTTTAGACATGATGAGTATTTAAAAGTAATATTGGAGGGCAAAATAGAAGGAGAGGCAAAGGAAGACCTAGAGATAGTTAGATAATTAGAAAGTGCGCCATCATTTATGAAGAGAATCCGTTGTCAGATTTTTCGAGCTGCCTAAGCGCGGCCGCATACCATCAGAATTTTCTAACAGAAAAATTCTAACGCTCGCCGGAAGGAACTCCGTGCATATATTTTGTATTACCTCCCGCACACTGTTAGAAAAATTCTAACGGCCCGTCCGTTTCTGATCACCGTTGCCGGACGTAAGAATTTTTCTGACAGAAATTGCGGAAGGCGTGTTTACCATACATTTTGTACTAGGCCCCGCACACTATCAGTTTCGCATCAGTTCAGGCCTTAGGTTCAGGCACGCCACCGCACGGAGCACACGTGTTAGTCATAGGCATGAGGAATGGAAAAATATTTTTGGTCTATCGGTTAGATTATTAAAAAATATTGGACGCGATTTTTTCTTTTCTCTGAGAAACCAAAAATGACAAAGATACAGCGCATATAAATTTCGCGTGACGTTACGGCTGGGTACGATTTTTACTTAAGTGTGACGTCGCAAACCCCAACTCCGGAACTTTGACACTTCGTGTCTTTGTGAATTTTTACTTTTTTGGTAAACTGAAAAATTCGGGTCCATTATTTTTTGATAATCTAAAAGACGGACTTATTAAAATCATACTTTTCGGACCCTGTCGTCATCAATATTGTTTTATGCTTATTATTGTTTAGGTTCCTACGTTCTCGACGCAAAATGAGTACGATTCAAGATTTGATCGCCGAAGTTGAGAAATATACCTTTTTGTGGAATCTCGACAAAGAAAATTATCAAAATAAAATACAGAGGGATTTAGCGTGGGAGCAAATATGCCAAATAATTAATTATATTCATAATTGCTATTTTGCAATCTTGTCGTATTAAGAGGGTGAACCCAATATCGACGGCTTAGCTTTCTTTTTTATTAAAACAAAAAAAAACGTGCTAAGAACAATAACGTATCTTCTTCTATATTGGTAATAATAATTAATGTACGTATATAAGTACAGATGAAATACGACTGGGCTAGGTCGCGTCTCCGCAAATGCAACACGACTGGGCTAAAAAGCTGCCGGATCGAAATTTGTGACAGTATGCGTGGTGCGTCCGGCATTCGTCCGGCGAGCGTTAGAATTTTTCTGTTAGAAAATTCTGATGGTATGCGGCCGCGCTAAAGGCTCTGACGTGACTCATGCTGTCACCTAATGACAAGCAAGACATTAGTACACAGCACTGAACTAGTGTGCAGTGTGTGTGATTATGTGCAGGAACGTACATAAGTACAAATAAATTCAGACATAGAGTACAAGTTGCGTTGCGCCTATGGATATGGACTTTTGTATCACAGACGCACACCCAATGCCTAACCCGTTTGGCCACCAATAAATTTATGACATGAATTCCATATTATGCTATTTCTAAGTCAGAAGTCGGCTTCAAAAAGGGAGGAGGTTATCATTTCGAATGTATATAGGATTTATTAATTTGAATGTATACATACATACATACGTACTATCACGTCTTTATCCCTAATGGGGCAGACAGAGCATTTTGGGTCTTGCGGTTCTATGCAGAGCCCAGGGCCGCAAGACCCAAAAGCCACTTTTAGCGTCATGGTGGGCGAGAAGATGAAAATGCAATACATACAGTGATGGGTTGCTAGCCGCATCGTCTGGTAACATGATTTGCATTTTTGCCCATTCCCTCGATCGGCTTTTACGATCTGCGTGGGAAGAAAAGCAGCTGGTACATTCTAAGTTTTTTTTATTCCTCCCAGACCAGCATTTGAATGCATAAAACTATGTTTTTCATTTTTCATTATTTTAATAATCGCTAACATGTTATGTAGCCACTTTGGGTGTGGCGATAATGTTTTTTATGTAAGTGCCTATTTTCCCCGATTAGGTACCTACTGGAAGAGTCCAAGAAACCCTGGACCAATTTGGAAATTTCTGTTTTGTTTATTTTTTTCTTATTTATTTCGTTTTATATGTGTATTAAAAAACAAGTAATAATTATTGAACTAAAACCTAATATAAAAACTAAATTAAAATCTAAATTTAATTCTTAATTAAAAATTTAATTGTTCATGTGGCATAGTGCCAACAACATTGGCTGCATTCCCGCGCATTTTTGCATTTTTTTTTTGTTTAAATAGGCATTTTGTCATTTGGTCCCATAATTTTTTTTTCAAAATCGGCTGTATATCGGTGTTGTTGAAGTCGGATTTTAGTTTTGAAAAATATTACATCTATTTTCTATACATACACTGAGTTAACAATTATGTCACGGCCAATACAATACTAGAGACGCCGACTCTTCGACTCTCGAGCGTAGAGCATGGCATATCTATCACCTTTTTACCAGTCCGGCTAGCAAAAATGCCATTTTGCTTACAAAAATGAAATTGGGGTCTCCCTATTCTATATACCACATCACTAGTCTAGATTAAAAGCATAAGCGTCTATATTATTTTAGACGCACGAATTTGTAGGTGTACTTATTTAAAAATGTAATACTTAGATACTTACTTGTAATAGTTAAATAAGGATTATTTTTAAAAAGGATATTTTTATTGTTAAGCAGTGTTTTGTCTTGTTCCAATCAATTTTCTAAACAACAAAGAGCTAATCACATTGAAGCGCCATCTACCGGATGTTTATAAAACTTGATGGTTTTATAACAAAGATTATAAAGAATTTGGTACTATTATCATATGAAATTATCAAACTCACATAAAAGTATTAGGAAAATGTAAAAAACTTACTCAATTATGGTCAATAGAAACTGTTCAGTAATTTCGACCTCGCAGCCATAGCCTCCATAGCTCAGGGGTTAGAGCACTGGTCTTGTAAACCAGGGGTCGAGAGTTCAAATCTCTCTGGGGGCATCTCTTAATTTACTTTTGTGTCGTTTATTTTGTTATTGTAAATTACTATTATTGCTTTTTTTGTTCTAGGGGAACATGTCACGTGCTAAAATTATCTCCTAACTTGAGAGTTATGGTCAAACCACCGAAGAAAGCTCAAAACATCGATCAGAGAACATTACAGGCAAGTTTCTTTTGTAGGAATGTTATTAAAATTATTATGTACATTTTATTAAGTTTGAATATGTTACGTTAAATGTTATTTTAATCTTCGAGTTCGATCCCTGGCCAAGGCATGTTGGATTATCCAGTATCTTGTGTGTTTTTCTAAGTACATATATGTACGTAGTTTTTTGCGTTAGTATCCCACAACACAAGTTTTAAAGCTTACTTTGGGTCCAGCTCAATCAGTATGATTTGTCCCCGTATAAATATTTATTTGTTTATGGTTAATCGTTGCATTACATATTAAAATGTTTTTTTTTCTAAAATAATTACTTAAACGTATTTTTTTCTACTTTAGTTATATGTATGTACTACATATTTATTTGTTTTTTATTACATTGCAGATAATGAAACTTTTTTTTAATAAAATTACAGATAATGAAACTGGACAAGTTGTTGTCTCTGGTACGGGACCCGCCGTTCACACCCGGGGTCGTGGACGAGAAGTTCGATGAAGACTAGTTTATAATCTTTAGAATAACCTATTGTTACGACTTTACCATATTGATAGCATTTAATTAGAATAAAACACATTATTGGCATTTTATCTTTTATTGATAAGCATTGAAAACTTATTACTTAACATTACAGCTAGTAATAAAAAAAAAAAACTAAAAACCAGACTGCGTGAAAAACAAATTGAGATTCAAATCCCGTTTTTTTTTTTTATAACGAAGTTCTTTATTTAAATGTTACGCTTAGTGCAGAGGACTTATACCTAACAATTAAAACGTATGTTACAGGCCAGATATGTGGCTTACACACCGTTAAATGCCGTTTAGGCTGCAGAGCGTGCCAAAGAAAGACCTATATACACAATACATAAAAACATTATCCCTCCTAGCGCAGTCAGGTACAAACAAGAGATATAGGTAATAGAAAAACAATTGAATGTTACATAGGCAGGTACATACTATTTCTGAATTAGATTCATGCTGCCGAGAATAAGTTTCTTTTGAACACACTTGAATTCCTATTATAATAATGTGAAAATTCTGAAATATTGAATTACTAAAATTTTTATTATAATTAGTGAACGGGTTACTTAAGTGTAGTCAGCTACTGCCGACATATTTCGACCTCATCCGGAGGCCTTCATCAAGGTGACTAAAATTTTACTAAAGAAAATAAAAATTCAAGAATACCTGAATAATTCATTATACTTAAACTTTAAGATTACCTTTACAGATATCAATGAGGCGTTTTCTTTTTAAAAAAAATTAGTTCCTTCACGTGACATAGATGCCGCAGCAATCACATAAATAGATCTGTCAAAATTTTCATGGTGAGAGTTAGTCTTTGGTATATTTAATATTTTTATTTTATTAAATTTAGTTTAAAGTATATTATTGTTTGTAAATATGTATTTTTTTATTAAATTATAGTAAAATACAAGATTTGTTTATTTATTACAAATTTATTAAAGTAAAAGTATTGAACCAAACGGCCTCTTTCATTTTTGACAGAACGATTTAAAACTCGGATGCGCCACCTGTTGACAATGTTTTCAACCTAATTTTTTTTCCTGGAAAACGCCTTATTCAAAATTAAGTAAATTAGTCACTATTACCAGAGCCGAGAGCTCAGAACGGATTTTGATAACATTCTTACAACTCTATGAATAAAATCTAACTTTTGAATTAAAAACAATAATTTTAAGTCATTTTATGACTAAAAATATAGCGAATTGCTATTAGGTAGGTACATTGACTAGAAATATTTCGAGATCCTAATTAACATAGCGATTGCTTTAAAAAACTTAATGCAACATTAGCATGTTGTTGACATTTGAACTCCATTTTGTATTTTTTTATATAATTTAAGATATAATCCACTAAAATCACTTAAAGTTTAATATTTTCTTGTCTGCAATAAACAGACTTGTTTTAATACATTTTTGATGCTTAAATCACATAGATAGAAAGGACCAAAGACTTCTAATGTTCTTAACTAGAAAATAGATTCTTCTCTCTAAAGACAAATTTTTATAATAAAAAAATAATACCTATTTTTATTCAATTCAACAAATACATAAGACACAGTTGACACTAGACATTTCTTGATAGTAAGAATAAGCGATTATATTTAAAACGTGTCACTATTTTAAGATAAAATATTTTAATCCTATAAATGCAATAATCATTAGTGATAATGATAATATACAGTCAATAAAATATTACACACATCCAAGACAAATTAAGTGCCAAAAATACTGCTAAATGTAATATTCGTTAAAAAATCTTATTATGTAGGGTTCAGACGAAACGAAAAAACATCCTGTGTATTAAAAAATGCTAATTCACCAGATTGTTGGTGAAAGGTTTTTTTTTCATTTTAACAATTTGTCCTAGGGAATTTAGTTCACTGGAAACTTAGTGAACAAAATAAAATTATTTTCGCGTGTCTAAAGCTATGAAGCAATATTCTAACAATGAATATGAATATAATTTACGGGTAGAGGAGCTTGGGCCCAATCTTGTTGCATCTGTCCACAGCGCCCGCGCCGAGTTTGTGGTCGAGGAATGCTCGCGCGTCGTTTGGAGCAGGCGCCTGGCGACCGGCAAACTGGATCTACAAGTAAACAAGCTCAAATATGACTTTAATCTTATACAGCGTAATGATGCATAAATTGCAAAAAGCAGTCAGTACTTATCCCACCAAAACATACCTGTTAAAAAGGGGGGCAAGTTCCTATCAAAAGATGATTATGATCGATTTTAAAATGCATCTAAACTTGGCATTGGATTGGATTTCAACCCTTTTTAGGCGAACAATTAGCCGATAGGAACTTGGCCCCTTTTTTAACAGGTATGTTTTTGGTGGGATTTCAATACTTTTTTCTAGAAATCGTACCTAATTGTATCAATGGTTCATAAATATTTTTATTAAAAAATCGATATTCGATTAAGCCAACTCACGCTTGACCGATTTCTTAAATTTCTTATGACATATTTTATACCCCTTCCCCTTCTTCTCCCCCCTCCTCTTCGCATTCTCACTGTATCACTGGTTCATAAATATTTTTATTAAAAATTCAATATTAGATTGAGCCAAATCACACTTGACCGACCTGTGTGCCAAATTTCATAATGCTACGATAAGGAAGTGGCCTAAAGGTTTTGATTACCGGTCAGTGAGTCAGTCAGTGCTATAATTATAAATAGCTATTTTCATAGGGTCATATTTCAGGATTTACTGAAACTATATCTATGAAATTTGGCATACTGCTTTAGTACTAGTATATCATTACGTAGGTACAATTTTATCTCTGTACTTGCAATAAGCACTGAGCTACAGCGGGGTCAAAAGGGGGTCGAAACGGTTCGTGTAAGTAGTGCACGGCATGCGCGTGGCCTGTTGCTGGAACTTGGCCTGCGCACTACCGTGCCCTTAGATAAACTTTGATTAGATCAAAATTGCTCACCTCACTATCAATTATGATAATAGACTAAGAGGGAGCCGTATGCAACCCTATCTCATCAAGTAGCAAAATGTGATATGTAGGATGTTGCTTAAAAAGATATGTCTTTATGTACAGGGTTGCCTGGGATTTATTTTTGTGTGGAATTCATCGAATAGCAATTAGGTACGTAGTACATTCAATAGTCCTTATCAAGAAGTGCCAAAATGTATAGGGTTGATTCGCCCAATCCTGGCACTTTCATGAGTCAGCCTGATTTTATAGTGGCAATTTTCTATAATAGAGACTTTGGTCAATTTTACACTATAGTCATTAGACTCCGGAAAGAACACCAAGTACCTGAGCAAGCGGATGCAAATGTCGTTCTGGAAATTCCCTCTGATGTGCTAGAACCCAGTCCGCGGGCCACATTGTGCCGTTCTTGGCTACGAACGGCAGTACCAGCACATACACTTTGTTGGTAGCTGAGAAGGCCACCCGGAAATAGTGGCCTTTGGTGGCCCGCTCCCAGACATAGCCGTCAGCGTCGGTCCCGCGGCGTCTCAGCCACGACACTCGAGTGACGTCTGCTGCGTGGATGCCTATTTCTGTGTATTCGGCCCATGGTAAGATGTCATTGCTGCAAAAAAAAATATTACATTGAAACAAGAAACTGAAATTTGATCCCTTGCTACTTAGATAGATCTCTCTTAAACTTGACTTTGATCTCTTGAGATTTCTACAATTTATACTCTCTAAATCAAATATGACATTACTTGAGTTTACACACGAATTTTAGGAAATGATTCTGTTTACATTACATTGTTATGTCACTTTTACATGCCTGAAAGGCAAACTGTAGAAATATGCCTCATACATAGAGTAGGTAATAAAAGATTTTTGATTCGAAAAAAAAGCCTATCCTGAGATTAATGTGAAATGTACATATGCAAGAAATTCTCAATTAATGTATTCTCTTTTATGTCAAAACGTAGGTACCAACAGATGTAATTTCAAGGAAATATTGTAAGGGTAATATTTAACCTACCAATCCCACCAAGTAGTAGTTCAAATATAGATCAAACATTGGTCAAATTTATTTTAACATATTGGGGAAAAAGTCTTTTCGCATATAGTATTGTTACGAAACTGGGTTCGAGATTTGGAGAAAAACGCCAAAGTCTTTCTATACGATTCCACTCGCGAACATTCAGAATCTATCTCGCCAGCAGAGTTCTTACTCGCGAATATTCTACATTTATCTCGCTCGCGACACTATGTATGAACTTGTAATAAAACCACTTTGGCTATACCCCAGAATACATACTAGTACTTACGTAGCTATACCATTTGTACCTGGCTGGTTTTGGTATCATTTAAAAGTTTAAATTTTAAAGAAGATAATTCCAAATTCAAATTAGGAAAATGCGTGATTTTCATTTCGTTTTTCTTACCGTCAAGATGAGTGAATCTTATGAAGAAATTAGATGATACATTTTAAAATTTTACTACCAAAAAGGTAAAAATGCAACGCAAGCCGCGAAAAAAAATTGCGATGTTAATGGACCTAGTGCAGTGTCTGTGAGAGTAGCACAAATTTGGTTTAAGAGTTTTCAATCCGGAAATTTTGATGTCAAAGATTCACGTCGCTCTGGTCGCCCTGTTACGGATAAAATGGATGCTATTTTTGAAAAAGTGGAGCAAGATCGGCATATCAGTAGTTACGACGTAGCTGAAGAACTGGGAATTGACCACAAAACAGTTTTGGCGCATTTGAAAAAAAATGGGAACACAAAAAAGCTCGATATTTGGGTTCCTCACGAGCTCTCTGAAAGAAACCTAATGAACCGTGTACTCATTTGTGATTCTTTATGACAAGGTAATGAGACCGAACCATGTTTTAAGGAATTAATAACTGGTGATGAAAAGTGCATCACGTACGACAAGAACGTGCGAAAAAGGTCATGGGTCAAAGGCCAGTCAGGCTTCACAGTCTGTGGCGAAACCCGGGTTAACTCGCAACAAGGTGATGCTGTGTGTGGTGGGATTGGAAGGGCATTATTCATTATGAGCTGTTACCACCAGGCAGGACCATCGATTCAGAACTCTACTGCGAACAACTGATAAGATTAAAGCAAGAAGTTGAGAGAAAGCGGCCGGAATTAATCAACAGAAGGGGTGTTTTTCATCATGATAACGCTAGACCTCACACATCTTTAACCACTCAGCAAAAATTAAGAGAGTTTGGCAGGGAGGTGTTAATGCATCCGCCGTATAGTCCTGACCTGGCACCTTCAGATTTCCACCTGTTTCGGTCTCTTCAGAATTCTTTAGGCAGTGTCAGGTTAACATCACGAGAGGACTGCCAAAACTACTTGACGCAGTTTTTTGATCAGAAGCCCCAAAATTTCTATAGCAATGGGATCATGTCCCTACCTGGCAAAAAGTTATCGAACAAAATGGTACCTACATACTTTAGTTAAATGTATTAGTTTTTATTTATTATTTTAATTAGTTAAATAAACTATATTAAAAAATGTTTTGAATTTTCATATAAAATGCGAAAAGACTTTTTCCCCAACCTATTACATATAGTCGATTCGACTTGAGATAAGGACTATCATATGAACCATTTCTTTCTAATTAGACATATGTATTTTAATATATGTGTAATATATGTATAAGTATGTTTATTTGTAGTTTGTGTAGTTTTTTGTAATTTTAATTTTCTTTTTCCTCTATCCTATGTATGAACACGCCTGTATGCCTCTTTAACATAAACATCTCCTCTCACAGGCCCACTGGAAGAGATCTCTTTAGAGATAAGTAGTGCCTTTGTACAACTTTTATTTTATGAATTCTCTGTTTATATTTGTCGTGCACATAAATTGGTAAATAAATTAATATGGCTTCCCAGGCAATAATGTAGTTTCATGCCAACACCACTCACCAGCTTGCAACATATGGGCTGCGACATGACGAATATTGCAGCGACCACATGGCGGAGTGTTGCGCCCGGATATTACGTCGGGATCCTACATAATATCCGCGCACAATGTTAGGACTCAAATACACTTTGCTGTAAACCTTTTTAGACACATACCTCATGACAGCTCCAAGCAGTGACGTAGTTTCGAGCCAACACCGCGCGCCAGCTTGCAACAGCGCTCGCAGCACGTGCGCTGTTACGTGACGCATGTTGCGGCGACAACACGGCGGAGTGTTGCGCCCCGATAGTATGTAGGATGGCGTGCCTTGCACTGATGGGTAACATCTCTGGAAAGCAATTATTATTATGTATTTTTAGTTAATGATTTATCATCACCGGACGAGTCTATAATAATAGCTATTGTCATCCCAGTGTTGGGCAAAGGCCTCTCTCTATCTCTCTCTCTCTTCTCTTCCAAGACTCACAGTATTGCAGAGGTCGGCTGCCCGACGATACCGTGCGTCACACGTCGCCGATACTACGTGTAAATTAGGATAATTTTTAGGGTTCCGTAGCCAAATGGCAAAAACGGAACCCTTGTAGATTCGTCATGTCTGTCTGTCTGTCCGTCCGTATGTCACAGCCACTTTTTTCCGAAACTATAAGACCCATACTGTTGAAACTTGGTAAGTAGATGTATTGTGTGAACCGCATTAAGGTTTTGACACAAAAATAGAAAAAAAACAGTAAATTTTGGGGTTCCCCATACTTAGAACTAAAACTCAAAAATTTATTTTTCATCAAACCCATACGTGTGGGGTATCTATGGATAGGTCTTCAAAAATGATATTGAGTTTTCTAATAGCATTTTTTTCTAAACCGAATACTTTGCGCGAGAGACACTTCCAAAGTGGAAAAAAGTGTGTCCCCCCCCCCCTTAACTTCTAAAATAAGAGAATGATAAAACTAAAAAAAATATATGATGTTTATTACCATGAAAACTACCAGCGAAAATTGGTTTGAACGAGATCTAGTAAGTAGTTTTTTTTTAATACGTCATCATCATAAACGGCAATTTAATTTTCATTCAATCAACTCAAATATAAAAATTTAAAACAACATACTACAAGACTTTTGTATTATGTTATTTGCTACTACGGAACCCTTCATGGGCGAGTCCGACTCGCACTTGGCCGCTTATTTTATATATATTATGTATGTAAGTTATAAGGTATTTATCTATACATATAATAAAACAGTAAAAAAAGTGTCTGTACATTAAATATATTTCCAAAAAAAATATTGGGGGCGATGGAGACGTAGTAATAGAGTAAGAATTTAAAAAAAATGTTTGTCTGTTTGTCTGTTTGTCTGTATGTCTGTTTGTCTGTATGTCTGTTTGTCTGTTTGTACACGCTAATCTCCGGAAATACTGGACGGATTCGAATGAAACTTTTTTTATTATATAGCTATTAAGCCTGGGCAACATACAGAGTATAAATGATTTTGGAAAATGGAACGCCTGATGCAGAACCATTATGGTCCAGCTAAACTATAAGAGATATAAAAATGCCGCCTTAGTGAAAGTTGTTCAGCCTGATGAGCATTTTCCAGAGACATAAAGTCCACGCGAACGAAGTCGCGGGCTTTGGCTAGTTTATAATATGGGTCTCTGGCATTGTACAAAATTTTTAAGTACAATGCTATTGCCTTAAATAAAGGAATTCATTTATTATTAT
The DNA here is from genome assembly GCA_963555685.1 of Acrobasis consociella. NCBI lineage: Eukaryota > Metazoa > Arthropoda > Insecta > Lepidoptera > Pyralidae > Acrobasis > Acrobasis consociella. The sequence goes on along the minus strand of OY743122.1, from coordinate 6,613,855 downwards.
TATTTATTTATTATTTTTGCACTATGGTACCCCATGTTTTGTTGTATTTACAACAAACAGATCAATATTGCGAAGAAAATATTGTAACAATAGAATATAAAGACAAAAACTAGACACTTGACCATTGCAGACACTATAAGAACAACAATGCTTTTACATATCTATGTACAGCCAAGTTTCAGAAGAGTAAATTAATATTTTATTATATTGGTACACAGTGTGTACCAATGTAATAAAATATTAATTAAGTTTCAGGTAGGTTGAGACATGTTTTTCACTTTTTGTTTTGCATTAGGAAAAATAAGTAGTATTGTGAAAATTACCAATGAAAGGGATTTATCACATTTGAAACTTATTTGATACAGGAAAACAATTTCAATTACAATGCAAAACTGAAAAGGAGCCTTTAAATACCTGTGTCTCTCTTTTGCACCCAAACCACTGGACACGTCCGTCTTCTCTTGTCAAAGCCTTTACTCCGAGCTGCTTGTATAGAGCCACTCGGTGGTCTCTCATGCGCCGAGTCTGCCTCTGGCGGGCCCCAGGGGACTTCAGGACACTGCGGCCAGTTCCTAGCTTTCCATCCAGAATTTGCACCTGAAAATTGTGAAATTAACATGTTCTAGTAGCTCTGTGAGCTGTGTGTGAAAAAAGTTGTATTAAGGGTACCTAAAAAAAAGTGATGATCATTTTTTTAAAAAATCAAAATGGCTGATACATTATATTCTTAAAGTTTTCAACCTCCATATTTATAATATTATCACACCTGTTATATTTAAAAGTTATATTTAAAAAAAATGACCTTCAATAAGAGATAAATTTATCCTACATTGAATAAAAATTTTTGACTTCGACTTTGACTTTGACTTTGGGATAGGCAGTTTACAATAGGTAGGTAACGAGACAAAACCGATTCAGTGACTAGCGTGCTAGTACTGAATTTCCCACTCCAGAGAGGTTACCACACATAGGTACATATAGCGTTGCCAGGCGTCCGGATAAAGCCGGACACAGTCAGGCTTTTTGGTTGCGTGTCCTGCCTGTCCGGCTTTTGTTAGGCTTTTTACTTTCATGAACGACCAAGCGCCGAGCGCGGCCGAGCGCAGGCGACGAGAGTCGAATGTCGCGTCGGTCGCTCACGCAGGCCGAGGGGCGCCCCCCTGCGCTCTGTCGTTATTGTTCATTCCTCGATTGATTGCGCACGTGCCGTACGTTGCGTTGCGTGGTGGCAAGATTTATGATAATAATCAAAAAAAGCTTGGTTTTACATACATTTTTTTTGTTGTACCTAATGCTGAGACAAAATCCTCAATAATGTATGGTGTCCGGCTTTTCTACCCAAATGTCCGGCCAAACTGGCTGGTCTGTCCGGCTTTTAGGTTTGGCGACCTGGCAACCCTAGGTACATAGACATTTTCAATAGCTAAATGGGGAGGGACACAGACCTGGTATTAGAAAGCCAATTCTAGTTAAAGTTCCCATGCCACACTTCTGTATATATTGCTTGTTCAAAAATTTACATTTTGGGCAGTAAAAGAAACCAAGTAAATCACCTTCACATTTTTAACAGCTGTCTGCAAATACAGTGCCTCTGGGAATGGCTGTGTTAAAGGCTGAGGTAGGGTATGCAGCAAAGAAGACTTTATCAACAGAGCATGTTGTCCATGCACAGAGTCACACAGCTTGCCAGATGCGTCCTTGTTATAATGCAGTGTCCAATCTACGTAGTTCCACTTTACTTGCTGGCATGTCAAATGAGAACTACCTACTCCTATAGCCACAGATTGAGAAGGAATTGCAGTTGCTGCGGTAGCAGCTTGTTGTAAAACTCGGCGCGAAACACGAACGGAATCCGGCACAAACAACACAAATTCAGTCCATATGTGCGATAGCGGATTCAAATCTTTAGGTGAAGCATCCAGTTTCAGCTCCAAAGACAACACTTTAACGTTTCGGAGCGTTTCATTGGTAGCTGAAAACGGGAAAGGCGGGTACGGCGTTCTTTCGCAGACGATAAGCACGGGCATGTTTGGAAAGGCAGAGACGAACGACTGCACTGAATCAGCGACATCATTCTCAAAATCTTCGAATTGACGGAACACAACAGTAATTAACTTGGATAAATGACGAGATGTTCGACCGTGTAAAGAACTGGGCGCTAAAGTAACAGGCGCGATGGGATAAAACCTAAACTGCTGAAACAAATAACTGCTTATTGAAATTACAGTGATAATCGCAACGATTGCATAGAATTTGAATGTTAGACGACCACGAAACAAACGGTATAACATTGTTTTCACTCATCAAATTAATCATTTCATTCATCAGGTTTAATTATTTTAATAAATTGAATGTTTTCCACAGTATTTCGTTTCGTGCGTGATAATGTAATAACACAAACGTTCCGCGATCGCGATCAATTTTGAAATAAAAAATTGTTGACATGACATTGACATGACATGACACTTGACTGACACCTTACTTTTTTCTGACCATGAAGCAGGGAATACACATGCAGGCTAGTTACTTGCGCAAAAGTATGCCAGTAACGGAACTTACGGAAGTTACGGAGCACACTGCACACAAGGAGATCGCAGTTTGTTTGATTATTTTTCCCTCGCCGGCAAAGATTTAGAATATACATACATACAATGCTCACGGGGCAGTGCAGAGAGAGGCTTGCCTGGCATTTGCCAGTAGTTCACAGACTTTTTGTTTTGACTTCAGTAGTTTTTGTTGGATTTTCTGAATAATGAACAAATAGACGTTGTTTTTGGGGTGACAAAAACCTTTACACTGTATCGTGCGTGCGTGAACAAGTGTGTTTGTAGAATGTTTCTTCTCAGGTTATTGTCAGGGGTTGTGATTCTAGGAACTGGTATGATGCGCAGTTAGAGATGGGCATCTACCCGGGTATTTACCCACGCTTGGGTATTTACCCGATATGCACCGGGTATATACCCGTATCTACCCGTTTGGGTGGGTAGATTGGGATATTTATTTAAAAATTTATGTGAGTCCACTATTTATGTGTAGAAATGTACGAAAAGGTTATATAATGTATAAAACAATGAATATCTTTAAAAGAAAAAAATATCAAAGATTAAAATCACTGATGCTTTCCATATTAAATATACAGATGCCATCTTATTTGTTATCTGATTACTTATTTTAACATATTATTAGGTCTACTTACGTTTGCCAGCAAAAAATGTAAACATAGACCTGTCAATTTTTATGTTTCCATAAAACGGGTAGATACGGGTAAATACCCGGCATACTATTTTGTGGGAAATGTTAAAACAAGTTGATGGGGGATCGAAGAACTCATCTATACGAATATCTTTTGTTCCGAGACCCACCCCGAAATCAGTAGTTTTGGCTCTTGGATAAGCAGTCCAAGATACCTACTCTCTATACATGTATGAGGGTGCTCGTATATTGACATCGCATTTGATGTCTGATTGCTCATTTTAACATCTTATTAGGTCTTCTTACGTTTGCCAGCAAAAAGTGTAATCTTAGACCTGTTAATTTGTATGTTTCCATACAACGGGTAGATACGGGTAAATACCCGGCATACTATTTTGTGGGAAATGTTATGACAAGTTGATGGGGGATCGAAGAACTCATCTATACAAATATCTTTTGTTCCGAGACCAACCCCGAAATCAGTAGTTTTGGCTCTTGGATAAGCAGTCAAAAATACCTACTCTCTATACATGTATGAGGGTGCTCGTATATTAACATCGCATTTGATGTCTGATTGCTCATTTTAACATCTTATTAGGTCTACTTACGTTTGCCAGCAAAAAGTGTAATCTTAGACCTGTTAATTTGTATGTTTCCATACAACGGGTAGATACGGGTAAATACCCGGCATACTATTTTGTGGGAAATGTTATGACAAGTTGATGGGGGATCAAAGAATTCGTCTAAACGAATATCTTTTGTTCCGAGACCAACCCCGAAATCAGCAGTTTTGGCTCTTAAATTAGCAGTCAAAGATACCTAATCTCTATACATGTATGAGGGTGCTCGTATATTGACATCGCATTTGATGTCTGATTGCACATTTTAACATCTAGTTAGCTCTAAAAATATTTGCCAGCAAAAAATATAAAGTTAGACCTGTCAATTTGTATGTTCCCATACAACGGGTAGATACGGGTAAATACCCGGCATACTATTTTGTGGGAAATGTTATGACAAGTTGATGGGGGATCGAAGAACTCGTCTAAACGAATATCTTTTGTTCCGAGACCAACCCCGAACTCAGTAGTTTTGGCTCTTAAATTAGCAGTCAAAGATACCTTATCTCTATACATGTATGACGGTGCTCGTATATTGACATCGCATTTGAGGTCTGATTGCACATTTTAACATCTAGTTAGGTCTACAAATATTTGCCAGCAAAAAATATAAAGTTAGACCTGTCAATTTGTATGTTCCCATACAACGGGTAGATACGGGTAAATACCCGGCATACTATTTTGTGGGAAATGTTATGACAAGTTGATGAGGGAACGAAGAACTCGTCTAAACGAATATCTTTTGTTCCGAGACCAACCCCGAAATCAGTAGTTTTGGCTCTTAAATTAGCAGTCAAAGATACCTAATCTATATACATGTATGAGGATGCTCGTATATTGACATCGCATTTGATGTCTGATTGCTCATTTTAACATCTTATTAGGTCTACTTACGTTTGCCAGCAAAAAGTGTAATCTTAGACCTGTTAATTTGTATGTTTCCATACAACGGGTAGATACGGGTAAATACCCGGCATACTATTTTGTGGGAAATGTTATGACAAGTTGATGGGGGATCGAAGAATTCGTCTAAACGAATATCTTTTGTTGCGAGACCAACCCCGAAATCAGTAGTTTTGGCTCTTAAATTAGCAGTCAAAGATACCTAATCTCTGTACATGTATGAGGGTGCTCGTAGATTGACATCGCATTTGATGTCTGATTGCTCATTTTTACATCTTATTAGGTCTTCTTACGTTTGCCAGCAAAAAGTGTAATCTTAGACCTGTAATTTGTATGTTTCCATACAACGGATAGATACGGGTAAATACCCGGCATACTATTTTGTGGGAAATGTTATGACAAGTTGATGGGGGATCGAAGAACTCATCTATACAAATATTTTTTGTTCCGAGACCAACCCCGAAATCAGTAGTTTTGGCTCTTGGATAAGCAGTCAAAAATACCTACTCTCTATACATGTATGAGGGTGCTCGTATATTGACATCGCATTTGATGTCTGATTGCTCATTTTAACATCTTATTAGGTCTACTTACGTTTGCCAGCAAAAAGTGTAATCTTAGACCTGATAATTTGTATGTTTCCATACAACGGGTAGATACGGGTAAATACCCGGCATACTATTTTGTGGGAAATGTTATGACAAGTTGATGGGGGATCGAAGAACTCGTCTAAACGAATATCTTTTATTTCGAGACCAACCCCGAAATCAGTAGTTTTTGCTCTTAAATTAGCAGTCAAAGATACCTAATCTGTATACATGTATGAGGGTGCTCGTATATTGACATCGCATTTGATGTCTGATTGCACATTTTAACATCTAGTTAGCTCTAAAAATATTTTACAGCAAAAAACATAAAGTTAGACCTGTCAATTTGTATGTACCCATACAACGGGTAGATACGGGTAAATACCCGGCATACTATTTTGTGGGAAATGATAAGACAAGTTAATGGGGGATCAAAGAATTCGTCTAAACGAATATCTTTTGTTTCGAGACCAACCCCGAAATCAGTAGTTTTGGCTTTTAAATTAGCAGTCAAAGATACCTAATCTCTATACATGTATGAGGGTGCTCGTATATTGACATCGCATTTGATGTCTGATTGCACATTTTAACATCTAGTTAGCTCTTAAAAATATTTGCCAGCAAAAAATATAAAGTTAGACCTGTCAATTTGTATGTTCCCATACAACGGGTAGATACGGGTACATACCCGGCATACTATTTTGTGGGAAATGTTATGACAAGTCGATGAGGGATCGAAGAACTCGTCTAAACGAATATCTTTTGTTCCGAGACCAACCCCGAAATCAGTAGTTTTGGCTTTTAAATTAGCAGTCAAAGATACCTAATCTCAATACATGTATGAGGGTGCTCGTATATTGACATCGCATTTGATGTCTGATTGCACATTTTAACATCTAGTTAGCTCTTAAAAATATTTGCCAGCAAAAAATATAAAGTTAGACCTGTCAATTTGTATGTTCCCATACAACGGGTAGATACGGGTACATACCCGGCATACTATTTTGTGGGAAATGTTATGACAAGGCGATGGGGGATCGAAGAACTCGTCTAAACGAATATCTTTTGTTCCGAGACCAACCCCGAACTCAGTAGGTTAGGCTCTTGAATTAGCAGTCAAAGATACCTAATCTATATACATGTATGAGGGTGCTCGTATATTGACATCGCATATGATGTCTGATTGCTCATTTTCACATCTTATTAGGTCTTCTTACGTTTGCCAGCAAAAAGTGCAATCTTAGACCTGTTAATTTGTATGTTTCCATACAACGGGTAGATACGGGTAAATACCCGGCATACTATTTTGTGGGAAATGTTATGACAAGTTGATGGGGGATCGAAGAACTCATCTATACAAATATCTTTTGTTCCGAGACCAACCCCGAAATCAGTAGTTTTGGCTCTTGGATAAGCAGTCAAAAATACCTACTCTCTATACATGTATGAGGGTGCTCGTATATTGACATCGCATTTGATGTCTGATTACTCATTTTCACATCTTATTAGGTCTTCTTACGTTTGCCAGCAAAAAGTGTAATCTTAGACCTGATAATTTGTATGTTTCCATACAACGGGTAGATACGGGTAAATACCCGGCATACTATTTTGTGGGAAATGTTATGACAAGTTGATGGGGGATCGAAGAACTCGTCTAAACGAATATCTTTTGTTCCGAGACCAACCCCGAAATCAGTAGTTTTGGCTCTTAAATTAGCAGTCAAAGATACCTAATCTCTATACATGTATGAGGGTGCTCGTATATTGACATCGCATTTGATTTCTGATTGCACATTTTAACATCTAGTTAGCTCTAAAAATATTTGCCAGCAAAAAGTGTAATCTTAGACCTGTTAATTTGTATGTTTCCATACACCGGGTAGATACGGGTAAATACCCGGCATACTATTTTGTGGGAAATGTTATGACAAGTTGATGGGGGATCGAAGAACTCGTCTATACGTATATCTTTTGTTCCGAGGCCAACCCCGAACTCCTTAGTTTTGGCTCTTATATTAGCAGTCAAAGATACCTAATATCTATACATGTATGAGGGTGCTCGTATATTGACATCGCATTTGATGTCTGATTGCACATTTTAACATCTAGTTAGGTCTAAAAATATTTGCCAGCAAAAAATATAAAGTTAGACCTGTCAATTTGTATGTTTCCATACAACGGGTAGATACGGGTAAATACCCGGCATACTATTTTGCGGGAAATGTTATGACAAGTTGATGGGGGATCGAAGAACTCGTCTAAACGAATATCTTTTGTTCCGAGACCAACCCCGAACTCAGTAGGTTAGGCTCTTGAATTAGCAGTCAAAGATACCTAATCTCTATACATGTATGAGGGTGCTCGTATATTGACATCGCATTTGATGTCTGATTGCTTATTTTCACATCTTATTAGGTCTTCTTACGTTTGCCAGCAAATAATGTAAATTTTGACCTGTTACTTTGTATGTTTTCATACAACGGGTAGATACGGGTAAATACCCGGCATACTATTTTGTGGGAAATGTTATGACAAGTTGATGGGGTATCCAAGAACTCGTCTATACGAATATCTTTTGTTCCGAGACCAACCCTGAAATCAGTAGTTTAGGCTCTTGAGTTAGCAGTCAAAGATACCTAATCTCTATACATGTATGATGGTGCTCGTATATTGACATCGCATTTGATGTCTGATTGCTCATTTTCACATCTTATTAGGTCTTCTTACGTTTGCCAGCAAAAAGTGTAATCTTAGACCTGTTAATTTGTATGTTTCCATACAACGGGTAGATACGGGTAAATACCCGGCATACTATTTTGTGTGAAATGTTATGACAAGTTGATGGAGGATCGAAGAACTCGTCTAAACGAATATCTTTTGTTCCGAGACCAACCCCGAAATCAGTAGTTTTGGCTCTTAAATTAGCAGTCAAAGATACCTAATCTCTATACATGTATGAGGGTGCTCGTATATTGACATCGCATTTGATTTCTGATTGCACATTTTAACATCTAGTTAGTTCTAAAAATATTTGCCAGCAAAAAGTGTAATCTTAGACCTGTTAATTTGTATGTTTCCATACACCGGGTAGATACGGGTAAATACCCGGCATACTATTTTGTGGAAAATGTTATGACAAGTTGATGGGGGATCGAAGAACTCGTCCAAACGAATATCTTTTGTTCCGAGGCCAACCCCGAAATCCTTAGTTTTGGCTCTTATATTAGCAGTCAAAGATACCTAATATCTATACATGTATGAGGGTGCTCGTATATTGACATCGCATTTGATGTCTGATTGCACATTTTAACATCTAGTTAGGTCTAAAAATATTTGCCAGCAAAAAATATAAAGTTAGACCTGTCAATTTGTATGTTTCCATACAACGGGTAGATACGGGTAAATACCCGGCATACTATTTTGCGGGAAATGTTATGACAAGTTGATGGGGGATCGAAGAACTCGTCTAAACGAATATCTTTTGTTCCGAGACCAACCCCGAACTCAGTAGGTTAGGCTCTTGAATTAGCAGTCAAAGATACCTAATCTCTATACATGTATGAGGGTGCTCGTATATTGACATCGCATTTGATGTCTGATTGCTTATTTTCACATCTTATTAGGTCTTCTTACGTTTGCCAGCAAATAATGTAAATTTTGACCTGTTACTTTGTATGTTTTCATACAACGGGTAGATACGGGTAAATACCCGGCATACTATTTTGTGGGAAATGTTATGACAAGTTGATGGGGTATCCAAGAACTCGTCTATACGAATATCTTTTGTTCCGAGACCAACCCTGAAATCAGTAGTTTTGGCTCTCGGATGAGCAGTCAAAGATACCTACTCTCTATACATGTATGAGGGTGCCCATCTATTGACATCGCATTTTATATCTCCTTACTCATTTAACCACTTTTAAGTATGTCTTTGCGCACTTCCCAACAAAAAAATGATAATAAATCAAAAAAGCCTATTAACAAAGTATGATTAGTATGGTGGTTTCATATACTTTATTGTCAGATTTGACGTCTACCTGCATTTTAAGCATATTACAGCGCTTGCACACACTTTCCGACACGAATTGCGAAGTAATTACTCATAAAATTCAATCTACCCACCAAATGGGTAGATACGGGTATATACCGGGTATTTACCCAATCTACCGGGTATATTCCCAAATGGGTAGATTGGGTATTTACCCGCCGCCCATCTCTATGCGCAGCGCAGGCATGTACACATGCCTGCGCATACCAAAAAGTAGCATTTCGTTAAGTACTAGTGATACATCACTACTTTACAGAATGCCAGTAACCGGCATACTTTTCTGCAAGTAACTTAGTAAGACAGCACGGAGCATGCAGGCATGTGTGGCTTGAAAGACTTTCTTCATGGGACTTGACGGTTTTTGCATTTTTTTGTTTGAGTGTTGAGTTGGCCCATGATAAGCCTTTCCTATATTATTTTTGAGTTGAGTTGGCTGGCCCTCGAGTGTGGTGGCGGAACCAGCGACAACAAAGCGGCAGCTAGCTGTCATGTCAAACAATATATGTCATGAAAGAAAGAGACGTCACGGACGTCATCTACACGTCAGTCAAAATTAAAGATTTCGGGATTTCTGTTAATTCATCTTGTTTCTAGAAAATATTTTATTTCTAATTAAAATAATCAGCAATGGATGACGAAACCCGAGATTTCGAACCATTGGACCCTTCTCTCAAGAACGTTATTGAGCAAAAATCGTTACGATGGATTTTCGTAGGAGGGAAAGGTGGTGTTGGAAAAACAACTTGCAGGTAAGTATCTATTGAATGATTTTTAGGTGATGATGACTAATAAAATCTTCAAGATACTTAAACAGACTTTAACACTGATACGGTGTCCCCATTTTCCAGTTGCAGTTTGGCCGTTCAACTGTCCAAAGTGAGAGAATCCGTGTTGATAATCTCTACTGATCCAGCCCACAACATTTCTGATGCATTCGACCAGAAATTTTCAAAGGTAATTTACAGCGCTTTCACCAACATATTACATAAATGAAGAGCATAAGTAACGAAATCTTATACGTTTGTCTGTTTCTAAAACTGACATGAATAATGAAATATCATTTTAGGATATGTATTGATTTCAATCATTTTTTTCTTCTCGCCTTCTCCCTATTTGGGGTCGGTTCTGTATGTCATTTCCTTCCTCAGTTTTCTATTCATTCTCCATGTTTGTCTATCAGCGGCGGAGCTTAAAAAAAAAGGCAAGTAAAGCCGAAGCAAAAAATGGGTAGTAAAAAATAGACATTTAAAAACAGGATGAGAAGAAGATTAACAATATTCAAAGTGCAACTCCATAATGCTGTCTTTCTCAAGTCTTACTCAAATATACTAAGTAATGTTTCTATATGCCACGATTGTCGGAGTTTAAATTTTTGTTATGCCATGTCTTTTATTTTTAAATAATAATAAAGAAAAACAAGTTGACTCACTAAGCAAAAAATCTGTAGCAACACTTAACCTAAGCGATGACAAGAAACAAAAACAACCGATCACACTATTCGAGAAAACATAAAAACACACACAACACTTGGCAAGTCAAATTACACTAATTTCGACTCTTTTAAATCTATTTATCACAAGATATTATAATAATTAGAAATATTCATTTGCATATTGCATTCAGAGAGCGCGCAATGATGACGGGATACAGTTTTCATTCAAATGAATTTGATTGGCCACCCCACCCTCGCCACCCCTAATCAAATTCCGTCCACGTGTACTAGCGACTTGTCAATTATTTAGGGCAAAATAGGACTTTAATGATAAGGAGATAAAGTTTACTAAATTTTTATAAGCTAACGTTCTTCGGCTTATATTCGCTCTATTGCGACAATGTTTGTTATGTGTGAATGTTGTCGCTGTGTGCGTGTATTGCATACTATCGAAATATTGGATTCCCGAAGGGCCGAGCGGGTTATCGCAGATTTTATAAGTACGTGAACGTATAGTACAATTATGAATGTGTGCGTGAGTGCGTTTGTTTATGTGAATGTGATCCGTGGGTAATGCCGCTTGATCCGGGCTTACGCTAGTGGAAAAATAGATATTTATAAATGCGTGGAGCACGGGGGTAAGCCATAATTGTTCATAATAAAAAAATGTATATATTAGGATCCGCTAGGCCAAGCCGTAAGGAATCGAGTTATAAGGAATCTTCGCTACTGTTGTCTATTGATTTTAATATTTTATTTACCTAATAATTATTGTGTATTACCTACGAATAATAATTCTCTAGAAGCGTAACTAATCCCGAAAAATAATTCCACGCGATATGTACCGCTGTGCGGGCGGGGCTTATAATAAGAGCCGCGCCGCGCGACAGTTCGCCGTGACACTCGAGCCGTGCGGCTGCGTCGCAAGAAGTTTACTTTGAGAATACTGCTTTGTTTTAGCGATAATCAATTCATTAAAAATGCCGTCTTGTGCCGTGAAGTGGTGTAGAAGCCATACAAGACATGAAAAACACAGGACACCTTTCATATACAAGGAAATAAACATTGTAATAATCCATACTTGACGTCTGTGGAAAGTGTTATGCAAAATGTACCTAAGATTTTTTCCTGCAGCATGTACCTCTCACGTGGCGTGCTCGGAAAAAAGATGTTTGTTTCTAGTATGGATGGTATGATGCATTAGTACAAATGTTTTAGACACAGATTCCCGACAAATTAAATTTTGCGTGATAAATAGATAAACGCGGTTCGCCTGGAGAGAAATGAATTTGATCGGATGCCTCGTAAAAATTGTAAAATAAACGTACACTTTTGCAGTAAGAACTATAAGATAGTCGACAGGGCAATTGGGCGTTTTCATTTTATTTTTGCCGCACTGTACCAGTGTACCTTACTACTTATACATACTTTAAATTATGTTTAATTCTTTAGTTCAATATAACCTGAATTAAAACTTGTATGTATGGCATATCAATAAATATTATACTTCAAATAATTACTTATTTTCATTGTAGTATTTAAGTTATTCAATAAAAAAATGAATGCTTAAACAAGCTAATTTATTGTAGCGTACTGCATAATACCATCCACGTGTTGTACCGCCCCCCACCGAAGACGACAACGTGACCTTGTCGCAACCAATCGCATGGATCTTTGTCTCTGCGTGTGTTTGAGTGTTTCGTTGTCATTACTGTTTGTTTGTTTGCGTAAATGGAATCAGAATCGATGCGGTGAATGTAGGAGCGTTACATTTCTAGAGAATTATTATTCGTAGTGTATTACACAAGAATTTAGATCCGTCATTTTGGAAATCTTTGGGAGAGGCCTATGTCCAGCAGTGGACGTTGTGCAGCTAAAATAAATGAATGAATGTGTATTACACTGCAAAATTCGGCCTTAATATATTGGGCACTTACACCTAACAACATCAATTCATTCAATATCATGTCAAAAGAAAGTCTTTGGATTCATGAATATATTGTTTTTCTACTAATATGTAAGATTTTTGTACTGTGTCACGATTAATTTTAGCCAATCAGAATTCATTTCATTCAGCGACAAATTGAAAGAGATTAAATTTTGAGGATTAAACCAATTGAGACCCGCACTTTATAGTAATCTCACAATACCTGGATGGTATGCCATCTGGTTTTGAGTTTAAAATTTATTTTAAAATACCACTTTTTCAGGTACCAACCAAGGTGAAGGGGTTTGACAACTTGTTTGCAATGGAGATCGACCCCAACGTAGGGCTGACTGAACTGCCAGAGGAGTACTTTGAAGGAGAAACTGAAGCTATGCGACTCGGCAAAGGAGTCATGCAAGAAATAGTTGGGGCTTTCCCTGGTATTGATGAAGCTATGAGCTATGCTGAGGTACTTTCTTTTAATGAGTGTGGCTTTTATCCCTTCAGGAATAAGGTCCTTTGGTCAATCTACATTGTGTTTAGGAATAGTACTACTATAAAGTAAGTCAAAGGCGTTAGGACAGGAAGATTTATTTTTAGGAAGCTTTCACCCATGGGCATATGTTATTTTATCTATCACTTTGCACTTGCTACACTTAAACATAGATAGAACAAATAGAACACTTAACTGCCCATAGAATAGCCCATGAAGTAATGTAACATTTACATTAGGTTAATCACAGGTGGAAAGATGACAAGCTGCAACACCAAGCTGTTGAACAATCAATAAAACAATGTATTAAGAGTCCGGCGACCCTAGACTTCTCCATACAAACGTAGTACACGTTTAATTTTGAAACCACATGTCAGATTCCGGTAAAAATTGGTAATTGTAAAGAAATTGCAATTATCTAGGGTTATATTGGGTTTCCTATAGTAAAATTATGAACTGGAAAGAAAATATAACGATTTAGAAGTCTCCCATACTAATGGTCAAAAATGATATAAAACACTATATTCTATTTCAAGTTCATATTTTTACTGTCGGAAACTAAATATAAACCTAGATAATTGCAATATCTTTGAAATTACAAAATTTTGCCCAAATCGGACATGTCGTTTTGAAATAAAACGTAGACTACGTTTGTATGGAAAGTTGTATTTTGGTCTAGGGTCGGGGGACCCTTAATTCTTAACCTGTCATCTGTGAGCAGACCGGAATCCGGTCGACATGCCATTGTTTTACTATTGTGTCTGGTGTTTTGCACAGACAACAGGTTAACAATTAAACTTTCAAATTTATCCCCTAAGTTTCTTAAAAATTAAGTCTTTGTTATTATTAAGTTAAATTTAAAGGCCCATATTTTGAACTGTCTTCCACAGGTCATGAAGCTGGTGAAAGGCATGAACTTCAGTGCTGTAGTATTTGATACAGCACCTACAGGACACACACTCCGCCTTCTATCGTTTCCACAAGTTGTGGAAAGAGGGCTTGGCAAGCTAATGCGCTTGAAATCAAAGGTAAATTTTAACTAGCTGCGCCCCGCGGTGTTACCCGCGAAAAAGTAGCCTATGCGTAAATCCAGGGTATCAGCCTCCTGCATACCAAATGTTATAAATTGGTCCAGCCGTTTGCATGAAGTGAAGTGGGGGACGTGAAGAAGTAACAAACATTCACACACACTCTCACAAACTTTCGCCTTTATAATATTAGTGTGAATAAGTTTTGAATATGTGAAATGGAAAAAATTACAAATAAAACCTTATAAAAGTAAACATAGTACATGGGTGCTACTTACTTCTAAAGAAATTCCTTCCAGTAGACCCGTGAGAGGAAATAGGAAGATAGAGGTAATTGGCGACATTGGCGTGTACAACACAAAAATTATCTAAATACTAAACAAAAATTAATATCTTTGCAAGATACAAAAAATTAAAAAAAAAGATACTTACGTAAACATATATAAACAAACAGTAGTGATATACTAAACAAAAATTAATATCTTTGCAAGATACAAAAATTTTAAAAAAAAGATACTTACGTAAACATATATAAACAAACAGTAGTGATCTTATCTGCTATGATTAGATTTATCTAATCCAAGCCAAGGCAAAAATTAAAAGTATTGAATTTGAAATATTTTAAATATCTTTACAGGTTGCTCCGTTCATCAACCAAGTGGCTACACTCTTTGGGCTCGCAGAGTTCAACTCCGACATGTTCAGCAACAAAATGGACGAAATGCTGTCAGTGATCAGACAAGTCAATGCGCAATTCAAAGATCCCAACCAGACCACTTTTGTGTGTGTGTGCATCGCAGAGTTCCTCTCATTGTACGAGACTGAACGCTTAGTACAAGAGTTAACAAGGTGTGGTATCGACACCCACAATATTATAGTGAACCAGTTGCTTCTACGGTCTTCAGCTCCCTGTGAATTGTGTGCAGCGAGACACAAAGTACAAGAGAAGTATTTAGAGCAAATTGCAGATCTGTATGAAGACTTCCATGTTACCAAATTACCTCTTTTAGATAAGGAAGTCAGAGGCGCTGAAGCTGTCAATGCTTTCTCGGAGTATTTGCTCAGCCCGTATGTACCACCTACCCCAGCTAAATGAAGAGACTGCTCTATGATCGATCCATAAATTAAATAAGTTTAATTTTCATGTCAGTGTAGTAAATTCCTTGTAAGGTTTTACTCGAAGGTGCTAATGGTCACAGTCGATTATAGTTTATATTCTTTACCCTTCAATTTAGATATTTAGCCTTTTTGGTATCAATCTTTCCAAAGGAATAAACTTGTATAGTATTCAGGAAATAAATGTAAATTATAACCTCTAAATGTTTATTTTATTTTTAATAAAACCCAACACGTCCTATAAATACTTTATTAAAATTAATGAAAAAGTTTATATGATTGAATTGTTAAATATTCCAATTCACTGCCTAATAAAACAGTGTTGATTAGTTATTTAAACACAGGAATTGTGCCTTTCAGTAGGTACACAAAATAAAAATGGCGTATTTTGTATGGGAGCCCTCCTTAAATATTTATTTTATTTTAATTTTATTATTTATTATTAAAGTAAAAATACAACTAAATATTTTATGAATATTTCAAGTGTCTGCCTGTTGCCATTATTGATATCGAACAAAAAAAGACTAAAAATAGCGTTTGTTGTACGGGAGCCGCCCATAAATATTTATTTTATTTTGTTTTTAGTGTTTGTTGTTATAGCGGCAACAGAAATACATATTTCGTGAAAATTTTAACTGTCTTGCTATCGCGGTTTTTGAGATACAGCCTGGTAACAGACAGACAGCGAAGTCTCAGTAATAGGGTCCCGTTTTTACCCTTTGGTTACGGAACCCTAAAAACTTATAACAAATTACAATGAATACTTCATGCTTGGTACTCACTTTGGTCAACAATCGTTTTAAATCTCTATATTCTTACAGACTGTCTAGAAGTTAGTCCTACTGGTGGAACAAACTAGGTAGGATTACTGTGGGACTACCTCGTATATTTTATGTAAACGAATAGCCGGATAAAGGAATACGAAAAGTGAAAATGTACCTTATTTCAAAGGTACACAAGGATTCTGTTTCGGTACTCATATGGTAAACTGGGCCCAGTGTTGAGCTACCTGTACTAGATTACAGCATTTCGGGCATTTTTTTCAAGTTCCTTTCTGGATTACATTACGGGATACTGGCTGGCAAAATTAATTACTCTATGTTATATTCTAAAAACTTTATTTAACATCAATATAAACATAACTTGCACACTTTGTAAAAAAATATCAAGTTTAATACATAACTTTGCCAACATAATACTTGAAGTACAACATGTTCTATCTAGATATTGACAAGAATGTAATAAATTAGCAACATTTTAAATAACAATTTAAATTATATCAGCCGAAATGGCAGTGTCCGTTTCATGTGAATATTTTCTTATAAGGTTAAATAACGTTTAAATCAGTGATCAACTCCATAGAAAAATCGCAGCATACTTACTATGTGTATGCTCAATGCTGCAATTGTTCTATGCAATTAATAGAAAAAGACAATGCGTCTTAAATAAGTAGCTTTATTTATTATTCAACGTGGAAGGGACATACCCGTAATAATAATTAGTCGAACCACAGGCTGTACTAAATATATATACCTCTAGTTAAAGATAATAAAATTACAGTCAAAAAACAAAAAAAAACGACAATCCCCTACAAATTGACCGGGGGGCAGCACACTTTAGTATGGAAATGCCGAATTTTTAAAAAGTGTTGACTGTTATTTTAATTTCATCATACTATAGTGGTCTAGATAGCCGTGGTTCGATTTATTACGGATATGTCCCTTCCAATTTTTATAACTGATTAAGTAGTAGCGGATTTATGAATACGATATTTAAAGCAGTTTACAAAAAATACCAACATTGCGTGTGTTTTCATTACCTTTATCAATTTACTTTTATTAACCTTGACATATAACATACTCGTAGATTCATTTCGGCATATCAATCCCATGTAACACAACCATTGCAAGCAAAGTAACCCGTAAGTCATAACTAAATCACACTAAACATTCCCATTCTAAAACATTCAAATGCAAAAAAAATGCTTTTATCCATGTTTGAGAGCTTTAGTAAACTGTAGTCAGAATTCAACTCAAGAGTAAAAGAACTACCCTTTCATACCAATATAAATGTGTTAAATGTTCAGAACAATAAACAGAAATTCAGTTAATTAAGCAACCTCGGGCGTGCTCTGGACTTGAATGGGGACCACAAGTGGCATTACATTTTTCGAGTAAAGCCGTTGGTCTCAGCTGTCATCAAAGTCCTCTAGCTATGCCAGATGCCTTTCGGCAGCTAGAAAATCTGACACCAGTGTTGGCCTCTTACATACGCGAAAAACAAACTATGTACGGAACACTAAGTTCAAATATAAACATTGTAAAAAGACGAGTATTTTGATCGGATAGATTTGATGGTACAAAGTAGCTCCAAAGTAATTCAATTTCAAACACTCTCGTATTTCAAGAACTGCATACATAATTCGCTACTTTCCAACAACTCAAATAAGCTATTTTTTTAAAACGTTCAAAACAGCATTTTCGACGATAATTTTTGACGTAATGAGACCGAACCATTTTTGAAGAAATTGATAACTGGTGATGAAAAATGGATCACGTCCGACAAGAACGTGCGAAAAAGGTCATGGTCAAAGGCCGGTCAGGCTTCACAGACTGTGGCGAAACCCGGGTTAACTCGCAACAAGGTGATGCTGTGTGTGTGGTGGGATTGGAAGGGCATTATTCATTATGAGCTGTTACCACCAGGCAGGACCATCGATTTAGAACTCTACTGCGAACAACTGATAAGATTAAAGCAAGAAGTTGAGAGAAAGCGGCCGGAATATATCAACAGAAGGGGTGTTGTTTTTCATCATGATAACGTAGACCTCTCACATCTTTAACCACTCAGCAAAAATTAAGAGAGTTTGGCTGGGAGGTGTTAATGCATCCGCCGTATAGTCCTGACCGTATAGTCAGATTTCCACCTGTTTCGGTCTCTTCAGAATTCTTTAGGCAGTGTCAGGTTAACATCACAAGAGGACTGCCGAAACTACTTGACGCAGTTTTTTGTCAGAAGCCTCAAAATTTCTATAGCAATGGGATCATGTCCCTACCTATGAGATGGCAAAAAGTTATCAACCAAAATGGTACCTACATACTTTAGTTAAATGTAAATAAACAATATTAAAAAATGTTTTGAATTTTCATATAAAATGCGAAAAGACTTTTTCCCCCAACCTATTATATACCAATGACGTCATAGTTTCGGAGTCAAATAGCGTTTTAATATTATGGAATTGAAAATGGATATTGGTCATATCCATTTTCAAGATTTATAATAGTAGAAAAACTGATATTAAGAGCGCTATTTGACTCAAGAAACTATGAAGTCATTGGTCTGTATATCATACAAATGAACAAATCCCATAGAGAATGTTTGTTTTGACGTTTAGAAAAAATTGGAAAGTAGCGAACCAATTGATGGAAGCTTTGTCTTTCTTGTAAATTTAGTAAAGTGATATGACTCTCGTGAACTTTTCTTTTACATAAAAAAAATTACTCCTATCACTCGACGTTTTCTCTTGCTCAGCGCACCTGTTAAAAATTGCAAATCCATTTCACACACTCTTGCGCATCTAGCGCCATCTTCGAGGTATTTGAAACTGTTTTATTTACTGCTTTCGTTCAGCTGAACACTTTGCTACTGTTCCCCCATATGAGATAGGTCTACTTACTTCTATCCTCCATAATCTACTTTATACAGAAACGAGAAATTTATTGCCTCTACCTAAAACATTTGTTTCTAGACTTAGGAGTTATTACCAGCAAACATATAATACTATGAAAGCATATAAATATAATCTACCGCCAAAAATGACCCCATCAAATAACATTCATGCAGCTGTTTGCGCGAAAATAATAAATCTGATTAAAAGTTACTCTTCCGTAGTATTATACTTTGCTAGATATTACCGAGGCTGAAATTTTGTTCAATTAAATACTTATCTAGAATTTTAAAACGTCATAGTTAAAATGTTATTTTTAAAAAAGTCATTGCTATATACAAAAGCTTAAATTGTTATCATATAAAATAATAATACCGCGGTCCTACGCAAATCTATAAAATTACAAATTACTTCAACAAATAGCATCATAATCAGGGCTTGCGCTGTGTCAAGCGGGACCATACGGCGTGTTCAGTCATCTCTGTCACAAACTCTACGTGCGAGAGAGATAGCAGAATACATCGCGTGTTACCGTGTCTCTGTTTCACATAAATTGTGACAGAGATAGACAGAACACGTCGCGAGCTCCTGCTTGCTCAAATAACTGCCAGACATACTTTGAGAAACGAAGTGTCACCATTAGACGCGTAAATATAAACAGATGTAAATAGAAACGCCTCCTTATAAACTCATAAAACTTTAACATACCTAAAACAGAACTTATAAGCTTTTTTTCTTGTTTGAATATATTAAAAATATATCATTTCTATTTACCCCTATTTACATTTTACATCTTTGACCATATGGGGCAAATATGGTCAAGGTATAAATGCGGTTACCGGTAAATAACGCTTATTTTTTCGTGTATCCTCCGACCCAGCTCTAAAAACTATGTAAATATTAACCATTTTGTAACTACACATACAATACGAAGAAATTAAAAATTAAAGAGGGAAAACAATTGGTCATCTAAAAGACATGGCAATTTTTTCAAAATAATAGTAGAAGGGGAAAATAGGGAGGGAGACGAGGTAAATCTGATGACCTGGACAGGAATAGAGACGTCTCCACTCTGCTCTTTGTCTTTGCCTTCTTTTGCTATTTTTTAGAGCTTGCTCTTGTCACTGGAGTCAATTGGAAACATAACTCCATTGACGTATATTTTAAGAGAAGCTCTAAAATGTAATTTAATTTAAGTTGACATATATAAATAGTTCGTTTAATAGCATTATTGGATGATAGTTTTAAGTAATTCCAACACATAGAAGATAAATAGAAGTAATAAATGAAATGAAATGACAAGAGCAAACTCTTGAATGAAGGCAAAAAATCTTTTATTACTCGGGACTGCATTTAGAGGAATATACCTACTTATGTCAAAACAAGATTTCTTCAGTACGCTATTTTCTACTAGGAAAACAGGGTTTGGTCGGTGGAAACGCAAGAAAAAAAGACGCCACGTCCCATACTCAAACCGATATTGGCCTTTATTGCTAATTTTAAAAACGTCGACTAATAGCCACTTAGTCGACTTGCTATGCCGAAGTTCCGCAACCGAACTTCGGCGTGATTACGTGATTATTTGGCATAGTTTACGATTGTAAACTATGCCAAATTTAAGTCACGTTTTTCGCGAAGATTAATTAGACGCGGAACTTCGGTCGCGTAGCGCGTTCGGCACTTTGTGTTTAGACACTAACTTAACTAGTTGTTCGAAAGCTCAACGGTGCCTAATTGTTTTTCTTGCGTCAACTTTGCCTCTGGTTGATTGGGAGATGCCACGTAGTGAGAGTAGCGCCTATGATCATGCCTAGCAGCGCCGCTGCGCATGCGCCGCTCTCGAAGAGCAGCTTAGGGGTGAACACGCCCCATATCATGAGATGGCGGCAGTGGACGGTGGCGGCTAGAGCTGACGCGAATACCTGGAGAGAGATCAGCTTTAAGTCATTTTTGGGGGAGGTCCTGATTACATGTGCACATTTTGGAGATTTTTCGACCCACGGTGTGATGCAGCGTGAGCAACTTGTATTCACCAAGCCAAGTTATATGCGTTACTACCGCTTACATGCGGTAACGCGTATTTCCACTAGGCCAGCCATCTTATCAGTGGCTTTTTATAGTTGACCCCGCAGCTCCACAGCGCCAGCAGCGGCATGCGTAGGAACTAACAGAAATCACTCACTCGCACAGCGAAGCAGAGCGCGAACTTGAGAGACAGCGTGAACACAGCTGCGAGCTGCGTGCGCGGCCCGACCGCCGCCGTCCCCGAGCGGCCCCACAGCGCCAGCAGCGGGAGCGCCGCACCGAACATCAGCGGCATGCCTAATAATTTAAAAAAAAAACGGTGATTTTTAGACGGTAGAAAATGCACAAAGTTTTCATGTAAATAAGCGAGATTGTAGATTGTTAAACAAGGGTTATAAGTGGTCAATTTCGAAGCGAAGTGAGCGAGACCGCTTACAGTTCGAGGTTTTAATTAATTACTTACACTAAGTTAAACACTCATTTACCATTAAAGCGAGGAAATAATGAAAATATTAGATTTTTAACTACCATTTAAATTTATTGAATTAAGAAAGAAAAAATTACATATTTACAAATATGAAGTTTAAGATCAAGTCCAGTATGGGGGTGGCGGACAAAAAATTGGCGGGTGGTGAAAAAGTCAACGTCAGAAGTCAAAGAATTCTACCAACATAAAATGAAAGGTCTAGATTTCCTACACAAGTTACGGAATTTCTGCTTTCGGCGGAATAACTTACCAAACAAATCCAACGACACTAAAGTTCCAATGACCAATGAGCTAATGCTCAAATAGTTGGGGTCTCCCGCGTGGAACGCCGGCGCCCACCGCAAGTGACCCAAGGTCGCGTGATGACCAGTGCCGTAGAAGTGGTACGATGCTAACAACGCCCATAGACACGCCACGTTAGCGCTTGTGCGACTTGCGATTGCTGAAAATTTTTGGATGCTGCTTTATTAATAATGAAGAAATGAAAATCGGGTATGCCACTTTATTGTTCTAGACCGATGGAATAAAGATATACTCTTAAAGAAATCATTATGGCAGTAACATAATAAAAATGCATT
Organism: Acrobasis consociella; assembly: GCA_963555685.1. Classification (NCBI taxonomy): domain Eukaryota; kingdom Metazoa; phylum Arthropoda; class Insecta; order Lepidoptera; family Pyralidae; genus Acrobasis; species Acrobasis consociella. Next base: position 6,591,752 of record OY743122.1, on the reverse strand, counting down.
ACGATTATACACGCTGACTTTTCATTGGTTTTGGAAAAAAAAATGTCGTATAGTAAATAAATTCCTCTATCCATATACATAATCCAAATTTCTGTATGTCATAAGATAAAAAAGTTGCGTAAATGATTTTCGATCGAGACCACGTAGTTATACGCCGGCCGCCTACTGCATAATGTCGATGACCCCGGCCGGCCGGCGGGCGGTGTATGGCGGCGGTACTACTAATTGACCTCACAATTTTACTTTCGAGTGTTAGTCAACATTTTTTGTTTCTGAATTTTTATTTTGACCAGCTAATTAGGTCCTACTAACGATGCCTATGAAGTGGCCTTCGGCTTCAGAACCAATAAAAAATCACCGTGTATAGACAAAGCAAAAATTTTAAATACAAAATTAGTACTTTTTTAATAGCGCCACAAAACACGTGTTATTTAAATATCTACGAGTACGTGCACAAAAACAAAACTGTAAAAATATAACTACTTACAGAATTTGTTGGTCCCATCGCTTTTCATCATAGAAACTATATTCAGCGCGATAAATCCAGACGCCAAAGCTAACGCTGCTGTAGGAGCAAACGTCGCTCCAAGGACTAAACTGTTAGCCACAAACAGTAGCAAGCTGCAGACAACCAATGGCAGGGTCGCCCCGCCTCGCTCCTTTTTCCACAACAGCAAAAACATTGACGCTATAACTAACCAAGCGCCGCGAGCTAACAGTTTCGACCTACTTGGAGACCCTAAGCTTCGCCACCCAAGAGCCCAATGGCCACATGCGAATATTCCTGCCAACACAAGCCCATGCCCCCGCCAGCCTATATGGCGCCTAGCTATAGCAATCACCGCCGCCATGGAACCCAATGCTAATATTAATGCTAACCTAGACACTTGCCCGCTCGGGACACCTTTACCCTCCGTCCAGCAAGCGCCTTGCTCTTCCCTGCAACCTCTATACGACCTTGACACAGCTAAAATAACCCCAGATAAACCCCACAGAACCATCGCATCAAATGTCTTTACATTCCACACTATCGCAGCTAGAACTGACAATGAAAGGTAAGATAGACTAGCACCCTCTTCAATAATGTAACTATTTGACGATAAAATCGCAGCAGAAGCGAATAATACGGCTCTAGCGAACCGTTCGTGGAACAAGTTTTTGTTTTCGTACCATCTTTGTGTGATACCATCCCAATGCATTATTACTAACGTACATAACATGGCTCCAGATATCAATCCTGTACTTAGAATAATAGCATGTTCAAGATCGTCCAAGAGTTTGAATGAAAAAGCGGTGTAGCACACAGATACGCATACGGCCATAGAGACGATGCCGGTAGGCACGAACGAACTAGCGAAAATGCTGGGTATTCTGTCGGTTGGAAGCCCTTCTGTTACGAGGCAGTTGAAGAATATCGCTAGGATGAGGAGGAGTAAAGCTCTGAGCATTGATAACGAATCGAACTCGACCCAGACTTCCCGGAAGCCACCGCGGATATTGTCGATCAGCACCCTGGAAAAATTAAAAAACATAATTTAAAATGAATTTGACAATAACATATTTTATTTTTGTCTAAGTAAATACATATTTTATGTTTGTTGTTTACAAACATAAAATCGCGCTTTTAGACAGAGTCAATACAATTTCGTTAGGGTTATATACACTACGTAGATAGACATAAAGGTAAATATAGTTAACAGTGTCTGTGCCATTCAAGTGTGAATCGGCGGCATATGATTCAATTAAAAAATGTTATGTCTCTCAGACTCAAATCTGATCTATTATGTCAGTCAGGCAGATCTCTGTCCAAACTAGGTAATATAATATCTCATAGTTGTAACCGATGCAAGTACGAAACCTTCGGATAGCCGCTCCTAACACTCGCCCCTAATGATGATCGTCTAGATAGATTGAACCTTGTCGGCTGTTTGCGGGTGAAAAGTAAGAAACATACACACACACAAACTTTCGTCTTTAAAATATTAGTGTGATTTCTAGAAGTAACAAGCAATCACCTGACTTGTTCGAAATATTTGACTAGTTCCTCTTCCGTATTGACTTTAGAGATGTTGTCTAACTGTTCCCTCGTCGCGTTGATAAACTGCGCCAGCCTGTCAAGCGGTATTTGCTGAGATTCTTCTCCATAGCGCACCAAATATCTGGTTATCTGAAAGAAATATTAACAAGCATTACAAAAAATGTACCTTGTGTACGACAATTAAGACTCAACTACATATATTCATTTCAAACGATGTTTTGTAATAACTACATCACAAGTATCATGACATGGTTTTTTTAACAAGAGCGATTGTTATGTCATAATTATAAATTGCTCTGATTGTCACGATCTTTTTATCTCAAAAAATTAGTTTTGCCACCCTTTATCGGTTCCTATAAAAATCGATAAGATCTTTTTGTTTTCGATTTTACGATATCTTTCAAAATTCCACGGTATGCTTATGCACAAAGGAAATGTGTTTCTAATTATAGTTACGTGCAATTCTCTTTACAATGTACTATTAAATGAACACAACTTAGCCATGAAGCTTGTTTAGAATCCTAAGTTTTAAGACGATTATTCGTCTTAAAATATAACTCAAGTAAAATTAAATACAATCGATATTTAAAAAGTCGATAGATTGAAAGTTTTAAATTCCTACAAGAAAGTAATGTCGTTCGACAAGATTACAGTGTCTAGTTCTCAAACTCTCTTGCAACGTCCATTTGATATGCACATTTTGTTTATGCTAGCCATGCATATACCACTGCTGAGCAAATGCCTCCCTTCTTTCCTTTTAGTACTTTGTATCTTTGGTCTTTTCTGTCCAATTCTTCGATATGCACATAAAATTTTAAAATACCAACCTGTTTCATACTGTTGCTCATATGCAACAAAGTCTGCGGTATTGTCAAGGTGGGCAGTATTGGGAACAAGACGCTGCCTAGAGACGGCGCCGGTGGAGGTCTACCGAGTGCGGCACTCATAGTCGGCGCCAGCTCCGTTTGTTGGACCTCCTTGCCGTTGGGGAAACCATTATAACCATTCGAAAGGCCCAATCCTCGATAAGCAAACAAAGCTGCTGTCCTTTCCGCCTTACTCTCCCCTCCATGGTCTCCTAGTACACAAAAAAAATATGTATAAATGTTTTAATTTTATTATTTCAACACATGCAGAATATAGCCTTGTAAACCATTCCGTCACCCACACAGAACGACTTTAGACAATCATTTCTACAAAAGCAAAATAATATTTCAAATATCGAAAAATAGCTAGTCGATGTTATCAAAAGCAGATAATAGCCTATCTACTTAAATTGTAAAATGCTTTAGAATCACACACACACAGCATTAAAATGTTTAGCTCAAACGAAATAAATGATACATGAAATAGTTACAGGAGTACAGTTAACTGACACATGTTTTGAGATAGGAAAGTACGAAAGATATGCGATAGAATATCAACTCTAACCAATGAAGCAATCAAATCCCAAAAATGCTACCGGCCGGGGACTTTACTCTGAAATACGCAACTCCAAACTGGCCGACGACTTTTAAACTAATTTGAACTTTAGCGGAAGAGAAAAAATCAATGGAATTGCATTACATACAAATAATTCGTTTAATTGGTCGTTTTCATTTATTTTGTGTAGCTTTCAGAGTAAAAGAACAGACAAAACTAGCGCAAAATGCGCGTCCCACAACCCACAACTCAAAAAATTACACTAGTTTGCCTGATGCAACGCAAAATGCGCGGCCCACAACACACAATTTAAAAAAATTACGCTCATTTGCCTAGACTTAAAGACTTTTGGAACTCTATTTTCTAGTAAAATGCAAATGTTTTATTTTTTCTTGCCAAATCACGTTATTTTAGCATAGTTGAAATGGTAAACTTCTGAAACTATATCCCTGCATATATATGCCTAACTCAAATAGTTCACCAGTTAATGTACACCTGTAATTTTATGTCTACATCACAAGCAGCTCTATGTACCTACCCTGACCATCAATCCCTTCTTGTGAGTCTAAAACAATGTGAAATCTAACTTTACTATAAGTACTTCATTATAAATATAACAGAAACATAATTAGATATTAAGAAGGAAGTATGGCACGGAAGGAAGAAAATGTTTATCCGCTTCTAAATGGTGACTGATTTCAATGATTTTTTAAGTAGTTTTATAGGTTTTCCTTTTTTCAAAATTTTCAAATATTTTTTTCTAATTAAAGCAAATTTAAAAAAAAAGGATAACCTAAGGTCCTATTCATTTATTGTGAAAATAACATACTAAAAATCATTGAGATCAGATAACTTTTAGGAGTGGAAAAAAAAATTCTTCCTATGCTTTTTTGTATGGACAGAGCACATGCTATACTTTCCTCTTAACATAAAATTAGCATTTAATATTGAAGAACAAGTATTAGTTGATTACTACTAAGATTTAGAGATTAGTTATGAATTTGTGCTTTGCTGATAAATATGTATAGAATTCTATCTTTTAGTGTTGTTATGTTTGATTATTTCTATATTATGCAGCACAGCATCCTAATACTGTAACTGAAAGGATATGTTTGTTTACACTTCAATTCAAAATGAAGCAACAGATCAATATCATTTTTGTACCACAGAAACTTTAGACCCCAGAGAGAAACAATTTTATTCTGGGACTGAAATAAGTTTCCTATGAACTGAGTCTCAGTAAACGCTAGTATTTTATATTAATCATCCAAAATTGATCCGCAAAATGCATCATGACTTTTTAGTTCTTTTAAATACGCAGCATGAACCAACAAACTATACATTACATGGAAGCATTTATCAAGTGCAATTACCCCATCAAAAGTACATTATTATATTAAGTAGGTGGTATTTAAAAACTACACCTCGTTTTCCGACAGTTAATTTATGTGTCATGCAGCAGTCATTTTATATTTATTTTATTGGGCTTATTGCACAAATATAACATTTGAAGTTACTGTTCCATCATATTATAGTTCGCTGGTATTAATCTTTTAACAAAAGAACATTTGCATTCAATTGTATCTGTGACTTATGTGGTTGAAGGATTAACAAGGATTGACTTCTAAAATACTGGAAGTTAGAATCACTACCTGTCTCTGTCATGCCATGGTCCCCAACAACAAACATCAAGACATCTGGTGGTAACATCTCAATAATCTTCTTCAGGCGTAGGTTGGTTTCATTGAGCTTCCGGGTCATCTCCCGATGGTTGGGGCCGTATCTATGGCCAGCATGGTCCACTCCTAAGTAGTGGGCTATGAGAAGATTCCAGTCATCTTTTTTGATTTCGTCATATATTTTTGTGTCCACCTCTGAAAGTTTTGGTTTTTATAAAATTTTTGATTCTATCATTATTGGAAATAAAAACCTTTTAATGAAGAAAATTACAGTGAAATTGGCTTTATTGATCATATTAAAATGTTCAAGGTAATTCCTGTTAGAAATGTGGTAATTTTAATCAGTTACTATTAGTAAATAAAAGTAGTTAATGAAAAAGATTACCATTATCAACAGTATCAAGGTCCCATGTATGAAAAGAGTACATTACATGGGAACGAAGATATTTCCCTGGTATCAACCGCGCCCATGTGTCATCGCCTAGTAAAACTACTTTTCCTCCAGCCGAAGCTACCTGCAATAGATTGTTTCTGATTAGATGTCATGACTAAGCGTTATGATTGTATTAAAGAATTATCTACATAGACACATACTTGGTCAATTGTGTTGTCCTCTTGCAATTCTGTTGCAGCAAAATTGGAGCTGGCATCAATGAAAGTTGGTAAGGAGCCTGTAACTAATGCTTTGACTCTTTGGAGAGTCGTCGTCGGTGGATCCGCCATGAAACGAAACAGCCGAGCGCGCTTCGGCCATCGCTCTAACGTCTCTCTTATTACAGGAAGACGATTCTGGTAGGGCAAAGGATCTTGTAGATCAGGATCATGCTCCGTAAAATCATAACGCAGTGCGTCTACGAGTAAAAACACCACCCTGAATCGCGTGGGAGCGCAAGCTAACTCTGCAGCCGGGTTCGCAAGGATCCTTCGAATTTTCTCATCTTCGGTGCACACGTCCATTGAATTTGCCTTCTCCCGACCATCACACCCGAAGTCTTTGAGAGGTACACATTCAGTAACGTCGCTCAATGTTTTACGGGAGAGTAAAAATCCATGACCGAACATAAGAACGGCTGATAAGATTAAATACGAAAACCATATGAGATATAAAATATAGTTCCATTTTTCTTTCATAGTAATAACTAGAACTAAAAGTTTTAAGTGAACATTGAGAAGAAAAACTTGTGAATATTTAAAACCCCAAATAAAATGATAAAATTAATTTGCCATTTAGCCGCAAAGACAGAAGAAACACCTGGTTTTCTTCAAGTTGACGTGACAATGACAAATGACAAATTGACAATGACATTAATTGTGCTGCCCTGTCAACTCACAGCAGAGGTGCTATTTTTCAAACGCGGAGTCACTAAACGAACGATTTTTTGTATGGAAAAACCATTCGTTTAGGTGACTCTGCGTTTCAAAATTAGCAAGTCAGATTTTTTTATAAAAAAGTTGCCAGAGTGCGTAATAAAGTTACGAGTCCGTCCATAGTTTTTTTTTACAACATTTTCTCAGTGGGCCTCCCTCGCTCAACATATTGGGGAAAAACTAGGAACGTCGGAAGTAGTCGGATGGAATTAATAAGATGAAACTTTCGTTCACTCACTCACTACACTAGAGCGCATGGTCCGTTTCTAAATCCTGATTCGGAATTCCGAATCAGGATTCCGAACGCAGCAAATCCATACAAATCTATGACTGCACCACACACATACGGTAGCATTCCGTTCGGTTTTTATTTCCGTCAGGAATTCCGAATGAAGGCCTGTGCGTTCGGAATCCCGCACGGAAAAAAACCGTTCCGAATGCACGTCTTCCATACATTTTGTTTGGGTCGCACCACACATTCGGAAATTCCGTACGGAATGCGCTCAGTGTGCGCCGCACGACCGTAGCGAGCAGACGTGTTGTAGTTTGAAACTTCCGTGTACGTTTAATTTCCCGCGCAATGTCTGACATACAATATCTCATCATATCCGTATAAGCTTACACATGTTTATGGAACACTAATAATCAAGGTTACTACGACAGAGACCTTAAGGAAATGGCGTGGCAGGCCATTGCAGGCCGTGGCAGGACATATTATTAGGTATCCAAATATTTGCCATTAAAAAAATTAAACATTTAGACCTGTCAATTCATGTGTTCCCATACATTAAATACCCAGCATACTATTTTGTGAGAAATGTCATAATAAGTTGAAGGGAGTTCGAAGAACTCGTCAATACGAAGATAAAGATATATTTTTTAACAATAAATAGCAAAAATGCAATCGCTATAAAAAAATCATGGTCAAATTTCATTCAAATTTCATATTTCCGCACGCTACTAGAACGTCTGCGCTCGATAGCTGGCGGCTCTCGACTGAGACGCGTCATTCCGTACGGAAATTACCGTATGTGTGTGGTAGACGAACGGAATTCCGAGTCGATTCCGTACGGAATGGATTCCGTACGGAATTCCGTATGTGTGGGGCCGGCCTTAGTCTGAGTTTAGGCTAGATCGTAATATTATGCGTGTTTATATAATAAAGATACCTACGTTTAGTAATTATATTATCTTTGCCTACGTTAACTTATGGAAAAAAAATGTTGGGATGGAAATGTCAAATGTCTCAAATGTCAAACATGTGTCAAACCTACATAATCTAAAAAAAAAAGGTTGAAATTGGTTGAAATGCGAAATGCAAACTGTGATTGATTATATTTCTTGATTGTAATATTTTCAAATAAATATAGTTACGTTTTTAATAGGTATGAATAGTGTCCATTAATAATAAAGTGGTATAATAATGACAAGTGCCTGCAATTTAACACATAACCTAATAAATAGTTGTTTTCAAAAATTTTAATGCCATATTATGTAGTGCCCTCGGAAATTCATAGTAGGTATGTTTATAAACGAAAGTAAAAAATGTCGATAGCGTTAAGAGATAAGGAAAACTTTCGCCTCCTGGACCTATCTAGTGATGAAGAGACAGACGATTTACAATTAGAAATAATTCCCAGCAGAAAAAAGAAGATCACGAGGTAAGCAGCTTGGTTAAAACACTTAGGGAGTTGCTAAAAGTTAGTTCTCTTTAACCACAATTTATCATGATAATCATGACATATCAATAAATTGGTCTTGAATCCTCTTTGCAGATAGGTAAGTAAGTATAGGTCTTAAGCCTTGCTTATCACTGGTTTCACAAAGCGTTTTACACAAACTAAAACAATAAAAGCCCATCTAAGATGCTTAATCTACTGAAATACTAAGGCTGAACTCACACTATATTCAGATTCAAATTTTAAATTCATTGCCTGTTAAGTAGATATTAATTTAGATAAGTAATAAAACTGGTAATGTACCCAAGTGGTGGTGTTGTCGGTTTTTGTTTTTAAATTTAATAAGTAATAAGTATTTGATTAGGTTCTATAATAAACAAACCTGTAACCAACATAATTTGTTCATTATAAAATAAATTATCTGCACATATAGGATCTGCTAGGGCAAGCTTTAAGGATTGGAGTTATATGGTACCTTCACTCCTGATGAACCTATATGTATAAAATCAGCATATGAATTTAGGACACTGTGTGCCCATTTGACAACCTAACGAGGTGTTTCAAATTTGCAATCATAGAGACAAGGGCTATGTTTTGCGAGACTGAGCTTTTCAGTTGAAATTTAAATAGTTGCACATGTCTTTGTTTCTTTGCTATAGTAATAATATTACCAATAAATTATTGCCTACATAAAATTTCAGGCGTGACCGAACTCGTGGAAATCCACCTAAGGCCCAGGAACCTAACATAGCGACAGAGGTCCGCTGTGCTCTGAGATGGGCAGTTCGTGGCACACTGTTGTTGTGGCTGCTGATGCTGACATGGATATGTGCTGCGGTGTACGATCAGGTGTCAGTTATGCGGTTGGAGATGAACAAAGGTATGTGTCTTCATTATCAGGTCCCATTTTTGTCTCCACTGCAGGAACTACCCTCTGTACTGATTTATTTCGTCCTAATACCAACAAAAAAGTAAATAAATAAATATATGTATGTATACGGACAAATCGCACAGAATGAGCTAACCCCAAAGTAAGTTTAAGACTTGCGTTGTGGGATATTGACTCAATGATACTATATTTTATAGCAAATACATAAACATCCAAGATCCAGGTCAACTTGCAAAAGATGATTTTTCCATCTTGCTTGAACTGACTGAGGATTGAACCTGGGACCTCCAGAGTGGCAGCCTGGCTATGGCCATAGAGGTCATCTACAACAAATACTGGTATTTTTTAAAATCAATGCCATTTTTTAGTTACAAAAGTATAGATTCATAATTGCATTGCGGATTGCATTTCTTTTCTTTTCTGTGCTTTATTCATACTCATTTGTACCAAAATAATTAAAGAACAAAAGTACTGCAGGTGTTGTTAAAGTTGATGTACACAGGTGCATATACATCTGTCTGTCTCTTTCTACAGGATAAACTCAAATACTAAATTGATTTCGTCTTTGTGTGATTTTAACAAAAATGTACATCATTTCTTTGAGTAGGTTTTTCTAGGTTTTTCTAGAGTGCTGATTAAAGACAGTTTAGTTTATCTAACATCTAATCTAATCTTCAAAGTGTGGTTTGATATAGTAGTATCATTGATCAGTGACAGTGATGTCACTTGATCTTGAAACAAATTTTTATTGCAAAGTATATTTATCCAGCTAATGATCAGGGAATAACTGCTTTAGTGACGTTTTATTAAAATGCCCTTTCACTTGATATCTTACATGGTAGCTATGACTCAATTAATTTTGTTTAGTTCATTACTTTATGACCTATAGAGGGTGTCGTCGTAAATTCATTGTGACGTCACATAGACTATATCCAGCAAAAAGCCAAGCCGCTTCCTACGATATCTAAATTTGTCAAGGTGTCATTGATGTCATTGGAGTACTGACGAAACATGATCATACATACGTAGCGGCGAAACACATAACCCTCCTTTTGGCTTCGCCGTAATCGGGTAAAAAATACGTAATAAGGGCGGGTCGAGAGAAAGAGCCTCGCAGTCTGGGACTAACATGGAAAAACAACGCGATTGTCATCCGATAGTGCAACTACAAACCAATTTGGGCTTTATTATCATATTGTAGAGCTCAATGTTGTTTGACGCTGTGGACTATACATGCATACATATATACATGTTATTGTCTTTCCGCTTTTGGAGACTCTCTGTTACACCTGCAGGGCTTCTTCTGTAGTGAATAAACAGTTATACGCAAGAAAAACAAACAGTACTATAATAATTAGATTCACTATAATAGAACAGCCTTGATGTCATGTTATAATCTGGAGCACATGGCAAATTAAACCATGAATTATTCTGGACTTCGTGTCTCTAATGTAATGTTACCAATTGTACGCTTGTACCCATATTCGTTATGAGTTATGATTATTACCTAGATGTGACAACAATATATTTTTCCCATAAACGTGGCCTTTGGGTCTTATGACCCCAGGCTGTCTGCCCCATTAGGGATAAAGACGATAATGTAATGTACTTTACAGAAATTGCCAACCGGCATGTAAATGTTTTTAGAGTAAGCTCAGTTCATGATACCGATCGATTACATTAAAACAACCATGAATCCCAAGATACAAATGTGCGACCAGCTAAATCAAATTTAGAAGTGAACTAAACTATAGGAGAGAGAACTGGAGTCCGAATAGTTAGAACTTTCTTAAAATGCGCTATCTCCCAAGTACTCGTCATCACTATACTTGAAGAACTGAGGACGGTACACGTATTGGCTTTGATCTGAAAGCGTGATGATGCACTTTCCAAGGTAGATCTCATTCATAGGCTCTTGCAGCGTACCTAAGTGCTGCTGATTTTGCGGACTCAGAACAAAACAGGAAGCGCTATATAACACTCTAAAGTGCGCATAGTCAGCGCCGCCATACTATCAATGCCTCATCTAGAACCTCTAACCCTTTGGGTTGGGAGTCCTACGCATGCGTCGCCGCGCCTCTGTGACGTCACCCCTAGTTCTTACCGTGACGTCCGTACCGAACCTTGTGCTCAATGCTTTACTAATACTTTTACAAAGGATAACATTTCCCATTTGCGTCCAATAGTGAGTCGATTAGAGTACCCGTAATATACACAGTGTTTACTACAAAAGAAAAATTCCATAGCAGGCCCCATACGTCTGTGCTTATCTTATCGTGATTGAATTTGTGATTATGAATGCTTCAGTGCTGTGTTATTAATTTTAATTTAATTTTCTAGAGTCGGAATATGTAAAAATGTATATATTTTTTTCTACGAATGGAGAATTCTGTTATTGTTTTAAGTTGTAGTTTAACATAAGTAGCGTACGGGGCATTGTTGCAAGCCAAAGCGCATGCGTTGGTTTCATTCACTGCGTCCGACGTCGTAGGTCGATAATGCCCCGTAGCAAATATTATCACTTTGTCTGTTAGCTTTTTAAGGAAATTGTACATGTGTTGAATTTCCTAGTACAGTTAACAGTACATGAAACTTACAATTTCGCCACTCTTACCGATACTTTAAGATACGTGAAATTAAACTTGTATTGCTGTCGACTGTACGATTTCAGTAATCTCTTCGAGTCAAGCTTGAAGCTGTGATAAAAGTACAATTAAATGATTTTAGTATGATTGATTAATAATGATTTCTTGAAATATACTGAATTAGTAACGTACTTATTGTACATTTTACACAAGTTACGTACAAGTTTGAATTCATTTATTACTAAGACTCCACTGTCAGTCTGTCTGTCGTCAGGCTGTATCTAATGAATCGTGATAGCTAGACAATCGAAATTTTCACTGATGATGTGTTTCTGTTGCCTCTATAACAACAAATACTAAATACAACAAACGTGGTTTTTATAGATACTTAATGGTACACTTCGTGCGCGGGTCCGACTCGCACTTAGTCTTTTTTTCCTTATTAGTGAATGTCCAACCCATTTTATCAATAAGTAAATTTGTGATAAAATTATAGCTCTGAAAATTTATTTAGATAAAATATATGTATTTTGACTTTTAATCAGCGATTCATATGTAAGTACATATAAGTATGAAATATTTTACAAAGCTTCGTGTCATTTCCTCCTGAGCGCTCGAACTGAAATTTTTAAAATACACCAGGTACCTACCAACTATAATGTACAAACAACCCCTGTTTTTCGTTGGGGGTTAAAAATATCGTGGCCTGTGATTTGAAATGACGCGTTTGTCAGCAAGGTTGGCAGAAATGGAAAGGCGTACAATAGGAAATTTATTATCGAAAGGCGTAATATAGCGACTTTGAGCAAACAAAGGATGACAGACGAGGACAATATCTTGCCTCAGTAGCTAGATTTGTTTTGATGTTACGACAAAGAATGATAAATTGCTGTTATTGAACAACAATCCTAGCAGTATTTAACCACAATTAGTTTTAATGAAAGAGGAAGAGAAGAACTTGGCCTCTTTTCATATTTTACCTTGTCTGCCTCGGCCTTGTCTATTCCGCTAGGGATAAAGACGTGATTGTAAGTGTATCTGTTCTAATATTGTTATAAATACAAGTTTATACGCCAGGCAAATTAAAAAACCGCGACTTTCAAGCGTCCATTCGTTCGATGACACAGATAGACAGGCAGATATTAGCGGCAATCATATAACACACCTCTTTTTTGTCGGTGGTTAAAAATGAAATTAAAGTTGAGACGACACAGATAGACAGACAGATGTTAGCGTCAATCATATAACACACGTCTTTTTTGTCGGTGGTTAAAAATGAAATTAAAGTTGAGACGGTCTACTTACGTTGTGTATTAAGTCGGGAAACGACGACTAGTTTTGGTCAATTAATGATCTTCCTCGAATCTTAGAGCTTTCTGCTTCGTACCCAAGAAGTAATAACTACGTAGGTATATCTTCACCACTAGCTATAACAAAATCTCCTTGCCTGATTTCGCAATTTTTCTCAAGATCTTATACTATACAAGAAATTACAGTATTGACCCACATAAGATTCTTATCATTGTGATAAGCCTAAGCATTTTGAAACCAGTACTCAAACTCTTCTGGTTTTTATCCTATTTTCAATCTTAGTAGTTTCTGTAATTTTGTCATCTACTTCAAAAGAATAAGAATATTAGTTACTTGTTTGCCTTGTCTGTAATTCATAATCTAGCTTCAACTTCAAGGTTGAAGTTACACCAAGAGGCGACATTATGGCATCAAAAATAAAGCATCTAAAGTAAAATAATCATTATCAATAAATTTAAGAACTAGGTTCTTGTCGGTTGGTCAACCAACACTTTAGAGTTCTTGATTTGAATGTTATTCAAAATTATATTTAAGATCTTGGATCTGTGGTATTTGACTTGCCTTCTGCTCTGGTCATTTATTATAATCCATTGTCTGAATTTTAACTTCAATTAAATTTAATCAACAATATAGCTTGAAAAAATCAACATGCAAACATTTCAAGCTAAATAAAAGCTTGCAAGAACTATATTTCTATTGTGACATTTTAATGTTCTAAACTTCTCAGGTCAACATTTTTGTCTATCAACATTCCTATTACCTAGCTGCTATGAACAAAGTGGTAGATTTAATCGATCGTTCACTAATCAGTTTTATTGTTAATTGCTCGTTCTCACTTTACGAGTACAACCTCTGCAATCAAGGTTTAGACTTGTAAATGTTAATATTTCAATTGAAATACTTGCCAAAGACGATACAAAGGGGAAATATTTTTATTGATGCTAAATCGTGTGAAAGAAGTTTATAAATTTCTATTAAGGGGATCTACTTCTAGAATAAAGAAATGAAACAAAAGAGCAGTCTTAAGTACTTCTAGCAACTTTCTAACCATATAAAACATGTAATTTTGTAAAATTTGGCATCTTTTTCAGTAGCAGTACACTTTATATAATCTTCTACATGTCCGCATCTTTCGTTTTGTTCTTATTCTGATAACCCTCATCCAATATCACGCTAAAGGTGCGACTATGACTGCTTCAGGATCAGTCTCCTTTGGAATAAAGTATATATCCATATTTAGACCAGACTATATATTATGCGAGTAGAATAAACTTGAATATCAGGGTTAACATGTTTATTGGGCTTTGGCGGTCAGCGACTACTTCCTAAAGTATATTTTCAGGTTTTGTCTAATTCTAGGTTTGACTACTTTTAGTTAAGATTATTTTGTTAAAGAACATTGAACTTTGTTACTTGCTATTTTAAACACATAGTGTCCAAGCGGGAGAAAAGCCATATCTAGAAAAAGTGGTTTCAATCAGTCCCGGATTTGGAACTAATGGCAAGATCAAGGTGAGCAAGGCGGTTCAATGTCAACGTGTAAAACATAAACTTTTTACTGGCATAGCCAGTTGTGTCACGTCTCACGTAGCGTTACTCCACGCTTATTAGGATTTATTAGTCAAGTTTATATACTTACGTGATTAGCGGAATACTTATGGGATTATGTAAGCGTTTACAGCGCTGGTAAAATGAAAGAAGAATAAATGCTATCTCTCATAAGCAATTTAACCATCTTCCGGGGGTAGTACTAGCTTCGTTCTACATTGTCGGTGTCGTATGAAATGATAATCACACAATGATGATTTTGGACAGAGCAAATGGAATGGTTTGCCATTGCTTTCGCCATTTCACGCACTAGTTTTCTTTTTTGCACGTCGGACTATGTCTACTCAGATCTTAAATCATCAGATTGACCTGTACTGCGTTAGGGCTGGAGTTGAACAGACCCTCGAACGTAGAGGTGTCGGGGCACGCTGGGCATTTAAGCAAGTGTGCCACTGTAAAGATCCACCAGTCACAGACTTTTTTACTTAGCAGTGGTTTAAATATATTAAGATTAGATGGAATAGATTTTTTAAGACCGTAATAAATTGTCTCTACTTCATAAAACTGCGTAATTAATTTTGATAACAGCGTGACGAGGAAATAAATATACCGATAAAAAAGTGCAATAAACAGCCGTATTTACTCCGTATGTGTTACATTGGACCTAAGTATTAGAAAAAGATAACTCTTGGTTTTTCTACCCGTCACAGACGTAAAGCAGACAAACCATTGATTGAATTAATGAATAAAGAACTCTTTATTGCGCCAATACAAAAAAAATAATAGTAAAAAATAGTTTCAGAAGTAAATACATTAGGTACATTGCATTGCAGACTTATGGCAAACAAACGAGTTACTAGAAATGCTATAAGTCTTTGTCATACAAGTCATTGTACCGTGTTACGTAGTATAATTTATTCTCTACCACTTAATCACGTGCATAAACATACCCTGTGTTTTACTTAGAAATATTGTTATTAAATTCTCAATAGTTTTATTTAAGCTTTCAGTTAGCTTTCGTACTGCCTCTGATACCTGAACATATCAACATATTATGTCAATGCATTCTTTCCTCATATTTTATTACTGTTTTGCTGCCACGGTACATCTACATTGATATGTAGAGCGACCTTCGCGACCGATTGGGAGTCGTCACATAGCTCAACTCCTGCTTTGCTGTTTGATAGATCAATCATCTTTAATTCATTCCCAGTAAACATCATCGAAATGCTTTTTGGCTTAATATGTAAAAGCAGCTTGTTGACTTTGATTTTTGAACATGTAGCTTTAATTAAATTGCATTTATATATTGTGCGATTTAAAGAATTCTTTATCATCAAAGAAAAGACACCAACAATTTCGATAAAAAATATACAAACGTGCATGTTGTCAATTTCTGTTTGTTAAAAGAGCATTAACTTGTACACCTACACAATGGTAAAACGATAGGGCACGTTTTTTGCTAGGACTACCTATTTGAACAGCGTTTATTTTTTATCATTCGAACATCACGCGAAATTATTTTTAGATGGCCTTGGTAACCTTTTTCAAACTAATAAAGTAACGAGTCCAACTGCGTTTATTGCCTGCAATTTCATTTCATTAAAATGTTTGGAGTTGATTATTTTAAACTTTGAAATGTACGTACATAGCTATTTGTACATTTATTTTAATACGTACGTCACACACTACACATAACTTGATTTAGCAGGCTGCTTTACGTACTTTTTTATATTAAAATTTATGTTTTTCCCATGTTTACATTTCATACTTGATCCAACATCCAAATTTTGCTCTTACATTTAGATGAGCCATACAACAACCGAACTTCTTACTAGAAAAAATGCATTTATAACATAGTACTAAGTATCTGCTTAATTATAAATACGATTATAACTTGTTCGGTGACATTGCATAGAAAACGTTCGTAATTGAATAATTAATAATGATTAACCAATGTCGTCATCACTGATAATGATAACGTAGCGCTTTGCGGAAAAACACGTCTTCATTGCTATCAAATAATAACACCAATTTGAAAATAAACAGTAGGTTATAGTATAGTATACTTAAGCACAGACGAATGGTGCCTACGTACCTAATTAAAATTAAATACTTATCACTAAACTTGTACTTTTCGGTTGTAGCGACTGCTCAATAAATTGTCTTGCTCATTCGCGATATTGACACCGAGAGGTGCGCACGCGTCGGCTAAAGTGAAAGTGACATAAGTGAAGTGGTAGTGGTGACATTGTGGTGCGGATGCGTTTGAGGTAGCGGTTCTGTGCGGTATGGAGAGCGCGGTACACGCGGCCGTGCCGCTGCGCGTCGGCAAGAAGATGCGGAAACGGAGGGAGCTGGATGCGTTGGTAGGAGGCCCACTGGCTCGCGGCGGCCGCTTGCTTTCCGCTTCGAGTGATGAGGGAGAACCGTGGGGAAGACGCACAACCCGCCGACGTCGCTCCCGCCCTTTCGTCCGCCTCGCTGCCGCCTTAGCTCTATGTGTGTGCGTAGTGTCAGCAGCAACAGTGCTCTGGCTCTTTGTGGATGTTCGCAGACAAATCGTCTCCCTTCGAAATGAGATGGACAGAGGTTCGTCAATTCATGTTTATTACATACGTTTTTTTAAATCTATTATTTTACCGGGGCTTCAGTTCACTTGGTGTGACTATGCCAGCCTTATGGGGGACATGAAGTGGTCATTTTGTGACTAAAGGCTTCGATTAAGTATTCTAACTTCTGTTCATTATTACATAATGTTTAATAACTATACTTTTAGAACTGTGAGTAAGGTCGCTCTGCATGTGTGAATGTCGCAAATAATGTTTCAGTTTTCAAAGTCATTTCTTGGTCATGCCATTCACTATTGTATCGGCAAACATTGTATCTATGTCCGTCATAAAGAAAAAATCTATTAGGTTCTTATAATAACCAGAACTTGTAGTTATGCTAAGAAATGTATAACTTGGTGCACACAGATATTAAAGAAACAAGATAGATTTTTCTATCATGATAAGATCAAAACTATCTGGCTTAAATTTCTGTGCGGGATTTTGATATTGTTTGCAATTTGTATTTGGCACCATAAACACAAATAATATGTCAACTTTGATAAGTAAAAGCCGAATCAGCTTCAAAGAATAATGATAATAGAAACCTTGAAGATATTTGAAACCGGTTTCACCACCAATGTAACTGTAAAAAATTAATTGACCGAGCGAGCAAAGCGAGCGAAGCGTCTCAGTTTCGAGATTAGCCAAAAATTCTTTTGTCCGTCTGTCTGTCTGTCTGTCTGTCTGTCTGTTCTCGCCTACAGGTCGCATTTCTTAACCGATTCTCATGAAATTTTGTAAGCAGGTTCAGCAACTAAATAGAATTTTTTTGTCGAGCCAGTTTTTCGAAATTTTTCAAAATGGCGGAAATATGGGGGTTTAAAATTTTAAAACTGTCATATATCTGCCATTTCAAAATATTTTCAAAAATGTCATTAGACTTTTTTGTTGCCATTATGAAAAAGATTTTTTTTTATTTGAACTACTTTTTTGTCTGAACAACTTTTTTATATGTTATACTTAAACGGATTTAGGGTGACTCGCGAAGTCTAGCTGATTAAGCCGTGACGGATATACAATACAAATCTTCTTACAAAATATACTGAAACTATTTAAGGGTGAATTCAGTCCGGGTTACTGAACAACTTTCTTAAAAATACATATCTCCCCTGGGGTCCACGAAGTAATTTCTCTGAATAACTATTATGGTTATTATTTTGAGTTTCATAAGTAGTTCTATAAATTGTATCATATTTAACCGCCTTAACATAAAAGGGTTTTGCTTATTTTACGATTAGTTTTTTTTCAGTTTTTGCTTATTTTGATTGATTGTTGGCTTGTTTACTAAATTTAGCCATTTTTTTGAGCTAACTTTCGTTTAATCGCTACCGCTGCTTGTCTGTACTTCTGTAGTAGCATTAGTAATTATGCCACGAACTAACAAGAGATCAGCGGCAACCAAAGCCCGTGAAGTAGCTTTACGAAGAGAGTAAGAAACCAATGAGCAGCGGAATAGAGCCATGGCAATACAAATAAACATTTGAACGAAAATCCATTAATAGTTTTCTGGTTTTTCCAACAACGAGCTGACGTTGTCATTTGAAAAATGACGGGTCATTTATTGGTGAAAGACTACTGGTACAAAACTGAATTTCAGCATCACGGTAGACCTCATATGCATGGGATTGTATGGTTGGAAGGTGCTCCTGACATTTCAGAGCTAGATGGAAAGTCATTTGAAGAAAGGGCTGTGATTGGCAAATATTTTGGAAATTTGGTCACACAGCATATCGGTAAACCTGCACCGATAATGTATCCAAATCAGGTACATTATTCTGAAATAATAATCACGAGGTCTAAGTTCGTGGCGAACTACTAGTTATACTCTATTTCTATAATTTTATTGCAAATGTAATAGGCGGACTTGAAGCTATACCTAGGCTTTATCCATCAGTCAACCCACTGATGCCGAGAATAAAAATTAAGAAGAAGAATTAAGAAGGTTTTTATAAGTATACTGGAACCCCTTCGCAGTCCTTTTTACCAAATTTGCCATTTTAGTTATTCGTCAGGGTGAAAGCAATTTGCCGACAAAAGCTTTAAAAGGCAAGATCATTTTGCGAAATAACTGGTTACATGGCTTGCATGTATCTGTGACCAATTTTAAGCATACCGATTGTAACATAAACAGGTAATAACTCTTTTATTGCAAAAAAAGATCGAATGCATCTGCGAGCTGCGAGCAAACGTTGCATGTAAGCAATCCACTCAAAACGTTGTCAACAGTTGTTGCGCTGGCTCTCGCTGTTTACTTACATGTCAGTATTCTATTGTTCCCAATTATCAATAACTACTCTAATTTTTTATTACAAATCTTAAAGTTGAAAAGATGACATCAATCATATTTGTTTATCTTACTTCTTCTAAACGAGGACATTACTCCGCAAATTGGGCGTCGGTCGTATTAAGAGCCATTTTTGAAATGTGGAGACACATAAACGAAATTGTTTTCCATACAAAAAAAAAACGACGGGTTGCACTCTGGGAGTGCCGGCAGAAGTGAAAACTTGAATATTAACGTTGTGCATTTTTGATATTTTGGAATGGTTAGGGAATAATTTTGCACGAATTGCTTTAATTATCAGTATAAAATATTTCAAATCTTTTCTGAACCACAGTCTGTCACAAATGTCACAAGCATGACCAAATTCATTTTCAAATACACAGCAGTATGGCCACTACACAGACGGTCGAGCCATCAGCTGTCACCATCCATGGATGCGCGTAGCACGCTGTAACATAAACACACACGAACATTCGCACAAGCGCCCGGCGCCGCCTAAACGAAACAGCAGGCGCAGGCATACATTTTCGCCGCGCCGTAGAAAGAGAGGGGGATACTCCCTCTCCTACGCCGCGCCAGCTGTCTACTCTCCATCCGTCTTACGAATTTTCGATCAGGTCACGTGTCCTGACGCGAGTTTAAAATTTTTTACACATTCCAAAAAAAGTGCACAACGCCGCTAAAGAAGTTTTCGCTTCAAAAATCATTTGCTTAGTAGCTCCGCGTTTGACAAATGGCACCACTGAAGCCATGTTGCATATAAAGACCTTTTCGGACACAGCAACTTAATTAGTGAAGAGGTCTTACTAGAAAGTTGTAGTGAACTTGTTATTCGATTTCTATAATAATATTATCTTTGGTCGCTGTTGAGTTCTGCCTACAGGGAACTGCATAACCGTCAAAAAGAATAAAGTCGCAATTTTGTAACAATATAATATCAAACGGAAAGTGGGATCCAGTGTGTAGGTTGACTTATCTGCATACATTGTCCCTGCAGTCGACGGATTTACCATTAGTTTGTTCTCCCACGCGAAATTTACTAAAGCTTGTTTCTATGTAATCAAAATGTCAATCTTTAGTCGTAGAAAGTGAAATGATCTCTTCTACCTTTGCCTATAGCCCCGGGGCGCTTGTGTGTTGTGGAACAATTATTCTACTTCTTATGTTTACTTTTATCTCATGTTAACAAGAACACACGAACGAATAAATATAATCCAAATTAAACTGAACGAAAACTATCAGGAAATTTATAATCGTTGGTAAAGGTTAACAACTAGTTGGCAACCTAAAAAGATGGCGCCAATCTGTGTTATGTATGGCGGTCCAATGTTTAATTTAGTTCCTATTTTGAAAGAAAAATACTTTTTTGTTTATTTTTCCTACTAAATGGCGAAGCCCACTGATTTGTTAACTATTGACTATTCGATTTAAGAAAAATAAATCAAACAATGTTACATAAAAACCCTTTACGATTTAACTATAATAATTTCTTATACCTTTTCATTATAACAATTTAGTCATATTTACATTTACCACGGATATTTACAGAAAACGTACAATTTACTTTGCTAATTTGTGCTTTCAGAAGGCCATTAACGTTTTCAATAAGTCCAGCCCATTCGACGCGCGTTATATTATTAGCATAGCGTTTACGTCAAACGCTGTATATTTATTGTTATTCCATTTGAATAAGCTATGAATTGTGTATTGTATCTTTAAATATCCATAAGTAGGATGTTATGTTAAAAAAAAGAGTCTTGCAGATATAAACTTTTAATAAGCAGACTGTAATGTTTTTTTTTTTCGAGACAATTATTTATTTTACTACACAACTTTACTTGGGCTTGTAGTTATCCATAGAGTATGGAACATTTAGAAAAGTTGACTACATTGTCGCATGTCGCAATCTTAAATAAGGACTATAGGTACAAAAATATTTTTAATATATTCATTATTCATACCAAAACTAAATCCTAAATATATTGGCAAATCAGGGCCCGATTTTAAGATGATTACTTAATAAACGCTTAACATAACTTTTTAAAATACGAATTTGTAATTGTATATTTATTTGGTTTTCAATTATGATTTTTGAGTTCCGCACACATAGGGTTCCAACGGGACCCTGTTACTGAGACTCCGCTGTCTGTACGTATGTCTGTCACAGGGTTCTATTTCTTAAACCGTAATAACTAGACACTACATTTTCATCGATTATGTTTTATTGATGCTGCTATAACAACAAATACTAAAAATAAAATAAAGTTAAACATTAAAGGGGGTCGTCATTTACAGGAAAAGTGTTTATTTCGGCAGTTATTCGGCATTTTCGAGTTTTTAACTCTTATCTTTATAATAGCTTACTTTGGGGCTACGAGGGGGGGTCAAAAAGTTCGCGGAACGGAGGGGAAGGGGGGTGAAATAAAATACTGTACTATTTTTCTTTTTCAATATATTCCCCCTTAAGTCGAATACATTTTTCAGATCTCTCTATTAACTTATTAATACCGTCGAAAAAAAATGATTTGTCTTTGTCCTCAAAATAGGCCGAAATCGCCGACTTGACTTCTTCATCATCGGAAAATTTCTTCCCCCGAAGCTCTTTTTTTAATTTGGGAAATAAAAAATAATCACAGGGGGCTAAGTCTGGACTATAGGGAGGATGGTTTAACATTTCGAAGCCACAGTGATGAAGGGCAGCCATCGCAACGCGGCTCTTGTGTACCGGTGCGTTGTCATGCAAAAGCAGCACACCCTTTGTCAACTTTCCCCGCCTTTTCTCCTTGATTGCTTCTTTTAATTGTCTTAGTAGATTAGCGTAGTATTCTCCCGTTATAGAAACACCCTTATCTTTATAATCTATTAATAAAATACCCTCTGTATCCCAAAAAACAGTTGCCATGATTTTTCCAGCCGATTGTGACACCCTGTATTTCTTAGGGGGGGGCTGACCCTTTTTATGCCACTGCATAGACTCTTGCTTCGACTCAGGCTCATAATGATGAACCCAAGTTTCATCTGCAGTAACAAGTCTTGCAAAAATTCCTTCCTTGTCGGCGCTACAGAGGTCTAAAAACTCCTTTGAATACTCGACGCGCAGCTGTTTCTGTGGTGGTGTGAGCATTCTTGGCACCCATCTTGCGCTGACTTTTGACATTCCAAGATTGTCGTGTAGAATATTTAAAATGGTTGTAGGTGATACTCCAACCATTTCTGCAAGTTGTTTCTTCTTCAAACGAGTATCCTCCAGTATAAGATTCTCCACTTTTTCAACGATGTTTGAGGTGGTGGCCTCAATCGGCCGTCCTGAGCGAGGGTCGTCTTCAAGAGACTCTCTGCCTTGCTTGAAAAGGCTATTCCACTTGTACACCATGGTTTTCCCAGGGCAAGAGTCCCCGTATACTGATAACATTTCTTCCAAAATTTTCTGAGGTGGTTTTCCTTGCTTAGTGAGGAACTTTATGACGGCACGAAACTCGATTTTTTCCATGTTCAAGTTTTTCTTCCGGATTCACTTGTTTGATCGACGACAGGTCAAAGGTTATTGACACAATCAGGTTCAAACTTGGCATATATACTCACAAAGAGTTGCTCATTAGTTACTACCTGCGGCAGGTCCCCCACCCCCCGCTATCCCCTCCATTCCGCGAACTTTTTGACCCCCCCTCGTAGCTAAATCTGTGTAATTTGTCCCTATATATTTATTTATTTATTTATCTTTATAATAGCATGTACGAAGGTACGAAACCCTGCATGTATGAGTCAGACTCATTTCACATATTTATCATAATTACACCGAATACGTCGACTACCTATCTGACTGCAATTAGACCGTATGAAAACAGGTTGTAAACCAAGTTTCTTATCTGATACAGAGGTGCTGGAATCTTCTTCTTTTACGACATCAATATGTAAATATTTACACAGACGCTGAATGTTTCGACAGACTACCGGTTGCGTTAATAGGAAAAATCTACCTTTTTCTACATTTATAATTGTCACACTCTTTACAAGCTTTTCTGTTTCACCTATCCCGTTATCTGCCTGTAATCAAATCTTGCAAGTTACATTAGATCCACTTCCCGGTTTTCGATTGAGCTGCACGCAAACGTATGACGTAAATCGTGTGACAATGCAATATGATGACATGATGATGGAGCCGGAAGAGCCATAGGAACTCTGTCATGTAAGGATGCAACCCCATAGAGTATGGGCTCGTTTAATTCGTCTTAAAGAGCACTTTAAACTTTTAAGTTCTTTGATTTAGAAAAAAGCTTGTTTTATAGTTATTTTTCATTAGTTACTAGTTAAATTTACTCACTTTCAAATATTCTGTACTACTAATATAAGAATACTGCTGGTTTTTCTAAAGCAAATCATATAAGACCATCAGGTAAAGTACAATTTTTTTTTAGGTCTATGTGTACAACATTCGAGGGGATTCCATCTAATAGCTAATCTGGCACGTGAACTTATTACTTTTTCTGCCCTTTTGTATTGATAAGCAGTGGTTTATGTATTATATATATTACAAATAACTTGGACTCTGTTTACGCTATAATTTGGAACAAAAACGGGTTTTACTAATGTAACCAGACAGAAAAACATTTGCTGCTGAAAAACACACCATGTGTGTGAAACGAAAACACATACAGTGTGTTTTAGCAGTCGAAGTATAGTCTGCAGGTGCGGCTATTTTCGATGCAGTACAAAGTAATTGAGTAAGCACATAATTTAAATATTGCTATTTAAATATTCATCAAATCGCCTTGATCAATGGACAAGGGCGGTCGAAGGTTGCAGCGACCACGATTCCGCATATAAGCGGCAAATTGATGCGGATATTTATATTTAGACCTTTCTTGGCTACCTGATTTGCAGGTGGTTCAGTTTCCTTCCACTTATTACCTAGTCTATCAACTTAGTATTCAAAAAGTACTGAGCTGTTTTATTTCCACTTGACTGGTCTAATGAATTTAAACATGTTTCAATCGTTATTGTCGATCTGAAATTTATCTTTTTAATGTACATACTTCTTAAAAGTAAAGTTAGCTAACGAAGGCTGTGTGTCTCACTTATGGTAGTCCTTTTGAAGACGATAGATTCGGAGAGCCATGAAAAAACCAATCCAATTAGAAATAAGACTAGGCCAGATGGAGAATTTCGAACGGGCAATTTACAAAGTGCATATATCATTCGAATATGTGCATAATTATACACGTCGACATTTTCTTGCTTGACCTCGGCCTTTCTTTTTGTATGGCTTGAGCGGTCAGTAAGGCCAACCGTATAATGACAAGTTAAATGTGCAGCTATTTTAATAACTTCCGGCCGTCACAGCATATTTATATCTACTGCCGCGTAAACGCTTCTTTAATTAATTTATATAAATTTAAAGCAATGTTTCCTCAATAAAAATAATTTCATTTTACTATAAGTAATAATACTATTAAAGGGTTTTCTACGTGTTGGTTATATTTTACAAACTTATGACATCAGAAAATAATTTGCTAAGGGATTACGATAGCGACGCCCTTAGTAAACAGTTAAATGATTTTCTAGAAACGAAGATTTATGTCAAGATTACTTTAAAAGGCTTAGTGCCTTTTGGCAGAAACTAGTAAACTTTACAACAACTTTACAACTTAACAAACATAGGTCATCAAATTATCACACGGCGGATTTTCAAAAGTCCAAAAGATCTCATTTCAAACGTTAGCAGCACTAGTTGTACTGTACAGCCTTAACTACTACTAAAATAATAACCATACAATGATATTTTCTAGAATAAGATAGTTATAGTCCATTTACCCGTTTACCCGGAAACTTTATTTATTTTAAAAATATGGGACACCAGATAGCTGTACGGTGATATCAGGTACAATCGGCTGTCATTGGAGCATCAGCTGAGAGATTCTTTTGCTCCGTCAAATGTATCCAATAACAGCAGGTTATTGGACCTGACATTACTGTGCTATCTGGTGTTCCACATTTTTGAAAACCCTTAACCCCTTGTATGCTGGAATATTAACCATAGTTAAAGAATGCATTCTTGCGTAGATCTACGCGACGGCTTACGAGAGTTTAAATAAATACATTTGTAAATATACTACCACCACCAGGTTGACTACGTATATCTCACGTCACGCCGTTTCTTTCTTCCGCAGTATCAACAAGCAGCGAACAAGTAGGTGACGAATTACAATCATGCCACACGACCTCCCAGATACTCCGCGCCAACATCACAGACCTGAGCCAGAGGCTTGGCAAGCTGGAACTTGACCACCACGAGTTGTCCAAACAGGTCGAGTTGGCCAAAGCGGAGTTGACCGCTTTGACAGACAAGTTGGCGGCCGCGCCGACGCTGGGCGAGATGCCGACGAGGTTGTCCCAGTTGCAGAATACTGTGGGCCGATTCGGCTCTCAGGTTAGTTGCAAATATACTTAACTATGTATGTATGTCATTCATTAAAAAATCTGCCCTTTTTAAATCAGTCGATAATGAGTAATGTTCCAATTTAAAGAGTAGGTTTTTAGTAAATTTATCAGAAAAAGGCAGCGCTCTTAAAATTGGTAGCATAATCGTACAGTGGACGATATCGACTACATCGATCACTTATATCGTATTATCGATAACTGATTTAAGAAGGAGACTTTTTATGAATACAGCTGTAGACTATTGCGATAAGAACGTCATTTTGGTGGGGCCGTTATATCAGTCACCATCGAAATAAATAGAGATAAAATTGTTTCAATCATAACTATCATCAAACCATATCAAATATTTACTCGTAGTCTCGTAATTTCGATACTTACCGACTTTCGATACCGCTCTTAAACTCTCTACCGTGCTTCGGAGGGCACGTTAAGCCGTCGGTCCCGGTCACTGTCTTTGACATTGGTCGTTACCTAAAACCATGTCAGAGGCCTTTGAGGCGGTTTAAAAACTCTGACACTAGTGTTAGTCACTAACACACATGAGAAGAAGAAGACCGCTCTTAAAAAACATTGCTTACATAAATCGTAGATTAAATAGATATAAACGATCTCATTGTTATCCCTAATAAGATAAATTCATAATTCAGAAAGCTTGGCAAATAAGTAATGGACCTTGCCATATTGCGGAAAAAAATGGAAATTAAATTTAACATGGCAGCAGAAAGACGAAAAAATTTTCGGTGCCCCATTATTTTAGGTCCAGTAATTAATTGTTGGTTTGTATACAAAATTCAAAATTAATTCAAAATTCAAATACAAAAACTTCTTCGTCTTCTTGACTACACAACATAACCCCATAAGAAAACGTGTAAAAATCCTACTAACTATTTCAGATACAAGGCTTCGAATCGGGAATCAACGTGGCCCGATCGCAAGCCGCCAACGCCGCGTCGGGCATTGCAGACATCAAGGCGATTCTGCAACAGCTGTTCGAGAAGAATAATAAGACTATAGAGAATGTATCGTCGAATAAGAAGAGCGGAGAGGAGTTGCGGGCGCAGGTCGCTACGCTGAACGACACGCTTGTCGCTAGAGTCGACGCCCTGCAGAGCAGAGTCGAGGAGTTACTAGTTAGTAATATTATTGTCATATACACTTTTTAGGTAACCTAATACTCCTAATAGTTGCACGAGAAGTATAACAAGCCGATTAAGAACCGCCACTCTTCTCGTTAAATTGCGGGTGTAGGTCGCTACGCTTAAAGACACGCTAGTCGGTAAAAGCGACGCCCGCAGAGCAGAGTCGAGGAGTTACTAGTTAGTAATATTATTTTCATATACACTTTTTAGGTAACCTAATACTCCTAATAGTTGCACGAGAAGTATAACAAGACGATTAAGAACCGCCACTCTTCTCGTTAAATTGCGGGCGTAGGTCGCTACGCTGAAAGACACGCTCATCGGTAAAAGCGACGCCCGCAGAGCAGAGTCGAGGAGTTACTAGTTAGTAATATTATTGTCATATACACTTTTTCGTAACCTAATACTCCTAATAGTTGCACGAGAAGTATAACAAGACGATTAAGAACCGCCACTCTTCTCGTTAAATTGCGGGCGTAAGTCGCTACGCTGAAAGACACGCTCATCGGTAAAAGCGACGCCCGCAGAGCAGAGTCGAGGAGTTACTAGTTAGTAATATTATTGTCATATACACTTTTTCGTAACCTAATAGCTGCACGAGAAGGATAACAAGACGATAGAGAACCGCACCTCTCTTGTTGAGTTGCGGGCGTAGGTCGCTACGCTGAAAGACACGCTCGTCGCTAAAGTTGACGCCCTGTTGTTCAGTAGTTATTAGTTAGATAAATTTATTTATTTTTTACTAGTCTGTAGATGAAGTGTCCCACTTCTTTCTTTTATCTCTTTCCCGTATGAGTATTGATACTGGGGCAGACATAACATTTTGGGTCTTGCGTCTCTAAGGAGCCCAAAGGCCACTTGTGCAGCCTGATGATAGCCGCATCGTCTATTAACATTATTCGCATTTCCGCCAATTCTCTCGATCGGCCTGTACGATCTGCGCGGGAAGAGAAGCAGCTGGTACATTCGAGGTTTTTCTTTTCTCCCAGGGCAAATAACCATGGAAAAGTTATTTCACATACATTACATTATCGTGATCATTGGCAGGGAAGCTGCTGCTTTAAATTTCTAGTGACTTTTTAATTTAATTCTAAAAAATCAATGTATCTATACTACAAAAGTCATTTTTAATCGAGAGTATATTATAACCTTTTCAATATATGATTTTGAAGGAATAAGACAAAATATATTGAAACTGAATTACGTTTAGCAAGCGTTAGATTTTGTTTAAAAAAAAACTGTTGTAACAATAGGGGTGAATTGACGACTAGGTCAGAAAAGTATGATTATAATTAGTCCGTCTTTTAGATTACCATACCCATATTTTTTTAGTTTACCCAAAAAGTAAAAATTATCAAAGTTCCGGAGTCCGGCGACGTTACTGCTAGGTAAAAATCATCACGTCATGCGAAATTCAAATGCGCTGTATCTTTGTAATTTTTTGTTCCTTAGAGATAAGAAAAAAATACGTGTACAATATCTTGTTTTAATCCAACCGATGAGCTAAAAATATTTTTCCATTGTCTTGTCTATTGTAATAGACCGACTTATCTCCTACTCGACATTTTACAGTCAGTAAATGTTCACGTGTAAACAAGTGTGCGATAGTGTGCTGTTGATTCAGATTTATATCTTTTTTATGATCGAGCAAACAGTACCTTCCATCTCTTCCAATCTGTTGTCTCCAACAAATAATTACTTCTGATGAAAGTGTTGATTCAGTAGAGTACCTACTTCAGATCAGTTTCAAGTGTTGTCTTCGTATGCAATACTTAGTATAAGGTTAATAACTCAATATTATTAGGGCTAGCAAAAATAAATAAATATATAGGGACAATTTACACTGATTGAGCTAGCCTCAAGGTAACTTCGAGACTTGTGATATGGGATACTAATTCAACGATACTATATAACAAATACGTGTATAGAAAAACATCAAAACAAAAACGCCATTTTGCAACTTGCCCTGACTAGGGATCGAACCTGGAACCTCTGTGGGTGGCGGACTAGCATGGTGGCCACTACGCCACGGAGGTCGTCAAAAAGATACTAGCTACAAAAATGGCTTCCTTATTTATTTAAATAGCTTTTGACTTTGACTATACCTTTAAGAAAAAATCGTAATCGCATAATTCGTGCATCCTTTAAATGTGTCACTTGGTACATTTCCAATGCAGTTATTTGCATTTCCAAGCGTTGCAAATATCAAAAACAAATTTTCCTCTGTAAGACGCGAGGCCCTTTGTACTGCGAGGCCGTGGGCGGTGGCCCACACCGCCCACGGCGTCGCAGTACAAAGGGCCTCGCGCCTTACAGACGAAAATAAATTTGCCTTACGCCCTCTCTGTCTGTGTGCCTACCCGCAACCCCAGTTTTGCCTACTTACGGACCCTCTAATAGTTTCTATGGTGTGGGGTATCTGCTACTTTGGGTATCTGTTACGTTAGTAATTATATTATCTTTGATCTTGTCTGTCTTTCGGCGCTCATAGTCAGTCTACGTACTATACTTTACCTAACGCTATATGTATTTATTGCAGAAACTCACTAGCACGGCCGCGCCCACGACGCCGGCGCCCCCTCCAAGCACCTCCCCGAGCACCACTTCGTCCACCACGACGGCTGCTACAGCGCCACCAGGTAAATCCTATTATCCTCATCATCATCGTGTATTTTTGTCTCTACTGCAGGAGGTAAAGCCTATTATCCTCATCATCATCATGTCTTCTTGTCTCTACTGCAGGGGGTAAAGCCTATTATCCTCATCAACATCATGTCTTTTTGTCTCTACTGCAGGAGGTAAAGCCTATTATCCTCATCATCACCATGTCTTTTTGTCTCTACTGCAGAAGGTAAAGCCAATTATCCTCATCATGTATTTTTGTCTCCACTGCAGGAGGTAAAGCCTATTATCCTCATCATCATCAGGTCTTTTTGTCTCTACTGCAGGAGGTAAAGCCAATTATCCTCATCATGTATTTTTGTCTCCACTGCAGGAGGTAAAGCCTATTATCCTCATCATCACCATGTCTTTTTGTCTCTACTGCAGAAGGTAAAGCCTATTATCCTCATCATAATCATGTCTTTTTGTTTCTACTGCAGGAGGTAAAGCCTATTATCCTCATCATCATCAGGTCTTTTTGTCTCTACTGCAGTAGGTAAAACCTATTATCCTCATCATGTCTTTTTGTCTCTACTGCAGGAGGTTAAGCCTATTATCCTCATCATCATCAGGTCTTTTTGTCTCTACTGCAGTAGGTAAAACCTATTATCCTCATCATGTCTTTTTGTCTCTACTGCAGGAGGTTAAGCCTATTATCCTTATCACCATCAGGTCTTTTCGTCTCTACTGCAGGACGTAAAACCTATTATCCTCATCATAATCATGTCTTTTTGTCTCTACTGCAGAAGGTAAAACCTATTATCCTTATTTTCATCATCAGGTGTTTGTCTCCACTGCAGGAGCACGACCCTCTGTACTACCAGAGCCATATACTTGGCCAAAGCAGACAGAGGGTTATTAGCCTGTTATCCTATCCCATTAATATTATATAAGTATACGAAGGGTTGTTTGAATGTATGTACGTTTGTTCCGCTTTCACGCTGAAACGAATGGGTTCGAATGAAATTTGGCATGTAGATAGCTCGGAATTAAAGGTTCTTCGGGTCGACATTTGATACTTTTTATCCCGAAGGTTCCCATGGGATTGACAAAAATTCGACCATGTCAGCTTAGCCAGTAAATCCTTCAACATCATGGTGGTCAAAACGTACTATGTAGAGTGTACATAGAGGCCCTGTGGCGACGACAGAGTAGAATACAATTTCTCACCACCCCAATAAGGAGTTTCCTGGGTCAAAAATATAGGTATTATTTGGTACTGTTATTAGAATAAAATGTCTCAAAATAATGTCACTTGTCATTGATCATACCTATTTTCAACTTTATTAGATTTATTACTGCGGAAAAACTGATATTAAGAGCGCTATTTGACTCCAAGAAATGTTGACTTCATTCATACAAATCCCGTAGAAAATGATTGTTTTGACGTTTATAAAAAAAGAATCTGATTTGAGTTGTTGGAAACGCCTTATTCCCTCCACTTTTTTTCCACCTTTTATTCCACCAACAAGAAGATGTAAACCTCATATTTCAATGTAACATTCTTTAACTATTGTTTCAGGACCGCCAGCAAAACCAAACGTGCTGCAATGAAGAGAGACGGCTTTTTCACTGTAACCACGAAGATAGCAAGTTGCTCACATGTCTTGATCTCAAGCAGAACGTCCACAAGACATTTCGTAGGACAGAGCTCGCAGGAAAGATACCCTCCACAATATTGTTAAGGTTAGCAAGGAGTTTGTTAAAAATGGAGAACATACTCTGACTATACATTTTTCACAAAATTTCGCACCAGACCATGTAGCATGACACCGTTGATAAACCCAGATAAATTTTATATCGCGCGTCGAACTAGTGCTTTTTCGCTCGTTATGACTTTTTTTATTTTCAATAAAAAAATATAGCGCTCGATAAGCGCTGTCGCCCGTGCCATGCTACGGAGTCAGTTTTATTATTTTATACTACATTGATTAAACTAGTAGTTCGCCACGAACTTAGACCTCGCGATTATTATTTCAGAATAATGTACCTGATTTGGATAAATAATCGGAGCAGGTTTACCGATACGCGGATTCATGGTTGTGACCAAATTTCCAAAATAGTTGCTAATCACAGCCCTTTCTTCAAATGACTTTCGATCTAGCTCTGAAATGTCAGGAGCACCTTCCTACCATACAGCACATGGATATGAGGTCTAACGTGATGCTGAAATTCAGTTCTGTACCAGTAGTCTTTCACCGAAAAATGACTCATCATTTTTCAAATGACAAAGTCAGCTCGTTTTTGAAAAAACCAGAAAACTATTAATGGGTTTTTGTTTAAATGTTTATTTGTATTGCCATGGCTCTATGCCGCTGCTCATTGGTTTCTTACTCTCTTCGTAAAGCTACTTCGCGGGCTTTTGTTGCTGTTAATCTCTTGTTAGTTCGTGGCATAATCACTAATACTACTACAGAAGCACAGACAAGCAGCGATAGCGATTGAACGAAAGTTCGCTCAACAAAATTGCTAAATTTTATAAACAAGCCAACAATCAATCAAAATAAGCAAAAACTGAAAAAAAAAACTAATCGTAAAATAAGCGAACCCTTTTATTTTAAAGTCGGTTAAATATGATAAAATTTAAAGAACTACTTATGAAACTCAAAATAATAACCATAATAGTTATTCAGAGAAATTACTTCGTGGACCCCAGGGGAGATATGTATTTTTAAGAAAGTTGTTCAGTAACCCGGACTGAATTCACCCTTAAATAGTTTCATTATATTTTGTAAGAAGATTTGTATTGTATATCCGTTACGGCTTAGTCAGCTAGACTCCTTGAGTCACCCTAACCCGTTTAAGTATAACGTATAAAAAAGTTGTTCAGACAAAAAAGTTGTTCAAATAAAAAAAAATTGTTCTCATAATGGCAACAAAAAAGTCTAATGACATTTTTGAAAATATTTTGAAATGGCGGATATATGACAGTTTTAAAATTTTAAAACCCCATATCTCCGCCATTTTGAAAAATTTCGAAAAACTGGCTCGACAAAAAAATTCTATTCAGTTGCTGAACCTGCTTACAAAATTTCATGAGAATCGGTTAAGAAATGCGACCTGTAGGCGAGAACAGACAGACAGACAGACAGACAGACAGACAGACAGACAGACAGACAGACAGACAGACAGACAGACAGACAGACAGACAGACAGACAGACAGACGGACAAAAGAATTTTTGGCTAATCTCGAAACTGAGACGCTTCGCTCGCTTCGCTCGCTCGGTCAACAATGTGTTTTTTTCCTTCATTTGTATACTGCAGTTGGTCGTTTTGTTTCTATACCATGTGCATTGGATTGTAGATGTATTTCAATCTATGTTGTGTCGAATGGACCACCAATGCCAACGCTACCCTGCCAGCTTAGAATTTGGTTTTATACAACATTTTGGCGCTAAGTTTTGAAATTCTTAGTTGGGCTGTAACATGCATCTTAAAAATGTGAATAGGTTTTATTAATTTATTAAAAAGATGTTATAGAATTAGTATTTCATAGCAAAAACAATAATACATTAAAAAAATATCGATCAAGAGTGTTTGATGTCTCCATTTTTAGCTTCGATTAGTGAGTCGATATTTTCGAAGTTCGCCAGTTTTCAAGTGTTTTGATAATGTGTATGTGATTTATGGTTGACATCAGGTGATAGTTGAAAGGGTGACGAATGTTGGTGATTCCGCCATATTAGTGTTATGGTACTTTGACTTTTGAGGTGCGTGAAGTAAAAATGTCTGTTAAATGTGCTAATCAGAAGTATTTTCACAGTTTTAATTGTAATATGTGGCGATAGCGTAACTTTTGGTTTTCTAAAGGTTTTTGTTAATTAAACTAGTTGCCTTTTAACTATTCTAGGCAACGATCCATGTCTATACAGTTGTATGTTACTCGCCTCAATCATACGGCTGAACTAAACGGTACGGGAATAAATAAGCAATACAAAACAACAGTGACAAAGATATGTGTCAGGTGGTTGCCCGGTATTGTCTTGCCACTTTGTGTGTAGCATTATTTTGAGTACCACAAATTAACGCTAGAACCGGTTACAGATATACAATTATGAATTCAATTTCGTGCTTAACAGATGTTTTTTGTCACTCGCCTCGGATTTTGAAGTAAGACTGTAGAAAACGGGTATGCTGTCGGATAAAAAATCATTCCAAGATTACAGCTACATATTGTGTCGTTTTCTGCAAAGTCGGATAGTTTGCCTTATAATTTAGCTGACGAAATGTACGAGTAAGATAGTTGAAACGTGTCATGAGGTTAAACCCGAGGTTTGGAGCAAACGTGTGTTACACCATTAACTCAATGTCACGACAAATTATTTAAAAAAATATTGTAATTTTAATGAACTTTGTTTTAACCGTTCCTTTACCGCCAATACCAGACACAATAGTAAGACAATGGACGTGGACATTTATTAATGTCGTGCGGTTCTTGACCGGTTAAACGAACTATTATTGCTGAAATCGGCAACGAACTACTTGTATATTTCTTACGTATTACTTTTTCTGTGATTTATGTTGTAAGTTCTTTTATGATAAGAAGTGCCCGCAAATGTGAGAAAATTGAGAGATGCAATAGTGTAACACACTGAAAAGTCGCAATAAGGTTAAAAGACACGATACGGATTCTTCAACTTACCTTTACTCGTGGGGTTTTCTGTGGTATAAGTAGGTGCCAGATAACATGTTAACTTATTGGACCGTTATTACTATTGACAGGTTATCTGGCATGTACTATAGTGACAGTGGCAAACGTTAGGCCATGGGTAATTTAAATCTAAGGGCCTCGCCACACCTGGTTAACTTTCGGCAAGATCATAGAACTTTTACATCATTCAAGCCGAGTAAATGGAGATTTACTCTCAAAGCGCTTGAGATGTGAAAGTCTCAAATCACATATTTTTCACCCTCGCCCTCGGCTCGTGTAGTGGCCAACTCGCGCGATTAATGAAATTGTTTTACCGCGCTAAGTATAAAGTTGTTGAATGCTTTCTGCGCAGGTGTAGCGAGGCCCTACGAATAACCAATGTAAATAAATATATTATAATTTAAATTACGTGAGTAGCGTCGACCGCACTGCGTGTTTGATTCGAAAGGGTGTTTTATTACTTGTAATAAGTTATTGTTAATAGATCAAATTATTACACAATCTTGTCTTTCATTGAAACAACCGGTAACAATAATATTTATTTGTTCAGTCAAATTCGATGACATAGTACACACATTTACATTTTCTAATACAAGATTTATGACATGGTATGATGGCATGAAAATATATGTTTACAAATTCGTCTGATTAAGTTGTCTGCGTGTTTTTTATAATAAAACTTAGACAAAAAGATTTAAGACGTTAGCAGTCTACTGTGAGCAGGCTCAATTTTTTTAAATTAAAGGTGCAATACAGCTTTAGTCTCGATGTGTTGTAAAAAAAATCCAAGTCTATGGCAGTGGGTACCTCCCATTCGCACTTGGTTGCATAAGTCAGCTTTAGTACGCCTTGCCGAAGTGTGGATTTTATACTTAACCAAAGACATTTTTTTTTATACTATCGGAGTGTAGTTTTTATTTTGAAATTTGTCATTTCAAAAAACTTGCATACATTTAGGCCTATTACTAATTTTCAAATTCAAAATATAAACTTGAAAGAAAATATAAGGGTGTAAAGTTTCCCATACTGACAGACAAAAATAATATATTAACTATATTCTCCAACAAGTCCATATCGTGACTATAAAAACCAGTTATATGCCTACATATGTGCAATTCTTTTGAAATTACAAAACTTTACCGGAATTTCACACTTTTTAAGTATAAGCTATGAAATTACAAAATTTTACCGAAACCTTCCACTTTTTAAATAAAAGCTAGACTACGTTTGTATGGAAACGTCTAATTCTGTCTCGGGTAAGGGAACTCTAAGTTGTTTCTACTTGTTGACGATGCCGACCTTCCTGGCGACGTCCGCGAAGGCCTCGACGGCGCGCTGCACGTGCAGCGGCGCGTGCGCCGCGCTCAGCTGCACGCGCACGCGCGCCGCGCCCTTGGGGACCACCGGGTAGCTGAACGCTACTACGTAGATGCCGCGCTCTGAAAGTCAATCAAGTTAAAGACATAACATAATCAAGCCGAAATCTAACATAGTTTGACGACTGCGAAACAATGCATATGACGAATGATTTGATGACAGCTGGGACCAACTGCTCTATGTGCCTTCCGAAGGTCTCGGGTTCGATCCCCGGTCAGGTCTAGATGCAAAATGATCTTTTTCAGATTGATTTGGAACTTTTATGTTTATCTGTATATATATTTGTTACAAAATATAATATCGTTGAGTTAATATCCCATAACAAGTCTCGAACTTTGGGTAGCTCAATCTGTGTGATTTATTCGTATAATATTTTATATATACATTTTTCGAAACCGCGAAAAAAAAACTATTCCGTCTTAAAATTACATACATACCACGTCTAAATAAAGTACATAGGTCCAAATCGTCACTCACCAAGCATGCCAGTAGCAAGTTCCACTGCCTTCGACGCTTCTCCCACCATAACCGGACAGATAGGGTGGTCGTCCCCAGCCACCGTCAGCCCAGCTGCCTTCATACCCTCGCGGAAAGACCTCGTGTTCTCTCGCAATCGCTGGCGCAGCTCGCCACTGTGTTCCACGAGGTCGAGCGACTGGAAATTATAGCTAAGAAGTAGAAGTATTCGTAGATCTATTTTGTTTAGATAGTTAACAAGGTTTATGCGCTTTAGGAAAAAATATGTAACAAATATAAATAAATAAAGGTGGAAGTATTGTACAGTATACATATAAGTTTTTTACGAGCGATACCTATAGGTACCTAAAGCTGCAGTAAAGTAAATACATCTGTCAGCACGGAATGGAACTTTCGTGTACATCTTTCTTTTCCCGTCGTTCAGAACCATCATTTGCTAGAGCGAGAGAGAGCAACGGAAAGCATCACCATCGTCAGTTCCATGGCGTTCCGTCGCCCTTTCTGGCTCTAGCAAATAACGGTTCTGGGTGACAAAAAAGGATAGCTGCATTGCAAAGTGCTGTTC
Source organism: Acrobasis consociella (assembly GCA_963555685.1). Lineage (NCBI taxonomy): Eukaryota > Metazoa > Arthropoda > Insecta > Lepidoptera > Pyralidae > Acrobasis > Acrobasis consociella. The sequence continues at coordinate 6,555,028 of OY743122.1, read as the reverse complement.
CGTATTGCCGGATGTAGCCCAACCCTTAAGTCCCGTCCTTAGGACTTATCTTCATAAGTGATGCGAACTAGTTTTAAGTTATTTACTAACAAATATAAAAGACTAACATATAAGTATATAATACTAGCTTCCACCCGCGGCTTCGCCCGCGTATTAATTGTAGCCTATGTGTTATTCTGATGTCTAAACGTTTGTCCTGGAAAGTTTCTTCAAAATCCGTTCGGTAGTTTGAGCGTGAAAGACTAACAAACATCCATCCATCCTTACAAAATTTTGCATTTATAATATTAATAGGATTTACTTGTCAGCGTCGTTCTAGGGTTAAGGGGCTACCTGATTTATCCGAAGTCTAGTGCCCCCTTTTTGAAATAATTTAAAGTGAGAACGTGAAGCTTTTCTTCGCACATTAGCCAAAAGTGGTCTGTTTTTCGCAAATGTGCTAAGAAAAGCTTTACGTTCTCACTTTAAACCCAGGACAATTCATGTTATTTAAATTCATATTGTATAAAATTTACATATCTTTAAAAAATAATGTTGGCATACGATTGTATGGAAAAGTCTACTATCAACACTAACTTTCAATGAAGCAGCGACCACCGGAGGCGGAGGAGCATTGGAGAACAGGTACGGTCTAGACACGTTCCTCAGCAGTGTGATTAGCTCTTTGGGGCCCGTGGTGTAGCCGCCGGCGGCGCCGCTCACCGCCTTGCCCAGGGTCGAGCAGATGATGTCAGCCGCTCCCAGCAATCCGCAGTATTCTTCTGTACCCCTGTCGAATATACTATAATTACTAACGAAACAGATACTATTGGATACTAAAAAAATATTGGAGGAAAGTACACGACTTGCAAAAAAGTGACAAGAAATTGTTGAATATGCTTTAAAAATATTTACTAGGGACCGGCCAATTCGGGCCTAATAGCGGATAACTGTCCTCGAGGGAAGTAGAAGAACATGTAAGTTAATAAGTGTATCGTTAGGTTAGTATCTTATAATAAAATTCAAACTTAGTTTGGGGCTAGCTTAAATCTATAAGTACGTAGAAAATCAGAAGAAAACACTTGACTGCAGCATTTCTTTAGTCGACAGTGTAAGACGATGTAAATTAACTCGCTCACCCTCCGTGCTGCTTAGAGCCGCCTCCTATCCTATCCTACTACTAATCCTACTAATATTATAAATGCGAAGGTGAGTTTGTATATTTGTTTATTTGTTTGTTTGTTACCTTTACACGCTTAAACTACTGAACCGATTTGGATGACATTTGGTGTGGATATCGTTTGAGACTCGGGGAAAGACATAGGGTACGTTTTATCCTGAAATTCCTACGGGGAGCGAAGCCCGCGGGTACAGCTAGTTACAGATAAAGGCAAGATAGGATGTATGCATGTAATTCAGCTTACCGCCCAGTTTCACCAAAGAATCCCGTGGCATGACTGTCGTCTACGGCTAGTAGGGCTCTGTACTTGTCCGCTAGATCCCTCAAGCCTTTGATGGGAGTGACCGTGCCGTCCATGGAGAACACTCCATCGGTCACGATCAATTTGATGCGCGCTTCGCTGTGTGCTAGTAAGTGCTCCAATTCTGAAATTAGAGTGAGATTTTCGTTAGAGTACAAGAAATTATCGTTAATTTCTAAAGCTTGTTTTCTTTGATAAGCATAATAGTTTGCCTTGTCTTTTTACGACTATCACGTGACAATGTAATATTATGATCATAGAGCTGATCTGATGATAAAGCTATAGGCCAGGAACTCTGTAAGAAACAATGCAACCCCACCGAGTTTGGCCTCATTACATTTATCTTGATAATTACTTAGGCCTCACAATAAAAGCTTGTACGAAAAACGTATTTTTTAAAAAAGCTTATTATTTACAAACACATTTCTACCATTGAGATCTCTATGCGGGTAGCGGTACTTCTGCGCCTTGCAGAGCCTGATGCCGTCGATGATGGAGGCGTGGTTTAGGGCGTCGGAGAACACCGCATCTTCTGGCGTCAGCATGGCTTCGAATAAGCCAGCGTTGGCATCGAAGCAAGACCCGTACAGGATTGCATCCTCCCGCCCGTGGAACTTTGCCAGTCTCTCTTCCAGCTCCTAAAAAAGATAAATTTTAAACATATTTGATATTTTTTGATTAAAAATAACGTGAGCGGATGTCTGTGACATTATTAAAATTAGTAGTTGAGTGTGTCGCGAGCTGGTGCAATGTACGGGCCTGTAGTCACTTTTGCCCTGATGAAGACCCCCGGTTGAGGTCGAAACATGTGGGCAGTAGCTGACTCTTTAAGTGAGTAACCCCTTAACTAATTTTAATAATATATTTTTAAGATTGAATTTGGTATGGAATTGTGCAAAAAAATTGTGCGCGTTGAAGTCTTTAAAACGATAAGATAAGACATCAACGCGTCATCAGCAATATCTTTCTCTAAACGGAATAATACATAGAAGACTTACTACTAGCTTTTATATTCGAGTAAATATGTGTAGTGTACGTACAATGTAGGGGAGAGTGTCAATCCGCCAATTGCAATTTAATGTAATAAAGTTAAATAAAAAAAATATTTTTGAAGAAACAAGTTACAATAATTGTTATTATTTGATTACTAACAAAAGTGTAATTAATTGGAACAATACATTTACCTAAGTATTACTTGTGTTGTCTGTTGATTAGGTAGTAATCTAGAGTATTTATTTACCGTGTGTAAATGTACCGCCGATATTGGGACTGACTCAACCCACTAATATGAACACATGAATAACTTTTTTATACATCTTTTGTATTAAGACCGATTTAAAAAATTCTTTTTATGTTCGAAATATTTTCGTTATAAATACTTTCCAGGTGGTCCCATAGACATTTTATCAAAATATAAGTAGTTTGGTTTTTAAACGAAAATAACTCGAAAACTATATGCTTTTTTGTGGTTGTTACAGACAATATTGAAGTCGGTTTTTTCGGTCGGTTGTGGTCAAATCCTTTTTTGTAATGTTTTTGGCAACAAAAAGTAAAAATTCGTACTTTAAAGTTTTCTCACAAAGCAGCACACTGCATCCATACTAAAATGTTGCACAAGTGCATGACTCGATGACTGCATTTATCGTGCATTGGATATGGCATCCAAAACTCAAGGAGAACCGGTCCTAATTATACGAGGAAAAATATATGGTCAAAAGTGTATTCGACAAAAACTTTGAGGTGAATCAACTTTGTTTCAAGTAAATCCTATATGTAGGTAATATTTTCATCAACAACTAATATGCATGTGACTATTGCTTCATAGTTGGTTTAGTCCAATGAAATTCCAGAAAAATTTGTATCAAAAAGGTAACACGGTTTTTTTTAAACAGATATTGCATTTTCGCATATATATTTTTTTTTTATAAAATTAACGTGAGATGCAATCATTATTAAATTCAGTAAACGGGTTACTCACGTATAGAGTCAGCTACTGCCGACATGTTTCGACCTCATCCGGAGGTCTTCAGCCGCGATTACACTACACGATTCGTCGGGGACGATTTCACGCAGGCTTCCTAAATCGGGAAGTGTAATCGCTGACAGGGAGACAGTGACCCGATATCGGGTGATCGGGGCTTCCCGACCGCCCTGTTTCCCTATTTAGGGCGTAAATCGGGTGATGTAATCGCTGTCCCGAGACAGGGCGTTCAGAAGTGCCATTTTTAAACGCGGAGTCTCCTGAACGAATGATCTTTCCATACAAAAAACAGTTCGTGTAGTGACTCCGCGTTTCAAAAATGGCACTTCTGATATGAACTTATAAGATATATTTCTTAAAACGAGATACTCTACTCCAGTGTTTTCTTTTTCCTTTTTTTACATTTACACCCGCAGGTGCGTTAACAGCGATACCAATTTTTAGGGTTCCGTAGTAAACAAGGAACCCTTATAGTTTCGCCAAAGGTATCTGTCTGTCTGTCTGTCCGTCCGCGGTTTTACTTAGCGGCCATATGTGCTAGAAAGCTGTAATTCGGTATGGATGGATATGTATATTTATCATGGCAAAAAAGTCGTAAAGTAAAGGGTTGAAAAAAAAAATTTTTTATTCCCTTGTAACTGCTAAACGGTTATATAGGTACGGAATTACGGATACGTCAAAATATTCACAGCAGTGGTATATTTAACAAAGTTTAAAGGAAAACTATTAAACTTAAGTAGGGTTTACAAATTAAAAAGTTACAGTGGTGCTATTTTTCAAACGCGGAGTCACTAAACGAACGATTTTTTGTATGGAAAAACAATTCGTTTAGGTGACTCCGCGTTTCAAAAATAGCACTTCAGGTGACATACTTATAAAATGTACTCGGAAAAGGAAATTTCATACAAATTCAATAGAAAATTTAGTTTTTATAGACATTTTTATTTACATGCACACATTGCATTGACACGCACTTGGCCAATTATTTGATATTTGGAAAGCACAGGTGCCGTCCTTTCGACATCAAGTTCGGCTGACAAATGAGTTAGGGAGGCGATCTAGTGCAGTGTAATCACAACGCCCTGTCTGTCGCCCCTGCTCATCGGCCCGACGGATCGTGAAGTGTAATCGCCGCTGGCGAATGTGACGAGAGACACAAGCCGCGATTACACTTCACGATTCATCGGGGACGATTTCACGCAGGCGCCCTAAATCGGGAAGTGTAATCGCTGTTAGGTAGACAGTGTCCCGATATCGGGTGATCGGGGCTTCCCGACCGCCCTGTTTCCCTATTTAGGGAGTAAATCGGGTGATGTAATCGCTGTCCACGAGTCAGGGCGTTCAGAAGTGCCATTTTTGAAACGCGGAGCCTCCTAAACGAATGATATTGCCATACAAAAAACAGTTCGTGTAGTGACTCCGCGTTTCAAAAATGGCACTTCTGATATGAACTTAAAATAAATACATATATATTTCTTAAAACAATACTCTTTACTCCGGCATTTTCTTTTTTTTTTACATTTACACCCGCAGTTGCGTCAAAAGCGACACGCACTTGACCAATATTTGAATTTTGGCAAGCACAGGTGCCACTCTTTCAACATCAAGTTCGGCTGACAACTGAGTTAGGGAGGCGATCTAATGCAGTGTAATCACAACGCCCTGTCTGTCGCCCCTGCTCATCGGCCCGACGGATCGTGAAGTGTAATCGCCGCTACACTATAGTGTGTCGCGAGCCGGTGCGGTGTTCGGGTGTGAGTAACCCGTTTACTGAATTTAATAATATATTTTTTTATCCTACATTTACAACTTTAAATAACAATTACATTTAAAAAGTATTTCGCAATGTCCTTCCCAGTCTTTTACGCTATAATTTAATGTTCCCGGCCCTTCCTTTGAAGTTTGTCAAACATTTTGATTTCTAATACCTAATCAAATTATTAAAAATACTTTTATAATAAGACCATTTCAAGGTATTGTCTTCGATCGACATCAAAGTATTTGCTCTGATTGAGGAAAACTAGAGCGAAATGCACTTTCCCGATAATCTTGCTTGGAAATAAAATTGTAAAAAATTTGATCATGCGGCAAGCGCTAATCACGCCACAAAGTAATTTTGTTGTTAGTGGTTTTTTCTCCATTTGCGGATACCAAAATCAAACAACAAATAACATTTTTTTATTTTAAACGGTCTCCAAAGACAAGAAAATCAAATAGTGACGGATTGCTAGCCGCATCTCTTTTTTACTAGATTCTTTAGAACTAAATATTTTAAACATGGTTATACTATAACTTACACTCACGTAGTGTAGTCGGAAAAAGCAGACTAGTTTTCATCGGTTTAGACGATTTATAAAAATATTTAGTTATGTGTGTCATGTCTATCTCACTTAGTTTTAATAATATTATGGAGTCTTCAGATTTTTAATTTGATTTATAAATAATATTGCCATCTAATTCAATTTGATTTTGATTTTTGATCTTCTCTACCATATCAGAGTGATATCGTAGAGAAGAGGAGTAGCTGTTACATTCTATGTTCTTCTATTTCTCCCAGACCATCGTGGAATAAATCCTGTCCATCCATCTTGGGTAAACATGGTTAAAACAGATGTGTTAGTAAACAACTCCCACCTTGTGTATGGTCTGCGTTCCACAAATAAACCGGACGGAGCTGAGCCCTGCGCCATATTTGCTAAGTCCCTCTCTGGCTGCTTCTACCACTTCGGGATGATTCTGGAAAAAAAGTACTTTAAATAAACTTTAGATGCAACAGCATCATGGCCTATTATTTAAAGTACGCGTGAAGTTTGCCTTTGTACCAGATCCGCCCACTTCCCTTAAGTTATTCATGAACGTACGGAATCTTCTCCATGTGAGTTTACCTCTAAAGACTGCTAAAGTTATACTTGGGGCTTTTAGTGTTATTTTTCAACAATAAATCATAGATAACTGTCATGAGGTAGGTAGTTACTTACAGATAATCCTAAATAATTGTTAGCGCAGAAATTCAGAAAATCTCCCTTGGCTCCTCTCACTGTCACCTGAAAAAATAAAAGTTCTTTCAGCCGAAAAATAATTATCTTCGGCCTATATAGTTAGGTGAATTTAGCAATATGGTATTAGTTATAAGCCCTAGCCTCACAATAGTTGTATATATTGTAACATTCGTTATCCAGCGTTATTTTGCATGATAACAAGTTTTTTTTCTTCTCTGTTGTTATACTGTTTTGGTACAAATGTTTGTAGGCACATTTACATTTAATGTTGGCCTTGAGTTTTGTAGAGCCTCTGTCTAAAAACTGATAGTCCGAAAGACTACCTGCTTATTATAAACAGAGAAATGCGTGAAATTATTTGAGTGATTAAGTAAGGTTGCAAATCTTATAATTTGAACTACTGCAACTGTTTGTAGCAGTAAGTAAACCAAAGTACTTGGTCATTTTCACATCACTACTTATACGTGAAGAATAACATCACCCCGTACATATTTTCTACAGACGCTACACAATAAAACTCGACAGACTATATACCGATTAGAATATATCAATGTTTGCTAACATGTGTACAATAGTGTGTTGATGCTTCCTCATATTCTTATATCGTATGTATGCGCTGACATGTATTGTATCGAACCATATTACTATGGTTGAATGTTGAGCCAAGTTGTTCCTATATCCATCAGTGGACGTCCTGTTGCTGCTATGATGATGATGATGATAATATTTCTTACTAGACTAAAATTATAAACAAATATTAGTATATACTAGCTACTTTAGCTCTACCACTACAGAGGTGCTATTTTTCAAACGCGGAGTCACTACACAAACGGTTTTTTGTATGGAAAAACCATTAGTTTAGGTGACTCCGCGTTTCAAATGGCACTTCTGAACTGTTTTCAACAAACCATGATGGATTAATAAGTTCTCATTCATCATTATTATCATTTAAGCTCTTCTGGATATTTAAAAAGAATGGAACTTAAAGGTTCCAAATTTCCAATCTGGTGCTCCTCTGCTCTGGTGCAAATCTCCAAGTTCTCCCATGGATGTCGTAGAAGGCGACTTAGAAAATACAAACTAAACAAAGTTATAAACATCAACGAGACCTCTCCAACCCGGCCTGCGGCGAGGGTGTAGGCCAATTCCTCTGGCTGCTCTGGCTAGGTATGGCTCTGGTATTACAGAGAGGGTCTTGCTCCTGCAGTGGAGACAAAAAGACCTGATGATGATGATAAATTTGGTGCTGAATTGCAGATTGCAGGTACTGTGTGTAGACATGTTGTGTTGTGGGCCACAACACGTCTACCCACATAAACTGAAAAACACCAGATGGTTACTGCATATTGTATGCCAGGTGGTGTCGTGTCGTTGACAAAGAGAAGCATTTTCAATCTCACCTTTGTGTCCTGCGGCGAAGTGAGAACGCGTTCATGTTTCCAGGTCTTCGCTTTCTTGATCTCTTGCAGACGATCCTCGAGGATCTCCCGAAGGTTGGCCACGCCAGCTCGCTCTTTGGGCCTCAATTCGCTTAGCTGGCGAACTTGCAAGCCATTGGAACCTACAGGTTATGGAACATTTATGTTTTTAGGGTTTCATACTCAAAGGGTAAAAAATTGACTCTATTTCTAAGACTCTCTGTCTGTCTGTTGGTCACCAGGCTGTATGTCATGTCATGAACATTGATAGCTAATCAGTTGAAATTTTTACAGATCATGCATTTCTGTTACCGCTTTAACAACAAATATTAAAAACAGAATAAAATATATAGAGCTACCATACTTATTTGAGTGGAGCTACCATCCAACAAACATGATTTTTATAGCTAATGTTAAGGAACACGAGTCCGACTCGCAACTAGCCGGTTTTTTTAAATAAATGCTTTTATGCTGCTCAGTATCAAGAATTTTGTTTACAGTCTCTCCTTGTATCCATTCCTAAGCAGGTTTATTAAAATTAAGACTTTCATCTATTTTGGAGATTGTCAAAACATACTTAATAAGATGCATCAAAGAACAGGTGAAAGTGATATGTAATTTTCAATCTACGCAATGCAACAAAAACAATATTTCTTTAACACTTTACTAGTTTTCTTAGATAGGTTTCGAGAAAATATATAAAACCTACTTACTCGTATATATGTGCATAACCACATTTACTATACAATATATTTTGAGTACAAAGATTTCGTTTTACCTCTCTTTGTAAATGTTTATGTGTGGTAAAATGGTTTGAACACATTCAGCGAACGATAACGTGTGTTAACACGTAAAGTAAGTACCAAGTAAGTACATTGTGTTTATTGCAAAACAAAATCTCGTCGCTGAAATTGCTATGAAAGATGTTTCTCAAGGTTTCGTCTCAAAACTTGTATGGTTGTTATGTAATCAACTTATGACAAATTAATCAACTTTTTTTTTTAATAGGCGTTTATGTCCCACTGCTGGGCAAAGGCCTCGCTTGTTTTACTCCATAACTCTCTGTCCTTATCTGCTATCGCTAATAAACTTATTTCTGTTTTTCCTAAAGGCTGACTGGTAAAGAATCTTTTGTACCATTATGGTAAACAAAGATTAAATAAATAAAATAGTCTGATGATAGGACTAACTTAGCTGGCATACTTATACCAAACAACGTGTAATATGAGTACATATATAGGCTACCATAGCAACAGTTATCATAATTACCTAAGTACTAACGTAACATAGCACTAATAAGGACAACTTAAGTGCAATTTCAAAACATTCGATAACTTTTGTTGGATACAATATTATGGTTCAGTGTTTTAAGTAAAATTGGAAACATCTGATTAAACGAAAAAGAAAGGCTCTACATTGCCTTAAATAAATCGTTAAAAAAAATTAAGACTTAGTAAGTAGTTTACATATAAAGAGGTTAAGAACTTAGCGGAAGGAAGAGAGACATGGAAAGCACTCCACCGACAAGAGCCCAGCTCTTAAATATAAGAAGAAGAAGAAGAAGTAGTTTAAAAGTACACGTACTTATCATTTAACTAAATATTAGATTATATTAGAATATTAGAGGTCCTTTACCTAGTAAAAGAAATGTATACTATATTTTTTTTTAATTCAGCCTTATTAGTACATAGCTACATACAAAAGCCTGAAATTATATAGCGTAGGTAAATAGACATGAAACTATTGCTAATATTTTTTTATTACTATTGTCCTTTTGTCTAGCGGCTCAAAACTTTTAGCCTGTATCTTCTAACCAAGGATTATATCTGCTTATATACAACAAAAATATTACGCAATAACACTTCCATGCACTTTGGTCTAAGCTTGAAGCACTTAGTCCTGTAGGTCACCCATTACCACTATCACTTTCTGAAGGACGTCCAAGCTAAAACGGTCACCAACAAGGCTTCATTCACTGACGCAAGCCTAGACGAAACCGGCAAGTGTGCGATAAAAATTCAATAACAAATTATACACAAACAGACCGGTAAGAGCCACGCACTTGTAATATCACCCACAAAATTAGCTTGCACTTTTAAATCGTTTTTTTTTTAAATATTTTTCTGATTGTTTGACTAGTAAAAAGGTTAAACGATTAATTTGTTAATAAATAAACGAGGAAAAATTTACCGATGCGCAGGAGTTGTGAGCGTAGCGCCATTGCGAGGAATGGAGGCGCGGCGCGGCGGAGGCGCGGCATGCCGCCTGTTTGGCAGACCAGTCACGCAGGTTTCGGTTTTCATTCGGCTATTTGGTTGAAACATCTGTTTTGGATGTGTGTGTTTGTATAAGGCTTATTGGTATTTTAACATACTGGAGACTGGAGCTAACTCTATAAGTAAATTCTTCTATGTTGGTGTGGGAGCAAAGAAGTACCGGGTAGTTTTCTTCCCGCGCAGATCGTAAAAGCCGATCAAGGGAATGGGCGAGAATATGAATCATGTCAATACAAGCGATTACAGCTAGCAACTTATTACTATTTTGATTCCCGTATAGTGTGTATTTCTAGAACAAAATTTTCCTTGTGGAATAGAATTGAGCAATATACCTATTACTTAATTCACAAGTTTATTTGCTAGGCAAATTAAAGAAGCTTCAAACTTTCAAGCGTTCACCGCCCATAACTTTTAAATCGCTAAACCGATTTACATCAAACATGGCTAAGAACCACCGCAAGGAAACTTGCTTCCATGAAAAAACCGCATTCAAATCGGTCTATCCGTTCGAAAGCTAAGATACTACAGGCAGACACACAGACAGACATTGGCGTCAAACTTATAACATCCCTCTTTTTTGTCGGTGGTTAATAATAAAAGCTGTCTGATCTTCTATGAAAAAGTATTTTTTCCCAAGTAACTAGGTTTGTAAATAAAACTAATTTAAACTATAATAACACTGTAATTTCTGCTTAAATATTGTTTTTGCGCATTCTGTCTCTCGGTCATGTTATCGCACAATTAATATACCTGAATAAAATTATTTGTTTAGTTTAAGAGGTTTAATTACACTTATCTATTTTGAAAACAAATACTTAGTTCATGTAGTTAACAGACTAAGTTCAATGCTGCTTCGTATTGATATCTATGTAGATTGTTTAGATTAGGTATTTGTGTACGTATAGTCGTACATGTACGTAGGTAAATAAGACTGCTGGGCATCGAACCCAGACCTTTGGATGAGCAATCTAGCGTGCTATTTGAACGGAAACTCCTACCGTCTTATTATTAAACGCAGACTAACTTTGTTACTAGGTTTAAACCATTATCCAACTAAATCAAATTGACATTTTCCGATGAGAGAGAATTAATGGCATACTAGATGTCAACTTGATTTGGTCGGATAATGGTTTAAACCTATGTAGTAACAAAGTCTGCGTTTTATAATAAGACGGCTAGTCCCGCGCAATATGCGTAGCCGTTCCCCGCTCTCGCCCTATGGAGGGTGTTGAGCAGGCGCTTGTAGCCGGGCTACTAGCGCCTGCAGCCGCCTCTACAAGTCGAGAACAGGAACGGGAACACATATTGCGCGAGACTCTAGGAGATTCCATTCTGTATGTAATACTTATTAATCCTATGCCTTGAATTTGTACTTATGTACGGTCATTTTCAACTACTTACAACCACTTGCTTCTGGAGAAGGAAAATATGAGGAAACCTGCACACTAGTTCAGGAGTGTATAATTATTGTTGTCACATGACAGATTTAGCTATAACAGATGCCTTTAGGTAGCTCGAAAATTCTGACGCTGATGTTAGTAATAACCCACTGGATAAGGAAGACTGCTGCGTTGGTCATTAAGCCAGGTATAAAAAAACATAAGAGGTGTCAAGGGACATCCGGATGGACGAAGTTCCTTTCGATTAATTAGGAGAGAGAGAGACAGACAGAGAAACACGCGCACGCCGCACGCCAAGCAAAAAGTGTCGTTGCAACTTTTGGTCTTAATTTTTCCCGTCTAGCCTCCTTTCGCAACGCGCGATAAGGAACTTCGTTCCAATAATAACGTATGTAATAAAGAAAATAGGTCATTTCTAACTAGTTATAAGAAATAAGACCGCCTTCTTTCCACAACAATAAGATAACATAGATTTAGTTCATTTCCATCGCCTTTTGCGAGTATAGCTGTTGTTAATCATAATAACACTGGCCTAGTTTTAGAACTAAACATAAATGTCGTACTTAACACGTTCTGTGGTTGTAGAGAAAATACTCAAATAGATATTTATGTTCATAACATTATATCTTTCTATAACATAAGTATCATTGGTTAAGTCATAAACATCATCGGCTGTAATGCTGTAAAGGTGCTGATTTCCTGGTGAATAAGTATATCCCTCTATACAAGTATACACGACTGCCCAAACAAAAGAGCGTTATTTAGTTGTTTTTTAGTTGTAAAAAGACTAGATACCGATATTATTGTATGTGATACAATGTAATAGGTGTGTACCTACAGTTTATGTTGAAATAAGACATCTGCATTTAACTATTTTATTTAATCAGTATATTAAATGGCACTTAACAATTGAAAGGAGCATTTTAAAGTTAAAACTATATTACTTTAAGGAGATTAATTACTCTGCTATAACCCTTGTTGACTTTCGTATCTGACACCACAATCTAGAAACAAAACAAACAATAGTTTAAATAAATTGAATCTACCAAAAGAAATCAAAAAACTTCACTGAATTATTTTATAGGTAATAAAATAACGAAGTGATAAAGAAAAAAAAAATAAATAAATAAAAAATATTGAAGAACATTAACTCTCCTACTCACTTAGTCATTTTGTATAAAAAAAACAGAAATAAATTTAAGTAATGTCTAGTCTTACCTAATAGTAAAGTAATAAACGATCTCGATAAGACTGAGGAACGAGAACCCCATGAACAGTCCCATGATACCGCCGCAGTTGGCGAGGAAGTCCACGCCGCCGTAAAGTTCCGAGCGGCGAAGTGACGTGAACAACTCCTCGGCGAAGTATACGACCAGACCGGATGGTAGGCGCCTGAAGAAATAATAGTGAAAAGATTTAAAAAATAAATAAATAGATTAGTAGGTTTACATCATACAACCCCAAACTAAGATAAAACTTACATACATACATTTTGGAACATACTTATTTATATAATTGGAATATACACTCGTAATAAATCAAACCACAGGCTATACAAGATCACTATAGTATAATAAAATTAGAATAAAAGTAAAAAAAATTAAAAAAAATCGGGACTTTCATACAAAAGCGAGCGGCCGCCCGGGCAAATTATATGCGAATGTCAATTTTATCATTATAGTTACTATAGTCATCTAGTATAACCCTTGGTTTGATTTTGTGATGTTGTATACTATATACTCTACATAAATATGTGCAACAAAGATAATATATACATGTATAGATAAACGCCCAAGACGGCCGGGCGGCCATTGATAATGTACAATTGAGGATCGTGAAAGATGTGTCATTGAAATCTCAAAAGAGCGAACAGGCCCTTTTTAACCGCTTTCTGGGCTCAATTTTCCTTAATGGAAACTAAGTAAACCTTATGTGTGAAACGAAAGGCGGCAGTTAAAGATTTGCAGAAAAAAGGGAGTGTCGCTGTCCTGAAATGTAGCAGCTAGAAGAAGGACACGGCACTCGACTTCTTCTTGACTGGGGAAAGTAAATCTTTTCCAATATTGTCTTGTTCTTGGAAATCTCGAGCTGACTAACGCGGTTACATCTAGACAAACAACTGACCTCTTTGCATCCCTTTCAGAGTTACGAAAGCACAAAAAGTAATATAATTATACATATTATAATCCGTACTTAGTAAAAATCTTATTTATATATTTCGCAAAACGGGTTATGTTCAACGTAGGTATGTGCTACTTATATACTTACTTAAATGTTTCGCTTTTGATATAGTATAATATAAGGGAACGATATATAAAACTAGAATGGAAAAGCAAATATTATGAATGTCGATCGAGGTGAGTTATAATTATAAGGATTGTACCTATTCACAGTCTTAGCAAGGCGAACTTGCCTAGAAAATTAGCTTGTACGTATGTATTGTATATATCGGAACTTTGAATAGGTAATATTATCAATACACAACTACGAGTAAGTACTTAGGTGAAACAGTAGGATTCAGATTTCAGAATTCTTCAAGTCAAATACATTGCAATGAAATAAGTAAATTTCCATTGTTCTACTAATTTACTTGACAGACATATTTCATGCTATTTCTCCGACCGATCAGGGGCTTAAAAGAAGATTTTTTCTCAATGAATAAAAGTACTTAGTATTGATGTAAATAAAATCTTTCCTCTTTGATTTGGCCAATATGCGCGGTTGCTTTAATACCAAGCTGAGATTTTAGATGTTACATTATATACAAGTACTGTAAGCTCGCTTGTTTGAAACTCACCACTCTTTCGCAATATCTGGATTGGGATGTCTCCGATATGTGGTAAGGTCATACACGGCCTGCGAGACCTCTGCGTCGTACTTCAGTTCTGTGCAGGCTTGTAGACAGTCGCACTTCATGGTCTCGGGGATGGGGCGTGAATCCAGGGACGACTTGGACAGGGAAAGCTCTTCTGTAAACCAAAATTGCGTAAGTAGAAACTCAAAAGAAGGAAATCTAAAGATTCGCGTGAGAATAAAAATATTTTAGCATTAGACCTCTTCAATCGATGACCATTCGGGTTGGGAGTCTATTTCATGTACATATAATACAAAATAAGTTAGTTATTAATTAGGTAAGTAAAGATTTAAATTAAATAATTGGCCAAGTGCGTGTCGGGCCTCGCGCAGTGTAGGGTTCCGTAGTTGTAAATGCCAACTTTGAGTTCATGCCACTAAAACATCTAAGTATCTATTGAATTTGTATAAAATTTTCCTTTCGAGTACATTTTATATACATAGATGGGGGAGACACGTGACTTTAATAAAAAATTTCACTTTAAACCTAAATATTTCAGACACTTATCCCTAAATTGAAAAATGGTGTTCCCAAGCTCACAATATTTTTGTAAGACCTATTCAACGATACCCCACACAATGTGTTTGTAGAGAAAAAAAAATATTGACTTCCTCTTTACTTGTATGGCAGATACCCTAAAAAAAAAATTGTTTCCATATTTTATTTTACGACTTTTTCGTCATAATTGATATACATATCCATGCCAAATTACAGCTTTCTAGTACTTATAGTTTCTGAGTAGGACCGCGGACGGACAGACAGACAGACAGACAGACAGACAGACATGGCGAAACTATAAGGGTTCCTTGTTTACTACGGAACCCTAAAAATGATATAATTTGGCGTCGAAAATGTTTAGGCTGCCGAGTGTGCCTAATAAACGTAGGTACATACCTACATACACTCGAAAAAGTATCCCACCTTCTGGCGCAGTCCAGAGTTCCAGACAGGTTAATAATATGCAGGTAAAAACACGTATAAACCAATATGTGAAATATTAAAGAAATTCATTGTTATCACATGAGTTTAGCTACATTTTTGCTCCTTATAATCATGTAATAAATAAATAAATAGATAATGTACAATCATTATCACCGTGTCTTTTTTAGTCTCTACTGCTAGATCCAATCTTACTACCAGAGCATATTTTCAGTATATAAGAAATAATAAGGAGCAAAAATTTCTTACTGCATGAATGCGGATGGTATAAGTATAAATGATTGTGTAAAATTGCTCACCATGAGCTGCGCTAACGCAATGTCTTTTTCCAGCGCCACATATTTTTGTTTCTGGCCCATCTGGAAAAAAAAAGATTAAGTAGTATGGATGACGATAGAGAGGTAGACCCCGGAAGCGTTGGCACAGGTATGGCACTTCATAGAAACGAAGTAACAAATATACCTAGTATTACTACAAACGAAACAGTGCACAATGTGTGAGTTAAACAATCAGGGTCACCACCATCAAACTTGTTGCTTAGCTTACCTGTTTTCAGCACTCGGAAATCTAAAAAATGTTCGTTATATGTCGTCGATAATGTGCGCAGTTTCTCACCGTTAACATTCAATAATTCTTAGTGACTCGCGTAACGTCAACGTGCGACTAGCAACAACCCTGTTTTACGGGCGACAGAGCTGGCCAACACGGCTCAAAAGCGGGGGAGGGGTTGCAGGGACGCCAGATTGCGAGGACGGTGCGAGTTTCCTTTCTGTATGTAATCTGTGATGTAATACTATTAATAATTCTGTGGCGTTGGTGTGAAGACTTGCGACAGTTGAGAGGGAATGGTTGGAAGTGGCACACGATCGAGATATTTGGAAGGAGATGGGGAAGAGCTCTGCCCAGAAGTGGGACAGTATAGGTTAGATGCGGAAGAATCGCGCTCTTCTGAGAAGAAGCCGTTGCACAAGTAGTTACACTATCCGTACAATACTTACGCGGCATGTACAATGGCACGCAATCGCAGCGGGAGGCGGTGTGGTTGGAAATGCACTCGAGCTCGCAGTTCCTCTGGGTGTAGATGCGGAAGAATCGCAGGTAGCGCTCTTCAGGGAAGAAGCAGTTGCGCCTAACAGAAAATAGTACATTATGGTACTAGTGTGTAACATTGGTGATTACCGCCGCGGCGCCATTGAGGCCCGAGCCGTAGGCGAGGGTCTTAAGGTCTAACACGAATAATGAGCCATCTCAAATTATAATAGAACATGAAAGTATTTCAATAAACAATCTATCTGATGAGACCGCTATGCCATCAAAAACAGTTAATTATAATTTTACTAACTGCACATTTACTTGTTTCTCTAAATAAACTTTTTATTTACAAAATAAAATGAGTTTTTATTGTTATTTTATTCACAAGTGTGTTGAAAAACGTCGTATGATTACCGTCCTTGGCTCTCTTAAGACCCTCGCCTACGGCTCGGGTCTCAATGGCGCCGCGGAGGTAATCACCAATGTTACACACTAGTTCCATAATGTACTATTATTTAATCCTTCTTTGGTATCTGGCTCTGACTTAAGGGATAAAGTTTATAAGCTATTCCAATTTGACTAAAATTTAAGTACTTCAATACTGAAATTTTCGTCGACTATTACCAACTTACGATATCGAAAAAAATCGTGGGAAAATCTGTAGTGAAATTCACTGTACAGATTTCCTTACGATCGATCGATCGATCACATAGATTTTTTTTGCTACCCAATATATCACAGAGGTATAAAATAACGTTATATGCTAAATAACTTTTAATTAAACAGATCTAACACATCCTCCTTTCAAAATGACTCCATGGCTGTCTTACAAGATGTACAAATTAATCATAGTTCTTTGTTTAATGGTACATCATTCTTGTGAGGAATGTGAGAATACCACTTTTTTATAACACCCATACACGCGAAAATTACGTCATTTTTAATGGACGTTATTTTGTAATCTGGACTATAAAATTACTTTAATCTTATAAGTACTAAGGTACAAAAAATACCTATTATTAGAGAATTTTTGGTATACAACGTATAAAAGGCATACCTGTAATAAATCGAACCACGGGCTATACTAGAGCACTAAAATGATAATAAAATACCAGTCAAAAACAAAGAAAAAAATTGACATTACCATACAAACTGCCCGGGCGACTGCACATTTTAGTATGCTAATGCCGATTTGTTATTTTTATTTTCGACTGTTTTTTTTAAACAATCTTCGACTGTTATTTTAATTTCATTAGGCATACAAATTATTTATTACAATTTCAATCAATTAACAACTAAATAAATAAAACATGAATATGGAATTTCATTATACTTTAGTGATCTAGTAACGCCCGTGGTTCGATTTATTACGAGTATGTCCCTTCCACGTTGTATAAAGAACTATTTTATTCTGCTACCTGTTGAAAAATACTTATAATCGAATGAAGGAAATACTTAATACACAAGTTGTTCTGCGGATTTGTTAATGGAATAACAAGGTTATGGGTCTCAGCACACTATGCCGAAGTTCAGCGGATTAAGTTCCACTAAGTATAATGCTTCCTTACTTGGACGGTGGATAGTGTCGCAGGCCTTCGGAGGTGTCCGTGACTCGAGGAGTGATAGCAGCTGCCGACTGGTACTTGATGGGCAATCTGAAGAAGTTCTGGCCCATGTTGGGGAGCTCCGCTGGGTTATGGAGCCAGATCTGGAAAATATAAAATGGTTCGTCTAATCTGCTCATATCTCTGTAGATTTCCGTGAAAAAGATTCGTGCTGCTATGTCACACTATACATTGTTTATTACGCGGAGCTTTTTAAAAATGTGACTAAGTTAGCGCCCCACCTCGCGCTAATCCATGAGTTTCAACCACATAAGTTAAACCCTCTAGCCCACACAGATACTCTGTGTCCACCTGGGGTTTTTGTCCAGCTGAAATAAACTATTATTATAATGGATCGGTTTACCAGTTCCTCTCTCTCAAAGTTTATGATTTCATAATTTACAGGACACATAATATATTATCCAAAAGAATGATCGAGATATTTCAAAGTGAGTTTTCTATTTATTTTTAAGTAAGTAGTTAGTTTCTTTTGTCATAGTTAATAGATAATAATCTAATTAGATTGCTTGATTAATAAATAAGTTGTGTGATTAGTTACAGCTAATTCTACTTAAACAAGATGTTAAAAGTACTTGTTTGACTATTTACCTTGAATCCTTGTACAGGTCCTCTACAAAGAAGATCCTGATCCCTGATATCTGTCAGAAGGATAACTTCGAACTCCACGCCACCGTAGCTCTGCAAAAAGCATAGCTCATCAGATTTAACCTTGGCTAAGACGAAGAATAATATTGACGGACTAATATTACTACCTTGTACTACCTGAAACTCAAAATTAAACAGAATGCCGTGTTGTACCTACAAGTATACAGTACAAAGACCTACTATTTCATAATTCCCGAAAGAAACTCAGGTCTGACTTATGTAAATTTACATTACAAACAATTTACATCCGATATCTCGTATCTAGTCTTATCTAGACTAGTCCTTTGGCTGTTCTGGCCAATTATGGCTCTGGCAGTACAGTACACGTATTTGAGAATAAACATTAAATATTGAAATAAAATCCAATAGATTTAACTCACTGGTCCTCGTCTAGGATAGGTCTTGACGGTCTCCCCTGGAGGGTAGCCTTTGCCGAGGGTCCAGGCACTCTTGTTGTGGCCGGCCACGTGGTAGTAATCCTTGTGGAGACTGAAAAAGTCGTTTGTTTCAAAATACCGTCTAACACATTCGTACATTCTAATTCATATTAGTATTTAGTACCTGGGCGACCGAGCTTTGCTCGGTTACATCTCAAACATTAACTACATTTTTTTAAACTTGTCTAAGAACAATACAAAATAAAAAATTATATAAACTTGCACATAAAAAAATACAAAAGTAAGTCACCGAGTGGGATTCGAACCCGTAACACTCTTTTTAGCGGGCCGCATCCTAAACTGCTGAGCCAAAACGGATAGCGGCCGGTGCGACGAAATTAGCGACCATATTCTGCGTAGAAAGAAAAACGCATGAAAACTCGAAAACACGCGTTTTCCCAAACATAAGACTAATCTAGATCGATTGTTTACACCCGAAAACCCTTATATACCAATTTTCAGCGAAATCGTTAGAGCCGTTTTCGAGATCACAGAAATTTATAAATATATAAATTACAAGAATTGCTCGTTTAAAGGTATAAGATTTGATTTATTTTATGCATCTACTTAGTAAAATTACTATAGGAGCTCGATGGTGTGGCGGGAATGCGCATTACTTGCGCATTCGCAAGTAAGCGACACTTGGATAGGAGACCACAAGTGGCATAAATATAACTCGAGCTCCTCCATGCTTCTGAAGGCACGTATAAGCAGTTGGTCCCGGCCATAATTGTACGGCAGTTATTAAGCTTTGCCTTTAGGCAGCTTAAAAAAGCAAACACCTGTACTTATTAGCTACTTACACACACGAGAAACAAACAAACAGTACAATTATAATCGTACTCACTTCTCCATCCTAAACATTTCGTCAGCTGAGAGCATATTGAAGGTGTAGCAGAAGCCATCTTTTGTGAGGGTGTGGAAGAACATCTGCTTGCAATGGAGGTCATCCCAGAGACAGTCCAAGAACACGTCATCCAGAGTTGGTGCCAACTGTACAGCAGAAGCAAAAAAAATTTTATATGGATATACACCCTTACAACCTTACGCCGTGTGTGGCTTGGCCGTTTCTGTACTCAAGGGCCTATGGGCAAAATGAAACGCCTAGTGTATTAACTAAGTAAGTAGTTTCTGTTCATAAGCCTCTATAAGAGTGTCTATCGTAAAATTTTGACTTAAGTGTACTTAGGGTTTGTAGAAACCTTAAGACTAGGGTTCACGTAAATCTCGATAAACTATGATGAGAGTGTTAAGAGATCTGATAACTTTTTTACAGTGCAAACAATATGTGCCTACTCGTTTTGGCTTTACATAAAAATGTTGCGGTGAACCGAATCCCAGGTAATATAAATGCAGAAGTGAGTTTGTATATCGTTTGTTTGTTACTTCTTCACGCTTCAACCACTGAACCTATTTAGATGAAATTTGGTTTGGATATAGTTTGAGGGGTATTTAGTATACAGACAGGATAGTTTTCATTCCAAAATTCCCATGAGAAGCAAAGCCCGCGGGCATAGCTAGTTTATTATATTAGTATTACTCATTAACATAAAAAAAGAGGATACACGAGCGAGCGACGCTTATATGATGATGTCATTATTCAGTTTGGGAGTAGGTGTTATTTATTTATTTAATAATAAAATTGAATTGCACGTGATCAATTTTATACAAAAACATCACATTAGGCATTATTAATAATTTTGAAATTCTAAACAATGTATAATATAATAATACTTCACAAATAACTACTCTCTATCTCTAAAATATATGTTTTTTTTTTGTTTAATATCAAGGACAAAGTTGCCCACACTGAAAACCCATAGGATTACATTAAGCTCTAAGTATTTATTTACTACATACTAGTATGTTCAGTTTAACAGCGAAAATAATACGTTTTTGATATTAGTCAACATATAACTAAATAGGCTCTATATTATAATATCTAAATTTTTGATACCTGCTCTGAGTCATTGACATAGCGTTTGGTGTTCGTAATAGCGTAATTAATGAGTGCAAAAAAACATAAGGCAGGCACGAAGTGGTTGTCCTTTATTTCTAAAATCTCAAAATTTGTTGCCTTTGCGAGGTCACCAAGTACGGTCACTTTTTGACTTGTGGCGACCTCTGCGCCACAACGAGGAACTAAACACCACAAACAACAATAAACGCAGCAATACCTAGTTCACAAGAATCATACGAGATGGAGCCAGCAGATTCTACATCTCGATCTCAGAGTTCTGGTTGCAACTGACTATATATACAACCTCCGACATTACACCGTCGGAGCCGCGGTTCCCCAGGCGCAACACCATGCCTGGCGGGAAGATCTTCCCTTTGTGGCGGTCGAGCATATCACCTCGCTCTCGCTACAGTGGTGACCCCGACGTGATTGGAAGCAACCTTCTCCATCATCACCAGTCCAAGCAGCCTTCTTCAGCACCATCGAACTCTGTCATCATCGTTCCTCTCTCTCACTCAATGTTGGTCAGCAGCAGCAGCATCAGCAGTCTCACAGCAAGCCAGCAACAACGGGTCAATCATCAGGTCCATCGCAGCCGACTCACCGAGCTTCCTGGTCCTGATACCAAGCACCCACAACTCACTCGACGACTCGGATCCGAGGCATCTACTCTCCAGCGTAGCACTCCGGCAGGACATCATTCCGGCGCCAACAAGTCGACAACGCTCAAGACAGTCTCGACTCACTGCAGACTACGAGCACGCTTAAGACAGTCTCGACTCACCGCAGACTACGAGCAAGCAATCCACTTCCGACTCACTGGAAGGCTCCCGACTCACTGGGACAAGAATCATCTGGCACTTGCAAGCTACTATATAAAGCACAGACTGCACTTGGAAAAAACCATCAGACCTCCGGTCTTGGGAGGGAGTCCTGTGGCGACCTCTGCGCCACAACGAGGAACTAAACACCACAAACAACAATAAACGCAGCAATACCTAGTTCACAAGAATCATACGAGATGGAGCCAGCAGATTCTACATCTCGATCTCAGAGTTCTGGTTGCAACTGACTATATATACAACCTCCGACATTACACCGTCGGTGCCGCGGTTCCCCAGGCGCAACACCATGCCTGGCGGGAAGATCTTCCCTTTGTGGCGGTCGAGCATATCACCTCGCTCCCGCTACAGACTTTTAATTTAATCTTCCCAACTTTTTGGGGAAATTTGGAGGCCTACTGAATTTGACTCACGCTTCAATAAAAAAGTATTCCAAACGCTAAATCCATTCTGTACTTGGCGGGTAAAGACAGTCTAGCCTACCCGATTGATTTTACTCACCAAATACAGTAAGCGGTGGCATCCGGCGTAGAATATAACCACTCCATCTCATCCTGTAAGTGTCGATACTTACGCGTAATATAGTTTCTACAGAGCTGGCATCAGCAAATGGAGGCCCGTTCTCAGGGTCTGACGCATAGTTGCATAACAGCAACATATCTTGGAATGTCTTCAGGCTGCAAAGGAAATGTACACATTTCATATTTCCCAACGAACTATTCTGATAGCTCATATCCGTTTATATCGAATACAGCAAAATTTTGCTACACACAATTCTAGCAATTTTGATCGTTTGGTTAAGCCCTATTATTTCTACAACTGTGTATTCTGCAACAAAAAGAAGTTTGCAGTTGAATATAACTTACTCTTCAGGACTGATGGTCGGAGGGTCACTCCAGCGCTCGAAGTTCGCTTTGGTAAAGTTAAATACTCTCATCTTGGGTTTCGTCTCTGTACAGATTGTTACTGCTGGGAACGGGATCTGAAATATAATATGTATTAAATACGTTTTTACTAATGATGTAGACTGGGTCAAAAATATACTATTTTATTTAGTCTGTCGATTCGACGACGAAAAAATATGATATTTTTGGATAATCTAAAAATAAAAAATAAACATATTTTTTCGTTAAGAAAATAGTCAAAATTCACAAAGATACAGCGCTTCTAAGTTGGTTAAAAAAATACGCTAATTCTTCGTCATTATTTGCTAATGAGAGAAAAGAAAAAATATGTATACCATATTTTTTAATAATCTATACAATTAGTAAAAAAAACTATTTTTAGTATTAATTATTATCGTCTCGTCTGTGAGCAGAGCGGAATCCGGTCGACATGCATTGTTTTACTATTGTGCCTGGTGTTTTGCACTGACAACAAGTTAAGAACCTTAGGTACAAAGGTAGAGAAGAAATGAGGATTCTTCACTTAACTCTACCGACAAGAGAAAAAGGTGTAACGATACTCACGTGCCACACAGAGTTGGAAGTATCAGCGAAACTGACGATGACGGGCGACTCATCCCACTTGTTCCACACTTTAAGAATGAAGAAACCACACACCAGGATACTGCAGATTACCATGCAAAACCACCAAGTCCTAGAAGTAATGATGATATGAAGGTAAACATCCCAATCGTGATGTTACTGATGTGACATCATCTATTTAATAATTTATTTTTTAAAGATTTTTGAACAATTTTTTTCCGCTTACTTATTGACCGAGCGAGCAAAAAAAATTCTATGTCTATGGAGCGAGCTAAGCGAGCAAGGTCTCGAAATCGAGTTGGGGGCGAAACACATTGTATGTATGTTTGTACCGCGATAATTGCCAAACCGATGATCTAATTTTAATTAAATTGGGAAGGCATGTAGGAAATATCAATAGAATTTTCAAGTTTGTTGGGCATCAAAATCGGTTCAGTAGTTTCTGAAATATTAATAAAAATGTCCGCGATTATGTAGCAAACGCAATCATAGCGCGTTCTAACTTTGGATAGCGCCATCTACATAGGTGTTATTTAGGAAACTGAATTGCAAATAATAATCGCGAGGTCTAAGTTCGCGGCGAACTACTAGTTTAACTCGTATGCTGGTGAATCTACAGATTTGTTTATCAAGCGTAAAATCAAAATAAAGCAACAGAAATGTATTTTTATTACTCATACTGAGGTCTTCAGACATGCAATTTGTGATATTTTTAAATAATTGTGATTCGATGCAAATGATTTGCAATATATAGTTATTTATTTATTTCAACAAACGTTGCTTACAATAAAACAAACATAGGTATCTGCGTATTATAAAATTAAACTGACATGCCAAGATGGTATACTTAATAAACCTATTCATAATACACCCCGACGCGCATATTTCTGTCTGTCTGTACTCGATAAACTCGAAACTACAGTTGTTGACAGGGAGAAAATGCTTAAGAATTAAGTCCTAATTGCAGCTTTAGGCTTATTTTTAGGCTAATTTTAGCTTTAGTAATAAATAAATAAACTATTCTGGACAGGTTTTGATGCGATTTATTTTCGTTATTGTGTAAAGCCCATTTTCTACATACGTATACGTTCGCAACAACAGGTTAGTAAAAAAAGTGCGGCATGAACTCTATTTCATTCTAATCAAGGTACGAGTACGACAGTGCTACCGTCAGCAATTTAGTACCTTAAATATATGCTACGAAGAGCGAGCTACGCATGACGTTACTCGTAGACTCGTAGTCGCGAAAGTTTTGCCTATGAGCCTACGACTACCTACGATAGTGCTACGGGCCTACGAAGGGCTACGAAACTTTTAAAACTTTCGAACAAATAATTATATTATCTTTGACGGGGCTTCAATACGTTTTGTACCCTATGACGTCTGGTATGATCAGACTGGTATACTTAGGCAGCACTGTCTTTTTCATACTTAGCTGGAGGAAAAAAAAAACAATATATAGAGTGCCAGCCTTCTGGGCACCTTGCCGCAGAGTAAAGAGTAGGCATGACGAATGCAAAAATATTATTGGTCCATCACTTAGATTATTAAAAAAATTGTACACGTATTTTTTCTTTTCTCTGAGAAACAAAAAATTACAAAGATAAGCGCATTGAAATTTGGCGTGTCGTCACACTTAAGCACGATCGCAAGCTCCGGAACTTTGACGCTCCGTATCTTTGTAAATTTTTACTTTTTTGGTAAACTGAAAAATACGGGTCCATTAATTTTGGATAATCTAAAAGACGGACTAATTATAATCATACCTTTCGGACCCTGTCGTCACCCCTGTTACCGGGCCTACTTTTGTAAAATTTGTGTGTAGTGTATTGTAGTACATAAGTAGAATTTTATTATTATAGAAAATCTCATATTTTTTTGGATATTTTTTTCGTTTTGATCTAATTTCTTTTATTATTTAAATCACAGTTGCATATTGTGATATAAATTTACGAGTCAAGGTCTATCTTTTTAAAAATGTTTATTGTTTTTATTAATATTAATTTGTGTTTAATTTGGTCAAAAATGTGCTGTGTTACCTAGACAAAATTTATTCTCTCCTCGTTAGGCAATCCAGATTATTGGTACTTAATTATATCTTTTCAAATAATTGGTTGAAGTATAAAACTGTAGCTGTATTAGCTAGCCAGTGTAATGTTTGCAAGTTCTGTATGTGAGTTTCTTTATTCCATAGACCTAGATTTTTTTTACTGCGTGAGTTAGTCAACCATAAAATCGAAATGGAAACAAATCTTGTACGGGGTACTATCTTTAGACTCTTTACATTATCCTGAGTGACATAGTCATTTTATTCTTAAGTTTAACGTCTAGTCCTTTTTACCGATTTCAAAAATGTCTCTGAATTAAGTACCTTTCAACCCACGATATGTCCTGGTCAGCAATGTATCGGAACCCGTGCAAGGTGGTGCCTGACATGTAACTCCGAAAGTTGTCCCGGAACGGGCGCGGGGCTTTCTTCTTCTTCTCTGGCTCCAGCTCCTGGAGTCGCAGCTTGTTCTCCCCTTGGTTGTAGGCGCCCAGGTGGTAGCTCTTGGCGGATACGTGACTGGGAGATAACGATGATGTAGATACTGTCTATGATGTTATTATACCCCTTTAAATGTCGGACGCCCGGAGCGGGCGTCTAATGTATTGTTTTACTATTGTGTCTGCTATGTCGACATTCGAAGGGATAATGGTTTTAAAACCGAATGACAAAGAATTTCAAAGGTAGCCTAAGTACTTAAAATTAACAGATAACTCCGAAGATCTACGTACAATTCTAGATAAAAGTGGCCTTTGAGTCTTGTAGCCCTAAACTTTATATCTGCTAAGAGTGCATTTTCTGCCCCGTTGCTAAAGACGTGATAGTATGTATGAATGTATTCTAGAATTTGTCTTTTCTAAATTTAAAGAATGAAAAGATACAGATATATTTTCACGTCTTTATCCCTGACGGGTTATACAGGACCCAGGGCTGTAAGACTCAAAAGCCACGCTTAGCTTAGCTTAGCCACGCCTACCCATCGCCATATAAACGTAATTATTACCCTTCCGTCCTCACTAGATGGCGCAGTAGGTATCGATTAAAACCACGGAAAACATTGAAATCTTTTATTACCATTATTTGAACAAAGTAATACTCTAACTTATTAAATATGATTTTTATGAGCTGCAATAAATATTTTTAAAGCACTTTCTTTGTCTATTTCACGAAATTCAGAAATATTTGTCTAAAAGCACAATTTTTGGTTTTTAATTATGTCACTAGATGGCACTTTGTGTGCTTTAAGGTTTTATGTGGGATTATATTGATTGCAGCACCGTCTTTACTATAAAGCGTAGTTACTAACTCGTCCGTAAGAATATATTATACAAATGATACCTACCTATTATAATATCTTGTAATAATGTACCTCAGAGTAAAATATACTACGTACACTGTGTACAAACAAAATCGTATTCGTATCATTTTGCGCTGCATTTTGTTTCTATAACAAAGTACCTGGGCGACCGAGCTTTGCTCGGTTACATCTCAAACATTAACTACATTTTTTTAAACTTAACTAAAAACAATACAAAATAAAAAATTATATATAAACTTGAACATAAAAAAAACAAAAGTAAGTCACCGAGTGGGATTCGAACCCGTAACACTCTTTCTAGCGGTCCGCTTCCTAAACTGCTGAGCCAAAACGGATAGCGGCCAGTGCGACGAAATTAGCGACCATATTCTGCGTGGAAAGAAAAACGCATGAAAACTCGAAAACACGCGTTTTTCCAAACATAAGACTAATCTAGATCGATTGCTTACCCCCGAAAACTCCCATATACCAATTTTCAGCGAAATCGATAGAGCCGTTTTCGGGATCACAGAAATATATAAATAAATATACAAGAATTGCTCGTTTTAACGTATAAGATAAGATATCATTGAAAAAGGCACACGCCGTACGAACTAAAGGTACTTAGTATCTTATAATGCATGTCATAAAAACATCGAAATATGGTTTATATTGTAATACATAACTACTTATCCGAAATACTAAGTGACGATTATCATAGCTGGAGTGGAGATGTTAGGTAAATCGTAACGTCCGCAACCGTAACACCCTAACACCTGATATACGAGTACAGGTACCTAGCTATACCTAGATGCTCGTTCAATGAATCAACATGTTGCGGGTCAACACGTACTTACCTACCCCTTGTACCTACCTAAAGCAGAAGTTTGGATATAAGTAGTGCCGCGAGGTCGCGCCCGGAACGACCGGCGGCGAACACATTCACACACCTGAGTAAGTCAGTGGCATCGTACGACTACGTACCTTTCGAACTTTATCAAATTCCAAAGAACTTTGAATATGATATGGAAATATGGTGAATAAATTTAAAAAAAAGTAGATAGGTATCATTTTAGTTGTATTGTGTTCTACAACGTGAAAGGGACATACCTACCCGTAATAAATCGAACCACAGGCTATACTAGATCACTAGTATATATATATAGTACCTGGGCGACCGAGCTTTGCTCGGTTACATCTCAAACATTAACTAATTTTTTTTAAACTTGTCTAAAAACAATGCAAAAAAAAAAAAAATATAAACTTAAACATAAAAAAAACAAAAGTAAGTCACCGAGTGGGATTCGAACCCGTAACACTCTTTCTAGCGGTCGCTATCCTTAACCACTGAGCTAAATCAAGGCGGTCGCGGCGCGACGAAATTAGCGACCATATTCTGCGTGGAAAGAAAAACGTATGAAAACTCGAAAACACGCGTTTTCCCAAACATAAAACTAATCTAGATCGATTATTTACCCCCGAAAACCCCCATATACAAATTTTCAGCGAAATCGTTAGAGCCGTTTTCGAGATCACAGAAATTTATAAATAAATATATATATATAGTACCTGGGTGACCGAGCTTTGCTCGGTCGGTTACATCTCAAACAATAACTACATTTTTTTAAACTTGTCTAAAAACAGTACAAAATAAAAAATTATATATATTCTTGAACATTAAAAAAAACAAAAGTAAGTCTCCGAGTGGGATTTGAACCCGTAACACTCTTTTTAGCGGTCAGCATCCTTAACCACTGAGCTAAGCGGATGGCGGCCGGCGCGGAGAAATTAGCGACCATATTCTGCGTGGAAAGAAAAACGAATGAAAACTCGAAAACACGCGTTTTCCCAATCATAAGACTAATCTAGATCGATTGTTTACCCCCAAAAACCCCCATATACCAATTTTCAGCAAAATCGTTAGAGCCGTTTTCGAGATCACAGAAATTTATAAATAAATATATATATAAATAAATATATAATTATATATAAATATATAAGAATTGCTCGTTTAAAGGTATAAGATATACAAGAATTGCTCGTTTAAAGGTATAAGATATATACAATGTCCGTACAATACGGAAAAGTACGTATTTTAAGGATTGATTCAGTCCATCATTTCGAACAACTTTTCCTAATAAATGTATATCAAAATAAAGAAATAAAAACGACGGGTGGCACTCTGGGAGTGCCGGCAGAAGTGAAAACTTGAATATTAACGTTGTGCATTTTTGATATTTTGGAATGGTTAGAGAATAATTTTGCACGAATTGCTTTAATTATCAGTATAAAATATTTCAAATCTTTTCTGAACCACAGTCTGTCACAAATGTCACAAGCATGACACATTACACACACGAACGTAACGTAACATAAACACACACGAACATTCGCGCAAGCGCCCTGCGCCGTCTTACGAATTTTCGATCAGGACACGTGGTCCTGACGCGAGTTTAAGATTTTTTACCCATTCCAAAAAAAGTGCATAACGCCGCTAAAGAAGTTTTCACTTCAAAAATTTTCATTTTCCTTAGTAATGAATGATATCACGTGACTACGGTGATATGTACGAAAACCTACAATTTTTTTTCGTATTTCGATATACATTTCTTGGGAAATCTTGCTCGAAATGATGGACTGAATCACACCTTAAAATATTTGTACTTAATTAAAAAGAACATTGTATATATATTTTATATTTTAAATTAACCTTAGGTACCTACTGTCCCACTGATGAGCAAAGGTCTCCATTTTTATTTATATTACGATGATATTATATAAAAGTAAAAACGACATTTCCATTGGCTGCACACAGCACACAGCACACAGTTCTTTGAAGATTACATGCATCGAACTAAAAATAATTCAAATCAAGTGAAACTGATCTCGATATATAAGTAGTACTAAGTACCTACCTATTAGATTTCCATACTCTTTTTCACTTTCCCCGACAAAAAAAAAGATAAACCGCCTGGTAAATAAATTTGTTATACGTATTCAGATTTCTTATGAGTACCTACATACCTATCACATTGCAAGAGGTTCTTTTTTTTGTAAGAAGGTAGGTAGGTACTTAATATAATTTTGCAATTTTTACGTAGTACGATTCATTAATTATCATAATGTGCATGAAAGAAATGAGAAATGCTTACTTATACCTACCTAGATATTTCTGAAGTTATATTATATATGAATGGTTAGTGGTGTCATTTTTTAAAATGCGAAATCACTAAACGCACGGTTTTTTGTATGGAAAAAACATTCGTTATTGTGACTCTGCGTTTCATAAATGGCACTTACTTCAAACACGTAATTTGATATTTTATATTTATAACATAAATGATCGACGCGTCGCTGTCCTGCATCCGAATCTGTCAATTTTAACACCCCTCGTGCGGCGCGCGCGGCAACCTACCCCTTGTAGCTATGGCGCGATTACGGGTTACGTACGTAGGACAGCACAGATTAGACAGATTATATCCTAACGGACAGCATTAGGACAGCATTAACAATGGCCAAACTGTGTATTATCATAAATACTCAGGATCTTATGCCTTAACATTTGTTTTCTCGCTAACGCCATCTAGTGACGAACTCTTAAACACTTACGATATGCTTTCGCGGCTTTGACTAGTCCTGTGTGCTGCCATCTCTGCGAGTTGCTGGAACTAGAAACGCCTACTCAATTTGCCTACTTAAGGCCGGTCCAAAAGTTTCTATGGCGTTGGGTATCTGTTACGTTAGTAATTATATTATCTTTGGCTTAGCTTAGAATTAAGATGGCGTTCCCTAAACTTATGTCCTTATAAACCTATTTCAAAATTGTAACTTTTTATGAGAGGTTTTTCTGATGTGGATGTGTAAACAACAAATGTAGTAAATGTGAACTAGTTTCCTGGAAGTTGACAATGTACGATTCGAGTAGGTATAACAGTTATTTATGATCCCTGTGGAACTACAGTAACGACCATTAATTGATGAGGTAGGAGTGACTGAACTATATTTTAAAAAATCCATAACGAGATAAATATAAAATTTTACAACATAAATAAGTGAATTATTTCTAAAATATTATTTCGAATTTACTTTCGTATTCGCGAATATGGTGATATATTCTATGAGATTTTATGTTAAGTTGGAAACCTATTATTTTTGGAAAGTTTTAAAAAAGTATTTTAGGTTGTGTTCCTTTTATACAAAATCGTAAAAATAGAAATGTGTAAAGATAAATAAAGATTTATTTATTTAATAAAGATATTGACATAATCAAAACGTTGGATTGTGTAGGTAATTTAACGTTCTTAAATATAATAAATATTTTTTTTTTAAATTTATCAGTTAAGTACGTATATAAATAAATTAATACATACCTGTAATCTTCAGCCATTGTTCCTGAATTTGCTAACTAATGCAAAAAACAAACTATAACATTCACAATTAAACAAACATAAGATCACTTACAATAAAATTGTATAAAATATACCTATATAGTTAATAAAAAAGCTAATTATGTATCGTGTAAGTTTGGACGTGCGAAGGAAGCGTCCACTTCACCCGAGTTTGGTATCGGACTCGCCACAGCTTTTTGCAATCCGAAAAAAACCGGTTATTCAATATTAGGCACAAGTAAAATTAGGGGTCGTCAGTTCAAAAAGGCTTGCGATCACGAAAACCTCTAGTGTATTGTACGATTAATTATACGATAATAATAATGAAAGGTAACGTGTAGTTGAAATCTACATTTCGTAGAAGCGACGTTGCGTGTTGTAACAGTAACTGAAAGTTTTGAATTACGATTTAAGCTGTAAACATTTTATATGTCAATTTATAAACGAGTTTTAAATTCAAAATAAATTGCTTATATACGAGTTTTAAATTCAGTATAAACCTTTGAGGCTTACATGTGGATATAGGTCCAACATGTAAAGACCTTGTAAGAGTTTTTGCTATAATTGTGATGGAGCACCCACCAGGGCATGACAGTAAGGCTACTATAATAATGTTCTTACTCACAGTTCCCAGTAATTGCTGGGACTAATATTGTACTTTGCCTGCGATATCGTCCGCGTGGACAAAAATGCTCATCAGGCTAAACAACTTTTGCTAAGGCATCATTTTTATGTCTTATAGTTTAGTTGGACTATTATGATTCTGTCTGCATCAGGTTTCCATTTTCCAAAATCAATCAAATGTGTTGGTCAGGCTTAACAGCTATAAAAAAAGTTTCATTCGAATCCGTCCAGTATTTCCGGATATTAGCGAGTACAAACAGATACACATTTTAAAAAAATTCTTACTTTATTATTACTGTCTCAATACAAATAATTTTTTTTTCGGAAATATATTCAATGTACAGACACATTTTTATACTGTTCTAAATATAGGTATCTACGATTTTGAAAATCTTAGCGTCGTCATTAAATGACAAGATAACTGTACCTGTTTAGTTAAAAATGTGTTTAATACCTAAATGAAACTGAAACGTATGTATGTAGTGTGGTATGCAGTGACGTATATACCGCTTACGTATTCATCATTATGTATTATAATGCACTCTACTTGTTACTTTGTGACTGATATTACTTTTATCAGCGAACGATCAAGGTACCTATTTTGTACATATAGGCATGTATGTGCGTACTCACAACTAACAAAGAAGTTTGAAATGGAACAGGAATGGCATACCGCCTTTGTGGTTTTTGCTAAAAAATCATCTTGACCAATACTTTCCACGCCATGTAAATCAAAATGACCTCTCTGTAATTATATTTGTATGTAAATAAATAAAATCAGCAGAAATGTCGTTACCTAGCAAGGAAGAAACGCACTTTTAGAAATATTCATCCAGAGGGAAGACAATAAAAGGTCCAAAAAGTTATACAAAGTATCACTGTTTCTGCTTACAAACCTTGGCGTTTTCGATTTTATCTCCAAATCTACATAATATGTAATCTTATGAAACTGCATAGTTAATTTTTGTGGCACCGCACACACAAATTATATGCACCTTTGTTAGTTTAATAAATAATAAATTCCTTTATTTCAGGCAATAGCATTGTACTTACAAATTTTGTACAATGCCAGAGACCCATATTATAAATACCTTATAACTAACATACATAATAATTATCTATCCTAATTTACACGTAGTGTCGGCGACGTGTGACGCACAGTATCGTCGGGTAGCCGACCTCGGAACCTCCGAAATACGACACCCTGCGGCCAGAAGTCCTCCTTCATGAAGGTCGGCAGATGATGCGTCGGCACTTTCACCACATATGAATTAAAATTCGCTTTGTGGCGAGACTGCAGCCGTTCAACCCTCAAGGTGAAGTTGGACTATTAAGTAAGTTAAATGAGAAAAAAAAAATTTTAACTCTATAATTATGACTATGATAATATTCTCAGGTGAATGGATAATTAGGTATAGGCGAAGATTTTCCGCTGACTGAAAGCGAAATAGATAAATAAAATGCAGCGACATATTTTTTCATAGAATTTTATTATTATAAAACTCATAAACTTACTAAAAGCTTTGGTCTGGTCTGGTCGAGTCACGCTCAGTGGATTTGGTTAATTCAGTATTCATTATAGTCGACTCTGAAAAAAAATATTTTTATTAAAAAATACACATAGCAAAGCCACGTTTAGCGTGGTGAAATCGGGTGTGTAGATGGAAAATAATAAAAAAAATAGTGAAGGATTTGCTTCGTCATGATACGAAAATTATTTTGTTGGTAAATTACCTACCAGCCCATCTCATATCCTTTACTTGCAGGTACATACATACTACGGATTTGACTTTTTGATTTGATCAACTATGAATTTTGCTCTACATCTAAGGTTCTACACACAATTTGGTAAAATGCCCTGACCAACAGTGGCATATGAACAAGTATGTCACACATACATTAGCTAGAACTTATTAGTCCTCAATCTTGTACAAACTCGCCCACCTAATGTTTGTTTAATCAATTAAGCAAATGAAGCTAATCTAGGTAAGAGCGTTAGAGGCTCCACCTAGTTATTACACGTCAAATTGCGATCACGTTATATAGGTGCCTATGTAGATAATTGTTATATTGATATACTCGTATATGCCATGGTGCAAGACACATTTGAGCGACTCGGTCCGAGAATATTAACCATTTTTTGCGTAAAGTAAGTATGTCCTTTAAAAACCTACCGGTACAGCAGAATACTTAACTAGAAATGTAACTAATATTAAACTAATAAGAATTTCGGTATCTTACGGCCATAATGTTTTTGATGAAATTTAGTATCTTAGGAAAAAATGTAAGAAATCGATCTAGTTATGTTTCAATTTTAGCGAGCCTTGATTTGCCCGTGTTGTAAAAGCTATAAACTTTTTAGAATGGCTCTGTGAGCTGTAGAGAGTATACTATCTGTATAACCCAAAGGTTGACTGGTAGACAACGCTTCTAGCGTTAAGTTCGCCTATTGTTCTGTACAATTTGTATTTGATGAACAATAAAGATTTTTAAAAAAAGTTCATCAGACAAAAAGTTGCGTCTTAAATAAGGGTTATGTCATTTTAGAATTTTTTCGCGATTAGTACAAAAAAATAAAAATATTTTTTTTTTTACCTAAGCTGTTTGGTTTCCGGCAGCGCAGAATAGAGCCACTTCAAGTCCTTCCGTGGATGTCGTATAAGGCGACTTAGGAAATACAAACTTAACAAATCTTATAAACATCAGTAAGACCTCTCCAACCTGTCTGGCCAGCGAGGAGAGTGAAGGCCAAGTCCTCTGGCTGCTCTGGCCAGGTATGGCTCTGGTAGTACAGAAAGGGTCGTGCTCCTGCAGTGGAGACAAAAAGACCTGGTGATGATGATGATGAAAAATTACCTCAGGCCCGACATGTATGGCCAGCATGAGGTCGTACTCGTGCGCGCCGACGTAGACGCTGGCGCGGCCGTCGCCGCCCACCGTCACCGTCTTGCCCGCGCACGAGTTGCCCACTTTGTTGCCAGAGATCACGTCGCAGTAGTTGCCCGCGGGCAGGCACGTCTGAAAGCAACATTTTAGTAGTGATGTGATGACTGGCGTTGATAACCTCACATTTTCTTGGGAACTTAACGTAGAAGACACTTATCCGTAATAAATCGAACCAATGGGCTATATTAGGTTATTATAAAAATGACAATCAAAAAACAAACAAAAAAAATCGACATTCCCATACAAATTGCCCGGGCAGTTGCACACTTTTTTAATGGAAACGTCGATTTAATTTTTAATTTTGGACTATTATATGCATTTTATTATACTATACTGATCTAGTATAGGCCGTGATTTGATTTATAACGGGTATGTCCCTTCCACGTTATATATGATGACACAGCAGCTGACATATCGCGATAAATCAAAAGATACCAGTGTCCCAAACGAAAAATTCAACCATTCTTATAGTTATGATTCCCATATCCCATCTTTTAAGTTTTTTATGGAAAGGGGATCTACTACATGTAGGTTGAGGTCCCAATATTCATTGTTTAAGGTCCCCGTTTTCTAAGTTGTTATGGGAAGGGAATCTCTACTTACTTTTAGAATTCGTTAGAGGTGCCAATAGTAATTTTTTAAGGTCCTTATCTTTTAAGTTGTTATGGGAAAGGCGATCTCTACTTACTTGCAGGCTCTGGTTAAGGTCCCAATAGTCATTATTGAACGCGATGAAGGCATTTCCACCTCTGCAGAACGCGATCTGGTTGCTGCCGTTGTCCCACCAGTCGTTGATGCCCGTGTCCCCCGCGGCGTTCCTGAAGGCCACCATGGCGTAGATCTGCCGCCAGCGGTGCTGGCACACCCAGCCGTTACCGCAAGTGTCATCCTGTCCAAAAACCAATCAGCTTCTTAACAATTATCTTTGTTTTTGAATACCTTCTACTTATTTTTAGCCTTATCTTAGTATTTACTCAATTAATAATTATACCTAATGATTGGCAAATTTGATGTTTTTAAACTTTGTTACCCTAAACAACCTTGTTTGTTGCAGAAATATTGATGTCGAGTTTTTTCCTGTTTTTATTTTTATGTTCTTTCATTAAGGTTTATTTAATTTTTTATATTATTTGTTCAATTCTTCTTTAATATAGGTTGCCCCAATACAATAGCATGAAAGTCACATACATATTAGTACTGTCTGATAAGTTTTGTTGTATAAATTTCTACCAAATGAACGTATTTTCTTTTTTTTATATTATGTATTATAATTTCTGACACAACACAATACAAACAAAACTGCCTTTGTAATTTCCGTCAGTGAGCAGCTGAATATTTCTCAATAGGTTAATGTTTTCTGCTGCCTTATTTAACATGTTTAGGGTTTGGGTGATATATGATATTAGAGTTCGCCCCTAAGGTATCGCTGATACCCCAAGGTTTTAGCCTTTGCCACATGTACCGGTTAGGCACTCTCTAGGTAATAATTTACTGTGTTATGAATGAATAATGATACAGTAATATTGGATTTTCATATTTTTTCCATGGTCAGTGAGGAAAATGAAGGCCAAAGTCCTCTGGCTGCTCTGGCCAATTATGGCTCTGGTAGTACAGCGAGGGTCGTGCTTCTGCAGTGAAGACAAAAAGACCTGATGATGATGATGAGGTGAACTCACCGAATTAATTGAAGGAGAAATAATATCACCCTGATTGTTCATAGGAGGGCCTACTTCGGAATCCCAGAAATCGAAGCTGCTCATTATCTGAGGCTCCCCATAAGGATGCGCCAGTAAAAAGGCAATTGCTCCTTTATAAGCTCTTGGTTCTTTATAGGTGAGGATTCCACCGCCTCCACCGTGACCCCGTTCATTATCATGGTTATCGATGAAGGTTAAGGCGTCACTGTGAGCTAATAAACCCCACTGAGGTCCCCATGAAGATAACCATCTCAGTTGATTATTCCCTCTGAAAGCATTACTGAGTTCCATGCCGGTTCTGAACTCTGTGACGGCTCCTATAGGCGTGTATTCGTCTCGGCTGATGGCTTCTCCGCCGTAGTCGATGACTTCTTGGTAGATGTAGGGTCGAGCGTTAGCAGGGAACCCATGGTCAGTGTTCAAGTTGTGAAGGCGGTCGTAGATGATGCGGAGATCTTCCGGCCACATGTGTTTAGCTGCATCGATCCTAAGGAAAAAATACAGCCACGCATATTAAACATCAAAAATTAGAACAACAAATAAAAAAAAATAAAACACCTAAAGTAGGTATAGACACCTGAAACCAGCGACGCCCATGTCAATGAGGGTGTTCATGAATTCAACGATTTTGTTCCTGACGTGCTCGTTGGATTGGTCCAAATCTTTCAGCCCAACCAGTTCACAGTTGCGCACCTGAAATTATAGACATTGCTAAAACATGATCAGTTAATATACCACTGTTTAGAAATAACTCAGTTTAGTCTTATCTTAGCACTTTCCCAACACTTCGTATCCAAAGGTGAAGAACTACAACTTCAGACTTTTTTTTTCAACTTTGCGTATTTTACTGCACTATTTGTTTTTATGGACCTATGGTATCTATATTGTTTTTGGTAACATCGAGCCATGATCCTAGTTCTGAGAAGTTACCATTTCAATGTATTGCGTGAAGCTAATTAAGTTATTATATTCCCAGCAGTAGAATGCACAAGGCTGCTAATAAAGATGAGTTTACCTTATGATTTTTTTTATTTTACAACAATTATTTATTTTAAAAAATAGCTACATATTATATTGATGGTATAACTACCAACCAACCATTATAGGTATAAACTGCTCCCACCTCATTTCAAATTATGTTTTCCTCCATCCAAAGGTTGGCTGGAACAGATTGCATTTAGAGATTATAAGTCCCCATTTGTGCCTAATAATTGTTTCTCCGTGCAATAATGTTAATTTGTATTGTATTGTTATGTAGAAATAATTGCGTTCACCAACCCGCCAGGCGTTATTAACGTAGTCCATGCCATCAATGCCGCAGGGTGGCCAGTTGAAATGCTCTTGAGAGAACGGCACCGCAGGGTAGTACCACTGGTTGAAGATCGCTGTGCTGCCGGCCGTGCCGACGTTCTCGGGAGGCTCGCCAGTCATGTGGTTGATGACTGCGTCCACGTAAATTCTGAGTGAAAACAAAGATTGAGTACTTACTTCTTAAGTGGTCATACTTAGTTGGATACTTCCAGTAAAAAAATCAACTGCTGCCGAATGTTTGTCAATCATCAACCAACTGCTGCGAAATGTTTTCTTTGAAATTGATATTTGTATAGTATTGTATAGGGCCCGACACAGACATTCTTGTATTGATAGTAGATGCAGTCAGGATTGCGTAATTACATTTTATTACTCAGTCACCCTATCTACTTAGTAGAGATTTTGACGAGTTAAACAGTGTAGTTTTGCAAAAATTAAATCTACTTATTATACTTATTTTAGTACCACTGTTCTCTGCACATACCTTACTCCAGCATTGTTGCACCTTCGCAGCATATCAGCTAACTGCTGTTCGTTGCCAGACCGCGTCACCAATTTGTACGACATTGGCTGGTAGCGCTCCCACCAAGGTCTGTTGTAAGTCCAAAGGACCACATTCTCATTTGGCGGCGATATCTAAAAAGGAAATAAGTGCACGCTTACTTTTACAAAATTTAAAATTCGCCCCGAATTCTGAATTTCCCGAATGATCAACTTTTCAATTCCACATCCATCTAGGTATTTGTAAGAATTTGTAAGACAACTAAAGAATTTTCATTTTTCTGTCTAGCGATGATGATTGTTGACTAGAAATAAAGAACAGGATCAAAGGCTATACGTGTTTTCTTAGTTCGAAGGAGCACTAAAAGCGCGCCCAATGAAACTCAGCCTCCCACAGTCGTACAGAGTCTAATATACTTTACTACATATAAACGGGGCTTAGCACGAAACTTTATTTTGTTTTGTCTAACGTTTCTGTCTGCGACCACGAAGGATGTAACTCCTATTCGAAACGTTATTAATAATGAGTTCAAAACGCAATAATTTGAAAACCAATAATTTACTACATACAAAATATCGTGCTTACCACTAAGTGATGAAACTCCACTTAACTGTACGCCCATGTTCTTAATATTAGGACCAAAAATACTTTTTTTTAAAATACAGACAATAGGACACAGGTGTTCCCCAAGGTTCGATACTAGGTCCAATACTGAATCTTTTCAATTTTAAAAAGTATTTTTTCTGCTATTGTTCTCTGGGACTATACATCAACTCACCTGGATTCCACCATAACCTCGGGGGCCCAGGAACTGCTCGCACTCGTCCGCAATGTCGTCCCATTTCCATTCAAAGAGGTGCACGTTGACGGATCTCCCGGCAGCATAGTATGGGTTCTTGTATGCTGATACTGCAGCTAGCAGGGCCGTCCCCAACAGCAACAATGACGCCGACCGCTAAAGCAAAAGAAATTGCTACTGTACTATTCCGTCATCAAGTCATAGAATTGATAAAAGTATTACACATACAGAACGGAATCCCCCGTCCCCCCAACGGAATATGTGTTCTCGTTACCCATCCTCGCATCTCTCCCCCCTTTCTCGCCTTGTAGAGGGGAGATATGCAAGGACGGGAAACGGGGTCGCATATTGCGCGGGACCTTAGGCGAGATTCCGCTTTGTATGCAATACTTAAATTAAGATCTCTATCTTAGAGTCATTATGTAACCTACGTAAGTTTAATATATTTATTTTTTAATTGCCGCATCATGCGACGTCACACGATAAATTATTGAATCTTCATTAATTTTGTGGCAATCAACGATAATTATGTAACTGTAGAATTTATTTTCATTTATTGTCTTGGATACCTACTTACTAAGTAGAAACTTATTTATGAAGTTCCACTCTCAACTTTTATATGCTTAATTTTGCACCCTCTATGTTTTTACGTCCGGTGACAGAGATATAGCATAGCATGCAGTGTAAAATACCTGTAGTACTTATAGCATATCACGCCATCGAGATATACCCGGGTTAACCTACCTACTTAGCTACTTATTATTATCATCATCTAGGTTCGCGCTCTCGTCACTTACCTACTGAATTAACAAAAAAAAACTACCAAGTTGTCATTTAGCGATAACATTCGGGACCAACTACTTTAATACCTACGTGCCTTTCGGAATTTTGAGGAGTCTACATAAATTTCCACAAGTACCGGTAAACCCGTCCTGCGATGGCTCAGCCTGCAACAAATCGCGCACTCAAATAAGTCTAGTACTCCTACTAATACTCCTAAGCCTTTTATTAATCATGTCCTTGCTTGAAAAAAAAATGTTGTTAAACAAGAACTATATGACTTACCATGGTCCTTGTAGTCCGTGACACGGATCTCCTTGTTATGTGGAGTGGTCGCGACTGAATTTTTAATCTGAGTATTAATAAACTGATAATTTAAAATTGATAGTAAGATAGCTACCACCAAAGGATTTTCATATCATGGTTTGAGGTATTAATAATTTTATCTGAGGTTTGTTTATGAGTCTACATCCACAAGCTCGCCTTTCGATCAATTTCTTCATTTATAGTAGGCTTATATGCAGAAGATGGAATATAGGTACGTACGTCATAAGTACATGAACCGTGGCAGGGTGTTGCTTAATTATACAATATACACCAGGCAATTTAGGTATCTACCTAGAAAGTAAGTAACTTATTTACGAGGAAACTAGCATTTGCCGGCGACTTTAATCGCGTGGTCGTCCCTTGAGTACGGATACGGAATACGGATTAAACTAAGTCAGAAAACTAGGCTGGGTCTGGGAAATTTGCTATATTTCAGATGTTGATTTTATATTCTCGTACATTAAATTGTTGGTTTGTAACGATATAATTTTGACCGATCTATACAAAACAAGCAATGTATATACTTATATTACATACGTTTATATACTTATATTACTAGCTATAAACATAACTTTCTGTGGTAATACGAGTATCTACTTAACATCTAAAGACACAAAAAATCGAGCTTATCCTAGTGGATAAGTGGACCTACTAAATTAAACGGGATTTTTTGTAATCGTCGATTGATCCGTTGCTATTGAAGAACAAACAAACAAATTTTTTTTCATATTTACTTATCTACCTAAAAGTAATGATAATGATAAAAGGAATGGTTCCGTAGATCGAAGTTTTCGAAAAAAGTTTTTCTTACCATGTACCTATTACGACATTTACGATGAAACTGATGAAAGATGCAGATGATATTTACAATGGAAACTCATTCCGTGGAATAGTGGATGGATGGCAAGTCAGATTCGAATAAACAAATTTTTGAAAAGTGTCTAATTTTAATTCTTTGGTGCTATTAAACCACAATTTTATTCAATCGATAAATACCATAATATATTTTCAAATTTCGCGCATACATTTTTGGAAACGTTGCAGCACTTGCAGCGGTGAAGGCCTAATGGTCATGACGTCAGTGGTGCCATTTTCCAAACGCGAAGTTACAAAACAAACAGTTTTTTGTATGGAAAAACCATATGTTAAGGTGACTCCGCGTTTCAGAAATGGCACTTCAGATATGCATGTGTAAACAAATGCGCCAATGGATTTTGACAGTTTTTAGTATAAACAGGCGTATGACGTTAATATTCTAGCATGGCGGATAGTATTTGGTGCATGAAGTTAGAGAGTTTGTGTTTAAACAGATAATTAATTTTTATATTTTATTATTTATTAACAAAAACTAACATTTCCGACATTCTGACTGATTTAGCCTAAGCTAGCTATCACAAGAATTTTTTTTCTTAATTAGAAAATATCGTCATAGATTATTGTAATGGCAACACTAAAAAGTACTTCCGGTGTCTATACTTTTTCATTCGTTCATCAACTTCTCTTTCGTTCGTTCTGTCCATGGTATGTCATTAAAAAATTATTCGTTCAGTAAACTTTTTCGTAGCGTGAAGTTGCTTTTTACTTTTATCGTGATTTGTTTTACTGAAATCATTTACCTATTTAAATCTTATGGACTTGTAAATCTCCCCACAAATCGTACATTATTTTAAGTGCGTAAGAAATTGTAAGACTATTCGTTTCCAGTGAACTTACATGTTCATGCTTTCATGTTTATTTTTCTAAGCTCGAATTCCAGCAACTCGTGTTTACTAGTGAATTGCGTTGTTATTCGCTATGGCTGGTAAATTTTACTTCGTACTTGCGTTGATCTGCGTGGTGCCAATAGTTTATGCTTGTAATGAGGCTATCTGTGCTAGTGTGGTGTCGAAGTGCATGTTAACTCAGTCATGTAAGTGTGACTTGAAGGATTGTTCCTGCTGCAAGGACTGTTTCAACTGCCTCAGCTACTTGTACGATGAATGCTGCAGTTGTGTTGGTAAGAAAATTTTGATAGAAGTCTGTTTTATAGAATAATTAACTCTAATAGAACTGGGTACATACATTGCTGTTTCTCATTATAAAGGTCAGCTAGATGCTCAAAGAAAACACAAGCACCAGATTCTTGTCTTTCGTCATCATCATCAGGTCTTTGTCTCCACTGCAGGAGCACAACCCTCTGTACTACAAGAGCCATACTTGGCCACAGTATAGGTACCGAGCCTACACTCCACGCTGACCAGATGGGTTGGAGAGGACTCATTGATGTTTATAGGCTTTGTTAAGCTTGTATTTCTTAAGTCGCCTTCTACAACATTTAGGGGAAGACTTGGAGCAGTCCTATTCAACTCTACCCTTTTACACAACTTTCAAGACAGACTTCACTGTTCACATACCTATAAATGTCTGGAATACAGAGCAAAAGGTAAAAGAAATTTTGAATCTGTTTTATTATAAACTTGATATCCAATGATTGGCATTAGATTTAACTATTGTTAATCAGGATCAGGTTTGCCATGAGTAAAATAAATATTAAATAAGTAATTCATAGGTAGGTATTGAATTAAAAACCTGTTTTATAAATTATCAGGGCTAACAGGACAGGCAGCTCTGCTTACAACAGATAATACTGTAAAATCACAGTGCATCTAATATATTTATATCACTCTGCATTCATCACTTTCCAAACATAGCAATTGATACCGATGATTGCCAAGTGACATCATAACAAATCTTACTTTTCAAACATTTCTGATTGTTTCCGATGTGTGACCTCAAGATATTACATGTGTATTAAAAAGATGGTTTAATCATTTTTTTGTTACAGACATGTGTCCAAAACCAAATGACACTCACACAGAGTTATCCAAATCCTCGTATGTAGAAGAATTGGTAGACGGAGTCCCAGGACTGTTCTCTGCATTGACAAGTGAGGCTGACCCTCGTGAGAGGTGGCTGTCAATCACATACCCCGTTGATTTTGACCTGTCCAAGTACATGCCAGCCTCGGAAAAACAAGTGGTGTATCATTTACGTAAGTAATATGATTTGATATTCAAAGACAAAGTAATTTTTATATTCAATGCAGATTTATCAATTTTATCATTTACTGAAAATATTTTAATATATTTTTAGTGCAAGAGCTTTGTACTTTTTGGTGTTGTTTTTGTCCTGGCTGTTTTTTTAAATCTAATATTTTACTGAGGCTTCAGTTCATTTCATAACGGTTGTTACAAAACATAAGTTGACAACTACTACTCGTAACATTGTGGAATGTGGAACATCAACTGCTCATCAATAGATAGTAATAAATAAAATTATAGGTAAATACATCATCTCAAGACTTCAGATTATTGACTGTTTGACACATAAAACAAAAATATATTATTTCCCTTCACCCAAGGTCCAATAACCTTACACAATGTTAAAATAGTGACGAAATTGAAATTAATTTGGGAAGCTTGAAGTGCTGTGACAGTTATCTGTAGCATTATTTCTAAAATATTACAGTTAGACAACATTAATCATATTACTGGAATTGCAATAAAAGGCATTATACAATACATAACTGTTGTTATTCCTAGAAATGATAATTTATAAGCCAAGTGATAACATTTCAGTGGCAG
This sequence comes from Acrobasis consociella, assembly GCA_963555685.1. Taxonomy (NCBI): domain Eukaryota; kingdom Metazoa; phylum Arthropoda; class Insecta; order Lepidoptera; family Pyralidae; genus Acrobasis; species Acrobasis consociella. The sequence continues at coordinate 6,511,332 of OY743122.1, read as the reverse complement.
TGAGAGAAACAATAGTGTACAACAGCTTGTCACAACCACACAAATTGAGACCTCACAGGTGGTATGGCACCCCACTGGGATGAGTCATTACTGTGGAATGTCAATATTACCTGCTCTGGGAGTGTTTTGTTTCTCAATAGCCTTCTTAGTTCAATAGCTTTTTTTTTCATACAAGCTTTAGCTTTAGATTATTCATAGATTACTTTTAAAAACTTATTTTTTTTTGCCCTTTTGTGTAGTTCATAGTAAGTTTGTTAAAAATAGGTCAATTTTAAAAAAAAGATTAATTATTATCTGTAGATATATTTTAGGTATTAGTATTTTAAGTTAATACTTTCGTCCAAAATTTGCTTTTATTGGCAACACCTGTAGGTTAACTGGTAGAAAAGGCCTTAGGCCTCAAATCCGCCTGTAAAAGTTTAGGAATACATAACTTAAATAAATTATTATATGAAACTTCCTTTGATACGTCACTTTTGCCGACAATTTATCTCTCGTCTTTTTTAATCATACAGATACAAGTAACGGCACGTAAGTTTAGCGCTGAGTGAAATGTAGAGGGGATACTGATGCGAATGGGTACAGTACTAATTTTTGACTTAGCTGCGCAATAACGGTCAGCGCTAGAGTTTCGTGCCGCTACCTGTACATTATCACGTCTTTATCCCTGACGGGGTAGACAGAACCTAGCGCCGTGAGGCTCAAAGGTCAAGCTTAGCGGGATGGTGGGCGATAAGATGGAAAAAGGAATCCAAATAGCGATGGGTTGCTATCCGCATCGCCTATCAACATGTTTCACATCTCCCCTATTCCCCTGATCAGCTATTACCACGATCAGTACATTGTAAGTTTTTCCTTTTCTGCCAGACCAGCGACGACATTTCCAAGTTGAAGACTAGCATAATTTTTTTCAATCATATGACTGACTAGATACCTAACTTTACAGAGAGTATCGAGCAGGAGTCGGAGCCAGTGAGTCGCGACATCATCACGCTGAACTGCACGGTCGCGTACCTGTCGCAGTGCATGTCCAGCGACAAGTGCCGCGCCTCCTGTCGCTCCATGGGCGCCAACAGTCTGCGGTGAGAACCACTTTGTTTTAGAGCCAGGCTTTTTATATGATTTTGGATTTGTAAGTCCCATAATACTAACATAACAGTAATTGTGACTTCGAAACAATAATAATAACAACCAGGCTTTTGTTAGTCGAGTTCTTCCTTGGTCTCTCTCTCTCTCTTCCGACAAGTTCTCTGCCTCTGTGTTAAATTACTCTTTACTTTAATTTGATTTTTTTTCACCTTATCAATGCTTTGTTCTATCTTCTGATTGTTTTTAAATGGCATTGTGTCGTAGTGTAGTTCATTTGTCGAATTACCTTCAGGTACGAAAAGTTGAATTTGCAGAAAGTTGAATTTTCAAAATGTTGGATTTGCAAAATGTTGAATTTGCAAAATGTTGAATTCGCAAAATGTTGAATCCCAAAATGTTGAATTTGCAAAATGTTGAATTCGCAAAATGTTGAATCCCAAAATGTTGAATTTGCAAATAGTTGAATTGGGTCCATCGGTCAATATTAGTGTGCAGGACGTCGTCGGCGCTACAAAGGCCGCACGTTTGAAACCGTGTGCCAACGAATTGACCGAATGGACTATAATAAAATAATGACCACCGCATCTTTATAACCAGAGTGAAGCAAAACCAGAAAAATGCTTGACATCGACATATTGACAGTCGTATACTACCTCGACGCTCCGCTTATGAGACGTGTAATAGTAGAATAAATGTATGCACAAAGAACAAATGTGTGTCACCTAACATTTAAATTAATGTATATTTCAGGTGGTTCCATGATGGATGCTGCGAATGCGTTGGTGAAAAATGTTTATACTACGGAATCAACGAGAGCAGGTAAACATCTTATACACATACTCGTAATTTGCCCTGAACGGTGAACGAACCCGATTCTCTTCTACAACTTGACGATATGGCGATATTATGATAAAAACTACTTGAGTTATCGTCGAACAAATATGCATAGACATTCAAGTAGACTAGAGAACTTCACTCGCTTTGTTCGACCGTTCAAAAATATCTTGGTGCCATATTTTGGGGCCACTGTGTAGATTTTATTTAGATAAAAAAAATATATTAATTAATTTGTTATTTGACAGTACCTTCTTTAAAATTAAAAACCTGCAGACAAATAAGAGACCATAATGCAGATCACATCCGTAATAAGTCTTAGTTCATATACTTTGAGCTAAAGTGTTAAATAATAGCTATTTTAAACGAAGGCCGAGCAATGCCCGCGTTGCTTTGCCCTCTGAATCCATAGTTTGGTTGTAGCATTACTCACAAGAATTCAGATACCTGTAACGAATCAAATGAGAACTTAAAACCATTAAAATAAGCTCTACATTCCAGCGTCGAATACATTTTATTTGGAAATAGGTTAGGTTACCGATAACCATAATAATGCGCTTAAAATATCCACTTCGCACTGCGTAACATCTGTTTTGTCTTCAGCTCGGTAAAACACAAACTTTGTAGTAAACGTTTATCGTGTGCATTGATTGGCGCCGACATATAGGTCTTAAATATTTGTCGAGACATTCATCATCATCATTTCTTCCTTCCTCAAGGTTTTCCAAAATTGCCGATCCAACGTTACTCTGCAATCTTTCTTATATTTGACATACAAGCATTACTAGAATTAACCTGATTTCGAAATTAAATATTTCTTTTATTCTGCTATCTTAAAATTGCGCATGGAAAAGGGGGAGGCCCCTTTTCTTCCAAAATTCCGTACTTGTGGTCCTAATACCTATTTAACAAATCGCGAGAGACGCAAATCGTCTGCCCATTTCGTCCTCACCCAATGAAACCCAGTTAATTGCAATTGTTTATAACTTAGTATTTATTTATATGTATAACTAAGATAATTTATGAATTTGTAATATTTTATTTTAAACCCTCATATGGCGCGGCGTCTTAATGGTTGAATAACAATTAATCCTTGCAAAATGTATGTTCAGTTTGAGTAGTTATTATTTAGTAAAACTTGCAATCTAATTTAATTTCCATTCAACAGCAAGATATTGAAAATATTATCACATACTACAGAACAAATCTCGCAGGTGCGGCGCGAGATGAAAATTTGCATAAATAAATGTTAACAGATGGTACGTATCGAATGACAACAAGTGCTGCCAGCGGTCATTATGATGAACATCGCTTATTAATTATGATTATGATGATTTGCGCTCTTGTATATTGGTGATTTTCCTATAATGTTGTCGTAGTTTGATTTACATATCACAGTAATTAGTTAAAGTATTTATTGCGTTATTGTGCTGCACCTACAATATCTTCCCAGGTAAATAATAATCAAATCTTGCAGGCAAACAAGGCTCTACTATGAAAACTGTAGAGTGAACGTCACCTTTTTTCAATAAACGATTTCCAAAATATGGGCAAAAATAAATAGATAGATGCGCCAAGGACATCAATGAGTACAAGTCAAAATTTACTTGTGCTTAATTTAATATAAACAGATCTCCTTAGCTAATATAGTTCGGCCTGGCAATTGACTGATTTGGCTCATGTTTAGTTAAATTTACTTGATCTAGCGATAGAACAAATGAAATCTGTTTATCTCAGCTGCCAGGCTTTCACCACAGTATTAATATGAGTATTACATTCAGAACGGAATCTCCTAAGGTTCCGCGCAATACGCGTCCCCGTTCCCCGTCCCCGCACCTCTTCCCCGTTCTCGCCTTGTAGAGGGTGTTGAGCGGGCTCCTGGTGTCGCCCGTCATTGTAAAAACGGGGAAGAGGTGCGGGAACGAGGGTTTGATCGACAGATTCTAAAAAGTTTCCTCTTCTCGCTCGCTCTTTCACATTTTTTCCCACCGTATAATCTTCCACTGTAGGGCAAAAACCTCCCCTCTTGTCCGCCATTAGTCTTATCGATGATAAACAAATATTTTCTACCAGTAAGTTTTTCTTTTTATTCCAGATGCCTTGCGTGTCCGAGTGGCAAGGGCTCTCCTGTGATCATGGACGACGACCTCTCCTACGACGACCTGGACTACGGCGAGGAGGTAGACACGCAGTCCGTTTAGACAGCCAGAGACCACCTGTGTCCACCTGTTAAAAAATTTAGTCGCATTTTTCAGTATCTATTTACGTTATATACGATTAGCTGATGCCCGCGGCTTCGCACGTGTGATCAAATTTTTTACAACATCATGGGAATCTCTCATTTTGCCGTGATAAAAAGTATCCTATGTGTTATCTATCCAGGTTATAAGTTATCTACATACCAAATTTCATTCCAATCCATTCAATCGTTTTGGCGTGAAAGCGGGACAAACATACAACATACATCCATACAAAGTTTCGTAAAATGAAATGAAAACAAATTATAAGTATAATATAAAAATTAATAGGATTTGGGAAGTAAGATGTCATTCTGAATTAATGTCAATCGAAGGAAAGTAACTTCGAAGCAACGACTGCTATGCAACGTCACAGAATTAATATAAGTATTTTTTACTAGCCGAAGCCCGCGACTTCGTTCGCGTGGACTTTATGTCTCTGGAAAATGCTCATCAGGCTGAACAACTTTTACTAAGGCGGCATTTTTATATCTCTCATAGTTTAGCTGGACCATTATGGTTATGCATCAGGCGTTCCATTTTCCAAAATCATTTATACACTATATGTTGCCCAGGCTTAATAGCTATATAACAAAAAAAGTTTCATTCGAATCCGTCCAGTATTTCCGGAGATTAGCGTGTACAAACAGACAAACAGACAAACAGACAGACATTTTTTTTTAAATTTTTACTCTATTACTACGTCTCCATCGCCCCCAATATTTTTTTTCGAAATATATTTAATGTACAGACACACTTTTTTTACTGTTTTATTATATGTATAGATTATATTAACCTAAGGTCCCGCGCAATATGCGTCTCCGTTCCCCGTCCCCGCACCTCGACCTTAGGATATTCCGTTCTGTATGTAATACTCATATTAATTATGTGGCAACGTCACTTGTTATCAACAATGGGCATACCAATAACTTTGATTTGATTGGAGTAGTACATGTAGAGATATACAGATCTGTGACACGCTCGATGTAGATAAGTACAAACTTATTTAGACTGGGTAAGACTCGACATCTCTTAATAAGTTTGTATTTTTTTTTTAGTATTATATTGTGAAATAAATTTATCTTATGGATTTCACCAGCTTCTAAATCGTATTTCATGTGAATTTATACTGAGAATTGTGTTTTCAACCTGAATATACTAGCCATAATTTGTGTATACAAGGAATAGGTGTAGGATAACTTATTTTTAGTTTCGTATTATGTATTATAAATGTGATGTATTTGTCTTCAAAAAACGAGAAATAAAAGGAAATTCTCGAAGAATCTCATCTATTACATTAGGTTAATCTTACGTATCAATAAACGAGCATTGCGTACAAATTCAGAGCGTACGCTACGTTAGGTAGGACCATGTGACGTGTTCAGTTTATCAGTGTCACAAACTTTACGTGCGAAAAAGACACGGCATCACGCGACGTATTCTGCTATCTCTTTTGCACATAGAGTTTCTGACAGAGATAGACTGAGAACGTCGTGTGGTCAGCTTAACACAGCTTACGGCCTTACCGGTGTCATTAACGACGTTTTCTGTTAAATACATCTTTACAATATTACAGTTATCCAATGACCCCATATGTTACAATAAGTTAGAATATAAGTAGATAAGTATGGACTCTGGTTTTAATACGAGTATGTTATTGACTACTTAAGTTTCTTCCAAATGAACAAGAAAAATAATAGTGTCGTGTGTTGTATATTTGTGTTAAAATTATTTTAAATTGTTTTTATTATATTTAAAAATTTGCCAGTATGGCTACAGAAAACAAGAGTGTAATCGACTGTAGTCCGTGATTTAATTTTTTTATTTGCCAATTATTTTAGTAGTAATAATATTTTTAACTATGTTAGCATTTAAAATAATTATTATTTTCGCCAAACCATCATCATCATTCTCCTCGCCATTTCCCTATTTGGGGTCGGCTCTGTACGCAACTGTTTCCACTTCTTTCTGTCATTCACCATATCTGCACTAGTGATAGTACATATATGTCCTTACACATTCTTTCCGCGTCTTTTTCGGTCTTCTGCAGAGGGGTCTCTGCATACCTCCATTTTAAAATGGACCATCTTAACTAGATGTTCGGCATCCTTCCTTATGACGTGGCGATGTCGCAGCCATCTGGTTAAATTAGCCATCCAACTGGCCGCTTGACCCGGATATTAAAACTGGGCATCCAAATAGGATGCCTAGGCCGGTTTAATTGAACTAGAATCACTCAACGTTTAACCACTTGCCGTATTAAAAGTCAGCCATTTGAATATTACTGACCAAGATTCAGCCAAGTGATTCAAATTTAGTTCAATTTTTTTTTTACTGCGTCGTAGTAGCGCCCCAAATAAATATTGCGTCAACAACTCAAACAGCTGTTGTGACTGTTATTTTTCATTCCAAAATCTCATCAAAACGTATTTTTCTAATATGTCTCTGTTACTGGTTACTAAGTAGTAGATATTAGTAAAGATAGTCGTTAGTAATATGTAAATTGTAGACCCTAACCACATATCACAAATTAATCAATATCCAATCCAATTAATTTGACTAAATTACTAAACTTACCACGTTCAGCGATCTAGTTAAACGTTGCGTTCAATGACGTGGCTGGATGTCGGTCAGCCATTCAATTGGATGCGTGGTTTGAATTTCCAGGCTAGGCTTCTAGTTGGATGGTTGATTTAACTAATTGCTGCGACAGCCATACCACGTGAGTCGATGGCGATTGTAAAAAAAAGATAAACCAAATCTTGTATTTATTTCAGTCAAATCATGTGTTTATCTATATATGTATTTACTATAAATATAGTATTGTTGAGTTAGTATCCCATAACACAAGTCTCGAACTTACTTTGGGGCTAGCTCAGTCAGTTTAATTTGTCCCTAAATATTTATTTATTTATAAATTTCTATCACCTAGTATGTCAACTCCGACGACCGGGGCAGAGAAGGTCATTTGCTACAAAGTATCCTAAAGGTTTTAGAGGTTACAGATGTCCCAAGATCTGTCCGCAGCTCAGCCGACGCAGTTTTGATATTATTAAAAATATCAATATTTATACGGTGTTACACGCGCCTTAAGTAGACTATGTGTTAATCTAGGGTGTACCATCTTGTATACCAAATTTTATCAAAATTGGTCCAGCCATTTGTGCGTGAAGAAGTATCAAACATGCACATACACACACTCACAAACTTTCTCCTTTATAATATTGTGGTAATGTGATATTGCCATACTGAAATATAACCGAGCTTTATATAAACGTTAATAGATAGGCGGTATTGTAATGCGACTGCGATCACTCGTTTTATGCATACTTACTCGTAAATTCAGTAAAAAAAATCTACGTCTTTTCGTCATTTAGATAAAATCTTGAAACAAATATTCATAAGTCTGGCTTGTCAGATTTGTATTGTTCAAAATCTTAAACATAAAATTCTATTTAAATTAACTTATCAAAAAATTTAAAATATGACACTTAATTGCATTCAAAATCCTGCCTATAATTTTGATTGATTCAGTATATTGTAAGATATTTTATTATTGCATTTTGTATTGAGCTGTCTAGTGGGTGCGATTTTTAATAATCGCTATTTATGTCAAAATTATTTGAAATCGTTTTAACAATATCATTATCATTTAATCTCTGATACCGCCGTTATAAAATAGGTTATTTATTACGAAACTAATCTTTGTGTAATCGGTCCGTCCTTCGAAGTTGGTATTAAAATTTTGAGATTATCTTATTCGCCTAATACTTTCTAGCTGTAGTGTAGAGTATATTTTTTGTATTTAACATGTTGCACGAAATCTCCATAGTGCCAAAATGTGTACAAATTAAACATGCCATGTCTATTTTTGTATTTTATTTTTATAGTCTTAATTGTCTTATTCTGTATGTCAAATTTTGTATACTTTTTACAAATGTGCCTTAGTATTTTGTAATTTGTCGTAGTCTCTTTTTTGTATTTTTCGTATATTATTTAACGATATTGTAATGATTTTAGACTTAAATAAATTGTTTAACTTTTATACAAGCAGCTTGTCTTATTTAATTAATTACCATATCCAAAGTTTCGCAAACAATCCTTACCTAATTTTTAAAAAATATTTTTTTAATTTTTATAAAATCATTTTTTAATTCAGTATGAATAATTAACTGTAATTAAAGTAGAAATAATTAACTGTTATACTTTTACCATTCACATATTTTAAAATATAAATCGTCACAATTTTAGCAGCTAAAATCCACTGCTGGACTTAAGGTCCAGGACTATAGACCACCGTCCTAGGACGTACCACAAGATTCCATTCCATTCCCGCGACTGTAGAGTACCTCCTAGCTCCTAGTTTTACGACCTCTTCAACTCGTTTGGCCAGCGTGGAGAGTGTATCAGTGTAGGCCAAATTGTCTGGCTGCTTTAGCCAAGTATTAACTGCCTCCGTGGTGTACTGGTTAGAGCGTTCGGCTCATACCCGGAGGTCGCGGGTTCGATTCCCGGCGGGGGCAACGACTTTGTGTTGTTGTTCTAGTTTGGTTAGGACATTGTAGGCTGATCACCTGATTGTCCGGTAAGTAAGATGATCCGTGCTTCAGAGGGCACGTTAAGCCGTCGGTCCCGGTCATTGTCTTTGACATTGGTCGTTACGTAAAACCATGTCAGAGGATATCTATATTGTGTCAGAGGCCTTTAAGGCGGTTTAAAAACTCTGACACTAGTGTTAGTCACTAACACACACGATAAGAAGAAGAAGCCAAGTAATACAAAAGAATCGTGCTCCTGCAGTTGAGAAAAGGACCTGACGATGATGATGATGATAGGTAAGGTAATCCTATTACGGATTGAACCCAGGAATGGAAAAGGGAGTGTTGGGCTAGGTACCCACCTAGCCCAACATGATGATACAACCCGATGATATCAAACGGATTGCTGGAAAAACTGGATAGTTAAGACAAAAAGAGGTTTTTGAGCGTTCAGAGCTGACGATAATGATTCTATTAGATAAGGTACCTAAATAGGAGCAATGAGTACAACAGAAAGATTTTTTCTTAAAACTACTTGTTGCGGTATTTTACTATTAAAAATTATTTATAGACATTTAATAAGGATTTCGTGTTAACGTATTCTGAGTGTATGGTATGCTGCTACTGCTTAACATTGTAATGTGATTGACACTCATTAATAAATTTGAATATATTTCAATCCATTGTTGCTGCCATCGAATTCAGAATTCACTTACATGTTCCGAAAAAAATATGTTTACGTGGGCGAATAAATTTAAATTCTATCACAATATCATAAAAGACGAGTGACAAAATTTAAGATATGTATTGATTTGAATTTATGTAATGAAACTGGGACATAAAACAAATCAATAATGAATGACAAATAAACTAGAAACTTGCGGCGGACAATTCGCCCTTTCTGTTTTACCTTATTATTATTATCAGATTATATACTTATAACTTATAAGTATCTATCTTAATTTATGTTATGTTCCTATACTTACTTAACATAAGAAATCATATATTTCTTACCCTACAGCATAGAGGCAACGATCGCAAGACTACTTAAACGGTTTTTGCAAAATGGTGGGCCAGCAGGCCCAATAGCATGGCACCGTTGATAAAGCAAGATAAAGTTTTTATCGTGCAGCGGATGCCATCTTGCACGTTGTTATTACATAGAGCGATGTAGTTCTTAAAAATGATTGCGCTCGATAAACTCTGTCGCCAGTGACATGATCGGGGTTAGCATGGCACCGGCGGCGACTATTTTTCTAGCGCAATCATTCTTCTGTCACCATTTCGCCAGGTCAGGTTACCTATTTTATGGACCCCATCATTGCGTCCGTGTCTATGTTATATTCACGTGGTGCTACGCTACGTTTGGAAAATCAACGGAAAATGCAAGAGCGATGGCCGCATTTACATAGGCCAAGGATATCGGTTCAAGTTTTGTCGTTTTAGTTAAGTACCTAAATTAAACATTAAGGGAATACATTAATTTTTCAGGGTCCAGTGCTGCCCCCGTTTGAAATAAATTATTTGAAAGAAAACGAAGAAGCTTTCTTAGCACATTTGCCAAAAGTTTCCGTTTTTCGTGCTTGGAAAAGCTTCATGTTCTTACTTTAAACTGTAAACAGTAGGTCATAAAATAATTATTGTCTGGGATATAATAAGACCAAAATTTTAAATTACATCTCTACTATGGGGGCAGTACTGGACCCCGGAAAACTCATGTATGCCTTAATGGTTAATATTATGTGATAGACAAGACATCTACCTACCAAAATATACTATTATAATAGATATCTGCCTACCTACATATACCTTCAGCGGAGTGATAATAAAGGTCAAAAGTGCCTTACCCATGCTGTCACTTATGAATATAAATATTCTTAATGCTTTTTAAACAAAGGAAGACATATCTTTGCTTTTGTTTTGACAGGTTTCAGTAATTACCAAGTCAGGGGCATACTAAAACTAAAATGTAGCAATAATATAATACCTAATATAGTTTATATGGTAGATGGGAGATAGGGATTATAGGTATGGTTAGTGCTGCCGAAAAATCTATAGTTTTAGAATTGATAGTTTCAGTCAAAAAATGCCAAACTCGCAAAATAGGCCTATCTAAAGGATCGATAGCTGTTTTAGAGCAATACTATTTATGATCAACAATACTATCGATAGTATCGATCTCTGACTACGAGCAAACTATTGATACTACTACATAAGTGTTGCCGCTAATAGTCCAATATCAACAGACTATCGATAGTCTTGTTTCTATTTGATTAAAAATATCTAATAGCGGAATATAAAGCGGCAACACTTATTGGGACATTTACTTACCTTTATAGATAGTAGATGGCTATTCCTATTAATAGTATTTCTGCTTCAAAAAAAAATTTTGCAGAGTATAATGACCTGCAACCCAACTTACAAGTAACCAAGCAGTAAACTCACAAAAAAAAATCTCAACTGCAGAAGTCATTCCGAGTCCAAATATAAGTAGGTAATAGTACGTACTACTAATACTGATGATAAGAGGCATGAATTGGGGTAAGTATAAACAACATCCCTGTTTTTGGGTCGTGAAAACATTTCTATGTAAAGCAAGTAACTTACATGAAAACGGGCAAGACTTTTAATTTAAATTAGGTAAGTCATTAAGTAATATCTACTTTGATTTATTGATGCCGCACAACAATCTATCTATACATATAATAAAACAGTAAAAAAGTGTGTCTGTACATTAAATATATTTCCAAAATAAAATGTCTGTCTGTCTGTCTACACGCTAATCTCCGGAAATATTGGCTCTTTTCAGACTTTGGTGTGTATTTATTTATGTTACATACATAAATAAATACACACCAAAGTCTGAATGTATTTTATAGTATCGTTAAATTAGTATAGTATATACCTATCAATACAAGTTTAAACTTACTTTGGGGCTAGCTCAATCAGTGGTAATTATTGTATTATCTATTAATTACTATTAGGTATATCTATTCAATCTATTTACGATTATATCCTATCTAGTGAGAACCAATTAGGCTCTTTGCGGTGGACCTACTTACTGTATCATATAATAAGAATTAAAATATTAATATGATTGAAAGGAGAATAATTTTGGCTATTGCAAGAAAAAATACCGCGAAGTCAATCGTTGTGTTTATTTAACAATTTTTTAGACATTTATGTCCTATAGTTGCGCAAAAGCCTCCCCTTTTATTTGACAAACCGTTGCTTGGCAGACGAATGACGACGACGTAACATTTTGATCGGTACTGTGCTATTGCTTGTTAAGCAGCAATTTTATATATACCTAATTGGACTCAGCAATTAAATCCTTACACGACTTGTGGCTGTCTTGACCATGTCCGGAAGGTGTCTATATACCATTAGGGATACGTTCATGGATCCAGTAGGTACCGACCTGTAAAAGAAGCAACCAAAGTAAAGGTTGACTGGAAGTATGCCTTCTGCCTAGTAACTATGCCTTACTCGTAAGTCCGCCTTCATATCTTCATATTTCTGTATTTATTCTGTTTTTGTATTGCCTTTTATTTATGGTGGAATTTGTGTGGTATACAGGTGAACATACATATATACATACATACATACTATCACGTCTTTATCTTTAATGGGGCAGACAGAGCATTTTGGGTCTTGCGGTTCTATGCAGAGCCCAGGGCCGCAAGACCCAAAAGCCACTTTTAGAGTCATGGTGGGCGAGAAGATGGAAAAGCAATCAATACAGTGATGGGTTGCTAGCCGCATCGCCTGTTAACATGATTTTTCTTTTTTATCTGATATCGACACATGCTTTATTAACTCTTCTTTGTTATGTTTCGCTGACGATATGAAAATTTACAAAGCTATTTCTTCATTAAAAGATGCTGAGGACTTACAGGATGATCTCAACCGTCTTGAAATCTATTGCAAGCTTAATAAATTAGACCTAAATGCTGCAAAGTGCTCAACAATTACTTTCACGCGGAAATTTTTCCCTATAAACTTTAGTTATACTCTTAACAACCAACATCTTCAAAAATGCAGTAACGTTCGTGATTTGGGAGTAATACTTGACAGCAAACTTATTTTTAATGATCACGTAGATTATATTGTTAAGAAAGCCCTTAAAGGTCTTGGTTTCATTTTAAGGAATACTAAAGATTTCAAACAAATCAAAACACTTAAAATACTTTACTGCACTTATGTGAGAACCCACTTGGAGTACGCATCTCAGGTATGGAACCCACAATATAAAGGCTATATTAATCGTATCGAAAACATTCAGAAGAAATTCATAAAGCATGTTAATTTTCGCACAAAAACGAGTTTTTCAGACTACGAGTACACCTTATCGTGCAAAAAGCACCATCTTTTACCCTTAGTTAACCGTCGTGAACTATTGGATTCTGTGTTTCTACACCGCATCGTAAATTCCCACATTGATTGCCCCAAACTTCTTGAGCTTCTCGGAATATATGCTCCGCAGAGAAGGCTCAGAGCCTCCCCCACTTTCTTAACGCCGGTTGCCGGTACTAATTACAGGCAGAATTCTTTCCTCCTTAGAGCATGTGAATATTATAATAAGCTCACGACCGAAATCGATGTCGATATCCTCGGATTAAAATTAGCGCTATTGAAGAAAGCAATTAATAGCAGATTTTTTCTTGCTTGAACAAGTTTAGTGCACCTTATTATTATATTATTATTCTATTAATTTCTGATAAAATGTGTATTTTCTCAGCTTCACTCTCTTTTCTTACTACCAAAATTAATGTAAAATAATCAACATTTAGTTGTAGTAGTTATCGATGTATCTAGCGTGTTTACCATTTATCTTAGTAGTCATATTGTTGCTAACTTATCGGTTCTATTATTGCTTATTATAATACTATAAGTGAAGATTTGTAAATGACTTCTTGTTTTATAGATTGTATCTACATAAATTGTTAAATGTCGATAATCTTCCAAAAAAATAAAATAAAATAAAAATAAAATAAAAATTTTCTCTCGATCGGCTTTTAGGATCTGCGTGGGAAGAGAAGCAGCTGGTACATGCTAAGTTTTTTTATTTCTCCCAGACCAGCATGGGAGTATGGTATGTATACAGGTGAAACAGTGTCTTAAATTTAGCATATTGGATTCCCAGCCTTAATTTACCAAATACTTAGTTAACGTTACATTGCATAATTTATAAACACCAATGAGTTGTTACAACGTTATCTATACAGGATTTTAAATTTACAGACCGTCTTAGCAACGGCGCTCTATCTCGCCAAATAAGATAATTTGTTAGATAAGTGGTAGGTGTCGCACTATTGTTTGATAATGTAAAATTTATTTCGCCTCAAATGTGACACTGTTATCAAGCGTGGGGTTGTATTATGAAATGCCTATCCTAATACCAGTGGGGATTTCGTTATCTTTCGCACGAGTTACTTTTTAGTAAAAATAATCAGACTAGGTAGGTATAGTAGGTATAGTACTGATTAAACCTATATCATCAGGTAGATCAATTCGGCATGAGTTGCGAATTGCGACGCAAATAAAATTAATGTATTGTGTTATGGGATACTTATTCAATGATTACTATATTTTACTTTTGATTGATTACTATATTACTATATTTTATGATAAAAGCAAAAATAAGTTAGTATAAGATAAACACATAAGACCCAGGACAATTTGAAAAATACCATTTTCTAACTTGCCCGTCTGGGAATCAAACCCAAAACCTCCGGAGTTAGGTGGAGTGGAGAGGATGTGAACTAGCATGCCACACGCTACGGAGGTCATCAAATAAATACATATCAAAGAGATATCAACTTATTTATCGATAAAATGACGTGGCAAATTTACAAGTATAGGTAAGGTAACCTAAGTTTGAGGTGGCCTTGTGATAACTGATCCCTCCCTCATAATAAGGCGAGATTGTCCAAACATATTTAAAATGCATGAGGAGTCTGAATAATGTGGATATTCTACGTCACATAGCTATGGCGGGTGTCTGGAATGTCATTTCAGCAGGACGTGGCGCATTGTCTCGTTAATCAATTAACTGCATTTTGTGTAAAGACAATGAGATATGTAGGTGTCTTCTTATCTACTGGTAAACTAGATACCGTATAAGGAGCTCTATACATATATTTTTAAATTAAACTGAATAAATAAATAAAATGCCTGAAATTAGGTCAGTATATAAATATATTTAGGTACTAGCTGTTGCCCGCGACTTCGTCAGCGTGGACTTAAGTTTATAAGAATCGTTATTTTGATATTTTCAATAAAACCGGTCTAGTGCTTATCAGGTCACACGCAGTGAAGGGTTCCGTATTTGTGAATGTCGACTTAGAATTAAAACTAAAGAGTTTATCATCATCTCAGCCCTTCTTCCGTCCACTGCTGAGCATAGACCTGTCATCGTCGACACATCTCAGCCCGGTGCTGCTCACATCCAGGTGTATCTAATATTTAGGTATAATAGCGCATCCACACTGTCTGTCAGTCAGATTACTAAAATATATCCACACATCCTTGGGTGAGGCATAAGTCCAGCAGTGGATTTCCTGTGGCTGATGATTATGATGATCCACACATAATATTTAAAAAAAAAATCATGCTAATATTATTTCAGGTTTGAAAGAAAATCTTATTGTAATTTATGTGCTTGATCAGATGTATTGACTCATGGAAAATGGTCTGTTATTTTCCTATCCGATTTGTATTATAATTTATCAGTGCTACCACGAGCTCAACCATGCATTGGAACCCGGTTGTTCTAGCTAGATAACAGTCAAACTATGCCACATGCCTTAAGGCAGGTTAAAAATTCTGACACAGTAAGTAAGTAGATAAGTACAAGAGAAAGTTGTACCACGTCTTTTATCTTTATATTTCTTCATATTCGTATTTTTTACTCGACTTATATTAGCCTTAGAGACATCGATAGATTCATCTTTATTGATTAAAAATAAGCAAAATGGGGGATTTTTTGGCGCCAAATGCAATGTAGTTTAAATAAAATTACAAGAAATTTCATTATACTTACATTATATAATCTCGCTAATCTAATTAGAAAAAAAAACAAGTCAGGCTTTTTTTTTATAATTACTTGTTCACATTTGTTCAGTTGTGAACCGAAGTTCATGCTCCTGAAAACTATAAATAATATTAAATACTTACTTAATCTTCATAGAAAAAAAACTTATAAGAAATTTTAATATTGCTGATAGGCCGACCATTTAAATAATAAATTTATCTAACGCTGAAGGAGATTTAAAATAACCGGCCAAGTGCGAGTCGGACTCGCGCACGAAGGGTTCCGTACCATTATTTATAAAAATCTAGTTTTTGTATGAGAGCCCCCCTTATATATTTATTTTATTTTAGTTTTTGTACTTATTATTTACTACAATAAAATATATATTTAAGGGGGGCTTCTAAAATATTTATTTTATTTTAGTTTTTTTATTTATTATTTAAATAAAAATACAACTGAGTATTTTGTGAAAATTTCAAATGCTTACCTGTTGTCATTATTGATATCGAGCAAAACAGAGCAAAAAATCGCATTTGTTGTATGGGAGCCCCCTTAAATATTTATTTTATTTTGTTTTTAGTATTTGTTGTTACAGCGGCAATAGAAATACATAATTTGTGAAAATTTCAACTGTCTAGCTATCGCGGTTCTTGAGATACAGCCTGGTGACAGACAGACGGACAGACGGACAGACACCGAAGTCTTAGTAATAGGGTCCCGTTTTTACCCTTTGGGTACGGAACCCTAAAAAATAAGGTCAGTTTAAACAAAATAAAAACTCTATAAATAAAAAACCATTATGTCTCATTCTAAGTTTGTATGATATAGATTTAGATCCAGTAGAGTCAATTCAAACAAAAACTAGCCAGCTACTGAAACTTTTTTAACACTGTAATATCTCATAAATAAAACGCGTGAGATCAAATATATCCCAATGTCTTTAGAAGTAAACAAGTACGAATAATATTTTTTAAACATTTGGGTTCGTTATGTCACTCTAGGCCTACTTTCGACGCGCCGGATGCCAGGAGACCGTTATAGACATACACTTTATAACTGGCACTGTACAATGGTAGTAAATGGTTAAGTACTTTTTATTATGTGCATGCATAGTAACAGCATCCATTTATATAAAGAAATAGGTACTTGTTGCTGCATCGCACGTTCATTGTGTTGAGATGTTGTACTACTTATTATTGGTCAACAAATTGAATGCATGCCGTCCTCGAGATCAATTGTTGGGTTTCTATTTCTAATTTCTGTAATATATAAGTAGGTACATCTGGAGACATCTAACATTTACAAAGGATATAATAGCATTAATTTTTATACGTAGGTAAGTACATATTTAAAAATACTAAATAGTCCGATTTAACATTGTTTGTAATTTTATCATCTCTCTTACATTTAACTGATTTGTGTATCGTTATGTTATTTTCATCTCCTTTAGTAAGACTAGTTATATCTTTCGAAGCGATCAATCTATCAGGGACTGGTTCTATCTTGCTAAACTGCATCCAAATATTATTTATAGTGGGCGAATCAGCTGTGGCTGTGAACAGCGACATGGCAGTCGCTTCGCGGCCGCGCGGCGCCGCATTCTGCCTTATCATACAAAACATCCACACGTGAAGGCGGCCGGTCTCGTACACACCACCGCAAGTCGCCACTCAGCTCTGACTTCTCAAAATCCAGTGACAAAAAAAGTGTTTACATGTGACGTAACGCAAGAGACAAACTTTTACCGCGTGTGAAGCTGTGCTAAATGGGAATCGTTAGACGGATGGTGTAAATTGGACTTAATTTGTGTGAGCGTAAGTGTGAAAATGAGGAGCGACATGTTGGCACCAAGCGAGCTGGAGGGGACGGACTACCTCCTCTCGTCGACGATGAGGTTGGAGGACAGCTTTCTGCAAATACTTGGTGCGTACTGTCCGTGCAAATATTTGCGACGCTATCAGCGAATAATACTATTTTTAGAATAAGTACAATGAAGATACTTAATTACGTACCTACGTTACGTCATGCTACTTACTTAGTTGCGGTTATTTAATCAGTGGTAAGGTGGGCCCACCTTTATTTGATTGATCATTAATCATTAATACAGTCAATAAAGAAAGAAAGACGTTACTAAGTATCGATTTTTTAACGCTGCTACAGATAACATCTAAGTAGTGAACAATCTAAAACAAAACTTGGAATATGGATCTTCAGTTTAGATTTATTTTTGTATTAAGGTACATGTATTCTCCAACAAAACACAAAGTCATCAAGATTAACTTAATTGCATGTTTAGATGCAATCATAAAATTCTAAGTACCTACCTGTCAGCCTTCTATTCTATTCTATTAAATGACTCTACTATTACTAAGCTCATCTAAGTATACCTTACTTACCCAGGTTTTCTAAAAAATTATACAAAAACTTGATTAAGTACTATGTACCTATATGGCCGTATAACTCTACAGATAGCTACAGCTATCTACCTACAGGTAGTATTTTTCATTTGGGATTGAGTTGCGAGCTTGCGAGTAAAAAATACAGTATAATCTTAATCTCTTAGATCTTTTGATTACCTACGAGAATATTGAAAATAAAAAGTTTAAGCTGGCGTATGAAAATTTTTATGATAAACACAGAATTAAAAGTTACTTGCTTGCTACAAAACAAAAGCCTTTTAAACATTTATTGATTGACGTTTGATTGACGCGATTGTATTTTGAATAAATTGCTGTAACTTAAACAGTTGACATTCATTTACACATTTTAAAATGTAACTATAAAACAATTCTCTAATACATAATACCAATATAAAAAAGATCTTTCATTCATATAAAAAAATGCTAAAATGTATGTATTAGGTAATGTATAGGAAATTCATGGCATGAGTGCGTAATAATATTAATTCTTCACCTCTACAAAATTTAGAAATTGAGCAATAATTTATATGGCTCAGGTTTTCTCGCATACAAATAAAGAAATGACATAATATAAATAGCAGGTAATAGGTAAGTAACCTAACCAACTGAAATCTAAACCAAACCTACTTCGGTATAATTGTTCTTTTAAAATACAATTTTAATTGGATTTTGTCATGGTAATCGGGGTATTACGAGATAGTTATCAAACGTAGATCAGTGTTCATCATTATTTTGCGTTGGAAATAATAAAATATAGAAATTCATGGTCCGGGTGGCCGCGAGATAATTACCTAGTGTTTCGGTGGCTGAACATGAAACCGGCGTAGCCGTACCGAAATTATCAGTTATTTTAAGTTCAAAATTGTATGTTTTTTATGTAAAAATGTTGCAATATAAGAACGCACCTACCATACCAAGTTCTTTTTAACTGACTTCCAAAAAGGAGAAGGTTTTCAATTCGTTGCAATCTTTTTTTTTAAGTATATGTTTACCGATTATTCGAAGACGCCTGGACCGATTTGGAAAAATCTTTTTAAGTTTGAAAGGATACACTTCCGAGGAGGAAATTTTATCAAAATCAGTTCAATTCAATTCAAATATTTCTTTATTATCATAGGATATTTATAATATCTCTTAATAATCGTCATTGTTTTGTTGTACAATTGTTGACGTCAAAAGTTTACTAAGAGCTAAGTTTACTACCGCTCCCAAAGCGCTAGTGCAAAAGAAGTGGTAACAAACTGCACTGCAGCATTTTTTCCAAGGACGTCAACTCACAGTTAAAGTTAATGTGGACAGAGAATACATTGTTTGTTATGTCATATCATAATTTTAATTGAATTTTTAAATGTCAAAATTTTAAAATAATGTCACGTTGTAGATTTAGTTTGTACAAAATGTACCAAATTATGACATTTGCGGGTACGTATATTACAAACTTTAAGAGGGACCCGCGCCAAGCTCAAGCCAGACTTTTTTGTCCATAAGGTAGTCATCGGTACTATAATAAGCCTTCTCACAAAGTACTTTCTTTACATACGTTTTGAATTTTTTAACCGGCATATCAAGGACCGATTTTGGTTGTGTGTTCTTGTTGTTTGGAAGTTAAGTCGGTTTTAGTTTTAAAAACGTTTATAAAGGGCGTCGAAGTGGTTGCAATGCAACTACAGGTCTAGATCTATTTTGTAGACAGAATTTATTGTCATTGTATTGGTATCGTATCGACTATCCAATCCATGGCAACATATTGTAGATATATATAGCTAACTACTTTGTTGATAAATACATAAATCTACCTATCAAGCCATCCATCACATATTTAAAATAAGCGAGTCATAGTCATAAATTTAACAAGTTACTCAATTTTGCAAGCTTAACTAGAATCAAGTTCCTTTTAGCTGTAAGGTAAGACATTAATTAAATAATTTTTCAAAACTCAAAACCATCTTTTGCCCCAAGCTATACAATCGATTTTGATAAAATTTCTTGCGTTATACCTGTTTAAACAAAATAATAATAATTATCGCGTATGAAATAAGATCAAAAAACGACTGTACAATACAAGAGGTTATCGTTATGTAATGGACTGTACATGTCCTGTCCAGTTGCTAATCCGTCCACCTGAGAATCTGTCCAGTTGAGAATCCGTCCAGTTGCGAATCTGTCCACTTGCTACGGAGCGTGATCGGTGAACACACATAAAAAAAGATCGCCACGATTTGATAATCTCGTCCTTTTTTGGAAATCGGCAAGAAATTAAATAGTTAATGAAAACACCTGCAGTAGGCTCTGTTTTGGTACTTGCCTAAAAAATTTTTTCACGTTGTTTTCAACACAATATTATGTTGAATGCCTACGCGCTTGAGATAGCAACCGCATATTTGCTATCCAAATATTGCTTGGAGGCAAATATTACAGCATCTCCTTATCTGATGAAATGAAAGGCAACTGCTTATCACTAAACATTTATAAATAAACAAAAATTATATTCATCTAACTTGCGAGTCGGATTTGCGCACGAAGTGTTCCGTACCATAATCTATAAAAAATCACGATTGTTGTATGGGAGCCCCACTTAAATATTTATTTTATCGTATTTGTAAAATATATCATCTGCAAAAAATTCATCTTTCTAGCTATTATGGTTCATGACATACAGCTTGGTGACCGACGGACGAACGAATGGACAACGGAGTCTTAGTAATAAACTCTAAAAAAGAAACATAAAATGTAACGGTCTGAAATGACACCCTTGCGGTACGCCCTGTTCCTACCGAAATTAATTACTTAGGTCTGTATACTTACATCTTTTATCGAATCATGATTTATTATTTTGATTCAGATTTAGCTGTAATGCGGATAACATAACATTAAATTAGTATCTACCTATCTAAGTGTAACTATACAAGAATGATTTTTTAAATCTTTATATAATGTTAATCATGATCAATTATCATCTATTGTTATTACAATAATCAACATTCAACACAGAAAAGTCAAATGTCTCATTTCAAGGATGTCATGTATCTAGTAGTAGTCGATTCCATACTGGTAGAGTTAAATAGAGAGTAGAATAAAATATTGAATAGTCAAGTTATTAATAAATTATCGTTCTTAGTATTAGCAAAACCGCTGGTACAACTACAACATTAATCTATCGACTTTT
The DNA here is from genome assembly GCA_963555685.1 of Acrobasis consociella. Classification (NCBI taxonomy): domain Eukaryota; kingdom Metazoa; phylum Arthropoda; class Insecta; order Lepidoptera; family Pyralidae; genus Acrobasis; species Acrobasis consociella. The sequence continues at coordinate 6,490,012 of OY743122.1, read as the reverse complement.
AAAGTAATTAGATTGTTAATAGATTCAGGTGTTACTTTGCGGAAGTCAAAGTTACATACTATGTGATTTGAATTACTTTGTCTGACTCAATTTTATCTAGAGGTAAATAATTCCCCTTTATTAAATATTTTTACAATAGAAAGTTCCGGTAACTCCGCTCCCCCACCACCTCCCTCTTCTCTAATAGTATAAAAGGATGGCAATACGGTGAATTTTTATCATTTGACGTTTGACCGCCTAACGATCAACAACTTGTTTGGTGCCTGAGGATGCCTTGTGAAGAGGCGAAACACGTGTCGCGTATACGACGTCCGATGTTGCTGCAGCCACAGCGGATGCAACAGCATGGGAGGGATCATGCATTGACTGTTGGTGGCGGGTGCACACGGGCTGCTGGTGGCAGGAATGCTGGGACTAACAGTAGTGGGTGGGCGCCGGCCGGCAATAGTTTGCATGAACTAACTGGTGGCGGAATCACACAAAGTAATTCAAATCACATAGTATGTAATTAGATTATTATTATATGGTGAATTTTACAATACAATATCTAATACGCCGTGTGGTTTCCGGCAGAGTAGAAAGGACAACTCCAAGTCCTCCCGTCGTGAAAGGCGACTTAGGTAATACAAGCCAAGCAAAGCTTATAAACATTAATGAGACCTCACCAACCCGTCTGGCCAGCGAGGAGAGTGTAGGCCACGTCCTCTGGCTGCTCTGGCCAAGTACGAATCTGGTAGTAAAGAGAGGGTACTCCTGCAGTGAGGACAAAAAGACCTAAAGATGATTTGATGGTATTTTTTATCGAATTTCATCTATATTTTAGATATTGATCTATTTTTATTGCAATTTTTGCCGTTATTCATAGAACTCAATTAGACGACATTATTCCCTACTAATACAGTGTACAAAATACTCACCAAGTCTGTAAATCTTGTCAGCATACCTACCTGCTACTTGCGTGTCGACTGTTGCATTGCATGTAATTGCATTCTATTTATGCACAATTCTGTCTAATACGCGTTCAAAACCACAATATGTTAGAGCATCTCATCAAACATGTTCACTACGATTTATTCAAGGAGATTCTATATAGGTCAACACTCAAAATATACGTTCGGCATATCACATCCATGTACGCGAAAAGATTACTCGAAAGATAAATAAAAATAATATCTGGTTATAATGTTTGGGAAAAAATTAAAAAAAAAAAATTTTTTTAAGTCGGCTTCAGCCCCAAACTACACAACCGATTTTGATAAAATTTCCATGGAACTACCTGACAGTATACCTACTCATTCAAATAATAGTATTTTATGCAACAGTTGTATAAGAACGGTCAAAAAATGCGAGTGGCGCAGGTTACGATGCGAGCCTTGGCGAGCATCGTAAGGAGACGCCATCGAGCATTTTTTGACGTACTTATACAACGTTTCATACAACACTTTTTCTACGACTATATTTACTAAATAAAATACAAAAACAAACAAAGAAAAATATGAAAATTTTTGACGTATGTTTGGTAAATCAAATTTAGAACATACGAGAACTGAATATATGTGTCTATGGTAAACATTTTTTTTAAATTGACATCGTTTTAGAGACTATGTTAGCAAAAATTTTTTTCTTATCTTGGCAGTATGGTAAATCTATAGAAAAAAAGTTCTAGGTTTATGGCTAGGCGTATCATTTTAGGGAAAAAACGACATATGTGCTATTATGAGAAATAGAGTAAGTATAGACTTTTTTCTGCAATCATATTATCAATGTTCTTATATTAGTCTTCGGGACCATTTAAAAGGTAGATAACAGTATAGGAGTAGAAAAAAATAATTTTCAAAATCGGTCCTGGCGTCTTCGAATAATCGGTGAACACGAATTGAAACCCCGTCCTTTTTTGGAAGTCGGTCAAAAATGGGTTACGAGCATTCGCCCTGAAAAATAGACATGTTTTAAATTAGTATTTAGAATGGGTCCCTTAATAAAAATTGTTATTAGGTACTGCATGAGTTGCTCCCTCAAGTTATAATATGTGTCGACCACATATTTCGGTACCTACACCCTGTATTACGCAATTTTTTATTTTCATCCTCGTTTTCGATGAAATTATGTGCCGCCAGGGATCGTGATTTGAATCAGGTTTGTTTGTTTTGCGTGTGTGTTAGTGACCAGCAATGATGTCAGATTTTTCAATCTATCCTAAAGGCATCTGACAATATCACGACGACTGCTATAGTGCTATACAATGTTGAATGCCGGGCCGAGACCAAAGGCTTAACGTGCGTTTCGAAGCACTAATCAGGTTATATGTACTTAAGTATGCTTGTATATATGGATTTATAGCTTTGTAGTCTTCTTGAATTATATGTGTATAACTTTCATCTCAAGAAGGAGGCATTTTTAATTTATTTTAATTACACGATTTAAGATTATTAACTAAAGAATACCTCTGCTCTGAGTTGCTTCCTAGTTTCTATCGCTCATGATTATTTACGAATCAATCAGCCTATTGTTTAACCGCATCGTAAATCATAATATTACGTAGTACCTTTACGTAAGAAAATAATCATCGTGCAACTTATAAGTGAGAAATTATTTGACTTATTTTTCGATCAAGTAAATCAGAAAGTAAGGTATAATAATAAATAAACATTCCGCGGAAGCGTGGAGGTCGAGGCTTTTTAAATGCCAAGAATCTCCACAACCGCGAGGTGTGCAGACTTAGGGAATATTTCCTTAACAATGAGTGTGGATTGCATCGTGATTTTGTGACAGTAGACAAGGGCCTCACGCCGCTTTCCTTGGCAAATGAGAACTGGCGCAAACCAGCAGTGCTAAGTAGTATGGAAGAGCAAGCAGCTCCACGGGCGGTTCTATCGAGCCTTGACAGGGTCTGATGTGGATCAGCTCGCATCGGTGAACTGGCTGCGATTCGGTGACCTCTTTGGGGAAACCGAAGGTTTTGCCTGTGCAATTGCCGACGAAGTCATGATGACAAACAACTATCGGAGATATATCCTGAGAGACGGCACGGTTGATGTCTGTCGAGCATGCCGACATCCCGGCGAGTCTATCAGGTATATAATCTCCGGTTGTTCTCATCTGGCTAACGGCGAGTATTTGCACAGACATAACCTCGTGGCCAGAATTATTCACCAGCAGCTTGCTCTTCGATACGGGCTTGTAGAATCTGAGGTACCATACTATAAGTACTCACCAGTGCCAGTTCTCGAAAATGGTCGTGCCACGCTCTATTGGGATCGATCTGTCATCACGGATAGGGCTATTGTCGCCAATAAGCCTGATATCGTGCTGACAGATCGATTGATGCGCCAGGCAGTGCTCGTCGACATCACCGTTCCGCATGACGAGAACCTCGTAAAGGCTTAGAAGGACAAGCTTAGCAAGTACCTTGACTTGGCCCACGAGGTGACCGCCATGTGGGATGTGGATTCGACGATCATTGTCCCGATAGTCGTATCGGCGAACGGTCTAATAGCGAAGAGTCTTGACCAACATCTTAAGCACAGATATAGATGTAAATGTCTGTGCTCTTAAGACTCTCTCGCTAGATAGCTGGGTCAAGGGTCAGATTCAGAAGGCAGTACTCCTGGACACGACACGCATTGTCAGGAGGTTTTTCTCTCTGGGGCCCTAACCACCGGTAGCTTGGGCCTTACCCCCGCTGCCAGTGGGCAGCTATATTAGGTTTTTTATAATGTGTTTATATTTTGTAGTGTATTTTATATATTTTACTTTTTATAGATATGTTATTAAAAAACCTAATATATGTTTATAAATAAATAAAGAGATAATAAAATAAATAATGCATTAGCAAGTACAATAATTCTAATCTAGGGGTAAAAAGAACTTCATTACTAAGTTTGTAAATGCTAGGTTATCGTGTCGAAACTGTTATGAACGTGTGAATTTTACTCGTATATAAATGTAGTCATTTAGTGTTGAGATGAATGAAGAGAAGATTTCCTACGAAAGGCACCTTTTAACTAATAATTGGTAAGTACCTAGATCAAGATATTCCCTCTCAGACTGTGCTGATTTTATTTGAGATATAAGTTGCCAGTTTTAAAATAGTAATAGAACTGGCAGTGTTATATTTATAGTTCTAATACAGCTCTTATATTTGTCCTCTACTATATAAATATATACTAAAAAGTGTAATTAACCATAAATTATGTACTATATATAAGTCAACAACTAAAGTAGACTTGAAATGATTGCGTCTCCGAATGTTTTTTTATCTGTGTTATGGGTGGTGCCATGTTTAGTTCCAGCTTTTTTCCGCAAACGGCAATGTCTATTTACTTTATTTCAGGGCTATGCTCTGGTCGGTGTAGTGTGAATTTTCTTCAATTTGTCTCTCTCGTTTCCCAGCCGTTTTACTTCGCTGGCACGACGTACCTTTATCTGTTTCATGTAGCGTCGGTCTTAGGGCCTTAATAAATCATAATCATCATGATAATCATAATCCGCTGAGCGACTACTACCTGTCTACGTGACTACCTTGTACCGTAATATCCACAACGCAGCGAAAGACTCCAGTGACCCCCGAATGTAGGCGGGGAGCCAAACGTCGAGGTACACGACCGTCACATCAATCATAATAAACTCGAGTATTTACTATCGTTATTACTACACAATCCACTACTGTAGTAGATACTGTGATATGTTGTTGTAAAAAATGATTTGTAAAAAATCTTTTCCTCTAAAATCCAAGTCGTGAATGATTAGACGGAGAAACTGCGCTGCCATTTAGGGGTTCTCTCTCCCTTATCATTTTCAAACCCTTATTTCTGAAGGAAACGTGCCAATATTTGGTGAACGACTGCAATCGGAACTAATGGGAAAATAATGATGACATTATAATGAGGGTCTAAGTAAAATGCTACTCCATTTTCTATATCGTCATAAATAATAAGTTTTCACTTATTACTTGTGTAATTTTTTGGTTTTCTACGTTTCACAAATAAAAACCATATATAATTAAATAATTTTTCATCTCAGGCCTACAGTTTCAACAATACTAGGTATCCGATAAAGATGTAAAAGTAATGCATCTTCTTCTTTATTCCAAAATACAAAATTAATTTATTTCGTGATTTTCGTAACGGAAGGTACGTTATTTTCCGTTGTCTATGTGTTAATCAAGGGTGTCACCTTCCTGCATACCAGATTTTATCAAAATTGGTCCAGCCGTTTGCGCGTGAAGAAGTAAAAAACATACACACACACACTCACAAATTTTCGCCTTTATAATATTAGTTTGATGTGATATAGTGTGATTCACAAGTCTGCGTAGTATAAATCCGGGTCACTGAGCGTTTATCAGTGCTTTATCGGATACTTAGCTTTAGGTGGCTCTAATGTCAATATTTAATGCTTAGGTAGGCCTACTGTCTCTTCGGGTACCCACGAAAGTACATTGCATGGTGTGGCGCAGAAAATTCTTTTTTACCTACAAAGTAAAACAAAAAGTTTTACCAATATCACTTGTATTTATTATCTGCATGTAATAAAATTCTATGTCTATGATTATCTGTATAGTCTCATTTGTACGTGATCGATTTAGAAATGAGCAGATTCGTAGAAAAAATAATGTCACTAACATAGCCCAGTGATGCTCGTTGAAGTGGCAGTGGGCAAGATACAGCGCGACGACCCGATGGCCGATGGCCGAACAAAGGTTTTCGAATGGCAACCACGTACTGGCAAGCGAAGCGTAGGAAACCCATCCACGAGGTGGTCTGAGGACCTGACTACGGTCGCTGGATGCAGGCCGCTCTACATCAGTCATTTTGGAAATCGTTGGAAGAGGCCTATGTCCAGCAGTGCACATTATGTAGCTGAAATGATGATAATCATGAGGTACGCTATGCAGACAATCTTAGGTCAATTTGGTTATCATAAAGACGAACGCCACGGAACCGGATCTAACGAGCTCAATGGATCTTAATTAGTTCTGCCTAACCTACCTACCAATGCTTGATTTGATTACCATACCAATTAATATAATCACTACGCGCAGCTAATTATGTAATATTCAGCTAAAGAGATAAATAGAAATTAGACGCTATGGATGTTTTTTCGTAGATATTTCGTTTGTACCTAACTACGTTCTTAATTAGCAAATTACTTATTAGTTCACAGTTCAAACTCAATCAGTAGAATATAGATTTTATAGTGTTATATAATTGGTACGTACCTAGTAAATATGTATCTACGTACAAAAGTAAATGATTTTTGAACTAATCAATACTTACCTTATATTGAATTGTTCCCTTAAATATTATTAAGTACACTATAAACCTATTTTAATATAAAATTACTTTATATTCTGTGCTCTTGCTTGAGTAAGTACGTATTGCGTTACTCCATAACTCTGTAGCTTACTTAAGATAATTCTAGAGTAGTGTCATGCATGTCATATTTATTGATAAAAATATATCACCAAATACTCCATCAGCTTTAAAGTGAGTAGCTACCAATTCGCTACTTTTCAACAACTCATATCAGATCAAGCAAACAGCTATCAGTTTTTCTGCAAAAATGAAAAATCACGTTAAAAATGGATATGGTTATGACGACACATTATTTTGTGACGTTATATTATAGTATTTTCATAATAGTAATAAGTATATCGTTTTTGATATCAGTTTTTTTGCAACAATAAATCTAAAATCACGTTTAAAATGAATGTGATTATGACAATTGACATAATATAATTTAATGACGTTTTATTTACTCAACAGTACCAAAGTCCCTTATCACTATCAAATATTTTATTTTTGACGCAGGGAAATACCCAATTTAAGGAGTGCCGAATTTTTATAAATTTGAGGGAAGAAACACATATTGAGTAGTTATGCTTACGTTACAAGTAGATGTCTTGAGGAAGTAGGAGTATTACATAACTAGGCGCAAAAAAAGAGATCCCAAAAGTGGGTTGATGTGGGCTGAAAATCAAGATTTCGATGTTCTACAGTACTAGTATATGACTGATTAAAGAAGATTTGCTTCATAAGAATAGTTAACGGGTTATTCACTTGTAGAGTCACGCCCTGATGAAGAACTCCGGATGAGGTCGAAACATGTCAGCAGTAGCTGACTCCATACATGAGTAACCCTCAAATTAATTATTTATGTCTGTCACGCTAGTTTTAATAAAAAAAAAATACTTCACATACATATAATACGGAGTTTAGTACAATGTAGGTAGGTACCTTAAATTTAAACTAATTCGGTATATAGGGAGTGACAACGGTCTGCTTGTAACTGGATAGAGGTATGTGATAGTGCCACTGGTGCCAGGTGATCGAGGGCCATGCCAACTGAGACTATATTTGCACGCGAGTGCATCGTGATTTCACAAACTTGAGCCTTATTTAATTATTAATTAGACTTCTGAATCAAAAATGCAAATAAAATAAATTAAAATAGGACATACCGTATTCAAAATAAGCGGCCAAGTGCGAGTCGGACTCGCCCATGAAGGGTTCCGTAGTAGCAAATAACATAATATAAAAGTCTTGTAGTATGTTTTTTAAAATTTTTATATTTGAGTTGATTGAATGAAAGGTAAATTGCCGTTTATGATGATGACGTATTAAAAAAAACTACTTACTAGATCTCGTTCAAACCAATTTTCGCTGGTAGTTTTTATGGTAATGAACATCATATATTTTTTTTAGTTTTATCATTCTTTTATTTTAGAAGTTACGGGGGGGGGGACACACTTTTTTCCACTTTGGAAGTGTCTCTCGCGCAAAGTGTTCGGTTTAGAAAAAAATGCTATTAGAAACCTCAATATCATTTTTGAAGACCTATCCATAGATACCCCACACGTATGGGTTTGATGAAAAATAAATTTTTGAGTTTTAGTGCTAAGTATGGGGAACCCCCAAAATTTACTGTTTTTTTTCTATTTTTGTGTCAAAACCTTAATGCGGTTCACACAATACATCTACTTACCAAGTTTCAACAGTATAGGTCTTATAGTTTCGGAAAAAAGTGGCTGTGACATACGGACGGACAGACAGACAGACAGACATGACGAATCTATAAGGGTTCCGTTTTTGCCATTTGGCTACGGAACCCTAAAAACGAGTTTCATATAGACCCGTTATTTATGTTGACGTAAAAAAGTTTAATGCAAAAGATTTTTTACTTACTCGGTCAGTCATATTCAAAGGGCTGAATTTCAATACGCCAAGTGGTTAAACGTTGAGTGATTTTAGTTCGATTAACCATCGGCCTAGGTATTCAATGGAATGCCTGGTTTTAATGTCCGGGCTAGGCGTTCAGTTGGATGGCTGATTTAACCATATATCTGCGACATATATATTACCGACAATTTGGAATTTACCCTTTTTACCCGCTTATTTAACCTTATTCGTAATAGGAATGGGATATTTTACGTTGAAGCTAAGAATAAATCTTGCATTGGCCAGATATACTTACGTTTGAAGTGCTTAGGAAGAAACTAACAAATACAGCAGTCTTGTAAGCAATAAATTAGGAGATCCCCAACCTAACCTAAGGCTCAGATGAGAACCGATATCAAGTGCTAGTGGTGACCACCTGATAAAAAATGCACCAATGACGCGGACAATAGTATTATATAAACGAAGTGTTCCGAGACATAGATATGTACCTAGCTATATACCACTGTACATCAACGAAATTCGAAAGACCAACTATGACATATTTATCGGAAAATTAAATTGACATGACATACAATAAGGAAACGACATTATAATCGAATAATAGTATTAATTAGGAAATTATGTAAATCATATTTAGATTATGTCCATGTAGAATTGTAGAATAATCCTAATATTTAAATAATAAACTATGTATTGGTGGCTTAAACTGTACATGTAATATGATAGAATGATAAATAAATGAAAAGGAAAGAAATACTGTAATTCGATTTAGTAAACCCATTTCAAAAACTTTTACACACATCCACAGGAAGAGGGGAATTAGGGATGCATGCTTGAAAAACAGCGGTCGGACTCTGGTCCAGGGTGGGTTACAAAATCTTTGCACAATAAGCTAATAGGTATTCTTCGCCTACTTGCTTAATTTTATACATGAAGCTAGGTATAAAGGATTCCCTCAAAAGGTTTTATAAATGTAGTGACTTAAAGTTGGCAATAAATTATATTTTTACTTTTTCCGGCAGGGTAGAGTAGGACCACTCCAAGTCTTCCCGTGGATGTCGTAGAAGGCGACTTAGGAAATACGCTAAACAAAGTTTATAAACATCATGAGACCTCTCCAACCCGTTTGGTCAGCGTGAAGAGTGTATCCTCTGGCTGCGCTGGCCAAATATGGCTCTAGTAGTATAGAGAGGGTCGTGCTCCTGCAGCGGAGTCTAAAGAGACCTAATGATGAGTATGATGATGAAGATTGAATCTTTTACTGAATACCCAAATGGCGTTATAAGAACCACCTGTAATGACCTGTATTTTCGGGTTAAAAGCCTATTGTTTATTCCTCTCGTATTGAAGAACACTACATTATTTAGCAAACAATGACGAATTCAAATTAATGGACAATGAGAATGAGAAATGCACTGGTATCGCTGGTGACATTGTGGGGTCATCGACCTGCTGATAACTGATAACAGGAGATCAATTTAGTTCGCATTTCCACGAGGTCGTATCGTTAATTATTTTTTATTGCTTTTGGTTCACGGTTTATTAATAAAAAATAAAAATACTTACAACATTAGAAAAAACTCTGATATAAGTTCCTATCTACCTAATGCCTAATACCTATGAAAATAAATGCTTGCTTTGTCTATTCTTTTATTACTAGTTTCTCAAAACTTTTATTCTAGCTCAAAAAAGCACAAGTATCTAAGTACCTAACTTTAACAACAAAAAGATAAACTAACGCTTTCAAAATTGAGCTAGATACTTTTTCATTTTTATAGGTATTGCTCTATTGTAGGTATATTGCAGTGTTTCTCAACCTGTCCGCGGTCTCCTGAGGTTCCCCGTGTATCTGAGTGGGGTCCGCCATATGTAACTACCTATTAAAATAATCTACGCACGGCAAACATGGATTGGCAGAAAAACTTTTGGAATAACCACAAAAAGGGTCTATGACGTGCGTGAGACCAATTATGAGAGTTACGGTCTTTTTAATAAGATAATTATCATATCCTCGGTGGAACTGGAAATTCGAGTATTCGCCTTTCACGTACCCTACATGCGGAGATACACACTTCAGTCGTCCTACAACATGATATTATATTTTGGCAAAATGCCACATTACTTTGTAAACTCTTTTTACAAATTTATACCTAAGATTTATACATAAGAAAAGAAAAGCACCTATTCTAGGTATTTCCTGAAATGACTAATAATAATAGTAAAATTGTAAACATATAAGGTCTAACAAAATATACTGAAACCATTTTAAGGGTGAATTCAGTCTGTGATAGTGAAAAACTTTCCCTAAGGAACATGTGTCGAAATATAAAAGAATATTTTTGGCTTTCCATACAAACTACGATCAGCTGATCGGTCAACTTGTATGGGAGGCCAAAAATTACTTTTTAAATTTTGATAAGTGTTCCTTGGGGAAAGTTGTTCATGCAGTATCATGGACTAAATTCACCTATACAATAGTTTCAGTATATTTTGTTAGACCTTATATTCATCTAAAAATGTTTTAATACTTCGTTTTGTCATATGTAAAACAAGACGTGAAATGTGACTGTTATTAAAAAAAATGTTGTTTTTAATTGACTAGTAAAAACCAAACATTGTTTATTTATCCTTGAATACTTTTATCAGATGATAACAAATAGTCAAACATTGCAGCAAGAGTAATATATTACGCTGTGGACTTCTTGTAGCTAAAATTATGATATTTTTGTTAGACATAATCTACCAAATGACTAAATTATTTTAGTTTATAGTTTTATAATTTAGGTAGATTATTTAGTTTTTAGTTATATATTTATTGTGTCCTATGTAAATATTTTTTTTGTGCAATAAAAATTAAGCGTTTCCTTAGGTACCTATTGATTATATAAAACAGGTTGATTAAACATAATGACCTCTTTGACCCCGGCAAATGTGAGACAAACACGCTTGCTCCGAATAAATAACGGAAGAAACATATGAGTTATCGGGTTATCACATCACGAATATCTTCATTATATCATATACCTTTAAACGAGCAAATCTTGTATATTTATATATTTATAAATTTCTGTGATCTCAAAAACGGCTCTAACGATTTCGCTGTAAATTGGTATATGGGGGTTTTTAGGGGTAAACAATCGATCTAGATTTTATGTTTGGGAAAACGCGTGTTTTCCAGTTTTCTTTCTACGCATAATATGGTCGCTAATTTCGTCGCACCGGCCGCAATTCGTTTGGCTCGGCGGTTAAGGATGCGGACCGCTAGAAAGAGTGTTACAAGTTGGAATCCCACTCGGTGACTAACTTTTGTTTTTTTTTTATGTTCATGTTTATATATAATTTTTTATTTTGTATTGTTTTAGACAAGTTAAAAAAATGTAGTTAATGTTTGAGATGTAACCGAGCAAAGTTAGGTCACCCAGGTACTTTTACATTTAAAGAAATCTTGACTACTTACAGTTCTATTAAAATAATTAAGAAGAAAGCTGTAAATATAGAACCGCTCTATAATTTTTACAAAAGTTTTTGTCAATTTTCCACTTCCTTGTGTCATGTCAACATCAATGAACTTAAATAGGCCTTGAGCCACAGACATATAAAGGTAAGCAGACTAAACATTATTGTATAATTCAAAGAATGCTGCCTGCCATGAATAAGTTTTACTATTTTTCTTTAACATCATCTATGCATGTAATAAAACAGTAAAAAGTGTGTCTGTAGATTAAATATACTTCCTTAAAAATATATTGGGGGCGATATAGACATAGTAATAGAGTAAGAATTTAAAAAAAATATATGTTTGTCTGTTTGTACACGCTTATCTCCGGAAATACTAGACGAATTCAAATGATTTGTTTTTGTTATATAGCTGTTAAGCCTGGACAACATATAGGGTATAAATGATTTTGGAAAATGGAACACCTGATGCAGAGCTATAATGGTCCAGCTTAACTAGAAAAAATATAAAAATTTAAAAGTTGTTCAGCCTGATGAGCATTTTCTAGAAACATAAAGTCCACGCGAATGAAGTCGGGCTTCAGCTAGTAAATATTATTTGTAACAAAAATAGTAAAGTACTGACCTCATGGATGTGAAAGAGTATTTTGTATAGTAACATCTGCAATAACTGAATATATTATTTAGGCAATTATAAAATAAGCTACGAGTGAAAAATTGCGTTCTAAGTAGGTGTATGTATGTTTGGTCTGCTTCACTTTATCCGTCTTATTATAAAACGCAGACTAACCTTGTTACTAGATTTAAACCATTATCCGACCAAATTAAGTTGATATCTAGTAATATGCCACTGTCTCATCTGAAAGTGTCAACTTAATTTGGTCGGATAATGGTTTAAACCTAGTAACAAAGTTAGTCTGCGTTTTATAATAAGACGGTATATGTCTGTGTCTGTGGCTTTGAACACAACTTGTTACTATCACAATTTATGACACCGACTAGTTTCGGCTGATTTAGATAAAACATTATCATCATACATATGTACTTACTTTTACGTGAGTTAAACCTTATCGATTGTTAGAATGAATTTATCTCACGTTAGTTTTTGACAATTATTATGACGAGACTCCATTGAAGCTCGTGAATAGTAACCTACCTATGTATATGCTGTGTTTTAACAACTAATGAGATTTCAGCTAAATGTAGTATATACGAGTAGTACCAGTACTCACATATATACAACGTAATACTAATAACAGTAATTGTGACCGTGAAACTCTAAAATCATATATATACAACGTGAAAGAAACATATAGGTACCCGTAATAAACCGAACCACGAGCTATACTAGATCACTAAAGTATACTGGAATTAAAATAACAGAAAACAACAAAAAAAATTTTGCCAATTCCATACTAAAGTGTGCAGCCGCCTAGGCAATTTGTATGGAAACGTCGTTTTTTTTGTTTCTTGACTGTTATTTTTATTTTATTAAATATGCTATATAACTTATTGATCTAATATCGCCCGTGGTTTGATTTATTACGGGTATGTCCCTTCCACGTTGTACAGGTATATGTTTAGTGACATCGAAATAATATTGGTTGTCAAAACACAGCATATCATCGCTTATCTTCAATGGAGTCTCGGCCTTATTTTCGTAGTATAATAAAATGGAGTCTGTTTGTTTGTTTGTAGTGCCTGCGTCGGGTTTATCTTCAATGGAGTCTCGGCCTTATTCTCATAGTATAATAAGTTTGAGTCTGTGTGTTTGTAGTGCCTGCGTCAGGTGTAGTCGTCAAATGCTCATGTTTGTTGACAATCAATTAACATAAGCTAATGGAGTTTTGAGTACGATCTCTATTTGAACGATTCATATAAAGCTATGTAAGGTAGTGACGGTCATACGGTCATATCCTGTCCAAGTATAGAAATTACGATGTCTTTGTTTACAAGTCTCCGCGCTTCCTACGTCTATTTCCTGAACGATTGCATATTTAACTGGTTTCTTGAATTTACATACATACATATTTTCACACCTGTTTTTCATGGGGGTAGGCAAGAGACTATGGATTTCCACTTAGGTACCACGATCCTTGCAAACCTCTTTTGCTTCGTCAACACTCATAACTCTTTTAATGCATGCTCTCCGGTTATGGATACTCCTGACATCACCTTTCTTCAGAACATCTGCTATTTGGTCAGGTGCCTTTAGGTAGCTCGAATAACTTTCGATAAGAAAAAGAAGAACATATAAATAAATAAATATATAGGGACAAATTACACTGATTGAGCTAACCCCAAAGTAAGTTGGAGACTTGTGTAATGGGATACTAACTCAACGATACTATATTTTATAACAAATACATATATTGTTATTAAAGTTAAAATATATGTATAATTAATATTAACAAGACTTTAAATATATGTATAGATAAACATCCAAGACCCAGGACAATTTGAAAAAGGCCTTTATATATAAAGAATGCACACCTAAGTAGGTGGGTAATGTGTTTCGTAGGTCATATTTATATATTCAAGATCAAATTAGAGACACATCATTATACCTCATGATGGTATGTGTATAATAAGTGTACCTATACCTACTAAGTATAATATTAAGGTGTGTCTATTAACTTTCAAAAATCATTAAAAACCACGATTAGTCACATATTTTACAATTAGTTTTGTTATTTTGGGTGTGGGTGGGTACAAATATCCATTTAGAATTACCAGAAGGCTGGTCTATACTTAGGTCAGATAAAAAGCATTGCCATACAACGTGGCAATGCAGACAGCCTTCTAGACACGTTGCCAGTAACAAAATATTTTTTTTTCGTCTGTATATTAAATAGGAAGAAATTCTAAAAATAATATATTACCTTTTGTATTCAGAAATAACATAGATGTGAAAATTGGTAGTTAAAATTAAATAATACGTGTCTTCTGTCTACATATCAGTGGATCGCCTTGAAATGACTTGACAAGTTTTGAACAAACCAAGCGAACAATGGAGTTTTTCAATACGATGTCATACCTACTTGGTTATATTATCCATAGAATTCTTACCTAAATTTTTTTTACTGCATGTTATATTAATAAAAAAGACAGGTATAATCATGGTATAATGTAGATATATTTTACATAATGACGTAATTGAACGAGCGAGCGAAGTGAGCTAAGCTCTTTGAGTGTCCCACTTGGCTACTTGAATATTGCAATCCGGCGTATTTATGGATGTATGTTTGTTCGACGATAACTTGCTTGAGTAGTTCTAATCAGAATGTCATGGGATTTGGTAGGCGTGTAGACGTAGATAACAATTTTTTTTAAGGGTTGCCGAGATATGGATCTCGCGGGTTCACAGTTCGGGGCGAAGAAGTTTTTTTAACTTAGTACCTATTATTAATTCTGTGACTTAGATCATCTTGCTTGAAATACAATAATAATACGGGTTATGTACCTATACATATACAATACAGTCACATTGGCGACATTACAGTAGAAAAGTTTAAATGGTTATTCATAGGTATTTAACTGTCTATACGCAAATAATGTTAACATTTACAACAAGAAATTTTCAAGTTTTGGTTGTTATTCTAAAAATTCTCAACGGGTTTGATTTCCATTTTATTTATCAGAAAATATGAAATTATTTTTAATAAAAGCAGCCCGACGTTTGTGTTACCACGTTAACCTGACTAACACACAATACTATCAAGTAATTACATGTAAGTATCCACTAAATTTACATGTAAATAAATCTCGTATAGGCACTTCTGCTTACATTAGCAGGTACGCGTCAAAACAAACAAGTATTATACTTCTTGAAAAGTAAGTGCATGACGTAGGTAGGAAACCTTTTTTTTTTTTCACATATAGGTACAAAAGTTATTTATAGATATCGGATTTATTCCAGTAGATTATGTGAAGTACCATGTTACTTATTTTTCGTCTTATAAAACGTGACAGGTTTACTTTTTATACTTATACTCTGTATTTAGTGTATAATATTAGTTTCTTTTCCTATTTTATTATATTATTGACCGAGCGAGCGAAGCGAGAGAGGTCTCCGTTTTAGTTTGGCCAAAAATGCTTTCGTATGTCAGTGTGTATTATTTTTATTCAATATTTATATACCGATTAGTATAAATGTGAGCAAATAAGTCACCATCATCGTCATCCGAGCGTATACCCGGTTGCATATCGGTCTAAGGGGCAACGATTCAAAAATGCCATTTATAAAACGCGGAGTCACATAATCCAATAATTATCGTAAATAATTGGCCAAGTGCGTGTCGGGCCACGCGCAGTATAGGGTTCCGTAGTTGTAAATGCCAACTTGCAGTCTAAAACGGCTACTTATTGAATTTGTATGAAATGTTCCTTTTCGAGTACATTTTTTAAGTTGATCACCTATAACTTTTTAATTTGTTAACCCTACTTAGCTCTGATAGCTTTTCTTTAAACTACATTATATATACTATAGCTGTGATGTTTTCACGTGTTCATATATAGCCGTTTAGCAGATAGATGGGGGGGACACTTGACTTTAACAAAAAAATTTACTTGAAACCTAAATATTTCAGACACGGATCCCTAAATCGAAAAATGGTGTTCCCAAGCTCATAATATTTTTCAAAACCTATTCAACGATACCCCACACAATATGTTTGTAGAGAAGAAAAATATTGACTTCCTCTTTACTTGTATGGCACCTAAACTAAAAAAAAAATTTACATTTACGGAACCCTAACAAAAAACCGTTCGTTTAGTGACTCCGTGTTTGAAAAATAGCACTACAGAGCCCGGGGTCCGCTACCTAATCTAGGTTTCTGGAAAGTGTCTTACGAACATTTGTATACTTATGTGGGACAAGAAAATCTAAATCATTAATTAAATATCATTAAAATGCTCAAAACAATAAGAAAAATCATAATACAAAACAAGGTAAGTTGACAGTGTTCCGTTTAACCAGGGAATTTCCTTATAGGTACTCGGAAACAACTTTTACCGAACTCTTGACGCGTTCTTGAACGCAAATAATAACTGGTTTAAATTCACCATTACTCGCCATTTATATATTCCACAACGAATCCTACTTTTGAGACAAGAAGTGATCGAGTAGGTAGAGACGTCATTATTATGAGGTTCAGGAAACGTAATAAGTAAAGATTGTTTGCATCGGTCTATAATATCTAAGTCACGGGCTAAGATTTACATTCAAGAGACAAACGTTCGCAGATATAACCACCAACTCACCTTTGATCAAGATACTATAATTACTTATTTCACTTAGTAGACGTAACATCACATTTTCCTTCGTTGTGATTTTTTGTCTCATATTAAATAGTACATATTTTGAAGTGAAAACTTCTTTAGCGGCGTTGTGCACTTTTTTTGGAATGGGTAAAAAATGTTAAACTCGGGTCAGGACACGTGACCTGATCGAAAATTCGTAAGACGGCGCAGGGCGCTTGCGCGAATGTTCGTGTGTGTTTATGTTACAGCGTGCTACGCGCATCCATGGATGCTGACAGGATGGTGGTGACAGCTGATGGCTCGACCGTCTGTGTAGTGGCCATACTGCTGTGTATTTGAAAATGATTTTGTTGAAAATGAATTTGGTCATGCTTGTGACATTTGTGACAGACTGTGGTTCAGAAAATATTTGAAATATTTTATACTGATAATTAAAGCAATTTGTGCAAAATTATTCCCTAACCATTCCAAAATATCAAAAATGCACAACGTTAATATTCAAGTTTTCACTTCTGCCGGCACACCCAGAGTGCAACCCGTCGTTTTTTATATTCTCCATCCATCCATACTATCACGTCTTTTTCCCTAATGGGGCAGACAGAGCATTTTGGGTCTTGCGGTTCTATGCAGAGCCCAGGGCCGCAAGCCCCAAAAGCCACTTTTAGCGTCATGGTGGGCGAGAAGATGGAAAAGCAATCAATACAGTAATGGGTTGCTAGCCGCATCGCCTGTTAACATGATTTGCATTTTTGCCGATTCCCTCGATCGGCTTTTACGATCTGCGTGGGAAGAGAAGCAGCTGGTACATTCTAAGTTTTTTTTATTTCTCTCAGACCAGCATGGGAGATTTATTTTATATTCTCCTAAAGCATTTATAATACGTTGATATATACCTAAGTCTAATTATTTATTCCGTAGAATTCTGACATTTCATAAGTGTTGCTACTAAAAAAGTTCTCCAACTAAAAAGGGAACGCGTATAAGGGCAATAAAAAAATTAATTCTTGATTAATTTTAATGTTTTACCAAGATAATGATACACTTTAAACTTTCTGGTATATTTAAAATGTTATAACATTTTTTAATACCGAATTATCAAAGTTATATTTTTAAGTAATTTTAAGTCAGCAGGTTATTTTTCTTTCCCTGGCATCACTCCCTTCTAACTCATGTATCATCAACCTTTTTAGCCAAAAGCTTAATAAATATTTTTTTTGTAATCCATGAAGCACAAAAATTAAAAAATAAAGTATGCGGCCATCAGCTTTCACGTCACGACTGTCACATTGATTGTTATCTTTCTGTTAAGTTTTTTCTCGTTGAATAAAACTTTTTTT
This sequence comes from Acrobasis consociella, assembly GCA_963555685.1. Taxonomy (NCBI): domain Eukaryota; kingdom Metazoa; phylum Arthropoda; class Insecta; order Lepidoptera; family Pyralidae; genus Acrobasis; species Acrobasis consociella. The sequence goes on along the minus strand of OY743122.1, from coordinate 6,471,777 downwards.
TTAACTGATTTAGATTAAATTTGATATGGAGATAGTTTAAGAACCTGGAGGGGACGTATAAGCCATTCACCCACAAATTGACCGCGGTGGAAAGCTAACTGGATTTATTTGTATGTATGTTTGTTAAATTAAATAGTTTTCACAGTTGTTCGTATTTTATGTCGGTTATTCAACTGTTCCTGATGAAAATATTACTCGCTGTAAATCCCCTTTTGATTTGGAGCACCGCACTAAATGAAATGGTTACATTCACTAACAAATAAAATGTGTAGACTCAGATGTTCACACTCTTATTGAAATCTGGAATTTAATTAAAAAAATTGCCCGGCCAAAAAGGTTTATGATCTCTGATATGTCAAAAAATGACAGCTGTCAGAATTCTACGGAATTAAAAATCAGAATTTAATCAATATAAATGTTTGTTTGGTCTGTGGAGCGAGACTTAACTCCATAAAATAATACGAAAGTCGTCCGTTAGTGACGTCCTATTTCTACATCAAACCAAATAGGACTTTATTATGTACTTAATGCTCAGCGTTGCTTGACACTGAAACGCGCATACGCAGTAACGTCTGTCTTTCGTACGTTTTTTGGAGTAACCCCCATCACACGGTCCTGGCACTAGCAATAGCGGTAACGGCGTTGACACAATGAATTTTTTAGTGGGTAAGAGACCCACATAACCATACAGTTTCCCGTGCACCTTTTCCTCACGTAAAAAATGTTAAGTTAGTTTTGTTAGTTTATGTCCCAGAGTTTGACGCTTCTAGATAGAAAACGGACAAACAAAAAATGTGCAATCCACTCCGAGACTGCGAATATTCACACGTCCGCCGGCTGCACCGAGAGAGACATATGTTTGATCTCCTAACTCCTAACGTTTCTGGGGCCCTATTTTTGAACAAGGCGTAATGGGTGAAAGTTTGCACGTTTTTAGGGTTTCGTAGTAAACAAGGAACCTTTGTAGAGAATATAAATACTAGAAAGCTGTAATTTGTCATCAAAACAAGTTTTCAAGCTCACGCTTGCCTTTAAAGTCACGGAGTACCCTTTTTTAACCCCCGGCAAAAAAGAGGGGTGTGGTGTGTCTATCTGTGGCAGCATAGCGCTCGAACGGATGGACCAATTTAGATGCGGTTTTTTTTACATGAAAGCAATTTTTCTTGCGGTGGTTCTTAGCATGTTCTATGAAAATCAGTTGAGCCATATAAAAGTAATTTGTTAACGGGGGTTAACGCTTGAAACTTGATTAGGGTATAGATAGGACTACCGATATTAATTGGTATGTGTAGTTCCGCTACTCATAACTAGATTGCTTTTTAACAGTCGGGGTTTTTTTTAATTTGCCTACCAAATGAACTTGTTACCATTTTTTATTGGAACATGACAATCCAGACAAATAGTCCCTTGACATTTAGTAATTAGAGGAAATGAGTGATCAAGATCGCTCGTTGTGAATCCTTAAAAAAAAGGGCGATTCATAGAGGCGTCACTTTTGAAATTAATTTTAAAAACATCGATATGACTTCGCGTTTCAAAAATATAGTCCCTGCGCTCAGACCTTTACCAGCGGCATCGGTATGAATGGAGCGCGTCACTCTGACAACATGGTATAAATGAACCATGTCATTGAACGACCGACGCATCCCCGCTGCTTGCCAACAAGTGATGCTATAGCCCTGCCAATACTATGACGTCACAACATATAGATCCATATGAATCGGTTGCATAATGGTAAGACGGTAAAGGTTGGCGTAGGGCAGTGACAGCTAGAATGCTTGCATGCGCCTGCCGCCTGATGACTACCTTTACCATTGTAACTTGCGGAAATCGTACGGCTAGAGCTATATTGGCCTTGGTATTAAATATATAGCCCAGCGGATTAGCTCGTTGAAATGGCATTGGGCGGGTCATATAGCGCAACGAACCGCTGGCTGATGGCAGAGAATTTCACTAATGGCGACCACGTACTGGCAAGAGAAACGTAGGATACCCACCCACAAGGTGTTCTGATGACCTAACCAAGGTCGCTGGAAGGCGTTGGATGGAAGCCGCTCTAGATCAGTCATTTTGGAAATCCTTGGGAGAGGCCTATGTCCAGTAGTGGGCGTTATTAGTATACGTGTTACCAGTAGTTTACGTGTTACTGAAATTATGATGATGATGATGATTGAATATTTGCTTTGAGGGAATGCAATGTGGCCTTGTGGCAAACTTGCCCGGAAGGACGTTACATCTACTAGTAAACCGCCAAAGGAAACATGTGCGCACATCACACGAGGATCCCTGTCGTCTGAATCAATAATTTAGTGAACTAAGAACCTACTTAAATAGTTTTCATAATCGGAATCTTGCGATCCAAAGCTACTTATCATCATCATCATCAAGTCTCCACTGCAGTAGCAAGACCCTCCCTGCACTACCATAGCCGTACCTGGCCAGAGTAGCCAGAGGCTTTGGCCTACACTCTCCACGCTGGCCAGACGGGTTGAAGAGGTCTCATTGATGCGTATAAGCTTTGTTTAGCTTGTATTTTCTGACTCGCCTTCTACGACATCCACGGGAAGATTTGGAGCATACTATTCTACTCTGCCTTAAACCACACGGCAAAGCAACTAACTAAATTATCAATTCTCTATAATAATAAGGCAGAGCACTGACCGCTGCCTTGTGAAGGTCGTCAATCTTAAATCTACTTGAAATGTATAGCTGGTGTAGGTGCCAGAAATCGTTGAGTGTGAGTTCCAACAATGTTAGGCTTAGCGATGCTTTCTGTCGACGATCAGCCCTAAAGAATGTTTGTGCGATGAAATATATGTTGACAGTGGTCCAGTAATAATATAGGTACTTATACCTCATAAAATGTTAAAAAATATTTTTAAAGATTTCCTATTTCCCGACACCGCAGTCCTAACAATATCTAACATTATCCAGTATACTCTTCATAAAACAACTTGACTTTGACTTTAAGTTCAAATTTTTTGACGCGTTGATGTCGTTTGGATTACTCTGTCTGCTTTTTCTTGCATCTTTCTATAAATATTTGTCTGATGTGTGACTATAATAAATGATTAATACTTTGTAGAGTTGTTTATATTTCATAAAATAGATATAATACATACATACATACATACTATCACGTCTTTATCCCTAATGGGGCAGACAGAGCATTTTGAGTCTTGCGGTTCTATGCAGAGCGCAGGGCCGCAAGACCCAAAAGCCACTTTTAGCGTAAAATACATAGATAATATAAAGTCGATATTATTATAATGTACTAGGTACGCCTAAAAAGTACCTTATCTTATTTATTTAACACTGGTATCTAAATACTTTACGTAACATTATTTACAATTACAAATTGATAAATTGCATAAAGAAGACTTGCGCCTCACACTAATATGATAACGAGCGTATTTATCAAGTATATACCCTCTTAGTACCTAATAAAAATGGTAAATTGACTGGTGTTATCGTTGTTATATTAGTTTAAAAAATCAAATACCGATTTTATTTAAGAACTTGAAATAAACACAGTTGAAGTGCAAGGTAAGCCTTTTCTTCTTTTCTAAATAACTAACTCCCACTCTTCTCATTATTATTTACCAATAACAAGTACAATTACACATTGTACTTAGATATTGCAGCCATATAACTACATCACTGCATAATTATTACCAACACTGGCAAGCGAAGCGTGGGGCACCCACCTACAAGGTGGTCAGATGACCTGACCAGGGTCGCTGGAAAGCGCTGGATGCAGGCCGCTCTTGATCGGTCATTTTAGAAATCTTTGGGAGAGGCCTATGTCCAGCAGTGAACGTTATGCGGCTGAAATGATGATGATGACTGTATAATATGGTAATATTTTAATTGACGGAACGACTCTAACTCTAAGTTATATGCTTGAAAATAAATATATGTGTACGATGTTACAAAAATATTAACCCTTTCACGACATAGTAAATCTAACATACCTATCTACAACCAAAAACGGCTATGGATACGTAAGTTATGTGCCAAACGAGCATTTTTTTTTGTCGCACATATGCCTTCGTGAAATTGGCCCGACAATGTTTGTCACATATATGCGACGCTCGCGGTTAAAGGGTTAATAAATCGAGTAGGTTACTCATTAACATTCTTTCTTAATATAAGGTTATACCTATTGACAGAGATTTTAAGTACTTACTCGTAAAGCATCAAACATACTGAAATTATTAATGACCCGTGATATTAAGACTTTGTCCATGGGACTACATAATAAACGCGAAATTGATGAATTATACAAGCATTTTATAATTTATGGCGCTTATTTCAAAATGGTGATTATAATCAAGTGGTTTATAATGTAGTCTACATTGTATCGTATAGCTCTCCTAAGATATCTGTTTAATGTAAGTAGGTAATCCATTATTCAAATCATTTTTATGGTGCAATAAAAAATTTAACTACCTAAACTAAATAAACTATATATGTGCGACTGTGTGGTACACTTAAGATTTTACAGAAATATATATAAAGCACCAGTGATCAACTGCAAAGACACCTTTTTCCAACATTTCCTCAACTCGTTCTTGACACACATTCTAATCTTTGTTGCTAAGTATTTACTGGCTTCGTCAAAAATATCGTTATTAAGCAATAGTTAGATAATGATTGAAGCCGCGCCGGGAGTAGGCGGCTATTTTGATATTTTCGAGTCGACAGTAGGTATACACAGACGAGGGACGACGCACTATTTTGTGTCATTTTATATAAAAAGCGACAATTGCTTCGTAGGTATAAGATTAAATCCCTCAATGGGCGAAAATAAACAACTTGAATATACCAGCTGCTTCTCTTCCCGAGCAAATCGTAAAGGAGATCGAGAGGATGCGGCTAACAACCCATCACTATTTTGATCAAATTGTCATCTCACTATCAAGCTAAACGCGGCCTTTTTATTTTGCGGCCTTGGGCTCTGTCTGCTTAGAGCCGCGAAACCCAAAATGATCTGTCTGGCCCATTAGGGATAAAAACGTGTTAGTATGTAGATATACATATATATTAGGCAAAAATGAAGTCTTAAATCAACCATGTGACTATCAGTATCTACCTATTTTATATTTTCCAAGCGGGCCCAGTCATTGACATGTATTTTGGTGCGTCCAGTGCACCCTCGCCTCGTGACCTTCCGTGTCAACTGACACTACAATACATTATATATGCGGATCTTTTGCCGGCTTGAATGAAGTAAATAAACAGGTACAAAGAATTTTACACGTCACCAGGTACAAATTAAAATTGATTTGCTGACGCCGCCACATACTCCGATAGAGCTGTGCAACCGGGAAAGCGCTCAAAGGAGATACTTAAAATTTAATGCGATTAATGTGTGTCAAAATAAAAATTAAACTATAAAAAATAACCTATTCTAAACTATGCTAAATAAAATAAAAACATCTTGCCCATGCGGCATGGTAGTAAAGAACGCTGGCTGCGTTCCCGCAAGCTGGATAGCAAAGCTGATCCGTTGAGCGAAAAAGCAGCCAGCCCTCTTTTGATCTATCTATCGCGGGGAGATCTCCTTAAAATATCTTTTTGTGCTAAGGCCCCATGGTCCAAATGTTTCGACACTAAATAGCACCAAAATATAATCTCCACTGCACATTTGCGCCGCTTCTCAGTCTAAGTCCGGGGTTCCAGGGTGCAGGTAACGTTTATGGTGGCAACTTGGCAAGAGCCCTTTTGATGATGTCATTTAAAAAGCCGTGAGGAAGTCTACCTGCGCTAAGGTGACAATATAGGCGATGGAGCCCAGACCGATCGAAATGTCTGCCGCATTTACAAGGATGTGGCGAACATACCGGCGTTCCTAGGCGGAGACCGTCTGCCGTACGAAAACTGCTATTTATGGAATGGCGTGCAGCCAGTGGCTAGACTCATTGGATGAGAGTTGATGAGACTGCTAGAAGTCGAGGGCGATCGACTCGACAAATCTTTGAAAGTTCTCTGCACTAAAGGGGCATCCAATCGTTTTTGTTGGCTTGATTCTGCTGGAATGTCATCTTTAGACCAGATTTCCTTTGCCTATGCTACCAGGTCAACTGGGAAATTGTCTTTTTTAAAGATTTTTTTTTGCATAGACGTAATAAAACATTAAGAGCAGAGGAAAGAAAAGCTAAAAGGACAACACTAAAAATTTCCCTAATGTCTATACCGCCGTTTTTAATGTTGAGTTTATTGGTTTCAAGAGTTATCGTACATTAAAATCTTAAAGACAAGCTTTAATCTAATTTGCGAAGAAGATAGGTAAAAGGCACAAACAGGCAGTTCTAAGAATCGATATGCAACCTGGAAATTGAGAATATCCAATCTGAAAGTTGTAAAAGTAAAGTCATCTAATTTTAGGTAACTAACTATTAATAAATTAAACTTTTTAGTTTTAAGTGACTACATATTGACGTGAACTTGAGATAACATCAATGGCGTCGATCATACATACAACTTCATACATTTTCATGCATTTTCATGCTTTCCGTAGACTCGCGCGGGAGCTCAAGATTTAGTATCTACTTACCACTCACTACCGCTATATTTGCTAATCTTAAATATCTATAAATAGTGTGGGACCATCGATTATTATTTTTATTTGCTGAATACAATTAAATTATAGAGGATGGTTAGTTGGTGACGCAAAACGTGTCTTTATAATGATACACCGTTTGGTGTGAAAATGTTAGGGTAAGGACCATGGGGTGGGGCTCTAGTGCGAGGGTCTTCCATAATGAGGCTACTCCGAGCCTGATCACCACACCGCTGTTGACAAAAGGGGTGACTACTTACTTCTTTGCTAAACAAATTAGCATAGCTATTGGGGTTCTACTCTTTACACGACGCTGCACCCTCAAAATCTTATAAGATTTCTAAATTAATAGTTTGGCCTATGTCTTAAAAGGTTTATATGTAGTTTGTAGTTAAACAGTTAACTTTCATTTTTATTTAGTATCTATTTTTTTCCTTTTTAAACAAAGTTTTCAAGCTTACTCGCAAATCGCAAATTATTTAATGATCAGATACAGACATTTTCACGCCTTTACCCCTGTTAGGGTGACAGAGTCCAGGGCCGTAGGACCCAAAGGCCACGCTAAGCGTGATGATGAGCGTTCTTTCATATTTTCTAATATTTATAGTTACTACAATACAACTACCTAGGCTGACTTAATTGGTGCAATTATACCGACGACAGGCGATTAGACAATCACGTTTGCCTTTACACGTGATAATGATACTATAAGGCAAGTAGGTTAACAATACCAATATGTTTTGCCTTTTATTTAATTGTCAGTGGATCTGGGATTCAAACGGCACGAACCTTTTTTAACCGACTTCAAAAAAGGAGGAGGTTATCAATTCGATTATATGTTTTTTTTTTTTTTTTGTATATATGTTACGCGATATTTTCGTCAACCGTGGACCGATTTAGGTGATTCTTTTTTTATTTGAAAGCCCTTACTCCCAAGTTGGTCCCATATTAATTTGGTGAAGATGTAATGAAGAACTTCGGAGATATGGAGAAAACTCCTGAAATAAATTGAAGTCGGTTGTTTTTTTTTCTTAAAAATGTAATTATTGTTTACATATACATTAATAATGTGGTTAAAGCGCGATGGTTTAAAAACAATGAAACTACGTATGTCACAGGGAAAACATTAAAATCAAAAGAAGCAGACGCAGTACCTATGCCAAAGATAAATAATATACCTAATCTTTCTAATTTGTGCACTACAAGTGCATAGATGAAGATTTCGTGTTTTAAAAAGAGGAGTTATTTTTATTCTTACTGCCGTACAAAAGTTATTGGGGGCGAACGTTTAAAAATCGCGGTTTTTTTAATTTGCCAGGCAAATAAACTTGTGTATTGGTGCTTTCAATATTCCACATAGAATTATTACATGTATGTATACCTCATTAACGCATTAACGCCATCTATAAATATTGACACAGATGTTGTTTTACCTATTCCACAACAGATGGCACTGTAGTATTTCTGAACTGGCAACCCAGGCAGAAATGAACGATAACTACGTCATTTTCATTCATTTGTTCTTCCGGTGATTTGTCAAATTGGAAAAGTCATTCTCTTATGTCAAACAAAATTTGCCTTAGTAGAAAAGTAATTGACTCAACTTTTAATTAACTTATTTATGGAATTTGTAATATTTACAGCAGATTTTTGGTGAAAAGTGTGTTCTGCAGCTATGGGCCTCTGTGACGAAGGTAAGACAGATAACATTTTGCCTTCAACATTGCGTATATATCAGTTTTTGTTGAAGTAAACAAACTAATTAATACCTACGTCGAACAGAAGACTTCCATACATCCGAGCTGTCGTGCATGATATTGTATCAGATTATACTTATCCATTACTTCTAATTACACATGGATTGATACGTAAAACTTTGATAAAAATGCAAATTCATTGTATACGTAATGTCAAAATAAAGTGGTGGTTGAGTAGGTACCTAACCATTGAGCAACAATAACAAAGTAGGTATTTTCTGTATGTTTAGCTAAATGTATTTACTCTCCCACTTAATGCCCTTCTGCGCGAGGATCGCGGAACTTACAGAACGAGTTTGACCTCTATGCGTGTTACCCAATGTTTTTAATATAAGGGTTATCTATCTGTCTCTAATTATGTAGGTCACAATAGCTACTAACGTATTAAACTTGTATAATTGGTGATATCATTCCGAAACTATGAGGATGGAAAACAAATATTTTTGTTTATGTATCTTCATTTCCCATTCATGTGCATGACAGGTTTTATAAATGCAAGTTTGGAGTTATCGTCCCATGCTGGTCTGGGAGAAATAAAAAAAAAACTTAGAATGTACCAGCTGCTTCTCTTCCCACGCAGATCGTAAAAGCCGATCGAGGGAATGGGCAAAAATGCAAATCATGTTAACAGGCGATGCGGCTAGCAACCCATCACTGTATTGATCGCTTTTCCATCTTCTCGCCCCACCATGACGCTAAAAGTGGCTTTTGAGTCTTGCGGCCCCGGGCTCTGCATAGAACCGCAAGACCCAAAATGCTCTGTCTGCCCCATTAGGGATCAAGACGTGATAGTATGTATGTATGTATGTATGTTGGAGTTATCGATAGAATAGAGAGAAACAAAGTAATAGAGGTTGAAGTGTTTAAAGGAATATATAATGGTAAGAATAGGAATTCAATAGACAATAGTTACTTAAAAAAAAGGTGCAACGAATTGATAACCTCCTCCTTATTGGAAGTCAGGGATCTTTTAAAAAGTAGTTTAATGCAGGTTTCACCAGCGTGTTAAGCATTTCAACAGGTTCAGTTAAACTGATTGTTCAAAATAACAAAAAAATACTTTCTTTAATCATTCCAAATAATACTAAGGGATCAATATTAAAATATCAATGTCAAACGTCAATGTTCTTTAGTCAAAAAGTCCGCCCAATCACACCTAATGCAAAATTGCCCATAACACTTGCAGCATTCCCCTACTGTATTGCGAGGAATATGCATTTCCAAATAATATTTTAAAATACTCGTTATAAGTATTCGATAACTATTGAAGTCTCTGTCCCCATACAAAAGACCATGTTTCTACCAAAGGTCATATATTGTATCATGTACTATTTTAGAAAAAAGAACATTACTTTTTACTTAAAATCAAAAAACTAAGCCTATGTTTTTTCCAGATTGGCATAAAGATCATAAATGTTGCATCTCTGCATCGATTGCTACTCTGGTATCAATAAATAAAATAGTAATTGCATTGCACGCGCATCGCGTTGTGCAAGTCGCATGGTAAGACAATTAGGTCCAATTGTGCGGTAGCCGCCTCTAGACCCGGCAATTGAGCCAGCCTATTTATTTGCCCCTATATGTGCATACATGCAATCAATCTTATATTATTTGCAACTGTGCCACTGAGGTAGGTTTGTTTTATCTATTACCTGCTTCATGCCTCTTTTTAGGGTTCCGTAGCCAAATGCCAAATGTCATTATGTCACAGCCACTTTTTTCCGAAACTATAAGACCTATACTGTTAAAACTTGGTAAGAAGATGTATTATGTGAACCGCATTAAGTTTTTGACACATAAAAACAATAAATTTTGGGGGTTCCCCATACTTAGAACTGAAACTCAAAAATTTATTTTTCATCAAACCCATACGTGTGGGATATTTATGGATAGATCTTCAAAAATGATATTGAGGTTTCTAATATCATTTTCTTCTGAACCGAATACTTTGCGCGAGAGACGCTTTCAAAGTGGAAAAAAGTGTGTGTGTCCCCCCCCGTAACTTCTAAAATAAGAGAATGATAAAACTAAAAAAAAATTATGATGTTTATTACCATGAAAACTACCAGCGAAAATTGGTTTGAACGAGATCTAGTAAGTAGTTTTTTTTTAATACGTCATAAATCATAAACGGCAATTTACCTTTCATTCAATCAACTCAAATATAAAAATTAATAAAAACATACTACAAGACTTTTATGTTATTTGCTACTACGGAACCCTTCATGGGCGAGTCCGACTCGCACTTGGCCACTTATTTAAATTAGGTAATGTTATAGAAACCCCACAAATAAGAATATTTACAATACAATACCCTTTATTGCACAAAATAAATATATACAGCACATAATTATCTTAAGAACTAAGAAATGCGCAATAGGCGGCCTTGTCGCTAAGCAATTTCTTCCAGGCAACCTATAAAGAAAAAAAAGGATTTTTATTTTATTTACAATAATTTTAGATGTTGTATCTAATTGGTCACAAAATAAAAACTATTTATTACATATCCACTAAGAAAAAAGTATTCTTTTCAAACTTGATAGTTTTGTTAAAACCATGGTAAGTACATAAAGTACTTAATGGGTATCAGGCCGTGTCATATGTTCGACGCGTTAAGTAAAGGCTCTACATATACGCACTTAATGTATGCCAATATTATCTTGAATTATTTATTAATTAATACGTTTATGCACTGAATGCAGGAAAAAAAAAACATTTGACATGAAAATAAATAAGACACATTATTTTTTTTAATGACGTAGTTACACTACCAAAAATATTTTAATTATCATTATCTCATTAATACTTTGTTGACATCCTGTTAAATTTTTCGTTAACATTATTAAGTAATTAATATCTAATATTTGTACTTAAATAATTTTCTGGTTTAAATATTTTTGAGGCATCTTATCTTAATGTTGTTTTGTTTGAGGCGCCTAAACAAACATCGATAAATCATAATTAATATGTAAGTTTCCAATAATAACACGTAATTTAGGTCCACAGCGGATAATATAAATAGACACTAGCCTAAACTATGACGCAAATGTTTTGATACTATGAATTGGGAAGTCATCTGTTTTCATTGTGTGATGTTCTTTCTCCTTGAAATGCTCAACATGAAAATTCGTATCCGCGATAGCTTAGTGTCACTTAACGCGAACTTCTTGCGTTTTAATAAGATAGGTAAATGGTTTTGCTATTGATTAAATTTCTTAGAGAAAACATTTATTTTGTAGAATGTGAAATGTAATGTAAGTTTCAGGTCAAGTACGGAAAGCCTACCTTATTATAACTTTCTAGGTCCATCTATGGTCTGCCTGATCTAATTGAAATAAAGTGGCGCCACAAAGTGGTGGCTTATGGGAATCACAAACTAGATACAGAAATTATCACTATGTCTTTATTTATTCAAATACTTTATTGGGCTAAAAGCTACAATAAAGCATTCTGTCCCTGTCAACCTTTACGAAAAGAAAACACATAAGAAAGTTAGTTGGCGTCCAAATTTCGTCACAAATCTGAATCCAAATAGACTAGCTAGAGTATTTTTATATCAATCTGCCACGTATTTCAAGACAGGCAGGTAAATATGTGCGCCACTGTCACAGAGTTGTGAAACGAGTTCCAGAACCAGTTCCACGAAACGTCATCTTGCAATGTACATACAACATATTCAACATAATATAATATGTCAGGGTTTTTACACCATTGACGGATGATACGCCCTTACATCTACGGAGAATCGATGGCGGAAGCGGTTAGATAATAATTTATGAGATGCGTTCTCACAAAGAAGAATGTTGGCCTATAAAAAATCAATGTGGAAGGGTATTAATATGTATATTAAAAATATATGGTACCTACTTGGTAGAAAACATTTAGGGAAAAAAGGAAATGGTTTCGCTAGCTACTGCCCTACGACGAGTATCTTGTTCTAATAATGGGCAAAGGTGTTTTCCCATCCCTTCAAGTCTTCAGATATACGAGCTCAAACTTGTGTCGTTAGGTCGTCACTCCATCGTGTCATAGGTACGTCGTTTTAATCCATGGCTAAATTCAAGTGCGAGTCGGACTGTAGATACATCCTCTTTATGCCCATTGAATTATGATTACGTCATCCTTGGAATGAACTGTGAATCAAGAATGATTCTGTATGACATTTTCACATTTACTGAGATAATCTTACAAATAGGCAGTAAACTTTGTTTTTCCATATACCTACACACTTACCTAGGTATATAAGTTACTAAGTTTTTTTAAATAAATTCAACACGATGAGCTTAGAATATTTCCACAAGCATGTCAAAGAATGATAGATAATGTAAGCGCATGCAGCCATTATAGCCTACTGAGAAAACGGATTCAGTATTATTAAGTGTGGTTATGCCAATCATGTAATTTGTGTAGCATGAAATTAAAACTTGTGTAGTCATCGTGATTGCTCAGAAATGTAGATGACAAATGGTAATTACCAAACTTACAAATGATGTTAATATATCATGATATTACCTAAAGATCAAAATAAAGTTATGAGCACATCAGCACACCCTGAAACTGATTGAGTGATGGTTTAAATCCCTATGTTGTGTTGGGACCTATGTTGCGTTATCGCGTACTATGGAAAACGATGAAGGATACTTCGTCAAAATGTACACTAGGTGCAGTTTAGAATAACTTGCCTGTTTGTAATCGATGGTACCTATTCTATCATTATTATAAAAAAATATAAGTAAGTGAAAATTAAAAAAATATAATTTGAATATATATGAAGTTAAAAATACACATGCGTTGAATTTTTGCATTAAAGTTAATTATATATAAATATTTAACAAAAACAAAAGTTTGTTACAAAACTTAATCATTAGCGTATCTTTTTGTAAACAAATATTTTTGCATCACATGACTCTTTATTTTAAGAACGTAAATAAATAATATCTGCTATTTGATATCATTGGTTTACGTGGGTCTTATAAGGCGATTATTTTTTCGATCGATAAAGATAAAGCCTTTGTTTTAATCCGTAGTCTATAATTGTAACGGTAGTTAAGTCATCATCCAATGATTTGTCATATTTATTGGTGAGTCATGCTGACTTGGTAATCAGAAATTTTACAAAAGTAAGTAAGTACATATTATCTACTCCTAATTATTGCACTTGCTAATCGAAATTGTCGAAAAGGGTAGCTCAATACTAAACCAAAACAGTTTAAATGTTCAAATATTTAAACAAACTAGTTTTTTTATTTTATTAATTATTAAAAATTTTATTATTAAAAATTATTAATTATTAAAAATAAACAACTTACATAAACTATATTTTTATCTTGTCAGTCAGTTCTGTTTTACCCCAGATAGGTATGTAAACTAAAAACTTTTTAAATCTAATTAAATTTGAATATTTTTTTGGCACAATAATACTGAAAAAAAGAAGGTAGAGTCTAAACTCTACATAAATCCAGTTTTTCAATGACTGAAAAATTGGATTTATACTATTCTTATATGTCTGATACTTTTAATGCAATTTTTATTTTACGGAAATTAAATAAATCACAATAGTATTATAAAGACAAAAGTTTGTGTGTGTGTGTGTGTGTGTGAGGGTGTGTGTGTGTGTTGTGTATGTGTGTGTTTGTTATTCTTCACGCGCTAACGGCTGGACCAATTTTGATAAAATTTGGCATGCAGGAAGCTGGTACCCTGGATTAACACATAGGTTACTTTAACAGCTAGTATTAAACATAAAGGAAAGGATTGACTTTGTAGTTTCTAAACTCCCATGCTGGTCTGGGAGAAACGAAAAAACTTAGAATGTACCAGCTGCTTCTCTTCCCGCGCAGATCGTAAAAGCCGATCGAGGGAATGGGCAAAAATGCGAATCATTTTAACAGGCGATGCGGTTAGCAACCCGTCACTGTATTGATTGCTTTTCCATCTTTTCGCCCACCATGACGCTAAAAGTGGCTTTTGAGTCTTGCGGCCCTAGGCTCTGCATAGAGCCGCAAGACCCAAAATGCTCTGTCTGCCCCATTTGGGATAAAGACGTGATAGTATGTATGTTTGTAAAAAGAAAACAGGAATTTTCATACTTCATGTTACTACTCACAAGCAAAATAGACTCAAAATAAACAACTACACATGTGTTAATACTTAAAAATATAGTTAATCCTTATATAATAAACCTTCTTTGCAAATTACTTTTGACAAAAATATAACATAACACTCACTCATACCCACGACTTCCACCGAACAGTGAAAATATAGACTTTATTCGCAGACATTAAGACTCAATACTCAGCTATTATCGATAATTTCTCTTGGGGGCAAAGTCCAATTCGGAGGCTGTAAATTGTAGAGTTGCTGAATCATGTCGTAACTATGTAGATTGAACTTTGGACCGGCCATTTTATCATTTTTGTCGAATTCTATAACGCGATGTTTTGCTTGCGTAGACGCATGTTGCAAAAATTGCATTTAGATGCCATTCTTTTAACCACTTAATTGCAATAGTCAAAGTATTTCGTTATTTTTCTCATTTGGTTAATAAAATTTTAAAACTTCGTAACAATATAGGTACTCGTTTTTGATTGATCATTTTTAGGGATGTTGTTCTATTATATTTCCTAGTTCTGATATAAAGTTATTATATCGTTGTACAATTTATTTATATATTGGGGTCAAAGTCCACTATGATTGGTCGCATAAGTCATATTGTTATCAACGAACAGATTGGACTTTGTACAGTCAATGCATCTCAGTGACCAATGAGTTCAAATGTATTGAGGCCGGTCCCGATTATAATTGAGCATAGTTTTATAAACATTTCTCAGAACTTGATTGCAAAATGATGAAATATGTACAATATTGTCGAAAATATTATTTTTAGCCACTTTCCTGTATAGGGACAGACTAATCCAATTCGACGAAATATTATGACGTTGGACTTTGCACGTGGTCCAAAGTCCACAAGGAACATTATGACCACGTAACACTAACCGGTTTAGGCAAAGGTCTGCGAATTTACGTAATTATTGCGATATTCTGCGACCGCAAATGCGCCACAGCACACGTGACACCACCTCAATGTTGACTTCGCCGAAATTTACGCCACTTGTCGCTAAATATTAAACTTTTCTATGCCATCGAACGTCTTTATAAAGCTCAAGTAAGACTAAAATGACCTGAACATATAAATTTATTTATTTGTCTAAGGCTAATGAATGATCGGTCAGTGACAGCTAGAGCCAGCTACCGAAATACAAAAAATAAGTAAACCGAAAATTAAAGTACTTATAAGTACTTTAATTTTCGGTTAACTATAACATTTAAAAAATTTGGAACAAAAAATAATAATAATGTTAAAATATATTCAAATCATGAAAAACGTATTAATATATATGTATATGTAGATACTTTTACGAGTTACATTGTTTACGGTGGTTAAAATGGATCAATTTGAAAACCGTACCCAAATATATAGTTGCACTAGGTCAGGTCCCTTACTTATAATAACGTAACGTAATAGGTGACGCACCTCTCCTTTTTAACCGACTTCAAAAAAGAAAGTTGATAAAGAATTTGAATGTATGTAACTTTATGTATTTTGATGTATGAATAGACACTAGGAGTTTCGTGTCTTACAGTTTAATACTCTATCTATTAGCCTAGAAATCTTTTTGCCAAATGAGCCTAGTAATCATTCCCTTAGCACTGTTCAGTAACGATTACTTTTTATTGTGTACGATATATATTTTTTACCTATTAAAAAAAATACCAAAATACGAGTAACCTAAAACTGAAACTATTTTCACTATTTAAGATTCAATTTATAATACTGAACAACTTTCTAGTAAATAGTAAAAAAATGAAAAATCTATTAACTTAAATGGGAGGCCAAAATTATTTCTTTAGAAATAAGTAGCACCTATGTAATATGTTTACTTTCATAAGGTTTTATTTGTAAATTTTTCGCTATACGTTCCTTGCGGAAAGTGGTTCAGTATCATAGTCTGAATTCACCCTTAAATAGTTTCAGTATATGTTGTTTAACCTTGTATTTGTCTAATATTTGCTTTATATATTTAAAAAACCTTAAAAATCAAAATAGATTGTTGCCGTCAATATTTTCAAATTGTTTATCTTTTTCATTTGCCTTTTGCTGACGCATTAGTAGATAAGTGTGTGCTTTATTTTTTCTTCATTATCGTCTACCAAATAAGGGTTACTATTGATGATAGACAAAACATAAGTGACGCACAAGGATAATAATTAATAAAATTTATTAATCCAATCTTAATATGGCGGATTTGATAAATATACTCCGTCTTATTATAAAACGCAGACTTGATACTAGGTTTAAGCCATTATCCGACCAAATCAAGTTGACATTTTCGGATTAGGCAATGGCATATTCATCACCATCATTTTAGCCGCATAACGTCAACTGTTGGACATAGGCCTCAATGGCATATTACTAGATGTCAACTTGATTTGACCGGATAATGGTTTAAACCTAGTAACAAAGTTAGTCTGCGTTTTATAATAAGACGGACTAGGTTTATACTTCTTAGTCGTACACTCTTGACAGAGTGGTCGTGATTATGGATTGGGTTGTTCGTCCATGGCCGCTGCTCTTGCGATTTTTCGCCACATATCTCTGTCTGAGGTTTATACATCGTGTAACAAAATATCTTAACGTCCAAAATAGAGCAATTTATTCAGCGTCGCAACTGGTTCCCCCTGAACCAGCCAAGGTCTAGGCCGCGGAGACGTCACGGCCACCATACGTTAATTATGAGCACGTTATCTGTACGCCACTGACGTCATTCCGGCACCTTCGACACCGCGCCATCAAATTACGAGAAACTTGTGGTTTTTCACCACGGTTAAGTAAAAGGATTTCGCGGTTATAGTAAACCACGCTACTACCTCTCCTATAGATCCTACAAAATCTACACGAGTCTCTCGTGGTGGTGGACCTGCCCTTTATCGGGATTAAAAACCCATTACATGTACAAAACTTATATTATTTTATGATCATAACCTTCTGTTCTTGCAATTGGTTAAATATAAGAACGGTGTTTTACGGTTGTATAACAACTGATGTTGGTAAGTTAGCTAGGCGTACATCAACAATGTCTTCATTTTGAGTCACTAAACGAGGTCCGAATTGCGTTCTAGACGAGTTTCTATTTTACACAAACACACTATTATTTACTCCTTCACTCAGACTAAAAAAATATCTTGTTCTATATTTGAACGAAATAAAATTAGAAAAAGATGTCACAGTCAAGGCGAAATGGCGAAAGCGCAAACGCGCAATATAACAAAATATACTGACTGAAACTTTTTAATTGGGGAATTCAGTCCACTGAACAACTTTTCCCAAGGTCGTCCTTTTCTCAAAAAATATTTTTTTATGCTCGGAGAAAGTTCTTCAGGGTCAAGGCTGAAAAAGTTCTAAACTAATCAGCGTTGAAATAGTTTTGTATTTTTTTTTAGTTCCTGTATAATTTTATTCAACAAATGCCAAGTATAATTTAAGTAACCGCTACCGCTCGTGAATTATGCTGATAGTTTTGCCTCGCATAGGTATAACGATCACGTAAGATTTACCTCTATTATTGTCATCATAAAAGTTTTTACATTACCTCCCTGTCAGTTTTATTGAAACATCAGCCAATCTTGTGTTTGTGTTAAATACAATAAATACAAATTACTTAAAGGGCTACCTGAATTTTCTGGGGTCCAGTAGCGCCCTCATTTAAAATAAATCATTTGAAAGGAAACGGTGATATCATTTAAAATTTCGTCTTGATCAAACCCTAGATAACCTTTTTAACTATTTTATGAACTACTGTTTATAATTTAAAGTGTGAACGTGAAGCTTTTCTACGCACATTTGCGAAAAACGGCCACTTTTAGCTAATGTGCGTAGAAAATCTTCACGTTTGCACTTTAAATTATAAACAGTAGTTCATAAAATAGTTAAAAGGGTTATATAGGGTTTGATCAAGACGAAATTTTAAATGATATCACTGTTTCCTTTCAAATGATTTATTTCAAATGGGGGCGCCACTGGGCCCCCAAAAATTTGGGTATGGCCTTAAGCCCGTGCCGTCCAACAATCCGCAAGGCACCCCACACGCTATACATAATATTTCAACTCGCTAGGAAGCGAGAGGTTGGGAATGAACAGAGACTCGGAGAGGGAATGTCGGATGACGCGAGATGTAGATTTTATCTGTTTTGAATTGTAAAAAATAGGGATAAAAGGACATTTGCGAATTTGTCTATAAATATTTAGTGGCTTTAATTAAGCACAAGATTTGAATGTAAAATATCAATAGTTTAGTCATAATATTGAAAAAATATCGCAAGAAGGGGTTGCTTTGGTTTTTTTTTTTTTTTTTGTTTAGATTATTAGACCTTGTAGTAGCTGAATTTGGCTTTGACTTTCAAAGTCCTTTGTCTCAGATAGGTTTAAAACTCAAAAACTAGGCCTACCTTACTTTTACACATACAGATTTAAAGTGGATATTCTGATATCCGTTTCATTCTACAAACGGATATTAAAATATCCACTTTGTAACTGTAACGGCTTGATATTAAAACGAGAGTTTGCTTGTTCAGCTTGTTCTTTAATTATAGTGAACTTTAAAAGGAGCTTTTATATTTTAAAATGGTTTGCATTTTTTTACCATTTAAAAAATAAGAATGATTACATAATATTAAAATCGAATGAAAAATAACTAGAAAATGTTTTGTGACGTCTGTTTCACGTGTAATTTTTTCAGGTCAGATTCAAAGATCAGTCTTTTTAATCTGTCTCTATAATCAGACTAGGACTGTAATTTGTACACTTTAATAGGTACCTCTATAATATTTATGGGAAACTTGTGCATCGAGGATTTTCCTTGTTTTTGTTTTGTGAATGTCTACTGTATCTAGTTTTCCAAGGGATATCCCCTTAAAAATAGTAATCTAAATAGGCTAGATGTAATTCAGCCACACTGTATTCAGTCCTTTTCATTACTGAACTTTAACAAAATACACAAGTTAATAATAAATACAGATAGACGAACTTCATGATTTGAACTGACGACCTCCGTAGCTTAGTGTTCACCATGTTAGTCCACCATCCAGAGACGGGTTCGATCCCCGGTAAGGGGAAATTGGAAAATGGCCTTTTACAAATTGTCTTGAGTCTTGGACATATAGTAATGTTGAGTGAGTATCCAATAACACAAGTCTCGAACTTACTTTGGGGCTAGCTTAAACAGTGTAATTTGTCCCTAATGTAATATTTATTTATTATTATACCCTCTATGAAACCCGGATATCTCATCATAAGCTACCAAACAGTACAATTTTAACGCAGTAAATGACTTATACTCTTGTGTTTACGAAAACTTGTGTCCATACAGCATACAACAAAATAGGATTGCCTGCGTGACTGATTGTGTCGACTGAAATATCTTAGTCTAGACGATCAAGGGCGCCCCTATTTTTTCTCTACATATTATTATCCAGGCTGTAAACGATCAAAATAACAAGTTCATTAATCACTAAACCGCGTCACGACATTTTGGCTCTATACTAGAAGGTACTACACGCTCTGGGCCGCGACTAGTCGTCTAATGTGCGGAGACTCTAATCACTATATATTTCAGAATTTTTACTCCTTGTTTGTCAAAACGAAAATTACTCATCTAAATATCTAAAATAAATATTTTTTATCTAAGGAAGTAAAGCCCCATGTTACCCTAATAGTTACCTATTTATATTTTTTTGTGTGTTTTGCTGAGGAAATGTCACAACTTCAAAGCTACTTAGGGTTGCCTGCAAAAAATCAGTCCAGAATTCCGGTTGTCGAATTTCGAAAATTGAAATATTGCTGCGAGTGAATCTGGTGAAACCGGTGAAACATCAAAAGAAATTAATATTAATTAATCAAATCCTGGGCTGAAATTTGTTAGGCAACCCAATATATTTATTTATTGACATATTAAATTAAACATAAAATACGTTTCATCTATTAAACATTTCGGTGAAGGTCGCTCTATATCGGGATCTTAGACCAGCTGATACTTAATCAAATTAACTTGTTTGATTATGAAAATATTTTAAAGTAACAAGGTATTCTAAGTTGCCTTGGAGTTACTGTTAATTATTTGAATGTATATTTGTTTTGAATATGATATTTCCTGCTTGTCAAAGTAGTAACTTTGAAGGAAAATCATATGCGTAGTATGACGTGTTTCTACAAACTTATGTAGATACTTACACAAAAACTACATACTTATGATATGAAAATCCAAACCAGGAAAAATATTTCAATCAAAATTCTAAATCAAAGTTTAAAAAAATAGCTACTCAATTATAATTTAATTAATATTATTTATCAAAATCTTTATCCTTACTTCCTTACTAAAATTATAAATGCGAAAATGATATTGTATTTTTGTTTGTTTGTTTGTTACCATTTAACGCTTCAATCACTGAACCTACTTATATGAAATTTGATATGGATATAGTTTTATATACAGGGAAGGTCATAGGATAGTTTTTATCCTGAAATTCCCAGGGGGAGCGAAGCCCACGGCACAGAATTAATAATAATACGCCCACGGGCACAGTTCTAGTTATATTAATATTTTACAATCTTGCGTTGTAGCTGCGTTACATTAAACCAATTTTAGTAATTGGACTCAGTATGATACTGATAACACTGATACATAAAGATGTATTAAAAACACTCAAATTTATAAAAAAATGCCATTAAAATTATAAAATAAATGAATAAATCACATACAGTATAGTATACACAGGTATAGTAGTTTATTTTTCATAAATAAAGTCATGGACTGTTGTTTGTTTAGCGCAAACAGTACTTACAGCAAATATGTTGAAGTTGCGTCAAGATAAAAGTGCCTAATCATGCTAGAGCGTTCAGCTTAACGAGTTTAGGAAACCGGTCTCCAGGGGATTTTCCTTGTAGAAACCACTGTATTAAATTATTAAAGAGTTTTATTGCATTACGCACGTGAACAATTTCAAGCAACGCGTTTTGTGTCAGAAGTAATTGTGTTTTAGAACATAACACGTTATAATACTTACGTTAAAAAAAGCAACCTATGGGACGTACATGTAATGCCTGTTTACTTGACGTATACCAAAAATAATAGTACACTCTGCAAAATATCCTTACTACATCTGTTACATTATAATTATTTTAACATACAGGGTCTAACAAAAGATACTGATATAAATATAAGTTCAAATTCAGCACATGATACTGAACAACTTTCTCCAAGGAACGTATCGTTTTTTTTTTTCATATTTCACAAGAAGACAAAATTGTTCAGTATCATTACAATAGTATACGTACAAGTATCATGGACTGAATCAACACTTAACATTGTTTCAGCATATATTGTTAGACGTTATATTCTTGCTATGCCGTCACGTATCCCCGCCCCGGACGCTCTGACTACATATTTGTAATATATGGGTGGATAAGATAAGTAATCGATACGGAACTGAACTAGATATTTTTTGTTAGCTATAATAGAAAAAACCACACATTATAATCTAAAAATGCAAGTCGGCCGCTGGTTGGTTTAAAAGTTAGAGATTTGCTGCAAGGTGCAGATTTGTTCTCCTACAACAGTAAGGATATTTCCGCCGTTCAAGATTTTGATTATACCTTATAACTGAGGACCGCCTATAGGACGCCTATACTGTGGAGAAAATACATGCCCTAGGCGTCATTTTAATTGTTATTAAAGAAATATATGTAATTGATAATTGTGGTTACAAAGAAATTTACTTTCATATGACGCCTGACTGAAGAACATACCTCCTCTTGAGACATTTGTCTGTTGAATAAATAAATATTTTTTGTTGAATAAATAAATATTTCAAAGCATTTAATCTCAAGTCAAGGGAAGTCCCTTGACTTGTCTAACATTACTGATGCGAACAAGCTAAAAGTCGGCAACAGACAGCTCTATACATTTTTAAACATCATCGTCATTTCAGCCGCGTGACGTCCACTGCTGGACGTAAGCCTCTCCCAAGGATTTCCAAAAAGAACAATCTAGAGCGGCCTGTTTGCAGAGCCGTCCAACGACTTTGTTCAGGTCGTCGGACCTCCTTGTAGGTGTCCTGTTTTTATAAACCTCTTCCTCTACCATCTACCGTCACTATTTCCTCATCGTCTTTGTCCTTTCTTGCCGGTCACAACGTCATTTATAACTGAAAAGGGAAGGGTTTTCAATTTGTCGGAATCGTTATTTTATGTGTGTCACCTATTATTCGAAGACGCCTGGACCGATTTGTATTTTTTTTTTTTGTTTCAAATGGCATTCTTCTCCGGTTGTCCCATAGATATTTTATCAAAATCAATTGTGTAGTTTGAGGGTGATGTCGGTTTTTAGTTTTGTAAAATATTTTTGATAAAAATCTTTTATTTTTTAAAGTGCAACTCGAAGTTTTTGTATCTAGTATCATGAATGTCCCATAACTAGAGGTAAATGGTTCAATGTGTATCGTTATCTGCTCGAGCGGATAGTACTGGAACTGGAATCAGGGTAGCAGACGTGGCAGCCACCAGATACGGCGACCCGGCCTGCCCCCGGGCGATAGCTGCATGGATGCTTACATTTATCATCTCCCGATGTTGTACTTGTTTTTTAGAAGAACTACATACCGATGTGTGTACTTCCTGCCACCTTTTTAAGGTCGTTCGATAACCTAGTTGGTGGATGTCCTATGCTTCGCTTGCTTCCAATCGGTCGTTTTGGAAAACCTTGGGGGAGGTCTATATCTAGCATTGGACATCCTATGCTTCGCTTGCTTCCAATCGGTCGTTTTGGAAAACCTTGGGGGAGGTCTATATCTAGCATTGGACATCCTATGCTTCGCTTGCTTCCAATCGGTCGTTTTGGAAAACCTTGGGGGAGGTCTATATCTAGCATTGGACGTCCTATGCTTCGCTTGCTTCCAATCGGTCGTTTTGGAAAACCTTGGGGGAGGTCTATATCTAGCATTGGACGTCCTATGCTTCGCTTGCTTCCAATCGGTCGTTTTGGAAAACCTTGGGGCAGGTCTATATCTAGCATTGGACATCCTATGCTTCGCTTGCTTCCAATCGGTCGTTTTGGAAAACCTTGGGGAGGTCTATATCTAGCATTGGACGTCCTATGCTTCGCTTGCTTCCAATCGGTCGTTTTGGAAAACCTTTGGGCAGGTCTATATCTAGCATTGGAATTTCTGCGGCTGAAGTGATGATATTTGCTTGCTTGGAACTTTGCAATTTGTGTACCTACTTGTTGGTAACCTACACGATTTCTGATTCTATTTTCAGCCTATACAATCCCACTGCAGGGCAAAGGCCTCCCTGTCAGCACTCCCATCTTTCTCGATCGAAGGCCTTCGAGGCCAATCCCTGCAGTAGGATTCAAGCTCATCGCTCGTTCTGAGCTAACCGCGTTTCTGTTTGCTATTTAAAGAATTTAATTATTATGAATTTAGGTTAAAGAATAACCCATATTCTTTAACCTAAGTTCCACTGCCTAAGAATTTTGGATGCTAACTTGTGCAGAAATGTCTTATTTTACATGTGGAGAGTTATCTTACGTCAGATCAGATTTGATCGGACCTAAATGAAAATTCTCTGCGGGTAATTCTTGCCTAAAATGACAGACATAGACGTTCTATTGCGTTAGTATTAGTACTAGTAGGCGAAGATAGTGGCATCTCTGAAGAATATTAATTACCACCTTATGATTATACAATTAATTTCAAATATGGGCTACTGGACCTTTCTATCCATATCTTTGTCTTTTAAATTTAATGCGATTATCTATTTGTTTATAAAATGTTTCAATCATGTCAAATATATACATATTATTTGATAAACAAAACACCATCACGAGCGAAAGTCTTGCTTCGTATACTACTTGCATATCGTATACCGCGATTATGAGCTGCATATCCAGTTACTCGAGCGCGATTCACAACAACTCCGATAACAGCGACGATACGATAGAAACAAAGGGACAAAGCGGGTGCGAGTGACAATGACAACCAATTACTCACCCGTCAACTTTTGTTTACATATTGTTTTGCAGTTTATGGTAAAAGCTCGGTCAGCTGCCCCCGAATGAGTCGCCGGCGCAACGCATCCGTCGCTTCCGATAAGGGTGAGTCACAGAGTCGCTGCGACTAGCTGATCCCGCGTATGTCGCTCGGTGCGGGTCATTCATACCACCTAATCGCGCACTCAGCGGATTGCCGTCGAAGCGGATGTTGTCAAGCAATAAGCATTGTGGTCAACATTTTGCCGCAGTCGGAATCACAGCGCACACGAGGAAGGTCGCTTCACACGTTACGCTGCGCTTCTCTCGTCACTCGCGCCAGTCGTGATCCTCAACAAACACAAGTATCACCAACAATTAGTGATAAAAACGAAAACATTACCCGGAAACATGCTATCGGACCTCGTTACCGGCAAAATATTTACAGTGATTTCGAAGACGCGAGAGACGCTTTAATCGAGGGATAAGAAGTGTTGTGACATTTATTGTGGACAAAATCAAGTCACCTGTTGACTCATGTGTAGGGTTATCGACGGTACTATCAACAAATCGTGTCGCGTGGTTCAGTAGTCGATAAGCGGTGGTTGCATATTGTCGCGTGGTGGAGTGGAAAATGCCGGTGTACGGCTACGAAAAAATGTCGTCTCAGGAGATGTGTCTGATGGGGTATGCGGGGTCGCCGGAGTACATGATGACAAGCTCCACGCAGCCCCACGCATGGGACAAGCCAACGGAGGCCGCGTACCCTGCGTACGGCCACAGGCCGCACCAAGAACCAAGCCCAGACGTCAACATGACATACAGCGCAGAAGGTTTGTTGACAGTGTGTCTTCTCCGCTTGCCTTCTTGTCTTGGCTGGTCTACCTTCAGAAATTTTGCTTACATATTTGTGAATTATGTTCCGAAATTATAGGAAACAAGCGCGATATTATGTACGTGTGTCTTAAGTATAATGAAATCATCATTATTTTCGACGCCAAACTGATTGTATCGAACGCATCGACAACGTTGATAACTGTTTTAAGAATTTGTCATTTTATCGTTTTGGGTTCACATTTGTTAAATGTATTTATAAATATGAAAATAATTTCAATAACCGATGCTAAAAAGCAAAGCGCTCTTATTTAATTGAAACTTTAACACCGACACTTACTTGAATTTAATAGATGACTTGATTACTTTCGTTAAATATAACCAATTCCAATACCTAAATAAATCAAACTTTACCTGATAAGGTATTTTCAAATATGTCAATAAAAAGTAAACATGTACACATGAAAACCTCGATTGATAGTAATATCCAACACCCTTTAATTTACAAACCACTTTTATTTCTTCTCTATTTCAGCAAACACTTGAATAGAAAATACTTGCAAAGACCTTAAAAGTCTCATTATCTATTCGTATGTTAACATTATAAATTTTGACTAGTTATACCTCCAACTGTGTGTATACTTAGCACCTGTTTTTTACATCCGTATTATGCTAAAATTCATAAATTAACAAGTTTCTATGGCGTGTATTGAAATAAAAAGTTATCGGCAATAAAAGCAGCAAATTATAATGTTGACAAATCGTCAATAAAACCTGTGTAGTCATCATGGTTATGGAAACCTGACCACCTAATTATAAATTCCATACATTCGGAGTCAATTCACCACTTGTCAAAAAATATTATTATTTGTTTTTCAAAGTACCGTCAGTAAAAGTACCAGTAATATTTATATATGGTAATAGTTATATATGGGTTACGCTAAATCTTAACTTGCGCGGTTAGTATTGCGCAGTACATAGTAGATGTTTTTACTAAATGTCTGATAAAACCTGCAATAAAGATAGTTAGGAGGGTTCGGTTTGCGGGGACCAAAACATCACGCGCGTACGTTGCATACACTGCACATTAGGATATTATATAGTAAGCAAATACGCAGACCGTGTTATTTGTCTGCTGTCTGTACAAAAACACCTTAGGTGGTAAATTTACAACGAAAAAAACAGTAGGTGATAAATTTACAACCAAAACTAATTAAAAAATAAACAGTGGTGAATTTACACTTAATTTATATGTGGTGTGCTTACAATGGTGATGAGTTTACAACAACCCGTTTTAGCAGGGTTGTTTACTGCCGACTTTGCTGAATCGCGTATAGCGGCGAAATACACGGAGTCCCAAAGCAAGGTACAAGGCGTAGTTCTTGCATTCGCTACTGTAAATATTGATCGATTTTGAGTGAGCCTGTGTATTATATAACAATAAATATTAATATTTAATGTAAGTATAATTTTAAATAAATATAGTATATCGCAATTGGGTGCTGTCCAGGGTCAAAAAACAATTGTTTTGCACTTACTGATAAGGGAATAAATCACAAAATAATGTAACTGTCAGCGATCACATATATATTCAATGTGATTTTATATTTATTATTACAGAAAAACTGATGAAGCGCTATTTGACTAAGAAACTATGACGTCACGAAATGCTATTTCATACAAATCCCATTACAATGATTGTTTTGACGTTAAGATAAAAGTATCTGATTTGACTTGTTGAAAACTATAGCGTATAAAATATAATAAAATCTATTATTTTCAATAAAGCTTGATAGCCATCAATTTCTGTGAAAACCTTGCTAATCAGATGAAGGTACCACCACAGAATAGAGAGCTGTTTCGTGGTTACCACATATTGCAAAAATGTAGACTTTGTAATTTTTGTATTTTTTAGCATAATACGATGTCCTAATAACGCGAATGACGGAATGGTCACCATGCTAACCTTACTAGTATCTGACGAAATGGTACAGATTAATAAAATTGTTATTTGCAGAAATACGAGATTTTTATTTTATTTTATTGGAAAAGGCACACCAACAGTATTTATACAATAAATTGCGTTACAACATTCAGTAAAAGTTATTCTTATATATATACCAATTACAGGTGCACACAGCATTTACAACAAATTTGTATTTCTATTACTAATACAATCACTTATACTAATAATTAGTAGAAATATATAAAATTATGAAACTAAGATTACAACTCTAGGGACCCCAGCATCTGTGTTATATTTGTTTTAGTTAATGAGTCATGCAGTCTTATTATAAAACGAGGACTAACTTCGTTACCAGGTTTAAACCATTATCTGACCAAATCAAGTTGACATTTTCAGATGAGATAATGGCATATTACTATATTTCCACTTGATTTGGTCGGATAGTGGTTTAAACCTAGTAGTAAAGTTAGTCTGCGTTTTATAATAAGACTCATGGAGATCAGGGGTTGACCCCATATGACAGTTGTTATGTTATTACACCTTTTTTTACTCAAACTTTTAAAATAGATATGCACTTAATATAATTATGTAAAGCCGATTTTCCTGTTTTTAAATAAGAATACGTCAATAATAATTAACGTCATTATTTATTCATATACACTTGAATACTAACAAACTAATAATGTAAGCTTCAAAATATACAAGTAGAGTCAAGTAACTTGTAGCTTTGCTAGTTGATATACAATATACTTATTAATACAGGGTATTTGGTCCACCGAATGGCAAATTGAGATGACGGATTAAAGGGGTTCTGTGGATATATAGGATAACAGATACCACTTTAGTCCGCTGTTTCACACGGTAAACAAAACATCTTGTATATTAAGTATGCTTGTATTTGTTGTAATATTAGGTGAAAATTTATTTAAATAATTTTTATAACTAAAAACCGACTTTGACACCAAACTTCACAACCACCTGAGAAGTTTACCGTTTCAAACAAGATATTTTTCCAAATCGGTCCACGCTTGTTTGAGTAATCAGTGAACATACATAAAAAATCTGACTAATTGATCACCTCCTCCTTTTTTAAAAGTCTGCTACAAAAGCTAGTAAAGAGCATGCCCATTCTTATTGAGGGTTCCGTCTAAAACATATCTTGTTAATTACTACAGATTCATATTTTTCTACGTTTGATATTATCTTTACAATTTAGTTTTTGCAACTACTCTGTTTGCATGTTATAAAATGCAAATCGTAAATAATAAATTAGTCGGGACAAAAAGATTTACTCTCAATGTAAAGCAGATACGTATTTTTTTTTCATGGTATGATTTTGTCGCAGGGATATGATAAAAACAGTGATTTGGTCAAATCCCTAAGCGATTGATCAAATCACGGAGGATGTAAAAATAACAACACGATTTATCATTTCCCTAAACAAATATAGTGATTTGAACAATTGCAAAAACAGGTTTCGTAAAATGGCAAAAAAGAAACATTTTTATGCTATTTAAAGTTTTATTTGATATTGGTATACACAATTTTAATAATGAGTCCACTTAGTCACCATTATTAATATACATACATACCCATGCCAAATTACAGCTTTATGGTACTTATAGTCTCTAAGTATAACCGCGGACAGACACAAACAAACAGACAGTCAGACATGGCTAAACTATAAGGGTTTCTTGTTTACTACAGTACCCTAAAAATGAAGAAAAGCAAGCTCTTAAATTACAAGAAAAAATATAATTCATCATCATCATGTCTTTTTGTCTCCACTGCAGGAGCACGACCTTCTCTTAACTACCAGAGCCATACTTGGCCAGAGCAGCCAGAAGACTTTGGCCTACACTCTCCACGCTGGCCAGACGGGTTGGAGAGGTCTCATTAATGTTTATAAGCGTTATATATCTTGTATTTCCTAAGTCGCCTTCAACGACATCCACGGTAGAACTTGAAGTGGCCCTATCCTACTCTGCCGGAAACCACACGGCAAGTTTGTTTACGAGACTGTAATACAAGTTGTTCTGTTGTTCCAGACAGTGACATCCAGTTGGAGACGAGCAGTAGCGAGGCCAGTGCGGCCAGCTCTACGGTACTGTCACAGCACTGCGCAATATGCGGCGACAGAGCCACCGGCAAGCACTACGGCGCCTCCTCGTGCGACGGCTGCAAGGGCTTCTTCAGGAGAAGCGTCAGAAAGAACCATCTGTACACATGCAGGTAAGGGACTATGTTGACTGTTTTATCATCATCAGCTCTTTTTACTACCAAAGCCATACTTGGCCTACACTCTCCTCGCTGGCCAGACGGGTTGGAGAGGTCCCATCTCATGATATTTATAACCTGTTATCAGTGCAAAACACCAGACACAATAGTAAAACAACGCATGTCGACCGGATTTCTATCTGCTCACAGACGAGACGATATATAGCTTGTATTTCCTAAGTCGCCTTCTACGAGATTCACGGGAGAACTTGGAGATGGATGATCATCTCCATTTCTCTTAACGAAAACTATGACGTTATTTGCCTGTATTTTAAAAAATCCTATAGAAAATATTTGTTTTGAAGTTTAGTAAAAAGTATATTGCCGTATGGTTTCCGGCAGAGTAGAATAGGGCCACCCCAAGACCTCCCGTGGATGTCGTAGAAGGGAGTTAGGGAATACAAGCTAAACAAAGCTTATAAACATCAATGAGACCTCTCCAACCCGTCTGGCCAGCGCGGAGAGTGTAGGCCAAAACTCTGGCAGCTCTGGCCAAGTTTGGCTCGGGCAGTACAGAGAGGGTCGTGCTCCTGCAGTGGAGACAAAAAGACCTGATGATGATAATGATGAAAAAGTATATTATTGTCCCACTGCTGGTCAAAGGTCTCCCACTTAGCCCGATTTTTGCAACCTGCGACCATTTCTTCTCAGAATATCTGATATCATCAATCTAACATTTTTGAGGCCTATCCGGCTTCCTGCGACCATCTGCAGGAATCTACCCTGTGATTAATTTCAACGACAAATCCGATACTATATAAAATCTACTTTAAAAGAAACGAATTACATTTACGAAAATAAAATGTAGTCTATCATGTAGGTAACCACGCGGATCACGTAACATATTTAGGGCCACATCTGTTTATCAACTATCTTATGTATTTGTGTATTAAAAAATGTAATCGTATCAATTGTTTGTTTCAGGTTCAGCAGAAATTGCGTGGTAGACAAAGACAAAAGAAATCAATGTAGATACTGTAGGCTAAGGAAATGTTTCAAGGCTGGCATGAAGAAAGAAGGTATGTATTAAAGTCATGTAAAGTTTAACCAGAAATATGAAAACCTAGATACCTACATAACGAGTATCTACTATTTAAAGCTAGGGGCTTTTAAGAATAGCTGGGTGGCCTGTCGGGAGTGCTTAAAACTAGCGCTTTCGCAAGCTAAGCGACACCAGGCGTTTTTCGCACTTGGATGGGTGACCACAAGTGGCATACAAATTTCTCGAGCTCCTCCGTGCTTCGGAAAGCACGTTTAAGCCGTTCATCCCGGCTGTCATTATTGTAGACGTTAAACTATGTCAGATGCTTGTAGGCAGCCTGAAAAATCTGACACCGGTGTTGGCCACCTACACCCACGAAAACCAAAACCAACCAAAACTTTAAAAGTTAAGGTTTAAAATGACATAGACTCATTAATATTCAAATTTTATTTTCCTGATCATACTTTAAAATTTATGCGAATTTCAAAGCATGATACAATTGAAGTAAACTGTCTTCTTATTGTAAGTCATAAATGTCGCCTAAATACACCGCCATTCTTACGTCACGACCTCACGAAGCGTCCTTGACATTAGAATTTACAAACTATATTTTGTTCATAAATTTTAATATGTATTTATCTTCGTTATACTTCGTATACTCAGGTACCTTATTATCGTGTGTCTTAAAGATACGCTTTATCGGTGAGTTTACCAAAAATATCTTATCTCCACAGCAGACTAGCATACCTGTGGGAATCAATATGTGTGACAAACATTTTAAAGCAGATTTGTTTCAATTTCGACAAGTCTTTGGCAAATGCGTAAAAGCAGCCAAGTAAAGACACCGCCTTGCTAGTAGTAGATTCCGAGTCGGCATCGATAGAGGGTATTGCTATCGGTTGTTTTATAGTATTTAACTTAATAAATGTTAGTCAAAGAAATATAATTAAATAGGTATTTCCTTTGATTAAATTTATCTTTTCTTTCATTGTTTAATGTCTGTTGAAAGCGGGATTCAATTTCATTAATCGTTTAAATACCCGTTTAAAAACGTTACTTCACATCAAATCTTAAGATCTCAACGTTTAATCCAAATTAAGATATTGAAATATTATCAAAAGTATCTACGTGGTTTCAAGTGATCTAATTTAATGTGATGATAATTCTTAATTTGTATTTGTTACAGCTTAGGATTTTGTTGATTGATTATCTTGTCACAAATAAAAATAATATCTTGCACTAAAGCAGATCACTATCTGCTAAGTTGCTTACGATAAACGTAATAACTTTATATAATTTCTCGATAAGATATTAACTTGAAATCCGCGTTATAGTCACCTTGAGTAAGCTTGTGAACGTAAATAAAATGACAGTAAAATGTACACTTTTGGTCGAAAATAAATGAACACGGAAAATGGTACAGATTAAGCGGACTTGTAGGAACTCCTTGAGTCAAGCCGGAGAAGGATGACATAAACAATATGGGAAATCCTGGTTATTTTATTTTATTTTCTTGCAATTTAATCAATATATATTCTATAGTAGTACTAAGTAACATTTGCGCCCTTTCATTACATAAAGTACTTAAATGCCAAAAAAATAATCGCACCTTTTTTTTTACCAATCTATATAAAAGAACGTTAAATTATATGAAAATATATATATATATCAGTTGCTATTGGAAATACGGTTAAATGCATTTCGTTTAAGTCATGTTTGTTATGTTAATGTTACCCTAAACGTTATGGTTTATTTCGCGATTGGAAATTGGTAACCAGAAATGTCTACAAGTATGCTTTGCTGGCCTACCGCCTATTTGGATAAATTCCTTAGGTGTATTTCGTTCGCTTGGAACTTCTCTGCGCGGGAAGAGATTCAGCTGTATTATTCTTTTTGCTCCTAGAAAAGCAGAAAAGAAACACAAAAAGATAAATTCCAGTTTTGCTCGATTTTTTTTTTAAATTGTTCGAAATCTGTATCTCTCAGACATAGACACTTTCCACAGCCTTATCTCCGTAATGACCTTAAGTTAATGAGGTACCAGCTGTTTATCGCGGGCGCAGGACGCCTATTTGCTGTAAACACCCAATTAGCGTATCGTACACATTTTGTTATGCGTATTGCCTGCTCGAGAGCGATGGCCCTCGTTGCGTGCTAATCATGTCACTAATCTAGACATTATATGATAACTTGATTATATCGGGTTATTCCAAGGCAACTATCGATAGACTAAAATAATAAAAGAAACGGACACTGATTGAGCTACCCCAAAGTAAGTTTAAACTTGTGATATGTTGATGGGATACCAACTCAACGATGCTATATTTTATAACGAATACATAAATAGATGAACATTCAATAGACATGTGATACTTAGATAGTAATTGCTTAAACGCAAAATGTAGACAAATACAAATGTAAACAAATCTGGATCGGTATCTAGTCTATTGGCAATGGCAATTATTCTTGAGCTTGCAATAAAATGACAGTCGTTTAGTTAAGGTATTTTAAGTTAGGCATGTTAATGCCTTATGTTAGCCACTAACCTATACTATTGTAATAAATACCACACTAGAATCCTGCACACCAGTTTGGTGTTCCTTAAAAAGTATATTAATTTTTATTAGCTAATGTGTTAACTCGTATGGAAAATACACAAGGATAAGTCTTTACAGTTCAAACAAACAATGTTTCATATAAATCGTGTACGTATCCTGCAATTCACAATAATTTCAATGTTTCTGCGTCCATAGTGATAAGTAAATCATTGAAATACCGACATACGATGGACATATGGCATCTTTTCATGACTAAGCGGCGAGCGGTTAGACATTGTTTGATAGAACGAGGAAACCGCATTGTATGATGAACTGTTTTGTTACATTTCGTAATGAGTGCAAATTGTGTACAAATATTTATGAAATCTTAAGTCATTATGTAATGACATGACGGCTAACCCGAGCTGCTGACTAGTTTAGATCTTATCAATCAATCTTTATTGCTATAGACATACATACATACTATGACGTCTTTATCCCCAATGGGGCAGACAGAGCATTCTGGGTCTTGCTATAAACAGACAAAACCCACGGCCGCAAGAATCAAAGGCCACTTTTCAAGACAAGAAGGTGGAAAAAGGAATAAAATTAGTGATGGATTGCTAACCGCATCGCCTATTAACATAATTCGCATTTTCGCCCATTCCCCCGATCGGGCTTCTACGATCTACGCGGTAAGAAAAGATAGCTATCATCAATAGAATGTACCAGCTGCGCCCAACGGCTACTTTCAGAGAACGGAGAAGCTCAATATATTTTATGCTCCTTGTGATCACCAATCCAAGTGTGAACCACGCCCAGTATTACTTGACATGCGTAAGCGATAATAATGCATACCTCTGGATCGGCAATCAAGCCCCTCAAATTAAATAAAAATTCTCAATTAAAATAGTCAGTGCAGTAGGCGTTCATGACATTAAATCAATAGTATCATTGTAAATCACCTGCATTCTGACCCACGATCAGGGCAAAGGTAACGATCCATTGCATCACTCTGAGGCCTGTGCTGGTATGTTTTCATATTAATTATGTCATTATTCTTAAACCTCGTCTAATTCATATCAATATGAATATACTTAGGTGCCCATGTCAAGCTAAACGTGTGATTTGAAAGCTCTAGACTATTATCTCACCGTTAAGACAGAAGGAGCACACGACGTTATTATTAATATTCTAATTCTAAGAAATTCTGTTTCGTTTCTTAAAACTTATTTGTATCAACAACCGATAATTATTATTATTTATTTATATTGATTTATTTCTGTTTTTACTAAAGGCTGACTGGTAGAGAATGCGTTAGCATTAGGTCCACCTTTTGTACCATTATAAATAAATAAATAAATAATTTACCTATCAATCGCTGGTTGACCACTTCCCTTTGACTCATTGATGTAAAAACCTTTTTTAATCTTAACAATAATACTGGCTTTTAAAAAGAGCTTCAAATCTTTTTAAATGGCCTGTATCTTTAAATGACAAAAAAAAAACTCAAAGAAAATAACGTTATATTTTTAAAATGCTCTTTTATTTTCTTTATGAACTAAGAGTTCTCATGTCTACAGCCGTCCAGAATGAAAGAGACAGAATCAACTGCAGGCGGCCTTCGTACGAGGAGCCGACGCAAGCGAACGGACTCTCGGTGGTGTCTCTACTGAACGCCGAGCTACTCAGCAGGAAGGTCATAGACGAGGTTTGTTGTTTTATTTTCCTTCATTAAGCGTTTTAAAAGCAACAATGGCATATGCCGTTCGTGACGAAAGCCCGAAAGCGTGTTGTAGCTACATGTTTACTCTGCAAAATGAAACCTGAAACAAAAATATTCTTGCAGTAAAATATTAGACCTTAACTGAAAAATCAAACAGTCTGGTTTATTTGGATAATAATGTTTCAAAAATAAAAACCAAGTTCAACACCAAACTATACTACCGATTTTAATAAAGTTTTATAAAACCACCTGATAAGTATTCCCTTTCAAACAAAAATTGAATCTTCCAAAAGATAAAAGATGCCGACGAATTAATAATGTTCTCCTTTTTTGAAGTCGGTTAAAAAAAGTTAAAAAATAAAATATCAAACAAAAGCATCATCACTTTTAAGCTTGGACAACCTCGAACAAAGTGTTCCAATTCATTTATGCCAATTATTGCTATTGAATTAACTTATATAAAGGTACATTTAAAACTTTAAAAAAATATTGACTTAGGAACAGGCAGTGGTTAGTCATACTTTATTAAATGCCTATCTAAACTATGTATTACCAAGTTCTAAGAAACGTAATGCCTATTCAATGACTTAGAATGCAAATTAGTCAACAGCCAGTATTTATTTAAATATTTTAACTCCGCGACCAGTGTATTATTAATCTCCAGGATGAAATTAGCTAAAGCAGTGACATAAAATTATCACTATAATGTAAGTTTATACTTTATTGTATCTCAATTAATTTTCATGTAAGTACATGTTATATTTATTTTTTCTTATCTCGGTTTCCTTTCAAGCTAGTCCTGAATAAAGTAAGGAATGGATATTAACTTAGGAGTGCTTCTAAATAGGTTAGGCTAATTTCGTCGCGCTGGCCGCCATCCATTTTAGCTCAGCGGTTTATGATGCGGACCGATAGAAAGAGTGTTACGGGTTCGAATCCCACTCGGTGACTTACTTTTTTTTTATGTGTTCAAATTTGTGTATATTTTTTTATTTTGTATTCCTTTTAGACAAGTTTAAAAAAATATAGTTATTGTTTGAGATGTAACCGAGCAAAGCTCGGTCGCCCATGTACAAAAATATTTATAAGTGTTCAGTCTGCCCCTTTAAATACGTAATACTATGTGTTGTATGTAATTAATATTTTGATTCTCGTCTCTCGACCTCTCCTCGTCACAAAGGTTAGCTGGAATAGGCTTGTGTCAACTAACAATGAAACCAATGGATGAATGTTTCTAGGCGTAAATTGTAATATTTAAACAAGGAAAACCGAAATAATTCCTCATAAAAAAATAAGATTATTGTTATTTTTGCAAATTAAAATAAAAAAAATACCACCCTGACCGCCTCCGCCGTGAACGCCAATCAGAACGTATTACGTCACATGGTGCTATGCGCCATTGTTGTTGTTGACGTTTGGTTATGATTTTCATACAACAGCACAAGTCACTTCGTTTTTTATCTATTATTGTCATTTTTCGACAAGTTGAGAGTGTTATTTCCACCCATATCGGATAATACTAGCATAAACTGCCATGGAACCTGCATTTATCAAAGCGAACAGCAATAATTTACCGAAAATTGACGCTGTTATGATAGGGCGATTTTTACTACTTGTACTTGGTGTAAAACTTTCTTGTAGTTCAATGGAAGTACTAGGTGTACAACTTTCTTAAAGACACTCTGCTATTGTAGACATTCTCTGTTTTTTTATCATGTATGGCCGCTCTGCACTGGTACAGGTTCGTTTTCTTCTGTCTTCTTGACATCCAAATTTACTTGGTAAACAACCCGGTTTCATTCGCACAAAAGATATCTTTCCCATTATATGGTACTCGGTATAATTCAGCATATCGTTTGGCAACTGGAAAAATATAAAGACTGTTTTAACACAATACAACCCTAGTGGAAATATTTTTCTGTAAAACTCTGTATGACTCCAAAAAACCCTGAAATTTTCTGGATTTCTCAAATTTTTGGAACATAAAAATTTCAGAGACTTACAGACTTTTTCAGACGATGTCAGAATATATCAATGGTTTCCGGAGAAATGCGGAAAATTTTCAGCGAATTCCAGAAATTTTTCAGAGAAAAATTCATTTTCACCAGGGAAAATATGAGACATTCTAACCTCAAAACAAATGTTGCATTGTTATTTTAAAACAAAAAAAACTTTGGTTTTTCTTAAGATTCACGAGTTGAATATGTTGAATATGTAGTCACTTCTTTTTTCAATAATACTTACATCGAAATGATCTTCACAAAAATACATTCTCGATGTTGTTGATAAACAAAGAGCATCATTCCTCCTTGCCAGTTTTAACCACTTTCTTCGCATTTTTTTCTCGACCGGAACACGTATGAATAATTTAGTCGGAGTTTTTAGACTTGTATTTATACACTGGGGCACTATACAGTTTTTAAAATACGAAGTTTCCATTTTTATTTAAACACAACAAACTTTCGCCGTAAGTGAACACGATTGTTTGCAACTATGTGACGTCATTCACGACGCCATGACACTTTGTTGTGTTTTTACGTCAGATTTAAAATATTTTTTTCTAACTTAAAATATGTGTTTTAAATATAATTTTTATCATGAAATATTATTTTTTTGGGGTAATACAGGTACTAAACTAACGAAATAAGTCATTTTTGAAATTTACGACACAGGCCTATTGCTGTCCAAAATAAGAATCATTTATTTGACAGATTTTGGTAATGTCACAGTGCAGTGATTCCGCCGTCGTATCATTTTCCCGCGCGTTTTGTCTCAGCGTTTTTTTTTTGTTTATGGTGCAATAAAAAGTATAATTGCGTCCACAGACAATCAACGTAAGCGACGCAGAGATCAACAACCGGAAGCTGGCGAAGATCAACGACGTGTGTGACTCCATCAAACAGCAGTTGCTGATCTTGGTCGAGTGGGCGAAGTACATCCCCGCTTTCACGGAGCTCCATCTAGATGACCAGGTAAGAATACCACAACAGATATGACTAATAGAAAAATATGTATATATATATATATATATATATATGACGTCACGGCTGGGTGCGATATTTTTAGTTAGCGATGACGTCGCACGTCCCTACTCCGGAACTTTGACGCTCCGTATCTTTTTGAATTTTTACTTTTTTGGTAAAGATAAAGATAATTTATTTGCCAAACATGTGTTACAACATATTAGTACATTTAATTTTGTCCAATCATGTTTACCATCACCGGTGTGCAAATGTGGTCAGAAAGGCTATCATCTATACCTATGCTACCTATATAACTATACTATAATAATATACTTAATCTATGGACCTTATATATAAACCAAAATCAATTAACAATTTATCAGATAAGAAATCCTTAATACTATAATAACATTTGTCTATCAAAAATGACTTAAATTTTATTCTTAAACAAAGTAACATTCAATTCTTTATATTGTTTTGGTATTTTATTATATATTATCGGTGCCATACCTAATACACTATCATGTAATAAAGCAGTTTTGGATGGATGTATGCACAATTTGTCTTCACGTCGGTTTCTTTCTACTCTATCAGATAACTTAGGAAACAGGTGAGGATTACTTTTTACAAATATAGCTGTTTCTATTATATATAATGACGGAAATGTTAGAATCTTATGTTTTTTAAATAGCGGTACACAACTATCTGTACTTTGTAGTCCGAACATTGCTCGAATACAGCGCTTTTGCATTTTAAATACTATATCTTTGGTAAACTGAAAAATACGGGTCCATTATTTTTGGATAATCATATTAATTCATACTTTTCGGACCCTATCGTCACCCCTATTGTCAAATGCCACAAATTCACGGCAGTCCGCCGGCCGCGCAGTTCTAGTCTAACTTCATCTTTATTCAAATTTAAAAGCGACGCTCTCTTCAGTGGAATTCCCTCTACCCTTGTATGTTTTAGCCAGCCTTTCCACATCTTGCTGCGACACCACTCCCACTTTCTCCTTTATTTGCTTCATAAAGCTGCCTGTTTCCCCCTCCCCTTTCATCCTTATATTTTGCTTTCTATTATCGCCCTTATAAATTCGTCGTGCCGTACCAAATGTCCTAACATAATATTTAGATAGATAGATAGCCTAATTTATATGCTCAGTATCATTAACCCCTACGCTGTCACTTACCTGAATTCACCCTTGAATTAGTTTCAGTATATTTTGTTAGACTTTATTTATTCAATATCTCGTACAATGAAGTAAAAACATTAAAATATATGCACTTGACGTAAATGCGAGCTAAATCGTACCTTTATATTGTTTTGTTCTTTAATGATATTTTTTATTAAACACCTCTGCGGTGACACATTCTCGACGTAACGGTTACGTATTAAGATACATTGTCGCTTAACAAATACGATGTGATATTAAAAATACATGTTATTTATTTATTTTATTATACTATCGAAAGTAAGTACAACAGACATTTCACGACATTTCTATAAACTACTGAGTTTCTTCTTTCTCTTTTTAATGTGTTTTCCAACAAATAAAATCATATACTTTTTTCTAAACGTCTAAACAAACATTCTCTATGGAAATTGTATGAAACAGCACGTCGTTCTACTCATCATTATCATCATTTCAGCCGCATAACGTCCACTGCTGGACATAGGCCTCTCTCAAAGATTTCCAAAATGACCGATCCAGAGCGGCTTGCATCCAGCGCCTTCCTTCTTCGTCTACTCGTGACATCATAATTTCTTGTACTTGTTTTTCTGCATTAATAAATCTAAAATCACGTTGAAACGGATGTATACGATCAATGACAAGTGACATTATTTCGTGACGTTTTATTCTTTAGTAAAAAATGAATTTATTTTTGACCTTGGATGCTACCTTTGTTGCACATCAAACGCGGTTGGCTTGTATAAACATTAATCAGGTTTCCAACACGCGCCCGCTATCATTGACCTGCGGGTTAGTATACGCCGATAGTGTGTAGCTGCAAGTTCTATCTCGATGCGATTAGCATTATACGACAAACGTTTGGTTTCCATGTTTAGTTTTTGTACAAGACATTGTATTTGCCATCTTGTGTACCTATAGATTAGTTGCTATGCTCTGGTCCAATGTAAATTATTTGCCTGGCAGTTTCAATGTTATATAGTACCTATTCTATTCATTGTAGCAGTAAACCATTAAAGTTACATTCATACGAACAAAAAAAACTAAAGTACTCCTATTGTAACTTATTAGGAGTGATAGCCGTATCTAAGGGTCAAATCCCCTGAAATAAAGATACGGTCCTTTTATCTAGTTAGATCTAGCATTGCATTAAAAAAATATGTATTTAAAAATTATTAATTATTAAAATATAGTGACTAATAGTGTCTATGTCATATTTTTTATGGACTAACAACGACTGATGGATTAGCCCCACATAGACACAGAATAAATATAAGCATTAAATACAGAACGCAATCTTCTAAGGTCCCGCGCAATATGCATCCCCGTCTCCCGTCCCCGCACCTCTAACCCGTTCTCGCCTTGAAGAGAAGGCTGGCAGGCGTCTGCAGCTCGCTCAACACCTTCCACAAGGCGAGAACGGGGGAGAGGTGTGGGGATGGGGGCATAATACGCAGGGCCCTAGGAGATTGCGTTCTGTATGTAATGCTTACATTAATACTGTGCCACAAATCGACCCTTTGCCATTACAATAAAACGAAATGGCAGTCGTATACCAACTCGATAAAAACGTTTAAAAACTAATTTTCTATTGAATTTGTGTGAAATTTTCCTTTTCCGAGTACATTTTATACTCTGTGGCGCAGGTGGCGCTGCTGCGCGCGCACGCGGGCGAGCACCTGCTGCTGGGCTGCGCGCGCCGCTCGCTGCACCTCAAGGACGTGCTGCTGCTGGGCAACAACTGCATCATCGCCAAACACAACATTGGTATGTAGGAAACGCTCTTCCTGTACAACCCTTTTAAATCAAACATAATCATTTCATTTATCAACACTTTTTAGGGTTGTACTGAACGCTCTTCCCGTACAGTGTACAACCCTTTTTAAATCAAACATAAACAACGACATTTATTTACTCGTCACTTTTTGGGGTTGGGTTAAATCTATCTGCACGGAACAGCACTTTCGCATGCTCCTATCCTTTTCTGTCGCTCAGAACTTATTATTAAGGCCATACCTGAATTTTCCGGGGTCCAGTGGCGCCCCCCATTTAAAATAAATCATTTGAAAGGAAACAGTGAGATCATTCAAAAATTTGTCTTGACCAAACCCTAGATAACCCTTTTAACTAAAAGTGGCCGTTTTTCGCAAATGTGCGTAGAAAAGCTTCACATTTTCACTTTAAATTATAAACAGTAGTTCATAAACTAGTTAAAAGGGTTATCTAGGTTTGGTCAAGACAACATTTTGAATAATATCACCTTTTCCTTTCAAATGATTTATTTTGTTCCATGCTGACAGGTGTAGCCCAAACCTTAGGAGGCCGTACCCAAAGAGCAAAAACGGAACCCCATTACTAAGACTCCACTGTCCGTCTGTCTGTCTGTCACCAGACTCATCTCATGAACCGTGATAACTAGACAGTTGAATTTTTCACAGATTGTGTATTTCCTTTGCCGCTATAACAACAAATACTAAATCTCTCATATGTACAACAAACGTGTCTTTTTTATATATAATGTTACGGAACTTTTCATCCTTTTTCCAGATGGACGTATGGACATAGACATCAGCATGATCGGCATCCGAGTGATGGACGAGATCGTGCGGCCGCTGCGGGAGATCGACATCGACGACACCGAGTTTGCGTGTCTCAAAGCGATCGTTTTCTTTGACCCCAGTGAGTGTTCTTCTCATCTTAATTCATTTCTTAATATTCAATAATGTATTTCGTTTCTTATGGTATATGCTACGTTAGGCCTCAGTTAACTCATTCACGGACACTAAGCCAGACACAATAGAAAAAACAATTGATGAATGCTATAGAAGTCCTACTGTCCGTTAACGTGTTAAATGAGACGAATCGCGCGATTTGGCTGTCAGATTGTTAAAATTTTGAACTTTGCTACCTAGTGAATAAAGTTCACATTGGAAATACCTGAACACCTGAATGAGCCACGGAGGCTGCGCGTCCCCCGCCGCATGATACAATTCTTACCGAGGGGAAGACCACGCTACGTGTTCAGTCTATCTCTGTCACAAACACTACGTGCGAAAGAGATAGCAAAATACGTTGCATGTCGCGCGTAGAGTTTGTGACAGACTGAACACGTCGCATGGTCACTCTTAACGCAGCGTACGCCCTTAATTTTAAAGTACCTGGGCGACCGAGCTTTGCTCAGTTACATCTCAAACAGTAACTACATTTTTTAAACTTGTCTAATAACAAAAATAAAAAAAAATATATAAATTTAAACATAAAAAAACAAAAATAAGTCACCGAGTGGGATTCGAACCCGTAACACTCTTTCTTCCGCATCATAAACCGCTGAGCCAAAATAGATGGCGGCCGGCGCGACGAAATTAGCGATCATATTCTGCGTGGAAAGAAAAACGCATGAAAACTAAAACACGCGTATTCCCAAACATAAGACTAGATCGATTGTTTACGCCCGAAAACCCCCATATACCAATTTTCAGCGAAATCGTTACAGCCGTTTTCGAGATCACAGAAATTTATAAATATATCTATACATATAATAAAACAGTAAAAAAAGTGTGTCTGTACATTAAAATTTATAAATATATCTATACATATAATAAAACAGTAAAAAAAGTGTGTCTGTACATTAAATATATTTCCAAAAAAAATATTGGGGGCGATGGAGACGTAGTAATAGAGTAAGAATTTAAAAA
This sequence comes from Acrobasis consociella, assembly GCA_963555685.1. Lineage (NCBI taxonomy): Eukaryota > Metazoa > Arthropoda > Insecta > Lepidoptera > Pyralidae > Acrobasis > Acrobasis consociella. The sequence continues at coordinate 6,429,201 of OY743122.1, read as the reverse complement.
AAAATGTCTGTCTGTTTGTCTGTATGTCTGTTTGTCTGTTTGTCTGTTTGTACACGCTAATCTCCGGAAATACTGGACGGATTCGAATGAAACTTTTTTTGTTATATAGCTATTAAGCCTGGGCAACATATAGGGTATAAATGATTTTGGAAAATGGAACGCCTGATGCAGAACCATAATGGTCCAGCTAAACTATAAGAGATATAAAAATGCCGCCTTAGTAAAAGTTGTTCAGCCTGATGAGCATTTTCCAGAGACATAAAGTCCACGCGAACGAAGTCGCGGGCTTCGGCTAGTGTATAAATAAATATACAAGAATTGCTCGTTTAAAGGTATAAGATATAGCGTTCCCTATCATCAATAGCTATGTGGACTGGGTTAAAAATAAATTATTCGGTACAATATTTAAATTTAAAAAGCTTTGTGACATTTACAATAACATTTTGTTAAACCTATGTCAATTTTATGAATATAGTAGAGTTAATTCTAATTTATAAGTGTACTATGATATTCATCATAATTTTCAAGTCATTCATAATATCAATAATTATACAAATAAATCCCAAGCTCGCCCCAAATTTATAATATTTTTGCTTAAATCTAATCCTATTTTATTATTATTTTTGATACATTAAAGAGATAACTAACTAATCGTGTAACAAATAACAAGCAGGTTATTCTGCTCACGCGGAAGGAAACTAAGCCACACGCAAAAAGTATACACACGTGTTGTAATAAAATTATATGACGCAATTTGTATTGAAGGACCAATTTATTATCGCTGATCCGCCAAATATCGCACGTGGCACACCTAAAACGTTATTGAGTTGATTAGGATGATTGGCACACTCTTCACTAAGCATAAGAAAGGACAGACGATTAATACCATTGTTGTTTCGTGTGTATAGGTGGCCAACTCTAGTGTCTGATTTTTCAAGCTGCCTAAAGGCATCTGACATAGCTAGATAATAATGACAGCCGGGACCAATGGCTCATACGTGCCTTCCAAAGCACGAAGGAGCTCGAGAAATTTATTTCATGCCACTTGTGACCCATCCACTGCGGGCCACGCCCGAGACCACGCTTTTACTTGCGTTTGCTAGTAATGCGCACTCCCGCCGGACCACCAAGCTTTTCTAATGAATACATTAAAGTTCTCAACAGATTCTCCTCAAATTTTGTCAATTCGATTCGATCAATGATTTTCGTTTTTTTAAATGCTTAATATGTGGTGGTTGAAAATTTAAAACATATTTTCCTCGCACGAAATTTTAAATTTAATATTACTTATACTAGCGAGGTTTACAACTGACAGGGCCGCTACACTAGACATTCTGTTTTTCAAATTTACGATGTAGTGTGTATATGATTACTTATACACACACTTCTTTCTCTTCTTACGAACCTATATATTTGATGAAGGTATTAGAATAAATGAGGAGTAGCAAAGTAACACTCGTTTCATTAAGTCGCCTCATCACTTGGCGACCCTGCCAAGATAACGCGGCCGCGCCGACTGGCAGGGTCGCCATTAACAAGGCGACTTAATGAAATGAATGTTACTTTGATACTCCTCATTTATTCAACATGTTCACCAAATATGTTCTTAGCCATACACACACTTATTATCTCTGCTACCACACTACAACGAAAACGATATATTCCAGACGCCAAAGGCCTGTCCCAGCCGCAGAAGATCAAGCAGCTCCGCTACCAGATCCAGATCAACCTGGAGGACTACATCAGCGACCGGCAGTACGACGGGCGCGGGCGGTTCGGCGAGCTGCTGCTGTGTCTGCCGCCGCTGCAGAGCATCACCTGGCAGATGATCGAGCAGATCCAGTTCGCCAAGCTGTTCGGCGTCGCGCACGTCGACAGCCTGCTGCAGGAGATGCTGCTGGGTGGTGAGTCTACGTACTACCTTCCTATCATTGCGTTTCAAGAGTCCCCTTACCCTAGACCAAACTACTTTTTTCCATACAAACTTAGTGTACGTTTTATTTTGAAACGACTGCCGTCTGACCTCCGCAATCCAAAGGATAAACAAGAAGCAATCATTGGGTAATTTGATGATCAAACTAGATGGCGTTCGGCACCCACAGTTTATACGTGCCTTCCGAAACACGAAATCATTTTTCTTTTCGGATAATCAGGTTATTCAAGCCTGCAATATCCTAACCAGACTGGAAACAACTTTTTCACAAAGTATGCTTCCCAGTGGGATTCAAAACCATGACCTCCGGATCACAAGGCGAACGCCTTGACCACTGGACCGCGGAGGCAGTCGATCTTGCTCTATATTATTAATCCTACTAATATAATAAACGCGAAAGTTTGTACGTATGGATGGATGGATGTTTTTACTCTTTTACGTAAAAACTACTTGATGGATTTTAATGAAACTTTACAATAATATGGCTTATACATCAGAATAACACTTAGTCTACAATTTATAAAGATACTGCACAGTCGAATTCGCGGGCACCAGCTGGTTTATAAGGATTAAGGGCTTCACACATGGCAGCTATAATGTAAAGATGTACATTATAGCACGAACATCTTTCCATAGAAATCGTCAGGATGTAAAAATAAATGTTATAACTGTAGTGTGTGGTCTCCTGACGATTTCTATGGAGAGATGTATCGTGCTATAATGTACATCTTTACACTATAGCTGCCGTGTGTTAACGTTTATTTAATGTGTGTGCAGGCGCATCAGCCGACGCGGCCATGGAGGAGGGCGCGGCGCCCGCGTCGGCGCAGTCGTCGCCGCTGTCGGCCGCGTCCCCGCCGCTGGTGCCGCAGCTGCCGCTGCCCGAGCCCTTCCTCGAGCCCATGCCCTTCAAGCAGGAGCCCAACATGTGAGCCATGCATGCATGCAAGCTTACCCTCACATTCGTTAAAAATAACAAACGTTTGCTAAAACTTTTTTTGTTAAAATATGTTTTGTCTGGTTCTTAAAATGAAAATTTTCGGAAAATGGCCTTTTTCAAATTGTCCTGGGTCTTGGGTGTTTATCCATATGTGTATTTGTTATATGTCCCATAATTCAAGTCTCGAACTTACTTTGAGCTAGCTCAATCAGTTAAAGGACAATGCCGATTCGACTATGGGAAGTGGCGTCTTTTTTTTTTCGCGCGGCCACTGACCAAACTTATTTTTTCTAATAGGCAATAGCATAATAACCAAAACTTATTATGACATATATACCTCTAAACGCAGTCCGAATGGAGTTATTAAGGTTAGAAAATGTTAAATATTCATATGATTTTAAGGCAGTTTTCGTCGTATGGGCGGTAAGTTAAATGAAAATATGTAACGAAATAATTATCTTTCGACACTTTAATTACCACTTTACCCCTTTGATACCTTCCCCGTCACCTCCCTCTGACACACACACACACACACACATTGTTTGGCGAGTTAGCAGGTATTGGTGTCATCCATCGGTCTTTGTGAGAACAAAGCAGAACAAGTACACATCTAAAGTCCTTGCGTCAACCCCTTCCCCCGCCTCCTCTCCACCAACCCTTTTTTCTTTTTGTTGACAGCCTAATTGTGTAAACCACGTGTTTTAACACTAAATGAACTTGATCTGTCTACTTATAGTCCAACATATAAAAGATATGTTTGGGTGTCTATATGTGATCAAAAATATAACATATAAAGTAGACATTATTATTGTTAAAGCTTCTATAGTTTTTCTACTTTTTAAACAAATAATGTACTAAACAAAATAATTGTTGGTTGTGAATTATAACACTAAGCAGTGTTTACTGCAATGATTGTAAAAGTGAATTGAATGTGAAGTGAAGGGAATTATTAAATAAAATCATTTAAATCATCATCATCATCATCATCATTTCAGCCGCGTAACGTCCACTGCTGGTCATAGGCATCTCCCAAAGATTTCAAAAATAACCGATCTAAAGCGGCTTGCATCCAGCGCCGTCCAGCTGCCTTGATCAGGCCGTCAGACCACCTTGTGAGTGGGTGTCCTATGCTTCGCTTGCCTGTAAGTGGTCGCCATTCGAGAACCTTTTTGCCCCATCGGCCATCTCCTCTTCGCCTCTTACTTGAAACTAGTACTTCCTGCCTGAATCAATTGACCCAGGTAGGTATACTAGTCGAGGGTGGAGCTCCCAACATGAACAGGTAGGGGCGCAACATAGACAGTCGACATTTTTTTTTGTCCATGTTCGTTTATCTGTTGGGAAACTCGGTTTAGGTCTGCGAGCATAGTACTTAATTCTTCCATCGATTCTGCCATGACAACGATATCGGCAAATCGAAGATGAGTGATATACTTGCCATTGATGTTGATGCCAAATCCATTCCAGAAGCTTGAAGGCATCTTCCAGTGAAACGGTAAACAGTTTCGGCAATATAACGTCTCCCTGTCTTACACCTATATGCAGTGGAATTGCCCTCGTGCACTGACTCGGACTGACATAGTGGCGTTATCGTATAAGCACTACAACACTTCGATATATCGGTAGTCAATAGGGTATCGCTGGAAAGACTGAAAAACGGCCCATGTTTCGATCGAATCAAAGGCTTTTTCATAGTCCACGAACCCCAAGCATAACGGCTAGTTATACTCCCTCGTCTTCTATAATACCTGCCGCAGCGTATGAATATGGCCCATGGTACTAAAACCTTTACGGAAACCGGCTGGTTAGGGAGGCTGGAACGCATCAAACCTGTTTGCGAGACGATTCGTGATGACCCTCAAAAACAACTTATATACATGAATCAGAAGCATGATAGGCCTATAGTTCTTCAATACGGTGTTATCTTCCTTTTTGAAGAACAGGACCGCCACGCCTCTGCTCCACGCTTCCGGCTTTAGGAAACTGAGGTATACAGCTGTCCATAAAACCTCTCGATCTCCACCAGAACTCCTTCCTTTGTCACCACGCCGCCATCCTCCATCTTCAGCTTCATCAATCAGCTTTGCCCGACCCACATAGCTCTTGCAAATACTTTGGAGCCTTTGTTCTGCTCTATCGTCTCCTTAATACATTTAGTATTGAAGGAGTTGATGTCGTGTTGCAAGGACTTGTATACGTCCGTAGCTGCCGATATGATTCAGCTTCTTCGAAGGTCTGCAACGGCCTTGGTCGTTGCACTGTCATTAAGTTGAGGGTCTCAGCAGATATTTTATGAGGTCTTTGTTTGGGGCGGGACCTAAACACCTTCAATCCTACCCCTTGGACAGCTTGTATAAGCCCTTGGTTTATCTCGATCATAGTAACGCAATCCTGAAGGCCTTCGAAGCGATTTGATAGTTCAAGCTAGAAGCCCTCGGAGTTTTCGATTTGGGTCTGCGTCGGTTGGAGGGTCGACTTCATCAGCCGCGATCTTTCGACCTTGAGATCAATATTCATGATTCGGTGATCGCTCCCGGTTCTGATCCGATTGATCACTGAGACATCGTTGAATATTCGTCTCTTAGTCGTTAAGATGAAGTCGGAAATCATTTAAATATATTAGTATTTTAATTGATACCTATTTAATTCGTTTAATATACTTATTGAAACGAACCGCAATAATAGCAAAAAGAAACGAAACAATATCTACATACGAGTGATATGTAGCCGTTCCTTACGTTTACTTGCTCAGTGAAGCACGCGGTTGATGCAGAGGAAGCAGGGGAAAGAGCTGGCGCAATGACATTAGATGTGTACGTGCTCTGCTTTGTTCGCACAAAGACCGATGACTCACCAATACCTGCGAACTCACGAAACTATGTGTGCAGTTGTCAGGGGGAGTCGGCGGGGAAGGCCTTAAAGGGGTATAGTGGTAAATAAAATGTCCAATGATATTTATTTTTTTGCATATTTACATTTAACTTCCGCCCATAAGACAAAAATTGCCTTAAAAACATAAAAATATTTTAACATTTCTAACCTAAATAACTCGGTTCGGACTGAGTTTAGAGGTATGTATGTCATAATAGCTTTTGTGTATAATGGTATTACCTACTAGAAAAACAAGGTTTGGTCAGTGGCCGCGCGAAAAAAAAAAGACGCCAAAAACCGGCATTGGCCTTTGTCCCTATATATTTATGTATTTATTTATTATTCTATTGTCAAATATTGAAGTGAGGGTAAGGAACATAAAATATTTTAACTAATATACGTTTAGCAAGCGGTGTTATTTTTTATGAATATAAGGGTTAGTTACGTACCGACACATTTCTGACAGTTTACTCGGCAAACTTTTTTCTATTTTCTTCGCGATTTTGAATGACATGGTCACAGTGCCAGCTACAATTCATTCATTTTTACTAACACGTCTTTATTTCTAATGGGGCAGACAGAGCATTTTGTATCTTGCGGCTCTGAACAAACAAAATCCAGGGCCGCAAGACTCAAAACCACTTTTAGAGTGATGCTACAAACCGTAACTATTTGCACTAACAAGACCAATTTCACTTAATACAACCTGTCAGGACTGTACGTACATATTATAAAGCACAAGTAACGACAAATCGTTATAAACATGATGTAGCAAGGTTATGTTATGACGGTTTGTCAATAAATGTTTGGATTGGGTATCGATTTAATTTTATATCCATCGACGAATTTTAATTATTTTAGGCAACTAAAATTACATATGTGTAAATATTCGTTATTTAATTATTACTTCTTTAAAATTCATCATTCATTTCTGGTCATACCGCATCTACGTGCGAAATTAGAATAAGATTGCATCGGTTAGTTTGTAAATCATTCGAATTTGCCTTGTAAACAAATTTTGAGAACTGCGCGGCTTTTTAGTCCCAAGGCATTACCAATGTTACCGTGCAGGTGCAACTAGTGTTAGCACGTCACTCGTCGTACACAAAAAAGATTATGACATGCGACCTATGAGTGAATATGTAAATCCAGTAAAACAGGTCTATGTGATGTGTAAAACAAATTTACACGCTAGACGCGTCTTGTAATGTTCTTTTATTCAAGCTGTTCTTCTCGGCAAAACATAATTTATTAAACAAAAAAGTGTTTATAAGCTTTTACGTAGAGTATTTTTATAGATAGCTTATAAAAATGTCAATTATTATGTATCACATTTTTATAGATCTCATTGTAGGTATCAGTTCAAGAAACTGTATGTATATTGTAGAAACAAAGTGTCACGGCAATATCAAATCTATTTTGTAGATCAAATAAAGATACAAGAAATATTTACTCAATATATATAAAGTATATATATATAAGGAATATTTGTGTTAAGTAATACTGAGCTAAATACTTGAAAAACGGTATCAACTCACGGCAATATCAAATCTATTTTGTAGATCAAATAAAGATACAAGAAATATTTACTCAATATATATAAAGTATATATATATAAGGAATATTTGTGTTAAGTAATACTGAGCTAAATACTTGAAAAACGGTATCTGCTTGTTTTATAAATTAACTGTGTATTGACTAACTCTACTTTTCTAGCCAAATACTCAAAAATGTGTCATTTACAGATAAAATTGAGTGATAATAAATTACATTTACCTACACATTTGTTTATTTGGCTAAACATATTAACCGGTTTATGGGCTTCTGGAATAAATATACAGTAATGTAACAAGTGCGTTATTTTTGACCAGGAGTCCCGCGCATGCTTCGCCAGTAAGGAGTGCTGACATTACATTGTTATAGTGGAAATGAACCTAAAATGAATAGTAGGATTTGTCACATGTAAAGTAGGTGGGGTTTAGATCAAGCAGAGCGGTTAGGACTGGTAGGCGTTTTATTATTGGCTTGCAGGAATTGTAAATGTCTAAAGCTGGGCACTGACGATCAGTTTTTCCCATCAGTTGAACCGACGTCCATCCAAAATTTGATCGTTAATGTCGAATCATCACGCCAGAGTTTGAACTGACGGCCCGCCCGGAAATTTTCCGTGGCTACCCTAAATCCGTCGGCGTCGCGCCAAACTGACCGTGAGTGTGCGATCGTCATTCCAATGGCGTCAGTCCGCTCGCAGCGCCCGGCGCCCGCGATGACTGAGCAATCGAAAACTGAAGAGTCGGAGTGACGCCAGTGAATGGGGAAATCTAGTTAGCCTAAATTCATTTGGAGTGACGCCACAGTTTTACGTCTAAACTGACGCGAAAAACTGATCGTTAATGCCCAGCTTTAAACAAGAAATTCTACAGCCTACACAAGTCGGCTGCCTGGGTTAACTAGCCGCTTCGAGTCTGCTTGATGTGAATCCCACTTAAAGGACTTCTTAGATAGATTTTTCTATGTATTTTATTTGTATTTATGTTTGAGCATTGTATCAACTCAAATATCCTATAAAAGATAGACTATTTTGACGACTAGTGTCTGATGTAATGTTTGTGTTTGCCAAATGTATGGCAACCTTGAATGACGTGGTTGCATGTGTTTTGATATTTTTTGTAGAATCACAGCGGTGCCTGTATTTCGTAAGGTAATATTTACATTAAATATATAGGTGTAGGTGTATTTCTGCCAATTTCCGAGTTATTTATACAATGTTAGATGTAGGTTGGAATCGTTTGTAAGTGCAATCACTTTCCTCGGCTGTGTAAATGTAAAACATGTTTCAATCACATATCGATTAAAGCATCGTGAGAAATGTATTTCAATTCATTGATAGCTAAATTGTCTGAATATAGAGGTAGATATTTTTATAGATGTTCTATGTATACAATCAAGGTATTTTATAGTTTTCTTGACACGTGGTGTGGTATTTGAAATGATAGTCTAATAAATGTAAGACTAGTTAGTTACCAAAAGAAAGACAGGGGTCGGTTATCCTAATAATAAAATCGTATAAGTGTTTGTATCGATTGATATTGAAGTGCTGTGTCAGGTAGGAGTAAAAATGTTATTACATATTAGAATGTGTTAATTGGCACAGCAACGTTGGTGCATAAATTATGCATTTGTAGAATATTTTTTTTAGTTATTTAAAATCTTTGTAAAGTATATGAAATGCTCAACCCTTGCTGCTTGTTTTTATTTCCATTTACCATTTTTCGGTGAAAGTTTTTACGTTGGGAATGACGCGACTCCGTCTAAGCCTTAGCGGATGTCGCGTTTTATAAAATAGGTGCCTTATTCCCTACTATGTGTAGGTTGGTGTATTGTTGAATGTACATACTATGTTATGAATTTTTGGTAGAATAATATATTTTAATAAATAATCTGTTACACAAATTATTGTATTTTATTTAAAAACGATTCCTGGGCGCGTCCAAGCGCCAATTATTAGATACATAAAAATAGTTTTCACAAAGGATAGAATAGAATCTCCTAGTAAATTCTTTTGGGTATACGACAGATGCACATTTTGTATTAAATAAATCCACCCACACATACACTTAATACAATGCAGTCCTACTCTGCAGTGGAAGGTTTCTCGTTGACGTCCATGTAGCCCTTCCTGCCGCCGCCGCGGTTGGCGCAGTACAGGTACACCACCGAGAGCGCGGACACCGCCGACATCGCCAGCAACGGGACGAGAACAGAAAACATTTAGTGGTAAATTTACAAAAAAAAAACGGTTTCTATTCGCACATCGCAGCAGTTGCAATAAAAATAATTTCGGGTAATCCTCCTCTACAGTCGTAATAAAATATGAAAGATGTCAAGGTTAAGTAAAAAGATCAAATTGACAACATCAAACCAGAAATATTTTTTTAATATGAATAGCCTTGTCAAAAGCAGAGATATCTGTAAGAAAAATATTTTTGGTTGAAATAGAATCATTGATTTTACCCAACTTCCGCCGCAAATGTACTCCAAATACTCCCAATTTTTAATAAAAAATAAATTCTTTGCGCTTATTTGTTACAATTTCAATTAACAACTAAATTAAAATCTAAATTATACTTGCGCTTATTAGAAATCTGAAATATTCTAACTGATGGATTTTGAACTTTTCATCGATAATAGAAACATGATTTAAAACAAAACTTTCATGAATAAAAATATGATTTAATACATAAAAACAAGTATGCATTACAAAATTAAAATATAACTATCATAAAATATACATATTTGCCTCTTCGCAATTTTTTTTACATAGTTGTTTTACAACAGGACTAGCAAATCTGACGCAGTGTTACAGCCGTTGGATAAAAAGTAAATCAGTCGTGTGGTCGGATCTCCTCTTACGCCGAATATTTTCGTCATATAGTTTTAATTTAGAAAGCCATTCTAATATATCTAAAGTTTGGGTGCTTTACGATCGTCAAAATGTGTTTCTATATCAGTCTTTACTCAATAGCTCACATATTGCAATGAAATGAACATTTATTGTACTTCTCGAGTCGAAAGACTAATTAATTATAATAAACTAGACCAGTGTTGGGATGCGGTGACTCCCGGGTCATATTTCTCAAAGCTTTTCGCGTTTTTAAGAAAAAAGGTAACTAAAGCCTTATCCACCTCCTTTACAACATAAAACAAGCAAATTCATGTTTAAACGCCTTAGAAATTTAACACTATTTTTACACTTACCTAAATATAACGTGTAACAAATACACTAAAACTATTTGTTAATTCAGTCCATGATACTGAACTTTTCCGAAGGAAATATTATTTATTTAATATAAAATAAAAATGTTTTTTTCTTTCTAAAGAAACTCGGATCTGCTGATCAGTCAACTTGCATGGGAGGCCAATTTTTACATTTTATTTGATATACGTTCCTTAGGAAAGTTGTTCAAGACAGTTCAGTGATTTTGTTAGACCCTGTTCAACTTATATCAAATGTCAAACAGATTATTATATTAGCACCTTGACACGTTGTAATGCCAATATAATTTTACACTTAAAGATAATAATAATCGTCTGGTGTCATATCCTAGATTGATTAACTACTAAGACTTAACAACTGCCCCTTATGGCTATGTAAATAAGGTTGTTTTGCGTTAGCTGGCCCTCGCCTTGCACCGCGTGGTGTTCGCGCCGACGTAGCAGAACTCCGTCTCGATGTTGTTTTGCTGCAGGTAGTGCATCCACTGGATCTGCTTCAGCGAAGGCTTGTCCGTGTCTGTCTTCACCTCCACAAATCTTATCTACAAAAAACATTGTAAACAATTGCTAATGTGGATCAATACAATTAGCTTGTCAACTAAGAAATATAAAAGTGTTAAAAAAACCTTTAATCGAAAATATAGACAATTTTAAGAAAGTGATTTAAATAAAAAAATTCTACGTGTTATCAGGATTTTTTAATATAATTTTAAACAAAACACCGGAAGTGACGACACACTGCAATCGAAGTTTAAATTTAGCGCCAAAAGAACAATGACATCTGTCAGCTGTCAATGTCTACTGTTCAAATTACCGTCATTATGTTGGTTGTTGTCAAGTTGTTGTGTTGGTAGATGACAGTGACAATGACACATAATACAGTGGTACCATTTTTAAAACGTGGAGTCACTAAACGAACGGTTTTTGTATGGAAAAACCAGTCATTTAGGTGACATCGCGTTTCAAAAATGGCACTTCAGTACAGTACTGAAAGTGGAAATTGCCAACTTTACTCAAAAAATCTTCATCGTGACATCACTTCCTCAAATAAGGTTGACCTTGCTTGAAAATAAAGGTCAATGGGTTTTTTGCAAATATCTAAATAAGTAAGACCTTATTTTAAAATCTGATTTGAGAAAGCTTCTCCTAGAGGCTATTCCTCGAAACGGACTGCGAATCAGATGTTTTTGAAAATTACTTGACAAGCCAATTTGAATAAAATAATAAATTTAAAAAAAATAACATATGTGTGCCTAATGGTTGGGCTACATCTGTCAGCAAGGAACAGCAATTTTCTATGCTGCTGTCCACTTCTGTTGCTCAGAACCGTCATTTGTTAGAGCGAGAGAGAGCGACGGAACGCTTTAGTTCTTTTTGCTAGTCGTGTGTACTGCCATATCTGTGTGTCTACCCGCAACTCCAGTATTGCCTACTTATAACCAATACTTTCTATGGCATTAGGTATCATACATTACCTAGTAATTATATTATTTGACGATCTTCGCGGCGTAGTGGTCACCATGCTAGTCCGCCACTCAGAGGTTCCGGGTTCGATTCCCGGTCAGGGCAAGTTAAAAAACAGCCTCTTTAGGGTTCCGTAGCCAAATGGCAAAAACGGAACCCTTATAGATTCGTCATGTCTGTCTGTCTGTCCGTCCGTATGTCACAGCCACTTTTTTCAGAAACTATAAGACCTATACTGTTGAAACTTGGTAAGTAGATGTATTATGTGAACCGCATTAAGGTTTTGACACAAAAATAGAAAAAAAACAATAAATTTTGGGGGTTCCCCATACTTAGAACTGAAACTCAAAAATGTATTTTTCATCAAACCCATACGTGTGGGGTATCTATGGATAGGTCTTAAAAAATGATATTGAGGTTTCTAATATAATTTTTTTCTAAACCGAATACTTTGCGCGGGAGACACTTCCAAAGTGGAAAAAAGTGTGTCCCCCCCCCCCCCCCCCCCCGTAACTTCTAAAATAAGGGAACTATAAAACTAAAAAAATACATGATGTTCATTACCATTAAAACGACCAGCGAAAATTGGTTTGAACGATATCTAGTAAGTAGTTTTTTTTAGATCATAAACGGCAATTTACCTTTCATCCAATCAACTCAAATATAAAAATTTTAAAAAAACATACTACAAGACTTTTATATTATGTTATTTGCTACTACGGAACCCTTCATGGGCGAATCCGACTCGCACTTGGCCGCTTATTCACATTGTCCTGGGTCTTGGATGTTTATTTATATATTTATTTGTTATAAATATAGTATCGTTGAGTTAGAATCCCATAACACAAGTCTTGAACTTACTTTGGGGTTAGCTCAATCTGTGTAATTTGACCCTATATATATTTATTTATTATCTTTAGCCCTAGACCAGCATGGAAGATGACATATTTTTTAAAGTGGGTTAAAACTTAAAAGGGGTTACCTTCCCGGTGTGCACGTTCCACAGCGTGAGGTCCGGGAAGCCGGCGTGCGCGTGCCGGTAGTCGTTTGCGAGCCGCGCGCACACGGCGCGCGCGCCCGCCGCGCGCAGGCAGCGCGCCACGCCGCACGCGCTCTCCACACCGATGCTGCGGTTTATGCCCGACAGCTCGCCTGAAAATAACAGATGACTGCCTCAAAAATCCTATGTAATATTATAAATGCGAAAGTGAGTTTGTATATTTGTTCGTTTGTTACCTCTTTACGCTTCAACTACTGAACCGATTTGGATGAAATTTGGTATGGATATAGTTTGTGACCTGGGGAAGGACATAGGGTATTCCGATACTGTTTATTCCGGAATTCCCACGGGGAGCGAAGCCCGCGGGTACAGCTAGTAAATCATACGGCACAGTTCATAAAATGTCACGTGTCACTTTTCACTGATCATATCCATTTTCAACATTATTTAAGAATCGTTAACCTAGACATTTCCATACAAAAATAGTCTACGTTTTAATTTGAAAAAAAAAATTAGGAAATTGCAATTATCTAGGGTAATAATTGGTTTCGTAAATAATATTATGAACTGGAAAGAAAATATAAGGAATTAGAAGTTTCCCATACTGATGGTCAAAAATAATTAATTACACTATATTCTATTTCAAGTTTATATTTTACATACATACATACTATCACGTCTCTATCCCTAATGGGGCAGACAGAGCATTTTGGGTCTTGCGGTTCTATGCAGAGCCCAGGGCCGCAAGACCCAAAAGCCACTTTTAGCGTCATGGTGGGCGAGAAGATGGAAAAGCAATCAATACAGTGATGGGTTGCTAGCCGCATCGCCTGTTAACATGATTTGCATTTTTGCCCATTCCCTCGATCGGCTTTTACGATCTGCGTGGGAAGAGAAGCAGCTGGTACATTCTAAGTTTTTTTTTTTTTATTTCTCCCAGACCAGCATGGGAGCATATATTTTTACTGTCGTAAACCAATTATAACTCTAGACAATGGCAATATTTTTAAAATTACGCCGAAATCGGGCATGTCGTTTCGAAATAAAACGTACACTACGTTTGTATGGAAAAGTGTAGTTTGGTCTAGGATAAGACTCTTCAGATTTATTATTGCAGAAAAACTGATAATTAACGTCACTTCTGTATTTCATACAATATCCCAATGAAAATGTTTGTTTTGACATTTAGTTGACTTGTTATCTTGCGGATATTTGTACAAAGCTGTGTAATGGAGAACGTCTTACACTTGTGTATTCACTTAATTAACAACCAGTTGCTAAATCTGTTTAACAGATGTTTGTTTACTTTTATAAATACGAGTAAATACGAGGGTTAGACCGCAGGAGTTTGCACCAAGAGTCGAAAGCAAAATAAAAAAACGATTTCTTGTCTTCCCCTAAAAAAGAAATTACTCTTCCCGCGTTAGTAGCGTTATGTTACCAGAAGATTTTATAGATCCAATCTAAAGTACTCCAACTTTAGGAACATAGTTTGCATTAAGTGTATGCTTGCAAACTGAGTCACCGACCCATAATGTCGACAAAACTTAAAAAAAAATGCTTGACCCTGACTATAATGAATATGCAGTAATAAAACTTACATGGCTCCCGGCTGTTCCACCTTTCGATGATGATATCCACTATTTCCTCCGTAGTGCACGCCTCTATCACAGCCAACCTGTTCTCTATGAGCGGCTGCCTGTTTGTGTAGAAGCTCTCGCAGAACATGTCGAGCGGGTACATCTGGTAGGGGGTGAGGAAGATGCCGGGGGCGCCGGCTGGCTTCGAGTAGATCTCGTCCCAGAATAGGAGGAAGAAGATTGTGTTTACTATACTGCCCTCCCAGTGTCCACCTGAAAATGTAATACAATTGGGTATTTTCCTAAGCCAAAAATGAATTATTTTGTACTGATAACAAAATAAAACATCGCAAAATAATGGCAATCGTCTTTGAAAATATCAATTTTGATAAGTCTATAGGCGGCTCGGGCGGTCGCGAGGTCGCGCGCGACCGTGTCGCGAGCATGCGCCGTTCGGCGCTTGAAATCAACCTCCATTTCATACAATTTTTTACCTAGTTTGAGTAATGGTAATAAGGTTGTAATTTTAATAGAACTCGTTAATTCCGCGGAGGATTTTTCCGCTCTGTCTGAACGGACCCTTTGGAAACAAAAGAAAAAACAAAAATTTTACAGGGTCGTCCTTGACGAACGTACCGAGACCAGATTGCAGAACTTTTAAAAAAAGTAGAGGTCAGAAGTACTCGTTACCGGCGGGCATGCATGAAGAGAGTGATGAGTGTAGATGAAGCGAAAGAGGTTTGCCAGGATCGTAATAAAAGGAGGTCTATAGTCTCTGCCTACCCCTGTGGGAAACAGGCGTGATAATATGTAAATACTAACAAGTGCCCGCAACTTCGTCTGCGCAGTATTTTTATAAATTGTGACCTATGTGTTATTCTGATGTATAAGCTATATTATTGTAAAGTTTCATTCAATCCATTCAGTAGTTTTTACGTGAAAAAGTGGCAAACATCCATCCATACTTACAAACTTTCGCGTTTATAATATTAAAGTAAGTAAGTAAGTGGTGACTTAAGAAATACAAGCTAATACAAAGCTTACAAACATCAGTAAGACCTCTCCAACCCGTCTGGCCAGCGTGGAGAGTGTAGGCGAAGTCCTCTGACTGCCCCGGCCAAGTTTGGCTCTGGCAGTACAGAGAGGGTCGTGCTCCTGCAGTGGAGACAAAGACCTGATGATGATGATGATGATTAAATAAGAGTGTTGTGTACCGTGCGTGAATTCCCCTTTGTCGATGTAGTACGATATGCAGTACTGCTCGGCGTCTTGCACGACGCGCGCACTCTCCAGCCGCGTCTCGAACTTCACCTTGCCGCGCTGTGTGGTCCGACTGCAATAACCAAAATCATTATTACGATGAGTTAACGGTTGCTCTCTAACCGATGGTTGACGGGGCAGAAAGCTTCGCTAATGGCGGGCACGTACTAGCAAGCGCAGCATACACCCACGGTATGGCACGGTCATGCATGTCAGACTGAGTCTGACTCGCACTTGGCCGGTTATTTTTTTTATCTTTTTCTTCCAAAGATTAAATAAGAAATCTCAAATAATTTAATAATGCCGATACAAAACTAATGATAAAATCAATTTTAGGATACAAACACAAAAACTAAAATGCTGACTTCTAAAATAAAAATTCTAAATGATTTGCTTTTTTAGGTATTGAACTCCTGTTGGTGACCATTAAAAATGACTTATTAAACCCAAGAATGTGGCTGATTGAAAAAATAACGAATGCCAAGTTTAATCCGTTACTGTCCTAATCTCTTCCAAGCAAACGCTGCCCTTAGCACCCTGAATGTGTAATTTCATTGTGAGTTGTGATAGGTGGTCGGATAACATTCGTCGCAAAGTTGCAAAAAACGCAGGACACAGGCCACTTCCAGTCGGTCACTTTGGAAATCCTCGGAGAAGGATGTCCAGGTGTGTCCACCTGTGTCCACTTCCAGTAGCTGATGTGACAAAGACTTACTCCATAGGCTGTTTATAGATGTGCTCAGCCGGCAGATTCTTCTCCACCTTGGTCTCCTTGGCAGCGTGCTGCAGCAGCTGCTTCCCCAGCCACTCGCTGGCCTTGCCCGCGAGCTTAGGCAGCCGGGGGCGAAGGGCGTCCTTGGCGTCCGCGGGCAGGTTGGAGTTCAGCCCCTCTAGCACTACTTTGGCCGCCTGTAATCATCATCATTTCAGCCGCGTAACGTCCACTGCTTGACAATAATATAATAAGAGAAATCTAAGTAAGGATTATCAGTTAAAATACAAGTATTTTCTAGAATGTGGAGATGAAATCAACGCATAGTTACGATTATTTTATAATGAAGATTAACAGCACAATTCAATAGTAAAAATATATACAAGAACTTAAATATCAAATACTATTAGCTGATAAAAAATCTTCATAAATATAAACTAAATACACATTTTTAATTTTGAAACTATAGGTACGTGTTTTATATAATTCATAGATATCTAAGAATATATAAAGAAAAACAAAAGGTATGTAAGTACAAGAAGCCTATCCAAGTAAAGATGACCAGAAGTCTACCTCCTTATTTGAAGTCGGTTGAAAAGAGCAAAAACATTATATAATATTAACTTAAGAATAAATAAATATACTTATAAATTATTTTTAATTACTAGTTGCTTTGCAAAGCGATATTTTAAAGTTACAGAATGACAGAAGAAATAAAATATAGTAATGAAAATGTAATAACCACCTCATCAAATTGCTGCAAATTGTACAATATCAGCGCTTTCTCAGAATACCATTCTGCCTTTTTGTGCTGTCGGAAGCCTGTCTGGTTTATGAGTGACGTCAGGATATCTACCGCCAGCGTGTTGTGTTCTTTAGTCTTATTTTTCTTCAGTTCTGTCACACCGGCCTCCAGAATTTTGACGTAGATATTAGCGGGCGTGTATCGACGAAGCCACAGCGGCAGTGCTTTGTAGCTGAAATTTAAGTTTTATACAGCTTTGCAAGTGTTAGATTGTGAAAATGTTCAAATTAGAATTTATTCTTTGTAAAATGTAGGAAGAATACTGAAGCCTTTTTTTTAAACTGCCAGATAGAACATTGAATTTGGTACGAGTATAACTGAGAAACATAATTGGTCAATTATAAATGAATCTATAGAATATTTATATAGAAGCATTTACTGGCGCTATTAAAATAGTATCAGTAAATCCGTACCAGTAAAAAGTAAACTTCATAAATTTAATTAGGTATATCGGCGCATATGTGTACTCCACCGACAAAAGCGTTAAGGCCATACCCAAATTTTTAGGGGTCCAGTGGCGCCCCCATTTGAAATAAATCATTTGAAAGGAAACGGTGATATCATTTAAAATTTCGTCTTGATCAAACCCTATAAAACCCTTTTAACTATTTTATGAACTACTGTTTATAATTTAAAGTGCGAACGTGAAGCTTTTCTACGCACATTAGCTAAAAGTGGCCGTTTTTCGCAAATGTGCGTAGAAAAGCTTCACGTTCGCACTTTAAATTATGAACAGTAGTTCATGAAATAGTTAAAAAGGTTATCTAGGGTTTGATCAAGACAAAATTTTAAATGATATCACCGTTTCCTTTCAAATGATTTATTTTAAATGAGGGCGCCACTGGACCCCGGAAAATTCAGGTAGCCCCTTAAGCTCTACAATGAGAAAAAGTAACTAAACGAGATAGACGTACATCGATGACGTCAGAATAACGAGGTTTGTATAAGATATTTTTGGAACAACAGATACTACACTCATTTATTAATTTGGCTGTGGGGTAAATTACTCTTAGATAAGATAAGCGCTGGATGCAGGCCGCCGTTGATCGGTCAATTTGTAAATCTTTGGGAGAGGCCTATGTCCAGCAGTGAATGTTATGCGGCAAAACATTATGCTAATAGGAAGCTCAGCATAGGACAAGGGGAAGAACGAAATTAATGATAAATATTATGTTTACTTACCATAACATTTCTCCATCACTAAGTCCTTTATATAAGTCATACACTTTAGTTACAATATCACATTTTTCTTTCAAATCTGTTATTTTCAAGAAGTCTTCATAAATACAGTGAGCAGTATAGTACCTGTAAAAAAAATATAAATATCACCATACACTATGCAGCCTTAGCATCTTATGATCCTAAACTCTGTTTACTCCCTTGGGAATAAAGACGTGAGAGTGTATAAGATTTGTATATATTTATTTAGTCACCTGTCAAACTGCTCCATATTTTCAAAAACGACACTGGCGTCATCCAGTTCCATGTCTTTGTCAATCGGATATGTCTCTTTTTTGATTTTATCATACAAAATGGTGACTTCTAGTTTCTTCTCCCTAATGATATTGTAGTTAATACCCAAGTACATAAGAACATATAGCTTATCCAACGTATTCCGTGCAAAGTCTGACAGTTTGTAGCAGGGGCCTGCCTGGTGACTCATCCTGAAATTTAAGGTACAAAGTATGTTTTAGAATTTAAAGTTAAGCTTTAAATAACTATTAGAAATAGAAAAGATCTTTGGCCAGGAGTGGGATGATAGAGGTTAGGAAAAAAAGGCATTATTTATTTGCATTTCTAATCTGCTCAAAAATAAGTAGCTTTTAAAATCTGATGGCAAGGAAAACTGTCAAGTAACAGATAAAGGATGCACGTACAGCGCTCTTGACGGCACTGCTTTTAAGTCGCGCGCGTAGGAAAGACATAGCAAGGTATCCCCACCAAGCTCCCACTCAAAAAAATATTTCTTAGTGTTATTTTGTTTTTTATAAAATATTAATCAAAAACATACAGAGTCAAATAGCCTTTATCTACCCTGTATCTTTTCCTTTCAATGTTGTTGTAAATTACTAAAGCTATCTAAATGAGGCAATTTAGCAACTTTGTGTGCAATAATGCGTGCATTGTTTCAAATAAGTTCTTAGAAATATAATTTTGCAAGGAGACATGCTTATCTAAATAAATGGTTCACATGTATGTTGCTAAATGAATTTAAGAAAAAATAGAAGGAAAAGGAGGAGTAAGAAAACAGAATATTTTTTTAAAATTTATATAAAGAAAAAACATGAAAAGAGACAGCACTCCTCCGACAAGATAGCCCAGCTCTTAAATATGAGAAGAGGACTATGTATATAGGTGGATCACAATGCAGTAATGTTCTAAGTTCCTGGTTTATGTCACAGTGCAGAAAGAAAGATACTTATGCAGAAAGAAGTATACAACTTTTACTTACATCCTTAAAACTCTGCCACTATTATTGTGTTGGCTGCCATTAAAATAATTTCCGATGGACGACTGCCGGCGGAATGTCTTTAGGGCATCAATGGCGCTGCTCTTTGATTGGATCTTCAGTTTCAAGTCTTTGCATATCTGCTTCAGCTCATGGCACTTCAGAATTGCACTCAAATCGTCGAAAGTTAAGTTTCCTAGGAAAACAAAAATGTTAAAACTTGTGCATTGAGTACCTAGTAACATTTTGAAAAGAAGCAAATAGTAGACATTTACTCAAATTTCTGTTAAGAAACATATTTGAAGAAGAGTAATAATACAATTTATTGGAAATTAAATAATGTTTACCTTCATTTGGATCCACAGAGCCACTCACTATCAAGCCATTAGTAATCAAAGAGTGCAGCATTTGGTGGAAGCTTGGGTCATCCACCTGGCTGTATTCCCCGACTAACGCCCTCACCTGGTCTGCCCTGTACCAGCCAGCCTTCCGCCAGTAGAGTCGGCACACTACTCGCATGCCAGGGTTCAGCACCAACAGGCAGTTGTTAAGAAGCATCTGGCTTTCTTCTGATAGTAACCTTTTTAATGGCTCTTTATTTAAACAGGTCTTTATGATGTTTATTAATGCTTTTGCTGAAAAGAAATAGAATACAAACTATCACAACCTTCACAAGGCACAGGAAAGCTGTTGATAATAATGAGGGCAAAATAACTATTAAGAAGCCAAACTAATCTGAGACAATTTTAGTCAAATATTTATAAAATACTCAATTAAGTCAGTACTTTAAACCTAAGAATAACCTGATGCATTTATACACAGTGATTTTTTATTGGTTCTGAAGCCGAAGGCCACTTCATAGGCATAGTTATTAAGACCTAATTAGCTGGTCAAAATAAAAATTCAGAATCAAAAAATGTTGACTAAAACTCGAAAGTAAAATTGTGAGGTCAATTAGTAGTACCGCCGCCATACACCGCCCGCCGGCCGGCCGGGGTCATCGACATTACGCAGTAGGCGGCCGGCGTATAACTACGTGGTCTCGATCGAAAATCATTTACGCAACTTTTTTATCTTATGACATACAGAAATTTTGATTATGTATATGGATAGAGGAATTGATTTACTATACGACATTTTTTTTTCCAAAACCAGTTTAACTTTAGAGAACTTACTTTTGTCATCTTTAGCATAATCATCATCCTCAATAGCTGGAGACTTTGCAGGCAGAAACTCAGATTCTAATTTGCGTTTAACTGGAGTCCTTTTTGTCACAAGTCTCTTCTTTACGGGAGAATAAAACTTTCCGCTGGAGCCTGGACTGGTTTTGGGACTTATAAAAGATCTTGGTGTTTTTACAGGAGTCTGTGGTGATGATGCGGAGTTTGGCGGTGAATAGATGATAGTAGCTTGCGACGAATCAGAATTGTTCTCCTTTTCAGCAGAAGTGCATTTAAAATTAAGTGTATTCAATACTTTTGGGGAACTAAAATCTTCATCATCGCTGCTTATGTTTATAACATGTTCTTCGACTTTTGGAAGCTGTCCTTGAGGTTCTTTTTTTATCCTCGGACATCTTGAAGAATTTGCAGATGGGGATTTTGTCAAGCTTAAATTGAATGTTTTCTTCGGTGTAGTTTTACATGTTTTATTATTAGATAAATCTGTCATACTCTTTGAAAGATCGCTTTTTCTAATTTTTGTGGGTTTGAAAAATGTGTCTATTTGCGATTGAAGACTCATCACTGAAGTTTAATATATATAACTTTAAAAACGTTATTTATGGATTATAATTCATTTTTCTATCACCACTTTCACAATTATATTTATTAATAATTTCCACAAAACTTAAAAAATATCGAAACAATGAGTCACAAGTCACAAAAGTCACAATCACAACAAACTGCGGGAAATCGGAAAATGACATTGACAGAAACTGCGTGAAATCGGAAAATGACATTGACAGATAATTGACAGCACAACCAACCAGTGTTACTTACTAGAAAAATAACTGTATTACCGCATTTACACATTCGTGTTCGTTATTTGCCTCGCGATTCGCACGAATGTGTAAAGGCGGGTCTTCTGCGTCAGAATTTTCGAAACATTACACAAAAAACATGAAACAAAAACAAAACAAAAATATTATTTTTCATACACAAACCGTCTGCGAATACTTTCTGTTTTGAATGAATTTTTTTTTAACGTTAGTGTTTATATTCTTTATGGTTAACTTCATCATGAGGTGCTACTTTTCAAACGCGGAGTAACTAAACGAACGATTTTTTGTATGGAAAAGCAATTCGTTTAGGTGACTCCACGTTTCAAAAATGACACTTAAGATACCTAATAATATTTATTTCTGATTACTGTTATAATCATTTCTGCCTGACGAAGAACTAGAAGATGTGTTCTGCGTTTTACCAATTGCAGATAATAGAGATAGGCTGCAAAGGACTCGTACCCAAAACCGTAAAATAATTAAAAAAGAAACCCTTCCCCTCTCGCCCCGCGCAGCGCTTGTTTTCCACCTTCTTTGGAAAGCAGAAACATGTGTATGCCATAGACAATTGTGTATAGCCACGCCCCTTTGATTGCATGTTTTTGTGTAAAGGCGGGTCTCCTGCACCTAAATTTTCGAAACATTACACAAAAACATGCAAACAAAGGGGCGTGGCTATACACAATTGTCTATGGCATACACATGTTTCTGCCAGATTTCTGCTTTTCAAAGCAGATGGAAAACATGCGCTGCGCGGGGCGAGAGGGGAAGGGTTTCTTTTTTAATTATTTTATGGTTTTGGGTACGAGTCCTTTGGAGCCTATCTCTATTATCTACAATTGGTAAAACGCAGAACACATCTTCTAGTTCTTTGTCTGGCAGAAATGATGATAACAGTAATCAAAAATAAATATTATTAGGTATCTTAAGTGTCATTTTTGAAACGCGGAGTCACCTAAACAAATGGTTTTTGCATACAAAATACCGTTCGTTTAGTGACTCCGCGTTTAAAAAGTAGCACCTCATGATGAAATCACCCATAGCTAGTAGTTCGCCGCGAACTTAGACCTCGCGATTATTTTTCGCAATTCAGTTTCCTAAATAACCCCTAGATGGCGGTATCCAAAGTTAGAACGCGCTATGGTTTTGTTTGCTACATAATCGCGGACATTTTTATTAATATTTCAAAAACTACTGAACCGATTTTGATGCCCAACGAACTTGAAAATTCTATTGATGTTTCCTACATGCCTACCAAGTTTCATCAACATCAAACCATCGGTTCGGCTGCTATCGCGGTACAAACATACCTACATACATACATACAATGTGTTTTCGCCCCCAACTCGATTTAGAGACCTCACTCGCTTCGCTCGCTCGGTCAAAGAATATAATCACTAACGTTAAAAAATGTTTCATTCAAAACGGTTTGTGTATGAAAAATGATATTTTTGTTTTGTTTTTTGTGTAATGTTTCGAAAATTCTGGCGCAGGAGACCCGCCTTAATGTTTCGAAAATTTAGGTGCAGGAGACCCGCCTTAAGTGCGGTACGAAGACGCGAATCGCGAGGCGAATAGCGAACTCACTGTTTACATATGCGAGTTCGTTAATCACCTCGAGTCTCGCTCGACACATTCGCCTCATGCGGCATATGAGTTGAGATCATGAAGATAAAGGGAATTAAGATTTTTTTATTTTATTATACAGTAAACTTTTGAACCGTGAGCTCAACTCAAAGTTCGAGTATGTTGCGCTATAAATCTCGAACCGTTAAACTAATTTTAAACGAGTGTAGCAACTATTCATAGAATTTTAAGTTCGTTGGGCATCAAAATCGGTGTTGCCGTTTTTGAGATACACCCATTTTTGTAAAAATAAATATTGCTCTATAATTTCGAACCGTTAATCTTGAAAGAAACTAGTACCTATTGCTTTATTTCTCTTGTATAACGTCTTACTTATATAACGTATAACGTCCACTGCTGGACATAGGCCTCTTCTCTTGTATATTGGATATTAAAATGGTTTGACCAATTTTTGAATTGAAATATGTAAACCCGAAGTGTTAAAAACAGTTGTTGTTTATTTTTCGTGGGTGTAATTGGCAAAAAAATAATAAAAAATGAAACTGTTGCAGCTTGCAGCTCAGAATAGAAGAAGACAGAAGGTTAAAAAGTCTGTCTTCTGTAACGGTATCGAACCGCATTATAGCAATGAATGAATAATAGGTGTAAGTGTAACTGTTTCAGTGAAGTTTGACACCAATGTCTATGTGTCTGTCTGTGTTTTTTACGTGAAAGCAAATTTGCTTGCGGTGGTTTTTGGCTATGTTTGATGGAAATCGGTTCAGCGGTTTAAACGTAATGGGGGGTGAACGCTTGAAAGTCGGTATTTTTTTAATTTGCGTAGCAAACATGCTTATGGAATAATCGCGAAGTCTTAAGTTCGCGGCGAACCACAGGAAGGTGATTCGTCTAAACATATTAAAAGTTTGTGGACTTCATCACGTTGCGAGAGAGAATCGGAACTTTTAACATGGTCGTGCCCTCCGGACATCCGGAATTCAGATACGTATGAAATATTTTTTCCTGAAGCTGAAACGGAGACGCTCGTTCGGTCAGTAATGTCAAGTAAATATCCAAGCGAGAGTAAATTTTAACATTCGGGTAATTGCTTAAGTACCTATATCTCTACATAGGTGCATAACTTTCGAAATTTTACCATGTTACTACCGGGCAACATATTCGTGGTTTCAGTCTAATAGAAAAGAATGTAATACTACTTATTATTAATTCTGCCGCATTTACACATTCGCGCGAATCGCGAGGCGAATGACCAGGCAAATAGTGAACACGCTTATGGGTTTAGTACTCAGTCAGAGTATGTATGTATTTATCACGGGCCATGGGTATTTATTAAAGTTTACTTCATGTTTATTACCTACCCACATTTTGTTTTTGTGTTGGCAAAAATGTCAAAAGTGTTTTATGTTTTTTGTGTGTAAGTGGTCAACGCTGGTGTCAGATTTTTCAAACTACCAAAATTCCGAAGCACGAGTGAATACAACGTAGGTAGGTAGGTATTTATAAGTAATAATATTACAAGCAGAGCCGAGGTACTTCAATTTATGAAATAAATACCTATGGCCATCGACAACAATATCTAGTTGGTTACTCAATGACCTACTTACTTGTTTAAAATGTCTAAAGATCGCAAAAAATCCTTCAGTTTTGATTTTAGTCGACGGAGTAGTGTAAAGCCAAAACTGGTAAATAAATTACTTACTCGTAAGTAACTGTATTTAGGTAGTTAAGTACTTTAGTACCTGGGCTACCGAGCTTTGCTCGGTTACATCTCAAACATTAACTACATTTTTTTAAACTTGTCTAAAACAATACTAAATAAAAAATTATATATAAATTTGAACATAAAAAAAAACAAAAGTAAGTCACCGAGTGGGATTCGAACCCGTAAGTAACAATCTTTCTAGTGGTCCGCATCCTAAACTGCTGAGCCAAAACGGATAGCGGCCGGCGCGACGAAATTAGCGACCATATTCTGCTTGGAAAGAAAAACGCATGAAAACTCGAAAACACGCGTTTTCCCAGAAATAAAAGTAATCTTGATCGATTGTTTACCCCCGAAAACGCCCATATACCAATTTTCAGCGAAATCGTTAGAGCTGTTTTCGAGATCACAGAAATTTATAAATATATAAATATACAAGAATTGCTCGTTTATAGGTATAAGATTTCGTAGGTATCTTAAAAGAAGGTGGACCGTTGTGGTACTTGTGGTCACCTACCTATTCAGTAACCTAAACTATCTTTGCCTAAACCTTGCATCGCGTGCGTTATGCCTGTTTTTAACAAAATAAGTACAAATATAAAAACAATCGTTTGTCTTGGAACTGTGGGCACTGAGAGGGTTTCACACAAAGTTCCTACGTTTTCGATCAAACATCTATTACACCTATATAAAATTCTACCGCCAAAAATTACAAATGTACCTATCTAGATGAGTAAGTATAGATATCTTGTTTTGTTCGAGCGAGCTTTACACACGGAGTAGCGAGCAAGAGCTAGTTTTCATAAGACAGTATTTATTGATCAAACTTCATCAGACGAAGTATATGCTAGACTTACCTACCTATACCCCACCTACTCGTAACGAAGTGTAGCCAATATAGTTAACTTTGTAAAATGTAAACAATGGTTACGTAGCGGCCCACGATGGCCACGATATATGAAAAATTACTGCAAAATTTTTGCTGCTTGCGCGGTTTACAATATGGCAGAAAATAAACCAGCACTACCACCACAACCAGCCAAACAGGTACCAAATAACAATTATATAATAACGATAGCTTTGCCTATCGTCACAGAATAAATATTAGTACTGCTATCGTTACAAAGAAACTTTTCACACTGGTTTTGGGACACCCAAGCCCCCAAGTCCAGGACTGTTTTGCTTAGCCGAGCGCTACTACCTGGTCTCAGAAAATCGGAGCCAACATATAATTTACACTATTTACTTTACTTATGTACATATTTCTAAGTGCATGCCCTCTTATGTTACGAGTATGTCGCAAACCTAATAATCGGCCAAGTGCGAGTTGAACTCGCGTGGAGCGAGTTCCGTACAATGCCAAAGCAAGCACATTTGAGAGCGTTATCTAGTGGTGTTTTAGTGAACTACTTTCTGGAAATGAACGTATTATATTGAGTTCACCTGTTTTTTAATTGATAGAATTCTTATAGGTTTTCCTATAATCTACAAGGAATGATCTACATGCATGTTGTATTTTTTTCAACATTTTAGGCTTCGGAGATCAAAACTATTTCTTTTACAATGATAGCAAAAATAAAATTAAGATCCTGATAAAGAATTCATTTGATAATTTTCTAATTTGTCTCCCGAAAACGACCTTTATTTAAAAAAAAATGGTTGCCTGTAAAGTCGGTTTTACGGGCGAAGATTTTACGTGACAACGTAGATAACATAGTTGAGTGGGAGAGAGACGCAAGGCATTCGGCGGGCCTCTCTCTCGTTCGGTGACTCATCGTAACGTTACCGAGCGTTACACTTTTTCATAAGTGACTCCCAGCCGCAACCTAATTTAAGACGTTGTCACGTCAAAAATATTTACTTTGCAAATTTGTGTTTGGGTCATAGGATTTCACCATCCTACCAAATCACCTGATTTGCTCCAGTAGATTCGGAAAAAAATTGGCTGTGACAGAAGGACGGACAGACAGACGCACGAGTGATCCTATAAGGGTTCCGTTTTTTAATTTATTGTGCGAAACTCTAAAAATGGTCTTGCTAATGTTACGTACTTACTTTTATTTTTAAGGTGAGAACCTATCAGCCGACTTATCAACTGAACCCTCGAAAACGTTTCAAGGAGGATGACGTTAAAAAGATATTGAAAAGAATAATCGATCCAGAGTTAGAAGAGGTCGAGTATAATGAGAAGCAAATACCTGAATTAACGCTCAGCTTGGCCGAGTCAGTTCGCAATGCTATCAAAGAGGAAAACTATAATCGGTAAGGTTTATAATAGCTTATGATTGACACCTCCCTGTTTTAGGAGGCAAAGGTTTCCGTAGTTGTTTTACAATTGCTGAATATAAAATTGAAGGGGCTACTCGTCAGGTCGCAGTCTCGGACAGTGACCTACTAGGTCACTGGTACGACTGTCGTACCTCATTTTATGCTCAAAATCTGTAAACTACGTTGACGCTGACTGACTGATTTATTCACCTACCAAAACTCAACATCAGATGCGGAGTAAAGCGCATTGGTACCTATGGCTTGTTCTACTCGTAAAATGATAAATTGTCGCTAAACTACGACTCTTTTACCAAAGAGTTATATTTTTAAGGCTAGGCACTTTTTAGGGCACTTCCCTATGCCCTATGCGAAAACAGAGAAGATATAATTAACGTTGTGTCTAATTATATGACATTGTCACGGTCACGGACGTCGGAAATCACAAAATTTTGAGCCTACGTTTTACTTTTAGAATCAAAGAAAAATGCTAAATATATTTTAACAAAAATAAACCAAGAATGTTGTATATTGTTCCGTTCATAGCTGGCTTAGTATCTATGCCAGTTTTAGTATGCTGCTGTAAAAAATATATCTAGCTACACCGAGACCTTAGTCCTCAACTTGCCGAAATTCCGGTTTCGTATTGTTTCTAGAAGCAAAAGAAATGCAGTGAAGATGATACCAGCATTCTTCTTGTCGGCCGTGCCGATTCTGTCCTTCGTGGCAGGCGTGACAACTTTTTATATGTGCTGTAGACGTAAATGTATCATTGTTTAGATGCCTACAGGCCGATCATCACTTATCGAAGGAATTCAAACATTTAAAACTAATATATGTGTTTTTGTATTACTCACATTACACTATCAGATTAGCCAATTCCTAATTTATTCTATAGTAAAGCCTCCCGAGTCGAGGGCGAGGATAAATGATATATCTATGGCTTTATACCGCCCAGGTATGTAGATATAAACTTTCTTTCAATTTTATTAGTAACTAGCCGAAGCCCGCGACTTCGTTCGCGTGGACTTTATGTCTCTGGAAAATGCTCATGGCTGAGCAACTTTTACTAAGGCGGCATTTTTATATCTCTTATAGTTTAGCTAGACCATTATGGTTCTGCATCAGGCATTCCATTTCCCAAAATCATTTATACCCTATATGTTGGCCAGGCTTAATAGCTATATAACAAAAAAAGTTTCATTCGAATCCGTCCAGTATTTTCGGAGATTAGCGTGTACAAACAGACAAACAGACATACAGACAAACAGACAGACATTTTTAAAAAAATACTTACTCTATTACTACGTCTCCATCGCCCGCAATATTTTTTTTTGAGATATATTTAATGTACAGACAGACACACTTTTTTTACTGTTTTATTATATGTATAGATATAGATATAGATATGACGCAACTTACGGCCCGGAAGGACATACGTTTCTCTTTTTTACATCAAAGAAAGAAGAAAGAAAAGAAAATCTTTATTTGGCAATAATATAAAAAAATCTGTGAAATTTTAACTACTAAGTACTACATAGATACCTATACCTATGTATCTATAGAAAGCAGACATTTTCACAGCGCTGATACCACTTAAATAGAGATAAATTTAAATTAACCAAGAAATGATTCCGGCCTACCTGATGATTGGCCTATGCCCAACAATCAGAAGCGTAGCGTACCTTGGCGGGGCCCCGTATAAAAATTTATTTGGGGGCCCTTAGGAAAAAAATGTTTGCAAAAAAAAGTAGAATTAAAAGAAATATTTATTCATCATAATTGTCTATCAATGCAAAGCTCGGTTTGCGCCCCGTAAATGACTTAATCAGGGAAATCCCGCAGCCCGCTTTAACCGATGTAGGGTGTTGCTAACTTTTGAACGCACGCTTTACTCGGGAAAAAGAAATTGCTTTTTTTTACTTTTCTCATATCTGAAATTTAAAAAAAAAGACGTGTGGCACTCGGGGACTGCCGCGGTAAAGCTATTGCATTAAGGTGGTTCGATACAAAGAAGGACGGAAACGTCGCAAACGGACGACGGAGACGAAGCGACAACGCGCGAGCGTGAGGTTTTTTCGTTACGGAAT
Source organism: Acrobasis consociella (assembly GCA_963555685.1). NCBI lineage: Eukaryota > Metazoa > Arthropoda > Insecta > Lepidoptera > Pyralidae > Acrobasis > Acrobasis consociella. The sequence continues at coordinate 6,399,765 of OY743122.1, read as the reverse complement.
TTCTGGATTCGGTCCCCGCGCTCAAGGCCCGCGATAGAAGCTATGCAATAGCTTAAAAATTTGGGAAGTTTTTATTAATTTTTGCTTACGCACCTTGGGGGCCCCCGCAGGCCGGGGGCCCCGTATAATTGATACGGCAGATACGGAGGTAGCTACGCCCCTGCCAACAATATAGTGGTTTTGGCGACACTAAAAAAGGTTTGTCACCCACATTTTTAAGAAGCCTTTGTTATTTGCAGGTATAGGGTGATAGTGACGGTGACGATCGGGCAGCGGCGGCAGCAGAGCGTGCAGCTGTTCCACTCGTTCCTGTGGGACCACGAGCGCGATGGCTTCGCCTTCTACAACTACGAGAACCCGCACATCTTCGCTAATGTCACCGTCTACGCTGTTTATTTAGATTAGTTTTGTTTATTAAATCCTTTTAAAACTATCATCATTTTCATTTCAGCCGCATAACGTCCACTGCCGGACATAGGCCCCCAAAAAGAAACTAAAAAACGTGTGCGTTACTCTACCTAGAAAGTAGCTCCTAGAGAGATATGAGTGGAATATATAATTAGTACCCAATATGCTGTAAATGTGCCCGGTATAAATAATTTGTGGGGGTTGTCGTTTTGGAAAAAAATGGAAAAAACGGTTCCTGCTAGGGTAACGTTGTTCCAGCAGGAAAATTCTAAACTACTGATCGAAAGGAGAAACAATGTGCATGGTCAGATAGCTTATATTTGTGGAAGTATGTGCGGCGAATATGGAATATGTGACGGTTCAGGTTTTTAAGATACCGAGTTTCCTGCTGGAGTAACGTTTAGCGAAATCGTTGTGCTCTAAAACTGTTAAATGTGCGCATGTAGAATAATTTCACATGAGGAGCTCTTGATTTGTGCTAATGGCACACATAATTATATTTAAGAAAATATTTATAATTTTCGAGTAATCGCGCTTTTTTTTTAAATACAAAAAAAAATTCGCAGCGCCTTTAAGAGAAAACGTATAAGCTCACTAAAAACTGTATTCGGTCCATATCAACTCCTATTAAATCCATAAAAATATTGGGAAGTGTAGGTACATCAGTTATCAAATAATATTACAAAAATCAAAATTATCCTATCATAATTTTGACGGTCAACATACAAGAAAACGGATCAACGCAAGACGTGCGGGTGTGAACTAAAAATTAGTACCTATAGTCGAATAACGCATTGCGAATTTACAGCTAGTAGTGTTTCGTATGTAAAAAGTTATAAACAAAAAACAAAACCTGGAAGCAAGGGCCGATAACCCGACCAAATTCGAATGACTACAAAAAAGCGGCGGTTTCATACATATCGATGACCTTCTTTATTGGACGTCTTATACCTAAAACGTTGTCATACAGTCGCATTCAAAGGTATTTTGGCATTTCTTTTTTTTTACCCGAGCGTTTTTTGTTGGCAATTTTATAACCTTATTCCTAAGAATAAAAACTATGTAAAAACCAGTATCCTCGTCAAAATGACATAGATTAGGCAGCGGACCCCGGTCTTGGAAGTGTTACGTACGGCTAAGGATGCAAGGAATGCGCTCGGATGATGATGAATCTTAATATTATTATAATTATAATTAATGGTAATTTAAATATTTCATCAATCGAAACAATGGTATTCACATACTCACATTATTTTTAAAAGACCTATTCAACGAGATGTCAAAAAATGTATTTGTCGAGAAAAAAATTTACTCCCTCTTTACTTGAATGGCAGCTACACCGCGGACGGACAGACAGACAGACATGGCGAAACTATAAGGTCCTTGTTTACTATGGACTTAAATCAATTTATATTCAGTTACATAAAAAATACAAATTGTTTTACGTTGTAAATAAATATAGTTACGCAGAAAACTTGGCTGTATGAGTGAGACTCAAATGGCCCTTTGCTTTTTCTTTTTGGAAAAAGTAAACAGCTGGTGTAAACAAATAATGATATGACTTGATTTAATTGTTTATTTTTGAAATTTAAGTGGATTTTGTGGATACATGTTGTCGATTCAAAATCGTTATTTTTTTACGCTTAACGATATAGAAATGATTTCAGTTCAGTATAAATTTAGGTAAGTATTCCAAACACACACAACCACATTCTACCCCTAGAGGATGAATGAAATTTAGTACATTTTACTTTCCCTGTTTTTAACAGATTAAAAATGACTATTGTTATGTTCGCTTTTTTTGTCATAGAATGTGACTTTTTTGAGCAAGTGGTACGAAAATAATATTTATATATAATTACTATGCATATAATTTACACACTTGTATATATATATATATCATCAGGTCTTTTTGTCTCCACTGCAGGAGCACGACCCTCTCTGTACTACTAGAGCCATAAACTATGCTTGCAAGTTTCTACCTTCGGGCGCCCAGCTGGCCGCCCGCTGCTGAATGAACCGCTGGCAAGCAAACTCGCGTGCGCCCAGCCGGCCGCCTATTGCTGAATGAAGTGAACCGCTGGCAAGCAAACTCGAGTGCGCCCGGCCGGACGCGCTGAATGAACGTTCATGACATGTCATGTCCGAACATGACATGACATGACAACTCGCCCGATGACGATTCAATGCATCGATACCGCTAACGCCCCCGGCACCGGGCGGCAAAAGGTATTACGCGTTTATAGTACTCTGTGGTATTACTTACATAAATAAACGCGAAGTGCATCTTCTTTTGCGTGATTTACATCTCTATTTGTGGATTTTAACTACTTTTAGGATTCCGTACCCAAAGGATAAAAACGGGACCCTATTACTAAGACTCCAGTGTCCGTTTGTCCGTCTGTCTTTCTGTGACCAGGCTGTATCTCATGAACCGTGATAGCTTAACAGTTAAAAAGCCAATGCAACCTATTGGCGTTGTTTTGTTTTTTTTTCGCCAGAAATGAAATCTGGGTCATATATTAGAGAACCTAAAGTAGTCAATGTAAAAAAAATCCCCAAAAAATGGGGCTAGCAATTCATCACTATTTTGATTACATTTTCCACCTATACGCCCACCAGTATGCTAAACGTGGTCCTATCTACCCCGTAAGGGATAAAGACGTGATAATATGTATATATGTAAGTATGAATGATAGATAAAAGATTCTAATAAAAATAACCCCTGTAAAAAAATAGCAATTATTACCTAACGGATCGTACAGGTTTTTTTTTACATATTGTAAAGTATACATACAAGTTAATTTATTGTTAACTTGTCTGTTTTTTACTTGAGTGTACTTCGGCTCAACACGTTTCGACCGGTTCGTGACTAAGTTAAGAAGGTCATCGATATGTATGAAACTGCCGCTTTTTTGTAGTCATTCGAATTTGGTCGGGTTATCGGCCCTTGTTTCCAGGTTTTGTTTTTTGTTTATATCTTTTTACATACGAAACATTTCTAGCTGAAAATTCGCAATGCGTTGTTCGACTATAGGTACTAATTTTTAGTTCATACCCGCACGTCTTGCGTTGATCCGTTTTCTTGTATGTTGACCGTCAAAATTATGATAGGATAATTTTGATTTTTGTAATATTATTTGATAACTGATGTACCTACACTTCCCAATATTTTTATGGATTTAATAGGAGTCGATATGGACCGAATACAGTTTTTAGTGAGCTTATACGTTTTCTCTTAACGGCGCTGCGAATTTTTTTTTGTATTTCAAAAAAAGCGCGATTACTCGAAAATTATAAATATTTTCTTAAATATAATTATGTGTGCCATTAGCACAAATCAAGAGCTACTCATGTGAAATTATTCTACATGCGCACATGTAACAGTTTTAGAGCACAACGATTTCGCTAAACGTTACTCCAGCAGGAAACTCGATATCTTAAAAACCTGAACCGTCACATATTCCATATTCGCCGCACATACTTCCACAAATATAAGCTATCTGACCATGCACATTGTTTCTCCTTTCGATCAGTAGTTTAGAATTTTCCTGCTGGAACAACGTTACCCTAGCAGGAACCGTTTTTTCCATTTTTTTCCAAAACGACAACCCCCACAAATTATTTATGCCGGGCACATTTACAGCATATTGGGTACTAATTATATATTCCACTCATATCTCTCTAGGAGTTACTTTCTAGGTAGAGTAACGCACACCTAAAAAACTATGTTGCCTCTTTTTGTTGTCAAGCTAGACTTGCTTTTCCCTAGAGTACAGGTAGGGTAGGTACCTTCTTTCAAAAATTTATTTGGGTTAGTGCGAAGGTTCTTTGGTTAATCCGAGCAGTATCTGAGTATAAACTTATTTACCTACCTATCTATCAGTATCCTAATATAAATTAAATTTTTAATTTAGCACATAACTATACAATACCTAGTTTATATAGAGGTATATATAAACTACAAAATATTTGCTGTACCCGAAAGGGTTGATAAGATGGATACCTCATGTGAAAATCTTATTTATGTAAATAAAGATTTGATTTGATTTGATCCAAGCTCTGCAAACTTATGTAAATTATTTTTTGAACTAAGATATTGTGAGGAAAGGATGGTGATTAGAAATAATAGACAATCATAAGCATTTTTACAGATCATACATATTTATTTATCCATTTCATAGTATAGATATCACACTGGCCCGCCCTTATAAAAATAAATGTGTAATACAATAACGACCCAGTCTGCGGGCGCTGGAGTGACGGCGCGCGCGCTCGTGGCCGCGCAGGCGCGCACGGCGACAATACATTGGCAGCGATTCGGATACTAACCTACAACAATTTGGACACATACGACGGCGCGGTCACCCCAGCCTTCCGATTACTATTGAATTTCTCAAATATCCTTATAGAAGAAAAGTCAGAGATATTCTAAACCATTATACAGGTCGATATACACAAGATTTAATAATATAATGTTTACATTACAAGAAATTCGCACATATTTGACACACAAAGCGAAGGATATCGTTATAAGAAGACTAAAGTAGCTTTAAGATATTGGTCCGAGACACTGAAGCGAGTTGTGTCCGCGTACGCGGTACAGACTAGCACCAAGCCGTACGGTGAGGAAGCGGCGCGTGCTGCCGCCTCTGCGGCCGCTGCTACAACACTAGTACAAAAGCTAACTACTGGGACGCAGTCTGTCGCCTCACAACCTGCAGACGGTACTGTGGGGCATGCTTTGGTCGGTCGCAAGACGCTGCGCACGCGCAGGCCACGCTCTAGCAAAAACGTTCCAAAAGGGTAAAAAGTTTATAAAAATTCTAAAGAGTCAAATAAGTGAGGCATGTCGGAGTGCAGCCTGCGAGCGCGCGCTTGTTGAGCAGGAGGTCCGGCGAGCCGGGATGTCAGCCTCTCCGGATTCACTATATCCGCATGATATGTGTACATAGATAAAACATTTAAAGTACTGGGTACATACATATACCTACACCACACTGTACATTATGGCGGTAAACGTTACTTACAACCTTACGAAATAATAGTAGACAAATATATGCTAGGTATATCAAAACAAATGCAGTGAATATTGGTATCAAAATATTACTCCTAGTACACATCGTGTGAAAGTATGTTCGATTAGATATGTGATATTTGTGTGTAAAGATACATAAAAAGCTATAAGTATATGAGACCGTTTACAGTCGTTTGTTTACAAAAATATGACTTACATCGTAGGTGACATCGACTACTGTTGACTCTACTTCAGCCACAAAAATATTTCACAATTTCGACTTAAGCTCGTCCAGTTGAGGCGAGAGCGAGACGTGCCGTGCCACGCGACTGGTGCGCTCAAAACTATTTCGACAACTCTCTTCCTAACTAGAAAATAATTTACAAAACTTCTAAGTATAAAAAATATAAAATAATTGTATATTTTAGCTCAAAATTAAAAAAATAACATGTCATGTATAGGCTGCATAAAAATACCTACCGCAAAACATCTAGCATACCTAATACAAAATATCACACGTAAGGTTTTCTTCGTTCGTTTCAGATTTCAGCTGGAGTCGGGAGTAAGTAGTAGACAGAGTGAGCGGAGGCGAGCGAGCGCTCGGGCGCGGGCCGAGGGGCGCGGGCGCGGGGCGCGAGGGCCAATTTTAAACATTTACTAATAAAATATTAAAGCTTAACATACATAAAGATTAAGCATCTCTGCACCTTAGATATATAATAGCCATTCAAAATAACTGCAGATTAAAATATCTCATCTTAAAATAAAGTCTTAAACTATAATAAAAGACTCGTAAGTGTAGAAACAATTCTTAACTTAGGCCAAATTAATGCAATAAAGAAATGAGTAAAATATAAATTCATTGTAATTTCGCTGTCGCTTCATCGAATGTCATCTTGTTAGATGATAATCGTAACAAATATCTAATAATGTCGGACAAATAAAACTAGACAACATGCGGTTCGATCGTTAAGTTAGTTTTAAATAGCGAACTTGTGATGTTGGTTGAGATCGAACGATGTCGTGATCAGACTTATGAATTAGAATGAGACGAAACGTAATGAACATCGTGCAACGTAATGTCAGCCGCGCCGGCGCGGGCGCGGGCGGACGAGCGGCTTCAAACTCTAAAATAATCAATTGGCGGTGGTTTGTCTTGTTCAGTCCTCGCGAGAAACAATTCAGCTAGACTCCTTCTCCTTGTCCTTGGACTCTGCAATAACAGAAATCACGTCAAAATGAAACTTATTGCACATAAACCAAACCGAGGGAGAATAGCTCCCACATTAAATTGAACCTTATGACATTGACATAAAGTTCAAAACCAATGAAATTATTGTAGTACTCATGCCCGATTAAGGGTTAAAGAATTAAGAATGTACATAATTCTTTTCGTTTTATAACAGAAGTGAAAATCAAATGTAATGTAAATTATAGGTACCTTGTTTACATTACATAGCGATATCAATCACTGTATATAACTGTAGATAGGTATCTATTAATCAAAAATAAGATATTTATTTTTGTAATAAAATAATGTACCTAATACATGCTTAGATTTTATTGTTGTTTTGAAGTTACGAGTATACTCCATGTATAATAATTATCTACAGCTATTCAATTCTTACGATTGAAAATAAGAATAAAAATAGATAACATACTAATATAATACTTAATATTAATTATAATTATAATTAAGTATTTAAAAAATAGCAGTTTTTCGTTTGATATTCTATTTCCCTTGTTAATAAAAGATCAAACTAAGAGCACTGAGACGCGACATACGAGTAGTTAGGATTAAACAAGACAATCCGAAGGACTCGCAGCTGTAAACCCGACGTTTTATGACCAAGCCAAGTAAACGGATATCTGAAGGCTCAGCATTAGACTGGCTTTATTCAAATGTGGATACAAATAATTAACTAACGGAAAAACTTAATAACTCTAACAACGATTAAAATTAGTCTAAATTTAATGATATTATTGCTCTAATTCGCTATTTTACGAAAGGAAATTGTAATGAAGCATCGTTAACCTTAACTGTACGTCTGTTTAATAAATAAATGTACTGATTAGTAACCACGCACAAAAGTACCGTGTTGCTATTTTGGTACCTACTACCTTTATTATGTGCCGCTACGGAATAAGACAACTCAAATTTATAAATAAAATGACAAAGTACAGTCATCATTAAATAATTCCAACCCACGTACTAAATAGTACTAACTATTAACAAGTGACTGACTATAACGTATGCAAGTTTATTTGATTCGTGCATCATGCAGCATCAGAATAATAAATATAATATGATTTTTAAAATTTAAAAATTCAGACGGACTTTATTCTTTTTCCTGAAATTGTATCATACAAAAATATTTTTAAAAAAATCCAACCAATGACGTACCATTATTCAATTATCTTATAAAACGTGAAAGGGACATGCCCGTAATAAATCGAATCACGGGCTGTACTAGACCACTACAGCATAACGAAATTAAAATAATAGTCCAAAACTAAAAAGAGAAATCTGCATTTCCAAAAAAACAAAAGTGTGCTCTGTATGGGAATGTCGATTTTTTTTTTACTGTTATTTTATTATCATTATACTTTAGTGGTCTAGTATAGCCCGAGGTTCGATTTATTACATGTATGTTCCTTCCACGTTGTATAGACATATCTATACACTATCACATGTTTATTCCTAATTGGAAAGACATACACATCATATTGCGTCTTGCGACTCAAACGCCACTTTAGCGTGATGGTGGAAGAAATAATAAAAATAGTGATGATCGATGGATAGTTTTTTGTACACTTGGGTAATATTAATATGTGTACTGAAAGTTCACTAAAGAAAAACAAACTTGAATAAATCGCGAAATCAGCGGAGAGCAATAATATAAAGCGAAAACTTCGAACAAGCATCGAATAATCAAATTACTCCTCTAATACTCTTTTGCCAAAGCCTTGATATGCGTTCAAATTTCGTGCGTAGTTAATCAACTAAAAATATTAAGCGAAAATAAGTTATGGATAAATATAATATTTGGGTTGCCACCTTGTAGGAGCCAATTTCAGACTGAAAAATATATGTTTAGACTGGACCTAGTTTTTACATTTATTGACGACGGCTAAAATCGCTCAAACCATGCCTTAAAAATTATAAGGGTGAAGCGATACCCGGTGGGCATCGCAACTCGTACACAAAAGTTCTCAATTACTAAAACCGCTATATTATTGTAGTATGTTCTGACTCTCATTATGAATAATAGGCATCATAAAATAATAAAATACTTGGGAACTTTAATAATTCAAGCCAATCAAAAATGCAAATTGAGCAATTAAGAACCTAACTAGTCTATATCTTACTCTGTATAACTATAAGCATTACATAAGCTTTATTAAGTTATATTTGTATTTAACTAGGCGCGTGCATTATAAACCGCACTGTCATGTAACTACATGTACCTATCATCATCATCATTATCATCAGGTCTTTTTGTCTCCACTATAGGAGCACTACCCTCTCTGTACTACCAGAGCCATACTTGGCCAAAGCAGTCAGAGGACTTGGCTTACACTCTGCTCGCTGGCCAGACGTGTTGGAAAGGTCTCGTAGTTATTATAAGCTTTGTTTAGCTTGTATTTCCTTATACCTATATGGTATAATAATGCCTGCAAAAAGAGTAACTAATAAAATAGGTACCTAGTAAGTACGTAGACTAAGGATGGCAACCCAATGGATACGTACGATACGACGAAGCGTCTACGCGTCTACGCATGCCTGGCCACAAGTTCGGGTCTCACCTTCGTCGCTGTTACCATTAGTGAGCGGTTCTTCACCGTTCTTCTCACCGTTCTCTTTCTTCTCCTCCTCCTTGGTTTCCTTCTCCTTCTTCTCCTCGGAGCTCTCTTTGGCTGGCTTCTTGTCCTTGCCGGACTTGCCCTTGGCGGGGGTGGCGGGCTTGGGCTTCGGCTCTAAGGACGGGTCGAGCACGAGTTTACCGATGTTCTTGCGGTCGTGCATCTTCTGCATGGCTTCGCCAACCTATAGGTCAAAAGATAAAAAAGTGTTCAAATTGATGAAATAGCAAGAAGAAGACTAGATATGCGAGTCTTAGATATAACAGGATGCAAGTCAATAATGTATAAAACAAATGATATCTATATTGTGCCTAGAGCCTGCAGAGGGCGCCACTGCGCCACACATGTATCATTGGCCTGTCACCGCTTCCTGTTTACTCTTTACTTACATTTGATTATTCCTTTCTAGATTTAAATCTACCCCTGTTAACTTACTTTGTGTTATAACTTTTTTGTATTTATAGAACAAGTATGTGCAAGACTTCTGTTTTTGTGATAATTTTAGGAGTAGTGAAATTATAAATACGTAATGAAATTCTTAGTTGATAAAAAGCTCAATAATAAGGATGAACTGCAACAGTGTTGTGCCAAGATAAGATTTTAAAGCGTCCTTTGTTTGTCTGGCAATAAAGTATTTCTTGTAAGTTGGAGCTATTTCTGTTCTCTTCGTACCGTCATTCTTTTGTTAATTGTTAGATCTATAAAAAAAATACGGTCGAGTTGCTCTAGTCAAAATCTTCCTAAGTCCCATCCATCCATAGCAGCATTTATGTTATCCTTTCAGGACATAGGCCTCCTCCATATTTGTCAGTCTGTCTGTCCCTTGCCACCTGCATCTAGTTAGGGCCTGCGTGACGCTTAATATCATCCACCCAAGTACCCAACCCAGTGCTGGGTGTCCTCTAACCTCCCTCCACAGTACCAAATCTAAATGTCTATCTTTTTAGAAAATGTAATACATTGATGGGGTATCCAAGAACTCATCAATACAAATATCTTTTATACCGGGACTAACCCTGAAATCAGTAGTTTAGGCTCTTGGATAAGAAGTCAAACAAAAATACTCTCCGTATAATATATGAGTGTACTCATTAATTGATTGTATGATGCCACTTTTCAAATTTAGACTTATTAATTAGTACCTATTTTTACTATTAGTTTTCACATTTGAATGATACTATATATGCACTGTCTTTTTTCCTTTATATATTATCCTAATTTACACCATATTTTTATTGTTTATTTTAAATATATATTTCTACACCCCGCATAGTTCAGTCGACCTTGTTTGTAAAATTGTGGTTCCACGGAAGACTAGTGCTGTTGTTTGCCTTCATGGCGACCAGCAGCTTATGCTGACAAAATGGTTTTAATAGTTTTAGGTAATGTTTAAGTTCGTAAATCTTTCAGTGTTTAGTTATAAAATGTTTGTAAGTATAATTTATCGCTGAATAAAGATTTTTCTATTTCTGTATTCCACTCACGTCTTCCAGCGCCCAGGTGGAGTCCACCAGAGGCTTGACCTTGCCCTCGCCCCACAGCGCGAACACCTTCTCGACGGCGCGGCGCACGTACTCGGTCTGCCCGTGTTGGAACAGCAGATGTCGCAGATTCAGGCCCGCCAAGCTCTTGTTCTCGTCGAACAGCTTGATGGGGGACACCTTGTCCACTTGCCACCACTGGGGAACAAACATTAGCCAATGAAGAGTTGTGATAGGTCAGTTGACAAAACAAAATAATTAAACATGGAAGCGAGAGAGCGAGGTAGGGTCTGACAGGATCGAAGCAAGTGGAGGTCCATAGTCTCTATCTGTTCTAGTCCCTATTTCTAGAGGGGTGGGTACTAGAACAAAGCGTGATTGTATGTATGGTAATGTAAGTAAGAGTACACTTCATTTAAAAAAATACATGTTCTCCCTTACGGATTTCCCTAAAGTTACATAAGGGTTTTCGAAAGTATTGGACACCAGATGGCTGCACAGTGAAAACCCTTATTACCTACATACATCAGATATGTGTCCACATCTTTGTACACCAACTTATCATTGTTTTAAAAGATAAGCTGTTTTGTTAATAATGATGTGTGTCAGATTGGTACTTAATTATTGTTAATTGTGCAAATCACTTAAAAAAAAATATATAAAATCCTGTAACTAACTCTTGCACAAGTTAGCTTTTTTTACCATTAGGTTAATTTTGTTTGTTTAAGTTTATTGTAGGTACATGCATATCGTGTTTTCTCCTCTCTAAATAAATGTATTTGCGTCTTTATAGCCGTATTAATAGTCGAGATAGCACGGAGTTCACTAACGCCTCGAACTATAAACGCATTTACAATAAAACTTCCTTTTATAGCAATATTATTTATACATTTACCTAATTAGTGCCAAGTATAATCAAACCAATGACAGTCATTGATATAAATAATATTACAAGCGTAAATTCAAGTTAATGTATCAATAAATTCTTCTATAGAAAGTCAATACTCATCGTATTTAGCCATACCTGTATGTTTTTTTGAGAATGTAATTAACAATAGATCAAGAAAAATACGAACTGGAAAATGCCTAATTATTGTACTGAATAACTTAAACGTTACTTAACCCACTCAAGTTTAGAAATAATCCTATGATATGTACCTAAAAATTTTAAGTTTTATTTAAAGTAGGTAAGTATCTATATTACTTACTAGTAAAGTAGGTACATTATTTATATAACAATACTTACGGTACGCGCAGCACTGATGAAGCTCTTGGTCTCGCCAGCCACGATGTTAGACGATCCTGCGATAAAACAGCCGTAAGAACGCGTCTCAGATAACAGCGGCTAAACACAGCTATTACACTCCTAGGTACATAAGGTAAATCTAGAAAGTCCATTTCCTAGATCTAGCCTGGGACAGTGAAATTAAAGTTTTGAACAGTCTTCCTTAAAACGAGTTATGTTTACCACTTTTTCGAGGATGCCTGGACCAATTTGGAAAATTCTTTTTTTCGAGGTGGTCCCGTAGAAATTATATCAAAATCGGTTGAGTAGTTTGGAGGTGAAGTCGGTTTTTAGTTTTGAGAAACCATATGTTATAGATTTGGCTGATGTTGGAAGATCCTACGATTAAATACTTAGTCGTTGAGAATGGTTTCTGCTAACAATGAAATTAAAGTTTGTTTTAAATCATGCCGATGTTGGATAATCGTTGAAACGGCCGCTGAGAACAGACTCAACTCACAGTAGTAAACACTCCTATTATACTATTCAAGTGTATCTATTAAAACAAAGAGCGGCTCTTTGTATCTAAAATCTAAAGGTGAATCTAGGAATCGGACTTCGGCTTAAAAAAGAAAAATAAAAATGATGCAATGTAATAGCCGTCGATAAAATTTTATTTTTTATTAGGAAGGGCATTCTTAAGTCGTAAGACTAACGTTAAAAATATTTGAAAAAAGCCAGTACGTATTTCCTACGAGGTTACACACAATACAAAATGACTTACCATAAAGGATGTATCGGCCCATGGGCTTGAGGAGAGAGTACCCGCGGTTGCATTCCTCACCGCACAGGCAGTCCAAAACGATGTCCAAGCCATCGGGGGACACTCTGGCGAAGAAAACGATTGAATTAATTCATGAAGTCTCCTACCTACTATCTCATGTCTGCTGTCGGCAGCATCTACTACCAGTCAGTAATTCCACTCCAAAATTAATCTGTATAACTGAATAGATACAACAAGGCGTACAATAAACCCTTCCACAGACAATAAAGTAGGTAATGTATGAGCATCACAAATACAACCTGTACTAGCTTGTGTGTTTGCGCAATATTTTGCGCAACACAAACAAACTTACAAATTCCAAAGATACGCATCATAGACTACTCTAAAGTTCACATTACGGCTCATATATGAACAATTTCCTCTCCTCGAGCCATAAAAACAGGCCCAACCCGACACATGGGAAACATACGATTCGAGGCGAGACTCGAGACGCGACAGAAACACATTCCTATGCATAACCGCAAGTTTTATTTTATAGGCGAAACCATTATACTAGGGATGTGCCCTTTGTGAATCACTTCAAAGCATTTTTGTATCCGAAAATAAATTGAATTTTATTTCAGGCGCCATTACATACGCTACGAAGTATCCATTGTAATAAATAATACAACCATAACATCTCGTACAACAAAGCAATTCTATCTTCTTTCCACCGGGAGTACATATCTGCCGGTGTTTATTTACGTTGAATTCGTGGCTCCGCTGTTTACGCGCCGAAGAGCTCACCAGATATAAAAATATCTTTGTCTATTTACGAGAATTAAATGCTGCGGCTGTTACGAACCAGCTGCCCCAAGGAGCGGGTTATAAACCGAACAATTAACGCGCTACGCGCCCATCCAAAATGGACCTCTAAGTTAGGACTACGCGCCCAAGGAGCGGAAGGGGCATGGGAAGGGGAAGCTCAAGTTTGCCTGGTTATGTTCATATCACCCGAGCCGGGCTGACACTGAAATATGTAACTGTAATAACTAGCAATTAACAAAGCTTGGGATCGGGAACAATTTGGTTTATTCGCTGAGAAACGGGAGTGAGCCGTGCATCAAGATAGTTTTATTAATTTGTAGGCGACCGCAGTGCGCTCGCGTGCTCGTGGCTTCGTGGACTACCTAAGTTATCGGCAACTACCTATTCGTTTCCTTACTTCAAGCCACGATAAATTTCAATAACAGGTTGTGAGTTTATCCTTCGTCTATTTATAAACCCAAGTCACTGAACCAGGTAACAAATATCTGGAATATTATCTAGACTCCATAGAGCCGAGCATGATAATTAATCTTGATAAGTATTGATACTTATATGAAGTACGAAAAGCCTTGCAAGTAGATAACAAACAGGCTGATGAGGTTAGAATATTGGCAAAAGTGGCTAAAATAGTTCAGCAATATGTACTTAAGAAAGAAGCAAGCCGTAGCAAGAGATGTAGAAATTACTTCATCCTCATCATCATGTCAGCCCTTCTCCCGCCCACTGCTGAGCATAGACCTTTCTTCGTCTACACCACTAATCTCTAAGAAATTACTTACTTAATACTAATAGATATTTTATCTTATCTTATTTTATCTACCTTTTCTAGAAATTACAAAAATTTTAATTTGAAGATATATCCACAGGGATGTTACAACTGCAAAACCTTGTTAAAATGAAATTCATTCGAGAACAGGTGAACGAAATATAAAATATCCAATTAGGAAGGAAAAACAAAACAGATATAAAATGTTGGAATTCTGATCGGCGTGTGAAACATAAACAAAGATATTAGCGGCGAAGGGCCGAGTGGGCCGTGTATTTTTAGCGCTCCTTCATGTTATGATTTCATCCCTTCTTTTATAGGAATTTAAACGATCGAATTATTTTTATCAGGTACGAAAGATTGATCAGAATGTTAAATTATTACCGCTTTAACATGATTTTTGTTCATGTGCATTTAGTTCTTAATGATTTAATTTTACACTACTTTTATTAATAACTGTAATAATGTAATTGTGTAAATGTTATAATTAATGGAATTAAGAAAAGTACTTATATAAATAATATTTAGGTATACAATTACAAACTACACAAAACTGAAGTACCATCTCTAAGCAGGAAGTAGGAACGTAGGTAAATCCCTTTGAGCAAATTATCAAAACAGACAAAATGGGTCAATATTTAATCAACAATATTTGTATTCCAAACAGCACCAAATACACCTGCTGGACGTTACGATACAAGAAATTATGCCAAGAAATCCAGTTCAATGCACAAAAAATGTACACAAAAAATAATAACCACCTGTACATACGAGTATGCCGGTCAGGAATTCTTCCTTGAATTTAATGACGTAAAAAATTTGCTCGTGAACCTATTATTACCAGAGAGATAGAACGGAAGATATGATGATATTCGGTATGTATGGGTTTTGTATATTTCGATCGAGATTATATACCTTTTCGATGAACAGGTAACTATTAAAATTTATTAAAATAAATCAAATAAAAACGATGTACCTATAATAAAAAAAATTGCAGATAGGTATATCAACATATTTGTGTGTGGCAACAAGCCATATCTAAATCCTCCATAGAAATCTCCTCCCACTATTGAAATACCAATACATTCTAATGTAATCTAATAATGAATCACCGTTAGCGTCTCTACATATATAAAATCATTATAAACCTCGGTCAAGTTTACTTCATACAAAGTCCCAGATTCGATTCCCGGTACCTAAGTCATTAATATTTTCTAGACGCAAAAACTAATAACAACAAGTTTGACCCTCAATCATCGACACAATAACCCCATTTCTCTTTAGACATCGGGTGTACAACGAATTTTACACAAAAAGTCAGAGTTATGTCAACATGATTACTGTTATCTTTTAAAAAAAATGATTTTATTCGAGCAGAGTTGATGTTAGGAAGTCGCCCCGAAGCTTCGTATTTGCTCTTCGAGCATACTTTCAACGCGGTGACGTTGATTATAGCTGTTTGACAGCTGTCTATTTGTGATAACTTACTTCCTAACTTCACTGGTGTAGTCGCTGCCCCTCTCGAGCAGGTGGTCGATGTTGTTGTTGTTCGCCTTCAAAGCCTCGTGTTTGCTCTTTGAGCACACTCCGAACACGGTGACGTTGTCCACGGTCTTCGCCAGCTGCGCCACAGCTTGGCCCTGGACAAGATCGGAATCTTAATTAGTTAACGGCTTGAGAGTCATTTAATATTAAGATAATATCTTAAAGAGGCTGTATAGAAGGAAATAGACCTAAAGTCTACTCAAACACTCAGTACCTACCCATGACTAGATAAAATAACTTGTTTCCGTAGCCATTTGCTCTAAAGGAAATGCAATTTACTTTTTACGATTGTCGGGTAAATGTATCCGCCATTACCCGTCATTTCTCCCTACCTATATAAGTAACACCATAGAATTTTCACTTTTCTGGTTATTATGAAACTAACACTAAGTTATTATATTACCATCAAAATATATTTTGTTCTCTCATATGATTAAAAATTAAATAAAAACACTGATGACGGAAAGATAAAAATTTGCTGCCGGTTACTAATAATAATATTAGCTATTGTTTATTTTGGTTTTAAAATATTAGCTTCGAAACCAATGATCTAAACACTAGGCAAAGCTTGAATTGTCCAGAAATCTCAACTCAACCATATCACATACGTGCCTCTAAATCTTTTGTTTTCGATTATACGCAACTTTACCTATTCATACCTTAATTAAACATTTTTATAGGACTATAATCAAACTATGCCATGGAGAAATTCACTTATATTCAATTCCATAAGACCGTGAAAACAAATTTAAGTTCTTCATCAATTATATAGATCATAACGGCTGAGAGTCATTCAGGGAACAAAGCATTGAGATGATATCTTAATGTTGGTAATGATTAGCCGTGACATGCACCTGCGACTGCGACACATTCCTGTTCATTTGTTTCATTAATTATAATGTTCTTTGTCACTAATTCAGGGTCTGGCTGGACATGTGATAAACATTACCATGACGTAATAATCTTAACCACTAAGCTTGACGTATTGATAAAACTTTGCACAAATAATAGCGAGAACTAACGAACTTTGAAAATAATTGATAAAAATTATAGTGTCTTTAACCGGCTTAAAAAAAGGAGAAGGTTATCAATTAGTCGCGATCTTTTTTTTATGTATGTTCACCGATTATTCGAAGATGCCTGGACAGATTTGAAAATTCTTTTAAGTATACATCCGAGAAATTTTATCACAATCAGTTGTGTAGTTTGGGGTGAAGTCGGATTTTAGTTTTAAAAAATTATATCTATCCAACATATAACTAATTTATAAGTTATCTTTCCGCTATAAAAAGAAAGGCAAGTAAAACGGAAGCTCAGAAGCTTATGACTTAATAAAAGCTAATGAATTCCCAAATCCTGCTATCAAATTAATGAATCGATTACGAGCGGCCATTGTATCCAGGCTTATTTGCATGGCCACTATAATAATTGGATGGACCGTGCCTTCCATCCCCATTTTGTTCAGACTCGAGTTACATTGTGACGCAACAGTCGGAAGAATGACTGCCATAACAGTCTCACCCAATTCAGAGAGACAATTAGGCAGCCCATTACATTGTTTGCACTGCTATTGCAGTCGCTGTATAAGAAACGTTTCTAAGGCGGTCTTAACACTAAATATACACTTAGGGGCAATTGTAGGGTCAATGCTACGGGCGATATTTATAGAATTGTTACACATTTGCAGTCCTCTTCGTCGGATATGAGCTTATGAGCTAAATGTTTATTTAATTCGGATTTATTTATACTCTATTTATGGGATGATTGTTCACATTACTGTCAATTTTAAAGCAGCTCGTAAAATAATAACCAAATAAAGTAGCCAACTCACCAAACTCGAAGTTCAGAAGCATTAAAACTTTTTCGATTACATTAAATAAACAGCAGCGTTCAAAATTGCCTGCGAAAAATGTTTGAACGGAAAACGCACTTGTTTATCTTTTCGCTCAACATTATTTTGAAAATATATGTATACTAAATAGGATATGATTGGTCATCATCATACAATAAACAATCACATTTTAAAGCAAATTAAACTTCAAAATAAGGTTTTTAAAAAAAAGCATGAAATTTTTTGAGGCTTGCTATGGGCTACATAGTACATATCATAGATGGGCCGTATGTATGCCTATTAAGGGTATAAAAAGACTGTTTTGTGTCTTGACTTGAATAAAGCGATAAGAACCTATTACGACATAATCCTACTTCCTTCCTATCCTACTAATATTATAAACGCGAATGTTTGTAAGTATGGATGGATGTATGTTTGTTACTTTTTTACGTAAAAACTACAGAATGGATTTTTAATGAAACTTTACAATATCATATCTTATACATCAGAATAACACATAGGCTACAATTTATAAAGGTATTGTGTGAAAAACCTGAACAGATGAAGTCGCGGGCACCACCTAGTAAAATTGTAACTCACCACACCACCGCCAGCGGAATGCACGAGCACGCTTTTCCCGGGGGTCAGGTTGGCCATCTCAAAGAGCAGCAAGTACGCCACCAGGTAGTTGGTGGTGACGGCCACGGCGTCCAGAGCTGACATGCCGGCTGGCAGCGCGTACACGTACTGGGCGGGGACGCACACCAGCTCGGCCCAGGCTTTGTACTCTGGGAGGGCCACTACTTGGTCGCCAACCTACGACAATGCCAATTCGTAAATAAAATAAAAAATATAGTTATAGGCAGAAAAAAATGAAAAAAAATTGCCACGACTTGGCTTTTCACAAACGACACGTTTCAGCCATAGTAAAAAAAACTGGGTCTATGGATTAGCGATGATATCTGCTACCTGGCTAGCTGGTAACCAACTTTTCATTTCTTTTTGCTGAATATTCAGCAAAAAGAAATGAAAAGTTGGTTACCAGCCGTGTCTTGGAAACAGAGACATCTGAATTTTTTTTTAAAGATTATAGGTAGGTTTTTATAATAAAGTTTAATAATTAAAGGAAATGTTAGTAAGTTTTATCGGTTCAGCGAACAAATATCTTAGTGGTAAAACTTTGGGCAAGTTCTTAATACTACACTATCGTTCCGTTTCCCTTCCATTTTTGCACAAATAAAATAAGTATTAATATTGATAAAATCAGATATCCAAGGCCAGCTGGATCAGTGGGTACAATAACTTTGAATGGGATTCTTTAGACATGAAAATCAGTAAATTTGGAATTTTGTTGAAACAAGAATCTGTGAATCTGTACCAATATATTTCTGTAGACACAAATATCTGAATAAATGGGAATCTGAAGATATAATCAACATCGAGCATAACTATGGTACCAATAGGGCTCAAGACTGACATGGCAATTTCTGGAAGAAGAATAGCAGAATATATATTTTATGTTTTGAAAAAAGCAATATCGCATTCGGTTTACTAACGGACCCCTGATTCCTTTATTTTATAGATCGAAACTGATTTTAAGTAAACTTTAAAAAAACAGCAAAAGTAGGATACTTTATACCCGGGGTCATAAATATGACTAACTTTTGTATTTTTAAGGGAAAGATATACGATCTTATTTACGATCACAAGCTAAGTCCATGCCGTAGATTTATTACTAGATTTTCTAATAAAAACAGTTCAAGAGATAATTATGATAGTGAAGTTAGTGGGCGGGTTGTGCCTGAATCGGAATCGTGACTTGCGGCAGCCTGCTGTTCAATGGGACGATAAAATCCTTGCTGCAATATTGCCGGTGTCTGGACTATCGACAGCTCAAATTAAATAAATATAATTATTTTTTTCTAACACCCTTGATCTTAAACATCAACTAACTTGATATTAAAAGCAATAATGTGACCGATTATTTCTTTTAGACCCTTGCTTAGGATGTTAAAAAGTAAAACCGGATGCGGTCCGTACTTGGATTGGTAGTATAAAATACTTATATCTATATCTAGCTCTTCAATGCTCGGATAGCAGGTAAAGCCTGTTATGTTATCAAACGCCTTTAGAAGAGTAAAAAAAGAAATAAAGATTTAGTGTATTTTGTTCTATACCTTGAAATTGGTGACGCCTTCGCCGACTTGCTCGATCTCGCCAGCGCATTCGAAGCCGAGGATGAAGGGTGTCTTGGGGGGAGAGTCGATGGCACCCTGCCTCACGATCAAGTCTTGGAAGTTTAGCCCGCTGCAACAATCAAAAACAAGTTCATTTATTACGTCAAATAAGTAAGCTATCTACATTATTCTACATGCCAAAATATTTTTTGTACAAAAGTAATACCATTTCATATTTTTGTTATTTACTTAAATTTATAAATAATAAATTAGCTACCTATTCAAAAAATGTAGTACATTGAAATGGTGCGAGATTTTGTTATTTAGCTTTAGGTACTGCAATAAGTATAATATACTAGAATCTGTATTTAAAATCATCATGTCGATGATTGTACCGTGTATTGTACTCAATCTACCTTCTCATCGGGATAACAAACTAAAATAGGTAATACTTAATTCTTGTTACTTAATTAACTGAAGAAAAATTCCACAAGCAACTCTATCTAAGTTACACCATAAAACGAAGAAAGTTAGAGGAACTAAGGCAAGTCTGTCTTATCTTATTACGAGCCAAGAATGAAACTTTTGTTGCTGCTTAAATCAACCAAACTAAACAAGATTACCTATGTATCTACACTGCTCAAAAACAATAACTGGTCTATCTTTATGAAAACAAAACCAGACCATCACAGCGGCCCATTAAGTTACTCGTGTCGAATCGATTTAGCTATCTATCGAAAATTAATCAGCAGAACGGTTAATTGGCTGCAATTTTGCCAATTTATCTTTATAGAAAAACTGGATATATGCCTCCTGCAACAATTTTATTAATCGCCGCCATCCTTCAAGACAACTGTTTGGTCGGGTTTATTAAACTAGATGCGTAATTACATGGTGGGGTTAGGAATGCGGCAGTCATTTGTTAGACGCGTTGTATGGACGCATGGACAGCATAAAGAATCTCATATTTAAATATTTAACCACTGTATATGATGTACCAATCTACATCATTACGTATGGTGGCCGTGATGTTCTCGTACGTCGCCTGCCATTGTTACAGGTACAGGCCCTGAGCGCGCTCAGAAAGGATTTGATAATGTGGGTCAATTTGAAACATTAGTCAATTCACTTTCGGTACGTTCGGCATCAATATCAATAGGTACCTACAAGTATAAAACCTTGATATATTTATGTGTAGGTATAAAACAAAAAGCTTTCCGGTTCCCGCCGCGCCGTCTGCGTCTGTCGCTCTAAAGGCTTATAAGAACTTAGATAGCTTTTTCCAAAAGAGAGTGATCTAAAAAACCTTTTGCATGTATAAAAGATAACTGCACGAAGCCCGGAGGGGCCGTTAGTTGTGTATAATACAAATAACTCATATTTTTGTAGGAAAAAAAAAAACAAAAAACATTAACCTACGTGTGTTTTCGTTTTACGGGAAAGCTAAAAGAAAGCATATATGTCTTCCATTTAATTACTGCCAAATAAGTGTGGCTCGAAATACTAGGTACGTAGTATTTCGAAGCCATATGGTCCCCAAAAGTTGATTTCGTTTTTATTTTGCATTAAAAGGCTGAATTTTACGAGGTCGTCGGCGCTGCCCATCTGGACGAGTCGATATGAATATTCAATGGAGCCATAAAGATAGTCGATGTGAACATGAAAGAACAGATACCGTACTCACAACCTCAAACATTTACGACATCATTCACTGAAATACTATTGATGGAATCTTGAACATTGCGCTATTATATACTGATCCAGTGCAAATCAAGACATTATAAGAGACAGATAACATTTATTTATACAACTATATTAATTTATGTAATGTTGTTAGTTTTTTGTGGTATATTGTGGTTTCTGTGGTTTATACCAGTGTGATGGTAGATAATTTCAAGATTTTAATAGAAAAAAATTAGGAACAGTTTGTGGTGTCCACATCCGACGACTAGGAGAATCTCCTAGTCGACTCATAGAATTTGCAACAATACTCTGTAGTTATCCAAAAACTTATAATAAAAATCCTAATGGATTCCCCCCGCTAAACTTGTCGGAGAAACCAGAACTAATAGCTGAAAACTACGAAAGTTATAGAAACAGTTTCGCTGACTGGCATTTTAATTCACTAATTGTTTAATTTTATCATCAGGTGGGCTAATAATTTGGGATCCATTAACGTCTTAGAGCACTAAATTAATGCGCATAACCGCATTTTATTCAAATGTTGTTAGTCATACAATAAATAATAAACTGGTGACTAGAGTCATGTAATTACTCAGGTAAAGCACAGGTATATACTAGATGCAAATGTGGACGTGACGTGCACGACGTATTAACCGCGCCGCCGGCCGTCCACCCATGTAATCGATATTTCGCGATTGTCTCCCTTCGAAATAACAGCATATAATTACACACTATTTGTTCGCAGTCGACAAACGATAGCTTCTGGATAGACGTTAAGTTCAGCTACTTTTATAGTGAAGTTATAGTATGATTTGTCTATATATTTAATTATTTTTATATAGTAGATTTTGTAAATTTAAACACACACAACACATTTTTTTTGGCGTGGTAGAAAATTGGGTTATATGATCTAAGGGTACAAAGGACACGCACATCATAACCGAAACTGTGGTTTCGGCTGGCCACTTAGAATTTGGATGATTAAAAGCTGTTTTTAGAGTGAAATCGATACACGCACAGGAATTTTAATAAAACCGCAGCCTGCAGCTGCAGTTACAATCACGCAATAGAATATAAGTAGAAACATCTACATATATTCATATAAGTATTACAGACACGTAATGTGATTTTATTTTAGAAGAGGACCTCATTTATTCTGAGGACACCTAATCGAAATTTTAACTTACATCTTAGATTTAAAACCTTTTAAGAAAAATGTTGTGCAATTTATCCAACTGACTTCTAAGTATAATTTATTATCACGAGTAAAGCTCTGACTATGATTGATGATAAAATACTTTTATTCTATAGGACACTACCCCTGACCTGACCCCACATAAATACAACTGTATATCATTCCTAGGGGTGACGGGTGTCCATCCGATCCCGGCCTGTACTATATACGATAGTCTATCTATAAAAGTAATATGTGCATGTGCTGTGGTGAACATTCCAAGCAAACCACTGGCACAAGAACTAAACACGGAAATACCATCGGCTTAAGCTAAAACAACGCCAAAAATACCCATACATTAATGCAACAAACACAACGTTGAAATGTATTGCAAATTGCAAGCTGTAGAGTTTCGCGTTACAAGTACAACAAGAAAAACTAACATGACATCATGAAATGAGTTTTGACAGTGAAATTTTTTTGTTAGCGTTCGTGGTTACACATGTAGGTTAGTACACCTAAAGAATATCGCATAAACTATTACGCGTCTTTCTTCATTATTACATCATACATCACATATGTAGTCCTACGTCTTTTGCATAAATGAACTACCCTCAATCAAACATTGCTATGGTAGTTTCTTTCTACACAGATAGGTATCTAAATAACTACGAGTAAATATTTCCGAGATAAGCTGATTTCCATTTGAGTGTAGGTCGACAAAAACCCCAATGTTACCACTTCAGTGACTGCAAACCTAATTTAAAGTGTGTTTACGATTAAATCACGATTCGACACTAATGGAGAATTTTGGGGTTAATCCACGTAAACAAAGCTCGGTTCCCACTTTGTAGGCAGACGAAAATAATCACAGCAATAGTATTTAGCGGCAATTTACATGTGTTGCGTAACTAGGCCTACCGGGTGCCTTTTATTCATAGACGCTAAATTCCTATGGAATACCGAAGTATTTGTAAGAAGCGTGAATCAGATCCGATTGCTCTGCTTATTTGCAGACTAATTTATACCCTGACTTCCTGCACTGTACATACAGCGGCAACAGTGAATGAATCACGTCTATTCTATTATATCGTGTTTTAATTGTTTACTTATTTGTAAGCTATTGAGCTAACACGGGAGCGGCAGAGTGATGGACGAGTGGAGTCACCGCGAGGGCTGTGACGAGGGGCGAGAAGACGTCAACGCCGATATTTAATACTTTCCGAGCCCTGTAATTCTGAATAATTACAATATGGGAATGGGAGCTACAGACGCTACAGTCACAGTCCCCGACGACGCCCGCATACGTTTTATTGGATAAATTGGGCGCGGGCGCTATCGTTTTATTATGAAAAAAGCTTTGTCCTACATTATCGAGGACCGCTGGGACCATTTCGGCTGGGAGGAATGTTAATCCGTGATAATCTCAGGCCCCTCGTATCGAATTTTACGCACGCTACGCTACCTGACCGATTATTCAACAGACTTGAATGGCTTCCTTCAACAATAGTTCGTTACGCGCTCGTCCTGAGCAGGTAATGTTATTTTTGTTATTAAACCGTAAAATCACCGCCATATTATGTCGTAATATCACTCATACGATTCAAACTATAAAGTTTTAAAAGAACTTAATCCTTACTTACCTTCTAGTATGAAATAAAACAAATTTTCGGGTTGCGTTCGGGGTATCTGAATATGGAAACAGAGAGAGACTGTTTAAATCGATAAGCTGACTGGTTTCCGGAAGGCCACCAACTCCGAATAAAGTCGTCAACCCTGCCCTCCTTCGACTATCTTAATTACAAGACCATTTTCATGAAACTTACCGATAAGAGCTACACGAACAAATACCACATCAATTTCTTCGTTCGTTTATAATTCTGCTTTGCATAGCATTAACTTGAAATTAGTTATATTTGTCACGTTATTTTAGTGGTGATAAGTTTTAGATCTACTGATATTAGTGTCCCTTTAACATTTCCATTTCTAGCAATATTTACATTTAAATTGTAAGTAAACTTTCGATTCCTAATGGATGGACATATTTTCTGTAGACCATTTCAGAGAACGGTGGGGTCGATCCGGAGACGAAATCGCACCCTCACGAACGCTAATGCGATTAATATGGTGCGTACAAAGTACAATTTCTATTCACGCAATCCGAATAACTTTCCGGTTTAGTAAGCAGCAGCCGAGTGACAAGGCGAGAATAATTTTGAATAAATTATTCTTAGGTATTGCCGATCGTACCCTCACGTTCTGACGTGTGTATGAACAATTTTGAGTTGAACATTTAAAATGAGCGATTAGGTGAGTGAACACCCCAGTTCGGGGTAATTTTAAATTGCAGCGGGGTAGGACGGCCGGCGCGTCGTAGTGGCGCGGCGTCGCGACGCCGGTGACGCGGCTTTAAACTTCGAACGGGTGTCGCATCGCAGCCCTAGGCAGCCTGCGAGGTTAATGCTTAGTTACGGTTCAAGCACCGATGAGGCGAGCAATCAGACTATGCAAGGCGACCGACGGCGGCTGTCTGTAAAATTCTACAGAAATTCCACGACAATGCTAGTATAGTAGACATGATAAAAATTATGGTCTTTCAGTTGAATGCCCTGGCTGCATCACTTTTGTGAAACAGCAGTGTAACATTTGTTTACTTGCCGCAAAAATTTGTGCCGCGTTGAGTTCTGTCAAAGGAACTTGCGCAAGTTGTCGGGCGTCACGTTCCAGTGCGTTTCAGCGAAATCATCAACGACGCGCACCTTACTTATAAACATCAGTCAAATGTAACTGTTTGCTTTCGCTTTCGAGAGATATATGCCTTCAAAGTGTCGTGGTTTATTTTCGTGCAATGCATGTTTCGAAAACTTCATATTAATTTGGACAAATTTTAACTTTCAGGATATTTTTAAACATGGAATTTAAAAGATTTAAAACCTTTTAAAAAATACAACAAAAATAATGTGTGGATATTTAGGAGACAATCGCAACGAAGATCCCTTTGGACGGTACACGACTTGGTGGATGGGACTAAACAAAAAAAAAAAGATTTTTATGTCACTTTTTCCGTCACGTGCTTTTTAGTGGCTAGTTAGGAATTTTTAAGGGGCTTAAAATTTTGTAACTTCATTCAAACCGAGTGTTCCATGACACTCAGTTTTATTTTAATGGCTTCAACGATTTCGCTGAAAGTTTGTATATGGAGGTTTTCGGGGGTAAACAATCGATCTAGATTAGTTTTATGTTTGGAAAAACGCGTGTTTTCGAGTTTTCGTGCGTTTTTCTTTCCACGCAGAATATGGGCGCTAATTTCGTCGCGCCGACCGCCTTGTTTTTAGCTCAGCGGTTAAGGAAACCGACCGCTAGAAAGAATGTTACGGGTTCGAATCCCACTCGGTGACTTACTTTTATGTTCAAGTTTATATAGAATTTTTTATTTTGCATTGTTTTAAGACAAGTTAAAAAAAAATTAGTTAATGTTTGAGATGTAACCGAGCAAAGCTCGGTCGCCCAGGTACTGTATAAATTTATCCTAAAATCAAAATAGGTATATTAATAGAACTGCAACTATAAATAAGTTGATAATGATATATGACAAAAACAATTTAAAGTGGTTCGAGGAATTCAAGTTGGAGGCGAGTTTATCTATTCCCGAGCACGACTGCGTCTGTATGAGGCGATTGTAATGCAGCGAGTGTCCCTCGATATAACTTAAAGCTCTTCTTCCGCTTCTTCGGGTCCTGTTTCATGTTACACTCGTCTGGCTCAAACGTCTGAGTTATTACTTCTAATCTACTCACTACGTCAATAAAATTGTGTCACTAAACTGGCTTAGATACTTAGTTAATATTCAGTTAACGCGGGCGATAGTATACAGCTATCTGTTTAGGACAGCGCTTCCGCGTCTGCGTAAACACTCCTAAAATATCAATAAGTGCCTGCAATGGCTTATTAGAAGCCCGTACCTAATAACGACGAAGTAATTTAAGGAGAAAGCCACGCTGAAGCGAATTTCTGAAACATTCGTAATCCGTACTAATTGGGTCCAATTAACCGTCAAAGTTAATGAAAAGGCCTTGAAACTCGGTTGAAATAAGCGAGCCGCTTGTTCGCTAAAGATATTACTTGTAACTGAACTTGGAAATATGTCGAGTATGAGCCCGTAATAAACAGTGCATGACAAAATTAATGACAGTTATTTTTATGTTGCTCCACAAAACGTTCCCATGTCCTGCAAGACTTTTAAAGAGGGGAAGTTTCCCATTGTTCTCGAGAAAATTAACAGAAATAAAACTTGCTATGATTAGAAGTTATTTATATGCTTTATACGTTTCCCCACTTAACAAGTTACTATTCCATTTCAGATGGATGTTGAAAGGAATGGTCTCATCGTGAAGTAAAAGAAACAGCGTGATTTAGATGAAACTATAAAATGTCACATTTGTCTAGTTTCGAAAAAGCGAACAGAACAGACGTTTGCAGGTTTCATTTTATCATTGTTGCGTGTCGACCAAGTTGACTTAGTTACCAAAGCCCCAGTTATTGTACAGACTTCAATTTGTTAGAGCTGTTTAATTAGCATGCATTCCAGTGACTCATCCACGGCGGCCATGCGAGAAGGCACTAGCAGTTATAACAGCAGTAGGTACTGCGAGTACGAATACCTCATTATGTTTTAACTCATGCGCCGCAAGTACTACGCCGAATGGAATTTCCTCGTTCGCGTAATATATGAATCATTTGTATTCAGGATTGACACGAACCGCGTATTAATGTAGGATATTATTTGTGTTGCATCTATTAACGTACACTGGACGCAGGAAGCATGACATATTGATTGTATTGACGTTGTATTGTAGCATCATTCTAAAATAGGTACTTAGATGAATCAGTTTGTTGTTGTTATACATTTACAAAAACAGTGCATACATATTTAGTCACAGAATAAGCTAACCGCCACAGTGACATACAAATTAGGTAGATACTGTGCATCACCACATCAAAATAAATATTCGAATTCCCTAATTTCAAAACTAGGGGGATACGATACATGAATTCAAGTAAGTCAAGATATTTTACAATAAAATATTTAAAAAGAATCGGAGATATC
Source organism: Acrobasis consociella (assembly GCA_963555685.1). Classification (NCBI taxonomy): domain Eukaryota; kingdom Metazoa; phylum Arthropoda; class Insecta; order Lepidoptera; family Pyralidae; genus Acrobasis; species Acrobasis consociella. Next base: position 6,371,896 of record OY743122.1, on the reverse strand, counting down.
ATTTAAAATGTTGTCTTCAGTATGCACTAGAATAACAACAAACTATTTTATAAACTACTGTTTACAGTTTGAAGTGAGAACGTGAAGCTCTTCTTCGCACATTTGCCAAAAGTGGCTCTTTCGCAAATGTGCGAACAAAAGCTTTAAAAATGGATTCGGAAAAATGTCCTATGTTTTCGAAGACATTAAAAACTATTCTTGTGTTAAACAGTTTGCAAACGTCAACAGCCATTAGGTATATGGAATGTATGAAAAAAAATATGTCGCGTGGAGAAAGGAATTGTGCCAGTATGTTAAACGAATGGCGTGACTACAGTCACATTGAGCTGTATTATTTACAGCTCAGAAAACAGGCCACACATCGTATCATTCAGCCCTGAAGAATGAACTACCTACAGTAAACAAATTAAAAAAGTACATATATCTTCTACCCATTATCATCAGTAGGTACGTCTCCATAACATTGTCCCCAAACTTATAGTATGCCAATATTGAAAGCCAGAACCAGTGGAAATATAGTTTGCGAACTTTGAAACTTCAAGTTAGATAATAATGAAATAAGAAATGCTCAAAAAATACCACGTAAGCGAGACTTGAACAACAGATTACTAATTAATGAGTTACTTACTACGTAACTTACGCTGCTTGAACCCAGAAACAATAAAATTAGAAATCTTTATTTAGTGTGAGTACCTACTTTACTCAAATTTCTTATAATTTAAGGTACAATTTAAGGTAAAGGCTATATAACCTTTAGACTCGAGAAGAAGACCTATTTTAGTACAAAATTTTTAATGCCTAAAAACGCTGTAGTTGGTAAAATAAATCAAATCCCGTGAAAGTGTTTTTCGGTTCGTTAACATCCACCGGACATCGCATATTCCAATTAGCTCAAAAATTCCACAAACTAAACAGGGACTGCTGCAAACGCCTACTTCCGATAGACGAGGTTTCGGGAGCAACAATGCAGGTGCTTTCTAAAAACGTGTTAATATCCGGCTAGCGGTAAAGCCAGGACACAATGTGGCATACTATCGGCTTCCTATCTGCCTACTGTCCAGTGATGAGCCATATCGGCTCGCAGCCGTGTGTGACCGTGGCTACACTGTGTAATTAAGTGAAGCTGACATTCGGCGTGTTGCTGGCCGAGCAGGTCAGCTAAGTAGCGAGTGCTTTGATAGTTAAGTCATATCATAACCTAAAAACCGGTGTAAAAACGTCGATTAATAAATATCAGCTTTTATTACTTTATTTACATGGAGATACATAAATTTTCCGGGGTCCAGTGGCGTCCCCATTTGAAATAAATCATTTGAAAGGGAACGGTGATACCATTAAAAATTTTGTCTTGACCAAGCCCTAGATGGCCCTTTAAACTATTTTATCAACTACTGTTTATAGTTTAAATGAAAACATGAAGCTTTTCTACGCACATTAGCCAAAATTGGCCGTTTATATCGCAAACGTGCATAAAAAAGCTTCTCACTTTAAACTGTAAACAGTAGTTCATAAATTATTTTGAAAAAGGCTTGGTTAAGACAAAATTTTAAATGATATCACCGTTTCCTTTCAAATGATTTATTTCAAATGGGGGCGCCACTGGACCCCGCAAAAATCCAGGTAGCCCCTTAGTATTTACACCCCGTGACTGTCAAATTTTCTATATATTCCCATTTTTAACATAAAGCAAGATAATAGGCCCTTTATAACTACTGCTTTTTCAGTTGACTCTATAATTGATTTGCTATGTGCCTTTCAGAATGCAACAGGCGTAATTCTGCTTTATTATTTATATTTGACCGATGTGAACTTCATTTATGAACTGATTACATCTTTCACCGCAATAATATAATTTTAATTGATTTTGTAGCAATTCTAAAGCTGACCGGTTTTCTGGGTTAATGAGACCACCACTTTATACGGCGACTAAAACGGAAAAACTTCAAAGTGCTCTTTAAGTAATAAAATTAGAATTAATTGGTATCGATGACATCCAATGATAAGGCCCATCATGTCAACAGCCGGAGAGTCATCCAGTTTAATTGTGCAGGAAGTGAGCGTGCATTCCGCAGATGTCGAAGCGTTTAGTTTTAGGGTGACTGTGTGGCTTCAATAAACAGAATCGACATGGCTATTAAGCAGCTATTCCTCATGTAGGTATGAATCCTTACTCGCTTAACTAATGGTGAAGCGTTAGCAACAGACTCAGATCATCATAAGTTGAATATGGAAGTCGAAGTCGCGGTCCTATCAACATTTGCAACCATTTCGAATCCCCATCGACCGGCAAAACTGTGTACTTAGCATTTTTATCCAGAAAATTGTGAAAGACAAAGGCGGGGGAAGATGATAAAGGCAATCCTCTTTTTATTTTAATAGGTCTGTACGAAAAATGGACCGAACCCGATTCTGGTGAATGAAATTAATTATTGGAATTAAAGTGTCAACAGAAAAAAATTACGAAGAACCTTAAAAAAACGTCAAATACATAATATTCACGCCTGTTTACCACAGGGATAGGCAGAGACTATGGACCTCCACTTACGGAGGCTTACGAAACCATCAATAAACCCTGGAAAAACCACGGAAAAGTCAAGTATAGAAGAAATCTACTGGCAGATACAATTTGGAAGTATAGGCCACTGGCTGATCAATAAAGTCGAGTAAACAGATGGTTTTTATTTTACGACGAGAAAGCAATTGATAAAACTGAGACCGCCGAATCCGCCGATGTCTGAGTACTCGTGGATTTTAAATTGGTTTACGGTGAGTTCAAATAACTATTCATTGGAAGCTACGTTAGTAAAAGCTCATGGCGAAAGCTTTTCACGTCTTCATTTTCGAATCGTCTTTTTGTTCCTTTGTGGTGAAATTAGATTTTGATTGTACAGTCGAAAGTAAATTGGAGATAAATTCATACGAATTATTTTAATGCAAAAGTGACTAAAATTATAAGTCTATGATAAGAACTTTCCAAAATTCTTATGGCAGTTTTTAGAATACTACGCGAAAGACAATTTACGAGCGCGAAGCCGCGTGCAACTACTAGCTACTAGTCGGTACACATAATAAAAGCATACTTTTTTATTGTATCGGTACTTCAGATCCAAGTAAACAAAGTTAATCAATTATTCTTAAAGATATACGAGATAAATAAAATTAAACACTTAAAATCATATTCAAATTATTTTTACATGAAGCACCAAATTATCCTGCCTTGTGATCCAGTGAATATTCGAAAACATGATTTCAGAATAATTTCACCCAAAGGGAATACTTACGAAGAATATGAAATTTCATCTTTAATAGGACGAAAATAACCTGTCGAAACCGCCCATTTTCTCGAAAAAGCTTTTATTATTTTCGGTATTTTATTATCTGCTCTTCCAAACACATCGCTTGTTATCGGAAGACAGATAAAGAAAACAAATAAGGGATGATATAGTTTAAACATTGCCGAGAAATAATAGAGATACAGAAAAATATCGACGAACATTCTTCAGATTATTTGTTTGTACAAAAAGATATCAACGCGTTCTTAGCAAATAGAAACATAGAAACTGGCTGTTATTTGTATAGTTTTTGTTTTTAACAGTTTTAAGTTTGTGTAGAAAAAGTGTATGTAGAATAAGTATAGAATATTAGGTATATATATGTGAAAGGTATATAACTGGGCTCTAAATGAACTTGCCTGCTACCGTGACATTGTATTGTCCTATTCGGTCGGAGTGATACATTCGGAAGAAAGAAAAGGAAATAATTACTTATTGTCAAGTAGTTTCGTTAGGCTGAAGCCCTAGAAGTTTGGCACATACTCGACCGACAAAAGTCAATAGGAAAAAAACGTTTTGTTTATTAAGAGTACAGTTGTTCAGTTCAGTTTGATTGGCCAAGTCATCTGTTGTGTTTCCGAAGAACTAGATTTTTTCACCGGTAAGTCAATCGCCTTTATAATATTTTTTATTGATAAGCCTACGCACTAACTCGTGTTTTTGATCAACGAAAATTCCATTCCAACAACATTGTACATAATCCCTAACTTCGTTACGAACTTGAATGTAATTTGCATAACCAGCGGGGAAAACAGACAGTACAGTTTTATTAATCGAAAACAGGAGTATTTGGCTATACCATGAGGTTATTGCCTATAAATATCTACTTTTTTTTTAATTTTTCAAATAATTTTGATTTGACGTTTTGAAATACTTTTGACAACAAACAAATCATGGCTTTGCTGGAAATAACGTTCACCGCCACGAATTACTAGTAATTTCTTTAAATTAGATTTTGTTTTAATGATATTACTTTCTGTTTTTCTAACGAAAGCAAAAAGTCTAGAAATTACTCGACCAAAATCAGATTCTTGAATTAGGCAGAGGTTGCAGCTGCAAGTTAATCCGGTAGGATTCAAATCTAATCTTGCTTTCTCAGATCAGGCTGTCTGAGCCAGACCACTCGCGTCTGACCATTATCAAGAACTTACCTATTACCCTTTCATAACTGCATCAAGAACAGTAGAGACATACATCGATACAAACATTTTCACATGGAAATCAATAACATTGTGGTCATTTTATTTTCCAAACCATTTCATATATGCATACAACTGATTTGTATACAGAAAACGAAAGCATGATGTTTTCGATGAATGAACAAAAAGTTTGACATTCTTTATAGATATGTATGAACTTAAAAGTTCAAGGAGATCCTTATAGCTTAATATTAAAAGGTGTAGATGCCGAAGGGTACTGTTACAGTAGAACAGTAGTCGACCCTCTAAACTACACATATGCGGGCGACAAAAAACGCGCGGCATGCGGCCCACTCTCCGTCGCTCATAAACGGAACATCACATGCATAGTGATGGATGCTTAGTGTTATCGATATTAAATATAATATGAGGAAATCGGGTGACCCTGGTGAATAGTAAACCATCGAAATGTGCGTAAGACATTAAGGAAATCAATAAAACGGATTTGTTTTTACACGCGTGAATAGGTGTGCTTAATGGTTGATGAAAGTATTAACTGAATGTTCAAATTACGTAGCCTTAATTTTTATTGGAGATCAGAACTAAGAATAGTAAAAGAGATAAAACTTTGTACCTTACGCAAATATACTACTATTTAGGGAAATAGATATCATTAAGAAAAATACCTACGGCTGCGACCCGATTTTTATAAATTGTGTAAATATGGACCCAATGATTTCGCACATACTTTGGGTCGTTACTTTTATTCTTTGCTAACAAAATATTCCGATAAACAGTTTGTTTATTCCGTACTAAGAAAAGTAAGTTATAGGATTTGTCACTCATGTACTATGCGAAATGTAATTACCAGGTTTATTTATAGAATTTCATTAATTTTATCGACATCTAGCGACGTCACTGCTTCATACCGATGCAGAGACTTCGACGCAAAAAGGTGTCGGAACTTGGAATATTAGGGCGTATCGTCGGTATGAAGGGTGGCCTTTGCTACCTAACTAAATATAGATTTTCGTCCCGAGCACGCCACTCTGAACCCTAAGCACGTACGTGGCTCTCAGCCATATTCGCGGATCAGATCACGACTTTGAAAGAGCAGTAAGCCATGTGTTAATTTTTCACCCACTTGTGTCGCGTGACGAAGTTGGAATGGCTTGTCGCTGTTATTAATTACATCTCGAAGACTTGAGCTTTTATTTTGCTTCTTTTTATCCCACATTTATTCGGACTTGATGAGATAAATCAGAGATTTTTTGCGAGAGTCATACACGAATATTGCAATACAGTATATTTTATTTAAGTACGATTTTTAGTAACAGAAAATTACGTATAATTCGTACATACTAATTATTACAGAGGTACCTAACTAATGAAGTCGAAGGTAACAAGTCGGCAACTTTATTGATTCACGGGACGATAGAAAACGGTTGTCGATAAAATTTAATTATCATAAATGAAACTAATTAGTATGCTAAATTGCCAAATTAAGTATTGACCGAGTGAGCGAAGCAAACGAAGGTCTCCGTTTCAGCTTGGGCATAAATTGTAATTCCGGATGTCATTTTCCAGTTTTCTAGTTGTTTTCGCCTACGTCGCATTTCTCACATAACCGATTTTTGTAAAATGTTGTAACCAAGTTCAATAATTAGTTATGTATAATTTTTTGTCTAGTCAGGTATTCGAAATTTTTCAAAACGGCCTAAATATTGGGGATGAAATAAAAAATCATATTTTCAACCATTTCGATTTTTTTATTAAATGGCTGGACTTTTTGAGACTCACGGAGTCACTAAGTTAAACGTTTTGTAGGAATTGAAAGGCCCTATTGTCACAGGCGAAAAAACAACTGCTCAAGAATTAAGTAATTCCTTGTATGACGAGATCTAGAAACTATATTTGGATCCTCAATTGATGTCTTTAGCGAGTCTCGTTACTTTTAATTAAAAAACCAACTGTGCAAAACATAATAAACGACTGAACAGTGAACACGAGGAAACACGGTCTGATTGATCATACATAGTAAGTACTATTAAAGATACTAAATTTTTAGATAACTGGCTAAATTAATTCTAAAACAAAAAATATTTTAATTAGGTAGTATTATATTTATATCGATAATTTTTTAAATTTAAATATTAATAATAAATATATACAGATTGAGCTAGCCCTAAAGTAAGTCCGAGACTTGTGTTATACTAGCTCGACAATACTATATTTTATAACAAAAGATAAACATCCAAGACCCAGATCAATCTGAAAAAGATCATTTTCCATCCATATAAAATATAATTGAACATATTTTCAATGATATCTTAATCGTAAATAAGGTAGAAAAATTGGTTTAAAACTGCGTACGAATATCTTAATCGTAAATAAGGTAGAAAAATTGGTTTAAAACTGCGTACGAGAAACTTACGGTACTTCCAGCAAGTATCGACTTACCAAGGAGTATGTCGAATAGAAAATGGTTTTTCAAATAATGTGCAATAAATAGCTGCATACAAAACAATAACCTGCCGTTTTCATAAAAGAACAAATAGGTATTCAACTAAAACGACAAAGCATATTGTAGGGTTTTGCAATTTAAATGCAAAGTAGGAACTCCACACGTTCCTGATTTACGGGACATTTCGCAAACGCATTTGTGAACCCTTGGCAAATAAATATGATTTCAATATTTAGAAAAAAAAATTGTCGTTTACACGTATATTTTATGGCGAAATGTAAAAACACCTACCTACCTTAAAAAGAGCTGGGCTCTTGTCTCTTAAATATAAGAAGACCTTGCCTTGCTGAATTCGTACCTACCTAAATTTAGTACCTACTCCAGAGAATTAGAAAGGATAAAATGTTTGATCTCACAAACTTTACACTTGACCTCACCAGACCCTATATGTCTTCGTACTTTGTAGCTTAATTTTTAATGCACCCTCCCTTGTAAATTTTACCTACAACTATTCAGTGGAATGCGTCAACCTTTTTGTCAAAATAAATTTTCTCAAAAGAACAACCGATCACATTACATTACTGAACATTCAACAGGTACGCTAGGAAGGTCACATTGTATACCCCAAATAGCCGGATTAGACAAATCAAATCCAAGCAAAGGCACAAAAAATGTCGGATATAGGTATGCGCGTGTTATATTGTTGAAAAATAAACTTTTAAGAATTCCGCTAGGCGACCGTAAAAAAATACTAACACATGCTTTTATTCATTTATCGAAGAGCATGTTTAATGGGCGCTGTAAAAAAACAAGCATTGGCGTCGAAAGACGTAGGGCCTGCGGAGATTGGACAGGCGGGCGGCGGAGCGGCGCGCGGGGTGAGACGCGCCGTATTGATCTGCCACCCGTCGCGCCCCGCGCCCCGTCCCCCGCCAGACATTACAGGAGCACTCGCAACCCTCACCCCCCGAGTGCGACGCACACCACCACTAACACAACCACACCCCTTTTTCATGCGAGGATCGAGTCACGGGATTTTCCAATTCAATTTACCCAGCTATCGATAAACCAATAGCTTACACGGACCTAATGTAACGATAACATGAAAGCAGAAATATAAAACGATCTCAGTAGGTAACCTCTCTCGCTAAAATGATAATCTTGTCCCGATATAAAATGTAATAGCAGCAAGTTGGCAAACCGCACACTAAATAAAGGACTGGATACAATATTCATGTTTCCAGAAGTTCGCGGTGAACATTCGGGAGATTTGTGGCCTGTCATACTCCTTTTATTTGTCAAAAAAGTTAAAAGAATGCGACGTGTTTACTACCATATAGAGTGGCGAGCTGATTCGATTATGGTCACAATAAGCGAAGGAACATTTTCGTAAGTTCATTGACTTCGCGAACAATGTACCCGCGGGCGGCAGTCGGACCGGGCGAGACCCCGCCTGCCGCATCTGCTGTCTGGTGAAGGATTTTATAGACTCGGTAACGGCACATGTTCCAGCTTCCTACGAGAAACCCGTCGCACCACGTGCACCTTGACCGCGGCTCACAAAAATGCATCAGTCTTCTGTACATAGCTTTCATAAGGCTGTACATTGTCCGCAGTCACTGTGACTATCATCAGTAGGCATTAAAAGTGGATTAATCGGTTTCGCACTGACTCACTAATATATTTGTTAGTGTTATCGCTTTCACCGCGGTGCTGTGGTAGCTGTTTCAGATAACACTAATTAACAACAAAATACTACACCTAAAAGTTTTACTGCGTATATTGTTGAAATGGGATGCACTTTATCAGAGTCAATATTCTCAGTGAAGGTCGATCATTTATCAGTCATTTAAATAACTTTCCCCTCTGCACTGCAGGGGTCCTGCAAACAGAGACAGACACAATGAGTACAAAAATTGCATGCTACTGCTGCCGATATCATTGTATTGGTTTCAGCTCAGCCATTGTGTAGTGAGTCAGAAACTCAGAACCGATAAACTGCTTTGGCTTACTCATCAAAGATTCATGTATTTACCTAAAACCTACGACAAGAGCGTGACGCATAGCCCTTAAATTTTGAGTTACTACCAAATCTCCTTAATTCAAAAAACTAGTAAACCTATGCTTCCACATTGTCTATGGTATTCTTATTGTTAAAGATTGAAATACACGCATGAGCTGCCATCGTGATTGATTGATGGATGATGGACTGCATCCCACAGGTCATGCTAACGATAACATATTATTATAAAAACATAATAACACACTCCGTTATTGTTACACTCGACGACTACGAAATGTTAAATAGTAAATACAAATTATAGTTCAATAGACTCAACGCGGGTTTTGTTCCGAATACTGTAAGTATCACTTAGCGAGGTATTCATCCGTAACGATTCGAAACTAATGTCACTTATTTATAGTCTCATTGAACTGGTGTGCGTTTGAGATAGGGGTATTCAATAGAAAGCCAATTGAACTTTAATATGGCATTATGTTTAGAGAATAATATAAAAGAAAGTTCATCTGGTAGCCATAAAATAGATAGATCATATTCACGTGATTGCATGATATGAGATTTCCCATAACTACGTTATTATCGTTATAATAAAGATATCTATGGAAAGTTGCGTATTGGATAGTGATCTACACAAGCATATCTTCCTAGACTGCACAATATTGCAAGCGAGTCCACCCACTCGATAGTTACAGTCAGGTACACCAACGAAGCAAGTTATTCGAATCGAGTTAGCTCAAGAACATAACTTTCTAGTGACTCATAGGATGAGACCTATCTCATGCAGACGCTCTCAATAAGGAAGAGGGTAATAAACAAATTCATCTCTCCCATCTTATGTGGCTTCGGAGCCCATTAAAATGCACAATACTGCACTTTATACCATAGAGCCCGGTCTCAATGCACGAGGGGCGCCGCTATTTTTAGGCTTTAAATTGATACGCCAACAAAGAAAAGGATGTGAGCAATTAACGCGAACATTTTGATACAAGAAACGAGGGCGAATTATGTCACTAACATAAAAGTATTTTTGTATAAATCCGCACAATTTAAAGTAGTTTTGCTACCAAATATCAATAATATCCAAATTACCAGAAAAATTACAAAAATTGAGACATCTTTTAAAAATAAACAACGTTACTGCTGGTGTTGGCTGATGTTAAATTAGTTGTATTACATCAAAATCTTTTTCGACCATCTCATTTTATATCCAATGCTCATCTCCACACGTAATTAAGTACTCTCGGAAAAAAAGAAAGCCACTTATAGAAGGCGTGAGTACTCCGATTGTTCTCGGAAGACATCTCATGCCGACACTGACTTGACCTAATTGAAAATAATGCCGCGTTATTCATTGGACGATGCCTTAAGACGAAACAAAAAGCTGAACGAGGGAAGCGACCAGCGATGAACTGATCCATGCTTCGGTAAAGGGTCGGATTCGTTCTGTAACTGTTCCATATCATTAAATTAATAGCACTATTAAACAAAGAACTGTTGTGCGCGATATAAAACTGGGAGGCGTCATTGACTTGAGAGATTTGTTTACATTTTTTTGATCCAGTTAATGTTCGGCTGAACTCATTATTAATTCGTTTACACTAATATGATGTACGCGTAATTAAAATACATATAAATACTTATTTTTAATAAATATTTATTTTTGTAATCACTGATGTAATAAATGTGTACTGAATATTTTCCCGAAAGTCCCAGTTCATTAAAAAAAAACATGGTAACCTTAACTAAGTGCGTGACTGACGCGCTAGACAGGTATGTTTCAAACATTGGGCGGCCTTACATAATGATTATTTAATTGTGGGTCAACAAACCCTATGATATGTACCTAGTTCAGCCGTTGAAACCGAACTATTTATCCTTGAACTTGATACAATTACCACAGCGTATATTACAAGTTATAATAACACAGACTGGTATCGTGAGAAAATAATAACGTAAGAATACATAATTCGATTTTGGGCGTCATATAAACTAAGACGCACGAATGCCACGAATACTTAATAAAAAGCTAATACCTAATTTTAGCAAAGACCTATAATTATCAGGATGGATTCGTAATAAGTTAAACAAGTCAATGAGACGCAAAAAAATCTTAAGAATGCTATATGTGATTTTTAAGATGAAACAAATTCATGAATTGGTTTGGCATATCAGATGAAAACAAAAAATACCGAATATTGCAATAGATCTCAGGTAAGAAGTGACAAATTGATCCGGTATAATAAGAGTAAGAGTAGATAAGATAGATAAAAAATCAAAGCAAAGTTTACATTGTTTTTACATAAAAGGACAATATTGTACAAAGATTCGTCCAACTGGCCTAAACTATTCGAAATGCTGTGAGTGTTACTGATATAGATAAAGCGAATATTTATGTTACAGCTAGAAAAAAGCATCTTCGTCTTCATGATTGCTAATGTGATGAACAGAGTGTTCCCGAAATGTTCCTTTAACAACGTCTCTAACTTTTATCAGGTCTCAGTTACAAAGTTCAACTTCTATTGAATGTTTGGCATAAAAGTTTTCCCTCTCCATCTATCGACAGCTAAGCTGTGAGTTTCGATTCGAGCATACATATATGTTACAAATGCCTAAAGGAATAATATTATCTCAAGAATCCGTCTGGAATGAAATAGTCTAGCATCTGTGGGCGGAACTCACACGTTTTTGCGCGGCCGAGAGTAGAGAGCAAGTAAACTTGAATTGGTACCGGTCGAAGCAGCCGGTTCATATTTTCGCGGCAGCTGGAGAGTATGTCGCGGTCATTTACATAGTAAGCCGGCGATAAGCACGCTATATTTAGCGCAGGATGCGCCCTGCAGCTCCTGCAGGCCTGCACAGTGCACCTACGACTCCTAGCATGCGACTCAGTTGTTTAAATATCATAACTAAGTTTTGAGAACATTCATCTCTATAGTTGCGCAGTACAAAACTAAATATTGCTAATACAATCAGGCTTTCGAATAACTTGTATTCTATGACAGCAGGATGAAATGACGCATACAAAATAAGAGCGAAGGTAGCCGTTGCCAAATTGATGTCTTTATTTCAATGGTCATATGAGTAAGTTCTTTTTTTCTTATAAAATGTCTTTTGCCATGTTCAAAGTTCGAAGTTATCTGCCCATGTTTACTTAAATCATGTATATAATACAATATATGGCATATAATTATGTATATTCGTTTTGGAAATTCTTGGAGGAGGCCATGTTCACCAGTAGACGTCCTGTGGCTGATATTATAATGATGATGATGATCAGCATCAAAAGAAAATAAATCATCTTTACAAAGTTTACAAGTATCCGACATCAACATATTATATTAAGTCAAGCGTCAGCAATTACTAGACTCAAACAGACTAAAGACTTTATCAGCCGTTAGCAGCAAAAACTAAAACAAAAACTATTTCCAACTCATTGGTAATCACTTTAGTAATAAAGTGGCGAGGCGAAGCCGGACAGTTTGTAAACGTCGTTATTGTAACCATAATAGGGTAACGAAACAAATCTTTCACAGTTAAGGTTGCAGCCGTCTGCGGTGAGCAGTTAAGTTAACAAGAAAAGTGGCAGATAACTCATGTGTCGTCGTGTTGACGCAGCTCGCCGTCCGTATTATCTGAAGCACTGGAGCGATAAAACGAACAAAGAACAATGTCAGTGCTTAACTCCCTTTCGCACGAACTCGACTCGCATCGGTTTCATATGACAAAATAACATCAAATTGTTAGCGATCGAGCGCTGCGTAACTCCGCGCTTCGGTGCCCACATGCGTGCGCGAACGCAACTCACTGCCGATCGAAAACATTTTCCATATTTCTTTGAATAAACAACGATCTGGCGAAATCGCCAATCGAACACGACATTTGCGAGAATTAAGTTAATTCATGAACTTGATGCAGCCCTGCCATTGCAGCCGTTGCGTTGGCGGCCGTCGAAGTGTAAATCCGCCGTAGGGCGTGTCGCACCGGCAGTGGATGCGTGTGCGTGCACAATTTTTCAATCGGGTGCATGTTGTGCATCTCGGTGGTGCGGCGGCAGATGTTAATGAGGCAGGCGAAACCCAACGGGCAAACGCGAAATGTCCCTAAGATTGCATAAATATGTACACCCTAGCATGTACTTAAAATTTGCAAAGTTCTGTCACCATTTACCATTGAATATTCTTCTTTAAACATTGTTGGACAATAACTATTGAATAAACAACGGTGACTTTAAATTAAACAAGAATAAATACATTTTTAGTCGGCGGTTATCCATTTACAAACATTCTAAAATTCAAAAAATGTGGGTAGAGTTTTAAATTTAAAACAAAAACTCACCAAGCTTTAACACGAATAAGCACCTCGCCTTCCCCAACAGTGGGCTCGGGCTTCTTCAGGGTTTTGACAGTCTTCAGGCCGCCGTAGCCTGTGAGGACCACCGCGCGCATCTCCTTGGGCGGAGGAGACTCCTTTTCTTTCTCCTCGGTAGCCTTCTCTGGGGCTTCCTCCGGCGGAGTTTCGGTGGTTCCATTTTCAGTTGGGGTCTTTTCTGGCGCTGCAGCTGCGGGGGTGTCTGTGCTCTCCGTCATTTTTGGGTCGGTCGGGGTGCGATGCGGTTAACAGACGCGGTGAGAATGAGCCCGGGTGAATGTAGCGGAAGCCGGCCGGCGAGACGACGCGTCGCGGAACGAATGAGTTCGCCGGGAGCAGCGCGCGCAGGCCCGGCCGAGGGTGCGCGGGGGCGCGGCGGGGGGGCGCCCCGCGCGGCGAACAGGTGGCCCACGCCGGCCGGTTCCTTCCCTCGCCGCCGGCCGCTCTCACCCCGCCAGATATTACTACACGAGACCTGGATTAACTTTATTACTCACATAGCCATATAAAAAGCAGTATGAACTATGAACCCACTGCTCGCACATTGTGCGGAATCGAACCGGCGCCTTCCCAAATTGTTTTCCTCTGGACGTGACTTGGCAGCGTGATCGACGTCTATTCTGACAAATTATAGGCACGGGACCGGGATTTACAATGCTCACTGGAAAATACTGCATGTATCGAACCTGTTAACTAATGTAAACATAGTAAATTGCATACATTATACGGTAAAACTCTAGTCTAATCACAATCTAATAGTCAACATGATATTTTATTCAAAGGACAATTAAAAGAATTTACTGACATTATCATAATACTATGTAAGAAAACAAGTGCATTAAGCGCACTATGTGCTTGTTACACTGGCTGATGATGACATATGAAATATGACATTGTTTATGTTAAGAATAAACAAATAAACTTTTTATCATAACGACCTAAATAAAAATGAGAACTTGACAGACATATATAAAAAATAAGCATGTATGTTAGCGAAGAAAATGCGCACAAATAAATATATGGATGTCATTTACATATTTATTCCAAGTCAAGCAAATATATTCAGGGCGCACGCTCCATATATTTCAATATTTTGTTTTGGAAAATAGTATTCTGCTCGGTCCTATGGAGATTTAAAGAAAAGTTGAATAAAGACCACAGTTTTCTACATTTTTAAATCTATAAAATAATTAAAAAAATACCAGAATATCCATGAACCGCTGATCTGAGCTTTGAAACCTGTTTTTTTTTAATCAAAAGAACAAATTTAAAATCTTTAATTTGTGCATGCACTATCCTTTTTATTTTACATTTCCAACAAAAACTTAATGGACCTCGCAGATAGTTAAAGTCGATAAGGGCCCTAAACCTGAGGATCCTTTTACATATTTATAGCCAATCGGATGTCACTAGTTGATTTTTGATTTCCATCAACATAAAATCGTTTAAGTGTGACTCTTAACTCTAACTACCAGGGTAGGGATAAAGCTCTAACTACCACTGTAGGGATAAGAACATGGATAAAGAACAATCGTGTAAATGTAACCTTTATTGTTGACCTTAGGCTATAAAGAGAGGCGTGCCTAGGACACGCCTACGCCTATCTAGGGCATACATCAATAGGGATTGGGCCATAGAGGGTAGGTTTGGGTTGCTAACTGATACTTATTTTATGCTGTTCTTGTGGCGGCTACTTGTTGAAACCTCACTCTTTCTTATAGGCATAAAATATTAAAAAGAATCGAGAAAAAATATGGTAAAAGAAAGTATATAGATCTGAGTCTACGTGTCTTCCCAAATACAAAAAAAATCTTTATCACATTGGGGGAAAGAGAACTAAGGCAGAAAACTAAGCTAGGGTTGCAAGTCAAAAATACTTGTTACTCAATACACATTTTAGGTAATGAAATCTTTATAACTTACAACTAAAATATTATTTACACGCCTCATGATTTATAATGCTTAATGCGTTATTTGTCCTTAAATATCCTAAATAAAGATTTCTAAAGGCACAGTCTTTAAGCATGATTTGGTCCTGTTAAAAATGTTGACAAGCCCTCTATACCATCATCAAAGGGCGATTTTGGCGAAAACCGTCAATAATGTAATAGCCCCTCGGGACAGCAATTCGCCGGGGACTTACGGGACAAGCGAAGCCCCACACAATACTTCCGGGGAAAAATAACCGCTGTTGTTGTTGGCAAGCGCCAATTTCGTCCCTTAAATACTTTAACCAGTTTCCGCTCGTGGCGTTGCTTGCGTTTTCATTATACTAGCAAATATCAGCTACTCTTGAAAAAAATCTAGATCTAAGGGAAGGGTATCCATAATGGTCTACAGAATGCTTAGAGGCCTCTACATGGTTAATCAGGCCCCCTTGACGAGTTTACGAAAGAAGGATTTTCTTCTGCGGAAGTCAAATTTACATGCTATTTGATCTAAACGTCTGCTTTGTGCGCTTCCGCCGCCAGTTAGTTTATGCAAACTATTGCCGGCCGGTGCCCACTCGCTACTGTTAGCACAAAATAAGTACTAGTACTTACGTACAGAAGTCTTACTCGGCAATCGAATTCAAAGAAATATCTACTTAATGTCGTTAGCGATATGGTTTAAATTAGCTCACGTCAGAACTCGGCAACTTTTTGTTTAGATACCTAGAAGTGTATTGCAAGCTAATTTCATTCTTATTACTCTAGACATACGATTCGTCACTGAATTTACCACTCCGCAGAGGTGGCCGCGCGCATTGTAATAATGTACGTATATTTTCAATACCTAAACGGGGAGTGACAAAGTTCTGCTGTTAGTTCAAGCATACCAGCCACCTACAGTCCGAGCGTACCTGCTACCAATAGTTAATAAATGCCCCTGTCTGTATACTGCTGCATCAATTCTGGCTGCAGCATCATCGCCTGTCGTATTCGCGACACGTGTTTTATACTTTACACGAGGCATCTTCAGGCACAAAACAAAAACGACGAATTTGTCGTTTGACCTTCGAAGTTCGAACGGTCAACATTAACAGCTTGAACTAACAGCTGGTGACGGTAGCACTCAAAGAAATCTAGATCAAATAGCATGTAATTAGTTCTAGGTTCAGATTTAGTAGTAGTAGTAATATAGGTACAGTCAGTATCAGAGATACCTGACCCCTTCTCCACCTACATCTAGAATTTCTCATAAATTGAAAATAATATTAACATGAAAATGTGTAATCAGAGAGATTTCGATGAAGTCTTTTTGAATATACATTTTCATATAAATATTATTTTTAGTTTAAGAGAAAATTCAAGATATAGATAGAGGAGGGTTCAGGTATCTGTAATGCTGACTGAACATATTTCGATAAAGTCTTTAAACCCCAAAGGATTTGGAACCAAATATGAAGGGCAGAAATTTATTTTGCTTTCTAAAACTCGAATCAACTGATCGGTCAAAATGTATGGCAGGCCAAAAATTCCTTTGGGGAAAGTTGATCCCATATCATGGCCTAAATCCACCCTTAAATTTCATATGTTTTGTTAGGCCACAGCTGTATAAGACAATTAAAGAAGCCGCGCCGTAAAGTATCGAAATAACGTACTAAAATAAAACAACTAGAAACGTAACAACAATTTACTAACTTCTAAATCATCATCGCACGGTGGGCCTACCACGGGTTTCCGGCTGGAAGCGGATGGTATCCTCATAATCCTCTTCTTCATATTCGTAGTAGTCGTCGTCTTCGTCGTCATAAATGGAACCGAGCTCGGGGTCGTCGTCGTCGGGCTCGTCGACCGACTGCAGCGCCTCACGGGAGTCTCGCAGCTGCTTGTTCAGCTTGTTTTGTAAGATCTGCAAGTGGTTAATACTTTTAATATTTCGTTTTCGTGTTTATTTCGTCGCTTGGATTTTTCTAGCTGTTAAAGGCATCTGATAGATTGACGACTGCCATATTATGTACAATACCTGGCACGTAATTTGAACCAAAAAGGTGCTCGACGGCACACGTTTAACTTGAAATAAAAGTGTTAAAAGAGATTTTTTGATCTTTCTTCAAAGCCGAAATCATTTCTAGGGTATCTAAAGTTCAGATAAAAATGAGATTCTAAACGTACAAACAACGTACAACGACAACCGCCATTTTGGTTCAACTTATATGGCGGTATTATAAAAAAGGTTTAAAAGCAAGGATCAACTGTTTCACGTGCCTTCTGGAGCACGGAGAAGCTCGACTTTTTGTACGACATATGGTAAAAGTGCGCAGGAGTTACTTTACTTGCGCAAGCGCCAGTAATGCATACCTCCTCAATTTTTAACTATCCCTTTTCGATTCAAGGGAATGGAAGGAAACTTGGGGATTCTTCAGGCCGTGCTTTAACTTGTGCTATATGTCAACGTCATTTAATTACCTATACCAAAGATAATATAACTAGTAGTTTGCAGCGAACTTAGACCTCGCGATTCTTATTCTCGTTTTTATGGACAGACCTCTCACTTAGGTCTGGAGTGCTATTTTTCATTGAAGGACTCACCCAAACACAAAACGTGTAGTTTTCTAACTCACCGTTCGCGTAAAATACCATTTGGTCGTATTTTTGAAACCATCGTGTCATCGAAAAACAATTTTGTTTTACCCAGAAAATGTCGAAAATCTGTCTATAGTTTTGTAAAAATTTCACCATCAATAAAAAAGCAGCGTGAAAAGGAACGGATTCTCCACGAAAGTTTTCTTTGACATATCTACGCTACAAACGTCAAAATTACGAGTAGTAAAGACCACTCGTCGCAAATCCTTCGCATACTACCGATTCGAAACCCGTTTGGAAACGCTCGCGCAAACCATTCGTAATGTGACAAGTGATTTCAAAAATGCGTCCCCTGATTTCGACATTTCTTACACAATTCAGTTCCCTAAGTAACACCTAGATGGCGCTATCCAAAGTTAGAAGGCGCTGTTTCGTTTGCTTCATAATCGCGTGCATTTTTATTAATATTTCAAAAACTATTGAAACGATTTTGATACCAAACGAACTTGAAAATTCTATTAATATTTCCTACATGCCTACCAAATTTCATTAAAATCAGTCGATCGGTTCGGCAGTTATCGCGGTACAAACATACATACATACAATGTGTTTTCAGCCCCAACTCGATTTAGAGACCTCGCTCGCTTCGCTCGCTCGGTCAATTACTAACGTAACAGATACCCAACGCCATAGAAACTACTGGAGGACCCTTAAGAGTCCGGCGACCCTAGACTTCTCCATACAAACGTAGTACACGTTTAATTTTGAAACCACATGTCAGATTTCGGTAAAAATTGGTAATTGTAAAGAAATTGCAATTATCTAGGGTTATATTGGGTTTCCTATAGTAAAATTATGAACTGGAAAGAAAATATAACGATTTAGAAGTTTCCCATACTAATGGTCAAAAATGATATAAAACACTATATTCTATTTCAAGTTCATATTTTTACTGTCGGAAACTAAATATAAACCTAGATAATTGCAATATCTTTGAAATTACAAAATTTTGCCCAAATCGGACATGTCGTTTTGAAATAAAACGTAGACTACGTTTGTATGGAAAGTTGTATTTTGGTCTAGGGTCGGGGGACCCTTAAGTAGGCAATACTGGAATGGCGGGTAGGCACACAGAGATGGCAGCATACACGACTAGCAAAGTCACAAAGGAAGTAAATATTTTTAATGCATATTCAATGCATTAAAAATATTTATTGCATTTTATATAATTCATATTTAATAAACTAGGAGTTCGCCGCGAACTTAGACCTCGCGTTTATTATTTGCAATTCAGTTTCCTAAATAACACCTAGATGGCGCTATCCAAATTTAGAACGCGCTATGGTTTCATTTGCTACACAATCGCGGACATTTTTATTAATATTTCAAAAACTACTGAACCGGTTTTGATGCCCAACGAACTTGAAAATTCTATTAATATTTCCTACATGCCTTCCTAATTTCATTAAAATCGGATCATCGGTTTGGCTGTTATCGCGGTACAAACATACATACATACATACATACATACATACATACATACATACAATGTGTTTTCGCCCCCAACTCGATTTAGAGACCTTGCTCGCTTCGCTCGCTCGGTCAATTAGAATACTACTTTATTTAAATCAATTAGAATACTACTTTATTTAAATAATATGAATAAAAGATTTTAATTTGTTAAATATTACCACAAAGCACCATAAAGTGACAAGGAAGACAAATAATTATGTTTATATGGCGATGGGTAGGCATGCCTATGAGTACTCGAACTTACATAAAGCTTTTAATAGTAATCCATAACCCAAAATAATCTAAACCATAGACATAGTTTTTTTTTACTGCGAAAGATCTTAAGTGACATAACATTTGGTTCATTCAATTTGAATTCTTTAGTACTAGTAAGAAATTTTGTACATAGAACTAAATATATTTTCAAAACTAATAAAAACCAATTTCGTCACCAAACTACACAACCAATTTCGATAAAATTTCTATAAGATATTATATTTCTAGAAGTATGCCTTTTTAAAAGAAAAAAAAACGACGGGTTGCACTCTGGGAGTGCCGGCAGAAGTGAAAACTTGAATATTAACGTTGTGCATTTTTGATATTTTGGAATGGTTAGGGAATAATTTTGCACGAATTGCTTTAATTATCAGTATAAAAGTACTCTCATTTATGTGGTAGAATACAATATTTATTTATTGGGCTATCGTACACAAACATGACATTTTATTAGCACGCTGTAACATAAACACACACGAACATTCGCGCAAGCGCCCTGCGCCGCCTAAACGAAACAGCAGGCGCAGGCATACATTTTCGCCGCGCCGTAGAAAGAGAGGGGGATACTCCCTCTCCTACGCCGCGCCAGCTGTCTCCTCTCCATCCGTCTTACGAATTTTCGATCAGGTCACGTGTCCTGACGCGAGTTTAACATTTTTTACCCATTCCAAAAAAAGTGCACAACGCCGCTAAAGAAGTTTTCACTTCAAAAAAAAATATTTATAGATTAAATTGTTCCAGTCGTCATTGAGTAATCGGTGAACATATTAAATTTTTTTTTAATCTGACGCCTTGATTTCCTCCTTCATATTTTGAAGTCGGTTAAATAGGAAATTAAGCAATTAGCTTTACAAATCATCATTAATACAGTTATCGCTTTTACATGAGCGCGTTAGTCAACGATTTTACGAAAAATGATACCTATCAATTTCTAGATAAGACTCCATTATCAATGTGAATCATGCAGTAAGATGAATTGTTTTAACTTGGCTCTGACATTTTAAGACGATAATCGAATCGTAAATAAGTTACTCATCAAAACTGATATGGAATTTATCGATAAAGAAGATCCAGTAAATAGGCGTATTGACTCCCCTATCCATGACAGTAGATAGAAAACCGATTCCAGTTTCCACTTTAGTATCTAAAGTCCTGCGAATCCTGTATTTTTTTTTTGTACTCAGTAGGAAACAATCTTAATTCCATTATGTCCAAAAGATACTTATTACCTTTTTGAGTCAAATTGTACTGTGAACTTTCAAGAAATCTCAAGAAGGTAATAGCGCATATCTCAAATATAACATTGCCGGGAATTTCCTCACTCTTTTACTCACTAGTGCAAACAAGCCACATCAATCATCATCTATCAAAATAATGAGGCATGGCTGCTCCTATTCTTCTGTCTCTAGCTAAAAGCTTGTTTATAATCTCAGTACTAATACGGATTTTAGGGCTCGACATGTAGATTATTTTTAAAAAAATATACGTATAATTTATTTTCTCTGATTAGTAAGTAATGATGTTGATACAATGTGTTTAAATTTCGCATTACGTCACGATCTAGCCTCCACTCCGAGACTTCCATGTGTTGTATCTTTGAAGTTTTACAACTTTGATAAACCGAAAAATATAGGTCCATTATTTTTGGATTATCTAGCTGCCGGACTAAATGAAATAATAATTTTCTAACCCGGTTAGTTCTTTTACCCGTGCAATTTTTTTGCTTATCCCTACTAACCTGTCTCTTCATTAAAAAGTCCGCCAATTGTTTCCTCTGCTCCGCAACATCTGTATCAGGCGTTTTGTACTTCTGCGTTCTATACGAAATGACCGGGCTGGTTTCCAAGCTGTCCCAAGCGTCCTTGCTCCTCTTCCTGGCCGCCAGAAGCCTGTTCAGAATCTTCGCGTGGTCCAAGCCATAAATGTTGTGAGTCATCTCTGGTATAGGCTCTTCTACTATAGGCACTTCATCGTCTAATTGTCTTATTTTAGCCTGAAAAAAAGTTTATTATAATGGTCTCCTATAATTGCATACAACTACTTAATGTTCCACCCTACTTAATGGCATTATCTCCTCTGGCGTTGGGTTGACTGGAAGAGACCCCTTAAAGGGCCTTAAAGGACCCCTTAATCCGCCTTTGTATTGTTATTTACTGTGTTTTGTGATGTCCTTTTTGTACAATAAAGAATTTACATACATACAAACATACTAGATATAATGAGTAGAAGTGGAATCAAAAGTGTACTAGGATAGTATTATAAAATACCAATAACCTTTTAAAATAGATAAACGAAAACAGAAAATCAAGCTTCTTTGACGATTTCGATGAGTGAATTTCTTTTGTTCCTCTTATAAAAACATTTCATAGCCATTTTCATTTTGCGATAAACAACCGTAAATTGCGTACTAGAAATTCTATTCTAATGGGTACGATAACTTCGATAGTAAAACAATAGCACAGTACTCCAATCCATGACATGGAACACATCATTTAGCCTTCAATTATGGACTTCAAACGACGTATTGGGTGACGGGTGACCAATATCCGCAGTTATTCATGTCACGAGGATGACTATTGTGTAGTCACTTTACAAAAATGTTGCAAATATTTCCAATAGATTTTATTGCTTCTATCCTTGTTCCATGAACTAGGAAGACTCTCAATAGAATAGAGTGATGTCAACAGTTCTATTGACATTCCTGGAATGGTTGACATAGGGAAAAGTGTAATTAAAACTAAAGTAAAAACATTAGGGGTTCCGTAAAATGAACTATTTACAAACTTATGTATGCAGTCAAGTTCATTCTAGATAGGAGGCAAGTATATGAACTTGACTGCAAATATAACTGCAATATAAGTTTATCATTTTGTAACCAACAACAAAATCAATAGAGATATTTCTCATAGGTATTCCTGTAATCCATAGGAACACAAATCAGCGCTCAAAACACAAATTAAAAGATGTTGCAGAAAAAGCAGCTAATTTAAAATGAAACCGGGCTGGGCATGTAGTCAGGACGTGCCAAGACCAATGGCCTAAAAGGGTTGCCAATTGGATCCCAAATGGCAAGCGCCAACGTCACGTCCGCTAAATTACCTATACAATAAAAATTGGTAATCAACAGCACAGAATCGAGAGTCATGAAGAAGTAAAAGAGAGGCCATTGTCCAATACGGGGACATCGACGGCTATTAATATATATCCCCAATTCCCAACGCAAGCCTCTCAAGGAACTGGCGTGAAAAGACCCGTGATTCCAAAACGATATACAGTAATAAATTGACCGAGCGAGCGAAGCGAGAGAGGTCTCCCTTTTAGCTTGGCCAAAAATGCTTTCGTATGTCTGTGTGTTCTCCTGTAGAGGTGGCATTTCTCAACCGATTCCCGTGAAATTTTGGGAGCAGGTTCGATAAACATATGAAAATCGAAAGTCGAGCCATTTTTTCGAAATTGACTGAATTGGCACAAAGGGCCTAAGCGCCTTTGGATTATATGGCTCTTACGTAGTGATGTGCCGCTACCAAACTACCGTTACTAGTATTTTACTATTTGGGAATATTCCCAGTAAGATTCCATTGTTACCGGTAATATTCCCAAATGCTGGTAATATTGGTCATTAAGTATAGTTTTGTTGATTTCTCTATGTAATGCTGTTTAAAACGCGCACGTGCACTCTTCCAAGCTGCTTCTCTTCCCGCGCAGATCGTAAAAGCCTATCGAGGGAATTGGTGAAAATCCGAACCATATTAATAGGTGATGCGGGTAGCATAGGAACCCATCATTGTTTTGATTCCTTGTTGGAGTTCCGTAGTAAACAAGAAACCCTTATTTAGCCATTTCTGTTTGTCTGTCTGTCCGCGGTTTTACTCAGAGACTGTTAGTACTTAAAAGTTGTAATTTGGCATGGGTATGTATATTAATCACGCCACGCTGACAAAGTGGTAAAATAGCTTTTTCTAGATTAGTTTGCCATACATTACATGTAAAGTAGCATTTTATCGACTAACATTTTTTGAATAGTTCGTATGTAATAGGTCTCTTAAAACTATTATGAGTTTGAGAACATCATTTTTCCGATTTAGGGATCCGTTTGTGAAATATTTGGTTGCAAATTTTTATTAAAGTCAAATATCCTATACCCCCTCCCCCCTCTATTAGCTAGCAATTTCTTCCAGGCAACCTATATAAAAAAAAATAGTGTAAAAAATAAGTCTAAGTAGGGTTTGCAAATTAAGAGTTCTAGACCAGCGAACATTAGATTTTTAGACAATTTTAGATGTTAAATAGCGAGGCATGATTCCAACATTCGGATGCGTTACGGTTATCGGTGCGTGTTACACCCGACATGCACTTGGCAGGTTATTTTTCTATCTTCTCGCCCACCACTACGCTAAAGGTGGCTTTTAAATCTTACGGCCACGGGCTCAGTCTGCTTAAAGCCGCAGGACCCAAAATGCTCTGTCTGTCCCATTAAGAATAGAGACGTGATAGTGTATCATATCTTGCAGCTGCGCACAGCGCGCACTTTGCGTTTTGTGTGACTTTTTTTAATGATCATTCTTCTGGCGAGTAGGCGACCAATACTATATTAATTAATTTTTATCAGCGTTTCTTCTGAGCAGTGGTTGTTACAGAGCACTTTTATCGGTAGGCTTTTCTTAAAAATTATTTAAATATTAACAGGTAAACATTACACGTAATGCAAACTAAACTTATTGACGTGTAAAAGTGCCTGTACAGGTGTAATTACTGCATAAACATTGATTCTTAAATTTTGAAAAGCAGTATTTGTTTTCGAAAGCTTAAGCTTTCTCTTTCACTTTTAGTGGTGGCACCCGTGGCGCCAAATTTAATTAATTTTATTACATAATTTTTTTTTTTAACTTACTATTTACATTCCCAGACAACGCTTTTCAAGAAACTTACTAGGTGACTTTATAGTAATAATGATAAAATACTCAGAAAGCTACTGTAAGGGAAGTTACTCAGTAAGTTTCTCGAATAACTTAATAGTAACAATGAGAAAATTCCCGATAAGTTACTGTATGGGAACATTACTCAGTAAGTTTCTGGAAACTTACTCGGTAAGTTACTAGGAATATTGGGAAAATACTAATAAACATTAAATTTTAGGTTGCATTTAAATTGGAACTAGTAGAAGTCTTATCGAAGCATTGATATTCACAAATTAAATTCAAGACAAAAATTTTTTTTTCCTATGTTACCCTATATTACCGATTTTTAGAATGTTACTGGTAACGTTACTGGGAAAATACTCGTCTGGAGTAAGTTACCGGTAACGGCACATCACTACTCTTACGACCATTTTGTGTTTGTAGTGAACACGTAATAACAATAACAAAGGAATTTCATTTTCTATTACGACAAGCAATAGACGGATTTTTTCACCAGCATTGTCAAAGGATAAGTAGTCCAATTAGTTTTTATATAGATCTGATTGACTTGAGTGTCTAGATTTCGAATCCCACCAGAAGGGGTTTTCTTTTTAGTGCGATGTATTTATTTTTATTTTACGACCGGTATATATTTTGAAGTTTATATTACAAGTTTATTTTAAAAAGTATATGTACTTATTTGTATTTTCGGAAATAATGTAACTACACGAAACATTCGTTTAGGTGCTTACAGTAGTTATAGTCTACTTTACCAAAATTTAATAGAAATTCATTTTCATTATTTTATGAAAAACATATGGTGAAAAAAGTTTATTTGCTCTTTGCGAGGTCTACAGCTCACAGAGCCACTAGTTATAGAAGAGCCTTGACCACACCACCTTCAGTCTCTCGCTAGATAGCTGGGTCAAGTCAAGGGTCAGATACAAAAGGCAGTACACGCCTGGACACGGCACGCCTTGTCAGAGGGTTTCTCTCTCTGCGGCCCTAACTGCCGCCAGCAGGCGACTAAAGAGGTTAGGTTTTTTTTTGTAGTATATCTTAAGTTTTAATTTTTGTATATATATTTTATTAATAACGTAATCTAAGAATAGATATAATTAAAGTGACTAATAATAATAGATAAAAGCACTATTTCCGGTGTTTTTTTTTCTTCTCTCTCAAGTTCCCGCCATCCATAATTAATCAGTATCTATAGGTCAAAAGGCGGTCCAACTTGACACGAGAAGCCTGGCTGGCCTCACCGGCCTGTTTCCTTATGAGGCCCCTTACCCCTAGACCAAACTACACTTTTCCATACAAACGTACTCTACGTTTTATTTCGAAACAACATGCCCGATTTCGGCGTAATTTTGTAATTTCTAAGATTTTGCAATTATCTAGGGTTATGATTGGTTTCCAACATTAAAAATATGATTCTGAAATAAAATATAGTGTGTCATATCATTTCTGACCGTCAGTACAGGAAACTTCTACATCCTTACATTTTCTTTCCAGTTCGTAATTTGCCTGTAGGAAACCAATTATTACCCTACCTATATAATTGCAATTTCTTTAAAATTACAATTTATTACCGAAATCTGACATGTGGTTTCAAAATAAAACGTAGACTACGTTAATGTATGGAAAAGTCTAGGGTAAGGGGAATCTCCGGCGACAGTAGTGTCCAGCGTGAACTTGGTCTTGCAGGTCTTAGTAGATGTTGTGTTCCGCGTTTGTTACTAGCCGATATTATAATAAACATTTTGACAACCTGAAGGCTGGTCCTCCGTACCTTCATTTCCGGCGACAGTTTGGTATCCAGCGTGAACTCGGTCTTGATGATGTGGCCAGCGTCCGTGGGGGCGTAGTCCTCACCATAGTCAGCCTCGGCCAAGCGGCGGTCCAGCTCGGCCACGTGAGACTCGTGTTTATCTACCAATATAAAAATGTATAAATCCGGCTTGCCCTTTAACAATAGTCTGGGAGCAAAGAAACAAGATATAATAAAAAAACCCGTAATAAATCGAAACACCGGGCTATACTTCACTATAATATAATGAAATTAAAATAACAAAGATTAAAAAACAATTGCATTCTGTATGCGAATGTATTTTTTTTTTGTTTCGACTGTTATTTTATTATCATTATACTATTAGTACTATTATTATTGGCCAAGTATGGCTCTGGTAGTACAGAGAGGGTCGTACTACTCGTACTCCTGCAGTGGAGACTAAAAGACCTGATGATGATAATACTATTAGTGAGCCTGTGGTTTGATTTATTACGGGTATTGTGTCCCTTCCACGATGTAAAACACAACCCCTCCTTTAACGAAGCACTTTTTTCTTTTACTTGATCGACTAACAAACGTTGGCCAAATTTTGCTTTCCATTAGACTAGTTGACGAATATTGTTTTGCTCATTAGTAACATGTTATGATAAATGAGCAAAATGAGTACAGAACATGAGGTTAATCGTCGACCACATTGACTATTTGGTAAGGAACATCAACAAAGTCACGCGTGCAGGTGTTATTATAAGCCAATGTTTTCTTTAATCGTTTTTTTATGAATGAACAACGATAAAACAATCAAACTTTTTATTTTTATTTTATTGCGCTGATAGAAAAATGTACACGAATTTCGGGGGCACATTAGCTCAAGGGAAATACCACGGTAATTAAGCGCGATGAGTCGTTCATTGTCCAAGTTTATCCGGATTCGTCATAAATAAATACTCATAACCATTCACATAGTAGAACATAATAGATGGATAGATCACGTCATAAAACATAACCTCAGTCTTTTGTTTGCTACGAGTGAAAAAAGATAAGGATCCTTATCTTATCTTTTTATACTTTCATCTTTATTGGTTTTAAATCCATTTGTATTCAAGAAAATAGCTTTCTTACGAGTCATCTATACCATAGACCCTATTTAAGTTGAGATTAATAAAGCTATGTTGAAACTTTATTGATCTTTTGTAATAAAATATTTCTCACACGATAGAAATGCGGGTCACGTGTCCGTTTTAATTTTTTTTTTTATCATTAGTATGTACGTTTATTATGTATATCAATATATCAATAGCTGTATAATTTTCGTACGTATACTATTTCGATTCATTAGGATTATTAGTCTGTTAAGATTATTATATTAATTAAAGGTAAGGTTATAAACCTACATTACCACTGACTGACTGACTGATTGACATAGTTGTTTGCCCTGTTGCGGGGTTGGTGGGGTTAAGGTTGATGTGTGGTCGTATAGAGGGTGCTCCAGTGAGTACCAGAAAAATCTGACATTTGAGGATCTGCGGAAACCTGATGTGGAAGGGGTACGGCCTGCGAAGACGGTTGGGGTTGGGGGCGTGATTTTTTTTCCAAAATGTAGGGGGTTGTAAGCAATTTGACGAGCGTCATTTGTTTTTTTATTTTTTTTTAAATCCAAGATGGCCGCCATACATGGACAATTTCTCCCCATACAAATTTCATACAAACCGCACCCTCAAGTAACTAGGCGCAGCCTGAGGCCGAAGGCCGAAGGCGAAGCCCCCACGCGAGGCCGCAGGCTGAGCTGCCGAGCGAGGCCGAAGGCCGAGCTCTTCCCCCCCCCCCCCCCCCCCCCCTCAAAGTAATTTTCACGAGGCCGCAGGCCGAGTGATGCGAGCCCGAAGGGCGAGCTGCGGGCGAGGGCGAAGCCCGAGCCACCATCACCAAGCGTTGCGTCGTGAATTTTTTTTTGGAAATCCAAGATGGCCGCCGAAAGTCAACTGCCTCTGATTTGGCTGAAAATCAATATTTATATGTTTTTTGACCCCAAAAATCCAAATTCAACTTTTTTTTTGAAATCCAAGATGGCGTCTGGATTTTAGAAAATTTAAATTATTTCGTTCATAACGTCTCACTGGGACTTCGTAGGGGTTTAAAATTTTGTACATGGGGGTAAAGCACCCCGCAGAACTCGGAACTGGAATTAGATTTTGGATCCAAGATGGCCGCCCACACATTTTTTCATGTTTTCTCAACAGACTGCAATTCATACCCATTTTCTGAACTGGAAACATGTTTTACCCTACCTCAACACCCGCACGAAAGACCGCGGGCTGCTTGCAGCCCGCGCAGCGCCCGAAAAGCTAGTTATATTAATTAAAGGTGTTATTATCAAACGAAATATTACGTTCTAATGTATGCGTGATAATGTTGCCGATCGTTTTCTTTACATCATTGTATGTATATTCAAAGAAAATAATGAATTTTAAAATGGGAGTAATCAGAAACGCCACCCAATCATATTTACAGATAGACTAACTTTGAAAGATTAAACTAGTAGTGGCAGAAAGGAATATAATTGCAAAGGGTAAAAAGAAAAAAAGCTGAAGAGTATAAAACACAGAATAAACCACAAAACGAATACCTCACTCTGGAAGACATAACTATTACTGATAAGATAAATGTGGCTTGTCTTTAAGGATGTTGAAAGAATGAAAAATTATGCGTCATGACATGAATTTTTGGGCCGATGGATAAGACTGATCATTCAGTTTTCTCAGGTGACGAAAGACCTGTAGACTCAGTCATTTATTTTATTTACAAAACTTTATTACAAGAATGTAACAGACGGACTTATTATTTTATTATTATTCGCTTTATTTATTTATAAACATTGTTTAAGTTTTGTAATATGTCTATAAAAAGTAAAATATTAAATAAAATACAAAATATAAATTAAGTCCCAAATCCTTTTCTACCAGTCAATCTACAGGTGGTGCTGATAAAAGCCAATTTTGGACGAAAGTACTAATTAGAAGAAAGTAATTTTCGACTGACTGACAGGACATAGAAATCTGGTTGTGATTCCCAAACTGACAAAATTAAAAAGAAATGTTACTAAAGTTAATACAGGTAACCCATTGAATATGTTTAAGGACAAAATGGTTTCAGTTTCAAAAAGACAAGAGTTCAATTTCCAACTTAGATTCACTGTCACCCTAGTGGTTTTATTTAAATGTGATTGATTTTCTTTGAAAACTTTTCCCGGTTTCCCTTCGTCGCGCTATAAATTCAAGTCTAGTCTAGGTAGGCACTACAATTGATACAACATCTCTGCGTACATATTTGCACGTTCGAGACACCAGTATCGATTGGCCGTGGACAATGCAGATTCTGAACATATATATTTTTTTAATTGAAAACAAAAGTATGTAAGTACTATTTTATTTCGGACGCTTATTATACGGATCATCAAGATTTATTATACAATTATATAAAACCTATTATAGTACAATACCATAAACAGTATCCCTCAATTTTAATTAATTTATAATGGCAATATGTGCGACGTAATACTGTGGTAATAGAGACATAATGTAGCAATTGTGCTACAACAAGGGGCAAACAATGTAAATAACTAGCTTAGCGCCCCCGCTACGCACTGGCAGTGTTTTTTGATCATGAAGACTTTTCTGTCATCTAGAGGCCACCCAAATCTAAATTACCCTACATATTGGCCCTTCTCACACTAGGGAGGATATGGCCGTTACTTCGTAATGGTCATTAGGTTGACTCATACAGGCAACTACAAAACAATCATCTAGATTCTAGATTAAAGTATAGTGAACGACAGAGACTTAACTCATTGTTAATTCTCTGTCATTCACTATACTTTAATCTGATCTATACTTTAATATATAATTTTTAATATTCACTATACTTTAATCTAAGATGAGTACATAACTCAGAGACTAGTTATAAATATACCTACCTAACCTACTTTATTTTTGCCTTCATCATCACAAAAAATTTCTAGTCTTGCAGCCCTAGGCTCTATCTGCTTATAGCCGCAAGACCCAAAATGTTCTGTATGCCCCATTAGGGATAAAGACGTGATAGTATGTTTATATGTATAAAGACATCCCTTATCTACCAAGACGTCAAGCGATGTCGCTAATACGTGGGCCGGTGCTGGCCTGGCGGGGAGCCGTCCTAATTTCATGCCGATATATTTTGACGCTTATCTATAACATACGAAACAATAAAATATGTAAAAAAAACTACTTTAGTCGTTGACTGTAACTTACCTACCGCGCCTAACATACGTGTACCATCTGAATGCTTTACTTACCATCCATTTGAAAAGTTGTGCGAATAATTGTCCCTACTTACAAACAACAAATTAGTAGTTTATGTTTGTCTATCACATAGTTAGCATCGCATCTCCTTCAGTAATCGACATTCACGTCAGACATCGCTTAGTCGAGACTACTTGGGATCGTGACTTCATCAGGCCCGTCGTAAAACTTTGGCCACAGCTATAGAGTATATGTATGAACAATGTATTGTTCAATCTTCTTACACTAAATTAAAAAAATAACAACACGACAAATTTTTATGTGCTCTAGCGATTTTGCTTTGTTTTTTTCTCATGATGGATTTACCGCATGTTTTTAAAAAACCCGGCCAAGTGCGAGTCGGACTCGCGCACGAACGGTTGCGTACCATTACCTATAAAAATCAAGTTTTTCGTATGGGAGCCCCCCTTAAATATTAATTTTATTTTGTTTTTATAGCGGCAACAAAAATACATAATTTGTGAAAATTTCAACTGTCTAGATATTGTGGTTCATGAGATACAACCTGGTGACAGACAGACGGACAGACAGCGAAGTCTTAGTAATAGGGTCCCGTTTTTACCCTTTGGGTACATAACCCTAAAAAACAACACTACCTACTTAAAAAAAATAATAATGATTTAAGGAGTACTGTTTTTAACCCACGAGAAAAAAAGAGTGTTAAAAGTTTGACGCTTATATCTGTTTGTTTTATCGTAGCTCTCGAACGGATGAACTTATTTTGATTTTTTTTTTTACGTGAAAGCTAGTTTTCTTGCGGAGATTCCTATGTTTGATGAAAATTGGTTTAAGTGAGGGGTGAACGCTTGAAATTCGGGGTGTATTTTAAATTGTCTGGCAAACAAACTTGTCCTGTCCATTCAATAAAAAAATAATTAAAAAGTCTGTACTTGTTAATTTGATATAATAGGTACTATCTATATAACTGACTTAGGAGAGCAGTACACGCCGCATTTATCGCGCCGCAAAATTCATCCATGTATTCTATTATAAGTATGTTTTATTAAAAAAGACAATAGGTACTAATATGACAAAGCCCTTCTGGCGAGTAGGACGCCAATACTGTGAAAATAGTTTCTTTCGGCGTTTCTTCTCAGTAGTGGTCGTTGCGAAACGCTGGTATTGATAGTTTTTCTTAAAAAAATAAATCAAATTTTAATATACACTACACGTAATGTTAATTATACTTTCTTATTGACGTATAAAAGTGCCTGTAAAGGTCTATTCACTGAATAAACATTTGAATCTTTGAACCATACAAAACATTCAATATTTTCTTCATATGCTTAAAGCTGCTTGAACTTAGACATTCATATCTACAATGCAGTGTAAATAAGAATTTTGATAGAGCATGACAATCGTGACGTGAAGATTTAAGCATAGAATTTTTTTTTTGGATCTAAGTAACAAATTATAACATGTGATGAAAAATTTTGCTACATTTGGACCCACATGTTTTAATTCGGATAATAATCCGAGTGTTGTAATGCTGTTAAAAATCAATACAAGGGCCATGTTCCCAGGCAACTAGAAACTAAAACAAATATTTTACTCTAATTCTAATCCCACAGAAATAAAAGTAAACAATGGTGTGGTCACAAAAAAAAACTTTACTACTAAAAACTAACAAAAATCGTGTTCCTACAGAACTGCTTTAGATTTAATCTGAGATAAAAATATAAAGTAACACTACATAGTGATTAATTTTTATACTTAATTTTTTTTTAACCCTTTCACCGCGAGACTTTATATCAGTTGTCGTGCCCCCAGTGCGAGACATGGTAAATCTAACATACCTATCTACAACCAAAAACGGATATGGATACGTAAGTTATGTGCGATAAGAGCATTTTTTTTATGTCGCAAATATGCGACCTTCGCGGAATGGGCCCGACAATGTTTGTCGCATATATGCAACACTCGCGGTGAAGGGGTTAAATTCTAATTCTGGTATTAACACGAAAGTAGAGTATGCAGTACATAGAATTCCATGGGTAATAATTCCATGGTATTGTAACCTTTACCTTTTTTTCTGTATGATTACAAATTAGAGTTTAGGAAGGCCTTTTGCTATAATTCATTAATAACTTGAAGGCACACAACCAAAGGTAGAGATAAGTTCAAGATAAATTGCCACTAACAGTCATCCACTCTTGTGAGACCATTTTGGACATTGTTTTCTACACACAAGCAATGCAAACTGTGTAGCTCTTGCTTGCTACATATAATAATATAAATAAATATTTATATTTACAATTTCAATAATATTAATATTTATTACCAATGATAACATACCTTTGACAAATACTATGTAGGGCACTTCCCCCATGACCCTGAGGGTAGACAGCTCGTGTCTCAGGGCTCCAGCCACCTTCTGAAGTAGTGTCTCTGTCTCCTCATCTTTAGTGCTGCCCTTGCACACCCAGAACACATTTACAGACTGCATGTCAGGTGTCACCTTTACCTAAAATTAAAATTGTACTTACATTTTCCTATTAGGCATTTTTCATATAGGAAATTTTTCGTATTGTAATTTTTTCGTATTTGTCATTGTCTGTATCGGGTGTTTCGCATACTGGACATTTAAAATAATTGATTTTTTAAAATATTTCATTCACTCCATGATTAGTACATAATATGTACGGAACATAGTAACCTACAGGTAGCCCAGAATGTTACTTGTATAAATAATAATTATTACGTACTAACAACAGGTTTTGAGATATATGTGATGCAAATACTAATTCTTGATGGAAATATGATGAGCATTAATAAAACTGATTCAACTTAGGAAATCATGACAATGGACCCTAAGGTATAAACTATATCACCATCTATAGATTAAATAGATATTATTAAGAAAGAATCTACATATGCATACAAAGACTTTTGTTACATGATTGTACATTACAAACTACAATTAACAAGCGAGCAGGGTTATGCAAGTCTTAACTGGACAGCCTAAAGTTTGTATGACATAGGTTCTTAAACCTCTCTGTCAGCCTTCTCTCAAGCCTCAATACTAACTTTAGAGATTTCAATCCCACGACCGACTATATCCATGGCCACAGTGCCTGTTGACATGATATCTGTAATCTGCTTCATAAACAACTTGTTCAGCATCGCTACTCGCCGGACTCCTCGCTTGCCAGGCTCGTGCTGGACCTTTGTCAAACTCTTCACACTTGGCAATACGCTTGTTTCTATTGACTGAGAGAGGTACCATCGCCTGCAATTTGCAAACAAATGCAAATTATAACCTCAAAATAAGATATGTAAAACATTGCAAACAAAATAAAAGGTACATACTTTTTGTTCTTTGGATCAATCATTTTACACAATTTAATTCCGAGTTTTTTGTTTGAATAAACAGTGGCAGACACATGATAAAGCCGCTGAAGTGATAACATTTCTCTAAATAGATTTATCAATGAATATATGCGTGTATAAATTTTCTAAACTTAAAAGTAAATTTTATTAATTATGGATTAACTAATAATAAATTTAAAATCTGGATATTATTTGCAAAATCCAAGTAAATCGTCTTTTTACAGTAAAAAAATAGTTTTTCTTTTGTTTTGACCAGAAATTTGACAATGAGTATTGACAGTGACAGATTCTACTTTCGATAATATTCGATAAAGTAGAACCATAGAATTTAAACAATTCTATGTCTATGAAGGCGGGTCTCCTGCGCCAGAATTCTCGAAACATTACACAAAAAACATGAAACAAAAACAAAACAAAAATATTATTTTTCATACACAAACCGTCTCCTGCGAATAATTTCTATTTTGAATGAAACATTTCTTTATGACTTCATCATGAGGTGCTACTTTTCAAACGCGGAGTCACTAAACGAACGGTTTTTTGTATGGAAAAACCATTCGTTTAGGTGACTCCGTGTTTAAAAATGACACTTAAGATACCTAATAATATTTATTTCTGATTACTGTTATCATCATTTTTGCCAGACGAAGAACTAGAAGATGTGTTCGGCGTTTTACCAATTGCAGATAATAGAGATAGGCTCCAAAGGACTCGTACCCAAAACCATAAAATAATTAAAAAAGAAACCCTTCCCCTCGAGCGCAGCGCATGTTTTCCATCTACTTTGGAAAGCAGAAACATGTGTATGCCATAGACAATTGTGTATAGCCACGCCCCTTTGTTTGCATGTTTTTGTGTAATGTTTCGAAAATTTAGGTGCAGGAGACCCGGAGACGTATTTTTGAAATCACTTATCACATTACGAAGGGTTTGCGCGAGCGTTTCCAAGCGGGCGCATTTTTGAATCGGTAGTTTGCGAAGGTTTTGCAACGAGTGGTCTTGACCACTCGTAATTTTGACATTTGTAGCGCAGATATGTCATCGAAACCAATCATGGGAAATCCGTTCCATTTCACGTTGCTTTTTTATTTATGTTCTAATTTTTAGAAAAGCATAGACAAATTAACGATATTTTCTGCGTAAAACAATATTCTTTTTCGCTGACACGAAGGTTTCAAAAATACGATCAATTTGTATTTTACGCGAGCGGTGAGTTGCAAAACTACACGTTTTGTGTTTCGCTGAGTCCCTCAATGAAAAATAGCACTCCCGGTAAAACATCCGGTGCGGTATGTAGGCCGTACGGTACGTAGGTAATGTTCGGGGTAAAGAGAGAGGGTCACTTTCCTTTCATGTTGTTGCAAAGTTTCCGAACAAGGTTTTTGGCGGAAAGTCAAGGGATTCAGTTGAAGTTTGCTTTAAATTTGTTTTGCAAATTGATTATAATAGACTTTATAATATGAAATTGGTGTAGTTTGGTGTTATAAATAAATGATCATTCTCATGGACAACATGAAAAATGTTTAAAGTGAACAGTCATAGTGCGGCTGTAGTGATATTAATTTGCGGACTGCGGCTAGAAAAACCAGTGGACTCGTATAGATTTGTCGCCAGAAGCTCCCTTAAAGCAATCAAAGGACCTATACCAACCTTTGATTGTATATATATATATTTTTATTTCACATCGATTGTTCCCACGTTTTATTAACTTGAGCCTGGAGTGCTATTTTTCATTGAGGGACTCAGCGAAACACAAAACGTGTAGTTTTCCAACTCACCGCTCGCGTAAAATACAAATTGATCGTATTTTTGAAACCCTCGTGTCGTGTCAGCGAAAAACAATATTGTTTTACGCAGGAAATATCGATAATTTGTCTATGCTTTTCTAAAAATTCGAACATGAATAAAAAAGCAATGTGAAATAGAAGGGATTTCCCATGATTGGTTTCGATGACATATCTACGCTACAAATGTCAAAATTACGAGTGGTCAAGTCAAGACTACTCGTTGCAAATCCTTCGCAAACTACCGATTCAAAAATGCACCCGTTTGGAAACGCTCGCGCAAACCCTTCGTAATGTGACAAGTGATTTCAAAAATGCGTCTCCTGGCTAAATACGCAACAGCGTCGAGCCAAAATTAAAAAAAAAAAGTTTCCGAACTATTGTCTTTTCATTCATAGACAATTCTGGCGCGTGGGAGGCAGGGAGGCTTCCCGCCAAGGAAATGTTAATTTGTCAATTTCTAGCAAAGTATCAAAGCAAGTTGCGTTTTTTACGCAATTAAACTAAATTTATTTGCATAAATCAAACTAAATCAAATATTATAAAAATGTCTAGATCAGAAGATAGTGAAGAATTTATAATAGCTAAAATAGATAGCTTATGTGCGGAATTAAATGTAGATTCTGATGCTGCAAATAGAGCCAAGGAGTCATTTTTAGAAATTAAGCGTAATTATACTCTGGATGTAAGTATTTGTAATTTTTATATTAATATGGGACAGGTATGAAACTATATCATACATAACTTCTAAATATATAACCCCAAAATTTTGCTATAATCCCTTGTTTTGGTGACATCACATGAGGATTTACT
Organism: Acrobasis consociella; assembly: GCA_963555685.1. Classification (NCBI taxonomy): domain Eukaryota; kingdom Metazoa; phylum Arthropoda; class Insecta; order Lepidoptera; family Pyralidae; genus Acrobasis; species Acrobasis consociella. The sequence goes on along the minus strand of OY743122.1, from coordinate 6,335,323 downwards.
GTGCTAAAATGTTCTTTATTATTAACCTCAATTTAATTAGTTGCATAATCTTGTCTAAATGTCATTGTGAAATGATATTTTATATTTATAATACATCTCAAAGTCCATGTTTACCATGAAGCTAAAGGGTTCCCTTATGTTTACCTATTGTTTATCTACCATAGAAACTTTTATTTACTTCAGTTATGTACTTTGTTCATTATTCAAAATGTTTTTGACAAGCACATTCAACATGGTATTTTATAACATATTCCGTTTTAGGGGGATCTCCAGCACTGGATTGCCTGTGCGCTGTATGTCATGTGCTGTACCTCACACTCCCCCCAACGAAATGCCAACACGGACCGCTGTATAAGCCTCACAAGACTACTCAGACTTTGTAAAATAAGGTATAGTGGATATCTACTTTATACATACATATAAACTGAACAATTTTTTTTAAGAGTACCTAATATAGTTTCACCAATTTAGAAACATTCAAAGAAAAGAAATATTAAACAATAAATGCTGTTTCATTGAAATAAATTAGAGCACAACATCTAGGAAAAGATACAAAAACTACATAGAGAGGCCTAATCCCCAGAAGTAGGTTGATAAGGGCTGAAAATGATGATACCGGCATCTGAATTGTGCTAAAAGCACAACTAGAATAAACTAGCCGAAGCCCGCGACTTCGTTCGCGTAGACTTTATGTCTCTGGAAAATGCTCATCAGGCTGAACAACTCTTATTAAGGCGACATTTTTATATCTCTTATAGTTTAGCTGGACCATTATGGTTCTGCATCAGGCGTTCCATTTTCCAAAATCATTTATACCCTATATGTTGCCCAGGCTTAATAGCTATATAACAAAAAAAGTTTCATTCGAATCCGTCCGGTATTTCCGGAGATTAGCGTGTACAAACAGACAAACAGACATACAGACAAACAGACAGACATTTTTTTAAAATTCTTACTCTATTACTACGTCTCCCTCGCCCCCAATATCTTTTTTGGAAATATAATTAATGTACAGACACACTTTTTTTACTGTTTTATTATATGTATAGATTAGATGCCAGTATCTAAGTAGTGAATAGTTTACTCACCAGTCTTTATATATTAATAAAGACTGACAAAAGTTTACTAACAATATGTCACCATCATTCTCCTACAATGATTTAGAGTGATGTTCATTTATTTAAATTAACTTTGTTGTCCACAGTTTGCTTCAGTTCTTCAGAAAAATTAAACTATGGATGGAAATGGCATCAATGTCAACGGACTTCAAAGAGAAGATGGAGAGGCTGGAGCACAAGTTTGCAGTCTCCGACAGACTCTTCAGGAAGTATAGACCCCTATTTCAGGAAATTTTTAATGTGTAAGTGTTATTTATAAAATATGACATTTCAACTTTATTTGAGTTTCATATGAACAGATAATTTTTTATTTCAATTTAGGAAAAAGAAAGGGAATAAATGAAATCTAAATTAAAAACTAAACCAAATTAAAAAAAAAATATTAGCATAAACATATTAATTTTTGTGCTAAATATCTAAGATGTAAAATGAAATGCTCAAACTAAATAAGGAAATGGTCTTGAAATTGCAACCTCTTTATTATTTTGTTTACCATTTCTTATTCCATAATTTGGTTTGAGTGAGCACTTCAATACTGAATTGTGAATGCCTAAAAACCCATAAAAATTTAATATTTTGTCTAACCTATACTGTGCCAATACCAATGCTGGGCAAACCTCGTGTTCACAATCTACGCATCCTCGATAACCTCAAGCCAGCATATCACAGGAGTCTCTGCTGCAAAGTCCCAGTATAATAATTTTTATCACTTTCTAGTTTCCCCAGAATGTGGCATACAATATTCACATCATAATAGCAAGCACAACTTATTTTGTCGTTTTTTACAGATCACCAAATTCAGAAATCAATCTATTCAAGTACACATGGTGCCTATACATCTGTGTGAAGGGGGAGTTCCAGAATGCCAATGACCTGGTTGACATGTACCACTTGCTGCTCTCCTGCTTGGATCACATCTTTGCCAACGCTTTCATGGCTAAGCGGACTGATCTCATCAATGCTAAATTTAAAGGTATTTGATAAAAAATTACTTGAAAAACTAAAAAAAACTTAGTTTCTCTCTTTCTCATCTGAGCGTATTCCCAGTTGCATGTGAAGCCTGTGGTCCACTTTCTTGCTATTGTTTCTTCACTTCATACAGTTTTGAGCATCCTTGGTTGGGAGACCATTAGACCATTAAAATCTGGGCGTGAGGTGACAAAGGGGCACCAAAATGATATTGTGTACATCTCTACCTCATCCCAATTGCGTGTTTACACCCACCTCAGGGTTTACCTGATTGGCGCCAACATAAAGCAATTCTGTGTCAAAGTGTTGTTCTTGAACAAACTTCTTAATCGTAAATTTATTTTTCAGGATTGCCTAGTGACTGGGGCAGTGAAAGCTTCGAGGTACCCAGCAAGCCTCCCTGCATCATATCTATCTTCCACCAGATGAGTGATGAACAGAAGTTGATGGTGGAAGCCGCTGCTATGAAGGAGTACAGCTATAAGCCAGTTGTTAGATCATTCTTTGAAAAGGGGGTAAGGCATTTTATTTGTTTTAAATGTGGTTTACCTGTACGTTATACAAAAAAATCCTGGTTTTAGTCATTTGCCAGTTCAGATATACATGCTGGCTTGGGAATAAAATAAATATTTATATCAATTCTAAAAAAAATTGATATCTGTGGTATATTTTGGTATTTCCTTTCACATGTTCTAATTTTTTACTAATATCAGTAGTTGACTACACAAAAAATATGTTTTTTTGTTAGAATGGCAATATAAGGTCGCCGCGTCCGCTAGCCCATTCGGGCTTCGGTTGACAACAGCAGGAAACAATCGTCCATACATGGTGGATTGGTGAGCTTATTTTCAACTATGTTTTTATTTTCAGATATTAAAAGGACGTGCGGACCAACTATTGGGCATGTTTGATGGCGAAAACTTTGAAACGAATCTAAATTCACTGAATAATCTGTATGAAACCTATGTTTTGAGTGTGGGCGAATTTGACGAAAGAATATTTTTACGTAAGTAAACCTCTTTCAAACACACTTTCAACACTTTGTAATAAAAAAAAAGTCATTGACATATAAAATGTCTTGAAATTTTTGTGGCAAACTTATTTTGAATGGAACAAAAATTATTTTTTCCTTCAAATAAAAATAAAATTTCTTCTTCTTACATCTACTACTTTCTGTGAAAGAAAATGTCTAATAATAGTTATTTAAATTCCATATTAACTTGCATAGTTGACTATCAAGGTTTGGTTTCTCTTATAATTATAACATTCATTACTAAGGTTTTTTATTTGGTCTGAGTACTTAGCAATAAATTGTACAATTAAAAAGTAAATGAATACCACATAAGTACTTTTTTTTGTTAAAGGTGAGTATGCAAGTGAACAACTTGGCAATTCCAATGATGAAATATCGGCTGTGATTCAAAATTTTGGCCCGGTAAGCTTAGTTTTAAATATTTTAATGTCAAGCTATTTTTTTGTACATTCTTTAACTTAGCACGTTCCCAGTGCTGTTGCAGCCTGGGATGCACTTCCCCGCGTTTTCTTCAAATATAATTAGCATGTCAAATGGTGCCCAAAAACGTTGAAGACCTTGCGAAATGGTTTAAAGGATTTTGCTATATTGGCCTCCACTCGACGCCAACCCTCATTTGTAGCACAAGATGTCTATGCGCTTTCCTTTATCTCCGCTAACGACATCCACAGGGAGAGATGAAGTGGTCCCATTTTAGACTGAGAGCCACATAGCACAACTGTTTTTAACCCCTGAATGAGATAACGTGTCGTTGTGTCTCACTGAGTCATCGTAGTACGTAAACAAAATGGCCGATTATGAAGTTAATTTTTTTTTAAACAGACTTGATCGAGATTTTTCTTAGCTATATTTGATGGAAATCTGTTCAGCGGTATAAAAGTTTTGGGGGTAATGGGGGTGAGCATTCCCAAGTACGCAAACACACCTAAGCGCGGTATGGAATGAAAGGGTCAACTTTGTAGATGAAGAAAGTTGTTAATCCAGGGTGTCAGCTTCCTGCATACCAAAGTTTATCACGACTGGTCCCGCCGTTTGCGCGTGAAAAAGTAACAAACATACACACTCCTAAACTAACATACATAATATCACGCTTGTTTCCCGCAGGCGTAGACAGAGACTATGGACCTCCACTTGCTACGATCCTGACAAACCTCTTTAGCTTCATCTAAACTCATCAATGTCATACAGAGCCAGCGCACGTGCCCGGAGACCCCGCTGTCGGGGCAGCGCTACCTGCCGTCGCGCGAGGAGCAGCTCACGCCGGTGTCGGAGGCGGCGCGCAGCATCCTGTGGCTCACCTCCTTCCTGCGCCACTGCAAGCCGCAGCCCTCCACCGAGCTGCAGAGATTGTTCGCGTGAGTCTTGTTTTACGCTCTTTTTTAACTAGCTACGGAAGTTCGCTACTACTTGGCTTGTGAGTGAGTATCTTTATTCGGAACTTCTTGTTAACTCGGGGTGTAGGCAGCAATTTTAATTTTAAACACCTTACAAATTGTGTTCCTATTTTTAACCTCCTGCCACATTGAAGAGGTGTATCATTTATGCCTACTATTACTATAAACAAAACTAAACATATTTGTTTGTTTTTCGTGTGTGGAAGCGGCCAACAATGGTATCAGATTTTTCAGGCTGCCAAAGGCATCTGATATAACTTGACGACTGGTCAGACAATGATGACAACCGGGAACAACGGCTTATACGTGCCTTCCGAAGCACGGAGGAGCTCGAGAAACTTTTGCCACTTGTGGTCACCCATCCAAGTACGGCCTACGCCCGGTGTCGCTTTACTTGCGAAAGCGCTATACATCCGAGCACACTTCAATGTGTGTGTTAGCACACGCGAAAACGGGGAAGAGGTGCGGGGACGGGGAACGGGGACGCATATTACGCGGTACCTTAGAAGTTCCCGTTAAGTATGTAATATATTTATTCTGTGCTCCTACCGAAACCTGTTCAAGAGTATCTTCCATCAATATGTTAAGAATGGGTTTTGGCAGGGGCAGGTTTACATCACATTACATCAGTCTTTCCCAAAGTGGGCGATAACGCTCCCTTGTGGGCGCTGCAGTTCTCAAGGGGGGCGGTAAGAGACCCAGAAAGAAAATGTTTTTTTTTGCTAGGAGCTTTATTTAGCTAGGAGGCCTCTTAAACAACGACTGCAAGAGCTCTCGACTCTCAACAACAACCACATAAATATCATCCTCCACTTTGAGAATAAATATTTACATAATATACATATGTAGGTCACAATAATTAATTAATTTAATTTGAAGTTATAGTGGTTTTTAAATAGGTGAAAAAATGGGGGCGCTAAAAAAATATTTATTCTCAAAGTGGGCAGTAGACAAAATAAGTTTGGGAACCACTGCATTACATCAACTTGTGTAAAGGGTGTCTGCGTGTTGCATCTGTATCCCCCACGCAAGTTTCCTAAAGACCAGGGTGTAAAGACCGAAATCCTCATAGTTACAACGTACGTTTCTGAAATATGAGAGACAATAGGCTTCCCAAGTTAATAGTACAAAAAGAAATGCCATGGAACTCATTATATTAGCCATAGGAAGTCCACTGCTTGACATAGACGTCCTCCAAGATTTTCCTAAATGATCTGTCAGCCATCGTTTATTCGTTCTATGTGGGATTTAATTCTGTATGACTTATATAGGGAATGCAACGTCAGTGAAGATACAATCAACACGAACGTGATCCAACCTTGCCAAGGATGGGCGGAGCTGTTCCGAGAGCGGATGCGAGGGCTGACCTACAGCAACGAGACGATAGCGAACCGGTGCAACATGGTCACCAGGTTTTACTACAAGATCTTCGAGCATATCATCAGGACGGAACATAGGAAAAAACCACAGGTTTCTTTAGAGGTCAGTTTTGTTTATTTTTTTATTTATTTATCACAGAATCAACAGCACTTTACAAAAATAATCTTATAAACTATTACTTACGGCCAATTACAGTTTTGGTTCTTACACATACCTATGACACTCATGTCAGTATGAAAATCTTTTTTCACCCATGTCAGGGTGAAAATCTTTTTTGTGTACTGCTTGGCGTGTTTAATGTGACTTCTGAAAAACACGATTGCATATATATTGATGAAGGCTCCATGAATCTGTGATCTTTTTTCCATTCTGACGTAGTGGTAACGGCACGTAATGGCACGCTACCACAGAATAAGTACTAGTACTCAAATAGAGTGACATAAATAGTATGTCTAGAGTAATAAGAATGAAATTGGCTTGCAATGCACTTCTAGGTACCTGTATGTGAGTACTAGTACTTATTCAGGGCTGTGACGAAAACTACCTTGGAGAAAAAAAAGCAGGAAAGCACTTCCCAGGCTCCGAAACAGCACAGCTAACGATGCAATCGGGAACGCGCTAGAATCATCATCATCAGGTCTTTTAGTTTCTACTGCAGGAGCACGACCCTCTCTGTACTACCAGCGGCATACTTGGCCGGAGCAGCCAGAGGACTTGGCCCACACTCTCCTCGCAGCCCAATGGGTTGGAGAGGTCTCATTGATTTTTATTAGCTTTGTTTAGCTTGTATTACCTAAGTCGCCTTCTATGACATCCACGGGAGGACTCGGAGTGGCCCTATTCTACTGCCGGAAACCACACGACAAGCGCTAGAATGAAGAAGATTAAACGAAGAATTAATTTGCAGGCCCTTTTAACTCAAGAAACATACCAACTAACAGTGTACGCGTGCTGCACAGAAGTGGTGATACACGCGTACTCGATCCACTCGCTGCGGTTCCCCGAAGTCCTGAAGATATACAACCTCAGCGCGTTCCACTTCTACAAGATCATAGAGCTGGTCGTGCAAATTATCTTCGAGAAGCCAGATCGGGATATTATAAAGCATCTAAATACGGTCAGTATTCAAAAACTCGATTGAAATTCTGAAACACAAGTCTTGTTCATTTTATTTCTGCTGTGTGCCATTTATTTATAATGTTGTGGTTGTCGGAAATTCTAATTAATTTTTAACCGACTTCCAAAAAGAAGTAGGTTATCAATTCGTCGGAATATATTTTTGTATGTTCATCGATTATTCAAAGACGAATGAACTGATCTAAATATATATTTTTTTTATTTGTAAGGGACTTGTCAGGTGGTCCCAGACATTTTACTAAATCTACATGCTAACGTTTTGGCGTGAAAGCGGAACTTACATCCATGCAAACTGTAGCTTTAGTTTATATTTTGAAAAAATTCCCTTGTACTCAATCCAGCAAAAACCAAGATCATGATTTTTGGTTCAAAAGTGCAAATTGCCAAAATAATTGATCAAAATACAATTATTACTATGCTGGGTACGGCGATAGATAGAGTGGAAGAGGCAAAAAATCTAGGCATTTTAATGGACGGTGAGCTTAGGTTCGAAAAACATGTCAACAATATAGTTAAGAACTGTTTTTACCGTTTGAAAATATTATATAAAATAAGAAATTTGCTAACGGAGAAGGTACGAATAAGGTTATGCGAATCTTTAATCCTATCGCGGCTTAACTACGGAGATATAGTCTATGGGCCTCGACTTTTACAAAGGACACAACGTCTTATCCAGCGTGTCCAAAACGCGTGTTGTAGATTTTGCTACAATATCCCGCCGCGAAGTCATATTACGCCATATCTAAACGACAATTCGATGCTGAATATGGTCTCCCGTAGACAACTACATCTGGCAACTCTGTTGTTTGGAATAATAAAACAAAAAACACCAGAATATCTCTACACGAAGATTATGTTCAATCCTAATCGTAATGCAAGATCCTGTCGTCCACCACTTCTCGTGTATCGTCATAAAACAGCTTCTTTCAGGGGCAGCTTCCGATATCAGGCGACGAAATGTTGGAACAACATACCCCCTCCAATAAGACTCTATACGTCAATTTCATCTTTTAAAACTAGGTATCGCACCCATTTATTAGATTTTCAAAAAATTCTAAATCCAACTCGTCGCTGGTAGCGGAGGCTGTCGCCGAAAGTTCTTCTGGGCCTATGTTACAACTTATTATTCCCACATCCCCTTCGTATATTCCTTTTTAACAACTTATGCGATACGAGTAATGACAATGCCAAGACAATATTTACGCAACAGCAATGATATATATATATATATATATATATATATATGTATTTAAACTTTTGTATTATATTAAACTTTTGTATTATATTACACTATTTGCTTATTTATGTATTTTATACACACACAGCCTCATTTGTCTATTTTCACGTCACTATTATCGCACCACGCATCTCTTCAGGTCACAGCTGAAAATCAGTGTATTGCTCCCGGGCAATATTACCACTGAGCTGTGGCCTATTTGTATTGCTGTAGCACACACATTGAAAATTGTGCAAGTAGGTAGAAGTTTATTTATTTTTTGTGTCTGATTTGTGTAGTTTTTTTGTATGTGTGTTATAGCAGCAAATAAATGAGTTTATCTATCTATCTTATATAATTAGTAGATAGAAATAAGCTTAATTTTCAAGTCGACACCTTGTATTAATTAACACATAGGCTACTTTAGGCGCGGGTAACACCGCAGGGCGCAGCTAATGTAACCTTATTCTATCAATCTACTATGCTGTTCTATGTAGACTATTTGAGGTATTTCTTATTTACGGCCCGCACTTGATCGCAGATAGAAGAGGTGGTGCTAGAATCCGAGGTGTGGAAGTCCGGCAGTCCGCTGTGGACCGCTCTGGAGCGCGCACACGTGCCCATCTCTGCGGACGTGCAGCAACAGACAGAGCCTTTATCAAGTCAGTATACAGTTTAAGTTCCCATAAGTCCACCATTTTGAAATATAAGAAAATAAACGACAAAAAAAATAGCTAACTATTTACAATTAATCATCTAAATCATATAAATAATTTTTACTTGCCTATTAATTTTGAAGACAGTTCTTAACAATTGTATACACCTTACTTCACTGCCAATAATTTTTCTCTTTTTACTTATACTTGCCATGGTACAGGAGGTTTACTCCATAAAATAATACGTTATTCGTACGATAGTGACGTGCTATTTCTATGCCAAACCAAATCAGACTTTATCACCATACATTAGTGCTCAATGTTGCTTGACACTGAAACGCAGATACGCAGAAACGTCCGCCTTGCGTACCGCTTATAGAGTAACCCCCCTGTATTTTCTTTAATTTAAAATTTATAGACTAAGAGGGTGCCGTATTTAACCCTACCTTATCGCCATACCAGTAGCAAAATGTGACATATGTAGGGTGTTGCATATAAAAAAGATATGTTATCTACAGGGTTGCCCAGGCATAATCCTGGAGCATTTTGTTAATTACTCATCGAGTAGCTTTTTTGGTTTACATCCCTATACAAACTCCGGTATACGTCGCACCTAGTAAGGATTGACCTCGTGCTTCACACGCACCGTCAGTGCCTAACTCGTTTGGCACCACCGCGTCAGTAAAAAGTAAGTCCATTGACAAGAAAGAAGATGACTTGTACTTTGAATTTCAGATGGCATGCAGTCTCGCGCAGCAATGGTTGAAAACACGAGAAGACAGCTCTTCCAAGATAATATCCGTCCAGGACAGTCACTATTAGGTATGCTGTTGACATTTTCAATTTAACAATCTTGGTAGCTGGCTTGGCACATGTCTTATTTATAACTTAGCTTAACACATTCCAGGACACTTAGCCAGACACAATTGAATTACGAGCACAGCAATTAGTGTTTCGTTAATCTTTTAACTTGACGAATTTTAATGAAATTTCGTTATAATTAAGATTTTACAGTTCTCGAGAGCTGTACTTTGTAAAGTACACTGAAAAGCACGGCCTATAACAGTAGTCAACACAACACTCGGTCGCGGTCATAGACAACATGTTATATCGTCTTCCTACGATGTCATAACCTAGGACAACAAAACAAAGTCGTTGCCCCCGCCGAAAATCGAACCCGCGACCTCCGGGTAAGAGCCGAACGCTCTAACCACTACACCACGGAGTCAGTTAGCACCTATTTTATTTAAAATGGCACGTCCCGTTCTTTCAATGTCAAATATTGAAAAGAAGGAAAAGGGCAAAACGTGTTCTAGATAGGTTTATCAAACGGTTGTTAATTTTTATGAATTCGAGGGGATAAAAAACAAAATATACTGAAAGGGTGAATTCAGTCCGTGATAGTGAACAACTTTCCTCAAGTCGAAATATGAAAAATCCTTTTTGGCTTTCTTTACAAACTTGGATCAACTGATGGGTCAACTTGTATGGGAGGCCAAAAATTACTTCTCATATTCCGATACATGTTCCTTGGGGAAAGTTGTTCACAATCACGGACTGAATTCACCCTTAGAATAGTTTCGGTATATTTTGTTAGACCTTATATATTTGATCTCAGTATGTTTTTGAGCGTATGAAGAAACTTAATAAAGGCAAGCAAATGTTTTAGTGACGACGAACAGCGCGGGCGGCGCGGAGCCGGCGGCCGCGGCGGTGTCGCCCGGCAACACGCCGCCGCGCAGGGCGCACAACTCGCTCATACTATTCTTTAGAAAGGTAATCATCATCATCGGGTCTTTTTGTCTCCACTGCAGGAGCACGACACTCTCTGTACTACCAGAACCGTACTTAGCCACAGCAGCTAGAGGACTTGGCCTTCACTCTCCTCGCAAGCCAGACGGGTTGGACAGGTCTTATTGATTTTTATAAGCTTTGTTTAGCTTGAATTTTCCCTAGTCGCCTTCTATGACATCCACGGGAGGACTTGGAGTGGCCCTATTCTACTCTGCCGGAAATCAGACGGCAATCGGAAAAAAGGAAGGTAATGGGGAGATCCTACTAATATTATAAACGCGAAAGTTTGTAAGTATGGATGGGTGGATGTTTCTTACTCTTTCACGTAAAAACTACTAAATGGATTTTATGAAACTTCACAATAATATAGCTTAAACATCAGAATAACACATAGGCTACAATTTATAAAGATATTGTGTGATGAAGCTGGTGACCGCGACTTCATCTGCGCAGATGAAGTCGCGGTCACCAGCTAGTATAAAATATAGGTCAATTATTCGGTACAGTTCGTAATATATTCATAATTTTTCAAACCTTTAAAAACCGACATTACTCCCAAACTACACAGCCGATTTTGATAAAATTTCTATGGGACCACCTCGCAAATAACATAAAAAAGCTACTTAAACTAAAAATGGTTTTTTAAATCGGTCCAGAAAATTCTATGACTATGGGTCCAGGCGTTTTCGAATAATCGGTGCACTCGCGAGACATTGATAACCTCATCCGTTTTTTGAAGTTAAAAACGTCACTAAAAAGTATCACTTTTCACTGATCACATCCTTGAAAATTTCGTGAAATGTCCGAAACGGTCTAAAATATCCAAGGAATATCTCGCAAAAAATTTCTTCAGGATTTTTTTTTTTAGTTTTTAAACTTATATCTTGTTTCAGTTCTATGGTCTAGCTGTACTTCGAATGAACGACCTCTGCAAGCGATTGCGACTGACCGACGAGGATCTAAAGCTGAAGATCTGGAACTGCCTGGAACATTCCATCACAAACCACACAGCTCTACTCAAAGATCGGCATCTCGATCAGATACTGCTGTGTGCTGTTTATGTTATTTGTAGGGTAAGTTTTATCTTCTTAGCTATAGAGGGCCGCTGTCCTTTATATCCGCTACCATAAATCATATGTTGCTGGACCTTAACCGCTTTTAAGGTGGAACTAGTCGATACTTTTTTTATACAAATTCTGGAGGTGATTTTCTCAACTGTTTGACATTGTTCATCCAACGTTTACCATGATATCGTTTTGCCTCATAAATGTTGGTATGGATACAGAATAGTTAAATAAAAAACCCTTAAAAAACAGTCCGCATCGACACAGCTTAATTATCAAAGAATTTATTGATAAACTTTAATTGTAATTGGTTGAAGTAGCTTTTGCATAAAACCCCTTTTTCCAAAGAACGTTACGTATTTTTCAACCGACTTCAAAAAAAGGAGGAGGTTATCAATTCGACGTGTATATATGTTTTATGTATGTTACCTCATAACTCCGTCAAATATGAACCGATTTAAAAAATATATGTTTTGTTTTAAAGAATGCATTGCAAGGTTGGTCCCATGTAAATTTTTTTAAGATCGGACAAAGGTCTTGGAGCTGGAGACCGAAATACCTCAAAAAAGACAACTGCTGCTCAAATATTTGTGTATGTTACCTCATAACTACGTCAAATACGAACAGATTTAAAAAATATATGTGTCCTTTTAAAGAATGCTTTGCAAGGTTGGTCCCATGTAATTTTTTTTAAGATCGGACAAAGGTTTTGGAGCTGGAGACCGAAATACCTCAAAAAAGACAACTGCTGCTCAAATATCTGTGTATGTTACCTCATAACTCCATCAAATATGAACAGATTTAAAAAATATATGTGTCCTTTTAAAGAATGCATTGCAAGGTTGGTCCCGTGTACATTTTTTTAAGATCGGTGAAAAGATCTTTGAGCTGGAGACCGAAGTTCCTCAACAGACAACTGCAGCTCAAATATTAATAATACCTTCATTTGAATGCTCATATCACTTTCCGTCTAATGATTTCATGTAGTATAATTTGAATGAAGATCTGATGAAGGGTTTTGGATCTGGAGAATAAAACTCCGGAAAGAAAAACAACAAGCACTTGTAATAAGTGCAAAGTTTATGATTTGTGTTTTTTTTTTGAAATATATACCTACTGCAGATATATTTGTAGCATCTTGTGACAAGGTAACACAGCCGTCCACGATGCCAAGAGGGAAACAAGCATACGGCCCACTAGAGCAATATGTTATGTCATAAATCCGTTGGTCCAAGCGCATGGAACAGAGAAATCATCAGATCACAATACGTAGTCATGTTAATTTTTCTGTCTGTGAAAATAAAACAATACAAGAAAGACAACAACATAAGCCTGAAGGCGTATACTTTTTTGTATGGGAGTTTTAGCCAGTTAACAAGTGAAACTGTTACCACCTTCACCGCTTTGAGGTACTCCCAGCTTATGTTATTGCCTATTTATTTATTAAATAACTACTTAATTGAAGTAACCCTAAAGTCAATTAAATTTTGAAAAGTGATTTTTGGTATCCTCGCAGACCAAGGTCAATGACCCAGTCCGCTTAAATGAACTTAAATGTTAATATAATAAGGTTTAAATTTGTCGAGCGATCCGATCGGGCCATTCGGGCTAGTTTGATAACTATTTATTTATTATTTCCAGAAAAAAAACATTCAGTATACAATAAATAAATGCAATGAGCTTAGTTCTCTGCCTGCAAAAAGATGTGAAATAAAAACTTTTTAAAAAAATTAATAACCGACTTCAAATCGAAATGCACTAAAAAGCAAAAAATAATAATTATTTATATCAGATGACCCTGAAGTTCTGGGTAAAAAATCTCTATGATACTCATTATTTATTTGGAGTCGGTGCCAATCTTCCTGCCTCAGAGTTCATGTACGATTAATACCACGTCGTAGCTCCGTAGCTCCCAAATCGATGAACCGAATTTGTTTGTTTGTTTGTTGGTTTTTTTGTAATAACTTTATTGTACTACGAAAAAACACAATTACATACAAAATCAATAGAATTAATTGACAACGGCGGACTTATCCCATAATGGAATCTCTTCCAGTCAACCGGCGAATAAGAATATAGGACAATTACTCACAAGAAGGGTATAGAAGGATTTGTTTTTTTCTTGTTACAAAAGTAATTCAATCGAGAGTGTTCTTTGCTATAGAGCTATTTTTTGAGTTGTTGAGGCTTAGGCAATTTTCAATTAATAATTACCTACTAATGTAATATTATTTGCAGATAAAATGTGTTTTTCACATTATTTCGATTCCCGTGGCGTATTCTAAAGTACTTCAAGAATGATTTCAATGTTAAATAGGTACTTAGATTGGCACCGACTCCAAATAAATAATGAGTATCATAGAGATTTTTTACCCAGAACTTCAGGGTCATCTGATATAAATAATTATTATTTTTTGCTTTTTAGTGCATTTCGATTTGAAGTCGGTTATTAATTTTTTTAAAAAGTTTTTATTACGCGCTCGATTTACCATAATTTTCATCTCACTGCTTTTGCCCGCCACAATGTTAGGATATACCGCGTGCTTTTTGGCCACGCCCACCTGTGAGTTCGAGTCCGCGACTAATTTAACCTACCTTTTTTTTGTTAGCTATAATAGGTCCCATCGTTGTGCAAAAGCCAAACAAAGGTCTAGTTATTTTCAATAAATAATTTATTTCGCCAAAAGTCAGAATTCTGCTTAAAGTATGTTCAAATAATGGGAATGTGAATAAGGTCAATAATTCTATTCAGTCCGTCAGTAAGTTTTATCCAAAATGTGTACAATTTTTTTTTTTAAATAATCTTGAGTCAAACATAGCTTTTTAGTTCACATCTCCAACGACCATTGAACATTGTTACCATTATATTGGTTTCTGCAAAATGAATATAATAAAATTCTTTTAAGTGGCAAATATTATGTTTAACCTGTATTTATTGTCAGGTATGCAATAATGCGTCGAACCCAGTGGAGCGCAGTTTCGCGGAGATCATGCGCTGCTACCGGCTGCGGCCGCTTGCGGACAACGTCGTCTACAGATACGTGCTCATAGAGCCTGCCACTGACGACAGTGAGTATTGTTTAAATTAATTTATTTATTTGCATAAAATGTTTGTACATAGAGAAGGTAAGTATTGTATAAGTGTTTGGCAAGTACTCTTACCCCCTGGCCACAGCCCACGGAGGCGCGGATTGCGGTGCGGCAGGCGGTGAGCGGCGAAAACAAATGGTAGGGAATGTATGGAGTATGCCACAGCTGCCGGCGACGCGTATTGCGGCGCGGCGTGCGGCGCGGGGGGAGTCGCGCGGTACGCGGCCGCGCGGCGGGCGGGTGAAACAAATGTATGCGCGAGTATCGAGGTGGCCACAGCTCGGCGCGGCGTCAGCGGCGGCAGCGGTGGACGTAATCAGCATCGCGCGACCGAAACAAATCATTTTGTTTTTACCGCGCATTGAGCTCATATAAATACCGAATACGGAACAATTTATAAGTGAAATACTGAGTAGACCAGCATTATGGATGTCAAAAAATTCACATCATAAATATAGGCAAGTTTAAAAAAAATTATGGATCGAAAAAAGAAACAATTTACTTCTATTTTAATAGTTAGCAATTCTCTAAATACGTCCACCGCTGCCGCCGCCGCGGTCGCAACATGTGAGCTGTGGCATACCACCGCGAACCGCGCCGCACGCCGCGCCTCCTGCCGCACCGCAATTCGCACCACCAGTGGCTGTGGCCAGGCCGTTAGGGTTGGTTAGATATGAGCGCCGATGGCCAATACAACGGCGACGGCGTGGTCTAAAAATTTACAAGGCGGCGGCGGCGCGCCGGCGCGGTTTATATTTTTATGGAGGGGGGGGGCCTTTTTAGGGTTCCGTAGCCAAATGGCAAAAACGGAACCCTTATAGATTCGTCATGTCTGTCTGTCTGTCTGTCCGTCTGTATGTCACAGCCACTTTTTTCCGAAACTATAAGCCCTATACTGTTGAAACTTGGTAAGTAGATGTATTGTGTGAACCGCATTAAGGTTTTGATACAAAAATAGAAAAAAAAACAGTAAATTTTGGGGTTCCCCATACTTAGAACTAAAACTCAAAAATTTATTTTTCATCAAACCCATACGTGTGGGGTATCTATGGATAGGTCTTCAAAAATGATATTGAGGTTTCTAATAGTATTTTTTTCTAAACCGAATACTTTGCGCGAGAGACACTTCCAAAGTGGAAAAAAGTGTGTCCCCCCCCCCCGTAACTTCTAAAATAAGAGAATGATAAAACTAAAAAAAATATATGATGTTCATTACCATGAAAACTACCAGCGAAAATTGGTTTGAACGATATCTAGTAAGTAGTTTTTTTTTAATTCGTCATAAATCATAAACGGCAATTTTCCTTTCATTCAATCAACTCAAATATAAAATTAAAAAAAACATACTACAAGACTTTTATATTATGTTATTTGCTACTACGGAACCCTTCATGGGCGAGTCCGACTCGCACTTGGCCGCTTTTTTTTTAAAATAAGAAAGGAAAACCATCATCTAAAGAAAACGATAAATTTTAATAAAGAAACAAAAGGTGTATTCGTGAAAATTGCTTATTAATATTACAATAATCACATTTTTAATGATAAAACTAACTAGCATCAGTTACTTTAATGAGATCGACCGATATTAACTCCTGAAAATTGCTTGATTTTAATTTTTGAAATTTTTTAGTAGTACTAAAATAAATCACATTTCTAATAGACTTCCAAAAAGGAGGCGGTTATCAATTCCTCGCGATCATTTTTTTTACGTATGTTCACCGATTATTCCAAGACGCCTGGGCCGATTTGGAAAATTATTTGTAATGTCAGGTGGCCCCATAGAAATTATATCAAAATCGGTCGTGCGATTTGTGGGTGAAATCGGTTTTTAGTTTTAAAAAATTAAAATAAGATCGACCGACATCAAATCCTCCACATAGTTTGTTTTTAAATTTTGATTATTTTTAACAGAAATAAAATAAATAAATCACATTTATAAAGACAAAAACTAGCATCAGTCATCTCGACTAAGCTCGCATAGCGCAGACGCGGTTCGCTCGATCGAGTGGCGATAGACTGCAATGAGGGGTTACTTTATAAAATAAAACGTTAGTCGTACGATAGTGACATCCAATTTCTATGTCAAACCAAATAAGACTTTATCGTCATACATTAGTACTCAATGTTTATTGACACTGAAACGCGGATATGCAGTAAAGTCCGCCTTGCGTACCGCTTTGAAGTAACCCCCCCTGGTCAGTACATACCGAATCGGCGCGCCGCGTGTTTTGCTCGGCGGCGGCGCGCTGAAGCTAAGTCACGGCGACGACGGCGCGTCGGCGCGGCGCTCATATCTAGTTGGTATATCAGTACAGAACAGCACTTTTCTATCATCATCATCATGTCAGCTTCAGGAAGTGTACTGCTGGAAATAGGCCTCCCCCAAGGATTTCCGAAACGACCGATCGGAAGCGGTCTATGTCTTCCTACAACTTTGCACAGGTCGTCTGACCATCTAGCAGGTGGGTGTCCTACGCTTCGCTTGCCGGTACATGACCGCCATTCGAGAACCTTTCTGCCCAATCCATCGGTACTTCACGCTCTGTATCCCATCCACTACCACTTCAATAAACTAATCCGCTTGGCTATGTCCGTGATTTAGCGCAGTTTTATATGCTGCCATCCTTTTCTGTCGCTCAGAACCTTCATTCGCTAGAGCGAGAAAGTGCTGTTCGGTGCTGCCAGATGTAGCCCAGATCTGCACGAATATTTGCGTCAAAGTATACATATAGCCTTCGTCTACGTTTTGTATGTTTGTTTTTCGTGTAAGTAACGAACACTGGTGTCAAATTTTTCAAGCTGCCTAAGGCATCTGATATAGCTTGACGACTACCATACAATGACCAACAGCTTTATGTGCCTTCTGCACAGAGGAGCTCTAAAAATGTTTATGCCACCCATCCAAGTGCAGACCACGGCTGGTGTTGTATGCAAATATCAATGCGTGAACCCAGTTCTTTTGATATATTTTTTTTTATTTATTTAATATATAGTTTCAAGCTCTTTTACCTTCTTGTCGTAAGATTCCGTAGATGCGCACTCGCACTTGACAGGCCGTAGCTCAAAATCAGTGAACTACTTTCTGCAGCCCCAAGCACTGAGCTAAGACCTTTTTGGATTGCTGTAGCGCACATATATAAAGATATTGATACAAGTTCAGATTGCGATGTTTTATCATGTGTTATTTTGTAATTTTGTATGTGTGTGAGTGACTATAGATACAAATAATCTACATACCTATCTAATTTCAAGATACTTTACCAGACTATTAAAACAACAATGACAGTAGTAGCCGATGTCCCAATAAGGGTTTAACCTATTTTAGTTTTAATAACTTAAAATTGTATTTCAGAACCCGCGAGAATAAACGACCTGATCACATTCTACAACGAAGTTTATGTACCACTTATGCAAAGCTACGTATTGAGATTCAACAGCAGGCATAATAGAGATGTAAGTGAAAAACACATTATTTTATAGATTTTTAATCACTTAGCCTACACAAACTTATACTATACTGTACTAGCTTATTTAGCTAATAAACTTTCATTTACACCTAACAGTTTTTTCTTTCTCCCAGACCAGCATGACTCTTTCATACCGGTCTGGGAGAAGGAAAGTGTTTAATTTTTACGGGTATTTTTAAATTGGGGGTTGATAAAAAATGGCCAGTCATTCTGTTGCATACCAGTGTTAGTTGCCCACACTTGTGTCAAGATGGTTTGAGTAGGCAAGCAACTAGTTCAGCAGTAGTTTGAGCGAGTGGTGTGTTGTGCGCAGGAGGGCGGTCTGTCGCCGCTGTCGCCGCTGCCGGCGCGGCGCGGCGAGCGGCCGTTCTCGCCGGCGGGGCGGCGCGTGTCGGAGCTGCACCAGCTGTACGTGCGGCCCTTCACCGCGCCGCGCGCCGCCGACTACCAGCTCACCTACCGCTTCAGCAGGAGCCCCGCCAAGGTACACTTTCCTTGCTTTATGCCCATCGCCATATAGACATCATTATTTCTCTTCCTTGTCACTAGATGGAATTTTTGGTGGCCTGGTCCTGTAACGTTTTGCTATTAAACTTCTGGATCCCCCTCGGTACTTTATATGCAGCAATTAGATAAAAGGACCGAAATCGTTTTCAGTAAAAGGGGGTTGAATCCTAAATCCCCCTCGATACTTTATATGCAACTACACCTTACTAGATAAAAGGACCGCAAAATCTCTTAATTTAAAGGGGGAGAGGGTTACTTCGGTAGGTTAATAAATAATTCACATAAATAGATCACCGACCGTACATGGTGATGTAATGATTATGGGCAAATCCTCATTCATTGGGCAAAGACTTACGTCCAGCAATGGACTGATAGTCTGTAGCAAAGAAGGTCTTATATAGGCACAGATTATTTGCAAAAAAAATGAATTAACTGAAAACATGAAATTCAAGGGACAACTTAACGAAACAAATTTATCTTGTAGGACCTTCACGCGATCAACACGCTAGTGGCATGCGACGTGGGCCCCAAGAGGCCCCTGGAAGCCGGCGTGGCCTCGGCGGACGTGCTGAAGCGGCCGCGCTACGCCACGCCCAGCGTCACCCGCAAGCTGCAGGGCCTCGTCAACGACAGGCAGGCCTTATAGAGGTGAGCCTACATTGTTGGCCTCAACATCAGTACTTTAATGCTGCTCTTTAATAAATCATGATTTCAGCTGCATAACGTCTACAGTTAGACAAAGGCCTCTCCAATGGATTTCCAAAATGACACCAATCTAGAGTGGCCTGCATCCAGCCTTACCAGCGACTTTGATCAGTTCGTCAGACCATCTTGTGGGTGGGTGTCCTACGCTTCGCTTGCCAGTACGTGGTCGCCATTCGAGAACCTTTTTGCCCCATCGGCCATCGGTTCGTCGCGCTGTGTCCCGCCCACTGCCACTTCAACGAGGTACTCCACCGGGCTATGTCAGTGACTTTCTTCATTCAGCTAGCCCCGAAGTAAGTGCTATGGGATACTAACTCAACAATACCATATTTTATAACAAATATACATATAATTATAGATAACATCCAAGACCTAGGTCAATCTGAGAGAGATCATTTTCCATCTTGACCTGACTGGAGATCGAACCCGGGATCTCTAGTGTGACAGCCTGGCATGATGACCAGTGGCCACAGAGGTCGTTAAAGTTGTTGTCTCAATGGAAGTGCTGAAGAGTCTCATTTCTCAAAGTTAACATTAAAAGTGAAAATGGATTCTTCTATAAGTATTGTTTTCTTTCTTTACAGGACTACACACATCTTCATAAGGAAATGAACTCCTATTTATCCACTTTACCAAAACTTTGGCTTTTTAGCTCTCTAGCCGCCTACTTTCCTCGATTTCTTAATGTTTGACGAATTTAAATATACCTAAAATCAATTTTTATTTAATTAACTGACCTAAAAATAGTGTCACATGAGATGTGAAACAAGTTTTTAAGGTACAAGTCAAAATTGTTGACTTTATTACTTTCCTGGTCTTAACGGGAATTCGTCCAAAAGATGTTTCTTTTGAAAGTTGCTTTTGAAACTAATAAAAATGTTAAGTTGAGCGATGTTTTAAGTTTAAGCTACGAAATGTCCCGATGGCTTGAATTTAAAACATCGAAAGTTAAAATGATCTCATATATTGTGAGCAATGTTAAGCCATATTAAAAATTTGCTCATTGCTTTTGTATTATAAAATTTCCATAAATTATTTAACTGGATAACGGACATTTTTATTAATGAAGACTTAAATAATTTCACTCTGTCACAAAACCGGTATTTATTTGAGTAATTCGTTGATTTGATCATATTAAACTAAAATATGTGTAATATAAATTTACTTTTATGTATGGGACCCCTAAGTGATAATGTTGAATCACGCTTTCTTTTAAATCCTTGAGTTATTTGACGAAAATCATAAACGTTCCAATAATTTTGACCTATTGAAAAGACAAAACTACTTTATCAAGAATAGCGTAGCTGCGAACAAAAATGATTTGAATTTGAAATGTAGCAGAGATATTTTTATATGTAAATCAGTTGGATGCAGTAGCTACGCATCCTTTTGGTGCTTTCCCGCACTTGTTTCTTTATTTGTATATAAATTGGTATATCATGAGCATCATGGCGCAAGAAATTAATTACTTAGTGAGTGTATAGTCAGTCAAAATTAACATGTGTAATGTTCATTATGATAATCACTTTAATTATAAAAATAGAACCGAGTAATTAATTTTATGGTTAGCCAATAAACTAGCTACAAGTTTTTTTTAAATTGACTATACTTACCTATGTAGTTCTTGCATTGTCTAAATTATACTCTCAAAAATGTATATTTTATTTTCTTCCATTAATCTTAATTTTAAGTCAAATCAATTTGTATTAACTTTGATTTAAACATTTTATCATGTATACTTATGTTTACTCAACTAAGATTTTATAATAAAGACAACTTTCATCATATTTGCTGTATCTGTTAACGTTGTCTTGCCTGTAAGATCATTTATCTATAAGAAAATAAGTCTGTATGTTACTTTTCTAAAGTAATACACCATTATAACTGAATTTTTCTTTTTATTTAACGCTACCTGTGCCCCCGATCCTAAAACGTTACTAGGATTAAAAATACAAGTGTAATTTGTTTTATTTTTATTTAGAAATTCTAGTTAAAACACATACACACTTAAGGCCTTAACAAGATAGTATAATGAGAAATGCAAACGTAGTACAGGCTGTAACAACACCTTGTCCCTAATTTTAGAAAAGTCAGTGTTTCACCAAGATTCTTGTATTATGCTCTTGGTAGAACACAACAACCCTAAGAAACAACTTTATTTTAAATTTACAAAATATCATCTTTGTTATAGCCTTGATACTTCACTTTACCGAACGTTGTGTGACGCTAAATCGGCGTGGAGTGAGATATTTTAACAAACCCTAAGGCCCTTAGACGCCCTAGTACTTGTGTCTTAGGCATTTTTGGTTGGTTAGAAAAAGCCATACCGAAGATTACTTGTAAGCATAGTTTAGAATAATAAGTATCTATCTTTACTTTGCCATCCACATGCCATGTCGATCATTTTTTTTAAATTTAGTCGACATCAATAACTAACTTGGAAATTATATTTTTTTATCAGGCTATACGTGATTTATTTTTGGTTTTGGAGCCGAAGGCTACCTTGGAAATTATATTTTTCTATTTATACGTGACTTTTTGTTGGTTTTGGAGCCGAAGCCCACTTCAGAAGGATCGTGATTAGGACATATTTAGCTAGTCAAAAAAAAAATTGAAAAGCAAAAAATGTTGACTGAAACTCGAAAGTAAAGTCCTGAGATAAATTAGTAGTCAGGCGCCGTCGGCCGGCCAGCCGGAGTTCTTTGAGGTCACGCGGCAGTTTTAAACAGGCGCGTAACTACGTTGGCCTCGATCAAAAATATTTTTCGCAACTTTTTCATCTTATTCACAAGTTTGGATTACGTAGGTGCATAGAGGTATTTATTTACTATACGACATTTTTTTCCAAAACCAATGAAAAGTCAGCGTGTATATGTCGCAGTTGGATTGCATAATCTTGTTCGACAAAGCCTTTAGCTGTTTGATATTACAGCTCAGTTTTGTAAAACAGCTGAAAATCGTTTAAAAGCTTGAGTTTTTGTCAAACAGCGGATTAAACAATCCAACTGCGACATGTACATATAGTGACCTTAACAACGTAGTCGTGTTTACATGATGGAGTCGTCGGAGACGGAGGAGGAGTCCCCCGCGCGGGCGGGCTGGCCGCGCGCCGCGGGTCACGAGGCGCGGCCCTTGCCCTCCTTGATGGCGATCACGTAGCGCTGCGCCACGCGCTCCGGCGGGGAGTAGCCGTCCGCGTACGACGAGTCCTGCAACATCGCTTTCTATTACACCATATCATACCACAAAAGCTTGAACGTGGTATCTTCTTCATCATCATCAGGTCTTTTTGGTCTGCACTGCAGGAGCACGACCCTCTGTACTACTAGAGCCTAAAACATCATTATCATTAGGTATTTTTAGTCTCCACTGCAAAAGCACGACCCTCTGTACGAGCCATATTTGATCAGAGCAGCCAGATTTGGCCTACACTCTCCACGCTGGCGAGACGAATTGGAGAGGTTTCATAATGTTTATAAGCTTTGTTTAGCGTATTCCCTAAGTCGCCTTCTACGACGTCCACGAGAAGACTTGGGAGTGTATCTTTGTTCTGAAATAACAGCCCAGCATACAACTAAAAACGCTCCAGATGACAGGAAATCAGACAAAGTGAGGCAAAGCATTATTTTGACGTGCATTATGTTAAATGGCGGTTTGTTTGTTTTCGTTTTTCGTGTAAGTGGCCAATGCTGTTGACCGATTTTTCAGGTTGCCTAAAGTCATCTGACATAGCTTGATGACTGCCATGTTGACAGCCGAGACCAATGGCTTATACGTGCCTTCTGAAGCACGCACACCCATCCAAGTGCGGACCACGCCCGGTGTCGCTTTACTTGCGAAAGTGCTAGCACCCCCGCCGGGCCACCGAGCTCCATTACACATAAGACGGTATATTACCTCAAACAAAACCTCGTACGGATCGGCCGCGCTAGCGGGCAGCCGGTTGACGACGGCGCGGTAGAAGCAGGTGGTCTGCGGGTACAGCGCCATGACGACGGCGCCCTTGGGGAACAGCGCGGGCTCGTCCGTGCGCGGGTCGGCGCGCATCAGCGGCAGCGGCACCACGCGCCGCTTGCTCAGTACGTGCCGGTTCTTCTGCTCCTCGTCTATGTCGTCCACTTCGTACTTGCCTTGAGCTGGGAGCCAGCTCACGACCTTAAATAAACAATAAGTTGCATGATTGTTTTAGAGCCGAGTGGTTTCCGGCAGAGTAGAATAGGGCCACTCCAAGTCGTCGTGTATTTGTCGCAGAGGGCGACTTAGGAAATACAAGCTAAACATAGCATATAAACATCAATGAGACCCGTCAGGCCAGCGAGGAGAATGTGGGCCAAGTCCTTTGGCTGCACTGGCCAAATATGGCTCTATAAGTAGTACAGGGACCTGATGATGATGAGACAATGATTATTGATTTTGAATTTGAAACCCTTTCATTAAAAAAAGAACACCCTATAGCTGCTACTTTCAGATTCCCCCAACAGTACATTACAAATGCATCTAATTTTACATTGTGGCACGAACATACCTGTAAAAAATCGAACCATAGGCTATATAAGCTTACTTTTGTATAATGGAGTAAAAATTTGTCAAAATTAAAAAAAAAACATTATTTACCACGCACCCCTACATGCCCTGCATATAAGGTCAGTTTGGTTGGGGGCTAAGCTTCATAGCGAGTGCGAATGGCTTAATTCTTATAAGGTTGTAGACGGTCATTACTCATTACCAACCTCCGCCAAGATCCAGTTCTCCTCCTTGTCCGAGACCCGCACGAGCGCGGCCACGGCGTCCCCGGGGCGCGCGACGTGCCCCGCGTCGGCGGGCACGGCCCCGCACAGCGGCGGCGCGCGCTCGCCCACGCGGCCCACGTGCAGCGGCAGCGTCTGCGCCGCGCTCAGCAACATCTTCATCAGGGCGCCGCACCCGATCGTCTCCTTGTTGCCGGCATGGCGTGCCTTTACACAGACAAAATTGATTTATTTTGTAACTAGCGGCGCCCCGCGGGTAATGCAGCCTATGTGTTAATTCAGGGTGACAGCTTCGTGCCAGCCAGTTTGCGCGCGAAGAAGTTTTTGGGGTTTTATGATTGAACCCAAAAATTATTTTAACAGGACATTACAAATCACAGATAGAAATGGAATCCACTGCTTGATTTTTACTAACTGCATGGAATAAGTACTTGGTTAATGTTGGCTCTATCCAGAAGAAAAGTACATTCCACTTCAATTGTGGATGTGGTTCCTAGAATTCCTTTTAAAACAATATATAAAATTATTTAGGTAGATAGGTATATCTGAAGGCCAAACTAAAATATGTCACCGATAAATAGCAAGAATCGTAAGTTGATCAATTTTCTAGTTAGTTGATTAACTGACGAAAAATAACAAACGTTAGTAGAAATGTATTATTTAACGCAGTGCATTTTAGCTAATTGGTCAACTTACAGTACCTGGCAGTAATTTAATAATTTGCGATTGTGCCACAAGTAAAATCATCCACTAACGGGCCAATCGTTGCTCAGTGTACTATTTAACGGTATACTATTACCCGTCACATAATACACTGTTCTCTGATTGGTTGAGGGCATTTTATAAGCATTTGGCTAGTATTTATTCATAGAGTTAACAAACACTTAAATATGTTATTTTAATACCGATGATGAGATGTGAAAGATCATGTATATTTTTTTATATTTTATATTTATTCTTATTTAGCCATACAGTTTTATGACTTAGTATAATAAAAGGAAAAATATTTTAAATAAAAAAAGATACTTGAGCTCAGATATTAATTATCACTTATTAACCTAATAAGTATTATAGTTAGTTTAATCAGTAAGTACAATCAGTCTGAATATCTATTATTTGTACTTATTCGTATTTCACTTATTTAACCAATCAACGTACACCTCACCTTCGTCGGATGATCTTACGACAAGGTGCCGTAAATTAATCAATTTACTAAAATACATACGTTAAATAATACATTTTAACTGCTGTTTATTATTTTCCGGGAGTTGATCAACTACCTTGAAAATTGATCAACTTACGAGTCTTGTTATTTTCCGGTGACAAATATAAAAATACCTACCTGTATTCTCCTCTCATTTTTGATGGCTCGGATCTCATAAATGCGAGCCAGTGCAGCCCTTAGAAGCCTTTCTTCCTGTTCTGCTGCTGTCAGACCTGATTTATAAAGGCTTTTCAACTGCATTTGCTAAAAATAAATTTAATAGGTTAGTTTACTGTGTATGTTTTTCCTTTTGTTTTATATATATAACTAAAAATAGTATATTTATATAAAAGTAATATTTTTTTAAAAGAGCAAGAAAATTTGTTTACTTTTGAGCAGATTAAAAAAAACAACAATAAAAATAATTAAAATAACACATTGACTTATCTCACTGAAAACATTCACTACTTGCATGGTGCATGTTTTAGCACTAAATGAATAATATTTGTAGCTGAAGAACAAGATACCTGTTGAGAAGAACTAGAAGAGTCTTCATTGGAAGCTGGTGATTCTGCTGCCTTTTCGGCTCGCAATATAGAATCAATGCATTGTTCATTGCGGCCCCTTTCGGCTTCTATCTCGTAGATCAGTCGATGAAGGGACCTAAGACGTTCCTGCAGATAATTTTTTTATTACATGTGGGTATTCATAAGGTACAAATAATTAGACCCTATTTCTTAGAAAATATCTATTAAGGGTCCAAAATGGCTAATTTGTATTTATTTATTTAAGTTTATTGCACACAATCGTAGGATGGATTGATTACAATAGGTCAAGCTTAATGCTAATCCATTATCTACCAGTTTGCCTATGGGACATGTTAAGAAATTAGAATAGGGGTGCAAGTGTAGCAACTAATACCATTGAAGGTCTAACAAACTTTTTACCTGAACTTGTTGTGCAGCAACATCAGCGGTGAGCGGCATCCTGCAAAGCGCCAGATAACTTCCAACTTAGATACACCACATGAAACCAGCTAGTGCAGACGAAAATCTAAAAGACAGTCAAAAATCCGTGTCATCCATCATTTCAGAGAATTGATACATACAAAATATCACGCCTGTTTCTTACAGGGGTAGGTAGAGACTTGATGATGTGCATGTAATGTGGTATACTTACGAAAACTATGAGTTTAAACCATGAAACAGCACGAAGCATGGAGTGTATCAAAATCAATGAATTGTTTACAAACAAGCAATGTCGCAAAGACGCAAACGCAACAAAACAGTTATAAAACGAAACGAAGTTATTTTATGTATTATTTGCAGTAAATACTTTACAAAAGTACTCTGTGATACTGTAAATAGGTGTATTATTTAATTAAACATATAATTATGAATGGATTTTATTATAAATTTACACTCTTTGACATTTGTGATATAAATGACAGTTAGTTGACGTTTTATTTTTATATGTCAAAAAGTCAAAATAAAGAAAGAGAAAGAATGATCAAGAAAATGAAGCAAAGGCGAGAATAAAACGGAGTAATTATATACTCTTTGGGTGAGAATAAGAATAATGGCGAGGAGGGCGAGCACAAATTATACAGAACTAGCTGTACCCGCGGGCTTCGCTCCCTGTGGGAATTCCGGAATAAAAATACCCAATGTCCTTCCCCGAGTCTCAAACTATATCCATAACAAATTTCATCCAAATCGGTTCACTAGTTTAAGCGTGAAGAGGTAACAAACTAACAAATATACAACTCATTTCACATTTATAATCAAAGAGAAAAAGAAAATAATCACTACGTTTATAATATTAGTAGGATAGAGGGCGAGGGAATATTTCCTTTCAGTTTCAGTGGTAACTTCACTATCTATCACTTTTACTATTCATCTATTTCATCCCTCTTAGGGTTGAATTTTGTAAAATCCTGAAATACGTCATTAACCGCTTGTACTCCGTGTGTATGTCCCCAGCGGAAAAGTGTCGAATATTGAATGTTGACTATATTAGATCTTTAGTTTAAAGCTGTCTTCAAATGTTTATCGATAAATGGAATTTGTGTATTCAGTAATTTTTGAGAAATTCGCCAAAAACATATTCCGCCAGGGAAACGTTTCTCTGGCGGAATTTGTCAGGGATCTGGATTAGCTGAGCAATTAATGTATCTTATGAGACAAATGTTTATGTACAAATGGACTTTGTATGTCATAGGCCTCCGAACTTATTCAAAATTCCGCTGGGGAAATGTTTGGCCTTTTGCTGGATCTCACAAACGGTTTGGAATACGGTCTTGATTTTTTTTACACACATTGCTATTTATGGCGTGTGTATATCACGTCGGGGTCACCAATTATGGCTAGTGTACAAATCAAACCACAGTAACCGGTAATAGAAAAGGAATGTCATAATTTATTTATCAGAATATTAACTTATATACTAAGGAATAAACATGTAAAGAAGTGGGGAAGGTTGCTGAGTTAGGAGTATATATCCGTGCGTGATGTACGTGTATTGCTAAATTAGCAATATTTAAACACTTCCTACAGGTACATCACGCTCGTACTCCCATGGTCGCAATACTATTCATTTGTTCATAACGTCTGTAAATACAGAATCCAAATAAACACAACCACTTACGAATAATAAATATAAACATAAAAGTAAGTATTTTGGTTCTAGTGGCTTAACTAAAGGACATAAGGAAAAGGTTTGAATGTCGATTTAAGTACTTAAACTGCCTCCAACATCTGGGAAAGTACGATTATAATAGAGTAATGTATCATACATTAATTGCTCTATTAATTGAATTCTGGATCTCTGTCAAAATTCCGCCAGAGAAACGTATCCCTGGCGGAATATGTTTTTGGTAAATTTCTCAAAAATTACTGAATACACAAATTTCATTTATTGATAAACATTTGAAGGCAGGTTTAAACTAAAGATCTAATATAATATAGTCAACCTTTAAGGCGGCCCTTCCCGGTCCGTCTATCGTCAACGCGAGCATGGTTGAAAATGCTTGTTGTTTTATCCAGTGCAATGATAGAAAAAAAGCAAGTAAAAAGAGAGAGATAGCAGCTGAGCGCTCGGTTTGCATAATATTGTACGAAATTAGTATTATTATTAACTATTCATTTAACGAATATCAACTTTTCATAGGGTGCGGAAATTTCATAAAACTTGTTCCAGGTGATACGTGTTTTTCAGAAAGCCTTACGAGTGTGTGAAATAAATGTTTTTTATTTAGAATCTTCATTATATTTGCAAGGTTTGTATGCAAATATTTTCTTTACTTTTACAATTCATGATTACTATATGATCGACCGAAGTTCAGGTAAAATTTGTACAAAAAAGCAGATTTTTGGAGACTTATTCTGAATTTGTTTTTCCAAATTTTAATTTTTAATTTCGATAGAAACCTAGATATAGCGCACAAGATTCCTGTTAGTTCAAAACTTTCCAAGAAAGATCTGTTACAACGCCATAATCACGTACGAGCGTTTGTATGAAAAGTAAGGCGGGTTGGCCGCTCTTAATATAATTTAATATTCGACACTTTTCCGCTGGGGACATACACACAACGAATCGATGTGCCAAATTTGGAGTCTCTAGAATTGTCCTGGGTCTTGGATGTTTATCTATATATGTATATGTTATAAAATATAGTATCGTTGAGTTAGTATCCCATAACACAAGTCTCTAACTTACTTTGGGGCTAGCTCAATCAGTGTGTAATTTGTCCCTATATATACAATGTCCTTTTTTATTAAGTACAAATATTGTAAGGGGTGAATCAGACCATCATTTTGAACAACTTTTCCCAATAAATGTATATCGAAATAGGAAAAAAAATTTTTAGGTTTTCATAGATATCGAAGTAGTCACGTGGATATCATTACTATGGAAAATGAAAATTATTTTTTCGTATTTCGATAAAAATTTACTGGGAAAAGTTGTTCAAAATTATGGACTGAATCACCCCTTAAAATATTTGTACTTAATAAAAAAGGACATTGTATATATATTTATTTATATTATTATTTATATACTTCTTTCTTCCATGCTGGTCTGGGAGAAAAGAAAAAACTTAGAATGTACCAGCTGCTTCTCTACCCGCGCAGATCGTAAGAGCCGATCGAGGGAATGGGCGAGATTTGAATCATGGTAAATAGGCGATGCGGCTAGCAACTAGCAACCCATCACTATTTTGATTCCTTTTCCATCTTAACGCCCACCACCACGCTAAGCGTGGCCTTTGGGCCTAACGGCCCTGGGCTCTGTCTACCCCGTCAGGGATATAGACGTGAAAATGTATCTGTATTTATATACTTCGGGTGCTCTAGACCGTGCAGTTTCAGCTGTTCGTTGATCGAACAGTCATTATTATTATCTATCTCTTACGAGATTTATGTCAGCCAGTCAGTTTATTCTTTTATATATCACGCAGAGTAATATAAAATCTTGAATAAAAATAAATACTGCGGGTTTTGCTTGACCCGCCCGACACGCACTAGGCTAGTTTTTATCAGCTCTTTTCCCTTTTTTGAGTTTGAAATAATTTAGTAGGAATCAAACCTGACAAGATACAAAAATATATTTTTTGTTGACTTTAAAACTTGCAGATATCATACCATACACTTACGTTAGTAGACCCAACTCCGCTTTATAGCCTAATAAGCTTTACTGTAAAACCAGCCATAAAGCTGGAAATGTAGGTAGGTGATAAAGAAAATAAAACAAATGCTGTAGGTTCTTAAGAGTATTCTTAAAGTAATGTTCAACCTGCATAATTTATAATTTCGCACTTGTTGTTATATTCTTTTGTACAGGTTTGCTTTCTTTTGTAAAAGAAACTGGAAGGAAATATAAGATATCAACAAATATTGTACATAATGATCGCCAAGACTACACCAATTTTGTTCTATAATCAATCAACTTTGAAATTAAATTGAATGCACAAATATACACAATAAATTGTTTAAATGTCTTGAGGAATTAAGTTGGTGACGTCGAAGCCAAACAGTTTACATATATCCTCAGCATTTATCAATCAAAAAATAATACTTGTCAGCGCAGACGCTGCGTCAAGCGAAGCACCACTACAATCAGTTTATTTTACCTTTATCAAAGATTCATTGAAACATGAATGGGTTGAGTAATAGTTGTGTAAAAATCGGCTAAAATAATGATCATCACCATCATAGTATAACATCATTAAGGGTTCTATTAGAGGTAAAATAATTTAGGATTGACAGTGTGCTTGCCCGCGTAATGTACGACAGATGACGATTTAGATCAATTCACAATAGCACAGTAGATGTGCATAGAAGCGCCAATCTGTAAGTTAACATAGCAAATTCACCCTTACCTCCACAGCTTAATGTACATATTTCTAAGATAAATAAGACGCGCGAATTAGCGCGTATTCGCGCGTCTGAGGGCGACCAACGCTGATTGGTGCGCAAGCGTTCGCGCGATATCAAGCGGTTACTACGCGAACTAACGTGTCGTCACTCGTCAGTCGAAATACAAAAGCATGGGAATGCGCGCGAATTCACCTGATTGTATTCGTGCGACTTCGCTTGAATTGTGAAGAATTTGACGCTTTGATGCGCTTTGACTCTGCGCTAGTATGAATTGACCCTTACTCTCCCAGAGAATACAGTGTTAACCCAATGTAAACAATATTGTAATTATTTGTTCATTTATATGTCTCATGCATAACAGGCTTTTTTCTAGACAGGTACCATACAGAGAAGGCTACATAGTATTTAAACTACAAACAACCTTATAATCCATAGATATACCGACACAATCTTTCTCAACATATGTATATGATGTAACATATTATTCTCAGTTGAGTCATCTTCTATATATAAGAAGGTATTATTTAACTACATATAGGTATTGCTTTCGGTAGCTATAAGTGACCAGTATAACATACAGACAGTACAACATACAGTCATCATAGTCACTTAGCTCTTACACTAGTAAAACGCGTGCCATTTTCTAAACAATCTCGCATAATGAGATAACTTTCGCTATAACTAGCGCTACTCATTTAAGTGTGTTGAAAATTAACAGAATTAATGCAACGTTGGATTGCGCTAGCTTAATACATTTACATATGATAAAGGTATCCATGACTTACTTGTAACTTTCATCATCATCATTTCAGCCGTATGACGTCCACTGCTGGACATAAGCTTATAACTTTAACAGGTATTAATATTTTTAAAACTTTGTTTGACAATGCTCAAATGAGGCGTTATGAAAAGTGCCATCAAGTTCCATATCGCTCATCTCACCAGAGCACGGTCTTGAGTAAATCTAATAACTAGCTGTCCTATAGCATTAATTATTCTGTTAAAATTACTCTTAGACACAATCCATTTCAACAATGATCATTTTTAACTATTCAAAAAATATTTACTCGGCAGTCACACTCCTAAAGCGGCGTTACAGTGGGCGCTACTAAATCTATTCTATATCTGCCAACAGTTATATAGCTCGAGTCTGTTTTCGAGCTTCTTCACAAATGCTCTAGTCAATGCTATCTTACATTTCCTATCGAATGTTTCATTTACACACAAAGAGCACAACATTTCGAAGAGTCAGTTCATTAATCAATCTTATACAAATAAAAATAGAATTCATTCGTCAAACAATGATTGGCTTAAATTACAGGGCGCCCAGCGCCTGCAGCCGCCGCGCCGGCCGCCGCCGCCGCCCGGCTGCGGGGCGCAGGCCCCTCTACCGCACTCAGTACGGGCTGTAGTACATACCACGCCTGTAGCCCCTGCGAATAACGCATCATTTAGTTATTTTGTACGACAAACCGTACCCACACTGAAGCAACTCACGTATTGTGTACTTCTGAAAAACAATGAAAACTAGACCCAAAATATGTATGTGCAAAAATGTGCAAGAATAGAATGTGAAAAGTTATAACTTGAAAGAAATGCTGTAAAAGACGATTAGAAAAACATACTTATGTATGTATTTTATTACACGGCTCTTTGAGGACCTTGTAAGTACATAATAATTGATTAATTACATACACATTTAGTGCTAAAATTAATATGCCTTAATTATTGGGATTGCCAACATTGTGGAAGAATAGAAGAAAATACCAAACATCAAAATGAAAAATAAATGTAGTTTATTTCTAACAAGTAACATGAAATAAATAAAATATATAAATATAAGACATGCCAGGCCAAATACAATATTGCACTAGTATCTAAAAGATGATAGGGATAGATATAATTTTGCAGAACTAACATGAAACAATCTCAACCAACTAAATATTATTATTATTATAAGGAATTATAATATAATCTTTAAGGCTATGGGACTATAACCCATAACAGTTGACAATTCAAAAAAAAAGTCAGTAAAATGTATCTAATTCATACCTATCAACTGGCTTAGTAGTACTAGAATAGTCACAACATTAACAACTAAGCATCATAAAAAACAAAATTGAAGTTGTCAACATACTAGTACAGATATACATAGATATGTTTAAAAACATATCCCTTACAAAGTGCATACAAGGCATCACAAGTGTACAGCGGCTATGCAATAGTGGGATCAAGGATCAAAAGTCGCACCTGCCGCGCCGCACGGGCCGGTAGCCCGAGTAGTACGGCGAGAACCCGCCGCGGAAGCCGCGCCCGCGCCCGCGCATCGCGCGCGGCGGCCGGTTGGTGGACGACAGCCCCGGCTTGTTCGTGCGCTTCGGCATCACCTGGAACCATTCACATGTAAGCAACACTTCTTTTTATCGTGTGTGTTAGTGACAACACTAGTGTCAGATTTTTAAACCGCCTTAAAGGCCTCTGACATGGCTTTAGGTAACGACCAATGTCAAAGTCAGTGACCGAGACCGACGACTTAACGTGCCCTCCGAAGCACGTTAAGTAAGTAACACTCCAAGTGTCAGTGCCGTGTAGTTTCTAGCAGAGTAGAAAAGTAAGTAACACTCCAAGTGACAGTGCCGTGTAGTTTCCGGCAGAGTAGAATAGGACCACTCCAAGTCTTCCCGTGGATGTCGTAGAGGGACTTAGGAAATACGCTAAGCAAAGGTTATAAATATCGTGAGACCTCCCATACACGTCTGGCCAGTGTGGAGAGTGTAGGCCAAATCCTCTGGCCGCTCTGCCCAAATATGACTCTAGTAGTACAGAGAGAGTCGTGCTCCTGCAGTGGAGACTAAAAAGACCTGAACAACCAATGGCCGATGGGACAGAAGCGTTCTCAAATGGCGGCCACGTACTGGCAAGCACAGACAAGCAAGGTTGAAGGAACACTTTGAATGCAGGTCACTTCCTATTGGTCATTTTGGGGGATGGCTATGTCCAGCAGTGGACTTCCTGGATATGATGACGTAGTTTAACTCAAAAATATGATGAATAAATAACTAATCAATGACATCCATCAATAACTTATCTTTCTGGACATTAATTTCTAATGTTGCATTTGCACAACTGATATAAGATATGTGATAAGTAAATAAAAAATACAGTCACTCAAGATAAATAAGTTAAGATTTCCTCATAGGTTGCAAGAACTCCTTATCAGTCAATTACCACCACTTCACCTCATCACAACAATATTAAAAACTACATACCTTTATCTGACGCCCTCTGAATAATGAGTCATCCATAGCCATTGCAGTCTGTACACTGTCTTTATCACCAAACTCAATGTACGCAAAACCTTTTGGGTGTCCGTCAAACTTATTACAAAGAATTGTAACCCTGAAAATATAAAAAAGTGCTTTACTTAATCACATTTAGTTAAGACGACGATTTTTATAAATGCATTTTTTTAATTTTGTTGCTGAAAAGCTTGCCTGATGACTGAAATTGTATGCTACATAAGTGCGTCGTGATTTTCGCCACAGTTCAGAGTTAGAGCATAGAAAGTTTAGACTTTATTGTAAAACTTATGCTATTTTCCACATCTCTTTAATCCAAATATTATTATATGGTAAGTTTGTACTAAAATGTGCTGCACAGATGTAGTTTTAAGATTGACAAAAAAGTTACTGAACCTTGCCTTAATTTTGTCATGGCACTGATTATAAGAGATTAAAACCCATTTTACAATCTCTTATAATCATTTAAGTTTTATTGATGAGATGAAAACAAGAATATTCCAACTTCAATGCTTACCTATTAATAGAGCCGCATCCATGGAAGTGCTGCTCGAGCTCCTCAGCTGTGGCACCATAGTCCACATTGCCAACATACACCGACCGGTTGTCAGCCTCTATTTTCTCTTCCAGAGACATGTTCAACGGACTCGCTGGAATATGGCAATGCAATTATTTTTATTGATAGAACCAACATCTTCATTTAAATATATAACATTTTAAATATCAGGTTGCTTTGTAAGTACCTATTTAGAAATGGCAGAACAGCAGTGAGCTTAGTATAAGGGGGGGGGCTATTTCCAGCAGTGGACTTCCTGTGGCTTATATGATGATGTTGAAAGTTAATTAGCTTTCTAGATATCTTTGGGGGCTTAGAAGATTATAACTAGTAAAGTATTACGAATAAAAGTATTATTTATATTTCATAGCCCACCTACATATAGGCAACACAAATCAATAATAAGGCCTTACTAAGTCCTGGAGGGCTGCCCATGCTCATTTGCTTGTCAACTTCAGTTTGCATTTGTTTCAACTTCTCCGCCTCTTCTTCCATCTCACGCACCCTTGCTTTGATGGCAGCCAGATCTGGTACCTCATTGCCGGATGCCTCATCACCACCCTAATAAAAAAGTATGTTACTTTACCACCACAAATAAAATGTTTAAACTTATCATCAAGCTTAAAAATATCTCTTTGTTATTATAAGATTCATAAGTTTTATTCTTGTGAGATTGGAGAATAATATAAAAAATATATAAGCACACCACAGGTTGGAATAGTCTACCTCCAAATGTATGAAATTACTGAAAACAACAGTATAATAGTAACATTGGCTTCATCTTGAATTGCAGTTTTCAATAATAATAAATCAGGTTTAAGAGCCATGGTCATATGTATGTAAATAATACAGTAAACAGACTGTTAGTGCAACCATCAAAGCATATCATAAATTCTTCAGTTCTTCAGTCTTCTTATAAAATGCAGACTAATTTTGTTACTAGGTTTAAACCATTATCCGACCAAATTAGGTTGACATTTTGTAATATGCCACTGTCTCATCTTAAAATGTCAACTTGATTTGGTCGGATAATTGTTTAAACCTAGTAACATAGTCTGCGTTTTATAATAAGATGGTATCCGTCTTATTATAAAATAGAGACTAACTTTGTTACTAGGTTTAAACCATTATCTGACCATTGGATAATGGTGTAAACCTAGTAACAAAGTTATTCTGCGTATTATAATAAGACGGAATAAGTTTATTGAATAAACTAGCTGGTGACCGCGACTTCGTCTACACAGTATCTTTATAAATTGTAGCCTATGTGGTATTCTGATGTATACATATTGTAAAGTTTCATTAAAATCCATTCAGTAGTTCTTACGAGAAAGAGTAACAAACATCCATCCATACTTATTTTACAAGTAGGATTACATTTTTTGTATAACATTTTATTGTAAGGCCAAAGAACTTTATTAAGACAAATGAAATAAGCCCAAATGCAATGGAATTGCATCGTTTTATTTCTGAGTTCCATTGACTACCTTCCCTCTCAGTAATCAGACATTGTCTACCAAAAAGTGCTCATCAAGACAAATCAAACCAGTCCTACTCAATAAGACTATGTTGAACCTAACCACCACAAGTTGGGGTGATCTGCATTCTCGTGCTTGCTTTCCTCTCTTTTGAAAAAATAAGAATTAACACCCCAAAAGCTAAAATGGTTGCTTTGCTCCTGTGTTAGAATTTGGTCACTAACCATCACAAGTTGGCATGCTCTAAACTCCTGTACTTGCTTCGCTCACACCTAGTATTTTGGGGGAAGCCTATTATCATTATTGATATTTTTTCAGTCATATTGAGGTTAAAGATTTTGAAGTTATGTTATATTTTTTGGGTAATTATATAGGTAAAGTACAAGATAATAATAATCCCCTCTTCGAACTTCAATATCTCGAAAACTAAGCATCTCCGTGGGGGAGAGTCGAATAGGGGGGTCTCCCCTCCTATCCGACTCCTCCCCTTTGATTTTTAAATTAAGTACATAAAGATAAACCAATTTAACTACGTAAACTACGTAACTAGTTAATCAAATGTATAAAAAAAATTTAGATGAAGAATAGAAATAGAAATAGCAATATTTAGTATTATGCTTATTTTAGTTAGGTACTGAAATTGAAGGTGTATGTACTTATTACAATGATCCTATATTATCTGATTACCTACGAAATTTAGCGAAACAGCTATTATGCCAAATCTGCCAGTGGCATCAGGTGAGTTGGTGTAGGTATTGATGTAAAGTTAGGTAGGTACCCATCTATAAATTTACTATATGAAAATAAGTACCACTTATCAAAACTAACAAACTTACCCCGAGGCTGTTATCCGTCATGTTTAGGGAACCGTTGGTGCCGTCTAAATGGTTGTTATCAAGCGAGTCCAAATAATCGTCATTTTCTGCCATGTCCACTTGCTGCGTCTATCATTAATTTGGGCACTCTGGATTACGTAGGTACACCTTAAATCTCCTGAAGAGTAAGCGTAATAAACAGTGTTTATCTATTTATCGATACTTTGATTACGAAGAAGCTGCCAGTTACCAACGTACCTAGGTACCGGTAACCAAGTTTTGCAAATAATTTGACCTACTTTGAAAATAACTTTGGCACACCTCACAATCGTTCACGTTAATGCATTACGAATACTACGAATCTATTAACATCATAATATTGTGACGATATTTGTGGATTTGTTTTGCAAAATTATTTGGTATTTTATCGCCAAACAAATGTTTGACAAATGACAATCAAGAATGAAAAAAAATGACACATGCATCATTATCTATGATTTATGTTCTTTTTTTATAGAAAAATTGCTTTGTGAATGGTAGGTCCTTCTTCTTTAGGATTTTTATTAACCTACAGGGTACCTAGGTAGTGGTCTTCAGTTTACAAGACCTTTTATAGATATTTAAAGCAAGGATTAGCAGGCAAAGAAACAGATTCTTTTTTCGCCGTATCTTTCAAACAATTTATTATTACAAAAAAAAACAAAACGTGCTCAACACAAAAGTCAATGGTGCTCAAATAAAATTTAAGAAAAATAACTGTTTGTCTATGGTCATTTGACGTATACTAATTGACACATGTTATGACAAGTGTCACAATTATCAAAGTCAAAACAAAATTACAATTTGATTTTTGTACCTTTTGTTTTACTGCCCTGCAAAAAAGCAGAAAAGAAACAGTACCTATATTTTCTTTGTAAATGTTCAACCCATTAATACCAACCAAATTATTCTCTTCACTCTTCACGCGTACGACAAAAATGTATTGATTTAAATATCATCTGGTTTACAGGAAGCCTGTAACGCACAGTAAAATGTCTGCAATAGGGCCAGAATTTTTGGCTTTCATAAAAAAATTGGAAGAAAATGGTGACAAACTTGCACCTGGGACTCCATTAGAGCCGCCACTTGATTTTGAATTCAATGTAAGCGATTGTGTGTACTTGAGAAGAATTCATTCACACTATTACATATGTACACATTTGTATGTTAAATATTTCCTTACAACTTACAAACTTTTTTACAGAATTCAACTTGCTACGTTTGCAATGGTTATTACGGACCAAGTTTTGGAGAGCCTGTCTGTGTGACATGCCACTCATTTCTGTTCCCGGATTTCCCTTCGTA
Source organism: Acrobasis consociella (assembly GCA_963555685.1). Lineage (NCBI taxonomy): Eukaryota > Metazoa > Arthropoda > Insecta > Lepidoptera > Pyralidae > Acrobasis > Acrobasis consociella. Next base: position 6,296,974 of record OY743122.1, on the reverse strand, counting down.
TCTCCCTACTTCATACTTTTACAGTGAGAAGACAGATGATGGTGACTCTGGTAATGATGAGCCATCAGATTTGAACTACAGCTCTGACAGGCGGATGCAAAGAGCCATGTGTCTATTGCCAACATGGTGGTATTATCGGGTAATTTTTTTGTATTTATTGCTGGATTTAATGTGACTAGTATACTGTCCAATTTTTAGTTTCACTAAAAATTGGTCACATAATGGAAATGGTGAGCTTAACATAGTGTTGAGCAATCCATTGTCACACATGGCAAAAGTTTCACCTTTTCTTGGGATTTGTGATGTTGCACAGAAATCTCCCATGAGGCTAGCATGGTCAATTGCTGGTATAGCTGGAAGTGAAAAATTTTTCGACAGATATGTTTTACACACAGTCATTAAAATTTTAAGAAATTGTAAAATTTTCACAGTATTTTGTCATGTGATATCCCTGAAGGATAAATTTATCTCATAATAAGAAAAGCATTTTTTCTCCCTAGCTTTCAGAAGTACTGTGAGATTTGCTGCAACAAATTTGTTCCCATCCTATGTTATGAACATTTAACTAATGTTAAAATTGTGTCTACAGAACTCATTGGAAAATGAAACAAGTCCAGATGATGAAGGGAATCGTCTGCGTGCGGGAGCACCCAGCAACTTCAGTACTGGAAGTGGCACTCCAGGGTACTTCTACTCGCTCCAAGACTCTGACGTGCCAGACCCTGAAATGAGAGCTGGCTACGCCTCACCACCACAGCCACCAAGCTTGGCTAGATCTTTGCAGGCTTTGTCTACACCACGACCTCCAGACAATTTGGCCCCAGGATTAGTTGAACATTTACCTTCTGAAGGTCAGTGTAATTACAACAAAGGACAGCTAAAAATACATATAGACGACAGCTATCAGGTGATCTTTATCAGGAATAGAGATAATAAATATATAGGGACAAATCACACAGAGTAGACTAAGCTAGCCCCAAAGTAAGTTTGAGACTTGTATTATGGGATACTAACTCAACAATACTGTATTTTATAACAAATACAATTTGAGAAAGGCCATTTTTCAACTCTATCTGTGGATCGAACCCAGAACCTCTGGGTGGTGTACTATCTTGGTGACCACTACACCACGGAGGCCATCGAGAGATAGGTGAGCGAAACAAAATAGATAATAACAATAAAACACAAAGGAGCTTGGCTAGAAATCTATATACCTGATTATCATTTCCATCTTCTTTTCCACTTACATCTTTGGCTCCGGGATAATATGCGCATTTGACAGAAGTGATTTCCAAACATTTACCACAGCCTATGTTTGCAGTGCTTCTGTGCATCTTCAGCTACTTGGACGACATGTCGCTGTGCGCGTGCGCGTGCGTGTGCGCGCTCTTTTGGCGACTGGTGCGCGCGCGCGTGCCGCCGCCGCGCTGGGCCGGCTTCGTGGCCAAGCGCTGGCCCATGTTCCGCCCGCTGCTCGCCAACATCGACTGGCACAAGGTGCATCTACTAAACATGCAACGGATAGTGCTTTAGTTGGACACCGGATACCGAATGTTCGTCCAAGTCCGAGGATATATCTGTACTAACATATTTATTTCTTACTTTCCTTGAGGATGTTTCTCCGTAATTTGGTCCGTATTGGCTGGACCCGTTTTGTGTGAGGAAAACTCGTCTATATGTATTTCAGATGATTTAGATTAGCAGATTTCTTAGATGCAGTGAAATATTTATTAGTCTGGTAAGATGATGTGACATGCCAGACTAGTGAAAACTTTACTTCCATGCTCTTGCTGTCTAAACAAGAAGAACCTGTTTGAATTGCAATTGAAAATTCTCCATTTTTCGAAATTTATTAAAAAGCATTCTAAAAAGCCGCCGTCACACACTTACCTGCAGCAGTGATAGTTACATTATTTTCTCAACAGAAATACCAGTCGCTGGTGGAGTCGTCGTTCTGCAGGAACTGCCTGGTGCAGATGTGTGTGCAGGCGCAGCCCGGCGGCGATGAGAACGCCTGGCGCAGGCATAGGCTCAGGATCGAACTCAAGGTTTTGACTTTTTTGTTTTGTACTCCAATATTTCACAGACATTCAGATTTTTTTTAAAATTTTAGTAGATAAGGACACATCACCCCTGGCCGCTTTGGCAACTGTTTTACCACAAGCTAGCCCAAAGTAAGTTTAAACTTGTGTCATCGAATACTAACTCAACAAAACTATATTATTTTTAAGATATATCGACAAACACCTTAGACCCAGGACCCAGACCACAATTTAAAAAGGCCTTTTTCTAACTTGCCCTGGCCTGTGATCAAACTCTGTCGCAGACTAGCGTGAGATACATCAACATTTAGAATAAAATTAATGTGTGATGATAAAGTGTAATTTGGTTTGACCCAGAAATAGAACGTCACTATCGTACGACCATCGTATTATATTATTAGAACCCACAGTGTACTTTATGCAGCTGAAATGATGAGTACAGTATGACGTCTGGGTTACCCTAGGATGTTTATATCGACAGATGCTCCGCAGCGAGCCCCCGGAGGGCATATCGGCCACGCCGCTGGACCCCATGTGCTGCCACTGGCAGGCCAGCGTCACGGGCCCCGTCGGCTCACCCTACGAGGGCGGAGTCTTCTATCTCTACGTACAAGTGCCATATTCGTAAGGTTTTTTTTTTAACTTCAAATTAATTCATTCTAGATATAGGGACAAATTACACTGATTGAGCTAGCCCCAAAGTAAGTTCGAGACTTGTGTTATGGGACACTAACTTAACGATACCATATTTTATAACAAATACATTCAGATAAAGATCCAAGACCCAAGAAAATTTGAAAAAGGCCATTTTCCAATTTGCCCTGACCGGGGATCGACTAGCATGGTGACCATGACCACTACGCCACGGAGGTCAAAAACCTACCTACATACATTTTTTGACATTGTCCAAAAATAAAAAATAAAAAAAGCCTTATAAACGAATTAATCCGGCTTGCGAATACAGCAAGATTTTTAGTAAACTACATTCCTAATTGTAATGGCAGTGGGCGGGACACATAGCGCGACGAACCGATGGTCGATGGGGCAAAAAGGTTCTCGAATGGCGACCACGTACAGGCAAGCGAAGCGTAGGACACCCACCCACAAGGTGGTCTGACGACCTAACCAAGGTCGATGGAAGGCGCTGGATGCAAGGCGCTCTAGGTCGGTCATTTTGGAAATCTTTTGGAGAGGCCTATGTCCAGCAGTGGACGTTGTGCGGCTGAAATGATGATGATGATGATGACATACCTAATTATACTGTAACTTCTACTAACATATTCATCATAGTAATATAATTTTATTTTGTCATTTCTCATAAATTAATTGTGTAGGTTAGGTTTACTCACGGCGTGTTGTCGGAAACAATTAGTATCAGCCAGTTTTAGTGACGGAAACTAGTTGGACTTTTTGTTGACTTAGTCAAACGAGCGACAGCGTGCCTGCGACATCTCGCGACAGTAGTGACAGCAGCAGTGGCGGTCGGCGATGTTCGCACGACAGCAGGCGATAGTCGCGCGACAGGTCACCGGGGATTGTAGATACATCTTTATCCCTAATGTGGCAGACTGAGTATTTTGGGTCTTGCGGCTCTATACTCTAAGCAGACAAGACGCCACGTACGCAAGACAAAGGCCACTTTTAGGGCAAGACGGTGGGAAAAGGATTCAGAATAGTGATGGATTGCTAGCCACATCGCCTATTAACATGATTCGTATTTTCGCCCATTCTCTCGATCGGCTTCTACGAAAAGAGAAACAGTTTTTTGTTTTCTCCTAGACCACGGAAAGCTCGTCTGCAAGAGGCTAAAACTAGCATACCACCGGCAGGTACCCCATGAGCCCGCCCGTAGTCCGCTTCCTGACGCGCATCCTGCACCCCAACGTGTCGCGGCACGGCGACGTGGGCATCGACTCGGTGCACCACAACTGGTCACTGGCGCTCACCGTCTCCAAGGTGCTCATCTCCATACAGAGCCTGCTCACGGACCCTTACACCGCGGTAAGTCACGCTAATATCATTTTTTTAATTATTGATTTTTAATGACATAACGTTCATTGGATCAGGCCTAGTCATTGACCTAGATTTGAAAGGTCAAAATAAAAATAAAATTAAAAAAAGCCTCAGCCATTTATATGATGATGATGTACCGTATGGTTTCCGGCAGAGTAGAATAGGGCCACTTCAAGACCTCCCGTGGATGTCGTAGAAGGCGACTTCGGAAACAAGCTTAACAAAGCTTATAAACATCAATGAGACCTCTCCAACCCGTCTGGCCAGCGAGAAGAGTCAAGTCCAAGAGTCAAGTCGGCCAAGTCCTCTGGCTGCTCTGTCTGGCGAAATATGACTCTGGTAGTACAGAGAGGGCCGTGATCCTGCAGCGGAGACAAAAAGACTTGATGATGATGACAAGCAGATGACGTCATAGTTTTTTGGAGTCAAATAGCGCTGTTATTATAATTTTTCTGCAATAATAAATTTAAAATCGCGTTAAATTGGATATTTTTAAATACGAGTGACATTATTTTGCCTACCCGCAACTCCCGGTATCGCCTATTTACTGTTTCTATGCCGTTGGGTAAAGTTGGGCATTGACGATCAGTTTTTTCCGTCAGTTTAGACATAAAACTGTGGCGTCACTCCAAATGGTTTTAGGCTAACTAGATTTCCCCATTCACTGGCGTCACTCCGACTCTTCAGTTTTCGAATGGCCGGGCTGTGAGGCGAACTTACGTAGTGCTACGTACGTGCCTATTTGTATCGAAACAAAAAATATGAATTCTGACTCGGAAGAAGAAACATTAATTCTTACTGCTACTGTTTGTTGCCATGTATTCACGATAATTAAAAACAAAAAAGAAAGCAATGGATGAATTATTATGTTATTATTAAATTATCTTATACCTTTAAACGAGCAATTCTTGTATGTATGTATGTATATATATATATTTATTTATAAATTTCTGTGATCTCGAAAACGGCTCTAACGATTTCGCTGAAAATTTGTATATGGGGGTTTTCGGGGGTAAACAATCGATCTAGATTAGTTTTATGTTTGGGAAAACGCGTGTTTTCGAGTTTTCATGCGTTTTTCTTTCCACGCAGAATATGGTCGTTAATTTTGTCGCGCCGCGACCGCCTTGATTTAGCTCAGCGGTTAAGGATAGCGACTGCTAGAAAGAGTGTTACGGGTTCGAATCCCACTCGGTGACTTACTTTTGTTTTTTTTGTATGTTTAAGTTTATATTTTTTTATTATTTTGCATTGTTTTTAGACAAGTTTAAAAAAAAATTGTTAATGTTTGAGATGTAACCGAGCAAAGCTCGGTCGCCCAGGTACTTATATTTTATGTAATAAAATGTACGACTGTGGATAAAATAAAATAAAGAAATTTGAAAGGAGAATGGGCGCTTGCGTCCCCAGTGGTGTATCAAGTTGTCATATATGTCATTGTAAAGGTTATAATTATAGCTTCATTTTATTATATGACATCAATAGTGAGACTTGTGCAGGGGAAAAACTATGAATTTTTTAATTTTTACAAAATATATTTTTATATTTTTTTTCCCAGCGTGTGTAACATATTACCTGTATTATTTAGCATATTATGCAGTGCATCTAGCCGTCTGTATAGCTATAAGACAATACCCGCCTGCCCCCACACGTAATCTTCTTAGATTCACACATACAAGACACGAAAATCCTGTACCGGGACTGACCGAGCAGGTAGGGGTGTGGGGTTGTACCTGGCCGTGCCGGTAACCGTGTACATGGTTACCGGCACGGCCAGGTACCACCCCAGTACACATGCGCATGAGATGATAAACAGGTTCAGATTTTAAGGGAATGAAAGAGCGAGAAAGCAATATTGCGGGGCCAAGACAGAAAGAGAAAAAAGCTGGTCTTTTGTTTAGTTTAATACATTTTGCCTATTGTTTGTTTTACTTGTGTGTATTCTATTGTAAATGACCACAAAATACTTTCTGGAGTCAGTTTGATATTTTCTTACTACAATACGCACGTCTCACGCATTTCTTTGCATTTCGAATTGGAACTATTTTGTATTTTTGACCTCGGCACGTTAGGCGGACTTGATTTCTTACTTCTGACTGTGGCTTGTTTATATGGACCTGATTGCAAGTGGATTGGATACTTTTTTAAAGATGGACCGAGTAAACCATTGTGTTACATGTGACCGTTCTCTGGCGCGTCAGCGAGAACGACACCGGTTATTTAACTGACATCTAATAAATAATATATTTTTGTTTCGGTCTGTTTGTTTTTTATCCATACCAATCTCATTCCATAACCCACAGAACTTTCTCTTTTTCTTAGAATAGATCTTTCTCCTTCTGATGATCTCCTTCTATTTTGATGACCTTATGAATGTAGAAAACAACAGAAACGAATTGAAGTCGGAGGTAAAAAAAGCTCTTAGTAGGATGAAAAATGGAAAAGCGGTTGGACCTGATAACATTCCAGTGGAAGTGTGGAAAGTTTTAGGAGACGAGGGGCTAGAATTTCTTACTAAATTATTTAATAAGATAATGCATGAAGACAAAATACCTGCTGAATGGAGAGATAGTTATTTAATACCGATATTTAAGGATAAAGGGGACATTCAAAATTGTAATAACTACAGGGGAATTAAGCTTACATCACATACATTAAAATTATGGGAAAAGGTTATAGAAAATAGAATCAGAGGGGAAACAGAAATAACGGGGAATCAGTTTGGGTTCATGCCTGGCAAAGGTACTACAGATGCCATCTTTGCCGCTCGTCAACTAATTGAAAAGTATAGAGCCAGGCGCAGGAATCTGCATATGCTTTTTATTGATCTGGAGAAGGCCTATGATCGGATACCCAGAGAAGTGCTATGGATTTGTCTGAGACAGAAGCTGGTACCGCTTAAGTACATTCGGTTAATTCAGGACATGTATGATGGAGCGAGAACACAAGTCCGGTCTCCAGCAGGAACTACTGAAAAGTTTGAGGTTCGAGTGGATTTACATCAAGGTTCTGCCTTAAGCCCCTATTTGTTCGTATTGGTGATGGATGCCTTGACACCTTGCATTCAGGAGGACGCGCCTTGGTGTATGCTATTCGCGGATGACGTCGTTCTAATAGAGGAAGAAGGGGAAAAGCTTCAGAAGAAACTTGACGAATGGCAAAAAGCGCTGGAAGATGCTGGTTTGAAAATCAGCCGAACGAAGACAGAATACATGTTCTGCGATTTTGGGGGAACTTCCAGCGTTGCGGCCTTGAACATCTCGCATTTACCGCTGCCAGTTTGTACTGACTTTAAGTACCTGGGATCACTCTTGCAGAGCGACGGAGACGTGGATCGGGACGTTACGAAGAGAATAAATACCGGATGGCTTAAGTGGAGACAGGTTACAGGCGTGACATGTGACAAGAGAGTCCCTTTCAAATTGAAAGGGAAAATTTATAAGACCACCGTTAGACCTGCCTTGTTATATGGAGCAGAGTGTTGGGCAACGAAAAAGAAAGATGAGTATAAGATGCATGTGGCTGAGATGCGTATGTTAAGATGGATGTCTGGGGTTACAAAAATGGATAAGATCCGGAATGAGTATATTAGAGGGAGTCTAAAAGTGGCGCCAATAGTCGACAAATTAAAAAGCCATCGCCTGACCCGGTATGGCCACGTAATGAGAAGGGATGCCGAACAACTGGCAAAAAAAATGGTCGACTTAAAAGTAGACGGGTATAGAGGAAGAGGAAGGCCGAGAAAGACGTGGGAAGAATGCGTAAGATTGGATATGGGGGAACGGGGGGTCAGCACAGAGATGGCAAAGGATAGAAGGTTATGGAAGGAGTTGACATACAGAGCCGACCCCAAATAGGGAAAAGGCAAGGAAGAAGAAGATCTTTCTCCTGCTGAAACCTATTCAAGGGTATACCTTCCATAGGTAAGTATATCCATGAATGGGTTTTGACGGGAGCTCACCAACTTTTCCAAAGGGCCTTTACGTGTTGGATCTGTATCCCTACGCAAGCCTCAAAGGACTGGGGTGAATGGTTCCGTGATTCTCAAAGGAGATACAAATAATAATTACCGCTTTGTAAACGTTAATAATGGAGCTATTAAACTAAAAGTAAGATTTATTTGAATATCATGCTTCAAAAATAGCTAAGAACAAAAAATAATTCACAGTTCTTTTCCTGCACATGTCTCAGTGTTGGTGCCATACAATAAAATAAAGCTATATGTATGACCTTTAAAATGACACAAGCCCAACCTGATACAGCCTGGGGACGGGGCCCATACTAAAGTGCCCATTCTCCTTTGACATTTTGATAAATTTCAATCATGGTAATAGGCGATGCGGCTAGCAACCCATCACTATTTTGATTCCTTTTCCATCTTAACGCCCACCGCCCGCTAAGCGTGGCCTTTGGCCCTAACGGCCCTGGGCTCTGTCTACCTCGTCAAGGATATAGACGTGAAAATGTGACTATAAAGAAATTTGAATTTTTAAAATGGGAAGCAATTACTTTCCACATACATTCAGAATTTTTATATTTTTCAATAAGTTCGGCACGTCCAGATGATACCGATGCCGCCATTTGAAAACACATGGTATAAGGTATAATATAATAAAACTTCGCTGTTTTGAAATAAATGAAAACACACTCAATCATAGAATAATATTACTGCACTCACTGTTAAAACTCAGGCGTGATGATTCCACACTCACGATCAAATTTTGGATGGACGTCAGTTCAACTGACGGGAAAAACTGATCGTCAGTGCCCAGCTTAACTGTGACTGAGTTGACAGACGGCACGCGCACGACCGTAAAGTTGGGCATTGACGATCAGTTTTTCCCGTCATCGCCTATCGCCCAATAGTGATGGGTTGCTAGCCGCATCGCCTATTACCATGATTGAAATCTAGCAAAATGTCAAATTTCAAATATCTTTATTTTATTTTATCAACAGTCGTACATTTTATTACATAAAATATAATAATAACATAATAATTCATCCATTGCTTTCTTTTTTGTTTTTAATTATTGTGAATACATGGCAACAAACAGTAGCAGTAAGAATTAATGTTTCTTCTTCCGAGTCAGAATTCATATTTTTTGTTTCGACACAAATAGGCACGTACGTAGCACTACGTAAGTTCGCCTCACAGCCCGGCCATTCGGAAACTGAAGAGTCGGAGTGACGCCAGTGAATGGGGAAATCTAGTTAGCCTAAAACCATTTGGAGTGACGCCACAGTTTTATGTCTAAACTGACGGGAAAAACTGATCGTCAATGCCCAACTAAAAGCTGGGCATTGACGATTATTTTTTCCCGTCAGTTTCACATTCACGATCAAATTTTGGATGGACGTCAGTTCAACTGACGGGAAAAACTGATCGTCAGTGCCCAGCTTAACTGTGACTGAGTTGACAGACGGCACGCGCACGACCGTAAAGTTGGGCATTGACGATCAGTTTTTCCCGTCATCGCCTATCGCCCAATAGTGATGGGTTGCTAGCCGCATCGCCTATTACCATGATTGAAATCTAGCAAAATGTCAAATTTCAAATATCTTTATTTTATTTTATCCACAGTCGTACATTTTATTACATAAAATATAATAATAACATAATAATTCATCCATTGCTTTCTTTTTTGTTTTTAATTATTGTGAATACATGGCAACAAACAGTAGCAGTAAGAATTAATGTTTCTTCTTCCGAGTCAGAATTCATATTTTTTGTTTCGACACAAATAGGCACGTACGTAGCACTACGTAAGTTCGCCTCACAGCCCGGCCATTCGGAAACTGAAGAGTCGGAGTGACGCCAGTGAATGGGGAAATCTAGTTAGCCTAAAACCATTTGGAGTGACGCCACAGTTTTATGTCTAAACTGACGGGAAAAACTGATCGTCAATGCCCAACTAAAAGCTGGGCATTGACGATTATTTTTTCCCGTCAGTTTCACATTCACGATCAAATTTTGGATGGACGTCAGTTCAACTGACGGGAAAAACTGATCGTCAGTGCCCAGCTTAAGAGATAGACTATTTACGACACATCTATAGTCTCTGCGTACCCCATGGGAAAAAGGCGTGAAAATATGTATGCAAGTATCCATTCCAGGTTTGCATGGAGCCCGAAGTGGGCGAGATGTACGTGCGCGACCGCGCGCGGTTCGAGGCGCTGGCGCGGCGCTGGACGTGGCGTTACGCCATGCACGACGCTCTCACCACGTATTCCTAGATGTCTTGTATTATATTATGTATAAACTTGCAACGTCAAAACACGGTGATTTTGTTGACGGTATGTGAATAGAGGAATTTATTTACTATACGATTTCTTTTTCTAAAACCAATGAAAGAACAACGTGTAGGAATAATCTAGTAGTAGACATTTTTTGATAAAATTTATAAATCATAAGCCTATATGAAATATTGAAGCCTGTTCTTTAAATAAATAAAGGTCTACAAATAAATTAGTAGACCGAAAATAACTACCGAGAAATAAGTAGTACGGTAATTTTGCGAAAAATATTTGGAACTTTTAGTACGATATTGCCTATAACATAGACTGAAAAATATTTGATGGCGCCAGGCGCCAACGTATTTTCGGGTCTACTTAGTTAATATTTTATTAAATATATCGTAATTTATAAGATCTCATATTTGTGTTTTCTCATAATTAAGTAATATTAAAGTAATTAAAAAGGTACCTATCAAAACCAAAATAGTAGACGTGGAAAGAAAAGCAGCCAAACTCAAATGGGACTGGGCTGGGAATGTGTGTAGGATGCACCCAGATAGGTGGGTCAAGATTGCTACAAATGATCTGGCCCTTTTTAACAACACCTAGAAGTCCATCGCACAAGATAGAGATCAGTGGCGTACTAGAGGGGAGGCATTTGCCCAGCAGTAAGACAGTATAGGCTATTAAATAATTAAGTACCTATCTATATCTGTATAACCTAAATATAATCAGTGAGTGAAAAGAGCTTATGGAAATAAGAAAATACATCATTTTGCACGAATTTTATTATGCACTTCACTACAACATATGTGTATTGAATATATTTATAAATATATTGACTGTGGTATACTTAGATGTCAAACTATGTATTAATTATAATGTAAACAAATAAATTAAGTTAAACTCCCTTGAAGTCTTTTAATAGTTGAATTCTGTTATTTAAATAGTTTTTAGACATTGCATGCATCCATTTTTCCTTCAATATCTTACAGTTGCACAGTTCAGGTACACATACGCTGCTCCCAGGGGCTCGGCAGTATCCAGGGTAAGGCATTTCGCTCAACTGGAGCCATCGACGAGTGTTGCTAAAGTCCGGCTTGGGTGGTTCTTCTGTGACGTTTTTCAGTTTGTCTACATTCACTCTGCGTTTGATGCTGCGAATCCTCAAACTTCCTGGTACGTAGTAATGTATGTAGACTGATATTTGTACCAAGCTCTGCAAGATAAGGCTCCACTGATATTTCAATGTTATAAAATATTTCCTATAGAAAATTGAATTTTATGCGTTTGACGTAACGTAAAAAATCAATTTAAAAAATATACCTACGATGCCCTAGCTGTACACTTTGAAGTTGAACGGCAGGCGGCAGCTACAGCTGCGAGTTCCCTGAGCCACGACTCGCAACTTTTAAAGAGTACGAGTCTTACAATGAACGTAAGCAGTTCTTGAAAGCTTACAAGGACTAGAGGCGTAATTTCAGATGAATTTTAAGCAAAAACTTTTGAATACCTACTCTATTGTATTGTAATCAATCATATTTTATTTTTCATTGACATTTCAATTTTATAAATTAAAAATCATAGCTTTTAAACACATTCGATAAACATAACCCTTCTTCGCAGTCGGTAAAAAGTCGCGGGTGCAGATAAACGTGCAGATGAGACTTGAGCTCTAATCTCACGCTGCGAGGCTCACTTAAGCTCGCAGTCTTGGAGCCTTCCGTTAAGTTGAACATGTAAAAGACTCGGGAGTCCTAAGTAAGAGGACACGGAGGGCTCAAGTCTTGTACATCACTAGTCGTTAATATGGTTTCGTATGAAATGAGTTATAGAACCAGAACCTCATGACACGGCGCGGCAAATGCCGCGAACGGCACGCGGCAATTGATGTGCTGCTGTCGCCTGTCGCTCAACGACACTAAAGTACATATTACAGACCCCCGTCCCCCGTTCTCGTCTTGTCGAGGCGGCCAGGCGCCCGCAGCCGACCACTCAACACCTTGCATAAGGCGAGAACGGGGGACCTTAGATACAGAAAGGAATCTCTCCTTTCTGTATGTAATACTAATTTAAATTTCCTGCCTATGGTTAAATAGATCTTGTGACGTGGTTATATAATAATCATGTCACAAGATTTGGCCTAATATTCAAGTAAAAGTATGTAGACGTGTGTTTTGTTTCGAAAGTGTTAAAAGCCTGGCAGTCCAGCGGTCGGAGTGTTAAATTCTTACTTGTATGTCCATATTATTGAATGCCGGAGTTATGTCCATAGTAGGCAAAGGCATACTGACGAAGTTGTTTTACGAGTTTTAATTAAGATAAGGGCAATACTCATTCACTTGCATTCGCAATGAAACTTAGGTACTATTTTTCGTGGTGGCTATTTCAATTTTTCAATAAATATTGTATTGACATATAAGTGTAAAGCGAAGAAAACAACATTTATATCTATGTTTGTATTTTTTCCTAGCTTGTTAATACATATTATTAAAATTACTGCTTTATATTCTACGACATTGTTCCAATATAACTTACTTCTGACAAATATACATGCATAAATCTTTAGAGATATATTTTAAAATACTTACTTTTATAATGTACCTACTAACGTTTAAATATTCTCTTCAACCACTTAATCTATTGATTAAAACCGCATTAAAATCAATACATACAGAGGGACAGATAATAGATTGCGGGAACCGACTTTGTTTACATTATTACTACTTACTTATCTTAGTTGAAATATGTATTGATTATAATTTTTTAATTTTACCTAAACATGATCCTATGTGCTAATTCTTTTTAGGTTTTTATTTACGTGCATTTTTTTCTGCAATGTTACTTTCGTTTATCTTCCTTCGGATCTTGAATGACCTCTTGACCTTTCTCTGGACTTACCACTGGAATGCCCTCTAGAATGCCCTCGAGACGTTCCCCTTGATCGGCCTCGAGACCTACCTCTTGATCGGCCTCGCGAGTTTCGTCTCGAGCTGCCTCTTGACTCTCCTCTAGTAACCTTATTTCCTCGTTCTCTATCATTTCCATTCGTTTCTTGCTGAGAATTCGCTGTAAGTTGGTCTCGGGATCCGTCTTTCGATCTTTCACGGGATTTTCCTCTAGAACGACCTCGAGACTTTACTCTTGATCGGCCTCTTGATTTTCGCCTTAAAAGTTCTCTTGAATCTGATGTTGTTACATCATTTCCACATTCTCCAAGGGTCCTTTCCGTTTTCAACTCTACAATGTCTGCACAGTCTTTAGATCTGATCCTAGACCTACCTCTAGATATTTCCCGAGATTTGCTCCTAGATCGGCATCTTGAGTTGCTTCTGGACCTCGATGTAATAACTCTATTTCTAGACCGAGAATGAAGGCTTCGATTATCAGTTGTATATACTACAATTTCTTCATTACCTGGTAGATTTTGTGCCTCTTGACGGGTAGAATCGGAGACGATGATGACTAACATCTTTCCTCACTAGCGGCTACGGGATCTGAAACAGAACTAATAGGTACTGACACTGGTGAATATAGATTATCAAGTTTATGAAACGCAGCACCTTTTGCTTTTGATAATAATTTTCAAATGAGTTTTCTCTTCCACGATTCCTATATAAATCCACTGTATGTTGCGCAATGATTGTAATATTGTGTGATTTATTATTGTGATTATTTGGATTTCCCAAGGTGACGTAATATTGTGAAATCTCATAAAAGGGTCCCGTATAATAAAGAAAACTTCACTAGCAGTGTAGTTGTCATTGACTTATATGTATATTACTGGCGAAATCATTGGTTGGTGCTATCATATTTTCCCTCTTGTAGTGTTAGTGGTCAACATTAGTGTAAATATTTTTCAATCTGCATGACTGCCTCTGACATAGCTTATATAACCTGTCATTTGTGAGCAGACCGGAATCCGGTCGACATGCATTGTTTATTGTGTCTGGTGTTTTGCACAGACAACAGGATAACGGCTGGTATCTAGTCGTCGAGTTGATAAAATGTAGGTAAATTGAGTAGGTACGTTGTTATATCAGGTAACAGGCGTGATAAGGCGTCATACTTTGGCAAAGCTAAAGTGAAAACCAAACATCTTCACACACTCCATTAGGTACACTAAACGACGTGGCCTTTGCGTCTTACGTGTCTGTGCTGTCTATTGGGGATGACATTAAGTTTTGTGATTTTGATCTCACTATCCAATCCACCTTAGTTAATAGACCACAGATCTGTTACATACTATTTTCAATAAAGACAACACATGGTCGTATGTCAATGTTTGATATTGGACCCTACCATAATAAAGATTAGAGTTCCATTGTTATGATGTGTCAACAGATTTCTAGGAATTTCCAGGAAGTGTCGTAACCTTGTGCAATATTAAGGGTTCCAATGTTTTCTGGTGGTGATAATGAAAGATTACTAAAGTAAAATTAAGTAATTTATTACAGTTAAGCTTAACAAAAAGATTTGAATTCATTAAGATTGCTAAGATTTAAGAAGAAAAAAGTAGTCACTATGTCAAAATTTACGGTGAATTGGAAATATCCATGTTATCTGGAGAGTTTTTCTCTTCACTCAAGTCTGGAGCTTTTTCTACAGTAGAGGTGTCCTTTTCTTCTACTACCGATAGATTGGGACTGCGTTCACGAGTCCTACGATCGTGCGGTGTTTTAGAGTCCCTATGAGAGCGACTCTTCGAAAGCCTGCTTCCTGAACGAGACCGTTTCCTGTCTCGCGAGCGCGTACGCTTCCTATCTCTAGACCTGGAACGTTTCCTATCCCTGGACCTGGATCTCTTTCTATCGCGAGAACGGGAGCGCTTTCGATCTCTGGAGCGACTTCTCTTGCGTTCCCGAGAGCGCGATTTCTTCCTGTCTCGAGAGCGGGATCTCCTTCGCGAGCGAGACCGCTTCCGACGAGATCGCGAGCGCGAGCGGCGCCGAGAGCGCGACCGGTCCCGCTTCTTCTCACGGGAGCGCGACCTGTCTCGCTTCTTCGACGGAGACCTTTCTTTCTCCTTCTCTACCTCTTTTTCTTTCTCCTCTACAGGAGATGAAGCTTTGGATTTCGATTCAGAGCTGTTCCCGTTCGTCTCACTCTCTTGTACCTCCGGTTTAGGTTCCTCTTTTACTTCCTTTTCGACGTCTTTAGGTGGAGATTTAGACTTTTCCTTCTTTTCTTTGTCAGCTGTCTCCTTTTTATCCTTGTCACGGTCTCGCGAACGATCTCGCTTGGATCGCGAGCTGCGGTGACGAGAACGAGAACGCGAGCGACGCGAGCTGCGGTGACGGGAGCGGGATCTGAAACACATTGATTGTTATTTATTATGCCCAACACAAGTTGATCAAAAAGAGGTCATTAAAAGGATTTAATTGTGGCAAAACAAATTGTATTGTATTGTATTTTTAATAATATTAAACCCAATACTGTTTTTCGTATGTCATAGATCAGACTATGAAAGTAATTTTTATTGTGTTGGACTTAGTTATTCAGAGACACAATATGGTACAGTACCTGGTGCGGTGTCTATGTCGCGAGCGGGAGCGACGGGAACGATGGCGGGAGCGAGATCGCGAGCGCTTGCTGCGGTGGCGCGATCGGGAGCGGCGCGAGCGCGAGCGGGAGCGGCGGCGCGAGCGGGAGCGAGAGCGGGTCCTGGAAACGATGTAGAAAGTGATTACGCATACCAGGGAAAATAAAATGTATCAGGCTTCAAGTGTAACTAACGACATAAATTTAACAATAAGAGTAAACATGTTGTGTGTTAGTAAAAACAAATGTGGTACATAGTTCAAAGATATTCTTTCTTCAAGAAAATACATTTGACTTCTAATCAATATGTAAGGCATCAGACCTCTATGCTATTTAAAACGAATACCAAGAAATATTTCAATTGTCTGATTTCAAAATATATTACAGATCTCCTCGGTTTAAGGTATTACCTTCTTTTATCCTTGGAGAGCAGACCAATGACTGGATCGATGGCAGCAGAGATGAGGTTCTGGGCCTCTTTCACTCTGCACATAGCTTCTTCAATCTCACGCTGAGCGGCCTCATTACTCTTTGTCTGCGGTTTTGCGATTGCTTGAGTGGCATGGTGCACCTGAAAAAGATCAAAAATTTGTTACATAAACAGATAAACATGAATCAAACACCACATTCCTGATGCACTTTCACTGTTCGTTTTACTTGTGTGAAGGGGCGAAAATAGCTCTTTATTTAAATGCTCTGCAAAGAGGGTTGTTAATTGAATAACTGGAAAAAGTTGAAGTCTATTGTCTAATCCTGCAATTTTTTTATATGGGAAATGCTTCATTGGGTCGTTTTGGAAATCCTTGGGGGAGGCCTATGTCCAGCATTGGACATCCTGTGGCTAATATGATGATATAGAAAAACTCCTGTATCTTTGATTGCAGTTTCATGAACTTGATAGGTATATAGATGTAGCTATCTATAGATATAACCCTAAGGTTTCTAGAACATCTGGGAACAATGGTGTGCAGGGGTTCCAAGCTTCATGCAAGAGCTGGGATAGTTTAAGAACTTAAGCCAGCATCAGCTCCCCACGCAAATCGGGTTCAGTCAACATAAGCCCAATTGTGGAAAAACATCCTCTGGGGACATAAGTAGATGGAGCAAATAGAATTTTTAAATATGAAGGCCCAATTTCAAGGGGTTACTGTGATATTAGTAACTTACAATACAATGCTTTCAAAACTTAACATATTTTGTGTTCAACCAAAATAAAGTGTGATCCACTCAATTAAACTTGTCATTTCAATTGTTTTAAACTCAACAGCAGTGCGAGTGTAGGTTTTTGCTTCATCTTACCCTATTAACTTACCTCAATGCAACACTAAAAAGGGCACTTAATAAGGACTTATTTGTCTTTTCTCAAGACTCTGTCCATCTGTATTACTCGGTCTAAACCATTATCCACCCTAAAATAGTTGACACTTACAAACTTGCTATGATTGAGAACAGACTCCAGAAAAGTTAGTTTTAGCTGACATCCAGGAAAATACTCTAAAATACAAATTTCCTATAGTAAAAAGCTACTGTTAAATGTGATGCTTTATGTAGTTATTGTTTAGTTTAAATATATTTACCTTGATAGTCTGTCCTTCAACTGTAGAACTATTTAGCTGGAGAGCTTTGAGCACACTCTCTTGTTCTGTCATTTCAACCAGAGCATACTTCAAAGAGTCCACATCTCGCTCACAAAAACGGAGGTACTTCACCTCTCCCGCTTGGCAAATATGGTCGATCAGCTGCTGGTGTGTCAGCGACCCTACATCGGCAACCAGCACAGTCCTTCTGATTTCCTCAATCATCCTCGCGTCGTATGTCGCCGGCAGTGGGGGATACGGAGGTAGACCTGCCGCTACCATTTTCGGATCATGCGTTTGAATTACTTGGTTCGGCGGCATACCCTCCAAAGCATTCAGGATGTGCGCAGGCAGACGCGGCTCCACACTACTTAGCCCTGGCACTAATGTCCCGTTACTCGACATTTCTATAGCCTTATGCTCGTCTGGTATCTCTCCAGACTGCACCGGGATCACTATCAGTGCTCTATCGATGAATACCGTGTTCGTCATATGCTGCGCAACGTTCACCGTGGCCGAATCGTAGTATTTTACATAACATATTCGTGATTGTACGGGGCAAGATACATCTCTGATGGTAGGATAGAGCCTGATATCATCTATTTTCCCTAAATAACCGAATAATGTCTGCATTTGATCCTTCGTCGCTTGGGGCGCGATGTTGGTGACCTGTATCACCCTCGTACTCCCCGACACCATTTTCGAAGACTTACACATTTAAAAATTATTTATTAATACTATCACTATATTAAATTAATCACAAAACAATGATTTAAGGATTTATAAATCCTACATGTTGAAGAAAATTGGTAGAAATTGCAGAACTTTCGCCGCACGCTTTCGCAAATGCAAAATGACAATGACAATTTACCTTTTTAAAACTGATAACATTATTCCAAGCTTAGAAATATAGCAGCATACAGCCAGAAGATGCAGCTTATAGGCGCGCTGTCATTTGCCATTAAAAAAAAAATCGATAGCGTTGACTTGGCTTGGCGGTTGGCGGTGCGGTGGCGGTTGTTTGGGCTTGGGTTGGGCGGTAATTTTAAAAAGACCTTGAAAGTTATTTTATAAAATTATCATGTCTGGGGATAAAATCTGTACGAATCTCTATGCTCTTAAGAATAAACTGATGTCTGGTATTGTAATTAGAAATTTGCTTGTAAAACACTGACTTATGCCTTACTAATTTTACTTTAGTTTTGAATTGATTTTATACTTACTTTATCATGTATGTACCTATGTAGCTGTTCTTCTATTTCAATATTTGATTTATTAAATATAATATAGCAGAATTACTTATTTAATTTCTCTTCGGCTTTAGTCATAACACCCATAGCAAAATCATTTATTTTAGTGACAAAACAAAAATTGCAATTCGAATCCAAAGTTTACAAACTTCGGAATATAGAGCGTTCCCTGTCTGAAGAAATTTCTTTGATTAAAACTAAAACAACATTTGTAAAGGAACAGTTGGAGGTAAGTAGGTACCTATGCCATAAGATATTGTAAGATAGATATTATAAGCTCTATCTGAAAGAAAGTAGATCCTTGAATACACACCAATATCGAATCAAGAAATGCTGGAAAGTACATAGGCATTTCGCTTTTTAGTTAATGATACCCTACTAGTGGCATTTGTCTGAAAAATTTTTCAGTGTAGCTGCCATACAAGTAAAGACGTAGTCAATATTTTTTTTCTCGACAAACACATTGAGTGGGGTATCGTTGAATAGATCTTTCAAAAATATTGTTAGCTTGTGAACACCATTTTTCGATTTAGGGATCCGTTTCTGAAATATTTGGGTTTAAAGTTCAAATTTTTGTTAGAGTCAAGTGTCCCCCCCCCCCTCTATCTGCTAAACGGTTATATATGGCCACGTGAAAAAAATCACAATTATAGCATATATAATGTAGTTTGAATGAAAACTATCAGAGCCAAGTAGGGTATACAAATTAAAAAGTTATAGGCGATCAACTTATAAAATGTACTTGAAAAAAGACATTTTCATACAAATTCAATAGATATTAGTTTTTAGACGTTTTTAGTGGCAAGAACTCAAAGTTGGCATTCGCAACTACGGAACCCTACACTGCGCGTGGCCCGACACGCACTTGCCCAATTACTACCCTTTGGTCATCATCTTTTTTTTTCCCATGTGTTAACGATCTATATTGTAAATAAACAGGCGGCAATAATATAACGTTCTAGCCTAAACTCAGACTAATGAGTAATTTTACATTAACCTAGTTTTTTAAAGTAAGTACTTATAAGAATGTGTCCATCGCGGCAATTTTCTTACTGTCTCTATTATGGGGAAGGCACTTTGTTCGTGTGTCTTTTCCTTTTCAATTTCACTATTTTACACATATGTCGCTGCTATACTAGTTCGAACGGTTCAGTTCTATAAAGTCTTAGCACTATGTTTCTGTTGTCGGGCGGGGAGCTGGATCGCCTCAATGTGCTCAGCTTCACGTGGTGAAGCAACCTAAACTCGTGTGATTCTGCGTTTTTTTTTATTATTTTGTCAACGAACTGTATTATTAAGGTCCCGGTGTAGATCGTCGTTTCTTACATACCACGGTGCGTTAAACAATATTCTGTCATCATCATCATCACGTCTTTTTAGTCTCCACTGCAGGAGCACGACCCTCTCTGTACCATATTTGGTCAGAGCACCTACACTCTCCACGCTGGCCAGACGGGTTTGGAGATGTCTCATGATGTTTGTAAGCTTTGTTTAGCGGCGTATTTTCTAAGTCGTCTTCTACGACATCCACCCGTAGACTTGGAGTGGTGCTATTTCTACTTTGCCGGAAACCACACGGCAATTCGGGTATGGTACCCTAAAAATTAATAACAATCTCAACGAAACGGTTGTACCTTTACAGGTGATAAAAGACGGCTTGACGCAAATGAATCATCAGCTATCCATGATCGAGATTTGCAAAGCATCAGAAATGACCAAAATACAGACGCAAATAAACAACTTGCTCGAACACAAAAAAAGGTTCCAGACCTTCTTTGATAAAGGTTTGTTATACATATTAAATTTATTTAAAGGTAGAATTTTTAACCACCAGTCAATTTTATAACAAATAACGAAAAATGAAATAACTATTCGGCTTCCTATACAAATTAGCGCTCGGCCTTTCGGCTCGGATTTTTTATAGAAGGACGATTTTTTTTTATACATACATACATACTATCACGTCTTTATCCCTAATGGGGCAGACAGAGCGTTTTGGGTCTTGCGGCTCTATGCACAGCACAGCCTAGGGCCGCAAGACCAAAAAGCCACTTTTAGCGTCATGGTGGGCGAGAAGATGGAAAAGCAATCAATACAGTGATGGGTTGCTAGCCGCATCGCCTGTTAACATGATTCGCATTTTTTTTATCGTTTTTCATTATTTTATTATCATGCACCGATGGTGGACTGCCCTGTATATCTCTCTCATTTGTAATTAGTGGGCCTGAAATGAAGACGCCGCTGTTTTTATTCTGTGTTATGTGCGGTCCCTAAACGTTACGATGGCGAGGCCCACTATCTATTTGTAACCTTTAGTATACATTTTTAAGCAGATTCTAGTTTCTATGCGCAGCAATAATCCTGTTACTAGGACTGTACCTATGCTTACTGCCTACCCAATTGTTGCCCAGTTTTGACAATCCGACGAAATTCGAGAACCATACATATGTTCCCGGGATAAAAGTATCCTAACCTAAGTGTTATTATCAGGTAGCATTGCAGGATCACGTTCCGAACACCGTCTTCCGACAACTTACTATAAAGTACGAAATGTTGGTACAATGGTCATAAACTCATACGTAATGTTAAAGTAGAATGAGCAGGGCACCTGGCCCCGGCCCGATGAAATTATGGTAGGTGGAGCAAGGCACTGATTGAATGGTGGCCTAGAACCGTGAGAGGCGTCGGGCGTCCGCCTATGCGATGGGTTGACGACATAATCAAAGTCGCGGGTCACGCCTGGATGAGAGCTGCACAGAATCCAGATGGGCGTCGACGAAGAGAGGCCTATGCTCAGCAGTGGGCGGAAGAAGGGCTGGTATGATGATGCAGTGTTATTTTCAACCTCCGACAAAAAATAGGGTGTTGTAAGTTTGACGCCAATGTCTGTCTGTATGCTGGTTTTTTAATTTGCTTGGCAATTAAATTGCTATTTGATGCAGAACGCCATCTTTCGGAAATGTACAACAAAGAACAGGAAGAACGCGAAGCTGAAGAACAGGAAATAAGAAGACAGAAGGAGCAGCTGGTGGCAGAGAAGAATGAGCAGCAATGTCGAGAAGCCTCCTCTGTAGAGGAAGAAAGCGACGCGTTGGAGCGCGAATGTGCTGTTTTGAGAGTAAGCTTTGTATATGTCGCAGTTGAATTGTATAATCCGTTGTTATTCAAAAACTCTAGCTGTTTGGCAATACAGCTCGGTTTTGTAAAACAGCTGAAAATAGTTTAGCTCGATTGTCAATGAGTTACGTAATTACTTTTAACAAAACAACTAGCATTGAAATGACATACAGGGTTACCATTATCAAATAAAACTGTGTTACCAAACGAAATAATATATGATGAGATAATAGTTGTTCTTTATTATTTTTATATTACTCGTGGGATGGAAATAAAACCTCAATTCAACTCCTTACTAAATAATTCAGTCTCCAACATCATAAAACACCAATGAAGAATGATAATCAGATCAATGTAATTGGATTAGAAATTTTGTAAACCCGACAACTCAATGGCGCAGCGATTTCTCACGGCAATTGATCCACGTGAATTTTCCATATTGCCGGAAGGCGGAAATAACAATATGGGATCCAAGCTAAAGGTCTGCTTTAAGGGCCTGCCAGACGGTTGCCAACAAGCACCTCCGACCAGGTGACCTTGGTCGGGTCCGACCGTGTAGACGGCTGTTGGCGACAAAATTTCGTTTGACATTCCAACGCCCTTGGTCGTCGGGCGTGCGCTCCCGACCGCTGTCGGGACTGCCGGTTGGCAACCGTGTAGCCGCCTGTTGTCGACCGCGCTAGGCCATTCGCGAGAAGGAGTCGACGCGTGCGGATGTGCATGCATTAATGATGACGGCGTCCCAATCCCAACGCGGATGCTTTAATTTTATATCTCTCTAAAATGTCAATATCCTTGACATGCAGTTTTCTTTATAAAATACTGTATTTAATATGCCCAAAATATTAATTAACCCATTATTATCCCATGGATATTTTTTTTAGTAAAATTAAGGAAAAAGACTTTTTCCATTTTTTTCAAAAAAAATATCTTATTTTGGGGTTTGATTTTACAATATTTTTTTAAATGATATATTATGAAATTGAATTAATAAAATTAAATATTTTATTGAAATCGGTGCGGTGGTTTGGCTTGAAGAAATTCTTAATATTTTCTTAAATTAATAAACTTAAAAAATATATTAAAAGTTCTGTTTTCCTAAGGGATGAAACTTTCGCATATCCATATCCGACGTTTCCTTTTTTTTTTTTTTTCTTCTATTGAGCTCAATAGGACTTAAACCACGCCAACTCGTTGAAATTTCGATAGGTTGGTAGTCAGTCATTTTACGAGATATTGTCAGTCTGCGAGTTCTAAACACACTGACGCCAAAGCGCGGTCGGCCGACCGACCCGACCGTGTAGCCGGAACACTCCGACGGTCGGCGCCGACGAGGCACCGACCAAGGTCAACACGTCGGAAGGCTTGTTGGCAACCGTCTGGCAGGCCCTTTATTCTTTTCAATCTTTTGCACTCCAAAATCACAAACGATGCCCCCGATGTCTCTCAATAAAAACAGCTTAGTCCCGCCCGGAACGCGGCGAAGAATTTACTTTATGGGAGGCCATATTTGTTGTTATGACACTGACACTTCACAAGCCACAAGAACCACAAGTGGCAGAATTCCGAACTAATCGTTCCACAATCTTACGTTAGCTAGTTTGTTAAACGTAACACATTAGACGATCTAGCTGAATGATTTTCAGCTATATTATAAAACCGAGCTGTAATGCCAAACAGCTAGAGTTTTTGAATAACAGCGGATTATACAATCCAACTGCGACATATATATAGGACTACTGTTATTAGTATTTTTAACCCCGACAAAAGAGCCGTGTTACAAGTTGGACGCTTATGTCTGTCTGTCTGTGGTATCGTAGTTCTCGACTGGATGGACCAATTTCGATGCGGTTCTTTTACGTAAAAAAAGTTCCTTTGCGGTAGTTCTTAGCTATATTATGTTTGGTGAAAATCAATTCAGCCGGTTAAAGTGGGTTTTTAATTATCAACTCCTTAACTACAGTGTCTACAGTAGAAGTTAGTTCCGCCACATATATCACTAGATGGTGCCGCCGGGGTCTTTTTTTACAAATAAAGTTGTAGTAGACGGCTACTCTATCAAGCAGTCACTTACCTACCGGCGACCGAGGATTTTGCTGCAGCACGTAACTGGAGAGAAACTGCCACGGTAGAGGAAGGATAAGCGTTGTGATATGCTCTTTTGAAAGTATATAGGCTTGTACAAGTTGCAATAGTGATGTAAGTATCGTACTGATCGTGATCATGGTATAAGTAGATAAAATAGGCCATCTGAAATATCTACCATAGACGTATCTATATCGAACGTAGTGTACCTACTTTTGATTTCCCTACAAGTAAACACTTTTTCAGAAACGAAATACTGCCATTATGCTGAAGTTAAGGCGCACATTGGTCGAAACGGAAAACGTCAGGCGAGACTTGATGAAGAAAAAGTGTATAGAAGTTACTAACTCAAAAGATCTTCAAGAGTAAGCATTGAGATAGAAGCAATTCGGACCTAAAACGAACAGATGTAACGTAAGACAGACGAACGGCTCTTTGCCGACGGCAAGTTGTCGGCAGCCGTGGATGCGGAGGCGGCAGCTGCCGAAAGGTGGCGCCCGCTGTTGTGACTGTGACCTATCGCGTAGATCCATAGCATTCGCGGTATACAGTCGATAGTTACAAATGTCTTTCAAAGAAATTCTACGTCCGCGGCGTGGCCAAAATAAAAAGTTTCTTTCATTTATGGATTTGTCAATAAGATTACTTTCACATTTGTCCATGCTTTTTTTGTTTTGTTTCAGTAGTATACAGTACCCATAAATTATTCCAAATACTTCCTTTACCATATGACCTTCTTTACCATAATTAGCAATTCAACGTGTCGTCACTAACATTTCAAGGACGCGCGACGCTTGCGCAAGGGCGGACGACACGCCTCAACTGCAACCGTCGACAAAGCCCCGATCGTCTGTAGGAGCCCTAAGTAGTTAAGTAACTTATGTTAACTAATGTATGATTTTATGATGCTTGATGTAATTTATTTAATTCAATAAAATTCATAATAATGACAAATGATTTATTTGATACACATAAAGTCGGTAGGTAAGTACAACAGTTATTTAAGTAAAATATTAAAATCTCAAAGCACATATTAAGAACTTTTAAATATAATGAAAACAAAACTAGAAAATATCTTTACATAGCATTACCTTATGTATTTTAGCGTCTATTCCCACTAATACACTTCTAGCTACGAGTACATTAAATAAAAAGAAATGTAAACTTTACAGCATAGGTACCATACCGATGTAGGGCAGCGTAGCTCTATCAAAGATATTATATTCTAATATCAGTCGTACGCGTAACATCGACTCAATAATTAGGCGACGAAATCGAAGCATACAGAATGCCACATTTGAATATGGCCCGAAGGCCCTGAGCTAAAGAGTAGAGAGTAAGGTGATTCACACACAGCTCCGCATTTCAATATGCATTTTGACATACATCATTAAGGCTGAAAACTTTAAATTTTAAAATTTATTTTGGTATTTTATGAACTAAAACTAACATTTTACTTCTTTTATCCTAAGTTATCTCAAGAATATAATTTAAGATTTTTTTCTCATATGCACTAACTACCGTATTTAATTGAATCGGTGCATATTTATGTTTTAGCGCAATGCACATCCTTGACAACTCAATAAAATTGTGTGTTGCATTACCAGCAACGCACTTTGCCGAACTTCTGACGCGTTTTGGCAAACCAACTAAGTGGGTACCTACATGATTAAATAGATACTACGCTTCGAAGAAATAAACCAATAATAAGGGTGAAGTACGTCAAAATGTTCAGTTGTCTAGTTGCAGCAATAACGCTACACTTCTTTTAATCCAGTGAGCCGAAGGTTTGTCAGACGGCAAATAAAAGGCTAGCACAAAATTGGATGAATGGCCCGTAGTGGCTAATACTCCTTTCCTTTCCAATGTCTTGTAAAGCGGACATCTATACCGCGACCCTTCCTCAAATTCATTCTTCATTTTCGGATATAACCATACCACTGGCATGTTGTCGTTCAAAATTTTCGGAAACTGCTCTCCAATAAACTCTGTGGTACGATCCCAACGGCCACCGTCCATAAACAAACCTTGAACATATACACCCCATTCAGGAGGCACCGTCTCATAGTCTACTTTTCGCACATCGAAATCGAATACGAGCAAGTCTATAGGGATCTTTTTAGACCTAGCATAGTTTTGGACAGAGCCAGTGAGAAAAGCTTGCGTAAAGAAGAAACCGGAAAGCCAGAAAGTTGGAGGTTTACCATTAACATACCAGTCGTTTAACATTTCTAGGCGTTCAATAAAATCTGCCACGTAACTGGGTAACGGTTTTAAACTGGGATAAGAAACTTTTCGCCAATTGTCAGGAATCCTACCAAGAAGCATGTTATTTGATTGCATGTCCAAAGCTGGTGACATGACGATTAAACCTTTCACTGCTTTCTGTAAATCCTGCAACGAATTTTTGATTTCATTCAACAGTTTATTGAACCTTTCCATTTCTTGTACTAGTACAGTATTCATCGATTCATTATAATCCACGGGATACTTCTTTTGTGCTTCTTCTACATCAAATTTCTTGGGTAGTTTGGATAAAATTTCAGCCGCCATTTGTACAAGTATGACTTCAGTATTACCTCCCTCGCCTCCGCCTCCGCCTTCAACTAGAACTAATGCAGCAGCGAGGTTCATTGAGATACTGTAATCACGAGTAATGCCTGCATTCATATGTAATCCAAATACCTCAGGCGGAGGATTGACAGGAACAGACTCTATGTGTTTCAGGTAGTCTTGATATTCACATCTTCGCGGCAAGCCGTATTGCGGACCGATGTCACAAAACAAGTAATTCGGATCGTTTACAACGTTAGCATTTACGTAGTTATCCAAAATTGTAACTATTAATCTTCTATCCCAGTCATCCGTCACCCGACCACCGTAGTTGCACTCTCCAGTTAAATATTTTATTGCCACATACTGTATTTCTTCATATTGATTCAAAAACATTTGTAACTGCATTACAGATATTTGAAAATCAGAATCGTTAAATCCGTACTGAATATTCCATCCTAAAGGTCCAAACTTCTTTCTTTCTTGAACGACTGCGTGAAAAAAGCTAATGCCGTAAAGTAGTTTACTAAAAGGTTTGTCCTTATCAGGACAGCCCTCATAGAATTCAGGTTCTTTCACAGGTTCCGATATGTACGATCTGTTCAAGTTATGTTGTAGACCTGTCGGTGGTTCGTTTGTCATTTTTACTGCTACTTGTAATACAGATTGTGGAAAACTTTCTGATGGGTAGCTTGTTAACCATAACCTAAAACTTAGGTCAGTATTTGTAAGATCAAATCCTTCGATAATTTTTTCTAGTACTGGTAGCCACGAAACGGCTAAATGACAGTTTTGCAAACATACCCACCCTCCTTCCAACTGTGCTCTTTCAATCATAGCTCTGGCAATCGGTCCTTGTCCTTGACCTAAAGAAATGGAATTAAATCTATGGGAGTAACCCATTCTTTCACAGTATCTAATTAATGCACCCATTGGATCCGATCCTGGGGATAATATAAAGATGAGAGGTGCAAGGCAGTTTGAATCTCCGAATGATTTACTAATGTCGAACGGAGGCGGTGTTATGTATTTTCGGCCTAATTGTTTTTCTACGAAATCTGAGATTGCAGTTGTTAGCTTGTCCGGTCTCAAAATCCTTATAACGAGCAACTTTTGAAAAAGAGATAGCTTTTCTTCCCACACTCCGGGTAATGGTTTCGTGTGAGGTTCAATATCATCATAAACTGATTTCCATTTTCCAATTTCTTTAATAAAGCTGTCCTTAAATCCATGATATGTAGGTAAATCATTCAAACGACAAATTTCATCCCAGTTCTTATCGGGTAACCATTCTACAGGTTTTTTCAATGGATTTTCAATTGCAATACCTCCTGTTATAAGAAACAAATATTCCTCGTGTATCATTTCACCAGTAGATAACATCATCTTAGAGCACATAATAAATGAAAACATAAGTTTATCTTTGTCAAATAATGAACGACAAACATTACTATATAAATTGTAAGTAAAAGTATCTTTTAAAAATTTGAGTCTTTTATCTAAGTCTTTTGATTTATTAGCATTTTCGATCGAAATAATATATAAGTTTATAAACCAAGTCAAAGAGTATTGATACATAGGGTCCACATTGGGTAATTCTGTAACACAGTAATAAAGTACAGCAGAATGAGACGCTATAGGTCTGTAACCAAGTCTGAATTTTTCTATTATTATCTCAGTTTCCAAACTAGCTTCTTGTTTCTTCATTATGTCTGTAGCTAATATTTTAGAAGAGTCCAAAACTTCAATAGCTGACTCGTCTTCCAAAATGTCGCCTTTAGTTTCTTGCAAAGTCCGTAAAATATCGTCTTCGACTTGTTTCAACGCTGTTCGATTGGCAGCACCTTGCACGATTAATTTTTCTCGTTTCTCTTGCAAGTCTGGTCTTTCCTTAGCCACCACTATACCCAATAATTGGTCCTCTAAACCATCTTTAGTCAAGGCAAAATTAATTAATGTTACTTTGTTGAACACCTCCGGTAAATAATGGGGATTTCTAAGCTTGGTGGTCATATAGAGTCTAAAATTTGGATGATATTCAATAACATTATCGCCCAAAGCAATAAATTCTTTACCTGCTTGCACATATGTCTGTTTAAGTAAAACAGGATCTAAAGGTGCTTCAACATCTTCTAGAATACAATCTATCAATGCAGGTTTCCCATATTCTAAACATGTTTCTATTACTTTCATATAATTACCGTCTGTAAATTTAAGCACCTGCAAGTCATTTGCTTTTTCCATCGTTTTGATCCACTTGTTTGCCTGTCCTTGAGGGTCAACTAATAATGACCACCTCATTGAATTATCTTGCATAATAGCATTATCGACAGAAAAAGAGTCACGGGGTAATCCCGCTATGCACCAATTTTGTATTTTTATGTCTGTGCCTAAAATATCCTTAAACACAAACACTTCAGAATGAGGCATATCTAAAGCAATAACAAGTTTACACCATTTATCAATAAGCTCTACTCTAACTGGTAAAGTGTAAGGAGACAAATATGCAATAATACCACAAGACACCAATATGTCTCCAGCTAAATTATCAAACAAAACTTGTAAATTTTCAGCAGCTGTAGTCCAACGTACTTTCTCACCACCCAAACCTCCAATTAGTTTTTCAGCTCTATGAAGTTTATCTATGCAAAGTTGAACTTCATCCTCTAAAGCTTTTTTCTTGAGCATTGCTTCTTCTAATGCAGCATTTAATTCAGCAAGTTTTGCTTCTAATCTAGCTACAAGAGCCTTTTTCTCTTCTAAAATAGCCATTGTTTCAGCAAATTCTCGTTCAGCTGCATTTAGTTTAGCCTTTTTAGGGGCAACAACTTTTGCCACAGCGTCGTACATATCCATAGCAATAATCCATTTACATAATCCTTCAGCTGCTGCTGACGCTTTTGCTATTATATGAGGTTTAAAATCTTTATTCGACAGATATTCTTTCCTAATTTTTTGCATTGTAGCAATTGGTATATTGTCTTTATCGAAATTTCTCAAGTTTTCCAAAAACGACATGTCACCTAATATTTTTTTGCTTGGTCCCCAGTAGTCCAAAATTTTTTTGCCTGGATTATTAGGATCAGGTATTTTATCGGGAGGAATACCTTTCATTACACAGACAGCCGCCATTACTAGTTTAACAGTGGCTGGAGGATTTTTCATAGATTTAACAATTGTAATATCACTCGGTTTTAAGGTGTTCAAAGCTGCAATAGCATCTTCCAAAATAGGCAATGCAAGTGCCAAATCTGCTTCACAATCCTGTTTTAACTCTTGGGCTGCAGCTGCTTGTACATTTGCAACTTTTTGGTCCTCTCGAACTTGCGCTGCAGCTTTGTCTGCTATGGCTGTTTCTATTTCTATTTCTGCCATCATTTTTGCCGCTTTTTCAGACATTATTATAAGCTGAGGTTTAAGTGCATTCAAGTCACGTTGCATTATAAATACTGCTTCTGCTGCTTGACTTAATTTATCTAAACCGTTTGTGTACCTCAGTTTAGCCGCCCGTAACTCTCTTTGTTTTTTATTTGTTAAAGTAGTAAAAGATTTTATTAAATTAAGATAAGATGCAGATGTTATATATGTTTTACGTCCATATTGATTAAAGAAACTTACGGATACTACGCGCGCATCTACATGAAATTGCTTACAAGCTATAACTGCAGCTGCTTTCACATTATCCGGGACGTGTACTTTTACCATATAATGATGTGCAACCATCTCTAAAGCATCTTCCGGCCAACTATCGTACCAGTCAATCGTACAACAGTTTACTAAGGACGGATAAAGCCTTAGTCTCGTCCTGAAAGAACTTCCAATTGGACTGAAGCAGAGTACAATATGTAATTTAGCTTTACATCGGCCGATAAAGAAAGATAGAATTTGTAGCGGACCTATATCAAGATTTCGATTGCCTCCTTGCGCAGCCAACCGGACTAACTCTAAAATTTCTTGTTTTTCATCTAATCCATAGAGATTCGGAACTTCTCCAGAATTTAACAAACTGTCTAAATTTTGGATAAATGTTTCTTCCTTTATTTGACTTTCTGTAAATAAGAAAGTTGTGTCTTTATTCAAACCACCCGATTCTCGCAATACTAATTTTATGTCATCATGCCAATCTTTTACGCTGTAAGATTTAGTAATTTCTGGTTGAAAAACTTGTTGTCCCAAAATTGTGCTAGCCAATCGAGTCAACGATTGTCTACCAGAGCCGCCGACACCGACTAATAGGGCGTTGCCGGATGGCATAGATAAAATGCGACATATTTTTGATAGATGTTCTAAGGCGTAATCAAACAAGACAATTATCATTTTAGCTTTGTGCATTGCATTGTATTCGGCCAGCATTGTTATCGCAACATTTAAAAAAACTTCTTTAGAAGGTAACTCTTCATAACGACGTTCGCCTTCTAAACTATCGGTGTCTAGATAGCAACCGAACATCATTCTACGCACAGTTTCTTGAGTAACAGTTTCTTTTTCGTCCTGATACGTGTCCAGAGCTGAATCGAAAGTGTCTTTCATGTGATCTCGAGTACATTTTTTAAGGACATCAAAAAACCAATCTCGATCAGTATCATCCACTAACCTGTCAAAAAAGACTCGCAAGATTTCGTGAACCCATACTCTTACAAACGTTTTCTTATTTTCTGCTGATTCCTTCCTCAATAATGCACAACCTTGAATAACTCTGGAGATGTCTCTTAAGTTGAAAATATAATGCGACTTAGCTGGGGTAGGCCTTAATCCTTCGGATGCCTGCTCGTATATATCCATTGTGGCTGAAATTATACTGACAATAGCCGGCTGAGCATCCTGGCCAAACCCATTTCTTCTCCAACCCAACTGCAGAAGGGACATGAATATTTTAACCATGCTTTCTTTTGAGAATTCATTTATAGAATATATATTAAAATGTCGTAACATGCGCGGATATATTAATTGACGACTACCCCCTACTGGCCCAATCGCCCCGTAAAATATTGTGTCATAAATATATAATTTTTCGGTAGTTTTCAGGTCATACCAATATTTTTGATCGAAATATAACCTTAGCAGTTCTATTGCGGGTTGGGCACCATAAACTTCTTTAGCGGGCATGTTCATGTCATCAATAAAGATAATAGCCTGCTTGCCTCTTGTAGGACCGTAATTATTTTTACGTCGTTTGACCAATTTCGAGATAACTAAGTCTTGAGTTTGATTAGCAGAAGTTGTCGTAGTAAATGTTATAAAACCAGGTGTATATTTCTCCATGTCTAAGCTATTCATTAAAAAGTTCTGGACGTAAAAACTTTTTCCTGTACCAGTTGGTCCGATCAGTAACATTGGCTTAAGGAATTTTGTGTGCAGTTTCAAAAGATATATGTATTTTTCAGTCTCCATGGTAGGAATAACAGTTTGCAGTAAATTGATTTGTTCTTTAACCTGAACCGCTTTAACGTATTCGTGCCACGCTTTCCAACAGCCTTTTCCTTTATACATATAGTAATGATCAATAAGCATTCCCTCTGATGGAATTGAAACATCAAGTCTGTCTAAGTGTGCAGGAACACCCTTTTCTCCTCTAAAATATTCCTTTACTAGTTCGTCAAATTTTTCCCTTGAGTCTGAATCTAAAATGCCACCAACGCCCCAAACGAAAGCAGTCATACATGATGCCAGAAACCAGGTACGTGTATGCCTTGTATCTTCTTCTCCTTCAATAGCACTATCCATCAGCATTTCAATAAGTCGAAGTGTACTGATTACTAGATTAACTTCTCCACCTGTCACTAATTGAATGCAATACTTTCTAACATAATAAATTAAAGGATCAAATAGCCAGTCGCATATATCAAATACATACTCCTCGTTTTCTTCAAGCCAGTAAGGGTTAAGTGTTTTCACCCAGGACTTGTAAAAGGGCATAAAGCCCAAAGATGAAGACTCCATGTAAATCATACCACACCTTGACACAGTAGCCGGCGACGCTTGGGACAGATCCATAACTTCAAAAATCATCGACATTACATTTGACATTGCCATTACTTCTCCGGACGTTAGGCATAATTTTTTATTATCATCTAAAACAGTGTTCATATTTTCAATCCAGACTGCGTCTACGGGCCCATCGAACACTATCCATTTTCTAACTGGTGTGTCATCAGATGCAAAATCTCTAAATGTTGTTGCTACTATACCATCAGTCCACTCGTAGGATATGGGATCAAATGCACCATAAAGCTGTCCCATCGTAACAGCTTTTGGATTAAGAACTTTATACATAGACGCACATCCTCCAGGCTGCTGTCTTTCTTCCATCAATGTCAACCCCTCAGCCAATATCTTTAGTGTCATTGATTTTCCAGAAAATGGATCACCCACTAACATAAATCCATGTCTGACTATCATCATTTCGTAAGTTTGAATAATTTTTAACATGAAGCAGTCCATTGGCTGTAAATTATCTTTTTCACAACAATCTTTACAAGCTGTCAAAAAATTTTCGTAGTCTGGTTTCGGTAATGTGATTCCAGGAAACAAATCACTTATAATACCTTCGAACAATGGGACATCAAACGACAAGAACTTCGGGAGATTGACATCAGTAATAGACCGTAGTAATAATATACTCTCGCTTTCGTTAGGAAAACTTCTTTTTAAATTGCCCGCAGCTGAAAGCACTGTTTTCACTGCTCGCATACCATAATCGTAATGATTTTGTGATGATAGTTGCTCTGAACAAAGGCGGTATGTTGTCACGATTTTTATTGACAAATTCCTAGCGTCAATGAACCCAAATGAATATAAAGATATTTCTCCAATCATAGCGTAGTCAGGAACCATCATAGCTACCGTACGAAATAGCACCTTTAGATTATCAGGCAATTCAGATCGTCCTGCATATCCCGGGTTCATGGTAATACAGACGTAACAAGCAGGATTTAAAGTCAAAATCGTGCCCTCAAAATCAAAAGTTTCCAGTTTTTGTCTTACCGCTTGTACAATACACAATATTTGCTGTGCTATCACAGACAACACTTCGACTTCAATCCGGTTGAATTCGTCGAAACATACCCATGCACCGCAAGATGCTAAGCCTTTGAAAAACTTGCCCATAGCTTTATAATCTAAACCATCAGAACAATTAAATACAACACATTGAACTGCAAGAGCTTTAGCCAAGTCTTTGGTGGTTTCTGTTTTGCCAGTCCCAGCGGGACCTTCAGGGGCACCATTCAAATGGAGATAGTAAGCTCCTATTAAAGTACGATAACAACGATCTGTCAATGGCGTTATTACTAATCTATCAGAATTTCCTAAATATTCATACGCATAATTTACAACTGCATTGATTATTTTTACAAAAACCCTCTCTTCTTCCCAATAATAACGCAATTGTGCAAGCCACTGAAAGTCCGTGACTTCGGTTACATTTTTTCCTACTAGTTCAAATATGACATCTTTTGCATGCACATCGATTACAATAAGTGCTTTGACAGTAATGCTACTTAATTTAGTTAAATCAGTTCTGCGAATGATTGCTACGGTTTCATTTAGTTGCTTTGTTAATCCAACATGGAAGGCTTGTAGTTCGCTCAATTTGTGTGTATTTAAGGCTTCATGGACATCTACCGCCCAATATATTTGAGACACAGCTAAAACAACCATACCTTCCCATTGCAATACCCATTCGCCTCGACCCATGTTTGGATAATCATAATAAGATAGTTCAGTTTCCATTTTGACAGCGGCTAGCATTTGTTCTTCTACTTGTACCAGCCACTTTTCAACCGAACCTCTGGCAGCGGCCACGCTTATTATTTCCAAAAATTCTACTTGTTCTCCTTCCATTGATATCATTACTGATATATTGAACTCTTTGTCAAACACTAGTCTGTTAATACCTTCAAAGCATTTTTTCAAGTGAGGCTGCACCTTAAGAGGATTTTTAGTTTCCGACAAAATTTCCAACATTTCATCATTAGAAAGGAAAAAGAATCGGGGGAAATATAATCTTTTCTTTTCTAAATAATTATTAACACCGTCGTTTATCTTTTCTAACAAACCTGAAGCAATTTTAAAAGACTCTAAAACACCTGAGCCCCCAGCTATCTCGAGCGCATGAGGATCTTTCTCTACGACTCCCATGTAACGAAGGTAAATACTATTGACTTCAGCAAACATCACTCCTTCTTCAGGCATTTGAGCAACGATATCTTTTGACGAAAATATGGGCAGCAAATATAGCCACTGGCTTTGGACTTTTCCCCATTCATCAATAGTAGCGTTAACTCGCATAATTTTTTCGTACCAAGCTTTAACTTGAGTTTCAAAAGGTTTGACAAAAGCCGATCCTCGCATACCAATCGTCTTAACAATGTGATCATCCAACACGCTCTGTATATCATCAAGACCTGAAAGTATAAAGATCCCAGTATCTTTATATGGACTTGTCTTGAAACAAATATCAGTCCACTCAGCTATCATTTTATTCAAATTAGTGATAAGTGCTAATTCTTTAGTAGCAGCTACACTTATGATTTCGTATTGATCAATGTCTTCCCATAGATTGTAATCAATTATTTTTCGCAGAGTTGTACCCGCTGTCGGAGTTAAATCGAAGCCAGCAATCGTGGACATTTCATCCCAATGTCTTTGAACTAATGCGGGATTACACATAATATGCGCCATCTGTACATTTGGTCTCCAACCTTTTATTTCTACGATTGCTTGGGCACACAGTTTCATCGGCGCTGGATAGTTATTGACATCCGGGTCATCTACTAAGCCTTGAAAACGCCTTTCTACGCCTTCCGCGATCTGTTGTTTGATTTTAGCTTTGTAATTTTTTGACAGCTTTAGAAACTCTTTATAAAAAAAATCATGATCTTGCTCTATTTTCTCGTGATCCATATATTCGAATGGTCCGTCCATCCACGTGTAATAACTGCGCTTCCAGCGGTGAACTAGGTGCACCAGGCTGTGAAACGGTAAGATAAAGTCTTTTAACTCTTCTAGGTCAGGGTAACTTGTAACAGGAAATTTAAATGTAACTTCTTCATTATTGATCCAAGCAACCAATTTATCACAGTCATCTAAACGATGCACAAGTTTTCTGATATACTCCAGATATTCCAGCGTATGTTCAATGTCATCCATGTTATCTAGTAATTCGAGATAGGGCGTCATTTCCACAACTTCTCTATTAAGGTACGCTATTTTAGATAAAAGATTCTCTTCCATTTCAGCTTTGAAAGTCTCATAAGAAGCTGCGTTCCTGTCAAATATCGGTTTTATGTCTTTCAACCAGTTTACAGTGCGTGTATTGGACTGGACATGTTCAGGTGTCAGAGAAGTCATTTCTAAGAGATTAGAAATAATGTTGATTTGTGACATAATCCTTTCTTTTAAAGCTTCCACTAAAACTGTCTTCGCATGTAAGATGTAAACTCCCTGTTCAATCAATTCTGCAGCATTTTCGGGTTCTTTCATTGCTTTTGCTGCTATGATTTCAAACTCTGCACAGATGCTATTATTTTCATCTATGTGGGTTTTTACTATTCCAGCTATTATATCATTAACAAATTCTAAAGCTTTGCGTTTTAAACCATCAATCATCCTTAACTGGCATACGACGGCGCTGTTGAAATATTCATTTTCTAGAACTGCAGTGATTTCAGAATCTATAGATTGAAAATATTTAATTTTGTCACGTCCTACTTCAAATTCATCATTTTCTACGATAAATTTTTTAAGTGCAGCTTTTGCAGGAGCGCCATAAAGCATATTATATTCCTGCCTTAATTTCGCTAGGTAATCAAGCAGAGGTTGAAATACTATATCTAGTTGATTTTGAAGCCTTTTATGGCCATCTTGGTTTAGCCATTCATTGTACTGCACAGGTAAGGCGTCGTGCTCGTACGGTATTCTAAGATACTGTTCAATTGGCATAAGTCTTTGTGAAATATGTGAAATGGTATTTACGATGTTGTGATACGTTTCAAACACGGTTTCAAGGGAAGGATCAAAAAAGAACTCTCCATCGAAATCTAAAGCAATATTAAGTATAGGAACAGCTGCAGGATTTTTAAGGGATTGTATGATTGCATCGATAGATCTTCTCATCAGTTCCTGTATTTGCATTGAAATCATTTTGGTAGCACATTTCACAAAGACCGGAATCTTTTTTGGCCGCAGGCCTCTTAAACATCGAGGATTCTTCAGCCAATTAACAAGAATAGCGTACCATGTGCTCGATACTAAATAGTCAGCCTTTTTTATCTTTTCCAAAACTTTTGTTTCAAATGTTTCCAACTCCATAGGTCCTAGAGCTCGATATTCAGCTATGTCTATTATTGCGACTGGAAAAACTTTTTCAGAGGATTCGAGAACTAATCTGATAAATGGGTGTAGAAGCATTGAGCCATCTTGAAGTTTCTTTCTAAATTTGAGCATTTTTTCATAATTTTCCGTGACTCCGTTGAACTTGAAGTAAGGTTCTTCGTACCGTTTACGGGAGACGCCGGGAACGTCGCGGATAACGGTTTTAACGGCAACCTCGTGAAGGTCGCGGTTCCAAGCATTCTTGCTTTCTTCGATGAGATCTTCCATGACCTGTGGAAAAGCTTGTCTTTGCTTAAGAGGGACTAAGTTACGTATCTTTCTCTCCCAGGAGTCCAGCATGGGCGGCGGTTGTATCTTGTGGGCGCACTCGCGCAGCACGGCGATGTGCCGCGACTGCGAGATCTCCAGCAGGTCCCGCTCGCGGCGCGGCAACGGCGGCCGTGCGATCTGCACCTTCCTCTCGGTAGCTTTCTCCTCCAGAACCTCATGGAACAGGCGTTTCTTTTCCTGGAATCACAACGAAAGCAATTGATGACTTTTACTACTTTTATTCCATAGAAATTAGGCCTCCTAACATTAGTTACACCCAAAAGTAAATTAGTAGTCAAATCAGGAGTAAAAAGCAATTATTACAGTAGGTTATCCTCAACTAATTGAGCCGAAATTTTGCATAAGTCTTTTTATGTAAGTCAGATGACAATAAAATATTATAGACAATAAGATATATCGGCGAACTCTTAATATACTTAAACAAACTTAACCCACTTCATACAAGTAGAATAGAATAGAAAATTTAAAGTAAGTAAAACACACGAAAACAAACTAAAAAGTGTGTTTTTGTGTGTTTAAGTGGCCAACATTAGATTTTTCAATCTACCTAAAGGCTTCTGACAATTGCCTTACAATGATGAAAGCCGAGACCAAAGGCTTTACGTGCTCTCCGAAGCACGGACATAGAATACATACTAGTACGGCACGGAGGAGTTTGAAAAAGAAGAAAATTGTTTATGTGTTGACCCCAATCCGTGGTCATCAATCCAAGTGCGGACCACGCCAGGGGCGGCATTACGTAATCGAACCTGACCTATGAGTAACAAAGTGCACTTACAGTAGTAACTATGTATGTTTGACCGTTACATCTTTACGCTTCAACCACTGAACCGATTTAGATGAAATGTAGTGTAGATATAGTTTGAGACCCGGGGAAGGACATTGGGCAGCTTTCATCCCGAAATTCCAACGAAGAGCAGAGTCCGCGGACTCAGCTAGTATTTTATAAGTAAATCTTTCGATCGATCGATTAGAAGATTCACTAAGGACCCAAGACTTCTAGCGTCATTGGTAGTACGTATTCCTTCTTAGTTGTAAGGACAAGGACCTAGCGTATTTTTTTATCAAAAAGTTTTACATACCTTGATACGATTATAGGGCGGTAAGGGCACAAAAGGCAACTTATCCATAGCGTGAACATTGGGTGGAGGTCGCATGGGGGGCACTCGGCACCCATTCTTGGTTTGCAAAAGTTTTCTCAGCTCGCTCTCGTTCATCTTTAAACTAGTAACTAGTAAAGTACAGTACAATACACTAATCTACGAAATAATATTCAAACATTTTAAGCGAAAAAAATAAAGTTATCATAGTTTGACAAAAATAATAGTGCACGCAAAACATTACATTTGATTGAAGAACTCGATACGATAACCATGGCAACGGTATTTTGCGTTGGTAACGGTATTTTTTTTCTCGACGGTGGCGATCAAACTTCGTTGAAGATTATTTTGCCAGTGTCCAGTAAACCCTGAGTAAGCCAACAGCTGCATTTTTTTTATTCTTTAAGCAACAAAAAGTAGATGATATATCTGTCAGGTCTAACAAAATAAACGAAACCATTCAGTCCTTGATAGTGAACAACTTTCCCCAAGGAACATATGTCGAAATATGAAAAAATATTTTTTTTGGCTCTCTATACTAACTCGTTATTTCGGATCAACTTTTTATATGATCACCTGATGGGTCAATTTGCAAGGCCAAAAATTACTTTTCATATTTCGATAAGTACGTTTTCTTCGGGGAAAGTTGTTCAGTATCAAGGCCCGAATTTATTCTTATAATAGTTGTAGTATATTTTTTAGACCTTATATGTATATTTATCATATACTTAGTAATAAATATAGGCGTATCGGTTTGATAAATCATGTCTTTCTTATTAAATCATAGAGGAACTTACAGTACAAAAAATCAAACACAAATGAACACATGTGAATTATATTCGCACAAACAATGAACAGATGCACAAATATGGCATATATAGGTCTATATTTACATACATTTCAGTTTTTACAAAACTTGTCCTTAATTTATTAATATTTACAAAGATCACAATAATAATTTTGGTAAGCAGGTGATACTCGCAACTCATACCTGCCACATTAAAATTTTAATCAGATCGAATTATAATTAGTAGAAGTATGGCGATTGATGTAAAACATTACAATAGTTTGGTCACTGGTAGTACAGGCATAAGTGGTGCCGTCATTTGAAATAAATTGTTTAATCGTCAATATGGTTATAATTAACATTAGTAATATGTTAATATAATACCTACACAGGAATAAGATAAGTAGACCTTTAAATGGTTTCGTAAACAAGCGTTGAAAGAAATTGCGTTAGTCCGTATAATTTTAGAACAAATTTTCACCAATAGTGGCCACTTTTAGCGTTTAAAGCTATCAATGTTACTTTCAAAGGTTATTCATGAAATAATTTAATGGTCTATCTAAAGCCTGAATGTAAGCAAAATGTTGATTATATAATCTAATATATTTACGATTCAACAATTGATTACGAATGAGGGCGCCACTAACGCCCCGTATTCACCTTAACATAGATTTTGTGATGTTATGATGTGACTATCTAATGAAAAAACTAGATGGAATGTACAATTGGATAAAGGTGTATTGCAACTAATTGCAACGATACTACAGTTACTATTAGATGCCAAATAGATACCAAAAATTAAAATATAAGAAATGTTTTGATGGAAGATTCGTGAATTCCTTCGACTTTTTCAGTCTTCATTCGATGTAATAGTAAAATCAAATAAAATTCATGGCACTAATATGAGGATCTAAGTACTTACACCACATTAGGAACATTATAAACAATTTTATTCCAAAATGAATCATATAAAAATATTTATTATTTACCTACCTATCCCTCAATGAAAAATGGCGAATTTTGTACACAATACCCTAAGGGCTCTATATCACGTGAACCACCTTATCAATTCCGTCGCAGCCCTCGCAAATTTCAATGATAACTTGATCACCACACATGCTCCTGAGTATTTTCCCTTAAGAGCGAAGTATAGCACGCTCTCATCCATACAAAAAGAGAAAATTCAATTATAGCACAGATTAATAAATAGTTATGATTGTAGCATAAATAAATAGTACCTGGGCGACCGAGCTTTGCTCGGTTACATCTCAAACATTAACTAATTTTTTTTAAACTTGTCTAAAAACAATGCGAAATAAAAAAAAAACATAAACTTAAACATAAAAAAAAAACAAAAGTAAGTCACCGAGTGGGATTCGAACCCGTAACACTCTTTTTAGCGGTCGCTATCCTTAACCACTGAGCTAAATCAAGGCGGTCGCGGCGCGACGAAATTAGCGACCATATTCTGCGTGGAAAGAAAAACGCATGAAAACTCGAAAACACGCGTTTTCCCAAACATAAAACTAATCTAGATCGATTGTTTACACCCGAAAACCCCCATATACAAATTTTCAGCGAAATCGTTAGCCGTTTTGGAAATCACAGAAATTTATAAATAAATATATATATACATACAAGAATTGCTCGTTTAAAGGTATAAGATATAGGGACAAATTACATTGATTGAGCTAGCCCCAAAGTAAGTTCGAGACTTGTGTTATAGGATACTAACTAAACGATACTATATTTTATAACAAATACATATATAGATAAACGTCCAAGACCCAGGGCAATTTGAAAAAGGCCATTCCAACTTGCCCTGACCGGGGATCGAACAACCTATGGGTGGCGGACTAGCATGGTGACCGCTACTCCACGGAGGTCGTCAAAACGTAGCAAATTTTGAAAAAAGAAAAACTTATAAACTCGTATTTTAGTTATTGAGATCATAACATTTGGTAGTGGAAAATAATTTCCTTCCATCTGTTTTTTTTGGACGTAGTACATGCTATACTTCCCTCTGAATGTCATGATCCTATTACCATTAATGACTACTTAATCGTTTGGGACGTAAAACTAAAGCACTTTCTGAGCGTTGCAAAAGCCCTATAAATTAATCGCTATATATATTATGAAGCTCACTTGCCAAATGTATACATCCTTAGCTTATACACAATATGTATAATATTGTACCAAATATTTACAACTTTCCATAGAGTTACAATGATTTAGATACGATATATTGATATTGGTGTTTTTGGATCTATAATATCGATATGAACAGTGGAACACAATAATCGATAACAAATAATTTAAATACTTATAAAATAAAAATTCGACGTTTTTTCATATAACTAGTTGCCAAATTAATACTTTTCCCGCCACAAAAATAGTATGTTTACCCACTTATGTATCGCAGTACTAATTTCACAACGCACGCCTAAAGTACATGAAATGTGCTATATTACATGATTATTTAACATAATTTGTATATAAACAGCATATTTGCTCTCGCTATATTTAAATATCCAGTCAGACTATCGACACCTTACCGACTGTTTTTAAAGAACAGAGCCTCGTTATTTTTGGTAGGTAGTTGTTAAACAATAATAAAATTATAAGGACCTATATTTTATGTCACTCTTGACGTATTCAAGTAACACTAGGAAAAACACTCAAATCACCAGAACTTTCAAAGATAGAAATTAATAAATTAATGTTTAATATATAAAATGTCTAAAGTAATATGATTATAGACACCTGTGCCCCAAACCTTAAAACTATGAAATCAGACTCCATAGATCTCCATCCATCCATTACCCAGTGCGATTAATTTCTCAAAATCCGCCAATACATATCAATGAATGAAACAAGAAATATATTTAGGAAAAAGACAAACACCTTTAATATGTTCTTTTTTAATTTCTCATCTTTTATGGTTTCTAGGTAGAATTTCTTTGTTTTCGAATGATAATATTGACAGTTACTTATAGGTATATTGTGAATTCGTGACATAGATAAAAGATAAAAATGTTTGTAATATTTTTCACTCCCCGTGTTTTGACTTTGAT
The DNA here is from genome assembly GCA_963555685.1 of Acrobasis consociella. Lineage (NCBI taxonomy): Eukaryota > Metazoa > Arthropoda > Insecta > Lepidoptera > Pyralidae > Acrobasis > Acrobasis consociella. The sequence continues at coordinate 6,254,936 of OY743122.1, read as the reverse complement.
CTCCTTTCTTCCTCAGTCGGGAATGATGAAATCTTTTACGGCCTCTCTTTAGGATATATTAAAAATATAATATCAAAAGAAAAAATATATCCTACCAGCATAGCGAGAGCAGATATCAGTCGGCTAACTAGAAATTACAGTTACGCCCAGAACACTGTGGGCCGTATGTAGGGTCATACACTTGCACCCAGTAACCGCTCGTCTGCCGAATGCTCCTCGTCGTCCGACATTGTCTTCTCTTTTTTGATGGACTGGTATCGTACCTGAATAAAAATTTGTTCAACTTAATTGTTGCATAAAAGAGTCATAATGTTACATCCGTAAGGATGTGATATTGATATATAATCAAGTGCCGGCATTAAAACGGCTTATGTCTAACTTATCACCAGATATAGTAAAACGTAGGGTAAAAAAAATCACTTTTTACTGCCAAAAATAGTAAATGATCACAAAAATTAAAACTTAATGTGAAATTATATTCATAGTATAGTGATCTAGTATAACCAGTGGATCGATTTATGACGGGTCTCAGACCAAATAAAAAGTCAAGACATAGATCTTCGAACAATAGAGTGAAGCATACAAATTATGCCTTGCTTTGTGCACGGTCACACGCACACATTTACAATCAAACTATGCCTTAAAGATTAGTCTGTCTTAGTTTTTCTATGAAGCATAACGCGAAAACGCCGAATTGTATAAAAAACAAGATGTAATCACATTTCATACGTAAGTAAACATAAAAACTAGATTTAATAAATAAATTAAATTATGACAGCTTGGAACAAAAAACCTCAACAAGTGGTGCACTACTAATGAGGCAAAATTTTCCCCGATTATTGGGTAATATTTATTTGTATGTATTTGTTTGAATATTTATAAATGTATAAAGTTAGTAAGTTACATTTTTTTAAATTTCCTATTTGAAAAAATAATCTAAAAAGGAAGAGATGGATTGAAGTCATTCGAGTTAGCCGGAATGATCCATCATGGAATCCAACGGTGCGCAGCGTAGTTTGCACACATGTTGAGAACGACGATTTATATTTTACAAAAAAAGGACTTCGTCATGTGGTACGGAATGGATATCCAAAGGTTAATACCAATTTAATAATCACTTATGTGATTTTTATCAATTAGTTTGCAACATATTTCTAAATTGGAAACAATTTCCAAAATAATATTAAAATTTTACCTTCCAATAAAATTTGTATTATGTTTCCTTAGACGTCCGAAGTCCATTATGAGAGAGTACCTCGTTTTCATGCTGCCGTTTGCCGCTAGATGTCGCTAGTTTCCCGTCACGTGTCCCTCGACAGGCGCGCCCCCTAGCGTTTAATGTGTGAAACCTCTTCATGTCATACAAGCCGCCATGTTTTTTGTCATTGTTCGGCTCATAATGATGCTGGTACAGTTTAGTTATGTACACCAGGAAGACCTAATTTGGACTTCGGACGTCTAAGGAAACATAATACAAATTTTATTGGAAGGTAAAATTTTAATATTATGTGTTCCGATTGACGTCCGAAGTCCATTATGAGAGACGTGTTTGTTATCTCCTGGTGGCTTGTATGACAAGGTTAACCAAAAAAAAGCAACAATGTGATTGATTAGATAAAAGATTTATTGCTATAAACTGAAAATTTCTTAATGAACTTATAGATGATAATTAAGCATATCATTAATAGACCACAGATTGTGTTTTTAACAAAGAAGCTTAAGGCATTGAGAAATATTTCGACAAAGATCTCTCTGATACACTATCATTCACTACAGAGATTTGCTTGTGATAGAATTTTTTAAAGGTGCATTCATGTTGCCAGTTGGCTTTAGCAAGAATTTCATTGATAGGATAATTTTCTATCCAATTTAGGGATGCTACGGCTGACCTACAACTACCAGGGGATGCTTCTATACCTGCATCTCTCAATAGGGTTTTGACCCAACCTCCTATTATAGCTGGTGAAGCTGGTCGATAAGGAGCCTTAGTAGTAACGAATAAATTTGTTATTGGACCTCTTATATCTTTAGTAACTTCTACTAGAGATTTGACCCAGTAAACAGGATTGATATTTTGATCAGGGGCAGTTAATAGTGTCCAATTTGATTGCTGATATGAAGATGAATCAGTTTTGGAACCAAATATAGGACGTAAAGTAATAGAATCAGTGTTAACTATAAAATGATCGGGATCGCAATGTAATAATGATAAATCATGTACTCTTCGTCCCGACACTAATAACAGAATCGTAGCAGTCCGTCTTGATATTTCAAATAAGCTGTTAGAAGGGCAAGAAGTCTTTAAGTGCCTGATAACTAGCCTTGCATCCCAAACAGGGACTTTAGGAGGTATTGGTTTTGCTATGGAAATCGCTTTAAGAATGTGCTTAACGATATTGCTACTAGAAATTTTAACATTGGAAACAGTTTCACAAATAGATGCTATAGTCGACTTATGCACCAGTATTGTACGGTATGCAAGATTACTGGACAAAAACAAATAAGCTAAATACTTTGCTACTTGCTCAGGTTTTGGTACATGTGGTATAACATTATGATCACGACACCAGCTTGACCATCTGGTCCAAATGGGAGCATAAGTTTTTAAAGTCGAAGGTCTCCAACACGATAACAAAAGATTTTTTTCATCTAGTGACCAAGATTCGGTTAATTTATCCCACCCGAAATGAGCCAAGCTTCCAGCTTCAGTTTTTTGATTTGAGCTGGTGGGCGGCCCGTCGTAGTGTCTACCAGAGATCTTTGCAAATTCTGAATTTTCATTGGACGAGTCAACGCGCGGAGCTTCAAGTCTGGGCGCCAGAACGGTTTTTTCCACTTTGGTGTTATCATTATGAAGCGTCCCGATGCTGTATTGAGGTGTTGAAGAACTCGTGGGATTAGACCCGGAGGAGGAAAGAGCCACGCAAGTTGGTAACGCCAAGATCTGCTGAACGCGTTGTGATAGCAGGCGTTCGAGTCTGACAAGTCGAGCGTAACATAGTTTGGCACAACGTGAGCTGTTTCTGAGGCAAACAGGTCGACGTCTGGTGTTCCCCAACGATCGAATATTTTTGACGTCGCTTCGACTTGTAAGTGCCACTCGGAGCCGGCGCGATTGCGCGAGAGATGATCGGCTTCCGTGTTGTACATTCCCGGAAGGTGGTAAGGGATGAGTACAACGTTGAGGCTGTCCGCCAGAGCCAGTAATTCTTTTGTCAATGTCAGCAACAGAGGCGACCTTGTCCCGCCCTCGCTCTTGATGTAGGAGATGACTGTCTTGTTGTCGCTTTGTAGAATCACTGTGGAGTTCTTTAAAACTGGAGCCTGTCTTTTGAGGGCTGCAATTACTGCATACATTTCTTTGGCATTGCAGTGCCAAGTCTGCTGAAGATTGCTCCAAGATCCTTGAACTTTCCTGTTGTTCACAACAGCTCCCCACTTGACATCTGAAGCATCCGTGATCATGTAGTTTGTAGGGGATGAGATTGGGTGTATTGCAGTGTTCTGACTGACATTCTCTAGCCACCACCGGAGTTCGGTGTGTACTTCTTCTGGCAATTGAATAGCCTTGCGTGGGGACAAACGCAGACGATTGCTGTGGCGTTGCAGTGCACGGCAATGCAACCTTCCCCGGTGGGTGATGAAGGTCGCAAAGTTGAGAAGCCCTAAGAGGCGTTGGGCCTGCTTGAGGGTCCAACTGCCGGCTGCAAGGCGAGTCCAAATACTCTGGCGGATCTTGCAAATTTTGTCTGGAGGCAAAGCTTTTGTATTTGATTGTGTGTTCCAGCTGATGCCTAAGTACTCGATTGACTGTACTGGTTTTATGATGGATTTCTCTATATTGACGAACCATCCCAGACTGGATAGAAAATTCACTGCGACATGTACCTGTGCCTGAAGCGCATGTTGGTTCTGATGAGCGATGCAATAGTCGTCCAAATAAACCACAATCCGCATACCTTCGGCTCGTAGTATTTCGGCTGTCCAATTCGTAATCGACGCAAACATTCTTGGTGCTGTGGCCAGGCCAAATGGCAAGCAAGTCATCTGTAGTAAGCGACCGTTGTAACTGATGCGAAGGAAACGTCGATGGTGTTGTTTTATTGGTACGTGGTAGTAAGCCTGACTGATATCCAGTTTCACCATCCAATCCCCTGTCTGAAGGAAGTTTGACATTTGACGATGATGGAAAAGATAAAAATGTTTGGTGTTCATGTATTTTTTTTAAAGCTTTTAGATTGAAAATTACTCGACTCTTTCCGTTGCTCTTGGTTATCAGGAATAGCGGAGATATGAACGATGGGGTTAATGGTGCCGGTTCTAGAACACCACTTTGAATCATAATTTGAACTTCTTTTGACATCTGGGCAGAGACTGGAGTTTGGAATTTTTTCATTACATCTACCGTAGGTAATATCAAAGGTGGTGTCTGATTGAATGGAATTCGAGCGCCCGATATCATTTTTAAAATAAATTTGGGTGGATTGTAGGGAATCCAGGCTTTTTGATAATGTTGAAGACAGCCCCCTGAAAATCTTACTGAGTCATTTTTGTCTTTTATTTGACTTATGGGATCCTTTAGAATTTCGGCCCCCCTTTCTCTTGTCCTCATCATTTTTCTTGTTGGAATAGTTTCTATTTCCACTTTGTTTTCTTTTATTTGAATATTGGCCCTGAAATGTCTTCGTTTGGTTTGAAGTTGACGGCTCAGGAGATTTAGCACGCGTAAGTTGAGATTTGGGCTTTTCTTTTTGAATCTTTTCTATACCCCCCACCTTTTGTATATAAGAGGCTAAAGATTGCGGGTTAAACATATACTCTGACGACGGTGGTATTTTCTCAATATCCTCACGTAAATATTTATCCTTTAATGGCTTTAAAAGTGATCGACGCCGCAGTTCTAATACTTCTGCGCGTTTACCACAAATTATTTGCAGAATGTCATGGGATACTGTCTTATAATTAGAATCCTTTCCAAATAGTTCGGTTAATTTATCATAAAGACCACTTGGAGTCAAATGTGAATCAGGACTTGACGACCAATCAATAAGAGCTTGTAAAGCAGAGTTGACACATTCATTCTGTCCTAAAAATGCATTAGATAAAGCTGCAAAGCTACGTTCCATTTGGTACCAACGAATAGGAGCAAAGGGGTCTTCTAAACGACGTAATTCCTCATTGACCTTTAGTTCCGTAAAAGCCGGGAAAGCAGCGTATTTCTTTTGAATATCAGTGTAACGGACAGCATTCCAATCAGGGGAGTCAAATCTTTGCATAGTAGATATTTTTTGCACTCGCTCGGGAAGAGCCTTGGCCATAACCGGTTCTTTAATTGAAACCGTTAGGTCGGTTATTGTGCCTACTTGGAAAGACGGTGCTGGCTGGGCCGGTGGACGTAAAAAGGGTTCATCATCTACTCCCTCCCTAACCGTAGTTGCCAACCTGGGCAAACAGGTGGGGTCAATACCCGCTGTGGACGATGTGGGCCTTGGTATAACTGGCGAGCTAGAAATGGGAGCCGCATTTGTGGCCACCGGACCATTGGCAGTTAATGAGGATTGTGTAGCAGCAGCGTGTGCGTAAATCATGGAATTAAATTGACTCACCAACTGTTGAGACAATACTTCAAACCTGGTTTCCAAATCCCGTGAGGAAAAACGCCTCCGCTTTGCCGCCGAAAGTTTCTTGGAGTCCAAAGAATCTGCACTACTGCTAGAATCACTCGACGAACTCGAAGATTTCGATCGCGATCTTTTTCTCGAGGATACGTCTTCCATTTTGTAAAACCACTAATTTCACTATAATCACACGGCAAACTAGCGTATATCACTTGAATTACTCGAAAATAACTCAAGGAAGTTATTTTTCTACTTTAATCTCGAAAATAAGTTTATAATTAAAAATTTAACTAACGGCAAAAAGTTTGGCATGAAAAACGACGCAACAATGACAAAAAACATGGCGGCTTGTATGACATGAAGAGGTTTCACACATTAAACGCTAGGGGGCGCGCCTGTCGAGGGACACGTGACGGGAAACTAGCGACATCTAGCGGCAAACGGCAGCATGAAAACGAGGTACTCTCTCATAATGGACTTCGGACGTCAATCGGAACACATAATAGACAGCAAAAAGCTTTATTACAAAAAAAAACCAGACTATGACCACAACTAGGACTAAAAAAATAAGTTTTCACTGCACGGCAACACTCACTAAGAGCACACATGCTTACGAAACTGTCTTCATGTCACTTGATAACAGTGCAGCTTGTTTTTTTATTTGGTCAGAGTTACGGGTTTGTCCCTTCCGCGGTTGTATTGATTGTACATGCGACGAACGGACTGTCGCTCTTGGGTGGCACTTGTTCTATCATTCATAGCGTTCATCACCATATTTGCAGAAAATATAGTTATGATAGCATAACGGTTTTGGCAAATAGTATAGGAACCAAAAAAACAAATAAAGATTGAAATAATTTATTTTAACAGATACAGACATTCTAGAAAATATTACAATGCATAGTAATTGAACTCTCAATCTAAAGTACTTAGCAAGTATAATTATATTTTTAGCAGATGCAGAAAAATCTTACGGCCGTAAATATAGTAACAGCTAGAAGAAATGAACATACTATATAGAAAAAAATGTGATTATGTTAAGCCGCCTTCGCCGGACCCCAAAACAAGAAGACAAAAAACCGGCCAAGTGCGTGTCGGACTCGCGCACAAAGGGTTCCGTACCATTATCTATAAAAATCAAGTTTATTGTATGGAAATTAAATATTTATATATTTTTTTTTATTAAAATAAAATTACAATTGAATATTTTGTGAATATTTCAAGTGCCTACCTGTTGCCATTATTGATATCGAGCAGAAAAGGGCAAAAAAAACAAGTTTGTTGTATGGGAGCCCCCTTTAAATATTTATTTTATTTTTAGTATTTGTTGTTATAGCGGCAACAGAAATACGTAATTTGGGAAAATTTGAACTGTCTAGCTATCGCGGTTCTTGGAATAAAGCCTGGTGACAGACAGACAGCGAAGTCTTAGTAAGAGGGTCCCGTTTTTACCCTTTGGGTACGGAACCCTAAAAAAGAAACGCTTACTTGAAGAGGTTATATAATAGTACATTACGATGTAAATGCGTCATGGTGGTTATAACACACGAGCGGGTACAACGTTTTTCAACACACTTGCGAGGAAATATACCTAATAAACAGTTTTTTTTTATTTAACATAAACTCAACCATTAAACTGTGATGCACACTGTAGCTTTCCGCCGTTTTACTTTATAAAATAAGGAAGGCGCGCTCGAAAATTTAAAAAAATATATAAACAAAATAGCAAATAGTTTGGTTTTAGAATACAACTTAACTATTTGCGTTTATAACGCACGCGTTTTATGAGCTGCTTTATATGTAGGTATATCTAAAACCGGTGAAATTAGATCCACTTTAAGAGCAAGTGTGTTAAAAAAAACAATGTTGTTATAGTCATAGAACAGAACCATAGTTGCGCGAGTCCAACTCACACTTGATTGGTTTTATTTTAAGTTTCTGTCTATCTATATGTTATTTTCAAAATAAATTATAACGTCAACGAGAATATTATAAGATACTTTAAATAATGTCCAAAAAAAAAACCAGCGACAAATGGAAAGACTCCTTCGTTGATCACGATTGATTACGATTCTAAGGTAAATGCTTCTCTTACAAAATCATCTTCTTCGGTTAATCTTTTGCCATCATCCATATTGTTGGTCGTTTTATAACCACATCCAGGGATACATGAACAAACTCTGTTCCAGCATACAAGTGTCTGAAAAATATATAAAAATACATAGGTACAATTATGTATATTTTACTTTGAGTAACCGTAACAGTCTAAATCCATGAGCCCAAAAATTAAGCGGGAAGTTATGTGTAAAGTTCTTTTAAAGTTTTAATTTTAAGGAGTCACTTTAGACAGACAATAAAAAATAATTCAATGGGTAAAAACTCATTTTTTTTATATTTCATAAAATGTGGCTGCAACTAACGTAGATGTAGCCATATAGACAAAGATTCACAAAAGTTAAATTTGGAAGAGATCCTATTCTAAATAAAAAATTAAGCTGTATTTATAAGATAATGAAATTGATTTATTAATAAGCAGCACGCGAAGAATTAAATACATTACTTACATTATGTATGATGACCAAGCTGCTTCTCTGAACACGCATGCAGACATGCACACACGCGTATTAATGGCGGAATTTGTTGAAATAAGCGTTTAATGAAATTTTTTACATAAGTACATTTCGAGGGTGAAATAAAATATCTTTTACGATCAAGGTATGGATACTAAATCCGAGATTATTTTAGCACTCTCGTGTTATATTTACAACTTCTGGACATTTTTCTTGGAATTTGGATTTCCAAGTGGAATCCCAGTGCGCAGCGGGCGTAAAATATAGACAAAAATCTTTGTTTATCTTATACCTTTACGAGCAATTCTTGTATATATATATATTTATTTATAAATTTCTGTGATCTCGAAAACGGCTCTAACAATTTCGCTGAAAATTTGTATATGGGGGTTTTCGGGGGTAAAAAATCGATCTAGATTAGTTTTATGTTTGGGAAAACGCGTGTGTTCGAGTTTTAATGCGTTTTTCTTTCCACGCAGAATATGGTCGCTAATTTCTCCGCGCCGACCGCCATGTTTTTAGCTCAGCGGTTAAGGATACCGACCGCTAGAAAGAGTGTTACGGGTTCAAATCCCACTCGGTAACTTACTTTTATTTTTTTTGTGTTTAAGTTTATATATAATTTTTTATTTTGCATTGTTTTTAGACAAGTTTAAAAAAATAGTTAATGTTTGAGATGTAACCGAGCAAAGCTCGGTCGCCCAGGTACTTTTAACAAAAATAGGTTGTTATAAGTTTGACACCATGTCTGTCTGAGACGTCGTAGCTCTCAAACTGATGGATTCGTCACTTTTCGTCAGAAACGCAACTGGTCAGATACCACATATCGTCAGATTTGAAACTCGTCAAAAACGCAACTTGAGAGACATGCATCTCGACTCGACAGTAAATTAATAAATAGAATTCAAAACCTTGACCGATTTCGATGCGGGTATTTTAGGTGAAGCAGGTTTTTCAGTATGTTTGATGAAAATGCCGTTCATGAGTTATTGGCGGTAAACGATTCAAAGTAGGAGTTTAATTTGGCAGAACTATCGCAACGGAATTTGCTCTCACGTAAAAAAACCGCATCGAAATCCCTCGATCTATTCGGACAGCTACGATGCCATAGACAGATATTACCATAAACCCTTATAACACCTCGCTTTTTTGTCGGGGTTAAAAACAAATTAAATTATGTTTAATAATACCACATTTTCAAATTACATCATTTACACCTACAATTCATTAAAAATTTAATGCGCTTAGACATGATCTCAATATGAAAAGACGCATTACACACAGTTTTGAAAGCGCGTTTTAGAAAGATAGAGCGAAATGGTGAAAAGAGAACCTACAGCCCGGCTAAATTATAGAAATGAATAGACCATAGGGTCGCCACTGTCAATACCAGAAGCTTTATTCTTAGTCTTTATTGGTAGAGGCGTTTAGACCAGCAGTGGACTTATAAAGGCTCTGGTAAAGAAAGAACACATTGAGGTCTTCTTATTGAATGAGTAAGGCAAGGGGGTAAAGTACAATGTAACGACGGTTCCAAAAGTTCGACGTGCTTCCAAATGTAGACCCCAAAGCAAGATAAGATAAGATTGTCTCTATGGAGGCGAAAAATTGTTACCATTTAGAACCCTAAAACATTTAGTTCAGTTTCTAAACTCATCAGCCAGAATATAGTACAAGCAGTATTATCTCTGTTGTGGCATTTTTCTGATCAAACGTCAACCGGGTCACCGACCCAGCGATAGCAAGCAGAACTAGATAACTAATGGGTCGAGCAATTACCTTCGTCTTTATTTTGGAGTTAACTCCTCGCGGATGGTACATCAGGAAGTTGTCTGTCACCCAGAATATTAAAATCTGAAAAAAGAAGAAAAAATACAAATACTTTACACGTCTTTATGCCTGACGGGGTAGACAGATGTATATACATACTTTATATACAGAATAACAATAGATGTACACAAAATGTATATTATGTATGTTCCTAAATTACTCGAAGACGCCTAGACCAAATTAAAACATTTTTTTTGTTTAGAATGGCTAGATGCAAAGTGGTTCTATAAATTATTTAATTTAAATAAAATCGATTTCAACGCCAATCTACATATAGTTTGGCGTCAAGTCGGTTTAACTTTTCATATATGTCATAATAATTTTATTTAACTTTATTACAAATGTAATAGGCCATAGGCTTTATCTATCAGTCAACCCACTGGTGCATAATAAAAAACAGTTTACAATCATAGGAACATTAACAAACCATAGTTTAGTTTTAGTCACTAGTACCCAGAAATAATTAATGTAAAGAGTAAAGACAATGTAAAGAATATATGTTTTATAAATTAAATTATACATTTGCCTCATTGACGTCAGTTCATGCTAAATATACCTATCTGCCGACGTCGAACGCCCTTACGTCACGGCAGATGTAAATGTTTTAGACTGTAAACAAGTGTGCTGTGCGCTGTTTGGTCATATGTTTCAGCCACTAGAAGCCAATATCTATTAGCAAGGGCGTCACCCAAGGCAGCTGCCCAAATACGAGCTTGTAAAATATATTTTTTACTAGCTGATACCCGCGACTTCGTTCGCGTGGATTTTATGACTCCGGCGTATCTGCATCAGTCCAGTGCAATAAAATAACATTGCGACTATATTGAGATATAAGCTATCCTTTCTTTGAAGTTGGATCAAATTGCACACGGTGTGCAAATCAAATTTAAAATCGGTTCATTAGTTAAAGAGTTCATGGCGGACAAACAACGTGACATGTATTTTTTATATTTAAGAAGATTTACAGTCAAGAGCTTGCGAACCTTTACATGGGAACTTCTTGTCGTAACAATTCAAACTTTATCCAATTATATCAACTTGCCTCCTCTGGACCCGCGGCTGAAATCATTCATCCCTCTTTTGTTACCCATTAGTTGCTATATGTACACATATTACGTGTCAGTCATTAGGCCTTTGTCTGACGTCACGTGCCCCGTTTAAAATCAAGCGTATTTTTTTTTATCGTAAACACGAACGGCGAACATGCTTCATTTGCTTTGAATGTTTAGATATTCATAAGCCACGCGATTAGGTGTAAGGTAGACAGCCCTGCATATAATTTTAGGGGGTTATTTAAAAATTCAATGTAGCATATAATATTTTTTTTTTGCAAATACATAGTAGGTTACCAGTTTTATACATGCTAAGAAAAACAACAATATTTTCTTTTCCAGAAACCCTAAATCCGGATATTGTCTTATAGTCCGCATGTCATTTCATAAATATTTAAAGCTTTCTTTATTCAACCAGTGTGAATGTACGATCATCAACATCTGTAGCCGGACATTTGAGCTTTTTCGGGTCACGTCCGCTCAAAATATTAGTATGTCCGGCCTGTCCTGCGTTTGTTAGGCTTTTGGTTAGACGCACGACCTTTTTATTTTAGGTCTCACCACAGCTATCGTACACAAAACTATTTTTAGGTCTTTCCACAACTCTTTTAAAACTAAGATTTCATATCGCCGTGGGGCTTTTGGAGCTAAATATCCGACCTTATTCAGCACAGAGTCCGGCTTTTTAATTTGGCAAACCTAGACAAAGCCTTGGCGCGGCTTGCTGGAGCCAAGCTAACCCATCACTTTCACTTTTTCTTTTTGACAAATTCTGCCCTGGCAGTCAGTACTTGACAATGAATCAATAAGAACTACGCCTAATGAAACTGAAAGTAAAGTTTTTAGGGTTCTGTACCCAACGGGTAAAAACGGAACGCTATTTCTAAGACTTCGCTGTCTGTCCGTCCGTCTGTGCGTCTGTCTGTCCCCAGGCTGTATCTCAAGAACCGCGATAGCTAGACAGCTGAAATTTTCACAAATTATGTATTGCTGCTATAATAACAAATACTAAAAACGAAATAAAATAAATATTTAAGGGCTTTCATACAACAAACGCGATTTTTTTATAGATAATGGCAAGGAACCCTTCGTGCGCGAATCCGATTCGCACTTGGCCGGTTATTTCGTTATGTTACTTACTACGGTGGCGAAGCGACCCAATGTGGATATTTTCGTTATGTTAAAAGTTCTAACCATCAACTCCCTTTTTTTGTGGTAGCTCCCAAACATGTAATTAAAGTTTATTTTCTTAACCCAAGGTGTTGAATTGTTTCTTGTGGTTTTTGTAATGTTTGTGTTTATTATGGTGCAATAAAGTAGATTTGTATTTGTTAACCCAACATTTTTCCAACTCCCGTGCTGCAAGCTGCAAGCCGCGTTAAAAACTCAGATTAAAAATCTCTACTCACGTTCACAAAGAAAGGTATGATGAGCATCACGACGGCTAGTTCCAACTTGGGGTCGGACACCGGGGACAGCCGGAGCGTGGACAGCACGGCCACGACGGGCGGCAGCCGCAGCACCAGCGCCAGGATCGACTTGGCGAAGGTCGCCAGCGCGGCGTACAGGATGCATTGGCAAATCCACGCCGAGCACATTGGTGGCTTGCCTGCACAAGAAAAACTAATAATTATGGGTGTCACCATAGTAAGTCAATGTGAAGACATATACCGTCTTATTATAAAACGCAGACTAAATTTGTTACTAGGTTTAAACCATTATTATATCCAACCAAATCAAAAGTTGATATTTCAGATGAGACAGTGGCAAATTACTAGATGTCAAATTGATTTGGTTGGATAATTGTTTAAACCTAGTAAAAAAGTTAGTCTGCATTTTATAATAACACTGTAGGCCTTTTTAGGGTTTCATGGTAATTCCAAAGGGTTCGACCCTCTTATATGTATGCATTATTTTGATAAGTTACAATGGCCTTGGCTATTACAGACATAAAGGAAATAAGGAATTAGGTAATTCATATAACACTTTATGGATCCAAAAGTATAAAAATTTTCCTTTTGAATTGGAAAAATACTGCAATCACTGTAAAGTTCAAACTTATCAAGAAATATTATGCAAACTTTTGGACTATCTCACCATATTCCCCAAAGTTGATAAGCGGTATATTGTATATTGTTGCACAGTGCTGCGCCAGCCGGATGCCTGCCCAAATAATGAGCAGGCCTAAGGTCGAATCCAGCATAAAGTTCACTATATACCTGTAAGGAAATTATGAGAATGAGATTAAAGTCTTTGTTGATTATGGAATAGTTCAAACAAAAAAAAAATGGCTTATTTAACCAATGACTTAATTCCATTCTAAGTTGGGCATTATTTGAGTTATATAATTTTTCATTCAAATAATTATTCCACTTCTTCAAATAATAGATAAAATATTCTTTATTCCACAACAACAATCCACATATGGTTATGTTTTAAAATGAAAGTATTTTAATAACCAATCATACCATGTGCAAGGGTTTCCAGTCATATGTGGTGAGAGCCAGACATTAGCCGCATGTATAATGAGGGCTCCCAGGCCTTGCTTGGAAGTGTCGTAGAACCAGATCAGCCATGGTCTTCTTGCATACAGAGGTTCACAAAATCTTTTACCTAAAAATATCAAAAATATTTAAAAACTTCTTAAAAAAGTGAATTCAAAAAAAGAAGCTTTTTAATTTTTATTAGAAATGTCCACGGATTTTTATAGCATAATTGCTTCAGACTTTATCCCTAGTAATGCCTTTCTACAGTCATTGTACTACTTATGTCTTTCCTAACCTCTAGCCTCGGTGTATAGGTAGTCAAGGATTGTATCTTACATCTATATACCTAAGGGTTACTTTTTGAAACATTGAGCAAGTAAACACTAAACAAAAATGTTTAATAGGGGTTGGATTTAGAAACAAGTCGCCTGAATTTGAGGATGCTGGATATGTAGGGGGCTCAAGGGGGCTTCGTCTAAAACACCCCCTAGTGATTTTGGCTGCCGGAGTTGCGTCTAAATATTTTAAATTAATATTTAAAAATTCTATAAATTACTGTCCGTATGTGTGAAACGGAATGTTATTTCTATCCATTTTTCTAGGTTAGGGCAATCCTATAGGTTAGGTTATGTTAGAACTGCGACCAACACACGCACGAGCCGAGCGAGCGAAGCGAGCGTGCCGCGGCAGCGGCCGGCGAGTGCTAAGACACTTTTATCTATTTTCCTAGGTTAGGGCAATCCTATAGGTTAGGTTATGTTAGAACTGCGACCAACACACGCACGAGCCGAGCGAGCGAAGCGAGCGTGCCGCGGTAGCGGCCGGCGAGTGCTAAGACACTTTTATCTATTTTCCTAGGTTAGGGCAATCCTATAGGTTAGGTTAGGTTAGAACTGCGACCAACACACGCACGAGCCGAGTGAGCGAAGCGAGCGTGCCGCGGTAGCGGCCGGCGAGTGCTAAGACACTTCTATCCATTTTTCTAGGTTAGGGCAATCCTATAGGGCAGAGCATGGGTACACCCATAAAAAAGTCAATCACTCCGACCCTGACAATCCATTTGTGGCTGAAGACGGGACTCATACTCAAAGGATTGAGTCCCAGTGGAGAGCTGTAAAAAGATTTTTTAAAAAGGACAATTTCAATAATGTGGAAAACTTTTCCGATGTTATACTGGAGTATTTGTGGAGGCGAAATATGTTAAAATTTAATCCATTTTTAGAATTAATAAATGCAATCAAATATGTATATAAAGTGTAATAAATATACTATTAAAATTTCTGAAATTTATTTCACCTCAGAGATAATGATAGTAGTTCCATTTTCCATATTCGGCTGGCGGTGTTGGTGGGGGGTGACTCCCCTCACCCCCCCCCACTCCCGAAACCACCTATATAGGCGAGTTTTTGGTAAATTTTTACTTTCAATTTTTTTTTAACCATGCATCTCCGGCGGGCGGTGTTGGTGGGGGGTGACTCCCCCCTCCCCCCCTGCCCCCCCCCCTCCCCGCAACCCCCTATGAAGGCGACTTATTACTAAATTTTTACCTTTAAAAGTACCATAAAACAATTACTAAATTGATTATAGTGAAAAATTTATCATCGACATATATATTACTATAGGTAAATATCATAATCGAATAAGCCGTAATCTATAAACAAAAATGTAGCAAAAAACATTCAAGGGAAATCATGCTTAGCCAATCACTCAGGCTATGGTGCAAAGTAATATTGCGACAGTGAGTTGTACAAGTATCTACAGTGCAAAGGCTACAATCTCCTTGAACTCTTAACCACACTGCTTACCTATCAAGCATGTAAAAGCTAGGACGGCTAGCAGAAACTGCATGAACCATCCGTAATAATCCGTGAGGGCATCTTTGGAGCAATGTAGCTGTGAAAGATAATATTCAGGTTCGGAACTATTATTCATCTTTCATGACTTAGTGCCCGGTCAATAAATATAACTTTCTTGGCAACTTTTACACAGAATAATAACGAACAACTCAAGCTAGCAAGCGACTATAAAATAATATGTAAAATTATTTAAAAACACACATCTCATCAAAAATAAATATTTAAAAAATCTACGATCTTATTTTAAAGGGTTTGACTTTTCTGATGTGAGTTGAGTGATGATGATTTTATGATGATGATGACGTTTGTTAATTTCACATGGTGACACTGACATATTATTGACATTGACATCTAATTGACAGGCCTTTTTTGCAAAAAAGGAGTTAGTGTTACTAGTTTGTAATAAGAACTACCATGTGGTAGAAAATAGAAATTACTGGAATAAACACATCGTCAACAATAGTATGCCACCAATCCATCGCCTTATAAACATAATTATCCGAACATACACGAATATGTTTGCTTTATTCGCAAAGATGGACGGCAGCGGAGATTCATAATTCATTTGATAAGATTCTAAAAATCGCATCACAATCATTTTTCCAGTCGATCTTGTCACGGTCACGAGCTGTCAATGTCAACAAACTAAACTAAACAAATACCTGCGACTAGACATGGGTGGTTGGTAAATACCCAATCTAAGCATTTGGGATTTTTGGGAATATACCTGGTAGATTGGGTAAATACCCGTATCTACCCATTTGGTGGGTAGATTGAATTTTTGTTGAAGATACTGGTTAAAAAGATTTTTAACTAGATCATAGAGTTATATCATTGTTTTTAATTATGTCTGTCCTTTCATCATTGTCAATATACAACTTTTCCTAAAATATTAATTTGATTAAATAAATCCTTAAATTGGACCTTAATATGGTTTTTTAGAAAAATTTGAAATTAGTATTAGAAAGTTGGAATGTGCTGCAAACTGGCCAACCTGGAAACATAAGGTAACCCTACTGCTTCGAGGTTCGGCAAATGATTTGGAACAAGCAATAAATGGTACCTTAAAGAAGCCAGTGCTATCTGACAATGATGGGATGGGTTGGCATCGGAACAAAAGATATTCGTATCGACACAAAATTGTATGCCGGGTATTTAACCGTATCTACCCGTTGTATGGGAACATACAAATTGACTGGTCTAAGTTTATATTTTTGGCTGGCAAATGCTTGAAGACCTAACTAGATGTTAAAATGAGCAATCAGACATCAAATGCGATGTCAATATATGAGCACCCTTATACATATATGGAGATAACGTATCTTTGACTGCTCACAAAAGAGCCAAAACTACTGATTTCGGGGTTGGTCTCGAAACAAAGGATATTCGTATCGACTAGTTCTTCAATCCTCCATCAACTTGTTAAATAATTTCTCACAAAATAGTATGCCGGGTATTTACCCTAATGTACCAGTTGTATGGAAACATACGAATTGAAAGGTCTAAGTTCACATTTTTTGATGGCGAATGTTTGTAGAACTAATTATATGTTAAAATAAGCAATCAGTTAACAAATAAGATGATATCTGCATATTTAATATGGATAGCATCAGTAATTTTTATCTTTGTTATTTTATCTTTTAGAGATATTCATTGTTTTACACGATAATAACCTATTTTTATAAATAAACTTTTTGTACATTTCTACACATGAATAGTGGACTCGCACTAAATGTTTAATGAATATCCATCTACCCACCCAAACGGGTAGATACGGGTATATCTTCTTCTTCTTCTTATATTTAAGAGCTGGGCTCTTGTCGGTGGAGTGCTTTCCATGTCTCTCTTCCTTCCGCTAAGAATACGGGTATATACCCGGTGCATATCGGGTAAATACCCAAGCGTGGGTAAATACCCGGGAAGATGCCCATTCTACCTGCGACACTGTAGATTTGTTACCCAATAACCAGCCAAGTGCGAGTCGGACTCGCGCACGAAGGGTTCCGTACCATTATCTTCAAAAATCAAGTTTTTTGTATGGGAGCCCCCCTTAGATATAAATTTTATTTTGTTTTTAGTATTTGTTGTTATAGCGGCAACAGAAATATATAATTTGTGAAATTTTCAACTGTCTAGCTATAGCGGTTCTTGAGATACAGCCTGGTGACAGACAGACGGACAGACGGACGGACAGCGAAGTCTTAGTAATAGGGTCACGTTTTTACCCTTTGGGTACGAAACTCTCAAAACTGACAAACAGCGGGTTCAGGTATTTGCGTATTCGCGTATTCGTCTTGTCCGTGGAAATAGGCGAATAAAGACGAACAGAGCCATTTCACATCGCCATATTTGGGCATATACGAATAGTGATGTGAAGAGCCAGCCAGCACAGCGGATTTTGGTATTTACGTTAATACGGGTATGTACGTAAATACCCGAAATAGCTAGCTAAAATAGAGGAACAGACAGTGGCGTATTTACACATTTGATGCCGAGAGGCTAATCATATTTTGCCTCCCCTATCTTACAATTAGAACCGAATCTGGACTTTTTAATGCCTTATCCAAATATGGCAAAAGTTTAGGGGGGTGGGGTTGCAAATAGAAAAGTATTTAATTGCCAGCCAACTCAGCCTATTTGTAAATCCGCTACTAAGTATAAAGGGAATGAAATTATGAAAACTTCGATGATGATTATTACAACAAATTTTATGTATTCAATTTGGGAGCGAATATACAGATATATGCGACGCTCGCGGTGAAAGGGTTAATCTTTCATGAAATTTTATTTTACTGAAAATTTTAATATATACGTTATGTTATTCATAATTTTTTAAATAAATATCTATATCTATGATTTTACTGTCGTCATCTTCCAGGCTTTCCATATATTTTTGGAAATAATTAGGTATTTCTGATTGTTCTAAGTAACTAAGTGCTATAAGACATTTAATTTCAAGATTGAATTTTGAATCCTTCGCATATTTCTTGGCAAGTTTGTTTGCTTGAATTCTTCTGTAAAAAAAGTTAATTTAAGGAAGTATTAAGTGAAAACATTGTTTAATCAAATTAAATTCTATATTATAAGTTAGAATACATTATAAATCGCTACCACAATATAGGTTAGGGCAAACTTTAGGTTAGGTTAGGTTAGAACTGTGACCAACACATGCACGCTAGAAAAGGGCAAACTTATAGGTTAGGTTAAGTATGACAAGAAACGTTTAGAAACTATCACATCGTTATTTTTTTTCTTGGCTATAAATATTATATTAACTAAACTTATTAAAAATAATAATATTTAATTTGATATTCTGATATTAGAAACATCTCAAAAGTAAATGTTATTTGTAATAAAATTCTATGATTTCAAATTATTCATAACAAACATTCTAATTATTGATTTTCTGTGCAACGAAAATCTATTATTGAAAATTTTTCATACTGAATAACCTACATATTGATTATTCTATGACATGATAATCTTATAAAAAATTTCTAAATAACGAAAATCTTTTAAACTTTTGTCTGTATAAGAAAGTACACCCGTATAGATTTATTTTTATTGTAAAGTTTGTTCCGATTACTATTCTGCCGCGCAATTTAAGGCCATACCCAAATTTTCCGGGGTCCAGTGGCGCCGCCATTTGAAATAAATCATTTGAAAGGAAACGGAGATATCATTTAAAATTGTGTCTTGACCAAACCCTAGATAACCCTTAAAACTATTTTATGAACTACTGTTTATAGTTTAAAGTGAGAACGTGAAGCTTTTCTACGCACATTAGCCAAAAGTGGCCGTTTTTCGCAAATGTGCGTCGAAAAGCTTCACGTTATCACTTTAAACTACAAAAAGTAGTTTAAAAAATACTTTGAATGGGTATCTAGAACTTGACCAAGACACAATTTTAAATGATATCTCCGTTTCCTTTCAAATGATTTTATTCAAATGGCGGCGCCACTGGACCCCGGAAAATTTGGGTATGGCCAAGAACGCAGTAAAGAACATGTGAACAGTTTCGAGAAAAATGCGTTCAAAGTTTTAAACTTATTTTAGGCTACCTACAATTAGTTACGCAAAAAATTGAAAAAAAATTTATACAGGCTTAAGGAGCAAAACTCGAAGATTATCTTGATGTAGGCATTTCGGTTTTTAATTAATATTTAGTGCATAAAATTTAATAAAAACTGTTTATGTTATGGCCTCGTTCGTTTTCTCATAAGACATTATTCTCATGAATGCAGTAAATTTGTTCCTTACGGCATTTTTGCTAAGTTTCCTGTATTTACTGCACATATGTTACGTGAATGAATGTCATTTTATATTTTCCAACACAATATATGCGCCATATTTTTAAAATACACTGCATTTATGATAGGTAGCATTAAAGGAAATGATTTATTACAGATAATATTGCGCAGTACTATTACATTTACACTGCGTTTATCTTAAGTCAATATCGCTTTCATGTTGAACTGTACCAAATGAAAATGTAACAAACTTTACAAATTACTTCCGAGACCCCTTTATTTTATAAATAACAGACTTTTATAAGGTAATAATCAGTTCAAAAACTTATAAAATAAATTAAAGACCATCCTGGACATCAAAAAAAAAGCATCTCCGCTTGCTTAACAGAATAAAATTATTATAATTTAGTAAAAAATGAACCATTTTGAAATTCAAAAGGTAACAACCATTTCAAAAACTTATTTAGGAAGAAAATAAAATTAGTAATTCAATAAATACGAAATGGTCCCTTCTGAGGTTCAAAGGTACGAATAAAATTGTAAATAAGTACGCTTAATTATAAGTTCTTTTTAATAATTATTAATCGTTTAACAATCATATCTATACATATAATAAAACAGTGAAAAAAGTGTGCCTGTTTATTAATTATATTTCCAAAAAAAATGTTGTGGCGATGGAGACATTTTAATGAAGTAAGATTTTTTTTGAAATGGCTGTCTCTTTGTTTATATGTCTGTTTGTACACGCTAAACTCCAGAAATACTGGACGGATTCGAATTAAACTTTTATTTTGTTATATAGCTGAGCAGTAGGAAGGTATCAGACAAGGCACGTCTCGCTGTTCATAAAGGAGTACTAATATCTACTTTAATGTACGGTAGTGAGAGTTGGGTATGGCAGAGAAAGCATGAAAGTAGAATAAATGCAGTTAAAACGCGAGCGCTGAGGAGTATGTGTAATCGAATACGGAATGATGCCATAAGGGAGCGGTGTGGAGTAAAAGAGGATGTTGTGACAAAAATAAAGAAAGGGATGTTAAGATGGTTGGGGCATGTAGAAAGGATGGATGAAAAGAGATTGACGAAAAATATTTATATGACAAATGTGAAAGGAACAGTAGGAAAGGGTCGGCCTCAGCGAATATTACGCGACCAAATTGCAGACGTTTAAAAAAAAGAAGAGATAAAAAGTACCCGAAACCGAAGGGCATGTATAAAGAGATTGATGAGTTTAGATGAAGCAAAAGAGGTTTGTCAGGATCGTAGCAAGTGGAGGTCCATAGTCTCTGCCTACCCCTGCGGGAAACAGGCGTGATATTATGTATGTATGTATAGCTGTTAAGCCTGGGCAACATATAGGGTATAAATGATTTTGGAAAATGGAATACCTGATGCAGAACTATAATGGTCTATCTAAACTATAAGAAATATAATAACCGGCTAAGTGCGTATCTATAAAA
The DNA here is from genome assembly GCA_963555685.1 of Acrobasis consociella. Classification (NCBI taxonomy): domain Eukaryota; kingdom Metazoa; phylum Arthropoda; class Insecta; order Lepidoptera; family Pyralidae; genus Acrobasis; species Acrobasis consociella. The sequence continues at coordinate 6,233,814 of OY743122.1, read as the reverse complement.
AATCGCGTTTGTTGTATAAATATTTATTTTATTTTGTTTTTAGTATTTTTGTTATAGCGGCAAAGAAATACATAATTTGTAAATATTTCAACTATGTAGCTATCGTGGTTCTTGAGATACATTCTGGTGACAGACAGACGGACAGACGAAGTCTTAGCAATAGGGTCCCTTTTTTACCCTTTGGTTACGGAACCCTAAAAATGACGCCTTAATAAAAGTTGTTCAGCCTGATGAACATTTGCCAGAGACATAAAGTCCACGCGATCGAAGTCACGGGCTTCGGTTAGTTTAAAAATAGAACTTACTTATTTGAGATTTAACATTTTGAGCATCTTGTTTCCGACGCCATATCTGCTAGTAGTTGTCAATTGCTGCGTATATGACATGTTAAACCTAAGCAAAATTCCGACGAGCTTTTCAATAAATGCGGTATGATTGTAGTTGCCGCATTAATATTATGTGAGAATCATTCGCTTTTACCATGGAAACATATTAAAAATGACGTTATTGGTAAATACTGCACTATTGTTGTGTTACTATTGCCACTACTATATGTTTCTACATAATATTAAAAAAGTAAGTCCTCTTACTGCTGTTATGATATGCAATTGAAACTAAAATCTGCTCTTCACTGCATTTATGATAATACGTATTTCCCTTTCTAAGCAAGATAGAAAAAAACGGGTCTTTGATTCTTGTAGATCGTAATGTCAGCATCTCATATATCTAAAACAACCATAAACGCAGTAAGTGGTACTTACTGCGTTCTTAAATTGCGCGGCAGTATTCTCGCCCAAAATTTGCTTTTATTAGCACCACCTGTAGGTTGACTGGTAGAAAAGGCCTTGGGCCTTAAGTCCGCCTGTTACATTTTTTTAATAAAGTTTAATAAGTAAAACAATACATACTACAATTACTACAAAACACACAGATATATATGCATTTATTTGTTGATGATGTACGAGTACGATAAAGTTTTTAAATAAATAATTTTAATCTAATTTAGGAGTATTTTGTGCCTTACTGCAACAACACATTTTTTTTTTTACTTGGCAACCAACCCAGCAGCTTTTGCTGAAGTTTGCTGTCGCCGCCATTTTTATTCTTTCCTGTTAGCAATATAATTTGATTTTATGTGAATCCGTAATTGCTTTTTAATAATAAATATTCGTAAGAAATCTGACGTATCAATAGTGTTTCCTTTTCAAGTAACTGAAGGGGTAAGTGTGTTAATGTTTCCTTACCTCATCATGTCTTGCTTGTGCTTGTCTTTGGTATCGATTATTTTGCAAGACCGGCTTGCGTTTGTAATTCGATATTTTGTTTTATAAATTATTGTACATACCTATTGTTTGTATTCTTAATTTTAATGCTATGGCTATAAGGACTACAATGCTTATCTCATCTAAAAACTCCTATCGATAGCTTGCTTGTTTATCTTGACGGCAGGCTATCGACAACGTTGTGATTTGAAGTAAAAAGTACTTTCATAATTATAAATAGTCAGCCCACAGCTTACTACAGTACTACATAATATTTTATCGCCTAAGTTAAGGAATAAACTGTTTGCTAAAGAACTTACGTATCATTGCTGATAAATTTCTACTCTACCATATCTCAACCATCGATTTTTTTTGTTACTTTGTGTCCAATACTCTAATAAAGATTCACACTAACAGTATTATGGTAACGGCATGCATCACATCATCATCATTTCAGCCGTATTACGTCCACTGTTGGACATAGGCCTTTCCCAAGCATTTCCAAAATGACAAATCTAGAGCGGCCTGCATGGGTCCACCACCATGTGAGTGGGTCCTACTCTTTACTTGATAGTGCCTGGTCGCCATTCAAGAACCTATTTTGACGACCTCAGTGGCGTAGTGGTTACCATACTAGTCCGCCATCCAGAGGTCCTGGGTTTGATCCCCAGTCAGGGCATGTTGGAAAATGGCATTTTCCAAATTGTGTGTGTTTATGTATTTGTTAAAAAATATAGTTTTGTTGAATTTGGTATTCCCAACACAAGTTTTACTTTGGGGCCAGCTCAATCAGTGTAATTTGTCCTTATATAGTTATTTACCAATCGGCCAGTGCAACACGTGTCCCGTATGCCACCCACTGCCACTCTCAATGTGCTGGTGGATATGTAGTTAATTAGTGATGTACAAAACTCAAGTCCTTGAGTTCTAATTTTGAAGACTCGAGTTAGTTTTGCAGGGCTCTATGAGCTCAATAGGCTTGGAGTTCCAAGCCGAGGCGAGCGCAAGTTCTCTGAGCAACGACTCGAGCCTTTAAAAGAGCTCGAGTCTTAGAATGAACAGAGCAGACTTAAGGGGTGATTTCAGATAAAATTTTGGTTATTCAAGGTGTGCACGCAAACATTGTTTTAAATTCTATTGTAATCAATCATATTTTACTCCTTATTGACAGATTACTTTTTTAAATTAAAAATTATTGCTTTTAAATGGACTCGAAAAACATAACCCTCCTTCTTTGCAGGCGGGTAAAAAGACTCGAGCGCAGAAAAAGGCTCGGGTTCAGAAAGGCTCAAGCTCTAATTTCACGCTCCGAGTCTCACTTAAGCTCGCAGTTGTCGAGCCTTCCGGTAATTGAGTTGAGCCCTGTAAATGACTCCCGAGTCCTACGTAAGAGGACTCAGAGGACTCGAGTCTTGTACATCACTATAGTTAATTCAAATAGGAAATTAAAAATGTGTCAAACTATTACCTGTTTGGTGTATATAAATGACTTACTATTGTATATTTTTTTATCTATTTACTAGCTGATGCCCTTGACTTCGTTCGTAGGTAAGCTTTCCTATATTTCAACTTGGATCAAATTGCACACGGTGTGCAAATCAAATTTAAAATCGGTGCAGTAGTTTAGGAGTCCATCGCGGACAAACAACGTGACACGTAATTTTTATATATATAAAAATAAAGCACTGAAATGGACTACTTTTTATTTAATTAATTTTTTGGCTTATTAGGTTAGATAATAAAAAAAAGTAGTCTCATGGTCCCATAGAAATTTTATCAAAATTGGTTGGTAGTTTGGAAGTGAAGTCTGTTTTTAGTATTAAAAAAATATAACTATATGAAGGTAGCGCGAATTGATTGCTATCATGACCCATATATTTGTTGGGCGGCTAATGATAAACAATACAAATTTTCAAAAACAATGTTTACCAAAATTGCCCTTAGTATAGTATGATTACTGATTAATTACAAATTAAATAAAGAAAATGTTATGCACTGCAAATTTTAAATTAAAACTTGGTAAAACTCAGTATAAGACAGAAAATTCATAATTATAGTTTCAATAATGATGCTTGTTGTTTTTTGTAATATGTATTTGATGGATGGTAAAGATTAAACAAATTAAATAAAAATCGTGATCACCAGATTATTTGGTGATCACTGATTGTGTATTTTTACATACATATATTCGTATTTTTTATAATCCGGTATTCGGCTCCGACCAGATCGTCGCCGAATACTGGATAGTTAACGTTAACCTTTAGATGCCGAGAGGAAAAGGTTTCCTTGGGATGGCGAGATTTTTTCGACAAAAAACTGCCTTTCATCATCTTAGGTGATATGCATCCGAATATCCCATCGAGTGCCCTGGTAATAATGGAACCAAGGGTTTATACAAGCTGTCCAAGCGGTGGGATCGAAGGTGTTTAGGTCCCGCCCCAAACAAAGACCTCAGAAAATCTCTGCTGCGACCCTTACCTTAATGGCAGAGCGACGATCAAGGCCGCTGCAGACCTCCGAAGATGCTGAATCATATCGGCAGCTCAACAGACGTATACAAAAGTCCTTGCGACACGACATCCGCTCCTTTAATACTGAGCGTATTAAGGAGACGATAGAGCAGAATAAAGGCTCCAAAGTGTTCGCAAGAGCTATGTCGGTTGGGCAAAGCCGATTGATGAAGCTGAAGACGGAGGACGGCGGCGTGGTGTCGACAAAGGAAGGGGTTCTGGCGGAGATCGAGAGGTTTTATGGACAGCTGTATACCTCAGTTTCACAACCCAGCGGACAAATGGCTGAAGACCCAAGAGCCAAGTTAACCCGACACTATACCGAAGATATCCCGGACATCAGCCTGTACGAGATTAGGATGGCCCTCAAACAGCTTAAAAACAACAAGGCGCCGGGCGAGGATGGAATCACAGCAGAGCTTCTGAAAGCGGGCGGAACGCCTGTACTGAAAGTCCTTCAGAGGCTCTTTAATTCCGTTCTGCTCGAGGGCGTAACGCCGGAAGCGTGGAGCAGGGGCGTGGTGGTCCTGTTCTTCAAAAACGGAGATAGCACCCTATTGAAGAACTACAGACCTATCACGCTTCTGAGTCATGTATATAAGTTGTTCTCGAGGGTCATTACGAATCGTCTCGCAAACAGGTTCGATGCCTTCCAGCCTCCCGAACAAGCCGGTTTCCGTAAAGGTTTTAGTATCATGGACCATATTCAAACGCTGCGGCAGGTTATAGAGAAGACGAGGGAGTATAACCGGCCGTTATGCTTGGGGTTCGTGGACTATGAAAAAGCCTTCGATTCGATCGAAACATGGGCCGTACTTCAGTCTCTCCAACGATGCCGTATTGACTATCGGTATATCGAAGTGTTGAAGTGCTTATACAGTAATGCCACTATGTCAGTCCGAGTACAGGAGCAGTGCACGAGGGCAATTACACTGCATAGAGGTGTAAGACAGGGAGACGTTATATCTCCGAAACTGTTCACCGTTGCACTGGAAGATGCCTTCAAGCTTCTGGAATGGGAAGGATTTGGCATCAACATCAATGGCGAGTATATCACTCACCTTCGATTTGCCGACGATATCGTTGTCATGGCAGAATCGATGGAAGACCTAAGTACTATGCTCGGAGATCTAAATCGAGTTTCCCAACAAGTGGGCCTTAAAATGAACATGGACAAAACGAAAGTAATGTCGAATGTCCATGTTGCGCCCCTACCTGTTTGTGTTGGGAGCTCCACCCTCGAAGTTGTAGACCAGTATATCTACCTGGGTCAATTGATCCAGGCAGGATGTTCCAGCTTCGAGGAAGAGGTCTCTAGACGAATCCGACTCGGCTGGGCAGCGTTCGGAAAGCTACGAAGTGTCTTCTCGTCAAATATACCTCAGTGTCTTAAGACTAAAGTTTACAACCAATGTGTGTTACCAGTGATGACTTATGGCTCTGAAACATGGTCCCTTACTATGGGTCTCATAAGAAGGCTCAAGGTCGTGCAACGCGCTATGGAGAGGGCTATGCTCGGTGTTTCTTTACGTGATCGAATCAGAAATGAGGAGATTCGTAGGAGAACTAAAGTCACCGACATAGCCCAGCGGATTAGCTCGTTGAAATGGCAGTGGGCGGGACACATAGCGCGACGAACCGATGGCCGATGGGGCGAAAGGGTTCTCGAATGGCGACCACGTATAGGCAAGCGAAGCGTAGGACACCCACCCACAAGGTGGTCTGACGACCTAACCAAGGTCGCTGGAAGGCGCTGGATGCAAGCAGCTCTAGATCGGTCATTTTGGAAATCTTTGGGAGAGGCCTATGTCCAGCAGTGGACGCTATGCGGCTGAAATGATGATGATGATGATGATGCCCTGGTAATACAGGAGGGCTGCCCTGTACCAAATTTACATCATAAATCATAATATATCTTAAATCTAATCCAGACTGTCAGCTGAAAGAATTCAACTGCAAATCCAACTGCTCAATAATAGGTCTTATAATAAAATGCTGATTTACTTTAGTACTTGGTTTTAACCATTATCTTTCCAAAAAAACAGTTTTTAATTAATTCATTTTCCAATAATTGGTTGTCTGATTTATAACTTTATTATGATTACTTTCTATTCTTAATTTTGAATATTATAATTTTTTTAAAAATCCTTCTGTTACAGTTTTTTTTTACTACTAAAGGTTACCTGTACAAACCAGTAAATGAATAAAAACGTAATTTTCTTTCATCATAACTAAACTAATAAATATTTGAAAACAAAAAAGAGAAGTAACATAAGAGAAGTATGCCTGTATGCAGATAGAGGGGGGACACTTGACTTTAACCATTTGCATTTTAAAACCAAATATTTTTAGAAACTGATCCCAATGGTGTTCACAAGCTCATCATATTTTTGAAAGACCTATTCAAGGTTACTCGACACGATAGGTTAAGAAAAAAATAATTTACTCCCACTTGTATGGAATCTACCCTAAAATAAGCGGCCAAGTGCGAGTCGGACTCGCCCATGAAGGGTTCCGTAGTAGCAAATAACATAATATAAAAGTCTTGTAGTTGTTTTTTTTTTTAATTTTATATTTGAGTTGATTGAATGAAAGGTAAATTGCCGTTTATGATTTATGACGTATTAAAAAAAAACTACTTACTAGATATCGTTCAAACCAATTTTCGCTGGTAGTTTTTATGGTAATGAACATCATGTATTTTTTTTAGTTTTATAATTCCTTTATTTTAGAAGTTACGGGGGGGGGACACACTTTTTTCCACTTTGGAAGTGTCTCCCGCGCAAAGTATTCGGTTTAGAAAAAAATGATATTAGAAACCTCAATATCATTTTTGAAGACCTATCTATAGATACCCCACACGTATGGGTTTGATGAAAAATAAATTTTTGAGTTTCAGTTCTAAGTATGGGGAACCCCCAAAATTTATAGTTTTTTTTCTATTTTTGTGTCAAAACCTTAATGCGGTTCACATAATACATCTACTTACCAAGTTTAAACAGTATAGGTCTTATAGTTTCTGAAAAAAGTGGCTGTGACATACGGACGGACAGACAGACAGACAGACATGACGAATCTATAAGGGTTCCGTTTTTGCCATTTGGCTACGGAACCCTAAAAAATGGGTGTGACGCAAATCGTCCCATTCGCAAGTCGTCACACATTATATCTTTAACTTATTTGACTTTAAGGACTGATTAAGGCTCTCAAAGGTTAGCTTAGTTTATTGTTTTTACTAATGAAAAAATTTGAATATTCATTTTTTGTAAACGTTATTGAAACCACATGATCTTTGATTAGACATATGTTTGTATGTGGGCTTATTTATTTTAATAAAAGAATTTGTATATTCTTATTTAAAAAAAAAATAAGTTTACATCAAACGGCTTAATTTTACTAGGAGTAAAATAGGTATTTTTTTATTATTATTATGTAACTATTTAAGAATTATTAGACCTCTATATCTATACCGTATAATCTCTACCTATGTAATCTTGTTGCTTAATTGTTTGTTTTGTTAGGGCGTATTTTTACAAACTGTAAAACTGTCTTTATGCAGTGCCTTTCTTGTCTATACTTTTATATGCAGATTGAAGTTAATTTTCGAGAAAATAAATGATTTGCAGCATATTATTTTGTTATATAAGTACCCAATGCGAGCTTTGAACGGTACAAAAAATGCGAATGGGACGAGTTGCGAAAAAAAAATAGAGAACAGGACCAGTTGCAAATGGGACGAGATGCGAACGGGACGAGCTGCGAATGGGACGAGTTGAGAATGCGACAAGTTGCGAATAGGACAAGTTGCGAATGGGACGATGTTCCTCATACCCAAAAAAATATTTATCAAAATTTTATTTTACCACTCTTTATACAATATTATTGCACATACCTGTACCAAATAACCGTTTTCTAGTACTTCTAGTCTCTGAGTAAAACCGCGGACGGACAGACAGACGTGGCGAAACTATAAGGGTTCCTTGTTTATAAAAAAAAACAACCGACTTCAACTTTTTCAGAAGTTTCTTCCATATCTCCAAATTTTCTTCATCATGTCTTCACCAAATTAATATGGGACCAACTTAGGAGTAAAGTGAAAGCCACTTCTACTACTTTGAATACTCGTAAAAAAAGGATCATCAAAATCAGTCAGATATCGCGTAACATACATAAAAAAACATACAGTCGAATTGATAACCTCCTCCCTTTTTGAAGTCGGTTAAAAATGGGCACAATAATATATCCCATCCATAATGACAGGTATCACTTTCTAAAAAAATTCAATTCTTTTAAAAAAAAGTACCATTCGATTTTATTATGATTGAGTTCAGCCGCAATGTTATTACAGTACGTCTACAAAATATGACTGTCGATATCACACATTACCACAAAATGCATTTTACATAACCTCCTCATTTTTTTGAAGTCGGTTGAAAAACATGTCAAATTGAATCATAGTCAAAGTTTTACAAAACACAAGTATACATCAATAAAAAAAAATTACAACCCGCCCTTTAGCGGCTTTGGCGTTTTCGGTGCAAAGGTACCCAAAACGCTTGCCAGCTTTGACCATTCTTTGCACCAACAAGCATAAGTCAGGCAAATTAAAAAACTCCCGACTTTCAAGCGTTCACCCCCACTTGAACGGCTGAACCGATTTTCATTAAAAGGCCGTTTTCTTTATGAACAAATTTGTTTCCTTTTATTTTATACCCCACTCAGGTATATTTGCCTTCTTTGGGTTTCTCATTCACATTTTTACCCCCAATCTTCATACTTTTAAACGGCCTAATCGCTTTCCATCAAAAGGAATCTACGAACTATGTCGATCAAGTCAGCTTTCAAACGAAAAAAAATCGTTTAGGCGCTACGATGCCACAGACAGACACGTCAAACTTTAAAGACCCTTCTTTTTCGTCGGCGGTTAAAAACGAGCCACAGCGAGAGTCTCCAGTCTTTTCTGCGATTCGTTATTGTAATAAATTCGTTCGATATTGTAACAATTATTTTAACGGACTATACAATGTGAAGTAGTAAAAATATAATCATTTCTCGTTTACTTGCTTCAAAGTAAAGAAGAAATTAATATTATGTTATTATTTATTTAAGTACTATTTATGTAAGTAGGTTTATTATCTAGACAAAAGCCTACAAGACTAATACAACTGACGAAAGTACCTATTGCAATAGGATCTCTCAGTTCTCGCACTAAATATTATGGCTTGTTCAAAGATTTTATCTTGAGTTTGTTAAAGACTCGAGCGTAGCTCCGGCAATCCATCACGGAGTCAAACAGCTATGAAATCTCCCAAGTAATCTATTTGATGGAGCGTCACGGTTAACTCTATTTCTCGCTAAGACAATTTTATGCGCTACAAGTTCAATATACGAAGTACTTACCTACATAGATTTTAAATTTAAGTCGATTTCCAAAATATAATGAAAAAGTAATAACACTTATTTTGGGTTGTATTTTTGGTTATTTAGTTAAATCAGTGCCAGGACTCCCAGGATTACTTTCAGAAAAAGACAACCCAATATGAAATGAGCCCCCTAATGGACCTTTGTCCCTTTTTCATTTGGCATGAAGCCCTAAAAATGGGAGCGTAGAACTATCTAGCATTGGAACATTAAGCCTTAGCTTCGTTGGTCATTAAAATTAAACGATTATTTTCAATAACCCATCAGAACTGACTGTCTATGGGGACATTAAATAGAGTCACGTTATTTATTGCCTCGCGTGCGTGCACCGGACTTATGACTGCTTTTACGGTGTCCGCCATTTAATTTGAGCGTACATGCAATACCCACCACATGGCCATTACATGCGGACTATTGGAGAAAAACAGGAATCTAATTGTTGCCTCATCCCTCTGCGTGCGGCGGGCGCGGCTGTGGTGGCACACGGCACGGCCACATCAGCCACCACGGGTGGAAGGCGGCGTCGGTAGCCACCGCAATCGAAAGTAGAACGTAATAATTATCGGTGGTGGCACCGGTGGGCTGGGGCCGGTGGTCGCGGTTCCCGCGGCTCGACCGACAACAAACCGTCGCACGGCAACTGCTCATGACATATGCATGAGAGCGGCACGGACGATGCCGCCGCTTAAATATACAAGGACGGACGGGGAAATTACTACGGAGGCAAATACATACAAGATGTCTCCCGTCCGTCGGAGCCTAGCGTGCGGCACGCCCACGAGCCTCTCCAATTACACTCACGAAACGTCCGACCGATGCCTTTCCCGCTATTCTCGACTATTTTTACCTCCTAACCACCACGTCCTCTTCATAAGTCATGAAGACAACCCCATTACAAACTTAAGTGCATCATTTTAAATTCCTTTTGCTTTATAGCTTCACACGCAAATGTTAAATAGTTGATTGAAATCGAAGAGCATACACGTAAATGTTTGTCCCTAGTCAATTTGTTGGACTATAATACGTTAGAATAATTTATCTTAAAATTAATGTATGTCACGAGATCTCTTTGTTTATAGTCAGGGTATGTCGCAAAACAATGATGGTCCGCTTATATAAGTTACGGTTAGATGCCTAGCTGATTTAATATTCGCCGCCCTGAAGGCTGGAAAGGTATTCTGATGGCTGGCAGCGACCCGCCTTCTCGCGGTTAAGCTCCGCAAAGAAGTTATGATCGATAGGAGCATCAAATATTCACGCACCGCCTGCCCACAAGGAAACGAAATAGATAACCGTTGTCTGAAAGGCCACAAGGGGCGCACCTACGCGTGCTTTGTATTTCCCCTTTTTCCTAATTATGTAAGCACTTTATGACAGCTTTAAGCATTTTAGAAATTGGGTAACTTCAGCCGTATTTATACAAAATTAAATATTATGTCATGATTGCATTATATTTAACAAAAAAATATTGTAATTTAATAAAGGTAATTTTTGGATGAACAGTCGCGTTGCTCAGATTTAAAATCTAAAATATCGTGCTTTATGATGACTTATGAATCATACCTTATGATATGAGGTTGAGTTATAATGGAGATGGGTTATGATCTTAAATAAGAGCTCTATTTATTAAAGGGTATGTATTTAGGAACATGTTAACTGTGAAGAAAGCATTGACCTGAATGCGTTCCCTGTTATACATTCTAATATTTATGGAGACTTAATTGATACCATGTGCATTGTGCATGCAAGCTACGAGTTTTCAAATATTTCAGGAACCACGCCATAAAGTTTTAATATAGGATCGATGCAATCTTTTACCCCGCAGACCAGTGTTGGGCAAAATTAAATTGTTTGAACAATTAATTAGCTGTAATTCGAAAGTTCAAACTCGAAAATAACAATCAATTGAGTACTTGTAATAATGAAAACTCGCAACTAGCAATTTATTTTAATTGTAAATTATAATATATATTATAATACCAACACGAAAGAAGAATTTTTACAATAACTTAGCAAAAAAAAAGCTTAAAATTCAATTTACTTAATTTGCTGAGAAAATACATTTTGAAATTGACCAAGACTGCAAGTCCTTTAACACAAAGTATAGGCTATGAGGATTGGTACTATTATTATTAGTATGTGTTCACTTAAATTATTCTCTGTATCGTGAGATAAATTGACAATTTTATTGTAATATCAATCGCACCTTATTAAGATTAATTTAATTGCAATTTATTTAATTGTAAAATGCAATTAAAAAATAACAATGAAGCTCAACTTCAATTGATTTTAGTTGCATTTAAATCAATCGCAACTACTTGTTTAATTAATTAATTAGTCAATTGAAATTTGAATTGACTAATGCTTAACTCAGCCTAGGACCAATATGAACTATAAAATTAAAAAAAACAAAATAGTTTTCTGGCAACACAATGTTTCCTGGGGTATCCGATTTTCATTTCCACTCCTGAAAATGTGCTCAATTCATTAAAGATTTTCGCCTCTCTGTTATAATTTGTGCATCAAATTCTCAAATTCTGAGAAAGGTAAATGAGCTCGCATTTGAGATCCTCAGAACGCTTAGAAAAAAAGAAAGAATTGTATCGTGTGATTGTAGAGAGGTAAATGTGAAAAATATTAGCCTGTTAACGTCCTGAGTCATGAATAAGGTTGTAACGTGTTCATGGCCCGTTGAATATTACCCGGAGCCCGGAGCTAGTAGGGGCGGAGCCCCGGACCGTGAAATAAGCGCGATTGCTTTGTGTCAAGTGGCAATCACGATTCACGACACCAACGTGCGTCTAAAAGAAGGCTTTTGATCATGTCGTCAGAGTTAACTTATTAGTAATCTGTGGTCAGAGGTCTGATACATGCCTGCAAGCCATTGAATTATAATTGTAAGAAAGGATTTGAATTAAAATTACCAAGAAACTTAATGTCTTTTAGAAAAATTGCCATATCAATGCCTGCTATATTTGCGCAACTGTGGTGGTTACTAATGTTACTATCCCCTAAGTATTTAATTGCTATAAATACTTATTTTTGTGTCACAAGATTGGCAAAAAATTAGAATTTAGTTAATTTTTGCCAAATTCCTATAGCAATTTTTATTTTTAATAAATAGATTGCGAAATAAATTTCATCTAAAAATCTAAAATTTGGCATTATAAGAAATAATAACAAGGTGTTTCCGAAACTGACCCATAATCGAGTTTCCCTTTGCCGACGAGTTTACCAAAGCCTCTATCAATAATAGATTAGGTCCTTGCCAACCTTTGCGCAGTCCTCGTTTCCTAAATGTCCCCAAATTTATCGCGTAAGAATCGCTTTAGCAAAATATACGATACGGGCGTGTACTTCGCGCTCGCTACCTGCCGCTGGAGCACCATTTACAGAGAAAAACCGCATATTTATTCCATGAATTATCTTGTACATCCCCGAAGAGAAGGATAAACCTATATCGAGGAAAAATATAACCGAATCGAGACTACTCCGTCCCTGTAGGTGGGTAATATTTTAACATGTCATTTTCAGTTCGAATAATTTAAATCGTCAAGGGAACCAGTCACAAATTACTGTCGATTTTCTTATCGTTTTGGGCATTAAAACGATTGTTTCCTTAATTAATTTCGAATTTAAGTGAGGTATTTTCTGACTTTGCATACAAAACTTTTAATTAATTGTCATTAATATTGAACTGTGTAATAATTATAGATGGCTATTTTACATTAGATGACATCTGTCGATTCCCTGGTGGTGGTGGGCCCAAGGCGGGTGGCGTGCGCTGGCCGCGTTCTCATCGTCCGCTGAATATTTCAGCAGCCAGCGAGGAGCAAATTACAGACTACGTTTCAACCCCCGCGACTTCTACAATTACGCGTTTAAAATAATATTCTTCGGAAAGACGCCGTCTGGGACAATTAGGTCAGCACTGCATGATTGTCCTGGCAGCTGCTGTTTTCCCATACGTTCTTTGTTCGAAGGCACCTGATGGCTCTCACAGCTCCTATTTATTAACGAGTATCTTTTTAGACCCTAATTAGCCGCGTCCTTAAAACGACCTACTTTCTCCTTCATGTATCCCATTACTTATTTATAATATAAATTCAATTCAAGGCAACACCACTGCATTTATTTATATTCTTCTACATAATCTATACATATAATAAAACAATAAGAAAAGTGTGTCTGTACATTAAATCTTATACCTTTAAACGAGCAATTCTTGTATATAAATTTCTGTGATCTCGAAAACGGCTCTAACGATTTCGCTGAAAATTTGTATATGGGGGTTTTCGGGGGTAAACAATCGATCTAGATTAGTTTTATGTTCAGGAAAACGCGTGTTTTCGAGTTTTCATGCGTTTTTCTTTCCACGCAGAATATGGTCGCTAATTTCGTCGCGCCGACGCCTTGTTTTTAGCTCAGCGGTTAAGGATACCGACCGCTAGAAAGAGTGTTACGGGTTCGAGTCCCACTCGGTGACTTACTTTTGTTTTTTTTTATGTTTAAGTTTATATTTTTTATTTTATTTTGCATTGTTTTTAGACAAGTTTAAAAAAATTTAGTTAATGTTTGAGATGTAACCGAGCAAAGCTCGGTCGCCCAGGTACTATATTTCTAAAACAAATATTGGGGGCGATAGAGACAGCAATAGAGTAAAAATTTAAAAAAGTCTTGTCTGTTTGTTAATTCTGAACGGATTGAAACGAATGAAACTTTTTTGTTATATATCTGTTAAGCCTGGGAACACCTGATGCAAAACCATAATGGTCCAGCTAAAGTATGAGAAATATAAAAATGACGCTTTAGCAAAAGTTGTACTACCTGTAGAGCATTTGTCAGAGACATAAAGACCACGCGAATGATGTCTCGGGCTTTTTGGTGAATATTTAAGTACTAATTTGTTAGTTCTTAGCAATCGCGTGATGACAAAGTCTCGCCACTCACTAAATATTGACTTACTTGAGTTCTTTCTGTAATGGTTGTTTCGGGAATCCTGTAGATTCTGATTGCATTACAGTAATTTATGTGATGTTTGTGTCATAAAAGAATTTACAAAAGCTCTTTTGTATTACATAAAACCAAGGTATATTCCATTAACAGAATTCATTATTTAATAAAATTTGAACAAATGGAACACATTTAAAATGGCCAATACTAGTGATAGTTACATAATCTTGTCTTTCCACAAATACTACATAGTGCATTTGTGTTGTAGGCTGGTTGTCCCGGCAACGATTGTCTTCGATGTCACCTCGCGGACGGGCTATTAGCTATTGACAAATACAAATATGTATGTACAGTACACAGCCATATCACATGTTTGTACATGAAATAATATTCCAAAGAGACAGGGTGTGCGTGTTTGATCACTATGATTATTTGTGTTGGTCAACTGATTAAGGATGTAATGGTGGCATCCTATGAATTGATGGATTTAGGTCATGTTATGTATGTCTATAATGTATTCTGCGAAGAACATCAAGTTTCATTTTTTTTTATATCATGAAGTAATATAGAATTGTCTTCATTTTAATTTTCGTCGCTGATAACTTGTACAGCATTTTATTAAATTCGCGGAGAACGAAGCAATAAACATGCCGGCTACATTACATTTTTATTGCCGTAACATGTAAGTAATGTTACGGGGATTGAAGACGATAACAATACTAGTAAATCGCAGAAAAGGAATTTCCTCTTGCTAGAGTATTCCCTCTTGTACTTTGAGATATGATTGTAACTGAAGCACCTTGCGGGAATGTTCTCCCGTAGCCTTTCCAGTCTTAGGCAACTAATTAACGTCGTTGAAGTTAATGCGATATGAGTTCTGACACATTTTGTACATATTTAGTCAAAGTCTACTAGTACTACGACTTCTCCGTATTTTAACTATTTTGTCGTTGAGAGTCAATAAATTGATAATATAATAAATAATATTAACGATCAATAGTCAGAGAACGCGCGGAAATAGTACACATTATGTGATTTTCTATTGAGGATTGATTAAGACTGATAAAAATTCTAAATTTTCATAAAAGGATAGTTTCATTGCGTGCAGTAGTTAGTTTGTTTTGCCTAAAAATTACTGTGCCATTGTGTGTCATTTATGCACGTGTTGGTCTGCATCTGGCGGTTTTGAAAAGCAGTCGAAAGTAATGTCTTGATCATTGATAATAAACATTTGTTTCTAACCGACTTTAAAGAAGGAGGAGGTTATCAATTCGACCCGAAGAATTTCTAGTATTTTTTTGTATGTTGTTACGCGACAGATTCGCCACTTGATCGATTTTAATGACATAGGTGGAACTTTGATATATGAAAGAAACTCCTGAAAGAAAGTGAAGCATAGGCTGTTTTTCTTTGTAAAAAATGAATTATGCTTGTAAGCTTGAATCGAAGACTATGAAGCAGTTTTAAATTAGACTGTCTGCAACTATTCTCAAATCTCCAAGATAGAACGTCTTTATTTTCGGCTTTTAAAATAATTCCTAATCTTTAGTGCTGCTCTGTTCGATTATGTTTACCACAGGGTTGAATATCCTAGGGAAAATATTACAAGCAACTTTTATCTCTCGTATCGGTATCGTCGCAAAATGTCCCTTACGCAAAATGTCCCCATGGCGCAAAATGTCTCTTTCGCAAAATGTCCCCTAGTAGCAAAATGTCCCTTTTCCAAAATTTCATCATTTTTATAACATTACTATAAAGTGAAATTGTTTGTTGTTTCTTTGTTTGTTACGCCTCCACGCCGTAACTACTGAACCAATTATCATGAAACTAGCTTTTGCGGCTCCGTTCGCATTAATATCGATCCCTAAACAGTAACTTTTTGGGGATAACAAGTAGCCTATGTGTTGATCTGGGTGATAAACTATCTGTGTGCAAAATTTCATCTAAATCCCTTAAGCTGTTTAGGTGTGATGGAGTAACAAACATCCAAACTCACAAACGTACAAACTAACAATTACCGATTTTCTTGTTAATAAACGTAAATTATATGCCTGAACACAAATTACTATGACTATATTACATCTTCATCTCCATCTGAGCGTATTTCTCGGTTGCATCCTTGTATGATGGCGTTGCATCCTGTGGATTCAAGAATGGTTTATATTTATTTTCTACTCCTGTACTGTTATCTGTCTTTTAAATGGTCCCGAACACTTATATAAGAACATTGATTACATGATTTCAGAAAAAAGTCTATACTCTATTCCTCATAATAGCACATGTGTCATTATTTCGCCAAAATGATACGCCTAGCCATAGACCTAGAATTTTTTTTTTCATAAATTTTCCATACTGCCAACATAAGAAAATCATTTTTTAATACGGTCACTAAAAAGAAGTCTATTAAAAAAAATAAAGCTTACCATAAATACCATATTGATAAATGATAAAAATATATAGATACTACTTAGTATCTACCAACCAAATAAACGTCAAGCATTTTCATATTTTTCTTTGTTTGTTTTTGTATTTTATTAAGTAGATATAGTCGTAGAAAAAGTATTGTATGCAACGTTGTATAAGTACGTTGCATAAAATACTATTACGGGTATGTCCCCTTTGACAATGTCTAAAAATCATGAAATTTTGCGAAAGGGATATTTTTGCCACCAGGGGACATTTTGCTACCAGGGGTCATTTTGCTATCAGGGGACATTTTGCGAAAGGGACATTTTGCGACGATACGCTCGTATCGTAGCTCGTTCGGAAGTTTTAAAGGCTCACAGGACTAGTAGCGAGGCTTGCGGCCGAGATTTTGTACACTTCATAAATGGCTGTGTATTATATGTCCACCGAACCCATATTAACATTAGTTGTATGTACAGTATGTACTCAATTCATATGCCGGTTATTGTTGGAAGTTGTTACAATGAGTTTAACATTCATTTATTTTGGTCAATTTGTTAAGTGACGTCGTAGGTGGACATTAGTGGCACCTAACGACTACGTCGCATGCCACCGCCTCTGATGGTTATTATTTAGATGGTTCTCACACCATCGCCGTTTTTCAGATAATATTATATGAGTAGCTTTTACATTAACGCATATCGATTTTCAGTATTAATACTTTTTTATTATCTGTCTTGAATATTGAGAACTTCGTTATTAACCGAATAGCCACGTTGGTAAACTGCCTCGGGCCACAAATGGCGCATTTTCATCATTAAAAATATTATGAGTTCGTCTATTTGCTACTAATGGCTTTCCTTTATGTAGGTAAGTTAAGTACAGTTTCATCATGAACACATAAAATTTAAGAATGATTTAATCAGTTTGCTAGAATCGACTCTACTGACTTACAATTACAATTGATGTTTAAAATACATATAACCTCTGATCATGTTTGCTTTATGCGCTAAGAATTCTTAGAGTAAAACAAAGGAAAGAGTATACTTACATGGTGTTGTGTAACTTTTATACTGTAATCCAGACAAATAGATTGCTTACGAGCCGCCTACATGGCATTTGCGGTAATGCCACCGATGCCTATCGCTCTTGTCAAAACCGCGTAAGGCCGAATACGTAGAATTCGCATTAACCGCGCCAAACCAAACACAGGGTAATGTAGGGCTACCACAGGCTATATATACACTTAGTGAAAATTCGTCCCTATTCGTTATTAATTTCGTTACAAATGCAAAATTTATTTGTAAATAGGTATCGACTCCCGAAAATTCGTCCCTATTCGTTATTAAATTCGTTACAAATGCAAAATTTATTTGTAAATAGGTATCGACTCCCAAAAATTTTACTTAAGTACTAAGAAATTATCAAAAATATCAAGTAGATGCATATCTTGTTTTCGCCTGCTGTGCAAATGTGTCCCATGTTGTAAATTCGTATCTGCCAGACTAGTGACTACAGTGAATTTTCCTCAGACCAAGGATATACAGATCTGTTTAATTTTCCGTAAAAGCCCATTTGTGCAAGTTTCTTGTCTGTTGCATAGAATTTAATTGAATTCAAAATAAATTAAATGGTTGACGTTTTGTTAAGATCATGTGTAAATAGGCACATACATGAATAGATCTCAGAATCTGATTCGCACGTTTGCGGCATCAAACTTACATTTTTTAAGTACTATGGTTTGCACTGTCATATTAAGAATGTAGGCAATAGTAGGCATGTATTTAGATTTGAGTGGACATCGACACGCAAAGAAGATGGCATGCTTGGTTGGTGCTTTTTTTTGAGATATTTCAAGAACATATTTTCTCGTTTTTTGTTTACTTTCTGGAAAACTGTAAATCAGTAAGGATTTACAGTCTCTATATTAGTTTATTTTGACGTCCCATTGTAAGAATGTGATAAAAAATTAGTTCAAACAAGTTGTTTATAAAAACCTAGTAGTTGTATTTGATGGTCATGATTAGTGATGTGCCGTTCCCAAATTCCCGTTTCCGGGGAACGTTCCTCATTCCCGTTTACGGGAATGTTCCCAGAAACATTCCCAATTTCAGGGGAACTTTCCCGTCTCGATTTTATTTTTTTATCATATGAATGTTTTCTGTTTTAGTTTGTTAAGTATTCTTAATATGTATATTCACCAGCAGATCAAATATCAAAATAATTCAATTTTAACCCATCATTTTTAACCTATTACCAAGAAAGTCTGCACGTTCAAAGGGCCAATTTTAGATTTTTAAATAATTGTATAACATATTAATGACCATAAAAATGTTTTTTTTCTCGATAAATATGATGTATATCCTATGGAAACGGGTCTCGTTCTCGGCAACAAGGGAACGTTCCCTAGAAATCTGGAAACGTTACCATTTTTTGGAACTGTTGTGGATTATTGGAAATATTTGTATCATAAACATATTAAGAAATGCATTTACATAAGTTTAATACATATGCATTGATAAAAAAATGTCTGATAAATAAAATTATAACTTTCCCTGACATTTCCAATTATTGAGAACGTTCCCGGGAATGATTTTGGAAATCTGGGGAATGTGGTAACGTTCCCGGGAACGGCACATCGCTAGTCATGATCATGATCTATTGACATAATGATAATTTTAGTTTCTGAAAACTGTTACGTATTTTTACGAGCAGATTTGATGTGTGACGAAATAAATCATGTACAATAAATATCCTTCTTCTCAAAATAACAGTTTATTCTCAAATCAAATAAAATGCACATACAATTGCAGCGCTAAGTTACCGCAGAGTAGGTCAAGAAGTATGCATGAGTTTGAAGTTACAAGAAAGCAAGTGATACTCCGTCGGATGGCAGTATCTAGGCTAGGTTGTCTTCGGCGGGAGCAGTGTCTTGCGGTGTGACTCGTTAAGTCGTCGTTTCCGGGGCACAATGAGAGGTAGGGTGTTATCGATGGGGCGGCGGGTGGTGCGCATGTGCACCGGCGGCGGCGCCCCGGAGTCTCGGGGGTGCCGTACTAACGCCCGAACGGAGCCCCAACGTTGGCAGTCCACTCGCGAACCTGCAAAAGATCGGACGCAGATCCTCCCAACCCTAAGAGGCACAGCACGCGCTTACTATGATATGTTATGATGTAGGTTCTTCTCTATCTTTTAAGTGTACGAACCCCTTCACATTAAAAGTAAAAATAACTAATTGGCCCCCTCTCTTGTTCTAGGTCTAAACCGCCTTGGTCCAAACGCCCCGGATAAATATAAGGTGAGTATTTCAATTTTTAAACCAAACTGATTGTTTGCGTTCTTTCGACTTTTTGATTAAAAATCGGCCTTTGTTAAGTTTGTAAAGAATCCCTTGTTCATTGTTTGCCCTTCCTTTAGCAATTCGCATTTTTCTTTGAATCTCATTCTTCTTATTATAATAATTTTGGAAGCATTATTTAGCTTGCGATGAAATTGGCAAATAGATGGTTATAGATTAGGCTATAATCTGTCATTTTCCACTGAGCACCACTAATGTGCACTTGGAAAATAAATGGAAGCATTGTGTAGTGGTGGAGTCTAGCTTAAGGAC
The DNA here is from genome assembly GCA_963555685.1 of Acrobasis consociella. Classification (NCBI taxonomy): domain Eukaryota; kingdom Metazoa; phylum Arthropoda; class Insecta; order Lepidoptera; family Pyralidae; genus Acrobasis; species Acrobasis consociella. The sequence continues at coordinate 6,213,652 of OY743122.1, read as the reverse complement.
GGCGCTGCGGACGAGACAGCTGGAAGTGACATTTCGAGCGCCATTTGGCTGTTTTTTACATACTTTTTGTGGAGCTGGTCTTTGTGCGGCGCACACCTGCCGGCGGCGGCTTTAGTCCGCCTCAGCCAGTCATGCCTGTTCTATTCATACACGTTCAATCGACTTCGTCCTTAACCTCAATCGCGAACATTTTCGCGACGAAAATCAATCATCTTGATATGTTTATTACGCATACCCATTACGGCTTATTGCTGTTGACTTCGTAAAATAGTTCGAATGAGTCGTTAATTTTATACGATTTCGAATCGTTAGTGGTGACGTGCGCGGCGTTTTCCACCGGTAATGCGATATAGACGATTCGAAGGACGACGCTAAAGTTTTGTTGTTGAAAGGGGTACAGGAAATTAAAAAAGTTGTGTGTAGAAGGGAGTACGGTTGTTTGTATGGAGCGCGAATTGGACGAGAAGCTCAAGTGCCGGCTCGGTGGCACCTGCGAGGGTGTCAGTGACCTCGTTCACCTGCTGCCTGCTGCCGACGTGGGTATTAGCATATGCTGAACTCGACTATTCTGTGTACACCTGATATTAAATATTTTTTAATATTTTTTATAAAGCTTCAAGAACTTTCAGAATCTAGGTTTCCTTAGTTTTCAAAATAATATCAAAATATTCTGCTTATAATATTTTTTTAACATACCTATATTAATGGAATATATTGTTAAAAAAATAAAAATGGTCCTTTCTTTCAAAATACATAAGGACCAATCACAGTTGCATGCATATACGCATCAATCTCAGAAAGTTTTTCATATAGTCTTGGGCCAGGGAAAAGTGGGTCATAGGTACATAATTAATTAAGATAATTATTGTGCACTTTTAAAAATTACATAATTGTTTTTTTTTTTTTGAATTAAACCTACTTAAATATTTGATTATAACTTAATGCAATTTTTTAAATCAAATCAAAAAAGTGTACGCGGCAGTACATGACTTTATGCATTCTGATTTCTGCATTTTATTTCGTGCTTTGGCAACTGACTTGTCATGTTGTGAGTAGTTTTGGTATAAGTTTCTTATCGCATTACACCTAAATATCATACCTTGAATGTATCGATCGACCCTGTGACAACAATAAATCTCGGAGAACGTTGTCACGTAGACGCGTAACCTATCTGTTACCGGGCTGTCTAGGAGAATCTGTGCCATGTTATGAACAAATATATCAAAGATATTCCATACTGAATTGCTTTTAGCTGAATTGCAAATGGTCATTTATCACATGTTCTAACATATCTGTTTTACCTACCACTAACTTAGCTTCTTAGCGGTCTCTGCTTCAAAATTAAATAATCCGAAAAGATACTATTGTCCAGAATAGCAATGACTAAAGCATGCTTAACAACAGCAAGTACTAAATATAAAACTTTAAATCAAAAGTTTCCATGTAGGTTTACAGTAGGTATAGGTACTTTATATAACATAGCACCTGCATGCGACTGCAGTGAGTCCGTGGAGTACTCGTTTGCTGCACGAAAACCACAAAAGTTTTTCATGAACTTTACAAGCACTTCTATAGCTCGTGTTGTAGTTCTTATGTTACCTGTCTTACGATTGCTTATTGCTCATGCAAAAGAAACATTAATTTAATAGTTTTTTTTAAATAGCTAGTAATCTCTAAAGTCTTTTCGGCCTAATCCTTTTCAAAGAATATAATTTGACTCATAACTTACCTTTGTTAAGTATGTACCGTACATAGATGGTACAGTGCACACCCCTTATGAGTTTATGACTACGGACGAAAAAATAATGGTGCAATAAAACTTATTTGTATTTTCATCAACATTAGAATCTGTCCAACAAATCCGCAAGACAAGTAAATTTGGCCAGCCCTGATACTGATCTGATGCGAGCGAGAGACAGGCTTGCAGTCTACCAAGACGAAACACTTTCCTAAAAGGCTTTCAAACTCCAAACTTTTTGACTATAGTATACCCTAAAATTTTACCGAAACAGTTCTTGCATGAAACCCTCCCGAAGTCACCTAGTAAAGGACGTTGCGCAGTAATTAATTACAAATTTAGAAGGGCTTAACCTTATTGCTTTTATGTTAATTCTGTATCATTGTATGTTCGTTTGTAATCAATTTGCGAGTCGGGCGGATCAATAGCGGTGCGGCCCGGCGGCCCGGCGCCTCCCAGCATCCTGTCCCATGGCCGAGACGCTGCCGATCACTTAGCTGGTTATCCTAAGTACTGATAATTGGTCAAAATTATATCATGTAAAGCCTTTCAACATACACTTTAAAGCATACAATTTTGAGCGAACTGGTATCGGTGTAGACTATAGGCGTAAAAATAGTAATTTAACCGCTCTCCTAACAACACACCGAGGACTAAGTTTGACATAAACATTTGTAGGTAAATAAGGTGTTTCCTTTATATGTATACAGAAATAAGTATCCGAAGAGGATATGCTAAGACTACTAACATTGGCTTGCGATAATGACAGAACATAAGATTTCGCTGTCACTTGCCAGCATATCCATAAATAAAATCTTGTGGCTTTCGACAAATTTCTGTACTTTCTTATAAATGGTATGTTCGTTGTTCTAAAGGTACCTTTAAAATAAAGGAACTGTGTCTTTGCAGTTATCGGTGAATATACTCCCGACACACCTGAAGTCACAAAGAGTGTTCGCTTACATTAGCGAGAAACGGAGAAAGCCCACTCCTAATAATTAATGTTTTTGATGTTACTGTGCTCTTTACAGTCTCTCACTCATTAAGTGAAATATTCCGTGTAAATCCCGCGATATCTCATTTCACAGTTTCTGCGTCTTCCAGACCGCCGGTTTCACGATGAGATTTACATAATCCCTGCTTTGACGCTAAGTTGACCAATTTTAAAGAAAAACAAATCTTAATAGGTTTAAAGAAACTTTTCCGATGTGCTTTCACAATTTATTAGTATTATGAACATTACTGTCACTTTTTGTTAAATTAAAAGGTATTCTTGGTATCTGATACTGAAGTTTTCGTACTAAATAATTATTCGCTGCGGCCCTGTGTACAAAAGGCAAGATCTTCATTTTAATTAAAAGTACTTTACAGAAGCAACGATGAAACGAGACGCGTACGGTGACGACGGACCCTCCCACAAGAGGCTGAGGCACACTGATGATGAAGTCACTTTTCTCATACCCAGCAAGGTAAGTAATGCTATTGAAATATATTAATTGATTATTACTAAATCGAGGAATTGGACGCTTTCCAGCGAGATTGGTCAGAAGAAGATCTGGATAAAGATGAATGAAAAAAAATGGGAGAGTCCTTTGCCCAGCAGTGGGACAGTAAAGGTGAATAAAAAAAGAAACTAAATCCGTTTATCAAAATGTATTAGCTAAGAATATATGTAGATATTTTTGTAGATTTTTCAATTTAGTTAGTACTGCCTTTGAATCGGACCTAAATATATTCTATCCTTATGTTTGAGAAGGTTAATTATATAAAAACATTTTGTAATGAGTATATTTAAAAGTTACAATAGGTGTTATGGTAATTATTGTATTAGCTAAGAATATATGTAGATATTTTTGTAGATTTTTCAATTTAGTTAGTACTGCCTTTGAATCGGACCTAAATATATTCTATCCTTATGTTTGAGAACGTTAATTATATAAAAACATTTTGTAATGAGTATATTTAAAAGTTACAATAGGTGTTATGGTAATTATTACCAGTAAACGTCCTAGCTTACCATTGGTTTTGTTTTCTGTGAAAGCCAAAAAACACGAAATGTGAATAACGTCTTCCCTCTTAAATATTGGAACCCGATACGACAGTAAACCAGATTTTAGAGTCCATCAAACGCTTGGGCTAAAATCCGGGGTTATAAAATTGATAGTTATTGCGGGCCTACATCGGTCAAAGGAACCCCTTAAATATATATTCTTTAGTACACAATGCCTGAATGGGAAGTAACAAAGTATTTTGCCGTTACTTTATGTATTTTCAAGTTTATGTTGGTGTTACTACCTTGTGATTGATTTCATTATATTAGACCTGCTTGTCGTGCATCATTTAAGTAATTGATGATTTCGGATTAGGATTAAAAAAAGGTCGTTTTAGTAAAAAAATTGACTCTTTTGTCTATGGCAGCATTTTTTTACACTTCTCATGTTTTAGGTTTGATGTTCACATGCATGAAATAATAATTATTTGACAGGTGGCTGGTTCTATCATCGGGAAGGGCGGAACCAATATATCAAAGCTCAGGAACCAGGTCAGTATAAACGATGTACAGGATTGGAAACATGCGTTTATCGCCAATACACATCCTTAATGTAGATTAGACTCATCCAAAAATTATATGACGTTGTCAATGTAGAAAACCCATTGTACTCAGATTAATAATTATGATTATTTACACATTTAATCTACAGGTAGTAAAGGATTTCGTATCAGCATTAATTTGTTTCAACGGTTAAGTACACGTATTTATTACTCAGTACTGTAATTGTTTGCTACACATCAGTATCTTAGATTTAAAATTGATCTTTGCTTAAAATGTTCTCTTACATTACTCCAGGTACCAATCATATTTTGTACTGCTGCGAATCTCTTATGATTACAATGATAACCGGCCAGACCCTAATCTTCTGCGTCCTATGCTGATGTTTGCTAACATCGCTTATCTCGTAGAAAGTAGAATGAATCAAGATGTCAAAATGAAGAAGGGATTGTTAGAGGTCAGTCTGGCCCGGCCCTGGCGCCTTGTGCCACCACGAGTCCGTAGGCTGTAGACAGAATAACCCCCCGGCAGCCAGTTGCAGGTCTTTAGCGCCCCCGAGACGCCTTGTGCTCGTAGCGCGACGCGCCGCGCGCCCCCACACACGACACTCTTACCTTGACCGCTCTTAACACATTACGCCAGTAGTCACAAACCAAGAAACAGCACCAAACAACTGCTTTTTGTAATGGAATTAGACATTATAAACGAAGGATTATAGAAGCATAAAATGCTAAGTCAGCGAGACAGTTGCTTGGTTTTGGTCTATCTCGCGAGTGTTGAGAGCGGGCCTTGCTTTGTGGCGAGTGTTGGAGGCGCGTGGCGCGCCGCTACAGCGTGTCTTGGTTGCCGGTCCCGCCCCGCCGGACGCCGCCGCCCCGCCCGCCGCCCCGCCACGCAGTACAAAGCCTCTATAACAGTCCCAGATTGCCCCGGCCCCGAACGGTAAACTATATCGCCAACATGTACTCTCAATTAAAGCCCGAGTCTCTTTTATAGTCTGTCAACAGTCAGGAGTCGGATCGTGTTTGAACTGTCATCAACTCCGGCGTTAGGCGCTTCATCCCGTGTAACGAACCATATCACGACACTCCGCAGCTCGCTGCACCCTCGCACCGGACGTACTTTCATTCTGGACCTCGGTGTCGTCACCTCGCTCATTAGTCGCTAAGAACTGCTCCTCCAGGACTGTATCCTCTCACTCGAGTTCTGTCCGCACTGGACACCTCACTCTGATCTTTTTTAATAGTTCTACCGACATCACTTTTCATCTTATCATGCTTTAAGTACAGTCCGGCAAACAGACCTCCCTGACCGTTGATTTTTATATCGTTGCGTTTCAATAATATTGTGTTGTGATTTTTATCCACATCCCTTGACTCGGCACGTGCGCTAATGCTATATTTATTTTTCAGTGTACTGTCGATAATGGCACCGGATGTCGATACCATTTTGGATATTGTCAAAGAGATCCTTCCCAATTTGGCTGACGTGAGTATTATCTTAAAGAGTTTTGTTTTATATCACTGTATAATTAATACAACATTTCAATTCGTCCAGCAGTTATGCCTTGAAAGCAAACAAACATCCGCAAAAACTTTCGCATTTATGATAGGATTGACAATATGTTTTAAAATTCATTCCCCCTTTATCATAAAAAAAATTTCTCAAACATTTGCCATCAACCGCAAACCTCTTTTAGTTAAAATATGTTTTGTTTCGTTCTTATTATGTCAAATATTGAAAAGAGGGTAAGGGACAAAAGAGGTTTTAACTAAAATAGGTTCAGCTAGCAGTCGTAAATTTTTATAAATACATGGATTGTGTAACCTCGAATTTAATGTTCATAATATGTTTTGTTAGCCAATGGCACCACATGGAAGCAATGAAGAACTCGACGTTCGTCTATTGATCCACCAGAGCCGCGCGGGCTGCGTGATCGGCAGGGGCGGTTCTAAGATCAAGGAACTGCGAGATGTAAGCCAATTATTAGTACCTCTACCTTTTTACCAGGTCATTTGAAGTCAATACCTGCGCAGCCAAGTCAAAGGAATTCTCAAGGATAACAAAATGGAGCGTCGTATCAAGGTAGGCGAGCAGATGGGTAGGGCTTTAACACGTTAATAGTCATCTGCGCGGCGCATACAGTTATTCGATTGGGATTTTTTTATCGCGAAGGCATTCGGCCACGTGGTGCGTCGGATGCGCGGCAGATGCAGGAACATCTGCCGCCGCCGTCGCCGGCTCTACCTTTTTATCGGCGGCTCACCTATTTTTATAAGTCCTTAAAACTATTGCAGCTTTCGTTTAGCTAGCAGCGTCTATTGTCCTGACATTTAAGACAGTATAATTTGCTCTTATATATAATTTTCTAATTATCACAAAATATTGCTGTAAATGTCTCATACGTTCCTTATTTTGAGGTCTCATAGTTGTGCTTAAATGATCCATAACATATAATGTATATGTATATATTTTTTATTTTAATTCTGTACATTGACTGCCCAATTGGTTTTACGATTAAAATAAGTAGCTAAACAAATTTAATATTTATTACTTATTTTTTTTTAAATATATTTCACTTTAATTTTAATTTGCTTTTTCAAAAAATATTATGAAACCTAACTTATGTATAAGAGATAATTAATAATAAATATCTGAAAAACAGACTAATTAAACTCGTTATATTTCGAGACTAGCGTTGGCGTAAAATTAAGTAAGTATATTTTAGATTATGATATTGATGCTTTTCCTCCACTGTGAACCACCAGTGCAGGTTATTATATTAGGCCCCGTAATGGCAGAACAAACAAGTTAGCGGCATAACTCCGGAGTGCATGCCGCCCGCATCCTGCAGATCAATTACCGGCGAACGAGCAAGTTTTAAAACGTCTGCTGCAACTTGGTAATCTAGCGGTGTTGCCTTTCCTAACGAGACTTAGTAACGGGGCTTTCACAAAATCAAAACTTCTGCAATGGTGTAAAGTTGGTAAATAAGTCGTTTGCACCATCAATGGTTTTGGCGAACGGTGGAAATAAGACATAGGGATATTTATTTGACTAAGGAGCTATCGTGTTAAAAGTCTCTCTCATGTTGCAATATTTTTATTTAAAACATTATCATGCCTTATAAACAGAACAAATATCTTCCTTGTCACTAGATGACGCTATAGGTAATAATTAAAACATTAAAAACTTTTATGACTATTATTTGATTAAAGTAAATTAGTTAAATGTGACTTATATGAAATGCAATAAATATTTTTAAAGCATATTCAACTCTGTGTGCCTACTTGCCCGTAAGTCTCTCTTGTAAGCCTGCAATAGTTTATATGGCGTTGGGTATCTTTTGCGTTAGTTATATTATTTTTGACATATATAAAATATGTTTAGCTGCCAATGTCGGTATGGTAGGTAATCTGGCGTTGGTGTACACCTTTACATTTTTGACATATATAAAATATGTTTAGCTGCCAATGTCGGTATGGTAGGTAATCTAGCGTTGGTGTACACCTTTACAAGATTTAGTTTTTCGATACAATAACAATCACCTTTGATTACATAACTACAAGCAGAGTTGGCTTTGACAGGCCGATTTAGAGGTTTTCTCCGGTTCTATTTGTATTGTAGCTTATTCGTAACTCCTACGCCCGACGTTCATTTTGTGGACGCGTATCAAAGCTTTGAAAACAAAAGCTTGCGATATTTGCAAATTCGAAAAATTATGCAAAAAATAACAAAAGCTTTCCTTTGTTAGTCGGTTCTATTCCGCTGCTTCGGTTTTTAAAAAATCGATAAAGCCTTTACTTTTGCAAAACTTTGCTTGATTTTAACTTTCGTTTATCTATATCTACATATATAATTTTTTTTTATTGTATCGTTTCTTTGTCTACGCAATTCGGTAAAGCATTTCGAGTTTCGATCTCACAAGCAATTTCGATCGTCTACCTGAAGATGTTTAAATTTTTTATATTCCTTCTGCCATCGATCAGCTGTTCGCGAATCCTTTGTTCGAGTCGTATAAAGAAAATAAGTATATCGAGTCAATGGCCGTTACCTGGTACGGACACAATGAGCGCATCGAATTCTTTTAACATTGTTGTCTTTCACAAAAGACTTTCGTATGTAAAAGAAGTTTTCATTGACGCATATTTCTGCGCCCTCCCTTTACACTGGCGAAATTGGTTTGAGCTCAACATGACCCTTCTCGTTGGAGTTGGTAAAAAATCGTTTGTCATGACGATCCTTTCGTGAGCGTCGCCCATTATTGTGAATTCCATGTTAACTAAAACTGCTCTAATAATAATTAATGCATATTAAGCATATAGTATTTATTGCCTTTAGTTAAAGAACATCAACTGAGTCCTTTGTTTTTATTTATTACGGTTTTTAACTTTAAACGACATTAGTTTTTACAATTATTACCATAAATCTCAGGAATTTTCTTTATCTGATATTTCGATAACTTGATAGGAAAATCAAAAATAACGAAATCCATCAAAAAGACTTCAGTCAGACCCTATGGTCTGCCTGAAAATACGTGTAAGTGTACATTGAAGCAGAGTGGCGCGTGCGCCGTGCGGCGTTGTGCGGCAGCTGCGGCGCGGGCGGCGGCAGGTGCGCGCGCAGCCGCCGGAAGGCCGCACAAAAAGCGCGCACGCACCTGGGCTTCACCTACCTACCTACTTGCACAATGCGCGACGGCCGACTCTTACATAAATAGAAATTCGGAACATATGGCTCCGTCTTTAATCGCCCGTCTCCAGTCACCTGCGCGCCAGGTAGCTCCAGACCCGACGCGCCGCGTCCTGTTCGATGTATATAATGCACATGGGTTCTCAATGCATGCAACCCTTAGACTTGGCACTCGATAACATTTTTATTCGAATTTAAATTGCCATGGTGCATACGTTGGTATAAACTTAAATCCAGTTCCTTCCTAGAGCTACTGATCGAATATAATAATTGTTATTTGACATAATGGAATAGTCTACATTAGATCAGATCGGGTCTCTCTTTTTTTCTTAAAAAATTGTTAAGCTTACAATTCGCATGATTTTCATTAGTTTTTCCATTAAAATCTGTTCTTACGTCAGCAAGCATAAGTTGTTTACTTAAAAAAGTAAAATGAGTTTACATACAACCGAGCTTTGTTTTAGTTTAGAAGTTACGCCGTAACTGGAAAAAGAAACGAAACCTTTGAAAGTTAGGAAAGTGTGTATTTAAAATTTAGATGAAAGTGGAAATAGGTCGGTGGTCGGTGTTAGTTTGTGGGAAACAATGGTGCAACGTGTCCCGTTGTGTTAAGGGGTTATATCACGTGTGCCGCGGGGTTTCATCCGTCGGAAGCGCGCGGCGCCGCTCGGGTTACCGTACCGCGCACCGCACACGTGACGCCGCCTTTTTGTACCTCCACATCCTCTTCATCCTCTATACCGCGCGCAAAAAATAGGAAGAGATCATGCACTCACAGACACAAGACTTATAGTCGAATCGTGGTTATTCATAATTTCAATTTTGCTTTAAACATGAGTTGATGATGGTCATCCATCATCATTAAAAAGATTTTTATGTATTATAGTTTATGAAGGCCACTGAATCACCAAGGGGCTGCCACAAAACTTGGCTTGAAGGCTGCAATCAATATTGACGCAAGCACGATTCAAAAATCAATCGTACATATTGAATATGTGGTGGTTGGAATGACGCACATCGCTACTATGTCATTACGCTGCGTGTACCGATAGACAAATAAGTGTAATTTGAACGGGGCACACATGTCGGTGTATGTGAACGCGGCGTAATTAGCGCGGGCGTAGTCGCCGCCGGGTGACACCGACAATTACCCCGCACGCGAGCTTCCGTTTCCGAGGGCGTAGGGCTTCGCGACGAGCCGGACTCGCCGCAAGGTGGAAATGGTCACACCGCCACCTGATGGGAAACCGGCTTTGTGGCATGTTCTATATCTGCGGTCTGCGGCTGGAAATAGCTAAAGAACAAAGGAATTGTTACTTTCAGTTTACGGCAGACTGCAATGTTATGGCTCTTGTTGTTGTATACTGAGCAATGCCCAGTCAAAAAAGTCCGTACTAGCATTAAAAAGGTGCAAACAGTCCCGGCTGGGAAAAAGAGTTAACTTTAGTTTGATATGTCGCACACAAACTAGTTGTGAAGTCTATTGTAAGTAAATCTTCCTCACTCAAAAGGTTACATTTAAATATTAGAGTTTCCAATTCGACTATCACACCTCGAACAAAGACGTGGGTTAGTCGGGTAGTGGAGGGTGTTGAAATGGATTCTGTTTGTAGTTTGCATAGGGTTTCCACTCGGCGGCAGATGGTAGCGGCAGCCCAGGTTGTGTGGCGTAGGCGTGTCGCGGAGCGGAGCCGTACAAGTGCAGGGCGGGCGGGGGGCGCGGGGCGGGCGCTCGGAGGCGGGCAGGTGATGCAGCGCGCGGCCTGCCTCACTCAGTCCGCGACTACCCGGGGGAAGAACGCACCCGCCGCGGCTCCTTCTGAAACGACCATTCAACATTTTTAATTTCGTGACGTGCTCCCTTTATTATAATGAATTTAATTACATTAAAAAAAAGATTTTATTTAATATAAATTCATTTCAGTTTATAAAATTTTATACCGAACAATAATATTTCTACGGTGGTGACATAATTAAAAAGTTTAGTACTGTCTGTGTGGTGTCCCCAAATGGGCAATATGTTTTCGAGTCAGTGTCCTCGTCGGGCTGGTGGCCAGTTGTTTGTGCGTGCCGGTGCGACACGTGCGCCGGTCGATCCGCGGGCGCAGGCGCGCTGCACACCGCGCTGTCAAACGTCATCGCGACGAACGCCCTACGGCACGGACCTCACAAATCGGCCGATATCTCCTAAATCTCTCGCCCGCCGTAGGCTCCCCGAGACACCGCCATGAAGTTATCTAACAACGGTAAATAGTTCAGTAGGTCGTGTATAACATTGCAACTCTGCGGATGTGAGATCTTTAAAGTTTTGTTATATAATTTTTTGTTTTGTTAAATGATGCACTTAATTTTAGGTAATCTATTTAACTTATTAGGTCATTGCACTAACATCAAATATTAATATAAAATCTATTTATGATTTCGATCATTAAATATGTAACCTATTTCATTTTCATGCCCTGTATTGTGTTGTTTTCTAAAAAAAATATAAACTTATATTTTTTTTTAATAACTAGAGGGGAGGCCTTTGCCCAGCAGTGGGACAGTATAGGCTAGAGAAAAAAAAATATGAAAAAGTTCAAATTTAAAATAATAATGTTATATTATTATATATACATTGTCCTTTTTTATTAAGTACAAATATTTTAAGGGGTGATTCAGTCCATCATATGGAACAACTTTTCCCAATAAATGTATATCGAAATACGAAAAGAAAATTTTCATTTTTTATAGTAATGATATCACGTGACTACTTCGATTTGTATGAAAACCGAAAAAATATTTTTCGTATTTCGATATACATTTATTGGGAAAAGTTGTTCAAAATGATGGACTGAATCACCCCTTAAAATATTTGTACTTAATAAAAAAGGATATTGTATAATGTTATATATTTTACTATAAGAAATTTATTTAACAAAGAAACACATTACTATGACAATCCTCGACGCATATGATAGCTTTAATTTTTATAAATATTTGTTTTTATCTTATACTATTATCTCTTGATTCATTTTAAAACATAGATTAGGTTCTATAATATATCTATAAAGTAAAATATATATTATTATTTCTTTATTTTTCTTTTCTATTATTAGTAAAATATCCGTTAAAATTACATATTTTGCACCTTCTTTCAAACACATCTAAGATTCTTGGCATCACCAGTGATGTGACTGATAAATAAAGCCTAATGTAAAACACAAGTGTGTTTGATAAGACACTTTTGGCAAAACTCACGAGAGATAAAATCATTAAGAATATTTTATAGCTTTTCATAGCGCTTTCTTCAAAACAGTTAAGTGAACTTCGAAGTATAATTTGAGAGAAGCGAAACTATAAAAACTGTCGTATAGCCCATTTACTCAACCCCATGACGATCGTCTAATTTTTATTAAACTAAACCATACTAGTGCGAGTAAACTGTATAAAAGAGTATAAAAGCGAATGTGTATTGCAGAGGACCGGCGCGAAGCTGAAGATCTTCTCGAACACGGCGCCGCAGAGCTCGGAGCGGGTGGTGCAGCTGGTGGGCAACTCGGACGCTATCGCGGCCGGCGTGCGCGAGGTGCTCGACCTTATCCGGGAGGTAAGTACTGCAGTAGCGTCCATTCATACAGACATCATCATTATCATGGTCAAGAAAATAATATGACATCCGGCTCGAAGGACCAGGATTTAGGGGCCCTAAAAGTGTACGCAGAAATGAGGGTTTTCAAAATTATAACACACCAGGTGGCAGCACAGTGACGTCAAGTCCAATCGACTGTTGTCATTAGTGATGTACAAGACTCGAGTCCTCCGAGTCCTCTTACGTAGGACTCGGAGTCGTTTACAGGGCTCGACTCAATTAACGGAAGGCTCGACGACTGCGAGCTTAAGTGAGACTTGGAGCGTGAAATTAGAGCTCGAGTCTCTTTCTGAACCCGAGCCTTTTTCTGCGCTCGAGTCTTTTTACCCGCCTGCAAAGAGGGAGGGTTATGTTTTTCGAGTCCATTTAAAAGCAATAATTTTTAATTTAAAAAAGTGATCTGGCAATATGCCGTAAAATATGATTGATTATAATAGAATTTAAAAGAATGTTTGCGTGCACACCTTGAATAACCAAAATTTTATCTGAAATCACGCCTCTAGTCTTGTAAGCTTTCAAGAACTGCTCGCGTTCATTTTAGGACTCGAGCTCTTTTAAAGGCTCGAGTCGTTGCTCAGAGAACTCGCGCTCGCCTCGGCTCAGAACTCCAAGCCCATTGAGCTCATAGAGCCCTGCAAAACCGACTAGACTCGAGTCTTCAAAATTAGAACTCAAGGACTCGAGTCTTGTACATCAATAGTTGTCATTGGACCATCAGTTGATAGGTTGATTGTAACTGTAAATCCGTCTTCAACCTGTCGTCTGTGCAAAACACCAGACACAATAGTAAAACAATGCATGTCGACCGGATTCCGGTCTGCTCACAGATGACAGGTTATCCAATAACAGGAGCTTATTGGAGCTGTCTTCACTGTGCTGCCATCTGGTGTCACATATTTTTGAAAACCTTAAAATTAACTCAAAATCTTAGGCCATGTTCTTATAAATAATCACAGCTGCCGCCCTATCTGATCCTTTATAGTAACTTTTTATTAAGTGCCGTATCCGGTATCCCAGTATGCGGTGCGCCGGATTACATTTCTTTTTGCTTTTGCTGTAACCATTATAAAAGCCTTTGAGTTAGTGTCATGTGGAGTCCATTATCCAAACGCTTCCGTTCACATTCATGTGCCGTAAAAACATGTATTGGGGTGTCGATTAATACCATTCATAGCAGCAGGGTGCTGTCATAAAGTGACATAAGATTTCCCTTAGTAAAAGCCAGTACATGATTCACGTTTGAAATGTAACGTTGCAGGTGCCCATTAAAGGCGCCATCCAGAACTACGACCCGCACAACTACGATGATTTCTACGCGGAGGAGTACGGCGGCTTCGGCAGCGGCGGCGGCGGCCGCGGAGGGGCGCGCGGAGGGCCCGGCGGCGGGCCCCGCCAGCCCGCGCGCCCACCTATGGGGCCCTCGCGCGGGCCTGGGCCGCGGGGACCCATGTCGCGGGGCCCGCCGGGAGGACCTCCTGGAGGTGAGATTTATTTCATAGTTTCAGCTAAACTAAAGACAACTAAGCACGAAGTACGTTGACACGCCATTTTCTGGCCCACTCGTACAGGGTCGGTCAATGTCGCTGTGCAAGCGGGACAGCAATATAATTATGCGCGTGCGATAGAGATAGAAAATGGCGTGTCAATGTACGAAATTCTTTGTGCTTATGCATCGTTGATAGTCTTAAGGAATCACCGCGCGGCGCCTAAGTCAGGAGAACAGATGTCGCTCGTTCATGGAACTGATTGATATCCTTTTATTAATCTTTTAAGCCTATGATACAAAAGCAATTAAGGTGAAAAGGAGTTCAGTGTCGCCCCACATTTGAAATTAATTATTTAAATCCGAAACCGGAATTGGAGGGTTGTTATGAACCAGTCTAGACCCGCATGGCATCATATGATGCGGCGTCTATTGTTTTACTATTGTGACTGATATTGGCGGATCTCAACAGGATCACACAATAGAACTTAGACGTTAATTTTTTTTTATAAACAATTATTATACGAAGTCCTTCTGGCTTTAATATCAATTATAAATATACACGGTGATTTCTCATTGGTTTTGGAGCTGGTGGCCACTTTATAAGGATCGATAGTAAGATCTAACTAGTAAGTCAAAATAAAAATTCTGAAAAAAATATGTTGACTAAAACTTCAAAGTAAAATCTTAAGATCAATTAGTAGTACCGCTGCCAGGCGCCGGCCGGCCGGTGTTTATAGAGGTCAAATTTGCCGCAAATTTTGGACGGGCGTAACTACGTGATCTCGATTGAAAATCATTTTCGCACCTTTTTTACCTTATGTCATACACAAATGTAGATAGATGAATTTATTTACTACACGTCTCTTTTTTCCCAAAAGTCAGCGTGTAATATTCTACTTTTTAATTGCAATACAGCAGAAGGAAAGCGTGAAAATTATCAACACCATCTAGTGATACCAATTTCCTGATTGCTTTCCCGTTCTAGGCCCTCGCGGTTTTGGCGGCAATGACTTCGGCGGGCCGCCCCCGCGCGGCAACTTCGGCGGCCCGCCGCGCGGTGGCTTCGGCGGCGGCAGCGGCAACTTTGGCGGCGGCTACAGCGGCGGCGGCGGGTTCTCCAGCAACGGCGGCGGCCAGGAGACCTCCACGCAAGTCACCATTCCCAAAGATGTGAGCTTTTTGAATCAGACCGATTTATTTATCAACCAAGACCTGTGATGGCGCTCCGGATATCAATTGTCGTATGTAGATCCGCTACTCATCATTAGATGGCGTTTTTGATAGTCAAATTAAAAACACCAATAATTTGCCTAGAAAAAAAACTTACATAAAGTTATATATAATATACTAGTGTAGTAACGTGATAATATGCATATACATGCTTATTAAATAAAAAAATATATAGATATATATGGACAAATTACACAGATTGAGTCTAGCGCAAAGTAAGTTTGATACGTGTGTTATGGGATGCTAACTCAACGATACTTATTTTATAACAAACACATGTATAGATAAACATCCAAGACCCAGGACAATTTGAAAACGGCCATCTTCCAACTTGCCCTGACCAGGGATCGAACCCGGAACCTCTGAGTGGCGGACTAGCATGGTGACCACTACGCCACGGAGGTCGACTTGTGATGGTGCTACGGATATCAATTGTCCTATGTAGTTCCGCTACTCATCGCTAGATGGCGCCTTGACAGTCGGAGTTGTTAATTTGCATAGCAAATAAACTTTATGTTTAGTTCATTCTAAGTTCAAGAACAATGTTTGTAAAAAAATGGGCGCAGCAGAATCTTCTTTAAGAGTTAAGAGTGAATGTTGCTGTTTTTTTAGAGGGGCGAGAAAAGATTTCTCTATGAACCAGTTACCTACCATCAATTAGTCCATTTTTTAAGGGGAATTCTTATATGGAGAGGTATACTTTTCTGAGTTCAGCAATGCCACTTGGTACGAATGTTATACACGTCTACCCAAGCCCAAAATGCCCGGGAGCCAGATTGAACACCGCGTCAGGAGGAGGGGAGGGGGGCCCAAAGTACAGAGTTCCCGGCGCTTAGAAAAAAAAAAATCTGGCGGATTTGTTTGGACTTTTGAGTTAAGTTTGGTGTCGTTTTCAGGTAACCAGATGATGCCCAGTTCATTCCTCATACCAGTTCTTTTAGAGTTCCGTACCAAAATATGACGCAATACTTAAAATACTAAACTTTTTGTAGTAACGTAATGTCAACAAACTAAGTTTCATAAAAAAATATAATAATATAAGGGTTTAAGCCCCTCCCTTCCTCCTGACGCGGAGTTCAATCTGGCTCCCGGGCGTTTTGGGCTTGGGTGGACGTGTATAACATTCGTACCAAGTGGCATTGCTGAACTAAAAATTGGCGTACTTGTTCCCTATAAAAAACGGACTAAATGGGGGTTTTCGTCCTGTCAACTGATCATCATCATCGGGTCTGTTTTTTAGTCTCCACTGCAGGAGCACGACCCTTTCTGTACTACTGTACCATAGTAGCCAGAAGACTTGGGCTAAACTCTGCACGCTGGCCAGAAGGATTGTAGAAGTCCCATTGATGTTTATAAGCTTTGTTTAGTGTATTTTAAGGACGAATTATTTCAACTAAGTTTAGCAAACATTTGTATTTTTTTATGAATAAGTGGTTGAAACGTGCCGTTGTTTGCAGTTGGCGGGCGCGATAATCGGCAAGGCCGGGTCCCGCATCCGCAAGATCCGCGCGGAGTCGGGCGCCGGCATCGAGATCGCGGAGCCGCTGGCCGGCTCCAGCGACCGCATCATCACCATCACCGGCACGCCCGCGCGCATACAGAAGGCGCAGTACCTGCTGCAGCAGAGGTAACGTACACCGCTTTACGCACACTCGGATAAATTTAATTAATGTTACAGTGAGGTATCTTTCCCCCACGCAAAACGGGACCGGCAAATTCGGGCCTTTTGTAGTTGAAACTCACACTCCAACCCCAGAGCGTTCCGGCCAGTCGAGCCGCAGGGTGTTGGAGTAAGTAAGATATTACAAATTCCTCAAAACCGCAGAAGCTTTCGTTCATGAAACCATCTGGGGTTTTCCCTCACTCCAACTACGAAATCAATATTTCTGGGGTTCTCATGACGTGGACCTAAGGGAAACAATGTGCTTCTTTCCTTTACGTATTCCATGAGGAAAGTAGATTAATTTTAAATTCGACGCGACATGTATGTCGCAAAAGAGGCTAACCGCAGTCGGCCTGTCTGGTTGGCGACGTATTCGGATACATGTCCGATTTTAAATAGATCTTCTTTATCTTTAATTATTACTGCCAGGTAACATATCTATAGCGACTACACTAGTATATCTGTGATTCATATACATTTAATTCACATTCGAGGCGGCATTACAAATCCCCGCGTGCGATACGAACACGTACATGGGTACATGGCGATCATTATTCGTCTATAGCCACTATAGGATCTTAGCAATTGGCTTGTCAAGTAATTTTCAAAAAGATCTGATTCGCAGTCCGTTTCGAGGAATAGCCTCTAGGAGAAGCTTTCTCAAAACAGATTTTAAAATAAGGTCTTACTTATTTAGATATTTGCAAAAAACCCATTGACCTTTATTATCAAGCAAGGTCAACCTTATTTGAGGAAGTGATGTCACGATGAAAATTTTTTGAGTAAAGTTGGCAATTCCACTTTCAGTACTGTACTGAAGTGCCATTTTTTAAACGCGATGTCACCTAAATTACTGGTTTTTCCATACAAAATCCGTTCGTTTAGCGACTTCACGTTTTAAAAATGGTACCACTGTATTATATGTCACTGTCACTGTCATCTACCAACACAACAACTTGACAAAAACCAACATAACGGCGGTAATTTAAACAGTAGACATTGACAGTTGACAGATGTCATTGTTTTTTAGCGCTAAATTTAAACTTCGATTGCAGTGTATCGTCACTTCCGGTGTTTTGTTTAAAATTATATAAAAAAATCCTGATAACACGTAGATTTTTTTTATTCAAATTACTTTCTTAAAATTGCCTATATTTTCGATTAAAGGCACTTTTAATACTTTTATATTTCTTAGTTGACAAGCTAATTATTATTACCTGCAGGAAGCATACAGCTTTGTCAATTATCGAATTTACCTAGTCAATATCGTAATCGTAAAATATTTCATGACATAACATAAAACCCTTACACCGCGGACGTCGGATTTATCCGACAAACATTGTCGGGCCTATTCCGCGTACGTCGGATATTTCTGACAAAATAAAAATGCTCGTTTGACACATAAGGACATAACTAACGTATCCATATCTGTTTTTGGTTGCAAGTGTTTATTTTAGATTTACCATGCCTTGCGCTAGGGGCACGACAACTGATAATAAGTATCGCGGTGAAAGGTTTAAAAAGATTATAAATAGTAATAATTTACGAACTTGTGCTGTGTAGGTTATAGCGTATTTCTTTTAGAGTAAAGGTGTGTATTATTGGTATAATAGAGTAAAAATTTCTTTAACGATAAACGATTATTTTACAATTTCATGGGTAAATTCAATCATTGATAACTAAGAACTAAAATTGAAACATGACTGTGCCAACTTCATATTCTTTTATACAGGATATAATGGTCAAATGAAAGTTTACAGTTTATCCGGTATGAATGCATGAATAATTTATAGATCTTTAAGCCGAATGTTATAAAATATTTTCATCCTAATGTTAGGAATTTTATGTTTAAGAAAAAAATGGGATACCAAATGGCAGAACAGTTAAGTCAGATCCAATAAACTGCTGTTATTGGTTACAAAAGACCTGATGATGATGATGATAATGGTTACATTTGACGAAGCAAAAGAACCTGCTAGTCAACTGATGGTCTAATGACAACAGTCGATTGGACCTGACGTCACTGTCGCTACCTGGCGTCAATTTTAAAAACCCTCGATCACAATAAATATGCATGCGATACATACATCTATAATAATAATGATCGATACTGTAAAAGCTAATGTCTTTCGCGAAACTAACGGCTGGATTTACATTGGGAAACATGGCGGTAAATTCATTCTACTTTCATCAACCATGTTACAGGAAATACTAAGCTAAGCATGCATTGATTTTATTAACTCAAGGTCTTTATTTGCTATAATAAGGCGTCACGCGATCTGACGTACTTACTTTTTGCCTACAGACAAACAAATACATTACAGTCTACTGCTCTTTATGAGATAAACAAAGTGATAGAGATTAAATTAACAAACTGGACATGTATATAATGATTTAACCACGCATGAAACTAGTTTCGTAATGTAAATCCGACTATAACACCGGTTTAGGGCAACCAAGCCGCCATTTGTTATTGTCATTACTAACACACATTGTTTTGGCGCTAGAATGTTTGAAGAGTTCCCTGAGTTGGCCCCAAACAAAAATAAGATTTAATTCAATGCTAGTTGGTCGTTTCACTGGCACTGCGGATCAGGTAAAATACGAATCCTTGTTTGTAGCTATCGAGTGTCACTATACCTTATTTGGTCTTGTAAATATATTATTATCTTATTATTGCAATCATAAATCATTAGGTATTAGTAACATATTCTACATCATTATCACAATGTCATGCATCATTCATTATATTTATGGGCCTGTACCTACTTCAATATTGCATATCTAGTCGTTATATCGTAGTCGACAACCATCTATTTAACTTTCATGTAATAAATATAATTGTTTTAATGTTAAACTAACATTTATTGATTTTATTAACTTGGGATAACTTTTACTGACGTCACTATCACTCAACTATACATCAAATATTTGCAATTAATAGTCATAACTAATTCATCTTACTAATCGATACGTTCCATGGCTCTTGTGTTCCCAGTGAGGGATGAGAACAAGATATCTTTATATAGTGACGAAAGTAAAGGTTGAATTAAACGATTTGTACTGGAAATGTTTTGTGATTAACAATATTTCTAGGTGTCATCAACTAACGGGCGTCGGTCGCGGCGCGTTGTATGGAAGACTAGTGATTTTGTTGTTTTAATCCACTATAACAAGGAATCACTAATCTGCCTACAAAGTGCTCGCTCTCACTTCAGATCAAGACTTCTCACGCTGCTGTCCTGTATCATCATGTTTTACTAACTTGTGTAACATTTTTATGTCCTTTGATTTTTTTATATAATTAGTCTTCTTTGCTCCCAAACTCTTCAATGTTGTCTTGTTCATCCTGTGCATATTCGCCGCCGAATTGGTTTAATTCTAAATAAAAGTTGTTAGTGTAAGCAGCGGTTACGCTACACCAACTGTGATGGTCATTCCGCAACTTTCTTGAAGAAAAAGAATTTAGCTTGGATGCCGACTAATGTGGCAAAGCAGTAAAAACTACATTCACGCAAAAATTAAGCACAGTTGAAAAATCTTTCCTATTTTAGTTTAGCCTCCTTGTAAAAATTTGTCAGTGCAAAAACTAACTATAATCTCTTTTTCGCAGTGTACACGAGAGTAACCCCCACCTCGGCCGCGGCAACTTCTGATTTCGGATCCACAACGCGCGGGGACGATGTCCGTAAAACATTTCACATGAAGCTTTACATACCACCTCATTTTAATAAACTTTGTACAATGTGTTAAACGAGGCTCTTGTATTCCACGGAGGCCGCGGCGAGATTATTCAGATTGATTGATTTTTGGCAATAATAAGTAATTACGTACCTACGCAATAAGTATGTGTCATGTCTACTGGTAATATATGTTGTAATATAGATCTGACTTGTACTAGCCCATAAAATAGCACTCCCGCGCCTCTGTTTGTATTCTGATTGGGTGTTTGGTAACGATTAAGGTTGCATTTATCATTATGAATTAATTAAGAGATATTTAACAAAATTGTGTCAATAATTTACTCACAATTTGTTACATCGATGTATTTTAAGTGAATATAGGAAATAAATAGTTTATTTTGCGAACGTTTGCATTTTATTTATTGTAGTTACTAATTCTTAAGTTCCTGTTACCTCATAATAATTAATACTAACAAGGTACAGACAACGTTTACGAGCGTACTAAAGTTCCCATTTAGTTGGCACGCCCCGCAAACGAACTTTGTAAAAAAGCCGCAGAAGGCGCGCCATGTACTCTTAGCCAAAGATAATATAATTACTAACTTAGCTTTATACTTGAACTGCGAAGTGCGCCTGGCCTGCTGCTTCTAAACTCAAACTCAAAATTATTTATTGCGAAACTGTGTTGTAGGATGGTACATAATATGGTAATGTATCAACAGTTTTCCCTTTCAGGCATGCAATAGTGACAAATTATAAACAAAATTAGCTTAAGTAGGTTTACAGTGTAACAAGTACTTATTAATTTCAAAGAAGTAACTAACATAGAGAGCTAAACAATCGTTATACATACAATTGCTGCAACAAGATACCTATTACTATTAATATTTACAAAACAATTTATAAATTAACTAAAATTATCCTTCCCTCTTTGAGTATTAATCAAAATATTCTTCTAAGTTATAAAATACATGCTCTAGTAGCCAAGTTTTTAATTTTTTCTTAAATAGATAACAATTATATATGCTTTTTATTTCTGTGGGTAAATTATTAAATATTTTTATACCAGAAATAAAGGCGCTTCTGTTAAACATTTCATTGTTTACAGTTGGTAGGTATAAATCTCTTAAATTATTTCTTAATTCGACTTTTCTTTTAAAGTAATACATATTATTTCTTAAAAAAACACAAATTTCGAGTATGTATAAATTAGTTAGTGTGAGATATCCCTGTTCTTTAAATATATTTCTTAAAGTTTCATCTGAATACATATTATGGATGATTCTCAAACACTTTTTCTAAAGAAGGAAAGTACTATGGGCATTTACAGAATTTCCCCAGTAAATTATGCCATAAGTTAAATGAGGATAGACATTTCCAAAATAGGCAGCCCGAGTTACACCTACAGAAGAGTTTTCAGATAGTATAGAGAGAGCATAGCAGTAACTTGATATTTTTTTGTTTATTTTGGTGATATGAGCTTTCCAATTTAAATGGTTATCAATTGTAACTCCTAAAAAATTGTTTTCTTTTACCTGCGCTAATGTTATGTTTGATTCTTGAATGTTTAAATTAAACGTTTCTTTATTGTAACCATGGAACTGTACTATTTTCGTTTTTGACATATTAACTTTCAGATTTATTGACCTTAGCCATTCTGTAGTGGTTTTTAATGTCTTATTTATTTCCCTTTCAAATTCATCTTTACTTTTACTACTATCTGATATGAAGATTGTGGCGTCATCTGCGAACATGACACATTTGTTTTGTTATTGAAGGAAATCATTGACATAAATAAGGAAAAGGAGTGGACCCAATATGCTGCCTTGCGGAACGCCTAGGATAACATCTGCTTGTCCTGACTGGACTTCTATAGTTTTATTATTAGGATTATATTTATCGATAACTGTGACCTGTTTTCTATTATTTAGATACGAATGAATTAAATTGAGTGCTAAGCCTCTGATACCAACATTTTCTAGTTGTTTTAATAGAATATTATGTTGAACACAGTCAAACGCCTGAGACATATCTAAGAATAATCCTATAGAAATTGATTTATTATTTAGCGACTCCCATATGTCTTTCAAAATTTTAAATATTGCAGTATTTGTTGACTTACTTTTCTGAAATCCAAATTATTTTCATTTGTAATATTATTGATTTCAAAAAATCTTGACAATCTGGTTTGTATAACTTTTTCAATTATTTTTGAAAATGACGTTAACAGTGCTATTGGTCTATAATTTTCAGCTTTTGTTTTAGATCCTTTTTTGTGTAAAGGTTTTATCTTAGATAATTTAAGTGCTTCGGGAAATGTACCAGTTTAAGATTTAGTAAATAAATTAAAGGGTCACTTATATAGGGCAGAGATCTTTTTATTATTTACATTGGTATATTATCGTACCCACAGCTTTTTTTATTTTTAAGTTTATTTACTATAGATTTTAGTTCATTTACATCAACCGGATTTAAATAAATACTTTTCCTTTGAGTTTGACTGCAAGCTTTAAAATTTCTAGGTGAGCTGTTTTGTAAGTTGTTACTAATAAAATAATTATTGAAAAAATCAGCAATAGTAGCTGGGTTATTCGTTGTGATATTATTTATAAGTAGCTGTTCAACAGAATTTTTAATGTCATTTGTAGGGTTTGTACATTGTTTTATTAAATTCCAAGTGGCCCTATTTTTGTTTATGCTATTTTTAATGAATTTAACATTTTGATTTTGTTTAGCTTCTGCTTTTGCTTCTTGATAGATAGGTAAGAACGTTATAGGATACAACTTTAGGTCAATTTCTTTGGGATACAAGATACAAAGTAATGATACATAGATAAACACAGTTGGATTTATCATAGATAAGAAAAGAATCGCTAAGATTAATTAATTAATCTAAGACTAATTAATCTGCTGTTGTATAAAACCATGACAAAACAGAGCTGCTTGACATACAGCTCGGTTCTTGTAGGTATATATTCTAAAATATCTGGTACCTATTTAGACACTTAGTTACCTTTTTTTCTTTTCCTATAGGTTGACAGAAATTTAAATTTTAATAAGTTTGTATAGTTTGAATTTAAGTTAAATTTAATTTTTTTTTTCAATAAGTAGTCCAGCTATTGTAGCTTTTAGCTCAATACAGCTTTAAGTAAATACATTTAAGCTTATGGATTTTTTAACACACGTGAAATGGATACAATTTCACCGGATCAGGAAATTTAAAGCAGCTTATAAATCACGCGTGCGAAACGCAAATAGCGAAGTTATATTCTATAATCGCAATATTTGCTGGTTTTTTTTTTTTCAAATTTTGCGTTAATTTTAAAATGTAACGGCGAGATAGCTCTCTCTTATTATGTATAGGTATTTTTCTCGCAAGTGTGTTAAAAAACGTCGTACGATATCCTGTATCCATGCATATATTGTTTAATCACAATCTGCTATATTACGCCCTCGTCTTGGCTCGGACTGGTAAATTCCGCCTCATGTGTATAACCTCCATAATATTGGGAGAGGCTGTTAGACTTTTGGATTGATAAGTATTAGGCTCTACCTAAACTAGGAAAGGAAAAAAACACATAAGTACAAAGATGACGAAATTGTATTAAAATTAGATATATATTTATGATTTATACATTCGCACTTAAGTATGAAGTTCATTTTTTTTAATCAATTGAATTACTTGTGGCATCTGCAGCAGTAATTAAGTTCTTTGAGTCCTGTAAAATATCATGAGGTTTATCTAGGACAAACAACACATAGAAAAGAGGTATCAAAACACCTAAGATGAGAATGCAGGTTACTAAATGGTACCACTTCAGCCCAAAATCTGCTCCCTGTGATGTTAACTGCTTCACCACTACAGTTTCAACTGATTCTTTGCTTTTATTTCCGGGCAAGAGCTGGGTATCTTCTGTAACAGGATCCAGTAGTTCTGTGTCAGTGTAGGGCACAACCGCTGGGGCTAATTTACTATTCAATACAATTGCGTTATAGTCAATCTCACAATCATTATTTCCTCTAACTAATATACTATTATTTCCTTGTACAATTTGGTTTGAAACTCCATTGTCGTTGCTTATAGCTAAATCTTGAAAAAGTGGATTCCTAGGAGTTTCTTTGGAAGTGGAAGGCACGGTGTTAACAATTGTTTCTGTTAAAACGGAGTAAGGAGTAACAGGTACCTTGATTGTCCGTCTTGCATATATTTCATTGTCCTTATGTATATGATTTATTCTCTTCAACTCTGAAATCTAAATCAAGCTTTGGTAAATATTAAGAGAATAAATTTTGATACCTTATCAAGTAAACATTGTTGAGACTTTATTTGTCACTTATACTTACAGAAGAATGAAATCGTAGAGCGATTGCTTGTAAAGTGTCACCTTCGAGGATTTGGGCTTCAATAAAATGCTCAGGCTTCATTCTGTGTAATTGTATCTCACTTTGGTTTACAAAGTCTTCATTCTTAGAGCCCATGTTACATGTTAACAGATCATCTCCACTGTGCATCACTCGCGTCCTACAGCAACAAACATATAAAAACGAGTAAGTAACACTAAGATAGTAGGTAACACAATGACAAAGGATCCTTATCCTGTGCAGATCCTCGCAAGATGCTCACCTTTGTTTCATTTTCATAAACAACGCTTAAACAATTTATTTCTAGCATGACCTAAAATAATTTTACGGTCTACCTGTATTGCTTTAAAGTTATCTCGATTTTATCGATATAAAAATACTTAAATCACAGCTGTTAACTTTTATTAGGTAGCTACTCGACATTCGACAAACAAAAAATATTTTGTTGTTGCGTGTTCGACAAACTGACACATCATGACATCATTTGACATATTTGACAGCAATTGTCAGATTTGTCAGCAACGTTCCTTTACACGCAAATGCATGTCCCTGGGTGAAGCGAAGCGGTAAGTACAGTCGAGATAAATAGACATAAAACATCTAAACATAGTAATTACAATAAACATAGTAATTATCTATCTATTCTTTATATTTCTATTATATAATTGATTGATTAAAATATAAAACACGGAAGCTCTAAGAAAAATTGACAGTTACACTGTCGTTTAGATTAGATTATTGGAGTTACCACACCACATTTGGCCAAAGTTCTATTTCTTACTTTAAATTTGGTACATATGTTACGGCTAGAACCCAAAACGCGGCTACACCTAGGTTTAGCCGGGTAGAACTAGGTGCAGCTGGTCTGAGATGGCTACACTTAGGTGTATCCAACTATCTTCGGCTAGAATAGAACTAGGTTTAGCCTCTATCATTCCGGCTAGAACTAGGTGCAGCCGATCGCAGGTGGTTAAAATTAGGTTTTTCATATGTATATTAGGTTTGAAGTAGGTTTTTTAGTTCACTTATTTTACATTTGTTTTTATTTTGGGTAGATAATAAACTAGTTTTGTGTTACATTTTCCGATCAATTTGAATTATGTATTGTGCCCGCAGACAAAACATCTTTTGAAGACAAATCATGGCGGACCGCCATCAAGATTTTTAACCCTCGAGAAAAATGAGGGGTGTTATAAGATTGACACTATAATGTCTCTGTCTGTCTGTCTGTCTGTGACGTCGTGGCTCTCGGACGAATGGACCGATTCCGATGCGGTTTTTTCACGTAAATGCAAGATCTCTTGCGGTGGTTCATAGCTATGTTTGATGAAAATTGGTTCAGCCATTTAAAAGTTATTGAGAGTTAACGCTTGAAAGTCTGGGTTTTTTAATTTGCCTGGCAAATAATATGTGGCGCTGCGGATATCAATTCTACATAACATCGGTTGGAATATATAAGGTCAAATAAAATATACTAAAACTATTATAAGGGTAAATTCAGTCCATGTTATTGAACAACTTGCCCCAAGGAACATGTACGAACTATGAAAAGTAATTTATGACCTCCCATACAAGTTCACTCATCAGCTGATCCAAGTTTGTATGGAAACCCAAAAAATATTTTTATCTTTCGATACATATTTTGTTGGGAAAGTTGTTCACTATCACGGGCTGAATTCACCCTTAAAATAGTTTCAGTATATTTTGTTAGACCTTACATAGTTCCGCCACTCATCACTTATTACTTAAGATTCATATCTTGTATCAAAAATATTTTGCATGTTGGAAACAGCAAGTGTACGATTCTAATTATGTACTTATAACACACGTCACTTATGCAAAATTAAAAAAAAATCTTTTCATTTCAAAACAATACCTATAAACGTCACTTTAACATTTTGGTCTTTTATTTTATCACCATTATAACCTAAAATATAGACCACCTAATTTTAACCAACTGCGATCGGCTGCACCTAGTTATAGTCGAAATAATAAAGGCTAAACCTAGTTCTAGCCGAAGATAAGTAGGATACACCTAAGTGTAGCCATTGACACCGGCTGCACCTAGTTCTAGCCGGCTAAACCTAAGCGTAGCCGCATTTCGGGTTTTAGCCGTAACACATACATTATGAAATTCATCACTGGTTTTGGTTTCGGTAAAACTCGATCTATCTCTAAACCTTGTTTTATAATAAGACTGTATGACGTAATTCCGCCTATTACATTTGTAATAAAGTTTAAATAACCGGTCAAGTGCTAGTCGGACTCGCGCACGAAGGGCTCCGTACCATTAGGTATCTATAAAAATTAAGTTTTTTTTTGTATGGGAGCCCCCCTTAAATATTTATTTTATTTTAAATTTTTATTTATTAGTAAAATACAACTGAGTATTTTGTGAAAATTTCAAGAGCCTTCCTGTAGCCATTATTGATATCGAGCAAAAAAAGGCAAAAAATCGCGTTTGTTGTATGGGAGCCCCCCTTACAATAGTTATTTTATTTTGTTTTTAGTATTTGTTGTTATAGCGGTAACAGAAATACATAATTTGTGAAAATTTCAACTGTCTAGCTATCGCGGTTCTTGAGATACAGCCTGGTGACAGACAGACGAATAGACGGACCGACAGACAGACAGCGAAGTCTTAGTAATAGGGTCCCATTTTTATCCTTTGGGTACGGAACCCTAAAAAAGAATCACTTCATACTCATTTTAAAACCCTTTATGCTCCATACACGAATGGATTGATTACCCAATATTGAAGAAGGGTAACGAATACCACTATAATCATCATGTTGTTTGGGCTTCCGCTAACACTTCGCACATAAATGATAAGTGAGATAATAAATAAGGTGCCGTGCGTGCCGTCCGTCTGGCACATCTGTGCTCCATGTTGTTACTCTACTCCGTATGTTTGTTAGTTTTGGCCAGTTAAACTGTACACGTAGGTACATAAAAGTACTCCTTACATCACTTTATTGAATTCTACTTCGAAAAAGTTAGGTGCAATAGCAATGTTAGGTCAGATACCTAACATTGCTATTGCTGGTGGTTCTGGTTTCTGGTCCATTATCTTATGATATTCATCTTATGCGGGGTGGGTACACACCGGGCCAACGAACTTCCTTTTTCTCATTTCTTTTAGGTATATCAAAACAAAAGAGATGCAGCACATTCCTTGGCGTTCGGTTGGCCTGGCTGGTGTGTACGCAGCATAAGTATGTAGTAAATTTGAAACACCTACGCCATATACATACCTATCCAGAAGTCTCCATCTCAAAAAAAAATCTTCATTATGATTGTCATCTACCTACTCTTATTCAATAACTACTTATATCGTAGTACTTTTTCAAATCAAAAACAAATGCAGTGGAACTTTTACAGTAAAGAAATAATGCACTTGGAACTTTAAATTTGCTTGAAATGCACAAAATGCACTCAACAAAAGAACCGTCAAAGCTATGTCATAAAACAAAGAGCAAAATAAAAATTTCCTTCTCATGAAATGATAAAAACCAAAGAGAATATTATCACTACAAGACAAAACTCAAACAAATGGCGCCGATCCTACAATCTAACCTACCACAAAAACCCTCAGAGCAGAAACTATTTCAAGTAAATCTATACATATAATAAAACAGTAAAAAAGTGTGTCTGTACATTAAATAAATTTCCAAAAAAAATATTGGGGGCGATGGAGACGTAGTAAAAGAGTTAGAATTTAAAAAAAAATGTCTGTCTGTTTGTCTGTATGTCTGTTTGTCTGTTTGTACACGCTAATCTCCGGAAATACTGGACGGATTCGAATGAAACTTTTTTTGTTATATAGCTATTAAGCCTGGGCAACATATAGGGTATAAATGATTTTGGAAAATGGAACGCCTGATCCTGATGCAGAACCATAATGGTCCAGCTAAATTATAAGAGATATAAAAATGCCACCTTAGTAAAAGTGGTTCAGCCTGATGAGCATTTTCCAGAGATACAAAGTCCATGCAAACGAAGTCGCGGGCTTCGGCTAGTATTTAAATATTTTTGAAAATATGTTCCTTTTCGGAGGGTACGGATTTTACTAGCCGAAAAAAGTGTAAAACTTTCCCGTCAAGAACTTTTTTAGGGGTTTCAAATTTTGTAACTTCGTTTCAACAGAGTAGTTAGGGAGGCGAATAGGGGAATTTTCGGCAATACTCGAGCGTGGCAGTTTAAGATATGAGAGATACCTTAGACCTAATAGAACAACCTTGTAAAGTATTTAGCTCTATATGTAGTGACGCGCGCTTAGGATAGACGATCAGATTAGTAAAAAAAATAGATAGTCTGAAATACTCGAGCGCGTCAGATTAAGATATTGGGGGTTGATTTTAGTGTTTAAAGACTAAATTTAACTAATCTGACGATAAATCCTTGACGCCGCCGAGTTATAGGGTCGCGAACTTGTAAAAAAAAACGTTAATCCGGCATTCTCGAGCGCGATTTTTTTATTTTTTATTTTAAAACTTACTAAAAATACAAAATCTGCCGGTTTCCGCATGACCGGAAGTGTGGAGGAGCCATTTCGTCTTCCTAAGAACGCGTTGCGGCATAAAGTCACGAACGATAAATTTTACAAAAAAAAAGTTTAAATAAACATTTACGTTGGTTGTCTCTCGCTTTATTGTCATTCTGAAATTCCCCGTTTTATCAAGGAGAAAGAAAGGAAAAAAAAGAAACCAAAATACCTTTTTCGGTCAGATTAAGAGAACCCACCAACTTTTTTGTCAGATTAAAAAAATATGCTTTCAGGATACCGAGATAAACCTCCCCTATGAAAATCTGACGCGCTCGAGTATTTCAAACTTTTTTTTTTGCATTTTCAAAAATTCATCGTAACTTATCGTCACGCCGAAATCGTCAGTTTTTTTAAAGGGAGCTTCCTTGGGGCCTACTTAACACCCCTTCCGAAAATCTGACGCGCTCGAGTAATTTTTTTTTTGCATTTTTGACTACATGTATGCCTACCCCCACCACGCAAACCGGCAGATTAGTATACCGTTGTTATCAGAGGCACTTGGGGCATAGGTAGTATGAATATCTGACGCGCTCGAGAATGCCCAAGTAACTGTTTTTTTTAACATTTTTGAAAAACTGTACACGCCAAACCCACCGCTAAAATGGTTTTTACCATACGAGCTTTTCTTTTTGAAATTATTTTATCTTTCGATTTTGATAGGTCTCGACGGCGCCGTTGAATTACGCCATTTAGCTACCTCGCCTCCCTAACTAGAGTGTTGCACGAAATTAATTAAAGTGACCAAAGGTAACTAGGGCTTACGAGTTACAGGCGACCAACTTATAAAATGTATCTATTGGGAAAAGTAAAATTTCATTCAAATTTAATAGAAAAATAGTTTTTTTTATGTTTTTAGTCACGTGAACTTGAAGTCGCAACTACGGCACCCTAAACTGACACGCACTTCGCCAGTAATTTTTTTGCTATCCCACTTGATACCAATTTATTGATATCAATTTCGTCCCGCACTCTGTGTACTTGATTTGGACCACAATCATTTAAGTAAAAAATGGTACCACAGCGACTTTTGCGTTCTGCCACTAATAGTACAGGTAG
Organism: Acrobasis consociella; assembly: GCA_963555685.1. NCBI lineage: Eukaryota > Metazoa > Arthropoda > Insecta > Lepidoptera > Pyralidae > Acrobasis > Acrobasis consociella. The sequence goes on along the minus strand of OY743122.1, from coordinate 6,183,014 downwards.
ACAGGTAGTTATGCCTTATTTAAGAGGTACAGTACAGATAGATAATAATTCAAGCATGGGGTGCCGCGTAAATCAAACACCATATAGTTTAAATCGTTTCGTTATAATTTTAATAATTCCGAGTATTTTACACAACAGTTACGAACATAAATACCTTTGGTATTGCGCCATAGAGGTGGTAATAATTGCACATAATTAATTTTCTAACTATGTTATGTACAAAAAATTGTTTAATACAAAACCGACTTCACGCCACTCACTAGGTATAGGTAACAATCGTTTTCTTGAATACATACGTTTAATAATTTAAATTTTATAAAATTGCTGTGGATTTATTTATATAAATTACCGATTTCACTATTTATGGAAAGTGCTTTAAGTTTCTGTACATACAAAAACTCCATACCTACAACGCTCACATTATATATTAAGTCACATTTAAAAATCTTAGTATAGTATTATAAAAAATGGGTTATCATTTCTATTTTGCTATTTAAGCCCCATTATAATATTCCCATTCGCAAAAGCCTCCCCGTTCAGCTTTCATCTTTCTTTATAATTTTATCGGTTATCATAAAATAAATAAATTAATTAAACAAGTAATCATATTATAAAGATCGGAATAGCTGGAAGTAAGGGGAGGCCTTTACCCAACTATGGGACCGAAAGGGCTAAAAAAAAAAAGTAATTATTACAGTGATTTTGTTGTAGGTACAGAGTTAAAGTTAACATTATTAATAGACATGTTTCTATACGAACATTATTATTACCTTAACAGCGAGAAAAAAAGTACATTCACTTAATTCACTTCATTATTATTAAAATATAAATTCATAAGATTTCAAGATATTCAGACAAAAAGTGACGATCACAAACAAAAAATATCACAGAACACTAAACAAAATTCATCGACGCTTTAAATTAATTCGAACAAGTATTATATTGGGTGAATTTGTAAAACCAGATTTGAAACATTAAAAACGAGTTATTCAAATTCATAGGACGGCTGGCACGCATCGCCGTAGTTTCGTCATTATCGTGTTATCGTGTTCAAAGACTTCATTTTATGTCAAGCATTTAGTGTTGTTAATTGACACTACCAGTTTATGCGATAACACAATATACTTTATAAAACTAATTACTATTGTAAAGAAAACATGTATGGGGAAAGCGATAAAATTTAAGAAATTTTACTTACATGTAGGTATATGCCTTTTAGATCCTTATTGATAAATTCATTTAAAATAATGCTAAATTCAATAAGTAAAATAAGAATGATAATCAATATATTTTTATGATATAAAACATAATAAAGTATAAATTAGTAAATATTATAAAGTTAAAAGCTTACAATAAATTAATGAAGTCAATTCAAAATGAGAAACGTAAATATGTAAATGATAACCTGCGTAGGTAGAAAAGATAGTAAAATGCTATAGGTACATGTCCTGTGACCGATCTTCATACAAAGGATACAGGAATAAGAATCTGCTAATAAGTAAACGATACTCATATGTGTAGTTATGAAATAAATGCTCCTGTATTTATGCATACAAATTGGGTAAATAAATAAGATATTATGTCGAGCGCCAGTTAATTTTTTAATAGATATCTTTCTGCATGAAATATTTGTAACTCATTTACTGGTCGAGTGATGCCCATCGGTATACTGGTGTGACCGTGAACTCTAACTTGATGAGATTTTTACTATTTATTTCTGATTTGACTGACATTGATCAGCAGTGACAGAGCCTGCTGGAAAAAGACCTGATAAGCAATTTTTTAAAAGGGTTTTAAAAAAATGTGGCACCAGGTGGCAAAGCAGTGACATCCAATTTACTGTTGTCATGGGATCTTTAGTTGACGGGTTATTTTGCTCCATCAATTTTTTGATCTCCCATCAATATGGTGGGATCATCCCTTCTGGAAGAGGTCGAAACATGTCGGCAGTAGCTGACCCTGTACCTAACTATTTTAATAATGTCTGTGGCTCATGTTAGGTTTAATCAAAAAAATTATTTATGCATTCATTTATTTTATATTCATTCAAATAACAGCACCTTATTGGACCTGACCAAGACCTGACTTAACTGTACTGCCATCTGGTGTCCCATATTTTTGAAAACCCTCGTAGTACAGTGGTTTAGATACACCTGACCTTTCTTACCGCATTTACACATTCGTGTTCGTTATTCGTCTCGCGATTCGCACGAATTTGTAACTGCGGCATCTGACTTCAAATGTTGTATGTTAGGGGGGGTCACTTTTATCTGCCCCCGACGTAAGTTGGTTGGAGCTTTGGGAGTGATGCGCGTCCGTGAACGACAACATCAACGTGTCGTTATTTTTCCAATTTACGCCCAGTACGTATAGGAAAACATTAAACACTGTCTTATATAAATCACGGACTAACGGAATTCTCCTAGGTTTCAATCATTATCCACCCTGAAATGTTGACATCTAGTAAAATGACACTATCTCATCTGTCAATGTTAACTTGATTTGGGTCGATACTGGTTTAAACCCAGAAGTTAGTCCATGTTTTATTATTATAAATCTTATTAGACGGTCTTTACATATCGTGACGTCGCTACGGCTAGTGGATCATTATTTACATGGAGATATCAAAATTAGCATCCCATAGCAAAATATTTACAATATTTCAATTTAAAAATAAAAACAATACTATACAGTTTTGTGCCCAACACTCCTAATGTATTACATCCAATATCGAATAAAGTAATACGAAACGTTAGTACAATAAATTAAGTTTTTTTTTTAAACATGGTCGATACGGAATGTTAGCAAAGGTAGAATCTTATCTAAAGTGTCAAACTATTATGTGCTAAATTTGCACGTAAAATACAAAATTAGTGAGTTCAAAATTGCTTTTATGCTTAATCGTTAAACTATGCTGGCTGTATTGCACTTTATAAAAAATGGGCAAACTGCGTAAGTAAGAAATATTTTACTTAAAATTAGCTGCAGCCAATACATAATCTACTAGTGACAGTTGTTTTTTAAATAAAATAAAGTTTTGTTTCGTTTCATCTGCCTATATTAAAATAAAAAGAAGTAAATACATTCACTCAGAAGCGGTTAGGGAGTAATACTACTGTGTTTACCCATAAACCCGTAGTTTTTTATTAGTTAATCAAAATTTATCTAAATAACTGCCATTCATAGTCATAAATTAAAAGTTAAATCACAGTCACAAACATCTTTCACTTCAGTAATACATCTAAAAAAAGTATAAAACAGTTTCGGAAAGTTTTTTATTCACATTTCTAAATGGTTAGGGAGGCGAATAGGGGAATTTTCTGCAATACTCGAGCGTGGCAGTTTAAGATATGAGAGATACCTTAGACCTAATAGAACAACCTTGTAAAGTATTTAGCTCTATATGTAGTGACGCGCGCCTAGGATCGACGATTAGATTAGTAAAAAAAAATCGATAGTCTGAAATACTCGAGCGCATCAGATTAAGATATTGGGGGTTGATTTTAGTGTTTAAAGACTAAATTTAACTAATCTGACGATAAGTCCTTGACGCGACCGAGTTATAGGGTCGTGAACTTGTAAAAAAAAAACGTTAATCCGGCATTCTCGAGCGCGATTTTTTTATTATTTATTTTGAAGAATATAATCTAAAACTTACTAAAAATACAAAATCTGCCGGTTTTCGCATGACCGGAAGTGTGGAGGAGCTATTTCGTCTTCCTAAGAACGCGTTGCGGCATATAAGTCGCGAACGATACATTTTACAAAAAAAAAGTTTAAATAAACATTTACGTTGGTTGTATCTATCGCTTTATTGTCATTCTTAAATTCCCCGTTTTATCAAGGAGAAAGAAAGGAAAAAAAAGAAACCAAAAAACCTTTTTCGGTCAGATTAAGAGAACCCACCAACTTTTTTGTCAGATTAAAAAAATATGCTTTCAGGATACCGAGATAAACTTCCCCTATGAAAATCTGACGCGCTCGAGTATTTCAAAAAAACTTTTTTTTTTTGCATTTTCAAAAATTCATCGTAACTTATCGTCACGCCGAAATCGTCAGTTTTTTTAACGGGAGCTTCCTTGGGACCTACTTAACACCCCTTCCGAAAATCTGACGCGCTCGAGTAAATTTTTTTTTTTTGCATTTTTGACTACTTTATATGCCTACCCCCACCACGCAAACCGGCAGATTAGTATACCGTTGTTATCAGAGGCACTTGGGGCGTACGTAGTATGAATATCTGACGCGCTCGAGAATGCCCAAGTAACTGTTTTTTTTAACATTTTTGAAAAACCGTACACGCCAAACCCACCGCTAAAATGGTTTTTACCATACGAGCTTTTCTTTTCGAAATTATTTTATCTTTCGATTTTGATAGGTCTCGACGGCGCCGTTGAATTACGCCATTTAGCTACCTCGCCTCCCTAACTAAAATGGATTCCTACACTTCCGCCGAGCCGTGTATTTCTCGTCAATTCTCGGGGTTTCTCGGCGTGTTTACGAACGAACTTAAGATTATCTTTTGGAAGTCCACGTCATCGACATGGAAGTGGTTGACATAACAGCAAGATATAATATCACATTACACAAGCGTTAACAAAATGTCGAAGGGCGTTGCTTTTACATATCACAGGTTGCGTTTCAAGGCCTATACAAACTCGAACGCGCTCCGTTCAAATTCATATATGTCTCAAGTTAATACTAGGACGACAATGGTCAAAGGGTATACAGCTTATCTATACCTATACACTACATAATATATCGGCGTAATATTAAAACTATGACTTATTCGGGAAACATTGGGAATATTAGACACAGATCGAAGAAGGCTAAAATTCTATATTTTACAAATCGAAAAATTACTAAAATATTTCGACTTATATTTGGACTAGATTGTTAAGTAATTTTGACTGGCAAGCTGCAGTAAGCGCATTCAACTAACCTAGAAATAAGGGTTATTTTGGCCCTAAAATTAAAATGTATGTAAAATGTAGAATTTCAACCGCTGGAGGGGAGGGGCCGCTAACAGCTGCAGTATACGAGATCCATGAATTATACTAGTTTACGATAATGGCAACACCGCCTTTGTCCGCTGTGTTCAGTCTGCAGTTATGTTTACAACTATTGCTAGCCATGTACTAATCCAAAAAGAATAGCCATGGTTTTGACCTTTTTATTTCCAAATATTTTTAAATGATTTTTTTTAAACAAATTATTCATTTAAAAATGTTTTGAAATAAAAAGAACTAGTACATGTACAACAACAGTTCCATTAAAAAAAAACCTGCTCGTCTATCCCCGTTCATTCATCAAACGTTATACTTAATTTAAAAACAATATCCCTACAATACGTATAGTAAAAATGCATTCGGTGCAAAATTAAAGCGATTCAAAGCAGATTCACAGAATCGAGCGCGAATAGACAACAGGATCGCAGTTACTATTGCTTTGGTCATAGAGTTACAAAACGGACAGAGCGGACGGCTCACGCGTTGTCGAACCCTTGGAAGTCGGCCGGCCAGTTGTCGCGGCGCGCCGCGCGGTCCGAGCCCGTGCACGCGAAGAACGCGTCGCCTTCGAACGGGTCCGATTCCCGGGTGAATATGTTCACGGACTCCGATTTCTTTATGTCTCTGTGGGCGGGCTGGGGTTTAGTTCGCAGAGGCGGGACGTCGCTCTCGTCTTCTTCCGCTATGGAGGCGGTCCTACCTCTGGGCGTGGAGATGGTGGTGAAGTCGTCCTCGAACATGGAGCGGGGTGAGACGGAGTCGGAGTCAAACCGGAAGCGTGTGGCGGGCGAGTCTGCGTCGCCGCGCGCGCGGGCGCTGCTCGCCGACAGCGGCGACGCCGTCGCGTCTTCGGGGTCGAAGGCGAACCTGATTAGCAAATAAACTAGTAAGCATTCTAATGAATGCATAATAATAAATCCTATTATTTAATAACTGAAAAGTTACAGAAGTGAAATAAAAAAGTATAAGTAATCTTGTAAGCGGTATTTGCGATTTGGTTTGAAACAAAAACTAAAACGTAAGAAATCAATAAAAAATTGCAAACGTTTTCTAAACATATTTTAGTTTAAACATCCCTCAAAACCTGACATAGTAAAAACAAGACAAAACATAATTTAATCAAAAGGTTTAGCAAACATTAGGTGATTTTCTGAACACTAGGGTAGTTTAGTAATTACGACAAAATACCGGACCACGCCTACCCATCGCCATATAAACGTAATTATTACCCTTCCGTCCTCACTAGATGGCGCAGTAGGTATCGATTAAAACCACGGAAAACATTAAAATCTTTTATTACTATTATTTGAACAAAGTAATACTCTAACTTATTAAATATGATTTTTATGAGCTGCAATAAATATTTTTAAAGCACTTTCTTTGTCTATTTCACGAAATTCAGATATATCTGTCTAAAAGCACAATTTTTGGTTTTTAATTATGTCACTAGATGGCACTTTGTGTGCTTTAAGGTTTTATGTGGGATTATATTAATGGCAGCACCGTCTTTACTATAAAGCGTAGGTACTAACTCGTCCGTAAGAATAGATTATACAAATGATACCTACCTATTATAATATCTTGTAATAATGTACCTCAGAGTAAAATATACTACGTACACTGTGTACAAACAAAATTGTATTCGTATCATTCTGCGCTGCATTTTGTTTCTAGAACAAAGTACCTGGGCGACCGAGCTTTGCTCGGTTACATCTCAAACATTAACTACATTTATTTAAACTTAACTAAAAACAATACAAAAAAAAAATTATATATAAACTTAAAATTAAAAAAACAAACGTAAGACACCGAGTGGGATTCCAACCCGTAACACTCTTTCTAGCGGTCCACTTCCTAAACTGCTGAGCCAAAACGGATAGCGGTCAGTGCGACGAAATTAGCGACCATATTCTGCGTGGAAAGAAAAACGCATGAAAACTCGAAAACACGCGTTTTCCCAAACATAAAACTAATCTAGATCGATTGTTTACCCCCGAAAACCCCCATTATACAAATTTTCAGCGAAATCGTTAGAGCCGTTTTCGGGATCACAGAAATATATAACGCGTGTTTTCGAGTTTTTTATGCGTTTTTCTTTCCACGCAGAATATGGTCGCTAATTTCGTCGCGCTGCGACTGCCTTGATTTAGCTCAGTGGTTAAGGATAGCGACCGCTAGAAAGAGTGTTACGGGTTCGAATCCCACTCGGTAACTTACTTTTGTTTTTTTTATGTTTAAGTTCATATATTTTTTTTTATTTTACATTGTTTTTAGACAAGTTTAAAAAAAATTAGTTAATGTTTGAGATGTAACCGAGCAAAGCTCGGTCGCCCGGGTACTCCGAAATACTAAGTGACGATTATCATTGCTGGAGATGTTAGGTAAATCGTAACGTTCGCAACCGTAATACCCTAACACCTGATATACGAGCACAGGTATATATATATTATATTTTAAATTAACCTTAGGTACCTACTGTCCCACTGATGAGCAAAGGTCTCCATTTTTATTTATTTTACGATGATATTATATAAAAGTAAAAACGACATTTCCATTGGCTGCACACAGCACACAGTTCTTTGAAGATTACATGCATCGAACTAAAAATAATTCAAATCAAGTGAAGCTGATCTCGATATATAAGTAGTACTAAGTACCTACCTATTAGATTTCCATACTCTTTTTCACTTTCCCCGACAAAAAAAAGATAAAGCGCCTGGTAAATAAATTTGTTATAAGTATTCGGATTTCTTATGAGTACCTACATACCTATCACATTGCAAGAGGTTCTTTTTTTTTGTAAGAAGGTAGGTAGGTACTTAATATAATTTTGCAATTTTTTACGTAGTACGATTCATTAATTATCATAATGTGCATGAAAGAAATGAGAAATGCTTACTTACCTACCTAGATATTTCTGAAGTTATATATGAATGGTTAGTGGTGTCATTTTTTGAAATGCGAAGTCACTAAACGCACGGTTTTTTGTATGGAAAAAACATTCGTTATTGTGACTCTGCGTTTCATAAATGGCACTTACTTCAAACACGTTTTTAAATTTGATATTTTATACCATAAATAATCGACGCGTCGCTGTCCTGCATCCGAATCTGTTAATTTTAACACCCCTCGGGCGGCGCGCGCGGCTACCTACCCCTTGTAGGTATGGCGCGATTACGGGTTACGTACGTAGGACAGCATTAACAATGGCCAAAAGTGTATTATCATAGATACTCAGGATCTTATGCCTAAACATTTGTTTTCTCGCTAACGCCATCTAGTTACGAACTCTTAAACACTTACGATATGCTTTCGCGGCTTTGGCTAGTCCTGTGTGCTGCCATCTCTGCGAACTGCTGGAACTAGAAACGCCTACTCAATTTGCCTACTTAAGGCCGGTCCAAAAGTTTCTATGGCGTTGGGTATCTGTTACGTTAGTAATTATATTATCTTTGACCGGACATTCAGAAATATATAATACAACAGATTTCTTACCTAGTTCCTTCTAAACTAGAATACGGCGCTCGTTTCTTCGGAACCGACGTGGGCGTGTCGTGAAAGTCGTTGTCGAAAGGCGACGGATGATCCCGGTCTCGCGGCGAGAAGTCACTCGAGAACCTGTAGTCTCTTCTATCGCGAGACTCTCTCGCCTCTCTGTGTTCTCGCCGCGCGCGTCTTCTCGCTTCTCTTGTTTCTCGCCCTTCTCTACTTTCTCTTGTTTCTCGCTCGGTTTCTCGTCGAGATCCTGTGCCGGTGCGACGTCCAGGCCAACCTAACGTAGATCCATACCTGTGGATATTTAACTAATTATTTAATACACCATAAATAATGAGAATTAAAAACTTTTTGTCCCGAAACTAAGCTTTAGCAGGCACAAGTTTAAAGTTTGTTATAACTTAACATGTATTTGGAATATTTAGGATTTCGTATTGCGTATACTAAATATGTAAATGACTATTTATAACCATGTGATCAAAATTCTTGGAAATAGTTGACTGCAAGTTTTAATTGTGTATTTGTGAATATGACTAATTGTTTAAATTAACTAATGTTTTTTTGCGTATTTTTTTTATATGTACTTATTTAGATTATTTTCACAACGACTACAAATAAAAATTCATTTAGGTGTAATTTATTAAACATGTTTTCTGATTGAAATATTACCTTCTATCGTTAGGTTCTTCACTCTGTCTCAGTTCTGCCCTACGCCTCGTCTCGCGCCAACCCAAGGAACCATAATTTCTTTCTGTAAAGAAATGTTACAATAAAAACCATCAAATACTAAAGTTAGTCCGCGTTTTATAATAAGACGGAGTAGGTTGTTTTAAAACATCTATACTGGCCAACACTGGACATAGCTTGACGACTGCCGTACAATGATGATAACCAAAGCACGGTGCTCCGTGATCGAATTTTTCTTATGCCGCTTGTGGTCATCCATTCAGACCACGTTTCAGAGTAGTTTAACTTGCGAAAGTACGAGCAATGCGTACTTCCACCGGGCCATGGAGGTTCTCAAAACTGATGAGAGAGATGTATTTTCAAAGAGCAGTACGAACAGAATGATGACTTAATTATTATTTAGCGTGACGAACCGATAGCCGATGGGGCAAAAAGGTTCTCGAATGGCAACCATGTACCAGCGAAGGATACCTACCCACAAGGTGGTCTGACGACCTCACCAAGGTGGCTAGAAGGCGCTGGATGCAAGCCGCTCTAGATCGGTCGCCTATGTCCAGCAGTAGACGTTATGCGGCTAAAATGATGATGACTTACCATCTCTCCTCCACCGCTGGTCAGGCCATCGTTCTCTCGGAGACGACCGCCCTGAGCCGCAGCCGTCGCTGTAGCTGCAAACAAGATACTTGACACTTCTCTTATCTATCAACATGTAAACAAATAATCTATGACGTGTACGACATTCAACCCTATTTTTAGACTGATGGATTCGTCACTTTTCGTCAGAAACGCAACTGGTCAGATACTCATTTCGCCAGAAAACGCATGTTGACAGAAACGCATTTCGTCAGATTTGAAACTCGTCAAAAACGCAACTTGAGAGACATGCATCTCGACTCGACAGTAAATTAATAAATAGAATTCAAAACCTTGACCGATTTCGATGCGGGTTTTTTAGGTAAAAGCAGGTTCTTCCACATATTTGATGAAAATGCCGATGAAAATACATGAGTTATTGGCGGTAAAAGATTGAAAGTAGGAGTTTAATTTGGCGGCTAACTATGGCAACGGAATTTGCTTTGCGCCACCAATAAGAATTATATCTAAAAACGGTTCTCAGGTTATACGTAAAATTTATCAATAAGGAAGTTTCAAACAAGTCGAGTCAGATACTTTTTCTAATGATCTAAACAAACATTTTCTATGGGATTTGTATGAAATAAAGACTTAAACATGACGTAATAGGTTCTTGGAGTCAAGTAGCGCTCTTAATATCAGTTTTTCCGCAATAATAAATCTAAAATCCCGTTGTAAATGGATATGACCAATGACATGTGACATTTTTTTTATGAAATTGCATTTCACCACACTACTTTCGTCCGCCACAATGTTAGGTGCGACAGCGTGCTTTTTGGCCGCGCCCGTGCCCACCCGTGAGTGTCAACCAGTGAGTTCACACAGGCGTGTGATCTCACGGGTGGGCCCGCGGCTAGTTCAACCTTAAGTCCGCCAATTACATATAATTAAGTTAAATCCTACTGTATTATAAATGCGAAAGTGAGTTTGTATATTTGTTATTACTTCACGCTTCAACCACTGAACCTATTAAGACGAAATTTGATATGGATACAGTTTGATACCCAGGGAAGGCCATAGGATAGTTTTTATCTCGAAATTTCCTCGGCGATCGAAGCCCACGGGCACAGCTAGTAAGTGAATAAAAATATATGAACGTTACTCACTCTTCTTCCTCGTCGTAAGAGAGCCTCGGCTTCCGGTGTCGGTCGCGGTCCTTCTCCCTGTAGTCCTTGCAGCGCTCCCTGCTCCGCGAGTCCCGGTAGTCCCGCTCCCGGTACCCCCTCTCCCAGGCGTCGCTGTCTCTGTCCCGGCTGCGGCGATCTCTTCTGTGGTCCCTCTCCTAAACAAACAAATTTTGTTACATATATGCTATTTACGTCTTTGTCGTCACGGGCAGGGGCAGATATAGTAAATTGGGTAGTATTTAAGGTTAAAAATAAATTGTTTTGTACTGATAAGGGAATAAAACGTCACAAAATAATGTCACTGGTCAGTGATCACATCCATTTTCAACGAAATTTTATATTTATTATTGCAGAAAACTGATAATAGGTGCGCTATTTGACTCCAAGAAACTATGACGTCACAACGTGCCTTTTCATACACATCCCATAGACAACTGAAAGTAGAGCATATGAACGGCTTTTTATGTGACACTAGCTGTGCCCGCGGACTCCGCTTCCATGGGAATTTCGGAATAAAAACTATCCTATGTCCATCCCCGGGTCTTAAACGATATCCATACCAAATTTCATTTAAATCGGTCCACCCGTATTTGAGTTATAAATAGTGTTACCAACACGACTTTGTTTTATTTATCAAGATATTGCGGGAGGCCTTGGTTTGGGCGATTCAGGCCGCTGTAATACGACACGAAACTTTTCGTGCGGTTTGCGAAAAACGGCCACTTTTAGCTAATATGCGTGGAAAAGCTTGACGTTCTTACTTTAAACTGAAAACAGTAGTTTATAAAATAGTTTGAAGGGTTATCTAGGGCTTGGTCAAGACAAAATTTTAAATAATAACTCCGTTTCCTGTCAACTGATTTATTTCAGATGGCACTGGACCCCGGAAAATTCATGTATCCCCTTAAGGGTATATACATAAAAGTACTGTCGAGGTGATTCCGCCAGCGGAGCAGCTGCGGGATCCGGGGGCTGAAGAAGCACCGGACGCGGGCCCTTCCAGCAGCCGACTAAAATTCCCTACTATTCAAGACCACATGGGCGTAAGGCTTGTGTTATTTTGTATTTTACGGCGACGTTATAAACCAGTCCTTGTGACTTATCAGCAATACAGTCCGCCTTTATTTATCATCCTACATAAATTGGTCCTTCGAGCCGGTCTGAAGTCAAATATACAAGTACCAAAGTTGTTCGTGTTTTGTAAAACACAGTATAATTTAAGTTTTTGGTTTGTAAGGGCTTGCCTTGCTGTCCCGGCGGTCGCGGCCGCTGCCCGAGTCGCGCCGGTCGCGCGCCGAGTCGCGCCCGTCCCGACTGAGCTCCCGCTCCGACCGCTTGTCTCGCAGTTTGTCCTTCTCTCGCCCGCTGCCGCTGTCTAAGCATTCTCTTGAGCCGGACGAATTATGCCTGAAATAGATATAAATGTTTGATAGTCATATTTTAGTCATATTTTTTAAAATTTCCTAGACATTCATATATAATATAAATATATACAAACAAATAGCACTAATTGAGCTAGCCCCAAAGTAAGTGCGAGACTTGTGTTATGGTATATTTACTCATCAATACTATATTTTACAACAAATACATATTTATATAAACATCCAAGACCCAGGACATTTTTTTCTACTTGCCCTGACCGGGGATCGCACCAGGAACCTCTGGGTGGTGGACTAGCCATGGTGACCACTACGCCACGGAGGTCGTAATGAGACATTGATTTGCGGATTAGGGTAATGTGGACTGGGTCCATAAAATAGTAGCGTGTCACACACGACATAAAAATACAATATACGGTGTTTGGTGATCAAAAGGTTTCCTTTGGCAGGGTTAAACTTCTGAACCCATAGACCAATCTTAGACAGACGGGGAGCCGTCTTGAACTTTTGTACCATAATTAAGATTAAATAATTAATGAATATTGCATTTATGTAACTTTCAGTTATAATTGACACTTGCCATACAGTTCAATATATAAGTATATAACTGAATTTAATTTACACAATTTGACAGTTAATAATTAAATATTATTGTTGGTACGCTTTTTAGCCACGGGTCCATGGAGATCCGGTTCTTTAAAGCGTTCATGGGGCCAAAGCCAACATAAAGAGGCCACTACCTTTTTTTATCTAAAAAGTGAGATGGCTGCATCTATGGAGGTCTATCCCTTAATGTATATTGAGATAAACTAACGGATCCTCCATATCTGCCGAACTATACCAGCCAGGGAGGGATTCACTTGATTTGGGCTATGTGGATGGGATGTTATGGACCGGATAACTGGGTTATGGAGTGAGATACGGACATCTACCTAAAAATCTCTCACAACAATTTTAGCCTGGTAGATAGTGACTTGCTGCTCGTTGGCTACACTGCCTGTAGGTACAATAACTAGCCACAAAGATAAAACGGGACCGGCAAATTGCGGAAAAATTGTCCTCGAGGGAAGTGAAGTAGCCACAAAGATACGGCGAGGGCCCAACACAATGTGAGCAGCTAAGGGTGTCGAGAGGTGCGGCTCTGTGTGCATATTATTATTCTCTTTATTTATTTTAAAAAATAGAAAAGGTTTTATAATATGTCTATAAAGTAAAATATAATATAAAATATAAGAACATTGTATAACCTTATTATTAAACAACCGATCTTGATAATTTGCAGTAAATGTTATTTAGTACGGATTTCCCAAGGAGTTGGTCAGTTACCTAGAGTCTCGGTCCCTGTGCCGGAGCGCGGTGCGCGGCAGCGTCGTGGGCGGCGGCTCCTCGTCCCACGGCGACACGTCGCGCGACGAAGACGACGTGTGAACTGGAAACGCAAGTACTAATATGTTATACTCAAATTTCAATTAGCAAACAAAATAATCAAGATTTTATTGTACTACTTTTTCTATACATCATACAGAGAGGGTCGAGCTCGTGCAGTGAAAACATTGCTCTTTATTTATTTATTTTTTAATTTCGAGCTGGCCAACCATCGCTCTTCGCCGCCAGTAGTGCGCCGTGCTGATTTTCAAAGTAAAACGGCGGGAAAGCTACAGTGTACATCACAGTTTTTTGGTTGAGTTTATTTAAAATAAAAAAATCTGTGTATTAGGTATGATTCCTCGCAAGTGTGTTGAAAAACGTCGTGCGATACACGTGCGTATATTGCTTAAACACACTCGGCTACTTTACGCCCTCGCCTTCGGCTCGGGCTGGTACATTCCACCTCCTGTATTATAACCACCATAACGCACTAATATCGTAATGTACTATTTTATTGTATAATGTGTTTACCTATGTGTGAGCGGTCCGCTTGATGCCTCCTCGGGCGTGGCTCCGACTCCCTGGAGTCAGAGGACCAGGGCGAGGCGGCCGCGCCCAGCACGGCCCAGCGCCCGCCGACGCTGCGCGAGCCGCCGCGGCCGCCGCGCGAGCCTCGGCTGGGAGGGGCTTTTTCTGTGAAAGAGTGTTTTAACATCATGGTGACTGAATGAATTTCATCACAAATTGGTAAACATAATTTTGATTCCCGGACAAAAAGGAGGGTGTTACTCGTATAAGTCTATCGGTGGGTTGACATAATAATAATGTGACAAAGACCTTCTGGCGAGTATACGACCAATACTGTGAAAATAAGTTTACTTCGGTAGCTTTTTTAAAAAAAATAATTAAATTTTAGTTTAAACTATACGAAATGTAAATTATATTTATTGACATGAAAAAGTGATCTTTGTTCTGTCTATATGTGTCATCGTGGTGCTCGAACGGATGGACAGATTTAGATGCGTTTTTTAGGGTACCGTAGCCAAATGGCAAAAACGGAACCCTTATAGATTCGTCATGTCTGTCTGTCTGTCCGTCCGTATGTCACAGCCACTTTTTTCAGAAACTACCAGACCTATACTGTTGAAACTTGGTAAGTAGACGTATTATGTGAACCGCATTAAGATTTTGACACAAAAATAGAAAAACAAAACAATAAATTATGGGGGTTCCCCATACTTAGAACTGAATCTCAAAAATTTATTTTTCATCAAACCCATACGTGTGGGGTATCTATGGATAGGTCTTCAAAAATGATATTGAGGTTTCTAATATCATTTTTTTCTTAACTGAATACTTTGCGCGAGAGACACTTCCAATTTGGAAAAAAGTGTGCCCGGTAACTTCTAAAATAAGAAAATGATAAAACAAAAAAAAATATATGAAGTTCATTACCATGAAAACTACCAGCGAAAATTGGTTTGAACAAAATCTAGTAAGTAGTTTTTTTTTTTATATGTCATAAATCATAAACGGCAATTTACCTTTCATTCAATCAACTCAAATATAAAAATTAAAAAAAACATACTACAAGACTTTTATATTATGTTATTTGCTACTACGGAACCCTTCATAGGCGAGTCCGACTCGCACTTGGCCGCTTATTTACGAGTTACGTAAAGCAGATATCCTTACGGTTCTTAGCTATGTTTGATGAAAATCGGTTAAGCCGTTTAAAAGTTACTGGGGGTTAACGCTTCGAAAGTTAGGGGTTTTCCTAGCAAAAAATTTTTCCGCTACTCATCACTAGATGACATTCTTGACAGTCAGAAACTCAAATAAACTTGTAGTAAGAACTTATTATTAAGACAATCAAAACTCTTTTTAAAAACAAACGGTTAAGCGCCTGTACCCTTAGCACGAATATTTGCGTCAAAGTATTCGTATCGCATTCGTCTACGATTTGTATATTAAAGATGCAAGAAAGTAAATTAGTAGTTTTTAAGAGTTACTTCTTATATTTATGTATATTTTTAATACTGTATAAAAATCTAGAACGTAAATGACTACAACAAAATTACCTTTAGTATCTGGCGAAGAGCCACTAGCGACATCACTAATGGATTCCGTCGACAACCGCGCGGGCGGCTGCAGCTTCCTCATCGGAGCCAGTTCCACCTGAACCTCCTTCTTTTCCACCTCTACCTTCTTCTCCTCCTCCCTCTCTTTCACGACCATCGGACTCTTTCTAAACGCGTCCTCCACGTGCGAGAACGAGAGGGAACTATTATCTATACAGTCGAAGAAATCGGAATTGTCGAAACCGTCCGATTTCTCATCGGATTTCTTTCTTTCTTTTGGAACAATTTCCGGAGGTAAAGATTCAAATTCATCTTGAGGTTCCGTTATGGTTATTTCTCGTAACGCTGCGTACCTATCGTTATTGCGTTGCACTATATTCTGTTGCACATCACTAGTGTCTTCCTGTTTCGATTCTACGTTACCATTATCTCTAGGCGAGACACTTCTTCTAGCTTTATCTATCGTTAAAGTCTTCATCACAGACTTTATATCTTCTATCTTAGCGTCTATTTGCGATGGTTTTGGACTAACTGAGTTTCTAAACATATTAAAGGAATCTAAAGTTAGTTCGTCGAGTGATTTTAGTGGACTTTTTGAAGTTTCTTTCGCTTGAATTTCTTTTTGTTCGTTCGCTCGCATTAAGTCATTGATAGCCGTAAGTTCCTCTTTTTCGTCGGAGTCCTGTTTAGATTCAGTCTCAGGAGCAGGATCAGGGTCTAATATAGACTTCGCTATAAGTTCCTGCTCTTGTATTTCTCTGAACGCCGCGTATCGATCGTACGAGGGGTTCGCTTTTTTGTCAAAATCGTCGAAGTTGGCGACGAAAGTGTCGGGGTCTGTGGTAGGGGCGAAGTTGTCTTCGAATTGAGGTTTGAACTCTGAGATAGGTGGCGCTGAGGGCACCGGTTTTTCTGGTATCGTTATAGTGGAAGGTAACGGGGTCGGTTTTTCTTTCTCGGTTCGGAATGAGGGGTCTACGTTGATACGCTGAAAATAGTATTTAATTTTATTACTTGTTTAACACTTTGTAAAATGTGCATTTAAGTTTGTGTCATATTCGTATTTTTTTCGTCACTCTTTAAGTATTCAAATTCTTTACCAAACAAAGCAATTTTTAACAAACTATTTTGTGCACTCAAGTGAAAATGTAATAGTTACCGCTCTGTCATTATCGGCTGCGAGATAGGAACGGAGGTACTCGGTGAGCTGTGGCAGCGTCATCGAAGACAACGTCGTGGCGGGAACCCGTAACCTGTGCAACGAATGAAAAAATTAGGCAACGTTTCCCGATGAGGCGTTTCCTTTAGGCTACCTTAGGCCTACCTTAGGCTGCCCCGGCCCACAGCGGCTGAGAGGTGACACCGCGGAGTTTTTAGTGGTAACACCACATAACCTTACCGGTCTCCCGTAACTGGTAAGGTATCCGAAGGTATTTTCTCCGCGATAAAAAAAAAAGTCCTACCTTAGGCTGTGTTTTGAAGGAAGCTGTGACTTTTTGGAGATGTATAGAGAGGTTTCATGACAATCAATAATCGTATTAAAGACTTTTACAACGTGTAATAAATTATGAAAAATGATTTGATGTAGAGATTTATTCTCGGTTTCGGCCGATTTACAAAACATTTATGAGAGCAAGTCCTTAAAGTCGCCTCGTTTGTTGAGTAAAACCTTATATTCCTTTTGATAATTAATTTTTCAGTGATTATCTACCTGGCCGCTAATTCATCCATGGTGCACGTTAGCAGCTGGCTGAGGGTGATGTCGAAACGTCGGGCGGCGGGCAGAGGGGGCGGGGCGGGGGTGAGGTACTCTTCTTCGCTGCTGTTGGTGGCTGCTGAGGCTGACGCTGATGATAGACGGGGTTTGGTGCTGCGGTCCGCCTGATAAAATAAAATAAAACATTTGTTTAAGAATCAAACATTTTAAATTTATTATATTAATTAATACATAATATCACTGCTTTTTTTTATTAACCTGTTTTGTCCCATTGTTGGGAAAATGTCTCTCCCATCGTCTTCTATTTATCTTATTCCTGTGCTAGGCTCGAGCACTAATGCCACTGTTACTACACATAATTTCAAGTATAATTTTTAGTGCAAAAGTTCCCAAAACACTAGCTGCATTACCACGCTGAATAGAATCAAACTATGTATAACTATGTATTCTTATTACCCTAATATTATAAAAGCTAAAAATTTGTGAATGTATGTTTGTAAACTTCTTCACACGCAAACGGCTGGATCAAATTTGATAACATTTGGTATGCACGAAGCTGATACCCTGGATTAACACATAGGCTACTTTAGGCGCGGGTAACACCGCGGAGCGCAGCTAGTAACATATAAACATGAATAAAAAGCATGCCGCAATGAGTGGAACATAACTTAAAATGACGGTAGGTCAGTGCCCCCTCCCCTCCATCCTCCACCCCCAAGCTGATCTATGAGAGGCAACCTTGTGAAACCACATCACAAATTTAATGAACTCTCTAGCCCCCATCACACACCGCAAGGCTATCTTATGCCTAACATTTAGAAAAACGTTAATTATAACAATACTAGCTGTGCCCGTGGGCTTCGTTCCCCGTGGAAATTTTGGGATAAAACTATCCTATGTCCTTCCCTGGGTATCAAACTATATCCATATCAAATTGCATCTGAATAGGTTTAATGGACGAAGCGTGAAATGGTTATAAATAAACAAATATTTAAACTCACTTTCGCATTTAAATATAAGTGGGATAGTAGGATTTACGATAAAACAATTTATTTCAATAGAGAGCGCTACTATTGCACTGTACTCACTAGTCCAAAAATCTTGACAAAACAAATTCTGTAACCTCGACTCACCAAGGGTTCCTTCTTCCTAGCGGGTCTCGGTAGCGGCGGCCCCGGTACCGTCGCTGGCGAGCTAGTTCCGAGTCCGGAAGTAAGGCCGGCGCTCACACCGGAAGCCGTACTGAGGTCCGGCGGGTCGTCGTGGTCGTGCGGCGGGCGCGGCGGCGGCCGGACGGCGATCACGTCGGCGGGCTTCTTGGGGGGGAGGGGAGGGGGAGGGGAGCTGCCCCCCGCGCCGAGCCCGGACGCGCGGGGGCGCGCTGTCGAGGTGATGCTGATGTCGGTGCTCTGCAATGTAAGCTAGGTTGAAAAGGAGGACATCATTCTGTTTGGATTATAAAAAAAAAAAACAATAAAGTTTCTACAATTTACAATAAATTAGAAATAAAAAGCGTTCCCGCCCAATACATCGCGATTAAGACCAATGATGATCATTTCACATGACAAATTTAGATTGTTAGAACAAAGACAGTAAAGGCCCATTTCACAATGCAACATACATACATACATACTATCACGTCTTTATCCCTAATGGGGCAGACAGAGCATTTTGGGTCTTGCGGTTCTATGCAGAGCCCAGGGCCGCAAGACCCAAAAGCCACTTTTAGCGTCATGGTGGGCGAGAAGATGGAAAGCAATCAATACAGTGATGGGTTGCTAGCCGCATCGCCTGTTAACATGATTTGCATTTTTGCCCATTCCCTCGATCGGCTTTTACGATCTGCGTGGGAAGAGAAGCAGCTGGTACATTCTAAGTTTTTATTTTATTTCTCCCAGACCAGCATGGGAGTATCTTGTGTTTGTGGGTTTTGTCTAACCACAGTGTTTAACAGTAGCGTTGTGACAATATCATCTGCAAATGTATTTGTAGCGTTTAGTTTTCATTATGTTGTGTACTTGTGTGTGTAGAGTAGAGAAAATGTATTTTTGGTACTTAGTCGTGCGAATGTTCGTAAAGGAACCAATTATGGAATGGAAACGAAAAATCAGCGCTGCGCTGGGGTTTCGCTAACGCAGAAACTAGCACATGCTGAGTTGGAGACCATTTTGGGGGACAAAGAAATTTATGTAATTATTACGTTGCTTTTGTCCTTCGAATAAATGTTTTATCTATTTATACATACAATATAATTGAAGCAATGAAACACGTATGAAACGTGATGTGCGTAAATGGGCCTTTAGTTTTATTTAATTGCCTATTCATAGGCGTTATTGTCGTTACTGTGTGAAAGAATAAACAAGCAAGTACCTGTCTCTGCAGCCTCGGCGACTTGGGCACGGGCTCCGGCGGCAGCGTCACCTGCAGCGGGCCGTTGAACACATTCTTCTCCGCACTCTCAGTCTTATCGTTCGTCGCGTCCCTACCGAATCTGCTCTTTATTTCGTCCGCCCTCGAAACCCGCGGGAACTCCTGCATTGTCGTGAACGGGTCGTCCTTGAACGAATCAAATGGATCCGTATTATCGAACGGATCAGTCTCCGCAAAAGGATCCGCCGCGAATAGGTTCCCAGAGAAAAGAGGTTTCGCTACAGTCACCGAACCGCCCGAATGTCTCGTCAGTGACGTCATTGTCGTGGCCGGCCCGTAGTCCGGCAATTCCCCGGCCCCCCCTGATATAGGAACGTCTGATACGAGCGACTGTGTTGGCTGTACGAGGTCTTTGAGCACTTTCTTTGGCGGATTTTTGAGCTCCTGAAAGAAGAGTTTTTTGTCAACGTAAGGTTTACTCCGGCCGGTGCCGAGGGGGTCTAGTTCGGTGAATACGTCGTAACCGAGCGACGGCGCCGCGGCCGCGGGCTGGCTCACCTGTAACAGCCACAGGGACGCTCCATGAGACTAAACACTCCGGCCGCGCCAGCGGGCAGACATGACACCACACGACATTGACATTCCGGGACACAAAGCAAAAATATTTCTTAATTCTCTAGATTAGATTCTAACAGACAATCAAAATAATTCACCCGTTTTTTGTTATAAAATTTAAAAAAAACTATTGGGTTGTAATGAAATATAGGTATAACTTGTCCATTAAAGCGGAGAGATGAGGCGTACAAACCAATTGTCGCCTCGCATTTCTACATGGAAAAGGCTGGGGATGTGCGAGGCGAGAATTAAAGTAAGAATCCTTGCACACTTCAAGTTTATTTCTGCTTTCAGTGTAAATAAAAATAGAAATGACTTCGGTTTTGAATCAGGATTTCTATAGACACGGCATTTTACTGGCGTTTTATTTCTAGTTCGTTCACTTGGAATCGAGTAATAGAATATTAATAAAGATGATAATATTAATAAAGAGTGGGAAAAGAACGGCATGATTTCAACCTTTACTCCAACCGCTAAAAAGGACCCAAAGGACTATAAAAAGTTATATACCTACCATAGATATTTATACATTTATTTCGGTGTTTAATAAAATTCATAAACATAAAAAAGGTAGGTATGTGTCATGTCTGCAAGTAATTTAGTCTTATGGAAGAACTCACGATCAACTTTTAGACATGCATAGGAAGCTCAAACTTTGTTTAGCCTGTTTAGTATAGGAAGAGTGCTGGTCGTTACGAGATACTAGTATTACTTTCATGCAATAAACATATGTCTTTCATAACTATAGCAAAAAAATCATATTTCAAACCTGATAGTGTGTTTTCTAACATTTTTTTAATTGTAACTTGTTGTATTATTGTTATTTTTAATTAACTGTAGATTTTATTTGAAATTTTAGTAAAGACAAAATTTTACTGATTTTTTAAAAAAATATATAGGGACAATTTACACTGATTGAGCTAGCCCCACAGTAAGTTCGAGACTTGTGTTATGGGATACTTACTCAACGATACTATATTTTATAACAAACACATATACACGGTGATTTTTCATTGGTTTTCAAGCCGAAGGCCACTTCATAGGCATCATTAGTAAGACCTAATTAGCTAGTCAAAATAAAAATTCAGAAACAAAAAATGTTGTCTAAAATTAGAAAGTAAAATTGCGAGATCAATTAGTAGTACCGCCGCCATACATCGTCCGCCGGCCGGCCGGGGTCATCGACATTACGCAGCTGTTTGGCCGGCGTATAACTACGTGGTCTCAAACGGAAATCATTTACGCAACTTTTTTTTTCTTATGACATACAAAAATTTGGATTACGTATATGGATAGAGGAATTTGTTTACTTTATGACAGTTTTTTTTTTCAAAACCAATGAAAAGTCAGCGTGTATAGATAAACATCTAAGACCCAGGACAATTTGAAAAAGACCATTTTCCAACTTGCCCTGACCGGGGATCGAACCCGGGACATCTGGGTGGCGGACTAGCATAGTGACCACTACGCCACGAGGAAGTAGTTTTTACTAATCCGATTAAACTCTTATATTATAGAATTATAGGCGAAATATAGGGACAACAACTTTTATCTTGTCTCTTTCACTTGTGTGTAAATCTATTTCCGTTAAGCAGCTGAAGAATTGTACTTACAGCAAGTCATTGTCCAATTTTTCGCTTCGGACAAACTTCATCAAGAAATTGCTTATTAAGGGTAAGACATATGGAACATTTTAACACATCAGAGCACTTCCTACAATAAACGGGTAAGAACATAAAGTTGATAGTGCGCTACAAGCCGAGAAGAGTCGCAACAACAAGGGACGGCCAGACGCCACAGGGATCGCTCTAGTTTGCTTTCGTGGGCCAGCTTACGGCATACATTACACTTTGTTTAACACCCATATTAAGAACATTAATACTTGTTGAATGAGGGTTTTAAAAGTAGTGGACACCAGGTGGCAGCACAATAAAGTCCGGTCCAATAAGCTGCTGTTATTGGATACATTTGACGGCAAAAGAACCTGTTAACTGATGGTCCAATGACAACAGTCGATCTAGACCTCTTACTTGAAATTACTCATAAGAGGTGAAGTATGTTATTGATGTTCTTGAATATGGGTGTTAGAAATGGCCAAAAATAAATAAAAATATAATTAAATTCTTTTTTTTACACAATAATCAGGCAAAGAATGTATTGTTCTAGTTAATAAGATCAAAAATCAATTATTTTTCTGTAGCCACTTCCGTAGTAAAAAGTAACATAAACATAAATCATAACTTACAGATAGATAGATGGGTAAAACGACATGAAATTACAAATTTCATTTTCATGTGATTTCATACTGACTATACGACTTATACATATATGGCAATACGACGTAAGCATATATGGGGATTTGTGAATCATGCTCATAAGTAGTGCCACTAAAATATTGATACCGTGTGTACATATTTATTTAATTTGCCGGATTACATGTTTGCAATAAAAGATTTTCGTGGAATTCTTGTCACCGAGAAGAGGGGTGACGACAGGGTCAGAAAAGTATGATTGTTATTAGGCTGCCTTTTAGATTATTCAAAAATAATGGACCCATATTTTTTAGTTAACAAAAAAAGTAAAAATTAACGAAGTTACGGAGCATCAAAATTCCGAAGTGATGCGACGTCACCGCTAAGTTAAAATCGTACGTAGCCATGTCGTCATACGAAATTAAAATGCGCGTATCTTTGTCATTTTTTATTTCTCAGAGAAAAGAAAAAATACGTGATCAATATTTTTTAATAATCTAAGCGATGCCGGATGCCAAAAATATTTTCCATTCGTCATGCCTATCTAAAATTCAGATCTGTGATTTTTGTAAACCCTACAAATATGTAATTTTACTCAATGAATTATCTTGAATAATAGCGTCCCTTACTATGGGTCCCATAATAAGGATCAAGGTCGTGCAACGCGCTATGGAAAGGGCTATGCTCGATTTTTCTCTACGTGATCGAATCAAAAATGAGGAAATTCGTAGGAAAACTAAAGTCACTGACATAGCCCAGCTAATTAGCTCGTTGAAATGGCAATGGGCGGGACACATAGCGCGACGAACCGATGGCCGATGGGGCAAAAAGGTTCTCGAATGGCGCCCACGTACAGGCAAGCGAAGCGTACGACACCCACCTACAAGGTGGTCTGACGACCTAACCAAGGTCGCTGGAAGGCGCTGGATGCAAGCCGCTCTAGATCGGTGTTTTTGGAAATCTTTTGGAGAGGCCTATATCCAGCAGTTGACGTTATGCGGCTGAAATTATGATGATAACTCAATGAATATTAACGCAGAACGTGGCGTTCAGTAGGTACGCTAAACCGATGGACCCAATTATTCGGCGAATAGTAATTTATATCAAAAACATTGTAAACTGCAGTGCGCTTCAAAATGCACAGATAACGTCTCGTGGCTTAAAATTAATAACACACTGAAAACACAACATGCATACACATTACGCCAGGCGAGAAACACACGAATATAAATAATATAAAGCATTTATAAAAATTAAATATGACCATATCGCTCGTATAACATTTGGCGATTGTAAATTTGTCACTTAGTTGACATTTTTATTATGTTTTAGACTAATTTGAATGTAACAAGTCCTCTCCAAAAAATACGTACTTAACTTGAATCTTTTGCATTAAATTCGTGTGCTTCTCTGCTTAACAACAAACAAGACCATTAAGATTTCCTACATATAAGGCGCTTTAAAACGCACTTATAAGCGCTAAACTGTACATCTACTACGAGTTTGTATGTTTCGACTTACGATAGTAAAATGATACTATGCGTTATACTATTGCGATAGTATTATGCTGTTTTACTGTACAACTTATCTTTTAAAGCCACAGGCTCATATTCATAAAAATTAACCCCTCCGGCCGTGATGGCAACTGAGTTTCAACAGTTTGCTAAATCGATTTTAGTTAAAACATGTTTATTTGATATTAAAAGAACGAGACAAAACATATTTTAACTAAAACAGGTTTAGCAAACGTTTGTATTTTTTTATGCATAAGGGGGTTAGACGCCTGCAGCACCAGAAGTGCCACACGCACATTGCCGTCCCCAAAGAAGCTTTTCCAGATCATTTATACTCTTAGAGAAAAACCTACTATCGTTAACCAATGTGCAAACTCATAGCCGATGTACTATACACATTCAAGCTCGAGAATTCGGGCCCAATATCCAGTGAGACAATACTCACAGGAGGTTCCACCAAGTTGTCGACTATGGCCGTCGACAGCGGTTCAAACTCGGCCGCCGCGGTCAGGTCGAAGGGTAATGCTGACGTGGCTGAAGAAATAGAGGCGGCGGACGCCTTGCCGGGGGACAGGGCCGAGCGCGCCGCAGGGGTGCTCCGTCCGCGAGTCGACGAGCCCGAGGGCGGAGGGGGGAGAAGGCCTTTCTGCAATGGGGAATTGTATCTGGATCACTATCTATATGCATACAAATTTAAGCTATAATATCACATAGCATACTGGTTTAATGCACAATCGTTTTTAAGCATAACGTCCTTTCGCATAATGGGGTATGCATAATAATTTTAAGCATAATCATTATTTAGCCCTAATATTTTAAAGCATAAAAGGATGTAAGCATAATGTCATCAAACCATAATTTATCAAGACATAACATTACTTTAAGCATAAAAATGACTAAGCATAACATTTTTATTCATTGTATATAAATTGCTTATTAATTGCTAATAAGTTGAATCTAACTTCCTTTCTGGTCTCACAGTTTTCCAGGTGATTACAAAAAAAACCTAACTTCCCTTTTGCCCTTTTTCTACATTTGTTCTGGGTGGTCATATTTTTTTTTTGCATGATAATTATAAATAAACACTTAAATAACTTAATTTTGTGTCTGTTATTTTTAAAAATATTATGCCTAAATACTACCTAATACCAGTCTTATAGTTATTACGCCTAAAGAGATTATGCGAATTAACATTATGCCGTAACAAATTAGCCTAAAATATAATTATGCCCAACTTACCAGTATGCCAAAAAACAACTTATGCCTAAAAACTATTATGACAAAATATTTTATGCCAAACCCAGTATGCCAAAGCATATAAGGACAAAAAAATTATGCAAATAAGCGGCCAAGTGCGAGTCGGACTCGCCCATGAAGGGTTCCGTAGTAGCAAATAACATAATATAAAAGTCTTGTAGTATGTTTTTTTAATTTTTATATTTGAGTTGATTGAATGAAAGGTAAATTGCCGTTTACGATTTATGACGTATTAAACAAAAACTACTTACTTACTAGATCTCGTTCAAACCAATTTTCGCTGGTAGTTTTCATGGTAATGAACAAAATATATTTTATTTAGTTTTATCATTCTCTTATTTTAGAAGTTACGGGGGGGGGACACACTTTTTTCCACTTTGGAAATGTCTCTCGCGCAAAGTATTCGGTTTAGAAAAAAATGCTATTAGAAACCTCAATATCATTTTTGAAGACCTATCCATAGATACCCCACACGTATGGGTTTAATGAAAAATAAATTTTTGAGTTTCAGGTCTAAGTATGGGGAACCCCAAAAATTTACTGTTTTTTTTCTATTTTTGTGTCAAAACCTTAATGCGGTTCACATAATACATCTACTTACCAAGTTTCAACAGTATAGGTCTTATAGTTTCGGAAAAAAGTGGCTGTGACATACGGACGGACAGACAGACAGACAGACATGACGAATCTATAAGGGTTCCGTTTTTGCCATTTGGCTACGGAACCCTAAAAAGGGTCCCATTGTATCTAATCCACACTAATATTATAAAGGCGAAAGTTTGTGAGTATGTGTGTGACTGTGTATGTTTGTTAAGGCACAAGTTTGTGTCTATGTAGGTACTTCTGCACGCGCAAACGGCTGGACCAATTTTAATAAAATTTGGTAAGCAGGAAGCTGACATGGATTAACAAATAGACTACTTTAAGCGCGGGTAACACCGCGGGGCGCAGCTAGTATTATAAAGGTGAAAGTTTGTGAGTGTGTGTGTATATGTTTGTTACTTCTTCACGCGCAAATGGCAGGACCAATTTTGATAAAATTTGGTGTGCAGGAAGCTGATACCCTGGATTAACACGTGGGCTACTTTACTAACGGGTAACACCGCGGGGCGCAGCTGGATTATCATATGTAAAGAAACATTTTACCACGAGACATGTCTTCAATTTAAATATAATTTTGGGAAATAAGAGGTTTTCTTATCTGTGTAAATAGTATAGTCAATAACACTGCTCATGTTCTTAAAATCACTTCACGTCGATTATTGTTTACCTGCAAGTTAACTACGTCACTAACAAAAGAGTAGTTTTACTCTGCAATATAACTTTCTGCAGATAATCTGAGAATCCAATTAATTTAAGAAACAATAAAGTTTATTTAAAGCGATTTGTAGACGGCGTTAGACTCCACTTGCATAAAGCTACGAGATATGTTGTCCAGAACCCACTAGTTTTCCTTCATCAACTTACTATTCTCCTACGTTTCAAGAGTTACGTCAACAAGGACTCACTTGACTAGACGGCATAATGAAGGAGTCCCCAAACGGGTCTGTGGACGGGGTGAGGCCCTCCACTTGCGTAAGGCCCCGCCTCAGCGAGCTCAGCTCCTGTTCCAAGTCCACTAGTTCTGCGACGCCACCTTCTGCCCCTGCTTCTACTGGTTTGGACACCGATGAACTGCTTTCGCCCGCCGATGCAATGATCTGAAACAATTTTATTTAAAGAAGTTTATACTTTGTAGCCGAAAACGGACCTTGGCAGA
Source organism: Acrobasis consociella (assembly GCA_963555685.1). Taxonomy (NCBI): domain Eukaryota; kingdom Metazoa; phylum Arthropoda; class Insecta; order Lepidoptera; family Pyralidae; genus Acrobasis; species Acrobasis consociella. The sequence continues at coordinate 6,155,751 of OY743122.1, read as the reverse complement.
AATGCTTGAACATCATAATCTATAAATATAATAAAACAGTAAAAAAATATGTTTGTAAATTGAATATATTCCCAAAAAATAATAATTGAAGGAATGGAGACAGTAATAGAGTCAGAATTAAAAAATAAAGAAATACTGGACGGATTAAAATTATATTTTTGTTATGTAGCTATTAAGCCTGGGCAATATATAGAACCATTATTCTACCAGCCAGCATCGGCCAGTTGTATAATAATGCCCAGTTGTCCCAGATCAGTATTTTTAAACTGAACCCGGGCTTATTGGACATTAGCCGAAATCCGCCACAAAGTAGAAGTCATGCTAGGCTAAACTACAAAAAAAAAGAAGAAACTTCTACCCTAATATTGCACAAAAAAATGTCGAGATTGATTATTTTAGGATTGCTAAGTTTCCTAGTTTTAACTTCAAATTCTTTACCGAAAACAAACTCACGGGATGTAAACGACTACGAAGAAACGACTACGATTACGAAAATTATACAATTTGCATTGCTATGTTTTTAAAATAGTTTCAATAACATCAAGAAAAATGTCTTGCTGAGGTTAAACATATAATTTGAATTGGGTCAGTAGGGTATTTATGTTATATAAAGGTTGGTAGACCAAACGTTTTATGGACGGAAACAAGTCGAAGTACCTACCCATAATTTACCTACAAATAATTTTATTTTTGCAACATAAATTTTTTACTACAACTTCATTTTATATCAATAGCTACCGCTACTCATAGATACGGCTGTGGTAAATTCTGCACTAAAAGAAGTGTAACTTTCGATTCTGTTATTTAGAAAATATTATAGCATGATGCCCATGAAAGTGTGAACTGTTGTAATACTCCAGTTACCAATGAGTTCATGGCAGTACAAGGTTGATGTTTTTCTTTTATTTTTATACTTGTGACCAAGTTACTTTTAGCGGCGATCATTAATTATGTGAGGTGATCAGGAGGGGGAAGGAGGTCTAGCAATGTCTCAACCAATCTCACCTAGAGGAGAGGGAGGTCTCAAAAATATCATGTAATTTTTTCTTTCAAAAAATTATTAAAATGTGAGAAAATCGACCTCAAAAACGCCTCACGTCCTTATAGATGTGTATAGACGCCCCTTACTTTGATATTAAAATATTAATAAACTTACTTTGTCCTTAAACCTAACAGCTTTGGTCCGAATGAGACGTGTGTGCGACATTTTCACAACTCTTGACGGTGGTCAAAACACAATATTTACTTCGATTTTCATCAAAAAGTATTAAGAATTAGGTGCTAGTGATTAAAATTTTAGTTGTTCATGTTCACACAGAATAAAGCATAGAAATATGTATTACAAATCACTTTTTCAAAGGAAATCGACACAGATTTCGTAAAGTGTAAGCCAGTAAGGTATTTTTCGGTATAATTGCGTACGAGATATTGTTCCCGACTGGTGTGGCTGCAGCGAGCTATGTGAGCTATGTTGTTGACATTGCTTGCTTGATGTTTTGACGGGTTGCGCGCAAACACACAATTGGAATCGTGAGGTACGTTTTGCCAAGTTTTGCTTTGTAAAACCTTGAGGTGTTCTTTAAAATGAGTATACTTACACTTTCTTACAAAACATACTGGAATTATTTTAGGAATGAATTCAGTCTATACCATAACAAATAACACTGAACAACTTTCCCCAAGTAACATGAAGCGAAATAGTTTCCCATACAAGTTGACCGATCAGCTGAACCGAGTTTATACGCCTTAGTATATTTTAATATTTTTGTTCATTTGATACTGAACAACTTTCATTCTTTCAACGAAATTAACTATGCTGTAATTCGAACAGATTTGGCTTACAATAGACCTTGTTTGTTTGTAATAACTTTATTGTACCAAAAAACAAAATAAAATACAAAAATTCGAAAGAGCAAATATACAAAGGCGGACTTATCCCATGTCTTTCATCTTTGGGATCTCTTCCAGTCAACCTGCGATAGATTGAGAGAGACCTTTGGATAATAGCTGCTTACAAAGGCCTTGGGCTTCAATGCATGAGACAGAATTTAGCTTCATACATACATACTTCTTCTTATCGTGTGTGTTAGTGACTAACACTAGTGACGGGGTACTAGCAGCATCGCCTATTAAAATTAATCGCATTTGCCCAGTCCCTCGATCTGCGCGGGAAGAGCATCAGCTGGTACATTCTCAGCTTTTTCTTTTCTCCCAGAAACATCATCATCCGTGAAAATTTCAACTGTTCAGCTTCACGATTCATGAGCAGCCGGGTGACAGACAGACGGACAGAGGAGTCTTAATAAAAGGGTCCCGTTTTTACCTTTTTGGTGCAGCTGATGAGCAGATGGCAGCGGCGAACACCGCTGCCGTGCCAGGGGGAATGAGTAGACTCCAAAAAGAGCGTTTCTTACCTTAGCTTTCTCAATGGGCGCGCTGGCAGTGTGCCGCACTAGACTGCTGGTGACTGTCTTCCCCTCTAACTGCTGCTTGGCCATCTCTACCTCCTTTTTCTTGAGCTCGAACACCACTTGGAACAGATCTCTCATGGCTATCACTACCTGAAATGGTGAAACAGAAACAGTGCGTGTAAAATCAGTCGTTCTGAAAAATAAATGCGCCTTATTTTTCAGAACGACTGATTTTATACGTGCTTTTAGTGGTAAGTTACAGCACGCACTCCGTCCAAACAAAAAAAGCGGATGAAGAAAACGTTTATTTTTTTGGAATATTGTTGACACAATAAAAAGTATATAATACAGGTTTTCCTTTCGTAAATATTTTCAAAAATATTTTGTTTAGCTAAAGAAAATATAATTAAATCTAGTTTTTTATTGTGTAAATAACATAGTAAAAATCATTGGGATCAGACATCTACACGTTTTCTCCTTTTGTATGGACGTGTGCTTGCTCTTGATGGCAATTTTTATTTTTCTACGTTGGTATGGGAGAAAAGAAAAAGTAGCAGGTAGAGTTCCTTCTCTTCTCGCATATATAGTAGCCAATCAAGGAAATCGATGGTACACAATTTTAATTGTCTATTTAACTCCCATCAACACTCAAAGTCGCCATTGTATCTTTGGGTCAAAATTACCATAAATAGATCATCATGTAAGTTTATATAGTATGATATAACACAATAACAAGATAGGTTGTGGCCGTTTGGCTATTCACTATTAAAAAACTATTTATAGAGTCATTAATGCCTCTATGATGGCTTTAATTGGCTATATCCATATATGCCGCGCCCGAACGGAGTGTTTCCTTACAGTGCGTTTAATTCGTTGCGGTTTTATTACAGAGCTTTATGAGGCAATCGATATGCGACTATCCTTTCTACTTCATTTATTTACACCTGTTTCTATTTTTATCCACCCCTGCTTTAGTCGCACATGAGTTCACGTTATGCTTACACTTACCACTGAACTAGTATCTAAATAATAGGATTTTTAAAAAAAGTATTTATATTTTAATGTGGGACTAACTAAAAAAAAGTTGATGTCCCTCGAATATTTTTTTTAATTAATAGAACTATTCACAACGAGCATTGACTGTAAGTGGTATGAATCATGCATGAAAAAAATTTAATCATCTCGTTTTATGTTGCTTCCTCTTAAATGGTTGGCGTAAATGAGAAGCATATAAAGAGGTTAAGAACTTAGCGGAAGAAAGAGAGACATGGAAAGCACTTCACCGACATAAGCCCAGCTCTTAAATACAAGAAGAAGATATGAGAAGGGTACACACGCTAGTATGAACTTACTCAAAAAATATGAAAAGACACATATTTTTCACTTTGTGAAACCCTGCGCCCTATCAAAGTAGTTATCTCAGATATCCAATCCCCGACACTGGATAGGTCGGGAAGCCTTTTTACGACATATCATTTGTCAACTACAGCCAGCCAAGGGCCAAGGCCTAGATTGTAGGCACATATATTTTCATACAAATAGAGCAGAAGTAAAACATAAATTCCCAGTTGTCAGAAATTAATGAAGGGACACGCTGCGCGCTCTCCGCCCTCTATCTCATAAACGGTTGAGCACATGAAAAAATGTTAGGACATAACTTGTTGAAAATTTAACGCTTAAGCATTTTGATAATAGTGTGAACATCATTGGAGCAATAAGAACAGAGATAATCGTGAAAACCCGATTTTTGTGACCTTTGTGACCCTCCATAACTTACGACGCTGACACGAGATTTTATATGAGACTTTTGACACAACTTTTAGAACGTAAGGAAGGTGTATACGAGTTTTCAGCTTATTATCTCTCAGTCCGAGGTCAAACGCTAAAATATAACGTGTAACAAAATATTCGATTTTGTTGCACGTTATATTATGAAATTATTTAGAATCTGTAGAATTAATAGGCGATGCGGGAAGCCACCATTTACTATTTAGATTCCATTTTTCAACTTCATGACCTTCGAGACAAAATTGACAGCCCTAACTCCACTAGGGAAAAGAAGCGTATGTATAACTGTACATATAACTTACTTGACTAGCAGCCTTATCAGTCTTGATGCCGAAGAACCGGTGACCAGTGTCAGGAGAGCCGAATATGTAGCCAAACGCCCGAGAATCTGTCATGTCTTGCGCGATGAACGATATCTTATGAACAGGGTGGTGGTACAGGGAATCCTGCGGGAGCACAGAAGGTCCTTTGATACAGTACAACTTTTTTGCCTGTAGCATAGAATTTAATTGAAATAGTAAATGATTTGTAAGGTTTAGGTTTTCTTTAGACCATCACCATCATCATCATCACTTCAGCCGCATAACGACCACTGCTGGACATAGGCCTCGCCCAAGGATTTCCAAAATGACTTGCTTGCATCCAGTTTAGACCATGCAAGTCATCTTTATGCTACTGTCAATTTTAAAAATTCTAAATAGTTTATTAGATCCTTAAATTAAAAAAAACTGAATGTCCAATTTATTTTCTTTTTCAAAGATTGCGATTACTTTTGATCACATGCATCTGACGCGTCCGGAAAGATAATTCTATACCCATCCCATAGAACCGAGTTTACGTATAACAATGGTCTGACGTCGAAAACTACATTTCTTGTTTCGTTGACTCCTGCTTTCAAAAATGGGTCTCCAGTTCTTGTTTAACTATTTAGATTAAATAGAAGGTACAAGCCATCAGTAAGTGCTTTGCCCCGGTGGTATGTCGACATCGCGTGTTGCCAATGAATAAAGACCCTCGCACTACCCTATAAAGGTTAAATACGAAGTTTAATATATTGCTTTGTGGCTTGGAACACTTCTGAATTGGATGGAATTCATGCAAGTAAGAGGGAGCTTATATCAGTTTCAGAGCTCCCGATGCACCAGATTTGTATGGCAACAGATATGTATATTCTGTGTGTTTTCCGGCAGAATACAACGGGACCACTACAAGTCTTCCCGTCGATGTCGTAGAATGCGACTTAGGAAATACAACCTAATCAAAGCTTATTAACATCAAAATAAGACCTCTCCAACCCGTCTGGCCAGCGTAGCGAGTGTAGGCCAAGTACTCTGACTGTTCTGACCAAATATGGCTCTAGTAGTAGAGAGAGGGTCGTGCTCCTACAGTGGACACTAAAAAGCCCTGATGATGATGAGATATGTATAATGGTAAGTGTTATCGTTGTTCATGGAACTTGCAACACCAGAGGTGCAGCCTGTTATAAACCCACATATTTAATGTACAAATGTAGTATGTACTCTGCAGGACTTTCATTAGTATTTTGGAAATAGTCCGTCTTTTAGAAATATATGTCCAGTGCTTAAAACCTTAAGGGTCCCCCGACCCTAGACCAAAATACAACTTTCCATACAAACGCAGTCTACGTTTTATTTCAAAACGACATGTCCGATTTGGGCAAAATTTTGTAACTTCAAAGATATTGCAATTATCTAGGTTTATTACTAGTTTCCGACAGTAAAAATATGAACTTGAAATAGAATATAGTGTTTTATTATGGGAAACTTCTAAATCGTTATATTTTCTTTCCAGTTCATAATTTTACTATAGGACACCAGTTATAACCCTAGATAATTGCAATTTCTTTACAATTACCAATTTTTACCGGAATCTGACATGTGGTTTCCAAATTAAACGTAGACTACGTTTGTATGGAGAAGTCTAGGGTCGGGGGACCCTTAATTTCAACCAATTTCATAACTGTAGATATGCAAAAAACCATCAAAAAAACTAATGCTGATCAGAACAAATGATTTTATGTAATTGTAAGGACGGCAAGGTTGGTCAATGGGCTACGGAGAGGACTACGCTCGGTGTTTCGAAAACCAAAAGCCGAAAGGTTCTCTAATGGCGGCCACGTACCGGCAAGCGCAGCGTAGGACACCCACCTGCTACTGCTAGATGGTCAGACGACCTGTGCTAGGTTGGAAGGAAGGCGCTGGACGCAGGCCGCTTCCGATTGGTCGTTTTGGAAATCCTTGGGGGAGGCCTATGTCCAGCAGTGGACTTCCTATGGCTAACAATATGATGAAGATGATGTAGTGGCGATGACGCTGCCATAATGAATAATAACAGCATTGTGACTTATGACTTACCCCTGTTTTGTCATCACGCAAGCGCAGTCCATCAATAGCCACGTGGACTTGTATTCTCTGCTTGTGCTCGCCGGCAGCTCGGATCGCCATTTTGAGGTCCGCTAGGGCTTCCTGGCACATGCGGTCCCCACGGGCCTCGGGCACTTCAAGCACGCCAATCAGTTTTGCGCGAAACGACACCCCTTCGCCGAGAAAGCGGCCAGGCTCGTTCTTATCTATTCGAAATTTAATATAAATTTGGAATATAGGTAGGTATTTCTTTGTTTATTTATGCATGTAGCATTATTTCACGTGGGTTAGCTTTGTTTTCTGTTTCTTTATTGCTTTGAAACACAGGCTTTAAAGGTTGACATTTAATCTGAATATTCAGTATTATGAGTACGGCGACCTCCATGGCGTAGTGGTCACCATGCTAGTCCGCCACCCAGAGATTCCGCGTTCGATCCCCGGTCAGGGCAAGTTAAGATATGGCCTTTTGCAAATTGTCCTGGGTCTTGGATGTTTATCTATATATGTAGTACCTGGGCGACCGAGCTTTGCTCGGTTACATCTTAAACATTAACTAATTTTTTTAAACTTGTCTAAAAACAATGCAAAATAAAAAAAAATATATAAACTTAAACATAAAAAAAAACAAAAGTAAGTCACCGAGTGGGATTCGAACCCGTAACACTCTTTCTAGCGGTCGCTATCCTTAACCACTGAGCTAAATCAAGGTGGTCGCGGCGCGACGAAATTAGCGACCATATTCTGCGTCGAATGAAAAGCGCATGAAAACTCGAAAACACGCGTTTTCCCAAACATAAAACTAATCTAGATCGATTGTTTAACCCCGAAAACCCCCATATACAAATTTTCTGCGAAATCGTTAGAGCCGTTTTCGAGATCACAGAAATTTATAAATATATATATATATATACTATTAGGTATTACTTTTATTTAAAACTCTTAGATCTGTTGTAGCAAATAAGTATCACGATTTGTAAACAGTATTGGCAGTTGTCATTAGTGTTGCCAAATTAATAAAATCTAAACGGTAGTCCTTTAATACAGTTGGTACGATCGTACGGTCGGTTATCTTTGGCAAGTTGTAACGAGGAGACGAATATTTTATAAATTGGCAACACTAAGTGACCTGTTGGTAAGAATTCATTCTGAATGAATAATGAAGGTAGAAATAAATGTGTTTGGCGAAAAATTGTAACAAGCTCTCTTGGGCGTTGACGGTGGAGATTAAAACACGTGTCATGGAATCTATGCGAATCTTTTATTTAACAAATCAGAAGTATTCGTTTGTGGACCACATATCGTGGTCTGCCCACGTGCCATGAGTGAAAACCGCAGACGAAATAATATAATATGTGAAACAATGACGAATTTAATAATCCTGACTTGCGGCCATCAGAAGAAAAATCAACCACACACGAGGAATCCTAAACGGAAAACTAGCTTGGAATTATTGGAATGGATCTTCGAACGTTAATGGATAACCAAGTAACAACAGCTCCCGGATCATCGCTGCAATTTACCGAATTGCCAAGAAAACCTCAGTCTTCATCGTAGGACAACATACCAGTAACAGGTACGTCGGTCAATATAAATAACTGTATAATATTCACTAGTTAATTGGTATTAATACACTAACTATTATTTGGTACCGTTTACCGTTATAAAAATAAATACCTTCCAATAATAAAATAAATTAATTTCTAACACATGACAAAAAAAAGAATAAGTTTATTTTGCTGTATGAAATCAAGTGGGTCTAACGAACTTTGGTACATAGTAATTTTTTTTTATTAATCTAGTTTCTTTTTTTTTTTTGAAACAAAATAAAATTTAATGTTCGAAGATTTGAAATTCAATATTTCGGAGGTCTGCAGATCTATTTTTTCAATGCGGTTATATAATCGATTTTTGATTACAAAATTAAAATAAGTATTTGGATTTTGTTCCTATAGTCTTTCTCTTCTTTATTTTTATTTTTTGAGAATGTATACAAGTTTGAATTTGTAATTATTTTGACAATAAAATGAACAGATCAAATAGTATGGAATATGGCCATTTTATGTCTTTGTAGGTACTGACATTAAATGTTGTAATGATTTAAAATCTTTTGGGTTAATATATACAACTTATTATTTATATTGTTTGACGACTGATCAAAACGCAGGCACGTCTAATGCCATTTCCTTACTGTCAACTATTTCCACGGTAGGTGATGATTATTTGATGGTGACACTAACACTACTTTTGTTTACATATGACTACATCGGTGGGAGTCTGGAGACAGCGACCGAGACCGGTAGACGCTGATCTGCACGACGGCCAGTCACGGGCAACGCGCTTCAGTGCAGTGGTTCGACCATCTGCATAATATCGACAAGCTTGATTACTTCCACGCTGGCTGACGACCGACTTCTGCGCTGCACGACGTGGTAAATAAATTGGGAATAGGTGAAGAGAAGAGAAGGTAACAGGCCTTTATTCAATAAAAATAAATATAGCTCCGTGTATGTGAATTATCTGATCATTTGACTAGTGATGTTATGATCTATAATTAAATATTTTGGTGATCCACTGTTAAAAGCTGGAGCTCGTAGCGCTGGTTGTAGAAGTACCCACTTATTTTTAAACTATGCAATTGACCCCGCAATAGATCTTCTTTATAGTTAAGACAATACATTTTCAGAAATCAAGACTGTTAAAGATATACTGGTTTTATAAAAAAAGGGAATGGCTGCCGGGCCACCTATATGTCGATTCCTAAGCCGCGAACATGTTTAATTTAACATATAAAAGTAAATAACTCAAGGAAAACACGAAATTTGCAAAACTTACTTTTCATCTGACATTGTACTTATGACTTCATTAATTATTGTGGTAAAATGAGTCGAATAATGATTATGAGTAATTATTATTATTAATAAGAAATATTATGTTTTATTTTTTTTTATGACTAATAGAACTAATATTAATAATGATGAAATTATAATAAACAAAATAATTGCAAAAAAAAATCACAATTAAATATAAGTAATTGAGTATAGATATTACAACTTAACTGAAATAATACAAATATATTTTACCGAGATTAAACTAATTAATCAAAAACTAAATATAACTAAGTATTAATAAAAACTAAACTAGGTATAAATACAATTAAAAAAAAACATCAAATTATAAAAAAAAATTGAGCCTAAATCACTGATAAATAAAATTACAAATAACTAAACTAAAAATCTAAATTAAAAACAAAAAGTAATAGAGAATAGGTATGCACGTATTTCTTTTATTTACTTAATAAAATCCGTATTAACCACAGTGACACACACACACAAACAAATATGAAAGAATTTAAAATATCTTGATCAGCGACGAACATGATACTTTAAAGTTTCAATTAGAAAGAGAAGTCTGATATGGACTGGTGACGTCAAAGTCAATATCATCCATGCATTTGCCAAAGAAAATAGCATTTTTGCGAGTGAGATAGACATATTTTCATAAAATCGTTATATCTCGTTCGTTTTTCAACCAATTTTATTCTGTTTACTGTTAGTACTTTACTTTTAAATATTTATTGATAAACTGGTAACTGTTATAATAAAACAATATGTCATGTTGTATTATGATAAAAATAATTATGAAAATTTGAGGATCAATAATTATTTAGTAATTATCCAGTTTCATTTATTAAAAACAAATTCAATAGTCGATTACACAATTTAACGTTACAAAAAAAAATACAAATAAAATAAAAATAAAAACTCCAATTAAGTTATAACAATTGTTTTTTTTTTATAATAATTAATACAGAAAATTAGGTATAAATAAACAGTCTTAATTTTTTTTATTTCTTGAGCTTTTCCCAGTTTTCAAATTCTACTTTGAAATGATATGTTTATTTCCTTTAAATAATGACGCTTAATTTAAGATTATGCAAAACATCGTCGCGCCGAAAACTACAACCTGCATCATGGTGATGGTGACGTCATACCCACAGTATTAGATGCTAGATTCTAGATTGTAAACTTTTCATCAATATACACAGTTTTATGTGTATTTTTCTAATAAATATTTACAAGTGGAATAAAACAGTGATAGAATTTTTTTTTAGCATTTCAAAAACAATTCTAAATGCCTTATTCTATTAAAAATGGTTTTTATCATTATCAATGATCCAAGCTTTGTATTGCGATGTGAAAAACGCTAGAAAAAAAGAGATAACTAGTTTCACAGAAAAATTCAATTTTAACCTGGAAAAGTAGAAGCATTAGATAATTTCAATAAAAAAAAAAATCTTCATGAACTGAGATGTTTCTTATGGCTAACAGGTTTCCAATCATCATGAATACGGTATTTATTATCCATATCAATAAGTAACATAATTAAAAGCCAAAAAAAGAAAGGATTTTTTTTAATCCGTCTAAAAATAACTAAGTTATATATTTTTTTACTTATCTTTTTGTTTTATATAAAATATTGATCAAAAACATACACAGTAAAATAGCCTATTCTGCAAATTGTTTCGATGCCTAAAGATTTTCTATTTTATAATGTGGTTTAGTACAATGATGGTGCTTTAACTTGTCACCGAGGAAAACTCCATTCACATGTTATTAAACAATATACATGTTAATGTGTTACGATTGTAATAAATTACTAATATTTGTTAATCGATATACATAATATGATAATAACTATAAGCCCTTCTGGCAAGTGGATGACGAATATACTGTTTAATAAGTTTCTTTCGGCGTTTCTTCTGAGCAGTGGTTGCAAGGCGCTAGTATATGGTAGCTTTTCTTTAAAATAATTAAGGTTTAAATAAACATTACACCTAACCTAAACTCATTGACGTAAAAAGAAGCCGTAAAGATATAATTACATAATAAATATTTCAATTTGGAATAATTTTTACTAGTTCATTATTAAAATATATTGTTAATGGCAGTGAAGTGTAGACAACAGAAGTAATTTTAATATATTTCAAATATCTTTTCATCAAAGCTTGTCCTTTTTTTTTACAAATTTGAGCTTTAAACCCAACTGTGCACCTTACACTTCAAGTTATGGAGTCGGAGCTTCACAAAAGTAGTTAGACGAAAAAACTAATTAAAACAACTTTTTTTTAACGGTTTTTCACGGTTAACCTCAGCAAATAAACTGGTATTTATTTTGCTTCGATTTTATCATAAGAAAATACATCCTTGTTTTAACCAAGCTACGAGCTCAAGCCCATAAAAATATTATAAATACTGCTAGGAAAGCGAAGAAGATATTATGATTAAATATAAAATAATATAAGTAGCATTATAAAGTAGATAAGTTAGTGCAGGTTTAAAGTGTATTATTATTTAAGAAAAGATAATTAATAAGTCGCAATAGATAAATAATTTAAAAAAGTTAATACTATACCTATATAAATATGATAAATGATAACATAATAATATAGATTTAAATCTTAGAAAAGCATAGCAGAAAGTATAATAATAGTAATTAATATGAAATAAAAATTCCCATCATGATACAAATAAAACTTTATTTTGTAATATTTAGAACAATGTCACAAAATAATAGCTTAAGTTGAAATTTAAATGTTGATGTACAGTTTACGTAAGGGTTTCGTTGTTGTTTCGAGACTATCAATTACAAATAAATAAAAATAGGAGAAATGCTCCACATTATAGTTGCGGGTGTGTCCCAAATCTACGAGAAAAAGGGTGTGTCCCAAATCTACGAAAAACGGGTGTGTCCCAAATCTACGAGAAAAAGGGTGTGTCCCAAATCTGCGAGAAAAAGGGTGTGTCCCAAATCTACGAAAAAAAGGGTGTGTCCCAAATCTACGAGAAAAAGGGTGTGTCCCAAATCTACGAGAATAAAGGATGTATCCCACAACTATAATGAGTCTCTCACAATTATAAAAGGGTGTGTCCCAAAACCACAAAGGGTATGTCCCACAAATACAAAGGCTGTGTCCCCAAACAACAAACGATGTATCTATAAGGTAACTACATTTGTGTTTGTATTAAAATACGAAGTGGATGGTCCACTAGCACTACTACTATTACTGGACTTAAAGTGAATTGTCATGGGTTTATTATTAAATTGACTTATGGTGGTTTACTTGTTTTTATTACAACATGTGACAAGCACAGCAATGTTTAGTTTTTTTTTTTTTTAAAGTTTTATTTGTATAACAATTGGATTAATTATATTCCGAGGTCGTAATAGTGTCAAGAAGGCCGAAAACAAATTGTCATAATGTCGTAATTTTTTATACTGTTTTTAGTTGTGATAATCTTTTTTTTTTAAGCATTCAGATAGCACTGTATCGTATTCTAGTGATTAGAAATACGAGGTCGCATTCTAATTTATCAGGAAAGGCCGAGTATTAGGTATTACTTTTATTTAAAACTCTTAGATCTGTTGTAGCAAATAAGTATCACGATTTGTAAACAGTATTGGCAGTTGTCATTAGTGTTGCCAAATTAATAAAATCTAAACGGTAGTCCTTTAATACAGTTGGTACGATCGTACGGTCGGTTATCTTTGGCAAGTTGTAACGAGGAGACGAATATTTTATAAATTGGCAACACTAAGTGACCTGTTGGTAAGAATTCATTCTGAATGAATAATGAAGGTAGAAATAAATGTGTTTGGCGAAAAATTGTAACAAGCTCTCTTGGGCGTTGACGGTGGAGATTAAAACACGTGTCATGGAATCTATGCGAATCTTTTATTTAACAATACATACAAGAATTGCTCGTTTAAAGGTATAAGATTTGTTATAAAATATCTTTGAGTTAGTATCCCACAACACAAGTCTCAAACTTATTCTGGGGCTAGCTCAATCTGTGTAATTTTCCCTATTTATTTATTTATTATTACTGATTTATTCAATGTGGAAAGGACATACCCGTAATAAATCAAATCACGGGCTATACTCACTATAGCATAATAAATGAACATAAAAAAACCAAACAAATATCGACTTTCCCATACAAATTGCCCCGGGCGGCTACACACTTTAGTATGAAAATACCAAAAATTTATTTTGTTCTCTTACTATTATTTTAATGTCATTATACTAAAGTGATCTAGGTATAGCCTGTGGTTCGATTTATTACGGGTAAGTTCTTTCGACAAAAAATAACAGTGGACTAAACTATATGCTAGTAAAGACGACGTTATACACAAATAAACTAACATATTTGAAATGTTTAATGTAGGACATGTCTATCATCAAAATCAACTGACTAACAGTTCATAACTTCATCGAGACTACGATAAATAACTCACATTAAATAGATAGTAAAAAAGTTGCAAGCAAAGCAGTTAGTTGCATACTATTCTAAATCTCACTAACTACAAATGAACACAGTTTCGGTATGTAAACAAAGCAGTCTAATTTTAAAAGCAAATATTTTGGCAGAAACACAATTTGACGCAAAACTACAAAATTGATACAAAGAGTAATATTAAGTAAACTGGTAATAACACAGTTATATAACTATAATCATCACAATAGTTTTACCTACCTTTGCCTAGAAGACTTTTTAATTCGGCCTTTTTGGGTGTCATATTAATTTCCCCACTATGAACACGATAACACGACAGAGTGCAAAATAAAAGTGAGCGCGGTTGTCCTATTTCGGTCCCTGTTTACGGTGCATCATTGCCAGTTTAATTGAATTTCCTGTTTTCAAATTTAGAATCTCGAGAGTAGACCGGACTGATGGCACCTGTGGGTTGGACCTCTTTTTCCTTAAATTATTTTGCATTTACCCTGTAGGTTTGAAGTACTTTGAAGATTTGTAGTCCCGTTCACATCAAGCATTTTTTAATAATATATTTGTACTTTCACATTGAATCGTTGCACGTTTGTATGTTCAAAATTTCCTTTCTGATTTTCTTTTTCACAATGAATGTTATAATTTTAACAAATTTTCTTTTATTTTGCTGCACTCCCGTAGTTAGTAGGGTTTGAAGCAATTTGAAATTAAGACATCGACGCAATAAGTTTAATTATATATCTTTCGAAATCTTTCATAAGATTGGAATAAACATTGCGGCAGAAAATGCGCGGAAATAGCTATTTCGGTGGAATGCTTTCTATACTGTCCACCACGCGCTGTTACAAATAATGATGTATTGAAAAGTATTAGAGGGTGTATTGAAATATAGGCAAATATTAGAAATTATCAAAAAATAGTACATAAAAAGTTCGATCTGATAAATTGATAATGATAACAATCCGATAAACAGAGAAGTAAGCGAAAGGAGGAATAAGAAGAAAGAAGATTTTACAAGAATTAAAGATTACAAGATTTGGTTACTTTCCGGAAATTTTTCGCGAAGGAATTTTACTGCACTACTTTGGTTAATTCTCGTTAGAAACTAATCAGAAATGCCTAGGTTACATCTTTATATTCCAAATTGATTACAAAGCAGTCGTTTAGTGTTTAATGGTTTGCAAGCACGCGTTGTTCAAATCGTTGACGCAGCCCACGTCAATCTCCCGTGTTATGAAACAATCACCGTATCCTCAATTTCACTGCGAGGAAACGATGCGGTGATTTATAGGATGTCACCGTGCGCCTTCGAACGACATTCCTCCGATTAGTGGCAAGCTAACAAACAGACAACGTTACAACCACCGGCACACGGGTAGAGTTAATGTAAGAGTTATACACTCGTAAAATACGTAGTAAAGTACTTTAGAACGACGAAAATATTTATAAAACTGTAACTTTACATGGCTGGAGTAACTTATCCAGCAAGTGCGGCAGACCGGTAGAATGTCCGATGGTGGACTGGACTGCAGTAGCGTGCATTTTGTACAGACACATAGAATTTGTCTACCCCGTGCCACCCTAATATAATATCGTATAGCGAAAAATTTATTTTGCTTGATATGCAGCCGTTCTCGTAATTTAGGTAAGGTTAGTATCTATCCTGTCATAATTTTTTTCACGTCACTGCTGGACTGTATAGTTCAGTGGACTGTATTGTAGTAAGTAACTTACTTCAGTTAAGTTTGGCATTCACTCTGCCATTTTTAGCAATCCCAGCTTAGATTACTTGTAGGTACTCCATTCGGTATAGAGCCCAGCTACAATGCAACTCGGTAGATAAGTTTTAACTCCCCGTGTACCTGCGGTGGACATGCGGCACAACAGTCAATAAGCATGGAATGAGTGACGCAGACGTTATACTCACCGAACTGCCGCAAGAGATGCTGGAAATGACACACCTGCATAATGCCCCGTACAAACCGACAAATAAGTTAGTCTCCCCTCCGATCCACCGCTGCACATTCGCCACGGGCCCACAACACACCCTCTGTCCAAAACACCAGGGGGTCACTATTATGACATGGCACTAGCACGTGAATGATACGGTGCCAGCTGATCTTACAGTTAGTAGGGTGAACGCCAGCCGAACCATGCAGTTACATATTACAACAGAAATCGCAAAATATAACAAAACTAGATGCGGAACGTGGTCGAGTTACACTTAGCGCTATCTAACACCACATAACCGTAGTATAAAAATTAATAAAGTATACAAAAATATCGTAAAAGCTTAGCCGAGCTAAACACTATTCGAACTCACATTTGCAAGGGCTGGTTTTCTTACGGAGGGTTTGCATTGGAAAGTCAGTCGGTAACTTGTGATTAAACATCGGAACTGTTACCCTTTCCGTCTCACTGAAACGGGAATACACTACTGGAGTACACTGGACCCGATGCGTAACATCCGAGGCACTGTTTCTGGTTGTAAAATGCAATGTTCGTGGTTCACTACGAGATTTATTGATTTTTGCGTCGCCGTAAACGGTCCCGGTGGGAAGGTATGGCTTTGGCCGCAGCGCGGATGGGGTTGGTATTCGGTTGGTTTGGGATTGCGGTGATTTAAGTGGGATTCCTTGAAAGATTGAACATTAGTGTTTATAAAAGTGTGGATGGCACGGACTGTGTGCGATGGTGGCCGGCACATGGGCAGAGCGCACGCACTCACACAGCGCGCGCACCGCGCACTGTGTCGGTGAAGGGTGCCGAGCCGCGCACACAAGCGCAATGCCAACCCCTAATCAATATTCGTGCCGATCTCCACATCGTGCAATTGTCGTATCGTGCCCCAATGAAACTTTTAGATCAGAACTATTGTATGTTGAATGTTTATTGAGTATGATACACATCAGTCAGCGAATAAAACGAAAATAAGACAAATAATATAAATATCATAATGAAGTTATTGTTTTGGGCCTTACTGTCTACCCGTTAGGGATAAAGACGTAAAAATGTATTTGTATAGGAAAAATAAAGTTATTTATACATATTTTTAATATACCTATAATTCAACTCTTAATGTTAATGCATTTATTAGTTTGATTAATCCGACGAAAACTGCCGCGTGTTACCACAGGTTTTACTGCTATGGATAGGCAGGCCAGTTACTATTGGAGATTTATATTACGGCGCGAATTTTTTTGAAATACTAAAGACTCTGACTTAAATTTAAAACTACAATTATAATATAAGTACCTGGGTGACCGTTGACCGAGCTTTGCTCGGTCGGTTACATCTTAAACAATAATTACATTTTTTTAAACTTGTCTAAAACAGTACAAAATAAAAAATTATATATAAACTTGAACATAAAAAAAACAAAAGTAAGCCACCGAGTGGGATTCGAACCCGTAGCTCACTCACTCTTTCTAGCGGTCAGCATCCTTAACCGCTGAGCTAAGCGGATGGCGGCCGGCGCGACGAAATTAGCGACCATATTCTGCGTGGAAAGGAAAACGAATGAAAACTCGAAAACACGTGTTTTCCCAAACATAAGACTAATCTAGATCGATTGTTTACTCCCAAAAACCCCCATATACCAATTTTCAGCGAAATCGTTAGAGCCGTTTTCGAGATCACAGAAATTTCTAAATATATAAATAAATAAATAGTACCTGGGCGACCGAGCTTTGCTCGGTTACATCTCAAACATTAACTATTTTTTTTTAAACTTGTCTAAAAACAATGCAAAATATAAAAAAATAAAACTTAAACATAAAAAAAAACAAAAGTAAGTCACCGAGTGGGATTCGAACCCGTAACACTCTTTCTAGCGGTCGCTATCCTTAACCACTGAGCTAAATCAAGGCGGTCGCGGCGCGACGAAATTGGCGACCATATTTTGCGTGGGTGAAAAACGCATGAAAACTCGAAAACACGCGTTTTCCCAAACATAAAACTAATCTAGATCGATTGTTTACCCCCGAAAACCCCCATATACAAATTTTCAGCGAAATCGTTAGAGCCGTTTTCGAGATCACAGAAATTTATAAATAAATATATATATATACATACATACATACAAGAATTGCTCGTTTATAGGTATAAGATATAATATTAATACTCTTTGTTTTTAAAGAACATTTAAGTTTTATTTATATTTTGATACTAAGTAGAAGTTTGAAGTTGGAAGGCAAATTACAAAATCACGAATATTTATATAACCACACATATTTATGATAATGACTATGACAGATAACATACATAACAAATATAATATTCTAGTGAATATGGTAAACATAGGGCTCAATTGTTTCATTTACATTTATCTTGGGAGATAAAGGCAGATGAAATGTATGTTCTGCATTATCTGATATGTTCTAACAAAGATAAAGTTGTTTTCTCATAGTTCACTCATTGTTTGAGAATATGTTTCATCTTAAGATCCCAGCATGATGACTGCACACCACATGTGTTAAGTTTTTATTTAATTAACTTTTTTTTTACTTACAAATGATAGACAAAGATAATGACATCATGGTGATTTATTCATCTTTAAAATAGAATGGCCATGGTTCCTTTTAATATATTTTGTTCTACAATGTTATAGAGGGTTACTGGTAATCTCAGACCAAATTATTTGGTCTGAACTGGTAATAAGATGCTAAGCTATTCTCCCAAGAGGCTGTAGGGACTAGGGACTGTTATTTAGAACTGATTTAACTTTTTAGTATTACGGGACTTACCGCGAATATCGTTGTTTGCCAGATATTTCGATGACCCTTCTGCCGTCATGGTCGCTGGCCGACCATGAATTGAATTGACTTAACCCTATATTGTGATATGCAAAATTTAATTAATCCTTTTTGTAAAGTGATAGGTGAAGCCATGTAGAAAATAATCATCTTCTTTAGAACTATTTTTTAAATAGAAATAGAAAATAGAAAATCTTTATTTGGAGCATATATACAACAACAAAAAGTACAGAACATCACTTATAATTAACAAAATATGCCACCAAAATGGTTTCTCTCAGCTTTTGTGTCAAGGCTTTTCGGAGCCAAGACGCTGATTTTCAGAGAAACCAATTGAACAGATATGGCTCTGCCTTACATTAACTATAGTTCACAGTCACTAAGTAATAAGATAACAAACATTGTTTAATTTTACAATTTTACAGTGATATTTACACTGAATAAAAAGAAATTTATTTTTATAATTTTATATAGGTACATATAACAGACATATAGGTACATTTAATATTTACTTCTTTTTTGATTAGCAAATCCTGTAAGGCCTAACATTTATCTATTTGATTTATTGCAGTAAAAAACGTGCTTTTTTTCACGTCATAATATTGCTTTATCTTTTGTCATCACCTTTGTTATGTCAGTCAGTTACCCGATGATGCAACTCAGTCAAGGTTTATATCTCTTTGGAAATCTAATAAAATGTGACATTTTTTTCATAGAAAATTTGGATTGTAAGGAATTATTGTTGTATACAATAAAATTTTATGTTTCAGATTCCAAAATTGTTAAAAGGATTTGAACAATGGTACAATTGACTTATTAATAATGTCGACCTTTTTAAAACTGAAAACAATTTTATTCTGGTAGTTACCTTTTATAAATGTTTGAGCATAACACTATTCCGCCACCCAGAGGTCCTGGGTTCGATTCCCGGTCAGGACAAGTTGGAAAATGGCCTTTTTCAAATTGTCCTGGGTCTTGGATGTTTATCTATATACGTATTTGTTATAAAATATAGTATCGTTGAGTTAGTATCCCATAACACAAGTCTCGAACTTACTTTGGAGCTAGCTCAATCAGTGTAATTTGTCCCTATATATTTTATAACATAAAAGAAAACAATGAGTAAAACATCAATTTACTCCTAAAGCCCTACAGAGGATTGCATCTAATTACCAGTAACCCTGTATTGCATATCATATTATATGTATTTTTGTGGTATATAGTATGAAAAAGTAGGAAACTTAAATTAAAAGTGTATTTCCTACTTTTCATGCTATATTACAAAAAAATACACATTTTTATTATAATCAATAAATTAAAGAGCATATGTTATTCCTAATGATAACAAGTGTTCTTACACAACGAAATACTTGAGCATTGCATTATAGAAATGATTTCGTTTCTGTTTAGAATTTATTACTCACATAAAAATAAATGTTTTTTTAATTTATTTAAAATATCTAAATTAAAGGTTTTGCATTGACTACCTAACTAATAAATTAAATATGCATATAGGTACATATAAATAACAAATTTTAACTATGAATGTGGATCCGCAAAGAGTAGTTTAGAAGATAAAAACCCTTAAGTTCATAGTTTATCATACTTGATTACTTATGTCCCTTCCATTAAAATTATTATTTTTCCCCTGTTATTTGGGCTATTATTGATCATTGATGTAAGTTTTATAAAAATCAGGAAATTCATGCATTTAAGGGTTAATGTGCACAATACACATCTATTAACTTATTTATGGTACATATGTAGTGTATTAGAAATAAACATGTGCTATAAATGAATTATATAAAAATACAAGCTAGTAGACAATGCAGTCAGACTTAAGTAATATCAAACCATTTTTTTAAATATGTAAAAAAAAAATGTAAAATGTAGTGATTAATGATACATTCTCTTTGCCTATAGGCTAATAGAGATGAAATGTCTTAGGCAGCTATGATTAACCTGACCTGATATAGGTAGGTACATTAAATGAATCAGCAGACAAGAGAAGTAAGTAGATTGAATTATAATGTGCACAGTTTATTAAAAAAATAAAATAGAAATTGCAGGATATTAAAATACATAAAGTGTAAAGAATTTTAAGTTTCGCCAAAAATTCATCAATTTAATAAAGAAATGTTTACAAAATTGCAGCATTTGTCGGTGCACTTGCATATTTTTATATCATAGCACCAGCTCATTATCCAATTTATGTTTTACGGCCTCAAACACCTACATAATTATTAAAAAAATATTGTGATGTATATACAAGGTACTGAGTTAGGTTTCTATGCAATAAATAAAAACAATTGTTTAGATTTTTTTATATCATGACCAAAGATTAAATGTAGTTATATATATTATTGGTGTACAAAGAAGATATAAACCATTCATTACACTTATCTCACACTCATGTGTTAATTGTTATGCTAAACAATAGGAAGAAAACACGACCATTTAGAATATGACCTGACAATTTTATGTATATTTACAAAGATTTTTATTATGATTATATTATAGGATTTTATATTCTATTTGTCTAAACCTATTTATCATTTACGAATCAGCTTAGGGCCATCTTCAATCCAAAACCGGATTTAACCATGAACCATGAAGCAATCGTTGTTTTCACTTTGTGGCTTTAGTTAGATCTTGGTATACTTATACACACCTATATATATACATAGAAGAAGCTATTGTTCTTACCTTTAAAAACTGCCATTTACGTGTTTAAATCGCAAAATCAAGAGATTTCTCAAGAGCCATGAACTTGTTTAATTAATATGATGCAGAGTTCACTTATTTTTTTAACTTGTTTGCAGTAGTCTTTAACAAATAAGCATAGGGTTTCTTGATACATTTAAATGCATTTATAATATAGTAAAAAATAGGGATATAAATTAAATGTTTCCAGTTAAATTAAACCACACTGCACACAGTTCGCATTCAGAAACTTTTTTGATATTTGATTTGCCATGCATGACATTGACATTGACATATTTGTTGATAGTGAAGTGACGTTTCAAATATTTAGACTTCGGCTTTATAAAATTTAGGTAAGGTATTTTTTAGTTACGACTTACGAACTTACGACGGTCTGCCAACCGGTCTGCCTGCTCACACAGATGACAGGATAAATAAAGTATTTCATATATATATTTGTCAATAAATTTTTGTATATATTTGTCAATAAATTAAAAACAATTTAATGTTACGGCTCAAAGTGCCATTTTTCTTTTCTTTCTTTATTTTTGAAACGAGAGCGTTCGGCTCATACCCGGAGGTCGCGGGTTCAATTCCCGGCGGGGACAATGACTTTGTATTATTGTCTTATTAAGTTTGGTTAGGAGAACATTGTAGGCTGATCACCTGATTTTCTGATAAGTAAGATGATCCGTGTTTCGGAGGGCCGTCACGTTAAGCCGTCGTGTCGGTCGGTCCCGGTCACTGTCTTTGACATTGGTCGTTCGTTACTCGTTACCTAAAACCATGTCAAAGGCCTTTGAGGCGGTTTATAAACTCTGACACTAGTGTTAGTTACTAACACACAAGAAGAAGATGGTTTTTCATACAATGCTATTTTTCATTGAGAGACTGACCCAAACAGATGACGTGTAGTTTTCCTGTATTTTTGAAACCGTCGCGTCGTGTCAGCACTCAGCACAAAACAATTATAATTGTTTAATAATTATTATGCAGAAGTGGCAGCCTGGCAGCAGAATACTTCGAATCGAAAATATGTGTCCGCAACTCCGCAGATAACCTCCTCCTTTTTTGAAAGTCGGGTAAAAACTGAGGTTAAAAAACTTAAAAATTACAAAGCAAGCCATGAAAGCAAATGCGTACAAACTTTCGTGCAAGCAAATGTCAATGTCAATGTCATGAGGAAAAGTTTATTTGTTTGTTTTGTTTGTGTTGTGTTCTTGTGCTTTGTTAAGTTAAAAGTACACGGTAAAAGGTGTATTTACACAAATCAGATAGAATATTATAAAGTTCATAAAATATTATTAAAATTAAGTAGTATCTATGATTAACTCAACATAAATCTATTACTGAATTATGTCGTTATTATATAAAACTGATAAATGTTTTCTGTTAGATCATAGAGAACTTACAGTAAACATGTACAATAAAGTGTTAATCGAAGGAAACGAAACACATTTTGCACTATTATCCAAATTATTTTCTATTTTAAGCCCTGAAACAAAAGTTGCAGTTAACCGAAAAAGACGCTACGATGAAAAAAAAGTACTCGAAGAGGTTAGTACACCGCAAAATAATTTATCTTTGACGCACAAATCGCACATTTTGCAACCAATCTCCTCTACAAACGAGACCTCAATCTGCAACACAAAGCTATACTTCAGGGCGAAAGTTTTATTCACAAATTACCCATTTCTGGACCACATTAAAGTATTAAACACAGAAAACCATAAAAACATATATATTTTTTTCATTTTTAACTTCAGAACTTCAAAAAAGGAAGAGTTTAAATTTGTTTGTGAATGTATATTTTTAATGAATGTTACCTACCCATGAATGTTACCTGATTACTTGGAAGATGCCTGACCACTGACCTCCATATACACAAGAGGTCAGTGCACCTGACCCAATATTGAAATATTTTTTTGTAAAGTAGCATACTTGTCACATCCCATACCAATTGTATAGAAATTTTATCAAAATCAGTTTTGTAGTTTGGTATTTCAGTTTGGAAAAATTATTTTATTAATATTCCTATCTATGGATTTTCAGACACTGCAAGTAAAAGAAGAATTCAATAAATTCTTATTGGACTTTGATAATAAAGTTAAGCTAGCATTGAAAGAGCAATATGATATTTTGGACACTCCAGCTGTGAGGATCTTAGCTCAAGAACTAAATGAATCCACTGTTTTTGACCACAGTGGATTGAGTGGTGGGAATAATGCTGATGTTCCCTTGAGATGTAAAATCAAAGATGATTACTTTTTAATACCACACCAATCAAGGTACCTTGGTCATATAGTTTTTTTTTTAGCTATAATAGGTCCCATCGTTGGGTGCAAAAGCCTCCCCACTCTGTTTGCATCTTTTGCAGTCCCTAAATGGGATCTGCCATTCTATTTCAAACTGTGTAAGGATGTCCGCCCATCTCTTTCTTGGTCTGCATCTTTCTTTGACCATCTAGTATTTTACTGATATCACAGTTCTTTTGGTTTATTTAGTTTTTCAATTCTTAGACAATTGACTATTAATTCTTAGACAATAGTCTTAGGATTGGGCAGGCCATGTCGGCCGTATGCACCCAGAAAGATGCACACTCATAGCCACATGCTGGATTCCAACGGTTGGATGTAGGAAGAGAGGTAGGCCGAAGATGAGATGGGAAGTCGACTTGAAAGCATTCGAACAGGATTGGAAAGTTAAAACCAGAGACAGATAGTTTTGGAAGGACAGAGGGGAGGCCTATGCCCAGCAGTGAGACATGAATGGCTAATAAAATAAAATAAAGACAATATTGTTTTTATGTCTAAGAATTAAAATTGAAACATGACCAAGTTTTTATACCCGAGTGTTTGTGCTTTTTCTTGCGTCTATAACTATATGGGAGAAGTTGCTGACACATTCTGATTCTTTTTGCCACAACTAGTTAAAATGACAGTATGTGAGTACCTACTATTGTATTTGATGCTAGAAGAATCCTTTCAATAACTGATTTGATTAGCGAATTTGTAGAATTTCCGTTCTCTGTTTCTCATTACCAAATAAATTGATAGATATCAAACTTTCTCTTTCTCTCTGGCAGCTATTTTACAAGATCTAAGAATATCACTTAATTTTAAATTTCAGGTTTTCATGTGGTTGTGTGCAAGAGCATTGTCTGAAGTTGGAAGGCAGTAAATATGACATAGTTGTAGCTGATCCTCCTTGGTGGAATAAGTATATAAGGAGACTGAAAGGAGCTAATGATAAGTTAAGGTAAAATATAGCACATAAAGCACATACTTTATTTCTCTCATAACAGTGTATACCAGTTACATCCTAAGCTGTAATTCTGTAACGCCTAGAGTCCGCCTTTCGGCTTTTTAATGGTCTTTCATACCTCATAATTATCATCTTTGGCCAAGTCAAGCAAAAGAGAGAATGTAGCAAAATTTAACTTTTTTTTATTTTTTATTTACATTACAGTTATTCCATGATGTACAATGAGGACATAGCATCACTACCAGTTAAAGAACTCCTTTCTCCAAACTGCTTAGTAGCTGTATGGTGCACCAACGCTCCCAGCAATATATCCGCTGTCAAAGACCTAATATTCCCTTCCTGGGGAGTGGAATATATAACAACTTGGTACTGGCTGAAAGTAACAGTCGATTTGGAGCCTATCTGTGCTTTCGGTGAAGGATGCCAGAAGCAGCCGTATGAGAGAATAATTTTGGGCAAAGCGGGAGAAGTGAAGAACTTGCCAGATTCCCATTTGATTGTTAGTGTTCCAAGCGCATTGCATTCGCATAAACCTCCTTTATTAGGTAAGCTTTAATTTTTTATTTTATTTATCAATGGACATGGATCTAAGGTGGACTAATGCCATGTGGAGCTCCTATTTGTATAATGGAACTTTTTGCGATTAATATCATTTTTAGCCAGATATTTCGACGACCCTTCTGCCGTCATGGTCGCTATCAGACCGAGGAACTGCGATGGATGTTCGGCTGTCAATCAAGGGTAACCATATCGGATTACCCTCTTTCTTCGTTGTGACCGCGAAACTCTAAAAACATGGACAATTCCGAAAGAAATTTGATATAATAAGGAAAATAAAATTAATCTCTTCTTTTCGTAAGATGCGACTAAAGGACCAAGAACAAACATCTTGACGACCTCTGCGGTGCAATGGTTTACACGCTAATCCGCGAATGTGTTTGAAAGGTTCTGGGTTCGATCCCCAGCCAGAGAAGTTGATAAAAGGCCTTTTTCAAATCGTCCTGGGTCTTGGGTGTTTATCTATGTATTTATTTCAAAAGCTAGTATCTTTGAGTTAGTATCCCATAACACAAGTTTAAACTTACTTTGGGGTTAGCTCAATCTGTGTGATTTTTCCGTATATATTTATATTTATTTATTCATCTTGTTTTGCAACTGCACGGCTCATACGATAAGCTTTGTTTTGTTACAGAGATATTATCACCATACGTAAACACTGCTAGACCACAAGTGCTGGAGTTGTTTGCGCGGTATCTGCTACCAAACACCACTAGCGTCGGGTATGAGCCGTTGAAATGGCAACACATTTCCTTGTATGAAGAAGTAAGGTGAATAAATTGCTACTTTACTATCCAAATCCTTTGATTTATGAAATTCAATTACGGTTCAGTCTTACAAGTGAAATTTGTCCTATGGAACTACGGCGATCTTTAAGAACCTTTAGGTACGAAAAGTTGAATTTGCAGAACGTTGAATTTTCAAAATGTTGAATTCGCAAAATGTTGAATTTGCGAAATGTTGAATTCGCAAAATGTTGAATCCCAAAATGTTGAATTTGCAAAAAGTGGAATTCGCAAAATGTTAAATCCCAAAATATTGAAGAGTACCTACTCAAACTAAATAATGCAATACGAAATAATGAAAAAAAGAACCACATGGGGGACTTGAACCAGTTTAGTTGGAAGAACAGGTCGCCGGTTCAAATCCCGCTCGCGTGGTATATACTCACCATTCCTTATAGGTATTTTTTATAGTGGGGTTGATTAAATCAGACACAACAAATCACTTTAAATATCTGTATTCTTGAACGACCAAATGAGGAGATGGCTCAGACTGTTGCTCATTAAACTTTTGTAGACAATATTTCTAACGAAAGCTAGTTTATAGGAAATAGTGTTGCCCTATTCATTATAAAATTAACTACTATGTATATCTGAGTACTAAATATATATTGACAATTTAAATAACAATTTATATAGTAAGTACGTACATACAATTAAGTTTGAGGTATAGAGAGGGGTGTTATAAGTTTAACGCTAATGTCGGTCGATCTGTCTGTGGATCGTAGCTCTCGAACAGATGAACCGATTTCAATCCGTTTTTCGACGTGAAAGCAAGTTCTCTTGCGGCGGTTCTTAGTGAAAATCAGTTCAGCCGTTTATAAGTTATTGGGGTTGACGCTTGAAAGTAGGAGTTTTGTCTAGCATATAATAGATGGCGCTACGGATATCATTTGGAATATGTAATGCCGCTGGTCATCTCGAGATGCCGTTCTTAAAAGTCGGGGGATTTATAATTTGCCTGGCTTGTATTACTTATTAAGTAATCTGTGGTTTGAGTACTAAGGTTGACTGTTAGATAATGCTTTTAGCATTAAGGGCAAAGTTCAGTCTATCTCTGTCACAAACGCAACGTGCGACAGAGACAGGTAACCCGCGAGGGATTTTACTATCTCTTTCGCATTTAGAATTTGTTTTAAATTGTATTTTGTACAATAAAGGTTAAATAAATA
The DNA here is from genome assembly GCA_963555685.1 of Acrobasis consociella. Taxonomy (NCBI): domain Eukaryota; kingdom Metazoa; phylum Arthropoda; class Insecta; order Lepidoptera; family Pyralidae; genus Acrobasis; species Acrobasis consociella. The sequence goes on along the minus strand of OY743122.1, from coordinate 6,128,646 downwards.
AATAAAGTACTGCTTCTTGAATGCCCAAAAAATCTATAAAAATATGAAATTATATGAATGTAGACTCTTTTATACTTGTAAAAAGTAATACATAAACTGACAATAAGTCACACCATGCCTTCATAAGAGTAAAGTAGAATATAAATAAAAAAACTTATTTAATACGTAAATGTAAGTACTGGCGCGTTAACTCTTCCCGTTGACGATGACACTGGTCTTGATGTTCTTCTTGGGGTAGCCGTCGGGGTTCATCGTCTGCCACCTCCAGAAGTCTGTGCCTGGAAAAAAAAACAGATCAGTCTAAAACAGACTATATAACAGTTACAATACAGGTCTAATTACACTGTTTGAAGAGAAATTATTCCTTCTGTCAGTGCACAGCTGTAGAGTAGAGTCGATAGATTATTTTTAGAAATGTATTTTAGACTTGCCGAAGCCCGCGACTTCGTTCGTGTGGACTTTATGTCTCCGAAAAATGCTTATCAGGCTGAACAACTTTTTCTAAGGCATCATTTTTATTATATTTCGTATTAGCTGGACCATTATGGTTCTGCATCAGGTGTTCCATTTTTCAAAATCAATTATAATACCCTATATATGTTGCCTAGGCTAGGCTTAACAGCTATATAACAAAAAAGTTTCATTCGAATCCGTCCATTTCCGGAGATTAGCGTGTACAAACAGACAGACGGGCAAATAGGTCTCCTTCGCTGTCTTTACTGAACTTTTTAAAATTCTAGTTATGATTTGACTAGTAGTAGATATCACACATGTACTCACACATCTCCTCAACACTATACTTGGAGGTCCAGCCAAGCTCGTTCTCGGCCTTAGTGGCGTCTGCCCACATAGCCGTGATGTCGCCCAGCCTCCTCGCGACGTACTTCAGCGGGATCTTGGTGTTGGTCACGCGCTCGAAGATGTCCACCAGCTCTTTGACTGACACGCCCCGGCCGGTACCCAGGTTGTATACCTGTTGGAGTTTAAGTGAAAACTTCATCGAACTCATGACACTGTTACCGACATCAATGATAATATAATTACTGCAGGTAGGCACACAGAAATGTCAACACACACTACTAGCAAAAAAGTGACAAAAAAGCGTCGAATATGCTTTGAAAAATATTTATGTTAGTAAAATTTATACGTATTGATTGAATCAGTAACCTCCCCAAACGTTCGCTGTCCCTACGTTCGCTGGCAATTCCATGGGTTATTCACTCATTCATGGTCTTCTTCATGGGAGAACTCTTTATCCAAAAACTGGAAACTTTATATAAGTCAATTTAGTTCCCCATTGTCAAACACACTGTCAGCGTGGCTAAAGTTCCGCGTCAAATTTATTTCTTTTTAATAAGCAGCGTTAGTTCGGCATAGTGTGCTGGTAATCCAAATAGCATTGCAGGCGTTATTTCGCTGAGATTTTGTCGTGCAACCTCGGCTCAGTCTTCTTCTTATCGAGTCGAAATGGCTTAAATTAAATGTTATTAGACCAAAACCTAGCCACGGCGACTGCCCTGTCATTGGCCACATTCAGATCTGCCTTAGTGCAAGGAGTCGGACAGTTGAGACATGACAAAAGATGGTCCATGGATTGAGTGACCCCACAGTCACACAAACTGTCGCCAGAGTAACCCCACCTGGCTCTGCTCTCTCGGCATCTCCCTGTGCCCGATCGGAGTCTGTTTAAAGATTTACAAACGTCCCATGGGAGATCTTTACCCGGTGGCAGCTTCTCGTTAGGTGGAATGTCAGATGGTGAAGGCGGGAACTTATTTTGCCGCAGTGTGAGTTTAGTCTTCGAGACTTCTTTAGGAGGTAAGCTACGCTGTCTTAAAAAGCTGTTGCGGCTTTTAAGGCGCGTTGGAGGAGGTTCTTGCCCATAAAGCAGATGTTTGCTGTCATGTATTTGTTTATGTTTTTCTCCACCGCAGGCAACCGCACGCCGAACACTAGGTGGAGCTATCCCAGACAACGTATATAACTGATATAATGGGGTAGGCTTTAAAGTTCCAGTGATGATTCTGCACGTAACGTTGAGGGCAACATCCACATTTTTGGCATGTGCTGAGCGTGCCCACACAGGGCTTGCGTATTCGCCAGCTGAGTAGCATAAGGCTAAGCCACTAGTTCGAAGTATATGAGGCGAGGCGCCCCATCGGGTGGAAGTGAGCCGACGCAGAATACAGTTACGTGCTTCGACTTTAGCTTTCACAGAGTAGCAGTTTTCTCTATATATTAAAGAGCGATCCAGGGTGACTCCTAGGTATTTTGGAGTAGGATTGTTTTTGAGTTTTACGCCGTCCCAAGATATATTAAGTTGTTTTTTAGCTCCCTGATTATACAGATGAAATGCACAGCATTCAGTCTTATTGGGATTCGGTCTCAACGAATTGCTTCTGTAATAGTCGGAGAGCTGCTCTAGGGCCATTGATAAATTAGTCTCTATATTTTGGAAGCTTTTTGATTGAGACGTTAGGGCTAAGTCATCTGCATAGATGTAACTATTGGTGTTTGGGAAGCGGGGTTGGTCGTTAGTGTAGATGTTAAATAGAGTGGGTGCCAGAACGCTACCCTGCGGAAGACCATTTTTTTGAGTCCGCCATCTACTTTTGTGGGAATGTAAATAAACCTGGAAACGCCGGTTTCGCAGCATTTCACCAAGGATGTTGGTGAATTTTAAGTCTTTCGTAATCACGAGTACTTTTTTTAGAAGGAGGCTAATGTTTACTGTGTCGTAAGCAGCGGTTAGGTCCACAAAAACCACTCCAGTTGTTTGGCACGGCTCAAATCCATCCTCGATGTGTTGCGTTAAGTTTAGTACTTGCCCACAGCAAGACCTACCCGGCCGGAAACCGGCTTGATCAGGAGAGAGTTGATGGTCTATAGATCTGGTCAGTCGGTCCAGTAAAAGACGTTCAAAGAGTTTATATGTGTGGCACAGAAGCGAGATAGGTCGAAATTTTTTTGGGTCTTCTGGAGTTTTGCCGGGTTTAAGTAAGGCAATAACCTTTGTTTTTCTCCATCTTTTAGGAATTTTAGCGGTTAGGTCAATACAGCTATTAAACATATGCAGGAGCCAGGTCACTGCTACCGGGCCCAGATGCTTTAGCTGCTCCACAGAAATTTCATCAAACCCAGCCGCCTTGCCATTCTTCAGATTTTTCAGAGCTGTAGTTACTTCTTCGAGTGCGAAAAGTTGACTGATAGGTTTAGTAAGTACTTAATAATATATATGCGTAGGTACGATTACAGCGCACTACACAGTAAAGCCGCCGACCCGCCGACACAGCCCGCCAACACAACCCGGCGACCTATGTCGAAAGAATTATGACCTGCACCCGTGCGTGTTGCCTGCCGGCACATTGGCGGCTTGTCGGCGGCTTGCGTATGCGCGCGACTTACCCGGCGACACTCGAGCTGTAGGGAAGTATCTCGAGCCGCCGACAAAGTTTTCCGACTTGCAATGAGTAAGCCGCCAACCTAGCCCGCTGACAAAAAGTTGCCGACATATGATGGCCGGTCGGCGGCTTTGGTGTGTAGTGCGCTGATTTACGCGCTTACCTTTAGCCTGACATGGTTTTCACTGAGCAAGTTTAATGCAGCTACGTGCCCTCTCGCCAGATCCATGACGTGAATGTAATCTCTTATTCCTGAAACCAAACAAACACTACTTATTACCATTACCATAGAAGAAGAATTGACATGCGGAAATTTTTTTCGAAACCTTTCCCTTTAAAATTATATAGTTTGTTTAATTTCCTCTTGAGTAAAAGGTTGTTGTTTGTTTTTCGTGTGTGTAAGTGGCCAACACTTGTGTTAGATTTTTCAGGCTGCAAGGTATTGACATAGTTTGACGACTTCCATACAAAAATGACAGGCGGGGCCAACTTAGGTATATACGTGCCTTCTGAAGCATTTGTCAGATTTTTTAGGCTGCAAGGCTGACATAGTTTGACGAGTGCCAGACAGTAATGACAGGTGGGACCAACGCATACGTGCCTTTGGAAACACGGAGGAGCTCAAAAATTTTTTATGCTAGTTACACCCTAAAATTACACCCTAAAAATAAATACGTATTGTATAATGAATAAATAAGCCAAGCCAGTGGCGGATTTACCAATAGGCTGAGTAGGCTAAAGCCTAGGGCGGCCCTTTTTGGGGGGCGGCAAACTTTAGGCCAATTGCACCCCCGTCGCGTTGAAGGGCTTTTGTAATAATATTTCAGAGAACGAAGCTTAGGGGCTGTAAAATATGAATACCCTACTGGCGGCAAATGTGTAAATCCGCCACTGAGCCAAGCCCGATCTGGTAAACTTGTTGGGTCCATGCTGGTTGTATACTAAGGCGACTCACCGGTGCCGTCAGGAGTGTTGTAGTCGTTGCCAAAGACGGTCAGCACAGGTTTCTTCCCCAGAGCCACCTGCGCCATGAAGGGCATGAGGTTGGTGAACTCCTTGGTGGGGTCCTCGCCGATCAGGCCTGAGGGGTGCGCGCCCACGGGGTTGAAGTACCGCATGGAGATTATGTTCCATTTCTGTGGAAGGTTTATTGGAATAATTAGGTAAATAAATAAAGAAAAATTGTGTATTAAGTTACAAAGAAAAAAGGTCCTTTACTCACAAATCAGCGGCAAAGGTTCTCTATAAACAAAGGGTAAAAAAACGGGACCCTATTCTTTTATTATGTCCGTCTGTCTGTCACCAAGCTCCCTCTGTATTTCTTAAACCGTGATTGCTAGACAGTTGTAGTTTTCACAGATGATGTATTTCTGTTCCCGCTATAACAACAAATACTAAAAACAGAATAAAATAAATATTTACGGGGGGCTCCCATACAACAAACGCGAATTTTGCCGTTTTTGCTTGATATTAAGGGCAACAGGTAGATGCTAGAAATATTCGCAGAATATTCAGTTATATATTATTCATATTATAATTAAATAATTGAAATAAATTAGTTAATAGATTTAGGTGTTACTTTGCGGAAGTCAAAGTTACATACTTTGTGATTTGAATTCCTCCCACGCGCAGGTCAATTAGCGTCATTCAGCGCTGGATCCAGAATAAAATTCACTAATTTTCCCTGTTGTTCCTTGGAGCACACATAGGTTACTTTCTTACGTCGCAATCGTTACAACTGAAGTCATAATTTATCATCAAATAATACTTACAAAATATTACACACCGAAGAAAAAGGGTTAAAATTGAGTATTTGGGAGCAATTAGAAATTAAAAAATATAAAAAATCTAATATTCCATTAATAAATAAACAACTAACGGTAAATAATTCCCCTTTATTAAATATTTTTACAATAGAAAGTTCCGGTAACTCCGCTCCCTCACCACCTCCCTCTTCTCTAATAGTATAAAAGGATGGCAATACGGTGAATTTTTATCATTCGACGTTTGACCGCCGAACGATCAACAACTTGTTCAGGGCCGGATTTAGAGGTCGAGAGGCTTCGGGGCAACAAAGGAGTGGAGGCCCCCTGGCCCCAAATTATTTTCCAAATAAATTGGTCAATTTTTTTCAGTTGAGTTTTTCAAAAGTATAGATTATTTTATTATTTAACAAACATATAAATATAATCGGAAACGAGAAATATCTGAAATTAAATTTTTGCGTTTTTTTTTTGAAGTCTCCATTGTGGGGGCCCCTCTTTCGTGGAGGCCCCGGGGCTGTAGCTTCGGTTGCCCCCCCCTAAATCTGGCCCTGAACTTGTTTGGTGCCTGAGGATGCCTTGTGAAGAGGCGAAACACGTGTCGCGTATACGACGTCCGATGTTGCTGCAGCCACAGCGGATGCAGCAGCATAGAAGGGATCATGCATTGACTGTTGGTGGCGGGTGCACACGGGCTGCTGGTGGCAGTTATGCTGGTACTAACAGTAGTGGGGGGGCGCCGGCCGGCAATAGTTTGCATAAACTAACTGGTGGCGGAATCACACAAAGTAATTCAAATCACAGTATGAAATAAATTAAATATTAAAGGGGGCCCTCCATTGAATAAAAGTGATTTTTGATGTACTGATACGGAACCCGTATCGTGCGCGAGTCCGACTCGCACTTGGCCGGTGAATTTTCTTTCACTAGAAAGTATGTATTATTTTCAGTAAATAGTCTTGCTTGTCCTGGTCTAGAGGTCTGGTATAGTACTGATAAATCTATAGAGTAATTGGCTCTAGAGCAGCCGTTTTCGTAAGAAAGGACCTTGCGACATTTTGGTCCAAACCCTCAACAACGTTGAAAGTTATACCAAATGAAAGGTTTTGGAATACACATTATTTTATATTATGACGGCTAGGTCGATATCTAGCGCGAACATGGAGTTTCGATGCATTTTTGATTCCAAGAAAGCATACATTCCTAAAATCATAAACCGTAAACAAAAGCAATTTTCTATTCTTTGTGTACCTTCGCGTACGCTACCTTTTTTGCCGCACCCCGCCGCTATGCACATTCCTTTTCTCTCTCCTATACCCCGCCCGCCGTTGGGTAACTATGTAATGACGGTTTTTTTTATAAAAGATATACCCTTTTGCTCCACTGGAACCCTAAAAATAATGTAATATATAGATAGTCTCAAGAATATCATCGCTAGGTAAAACTCGGATCAAAAATACTTGACATTTTTAATAAGTAAGTACATTTTTATAGGTAATAAATGAAACAAGGCATGTAAAAAAACACCATGTTGGCGCTCGATTTCGGCTTGGTGCTAATAGAATGAAATGATCTACACTTCAAATGCTTTCATTTGGCACAGTTTTTATCACTGTTGAGCAAAGTTATTTATTTATAGTATTTGGACCAGGGTCCATACATTTTTGCGCATGGTCCTTTGATCTAGACGCCATATTTTTAAATGTGTAAATACTTTTATACACTTCTTTTCGAGTTTTATTTTTTAAATATTTTTTTTAAATATATTCATACTAACAAAACATCAAATATGTTACAAAAGACTGTTTCATACAGGTTTCATACTTCATGATTTCATTTCATAATTATGGTGGGTTGTTAAAGCCACGTTAAAACCTTCAAAGTCTAGTTAAAATTAATATGTAAGTATATCAAATACATCAAAAATATATTTTGTCGATCTCCGTGGCGTAGTGGTCACCATGCTAGTCCGCCACCGGTTCCGGGTTCGATCCCCGGTCATGTTGGAAAATGGCCTTTTTAAAGTTGTCCTGGGTCTTGGATGTTTATCTATATGCAATTATTTGTCACAAAATATAGTATCGTTGAGTTAGTATCCCATAACACAAGTCTCGAACTTACTTTGGGGCTAGCTCAATCAGTGTGCTTTGTATATTTATTTATCAAATGATTTTTATATTTGGTACCAAAAATTATTAATCATTACCTTTACAGCTGGTCTTCCATGCTGGTCTGGGAGAAAAGGAAAAACTTAGAATGTACCAGCTGCTTCTCTTCCCGCGCAGATCGTAAGAGCCGATCAAGGGAATGGGCGAAAATTAGAATCGTGTTAATAGGCGATCAGGCTAGCAACCCATCACTATTTTGATTTCTTCATACACCTTCTTGCCCACATCAAGCTAAAAGTGGCCTTTGAGTCTTGCAGCTCTGGGCTCTATCTGCTTAGAGCCGCAAGACCCAAATTGCTCTGTCTGCCCCATTAGGGATAAAGACGTGATAGTATGTATGTATTTACAGCTGGTTTTTAGACAGTTTTACATAATGTTGCACAAAAGATTTTCGTTCCCACTTTGTTTTGCATGTAAGGTCAGGAGTGTCAAGACATAGCGCAAGAAATAATACATATAATAAATCTGTCACGACATGATGCAATATTTTTTCATTGAGTTCTGCGCCATTAAGTGTTTATATCCTTTACTAATAAAAATCTAATGCTTGTAAGATTATAGTTCATTTGTTCTAAACTGGACAAGCAAGACCTGTTCTTAACTTTATCTATAAACTGTCTACTAGAAGGGATTACCTACTAATGTTTGACCAAAAATTGATTGACAAATGATCATTTGACAAACAACGTTTCACCAAATGTTCATTTGGCAAACGATACATTTGACAAAAGTATCATCTTACAAAAACTCACTTAGCAAATGATCCATTAGCAAACACTACACTTGTTAAATGTGTTAAATAATAAAATGTCAATTTTATCATTTCACCAAATAAGTAAGTACCTAATATATTTCGCAAATTAAGTATTTATCCATTATTAATGTTATTTCATAAAACGTACTTATTTTTCAAACATCACGATTTAGTGGTTCTCTATTTTGTCTCATAAATTTAATATCCATAATTTAAGATCTCATAATATTTTTTCCATAATAATCTCCACGGCAAAGTGGTTTTTGTGTCTGTGTTACTTTCGCCCTAAGCTTGAGTCGCTCGCTCGCTCGTGTCTTGGTCACAGGAAACCTAACGAACCTAACCTACACTCCATTCCACGGCAAAGTAGTTTTTGTGTCTGTGTTACTTTTGCCCTAAGCTTGAGTCGCTCGCTCGTGTCTTGGTCCCAGAAAACCTAACCTACACTCCACGGCAAAGTGGTTTTTGTGTCTGTGCTATTTTCGCCCTAAGCTTGAGTCGTTCGCTCGTTTCTTGGTCACAGGAAACCTAACCTACACTCCACGGCAAAGTAGTTTTTGTGTCTTTGTTACTTTCGCCCTAAGCTTGAGTCGCTCGCTCGCTCGCTCGTGTCTTGGTCACAGGAAACCTAACCTACACTCCACGGCAAAGTAGTTTTTGTGTCTTTGTTACTTTCGCTCTAAGCTTGAGTCGCTCGCTCGTGTCTTGACCCAAACCATATTTATTAATAGATTTATTAATAAACGAAACACTTGTAAAATAATACATTTTATCAAATGTTTTTAGACCAATAGTAGTTTTGTCTGATAACTCAGTTGCCTAATGTTCATTTGTGAAATAATTATTTATAAAATGTAAATTTAAGTGTTGATCATTTGGTAAAGTGACTCGTTTGTAAAATGTTTAGTAGTAAAATGATCAATTGGCGAAACCATTTCTTTGCCAAACGTTGTTTGTCAAGTGTAATTTTGCCAAATGACTTTTGGTCACTAGAAGATATAAATTGCATTATACATATAAGGTCTAACAAAATATACGGAAACTATTTTAGGGGTGAATTCAGTCCGTGTTAGTAAACAACTTTCCCCAAGAAACATATGACGAAATATAAAAAAAATATTTTGGATTTCCATACAAACTCGGATCAGCTGATCAGTCTTGGAACTTGGGAGGTCAAAAAATACTTTCCATATTTCGATACGTGTCCCTTGGGGAAAGTTGTTCAGTATCTTGGGAGTGAATTCAACCTTAAAATAGTTTCAGTATATTTTCTTAGATCTTATACATCTTATACATATAAACGGTTTAGAAGCAGCCTAGAGAAACGTCTTTAGTCACAACGGTATATGATAAGTAGTTGGCATCACGTCGGCTATGGAAAATGTCGGCCTTGAACCTCGAGTCTCGACCCAGAGGCAGTAGGTCGACTGGTTGACCGACCGGGGTGAGCAGGTCGAGACGCGCGGGACCCGCCCGTGTTTAGGCCTCCGCTGGGGCCCGTCGAAATGCGAATTTAATTACCATAACATTATAAGATTCTATTATAATTAAATATATAATAGTGTTAAGGATTGCCAAAGATTGGATGTTTGTTACTCAATTACCTACTTATGTGAAAACCGCAATTTAGAATAATATTGTATGTGCCTGTAAGTTTTAAAAACGTAAAGGTTGTGTGCTATAATTTAGGTGTCACACATTAGTAGATCATACGCTCTCCTTTACTCATCACATGGAATCCGTAGCTTCGAGAATATGCAAATTGATTTACATTTTTTAAAACCTCAGCCTCAGGCGTCTAGTTGATCACCGAGTTATCAAGATGTACAATGCAACGTAACTTCCTGGTAATCTATTACATCTCTTCTTGGGGGGGTTCTGGCAAAACTGAAATCTTAGAAGTGGAGAAAGACCAAAAAGCCATCCTAAAGGTAGAAGCCGGCTTTCATTTCCGCCCGACAACAGAGTTATACAAGAACTGAGATGTTCTCACAGTCAGACAATCATTTATTTTTATACACTTTACTAAAAGTACTGAAACAACACTCCAAGATACGCTACGATCCTAATAAATGCGTAGTAAATCGAAAACAATTATCGCCCAGGTGTGAGTCGGACTCGAAAACGAGCAGTGGTAAAAATGCTAAAAACAGAATAAAAGACACTCGGCCAAACACAATAGAAATAACAATTGAATTACGTCCACAGCCGTAAGTGTCCTGCAATGTGTTACTCGTAGGGGGGGCTCCCATACAACAGCGATTTTTCTTGCCGTGATTACTTTAATGATTAATTAAATTAAAATAAATATTAAATAAATATTTAAGGGGGGCTATATATCTAATACAACAAATGTGACTTTTTAATAGATAAAGGGAATGACGATGGGAAAGACTTTTGCCCAACAACGGGACAAAACAGTTAAGCAAAAAAAAAATGGTACGGAACCCTTCGTGTGCGAGTCCGACTTGCACTTAACCGGTTATTCTTTCTTTTTTTCTCTTTCTTGTTATAGTCTATTGTATTCACACCATAATCAAATATAGGACGTTCAAAACAAAAAGACCGGCGTTATTGTTATCCGAGCGAGTGGTCTAGTTACCAGTACCTTTACCTATAAGTACAACTATTCTTACTACCTTTATGCCTATAGAACAGGCACGTCTTGGAACCTATTTCAGGGACTATACATGTTGCTACTTTTGTGAAGCTGCATAAATGTAACAACATGTATAGCAACCAGAGTATGAGACTTAACAAACCTTCTTTTCAGTACTTTTAAATCATATTCCCTTGATCTTTGATCTTGATTCTAATCTATACTTGAGTAGGTTTTAGAGTTCCTAAGTCCCTAGAAATCTGTTATTAGTGCAATTGCTACAAACTAAGTACTCTAGCGTTTCGAAACGAACACTGCACGAAATGTACGCCGAAAAAAACTTAGTTCAGTATAGGTCCCTACAGCCTGGGTGTCAATCTAAGCTACCCAAACTTGTCAGTTGTGCATTGGGCAAGAAAGACATGTTGATTAGTATATGCTTAAGTGATTTCTTCTTACCTCGTCAGCCTTGCTCAAGTCTTTAAGCATCTCCTCTATGAAGTACTTAGTTCTCCCGTAGACGTTGGTGATGCTCCCCGTAGGGTGGGACTCGGTGATAGGCAGGCTCTCGGGCTCCCCGTACACGGTGCAAGAAGACGAGAACACCAGCTGGTAGCAGTTGTGGGACCGCATTATCTGAAAGGAATTTCGAAAATAAGGTAAGTATACAAAACATTTTTCGCTTGTAAAAACTGTAGGCCCTATAGTGTCCAACTGCTGGGAAAAGGCCTACAGTCTATACCATCGGTCTCTAATCTGGATTATACGTGGACCATATGAATGGGACATGGATGCCTGTAGCCTAGCGTCGAAAGAGAGTCGAAGTCGTTCCAAAAGCAGAACGACATGTAAGTACTTAAGATTGTACGTCCTACGTAGCGACGTGTACGCGTTGCAATGTCAAGCAACATTGACGACTATGGAGTGAAGGTAAAGTCTAATTTTATTTGTCATTGTAATAGGACGAAACTTTCGGCTATGTGTAATTTCTTTGAAATTACAAAATTTTGCCGAAAATGGACATGTGATTGACAATGGAAAATCACAAAATAAAAGCTAGACTACATTTATATGAAAAAGTCTCGGTTGGTCTTACTTATTCTGTGCACATACTGTGGCCTAGTATGGCTCTAGTAGTACAGAGAGAGTCGTGCTCTTGCAGTGGAGATAAAAAGACCTGATGATGATAATGATTCTGAGTCTAGGGTAAAGAGACTGAGGTGTAAGTGGGTAAAGTTAGCCATCGACTCGCTGCATGTTTGCTTCGCGATTAAGTATTTCAATTAATTACACGACCATAGCGTGTAATGTGTTTCTTATATATTATATTCCCGACAGTACCAAATTGCATTTGCAGTCACGCGTTGCAATAGCGATCGCCTTGCGTGAGTCACGGGTAGAAAACGGGTTAGCTGAACTATAGGTAGAAACCATTGTGAAGTAGAATGATAATGGTATCATATACTATTCTCACGCAGTAAAAAAAATCTACGTTTATCCTATTATTAATACATAGTATAAAACAGTTCTTTTCCGCCGTCTGTATGTATATACGCTTTAGACGTTTGCAACGAATTTAAATGCGGTTTTCATCATTAAACACCCAAGACCTAGGACAATTTGAAAAGGCCATTCTACTTGCCATGGCTTGGAGATCAAAGCCAATTCTAGCTGGCAGACTAGCGTGGTTACCAATACGCCTCAAAGTCAAATCAACACAGAGGGCAATGACAAGAAAGGCGATTCCAATTAGATGGGACAAGGTCTAGACTAAAGGAAAAGACTACAAGAGTTCCCCATTGTACCCAAAAAGGAAAATGTTCACTGACACCTATATTATAGGCAAAGGTCACTTCTTGCTGGATTCCAACATATAAAAGAAGATGGTTAGCCGAGAACACGATATCGAGATGAATAAGACTTTAACAAGGGTTGGAAAGAGAAAGTATAAGATTGGACCGAATAGAGAAATTGTGGGAGACCTTTCCTCAACCGCGGGACACGTAACGGTTCTTATAATAACTCATGCAAACCTCCAATAAATTGAGCATCCCAAGCAGGTTGTTTTGGTAGTACAGGAGTGGTTGCTGCATGGACTCGCCGACCGCCTTCAAGGCTGCGAAGTGTATCACGCAGTCGATCTGATGCTGTGAACAAATGGAAATATATAATCATATCAGTTATCGTATCGGTCCTTACTCTATCTCCTGCTGCCTTACGAACGATTTTGTAATTGTATCTAGGTATTACTATTATATCTCTTTATTTGTAAGATAATAACCCGACTACGGCGAAGTCAAAAGGAGGGTTATATGTTTCGCCACTATGTATGTAGGTTCATTGTTCATCTGTTCCTTCGTATCTTCTACAAAAGAGGGATCGTTAGAAGCGTCTTGGCTGCGCGCTGGTTATAGCCGTGTTATACGCTATATGACGTCACAATAAATTCAACACCCGCTATACCCAAAAAGTAACTAATAATTGCGTGTCGGGCCACGCACAGTGTAGGGTTCCGTAGTTCCGAATGCCAACTTTGAGTTTATGCCACTTTAAACGTTTTAAAACGAATTATCTACATATTGAATTTTTGAATTTTTATGAAATTACTTTTTCCAAATACATTTTATAAGTTTATCGCCTATATCGTAAGAGCCGATCGAGGGAATGGGCGAGATTTGAATCATGGTAATAGGCGATGCGGCTAGCAACCCATCACTATTTTGATTCCTTTTCCATCTTAACGCCCACCACCACGCTAAGCGTGGCCTTTGGGCCTAACGGCCCTGGGCTCTGTCTACCCCGTCAGGGATATAGACGTGAAAATGTATCTGTATCTGTATCTGTATCGCCTATAACTTTTTAATTTGTATATATGTCGCAGTTGAATTGTATAATCCGTTGTTATTCAAAAACTCTAGCTGTTTGGCAATACAGCTCGGTTTTATAAAACAGCTGAAAATAGTTCAGCTCGATTGTCAATGAGTTACGTAATTAAGTTTAACAAAACAGCTAGCGTTGAGATTTTGAGATAGCATTATTATTAGTTGGGTTACCATTATTGAATAAAACTGTGTTACCAAACAAAATAATATATGAGGGGACAATAGTTGTTATTTTTATATAACTCGTGCGATGGAAATAAAATTTCAATTCAACTCCTTAATAAATAATTCAGTCTCCAACATCATAATACACCAATGAAGAATGATAATTAGCTCGATGCAATTGGATTAGAGATATAGAAATTTTGTAAACCTGACAACTCAATGGCGCATCGATTTCTTACGGCCAATTGATCCACGTGAATTTTCCATCTTGCCGGAAGGCGGAGTCGAAATAACAATATGGGAACCAAGCTAAAGGTCTGCTTTATTCTTTTCAATCTTTTGCACTCCGAAATCACAAACGATGCCCGCGATGTCTCTCGATAAAAACAGCTTAGTCCCGGAACGCGGCGAACAATTTACTTTATGGGAGGCCATATTTGTTGTTATGTCACTGACACTTCACAAGCCACCAAGTGGCAGAATTCCGAACTAATCGTTCTACAATCTTACGTTAGCTAGTTAGTTAAACGTAACACATTGGACGATCTAGCTGACCGATTTTCAGCTATATTACTAAACTGAGCTGTAATGCCAAATAGCTAGAGTTTTTGAATAACAGCGGATTATACAATCTAACTGCGACATATATACTATAGCTGTGAATTTTTTACGTGGCCATATATAACCGTTTAGCAGATAGAGCGGGGGGGGGGGGGACACTTGCCTCCAACAAAAATTTGCCAAATATTTCAGAAACGGATCCTGTTTTTGAAAGACCTATTCAACGACACCCTATTTACTTGTATGGCAGCTAACCTAAAAAAATATTCTTCCAGATTTTATTTTACGACTTTTTTGCCATGATAGAAATAGAATAGAAATAGAAAATCTTTATTTGGAGCATATATACAACAGCAAAAAGTACATAACATCACTTATTATTAACAAAATATGCCACCAAAATGGTTTCTCTCAGCTTTTGTGTCAAGACTTTTCGGAGCCAAGACGCTGATTTTCAGAGAAACCAATGGAACAGATATGGCTCTGCCTTACATTAACTATAGTGCACAGTCACTAAGTAATAAGATAACAAACATTGTGATTAATATACAAATTCATGCCAAATTACAGCCTTCTAGTACTTATAGTTTCTGAGTAGGACCGCGGACGGACAGACAGACAGACAGACAGACAGACATGGCAAAACTATAAGGGTTCCTGGTTTACTACGGAACCCTAAAAAAGGGACGTCGATGAAACGATGACTCAAAGGCGAAGTCTGAGTCTAAATGACGTCATGGCTGAATACGAGAAGGTCGTAGTGGTACTTAGCTACCAATGTGCGCAGGGCTTCCTGTCTATCGTATGAGGGTGGATCCTACAAAATTGGTTCTCACCAATCTACCGTCGATTTTCATATGAAATTTTCGTTTTTCTAAATTATTTTTTATTGCATATTATGTGAATTGGTTTATATTATCAAGGTAAGAAAGTCTTACTTGTGTTTTATTTGCATTTAAAAAAATAAATTAAAAAAACTACGCAAAACGTCATTCAGACGTTTGAAGCCAAGCGGTCTCCTTGGCAACATATAATAACAAAAAAAAACTATAAGAAAGAGAAAATAATAAAAAAAATACTTTAAATAGATGAATGTCTCATTCATTTTTTTGACATGATAATATATAAAAATTAATATTTAAGAAAATAAATGAGTTTAAAGTTTTGTCACTGTAAACCCGTCATTCAGTTCACGATGACAATTCGACATTTGAACGTCTCCAGTTCATGTTTGCTCGTGTCGAGACGCGTCGAAACCCCATAGAACACCCGACCACCGGCCGGCGTTCATTTGCCGCCCGTAGTCAGTGGGAGAAAGACGTGTCTTTTTGCTATTTCGTCGACCAAGTTTCGTTCGCAGTGTTTTGTCACACCTTTGCGTCATTCAGCAAAGTGCGTGTAATTTCAAAAGGATCAACCGTAAATAAATTCTGATTTAGGCACATGATAGACCCTGGTGGTCAACGATAATTGTGTGTAGTTTCACTCTTTACACACACAATATATTCTTATTACGTTAAAATTAGATATTTTGTAATGACATTATCGTGAACGTAATGACAAAATATTGTGTGATAATATAAGTTCTTGTTATTCGTAGACTAACAAGATTTTTTCATACTCATGTGTACTGTATATACTAGCTGCGCCCGCGACATCGTTCGTGTGACGTTTATCGTATATTTCCTTAGGAATCAGATATTTCTCTTTAATAAATTGCATATTAAATGTTGACCTCATCATTTAGCTACCAACATCCCAAATATCATAAAAATCTGCCATAAATATAGTTTTTGCGTGATGGGTGAAAAAACATACATATAGACAGACAAAATGTAAAAAAGATATTAAATATATTTAATGGTACAAACAAAGGTTATTTAATAAGTATATTTGTACTGTATATTGTAAGTTTGAATTATTCTTGATTGGGTAAAAAAATAAGTCAAGGTTGAAATTTAGAACTTTATTTGTTTATTTTTCATTTAACTTGGTGATCTCCTGATGAGACTAATACAAAAAAAAATGTTATTCTGATTACTCAATCTTAATTGTAATATTAAGTAATAAACCAAGTACTGATGTTACTTTGTCTTTTATTTAGAATAACTAATTCTTATGAAGAAAATAAGACCAACACGTATAAATGTCATTACGCTCCTTTAGACGTCATTACGTTCACGATAATTTACATACATTTTTTTATTACTCAAAATCTATAACGGATAACAAGGTCCAACTACTTGTAAAAAGTTTGTTAGTAATGTATACTATAGAATGTATGCCAAAAGCTTGATATTAGAGAGAAATTCCTGTGGAAGATAAAAAATGCATCAAATTAAATCAATTTGTAGGATCCACCCATGATTGACTTCACAATGTACTCGTATTTTGGCGAATCTCTAGTATATAAGATAATAAAATCTTCAGCAAGATCGCTTGAAAACAGCTATTGGAACTATACATTATAGTGGTAGGGAGGACTTGGCAGGTCTACTGGAATGGAACAGACTCGAGTGTTTATACTTACTTTATCGAAAATCGTGTTTATCTGTGGCTTATCGAGAAGGTCTGCTTTGTAGAATGCGATTTTCTTTCCCGTGATTTGTTCTGCGCGCGTCAACGCCGGAGAGCCTTCCTCGTCCTCCACGGAGTTCGCGAAGTTGTCTATGGCCACAACATCGTGGCCTGCCTCTAGCAGATCCACCACGCAGTGGCTGCCAATGTACCCAGCGCCTCCCGTTACAAGAATCGTCTTGAAACGTGACATTTTGTGAGATTATTCTGAAACAATAACATGTATATTTTGTCGAAGTATGTATTTAGAATACCTTGACAAAGAAGACCTAGGCTACTTCACTATACATAACCATGGTGTAGGAGTACTAGGGAATTAGCTACTTATTATTGCTTTGAGTCTCGCATTCGACTCCTACCAGAAGCATTCTTACTCAAGACTCATTGATCATCATTATTGTGTCCTTGAATGATTGGCTTGATCTTCTGTTAAGAACCTTTACCTACGACCTACGTGTGTGTTTTCTAACTTCCACACTTTTGTTTTTTCTAGACATTTTTTTGACTATGATGGCGCTTCAGTTATTTCTGACTTCTCTAACCGACGCCGCATTGTAGATGCGGGTGGTGAGCGGAACGGAAGGAGGTGGTGCAAATATTCGACGATTTTGGCGTCATCAAAAACCAGCGCCCGGGGCAGATGCCCTGGGTTGCCCCCTTGATCCAGGTCTGCAGATGCAGACTGTCATTTTGCATTCGTGTAGCTATTAGGAACCAAGATGACCAAGGTTTGCGCCTCAACTAGAATGCAACCTTGCGCCTTTCGCGCTAACACAATATGCCATTAACTTTAAGTCGTGCCGTCAACTGCAGTCAGGCAGTCACGTCCACCCATCAAACCACAATGTTGGGCCATCAAATTATTTGATGATTGACTGCCGCATAATTAATGTTTATGATATTATTTGCATTTAATTGCGAATAAAATGATCGTGCTTAAAATGTCAGTCCCTTTTGCTTTCTGTTTTCCAATTGATGACCCCAAGTTTCTAGACGTACAATTGTATATTCTACTGTGTTCTAAATCTTTAAGCTACGAAGACTTTGTAGTAAATAGGGTTTTGTACATTGACAGTAATTTTAGCTCACCGGCCAAGCCACTTGTAAAGAGCGAAATTGCAATTCATGCTCGATTCGTAGCGAAATGGCAATTAATTTGTTGAGTTAATGTTTATAAGATACTTCTTCTTCTTCCTATCGTGTGTGTTAGTGACTAACACCAGTGTCAGAGTTTTCAAACCGCCTTAAAGGCCTCTGACATGGTTTTAGGTAACGACCAATGTCAAAGACAGTGACGGGGACCGACGGCTTAACGTGCCCTCCGAAGCACGGATCATCTTACTTATCAGACAGTCAGGTGATCAGCCTACAATGTCCTAACCAAACTAGGACAACAACACAAAGTCGTTGCCCCGCCGGAAATCGAACCCGTGACCTCCGGGTATGAGCCGAACGCTCTAACCACTACACCACGGAGACAGTTACTATAACTATAATAAGATACTATAACTAGGTACCTAGTCTAATACGCGTAGACCAAGGCAAGGATCAAGAGTTTACGAGTATAAAGCTCTGTGGACTAGGGAATACGGCAATGGTTTTCATTAGTTCCGTCTTGCTAAACGATCATCAAGGTGGCTTTACGCAACTCGCGATGACAAATGTCCATCAGGCAATGCAGTAATCTGTGTGTAGGCAATTTGGATTAGCTGTAATGGATCAGTGGTTTCATAATTCGGAGGTCTTAGGTAATTATACTTAATTAACTCTTGAACGAGAAGAAATCTGAATAAAAAAACAATAATAGGTATCATCTACCTTCTTGTAGTTGGAATGTCAAGTTCAAATTTCATCAGTTAGTAAATTAGTATCTAAATTCATAATTATACAATATCTTACAAATTAGCATTTATTTGTTGCGAACTTTATGCACGGTTATTTACGAGTACAAATTAGTGATGGGAAAATAAATTCCCGGTGTTCGTTAATATTACAGAAAAATAATGATTTGTAATAAAATGATTGGTAAATGGACTTAAAGGACCAGATAATGTAGTTTTGTTCATTGTATATTATATGCTATGTAAAATAAAATAAATATATAGGGACAAATTACACAGATTGAGCTAGCCCCAAAGTAAGTTCGAAACTTGTGTTATGGAATACTAACGCAATGATACTATATTTTATAACAAATACATAAATAGATAAACATCCAAGACCCAGGACAATTTGAAAAAGTATGTAAGTAGGTATTTCTCATTTGTATAATTTGTATTTGGACTTTGATTGAGTAGCAATGGCAGGTTAAACGTTCCAAGTAGGTACCTAAATGGTTTTATTTACCTAACTCAAACCAAGCTCAAAGTAACTTCTGATAATCGTTATGTATGATACTCATACGTAGTTATTTATAAAAAAAATATCATATGACTTCATAAACGTGAAAAATCAATTAATAAACCGGAAATTATTGGAATTTTGGATTTCGCTGCAAACGTTGAACACGTTTATTTTGACTTACTAAACATGTTTCCGAGCGTGCATCCTTGATAACCCTTTAAAAAATAAAATAAAGTATTGATCATTATGCATTTGTGTGTACTGGGTAATAAACTTTATAGATATTCGTTTAGTGTTTGCAACATTTTTATACCATTATCTAATAATTAGAATACTTAGGTACCTATTAGTCCTATTACATAGCTTGTTAATTACATAATTATTATATAGATACCTAAGTGTTTTATAGTATAAGTAATACGAGTCACATAATTAATACGACTACATATAAGTAATAATCTATTAAAATGTATTATACATAGTTATAACATAGAGCGCATTGATAGAATTGTCATGAACTCATGACTATGGCAGTACTATCTATATATACTTATAATAAAACAGTAAAAAAATGTATCTGTACTTTGTGCATTTAATATATTTAATAAAAATAAATCGGAAGATAGAGACAGCGCTAGAGTAAAAATGTCTGTCTGTTTGTCAGTTCGTTTACGCTAATCTCCGGAAATACTAAACGAATTCGAATGAAACTTTCTTTGTTATATAGCTATTAAGCCTGGGAAACATATAGGGTATAATTGATTTTGGAAAATGGAACCCCTAATGCAGAACCCTAATGGTCCAGGTAAACTATAAGAAATATAAAAATGACGTCTAAGAAAAAGTTGTTCAGCCTGATGAGCATTTTCCGGAGTCATATAGTCCACGCGAACAAAGTCGCGGGCTTCGGCTAGTTATAAATAAATCTGTGCGAAACGCGAATAATGCCTGTTTTGACAGCTCTACAACATCAATTATGACTTATCCAAAAACTTCATGTTATCAGTTTGATAAAACATGAACATCTGTTAGGTAGTTTTGTTACATTCGAACATTTTCATAATTTGGAAATTACTTTTTGCTTAATTTTATTCCTTTGTGAATGTACAGTGAAGAACTAAAAGATAGTGAATATAATACGATAGTCAATCATGGAATTAAATTCTATGAATTGGAATTGTAAATAATTAGACGATAGTTATCTTTTTAATTAGTTTAGTAAATCTTTGTCGGTATGTTCAATTGTCCATATCTAAACAGATTTTACACTTTAAACTACGTAAAATGTTACATTTAGTTAATCGCCTTAAAACCAAAATAATATTTTGATTTTTAGATTTTCTGTAGAATCCCATAAGTAAAAACGTAAAAGACCTTTTCCGTTTTAACTTCAAGAATTCAACCATTTATTAGACGTCAAACCGCTGGTTTTCCCGCGGACTTGGTCACATAATTACGCGTCAAAGTCGGTCCCGCACTCCCTCCCTATCCTGTACTTATTACCCGTCATATTCCTTTTTTCGCATCCGGTCCAGGTCAAGCACCTCAAATATCCCTCTAACAAGAATCAGAGGCTATTCTTGAGAATCATAAGAACTTAATGTTCTTGCGGTTCTTAGAATTATATGAGGATGAATATTGCTTTTAGGTATAGAGTTTATAGTTGGCATAAAATGAATGTACCATTACTTTGTTCGTATATTTTCTCTTATAAACATTTTATTGGATATGCATAGTAAAAGATGATCATACAAGAACTTAACAATAACTGCTACGAGTAGCTACATATCACAATAGACAATCGTCCCTACAAAAGACATCAACGTCAACTTTTATTTATTAACTTTTACGTATTAATTCCGTACATGATTTATTTGTTTTTTTTTAAACTTTGCTCAATGGACGACCCTATATGAAGACTAAGATTTAAAATGTACTTATCCTTAAGTACGTTGCAATACATGGCTTACGTTAGTATTTATAATATCTTTGACTTGGCAATAAAGGACATCTTTTTATAATTAACTTGTTTTTTGTATTAAAAAAAAAATAAGCTATGGTTATTTTATTTGCCGTGGCTTGGTTGGACTCATTATAAGCAACTAATAATTCTGATTTGGCATTTACAACTGCCTGTGTTCTTAATTTAATAATTTTACAGACGCGTGTTCTTCTTTTATTCTTAAGCGTTAGTAAACTATGTATTTTTATTAACTAAAGCACACAATGAAGTACATTATATTTTTTATATTAATTAAAGTACATACACAAGTCTTTAAATAAAAGATAAAAGATGCAAGCACATCTTCGCTAATAGACAACTCTAACTGTTTTCTATGAAAACCGCTCACTTTCACGTCTCCATTAGAAAGTACTCAGTACTCACCTATTGAACAGCTTAGCACTAATCACTTAACAAAGGGCGGTCATAAATAAAATTAATATAAATGAAGATAGCACTCGGCGCGTGGGCCCAGTTTATAGGCTGGTGGGCATTTGAGGACGAGAGGACTGGCCGCGACGCCGGCTGGCACGTCACTGTTTGCAAACTGGTGGGCGCATTTACACCGAGAAAGAAGGTGACGTGTTTATTATCAGAACGTGACCCGAATGTTCTACGTAGAGGCTTAAACATGGCTAGTTTTGTGAGAGAACAGATGAACGGCAGAGGCAGAGTACATATTAGAAAGAGAATTGTCGCTTACCTAGTGCAACAGAATATACATGAGTGTTTAACTATAAAGTATTTATCATAAAATTAAGTATCGTTGAGTTAGATCAAAGTTTCAAAACTTTGAGGCTAGCTCAATCTGTGTGATACATACATACCAAACTACCTAGCTGATGTTCTCCGCGTAGTCAAATTTATGAGAATTCATAAATAAATCTTTCTATGGCCCAGGACACCACTATCGAGAAATGAGCGTCGGTCAGTCAGATCCTAAATGAAGCTCTTTCAGGTATTATACACTTATTTTTGTTGTTTTATCAAAGCTCAAAATATCTAATTAGGTAGTTTTGTCATTTTCCGTCTTCAAAGTTGAATTGAAGTAACATTTCCTTTCATCGCACAATTTACATTATACCTATTTTGTGCGTAGCTTTTTTACAGGAAAAACGTTTGTTGTTTTTTTACGCAACTGCATGCTTACTATGAGGTGTAAGTGTGTGCTATGGGGCACTCTCCGGCAGTGACCTCGCAGTGCCACATGCCAGGAATCACGGTGTACCGTAACTTGCTTGTCTAACATAACTGATCCATCAATCGAGACTCTCTTTAACGGTAGTCTATCAGTTTTCTGCTGTTTGCTGATCATTAAAATACGTTTATCTCATGAAATGAAACTGAATGTCGCGCTTTATTTTGTATTGCCGCGTTACCCGCGTGGTTAAGTGAGGCAGGAGTAGCACTGATTTTTATGTCACTCGGGTAACTCCACAACTTTTCTGGGAATAAAAAAAATATCATGCGTGTTATTCTACGTAATTTAATAAGCTATCTATCTATGCTATATGCCAAACATTCTTTTCAGTTCAGCTGTTTTGCATAATTGAGTAATAAACATTCCATAAATGTTAGCAAGACTCACATTTCAATGGGTTGAATAATTTCGCTATCAAACAAAGAATCAAAAAAATAAAAAATTATTAGCTACAATGCCGACTGTATTGCTGTAAGTAAGGATTAGCCAGCCTTCAAAAATTATACATAGATATGTGTGTGTGCATGTGTGCCGCTCCACCAGATCATGCCACATGCTCATCATTGCTCATTTATCCTTGAGCGAGGTATTTAAATGCAAATACATCATAGATACCTACCATATCGACAGGTGTCTAAACGGTAGAAGTTCATTAAAAATGTCATAAGCATAAAAACTAGTTCGCAACCGGCGATAGGCAATTGATGATTATATATTTTGTATCATTTTCAAGTTGAACAAAATACTTTTTACTAATTTACTCTCATATTTGCTTAATAGTGGGAAATAAAGGGAATCCTTTTCCCACTTCCGTATGTGACCTATAGACGATTATTCTTTTGTTTTTATTGTCCGTAATCCGGTCCCCAAATGTAAATTCAGAAATAAAAAACATAATTAAATAAAAACAATTTATTGCTTCCTTTAGCAAGTCCAATATTATTAACAATAAGTAAAAATCTTTAGGTAGTAGATATTTTTCGAAACGTGTGAGCCTCGTCGCATGCACCCCGCGGCTCGGTCAGACGTTTCAAATTATAACATTCATTCCAATTCAATGAACAAATCTCACAAAAAAGGAATTATTTAATTAGGAAACATAATACCTCTCTTTTTAATCAGTGTAAAAGTCATACATATATTTGTAAAAATATTTAAATGGGAACATAAAATGCATTTAATTATTGTATATTCTTTTAAACAAAATTTTGCTTTTTAATAATTTACTTAAAGGAAGTCGGAGGTCGATATTCGTTTCGCAGTTACATGAAGTACAATTTCATTGCTCATTATTTTTCACACACTGAAAACACTGGGATAAAACTAAAATATGAGTTATACAAAATAACGTTCTAGTTTGTCGGGTCACAGCATTCTAAGTAATGGCTATATGCCTCTAAATTATTATTTGGCAATCAAATACTAGGAACTAATAATGTACGTACTTAAAATTAAAATATTAACTTAAGTATTTTGATAATATGTATTTTACCCATATTTTATTGCATTTGAAATAACTTAAAAATCATAGCATTGAAAATCTTAATAAATAAATAAACTTAATGACTAGTGAACTTAAAAGTAATGAAATCAAAACTTTGGTCGTTGTGCCATTTTTTTAGGATTTAAGGGTTTTACTCTTTTTTTTATATTTTTTTCTTAATTTTATTTGACTTATTAGGAAGCGGTCGCATTTTGTATTGTCGGTGTCAGTTGATCACGATGCGCAGATTTTAGTATAGCCTGTAAAACAGAAAATAAAGCATATGATTTTAGAATGTGCTACGGCTTCTATAAGGTCAATTGAAAAAAAGGTCTACTTTTGGGCAAAAAGCTCCCACACCACTCCTTCCTTCTACAATAGGGTTGTCTCTAGGGTCAAAAACAAATCATTTTGTACTGATAACAGAATAAAATGTCACAAAATAATGTCTATTGTCATTGATCATATACATTTTCCACAAGATTTTTGATTTATTAATGCAGAAAAACTGATAATAGGAGCGCTAATTTGACAGCAAGGAACTATGACATCACGATGTGCTATTTTATACAATACCATAGACGACGTTTGTTTTGATGTTTAGAAAAAATTATATCTGATTTGACTTGGTGGAAACTAGCGAATTCTCTATCCTGGATTGTATAGTATTGAGATTCTTTTTGAACAAAAGTTTGAATGTAAACAAAATTCATATGAGATTAAGCTTACTATGATTTAGAAAGAGTTTGTGTTACCTAAATCCTAATTTGTCTTTTTGGTGTCTTTGGTTTCCTCTTTGGGCTGGCCTTTGCCGAGCAGTTTGGCTAGCGAGTCCCATATGCCACCCATGAACAGCGCGCAGAATAGATTCTCGAAAGGCACGAAGGGATCATGGATGCCCAGCAGGATGGATGAGAGCTGTGAATAAAAAAATACTTAAAATACAACTATTTATGAGAATGATAGTGGTAAGACACCAAAAATTAAAAATTATTTTTTTCTTGCTTTACTACTATTATTATTTGGAGTCGGGAAAGCACGTCAAATTGTTCGTTAAATCGTGTCACTTTACACATTTTTTCCTAATAAAGTTCGATTTCCCTTTACTTCGATATCTCTTTACTTGCGTAAAGTACGAGTAACATCAATAACACCCATTTTTTATCATAAACCACGAAAATTAACGATCACAACTGGGAATTCCCACTCGTCTCCTCTCGTCTTATTTCCCAATATTGCACATCACCATAAGTAGTTAATAAGATCTTCTTACTTTAGGATCATGGGTCGTTTGAGAGGCTTGTGTTGGAAATGGAATACATAGATCTAACACGTAGAGTATATTTTTACAAGTTGATGTAATGTTTCTCCAGCTAACCCATTTCTAGATATACCAATTGAAGATATATCTACCTACCTATCTTCAAACAGGTTTCGGCAGGAGGAGGATCTATTGCATTATAAATAACAAAGGATAAGTGCGCGAGACTTATTATTTATATATATTAGACATTGAAATGAATTCGGATATTTTGGTGATGTGGTTCTGATATAAGAGATAAGATGTTACCTTGAAGTAAACGAAGAATATGACAATGCCAAAGTAGACAAGGGCGTGCGGGGCCGAGATGAGGTCAGTCTTCTTGTCCAGCACGAAAATTATGGATGCAACCAGAGAAGCCTTGGTGTAGCTGAAAAAAAAAACATTTTCTTTATTGCATTTATCTGTACGTAATGAAACAAGTCCCTAAAAAAAAAGAATTAAAGAAGACAAATTTTTTTTTAATTTTTTTTTAATTTTTTAATCAGATCAATCAACATTTTTTTTTAATTTTTTCTTCTCTTATGAACGTGTAGTAGGTATCTTCTTTCTTCTCTTATGAACGTGTAGTAGTAGGTGTCTTCTCAAAGGAAATATTTAGTTTTGGCACATACAAATTCTGTGTGAAGTTTCTCGAGACCAGATTGAAATTGGGTCTCTTTTATCCTTACCCGGGTAACTTTTAGCTGTAAACCTTAAAACGATTCTTGTTTTTGTCGTCTGGTGAATTACCAGTACAGTTACCTGGATCGCTAACTCTTGAGACAGGATATAATACTGTTTTTCGATACCAGTCTTTGATTGAAAATGGGTCCCTTTTATCCCTACCCGGGTAACTTTTGGCTTTCGACTTAAAACGATTTTTGTTTTTGTTGTGTCTGGTGGAGTACCAGTACTTCTCTAACTCCTAAGACAGAACACAATGGTCAGAAAAAACAGACTGGTTACGGTGATGATAATGAGTGTCCCTTGCAAAATCGGCTAAAATTCTTGTATACTCACAAGCTAGGCTGCATGGTCTCCATGGCGGTGGGTGTCCAGGCGCCTCGGATGAGCCTCTCCACTAGCCTGGTGAAGCCGGCACCGTTGCCCTTGAGCGTACCTGAAACAAGATCAATTATTATTCATCTGTTGCGGCGGATAGTGAATTTGTGAGGCACCGAATGAGGTATACTTTCTGTTCGATGGATGCACACACGGTACGTTTGGTTTATCGCATAGGAACCATATTTACATACAAAAAACGGAATCCTCCTAAGGTCCCGCGCATTATGCGTCCCCGTAAGCGTTGAGTGGTTTAGTGGCAGCGGGCGTCTGACCGCCTCGACAAGGCGAGAACGGGGGAGAGGTGCGGAGACGGGGAACCGGGGATGCATTTTGCGCAGGACTTTAGAAGATTTCATTCTGTATTCTGTATACATATATTTATTCTGTGCCAATATTATCGGTTTTATTGCATTGAATTTGCAAATAAGTACCCACTTATCTACAAATTGTATTTATGTAAATTTTGCTCACTTTTGTGGATAATCGACTGTATTTATTTAGGTGGACAAATCAACAATTGTGTTAAAGCAATATCCAAATTATAATGCCTGTAACTATTGTAGGTGTAACAACTGTGCAAAGAAATCTGAGCACACATTTTAATTGCCTTCTTTGAAAGTACGTATGTTTGTTTGTATTTGGAATCTACTGATAATAATGATTGTTAGGAACAAAAGCACACAAAATATTTGCTTACTACACAAAGTTCAAGAAAGTTACGTTTTTAAAGAAGATATTGCGAGTTTTACACATTTACCCTGATATTCATAAAAATTTACAATCGTTTGATAAACCCATTTTAGCTAAAACGTGTTTTGTCCTTTTACCTCCTTTTGAATATGTGAAATTGAAAGAATGAGACAAAACATATTTGAACTACAACAGGTTTAGCAAACGTATTTATATATAGTAGGGGGTGAGAGATGAGGTACCATGATTTACATTTGTATTTAGAGATGGTTGGTTCTAGACCTACGAGCCTACGAGCTAGCTGTACCACAAGTAACTCCTATAAAAATATTTATGACGTTATGATAAATTCATGCTTGACACACTTAAAATAAGTGATAGGGAGTAATATTATCATTTGATATTGTTTGCCATTATCTATAAAAATTGGTCTAGAAAGATTTATTCGTTACTTAAATACCTACCTACTTACGATTTCTTATCGATGTTTTATTTTGATAAGGTGATTCCCGGTACCTACCGCAGCATTTTGGCAGGATAAATTCCGAGTCATAATATAGGTTATATAGTCCCAGCCATAATAGGCGAGACTCCATCGCAGCAACTTTATCTTCACTAAGACACCGAGAATATTTGTAATATTTTATAGAATTATGATGATGTACGCATTGGGATACAGGCATGCCAGCGTGCTAGGCTCCAGCGTAGAATTTTTTCACGATAGATCTCTTTCATGCAGATATGCTACTATATCGGGAATGTTTGGGATTTTTATAGAAAACTTACCGCCTATGATCATGATTATGTACGCGTTGGGATATGTTTACCTGCCGTACCGGCGTGCAAGGCTCCATCGTAGACTTTCTTCGCGCAAGACCTCTTTTAACTAAAACATCAGGATTTTTTGGGATTTTTGGAGCGAAGTTTCTTATCGCGCGTTGCGAAAGGAGGCTTAGAAACGGAAAAAATTAAGACCAAAAGTTGTAACGACATACTTTTTGCTATTATTGTAAGCTCTCTTTCTCTTCTAATTAATCGAAAGGAACTTCATTCCATCCGGGTGTCCCTTGACACCTCTCAAGTTTTTTTTTAATAGAAAACACACCGCCTTTGATCATGATGATGTACGCGTTGGGATATAGCTTGCCTGCCGTACCGGCGTGCAAGGCTCCATCGTAGACTTTCTTCGCGTAAGATCTCTTACTAAAACATCGGGAATTTTTGGGATTTTTTTAATAGAAATCTCATTGACTATGATTGTGATGATGTACGCGTTGGGACATACTGGGGACTCCATCGTAGACTTACGTCGAGCTAGATGTCTTTCATAGACATCTTAACTAAACCATCGGGATTTCTTGGGATTTTTTTTATAGAAAACTTACGTTAGGATAGAGGCATGCCGGTAGTACCGGCGTGCGAAGTTCCATCGTAGACTTTATCCGCGTAAGATCTCTTACTAAAATATCGGGAATTTTTGGGATTATTTTATAGAAAACTCACCGACTATGATCATGATGATGTACGCGTTGGGATACAGCTTGCCGGCGTGCGATACGCCATCGTAGACTTTCTTCGCGCGGTAGATCTCTTTCATAGCAGACGCTACTACCTTCACCGGCAGAAACTTGGCCACTTTGTATCCCACGTCGAATGGTGTGTAGAAGACTATGTACCTGAAAATATCGATGATGGTAATATCACATTAAAGAAAAAATGAAATATTGACTTGATAGTAAATCAGATTTTTACTTGTATTATTGCGAGTAATCTGAGCGAGTAAGTAACTACCTATGCTCACAAAAATTTTGTTAGCATGTGTGTTGTAGCACAATCACTAGCAAACAAGCAAGTGTAATGGGACGAAAACTCCCATTAGAAGTCCTCCTGGTAGAGCTACCTTCCAAACCCCCTAAGATCTACATAGGATTTGGCATGTCTGACTGATATTCATTTGCCCTTTTAGCCTAAGGTTGTTCGGAGCTGCGGATAACTTCTTCTTCTTATCGTGTGTGTTAGTGACTAACACTAGTGTCAGAGTTTTTTAAACCGCCTTAAAGGCCTCTGACATGGTTTATAGGTAACGACCAATGTCAAAGACAGTGACCGGGACCGACGGCTTAACGTGCCCTCCGAAGCACGGATCATCTTACTTATTAGACAATCAGGTGATCAGCCTGCAATAACTGCGGATACTTATCTATAAATATAAAAATGACGTGTCACGTTGTTTGTCCGCGATTGACTCCTAAAGTACTGAACCGAATTTAAATTCAATTTGCACACCGTGTGCAATTTGACCCAAATTGAAAGATAGGATAGCTTACATATCAAAAGTCCATGCGAACGAAGTCGCGGGCATCATCTAGTACCTATATAAATAATAGGCACATAAAAGCCGTTGGTCCCGGCTGTCATCATTGTATGGCAGATCAAGGTATGCAGATGCCTTTAGGAACATCTGACACCAATATGTTGGCCACTTAGACACAAACAAAAACAACAAAGCAGTAAGTACCAGGTGACGGTGCCGATGACGAGCTGCGGCGTGTTCTTGAGCGGCGCGAGGATGGGTTCCCCCAGCAGCCCGTTGACCACCATGCCGCCCGCGAAGATCACCAGCATGGTGGACAGCCAGCATGACAGCGGGTGCTTGCGGGAGAACGCCTGGGCGCCTGCAATTTTCGATAAAAGCTGTATATATAGGATGGATATGTTTAAAAGCGCACCTTGGGATTCAAACCAGCACACATACGAGTAGCTAAGGTAAATTGTTGGTCCTGTCTTTGGATTGAATTAATTGTAACATTTTCATAGTAATGTACGGACAGATTAACAACGTTTTTGCTATAATTTACAGGCAAAACTTTTGTAGTTAAGAAGCAAATGGTTTGAACATGGTAAGTACCACTGTTTTTAACCGAGTTCAAAAAAGGAGGAGGTTCTATATGTAGAAAGAGTGCACTTTCGAGGTAATTATCAAAATTATACCATATAAATTTTATCAAAATCAGTTGTGTAGTTTGAGGATAAAGTCGGTTTATAGGTGGTTTTGAAAAATTATTTTATGTATGTTTACCAATTACTCGAAAACGCCTAGACCAATATAGAAAATTAATTCTTTTTTGTTTGAAATACTTGTCAGGTGGTCCCAAAGTTCAATCACAGAGTAATAAATATACTAGTTTAATCATAATGATTGTGTAGCTTGGTTTAAAAGTTGGTTTATAGTTTTGAAAAATTATATCCGATAAACTTCTAAAGCTACGATAAAGGTCTACAGCTTACAGCTTTTAGTTGTATATTGTATTGGTCATAAACATATTAATAAACTCCACAAGAGTAAATGATTAAAGTGGGGCATTTATTTGCCATGTTAATCCTATTTCGGAGAGCATTATCAATACATAATGGAGTTTCTCAAGCAGATGTTGAACCTAATGCATAAAATAATTGTGAGAACATTGTCATTGTTCCATTATAAACCCCATGGAACAAAGAGTCGTTTATTGATCATCGCGGCCTATATTTAGCCTGGGGTGTTGCTCTGCTCACTGGACAGATGCAAACCACACGGTTAGCTCCGGAGATTATAACACGTGTTTCCTGTACGTTCCGATTTAGTGTCTCACAATGTTTACTTAGGTATCCTTTTAGATACGGATGTAGTTTTATCCCACCGTCATTGTCGTCCGTTAGAAGTTACAATCCTGAATGATATGTTCTATATACATAATATTTCCTTGTTAAAAAAATATACAAACATGACTTCGTTCCAATAACTTTCTATGCCCAAATGTTTTTTTGATCACAGTACAACACTAGTAATGATGACGTAGTATTTATAGTAGCTAATTTATAATTTCGACTTTGCAGGATATGGCTCGTTGGTCTAGGGGTATGATTCTCGCTTCGGGTGCGAGAGGTCCCGGGTTCAAATCCCGGACGAGCCCGAGACTTGATCTCTTTTACCACTGTAGGTCTTTTAAAATTATTTTTGCAAAGTGATATAATTTATTTTTAGAAATGTGAAATATCTTAATGTTCATTATTATTGCAATAAATTAATGAGACAAGTTCGCAAAAATATTGCGCCATCTATCCGCAAACATTAGAAATGTTACAATCAGGAAGGTTATCAGTCAGCTATCCTGCTTTATTCAGGTTCTTGTCAAATACATAACCTCTGAATACGAATGTATATCAAAAAATGAAATCATATCTAATTACCTATACTTACTTACAAACTTAAAAAGAAAAATACAAACCACGTATATGGAGCCTATACTATAAGTACATTTTTAAGAAATGCCTATATGTACATAGGTACTTATTTAGGTTCATATTTTAAGTCACAATCCATTTTTACCTAAGTCTGAGACCAAGTCCTGATGTGCTGAAATGGGTAAATTCAGGGAAGATGTCAGTGCGGAAGAGCTAAATTAATCATTTCATAGAAAAATAGAGTTCACAGAGTAACTGTAGTTAACTCCGACTTGCAGGGGACTACAATCTATTTTTAAACTATTTAGGCGTTTTATTTTAGTACATTCCAACCATCACATTACCGATGTGATCAGATGTACATTCCAACCACCACATCACAGAAGTGGTCAGATTAAATAATTCCCAGGATGCGGAAGTACCTATATTGCCGGAAAATTGGCGCGTATTATTTAAAATCAGCGTACTATATCTACTCACCAGCCCCTAAATCTTCTCTGACTGCTAGAGCACATAATAGAGAATGCGCTATGTCAAAATATGGGTACATTTTTAGTTTTATAACCTGGTTTGCCAGGTCTAAGAATGCTTCGGGATCCATTTTGAAGGTTTGTCAAGGAATTCACGATTTTATAGAAAAAATAAAGGGCCAACTAAACACCGACAATAGCGTGGCACTGTGACACGCGTCCGCGACTATCCGCGGGCAAAGTAGCCGCGAGACTGACTGAAGTGGACTGAACCAACTGGACTAGTAGTTTTTTTGTGATTATTTTGGTCAGTCATGTCAGTAAGGAAGTTTGACGTGGAATATTGAGATCCGTCACAGATGTAGCCAAACGATGGTTGGCTGCGCGTTCTCTCGGCTATCTAATCTCTTTTTAGAATTTGATGATTGTCTTTAGTCTAATACTGTACAACAATTTCAAGTTAAGTTCTTAAGTTTCCGTAGTGTAGCGGTTATCACGTGTGCTTCACACGCACAAGGTCCCCGGTTCGATCCCGGGCGGAAACAGTGTTCTTTTTGATTTTTAGTCAGTTTTTTTTATTTTTCCTTTGGTTTTAATTTTTTTTTGTCATCATTTCGGGCATATCCCATTTGCCACTAGTGGGGGGCGGTCAACACTGGTGGCGTATGGGACTAATTTGATTTCAGCCGCATCGCATAAAGTCCTCTGCTGGACGTAATGCTGTAATATTTTTTTATAATATTTTTTTTTTAAACTTACATTACTGAGTTCTATTCCATCGACCACCATCCGTCCTCCGTGACGCTAGGCATCGTCTACCACAAAGTGCTCATCATGACAAACGAGTCCTACTCAATGAGGTTATGTTGTTTTATCGAATTCCGTCGAATATCTCCCGGCTCCATCATCAGAACATCTCATTGACTTGTATTGACCCGACTTACACACGTATGCAAACTGGTTGAAAAATGAGTTGCAAGATTTGAACTAAATAAAAATACATACAAGATACATTTCAAGATAATTATCAGCTTTTTTGGTTAATAGTATCAAAATCCATTACAGTATTTAACACAAAAAATAAATTGTCAGCTTGTAAAAGTGAAAATCGTTTTTGATAAAATTCTTCGTGCATATGTAGGTACTAGGCGAAAGGAATAAAACTAGTTGTAAAAATTATTAAAATTAGTTTATTTTATAACAATTCTATAAAAAATGGGTTCAAAATTATAATAAGTGTAAAAGTAGTGATTATTATGATAGTTTTAGGTATAAATATACAATAGGAACAGTTGAAACACTCAGTCTTCGCCTCGACACAGCCCAATCTTTGGAATTAAAAAAAATATTTCGTAATCTCATTGCACAAACGATTGCACATTTGCTTACTAAGAAAGAGTCGCAATACTCTGCAATTCGTAACGTTTTTTGCTATTGAAACGCGAAAATTGAATTACAATTTCAACAAAGATTAAAATTCAAGAAAATTAAATTTCTGTTCTGTGAGAGAAAAATTAAAAAAAGTTTGGTAAACACCATCTTCATACCACCAATGAAACGATTTCACGATACCGTCTCTAAAGTCATTATAACGAGCCAGTACTGCATATTACATTTAATTCTTAGATTATTAAAAATTTAGAACTTTATTTCAAAGCAAAAAGGTTCAAAATCCGCCAATACCAGACAATAGTAAAACAATGGAAGTAGCATTCTATCTTTAGAGTGTAAATTTATTTAATTTACGAAGTGCAGCTATATTGCGATAAATAGTAACCATATACTAATGATATTCAATCCTCTCTTTAAAAAATATTTTCCTGGCACTGATCTAGTTTCGAAAAAAACAGTCGAATATTTTAAATTAGCTTGTCAACTAAGAAATATGAAAGTGTTAAAAGTGCCTTTAATCGAAAATATAGACAATTTTAAGAAAGTAATTTGATTATAAAAATTCTACGTTTTATCAGGTTTTTTTTATATAATTTTAAACAAAACACCGGAAGTGACGACACACTGCAATCGAAGTTTAAATTTAGCGCTAATAAAACAATGACATCTGTCAACTGTCAATGTCTACTGTTTAAATTACCGTCTGTATGTTGGTTGTTGTCAAATTGTTGTGTTGGTAGATGACAGTGACAGTGACATATAATACAGGGGTGCCATTTTTGAAACGTGGAGTCACTAAACGAACGGTTTTTGTATGGAAAAAACCAGTAATTTAGGTGACATCGCGTTTCAAAAATGGCACTTCAGTACAGTACTGAAAGTGGAAATTGCCAACTTTACTCAAAAAATCTTCATCGTGACATCACTTCCTCAAATAAGCTTGACCTTGCTTGAAAATAAAGGTCAATGGGTTTTTTGCAAATATCTAAATAGGTAAGACCTTATTTTAAAATCTGATTTGAGAAATCTTCTCCTAGAGGCTATTCCTCGAAAAGGATTGCGAATCAGATCTTTTTGAAAATTACTTGACAAGCCAATTGCAATTATATCGCAAAATTTTAAAATTAATTAATATTTTACAAAATTAGTCAGTAGTTTTATTGTATATGTTGATTATTTAAAATTAAACACATTCTAATTATAAAAAGAAAGCTTCGGAAAATAAGATGCAATCAAACCTAACATGACCCAGAATAAAATTCATTCAACAACACAAGTACGAAAGTGATAACAGGAAAATGTACAATGAAGAACACTTTTCAATAGTTATACATGAATATGTGTTACTTCAGTCACTATTTAAAAATAACTATTATTATTAATCTAGTTTAAAAAAGAAAAGAGCAAAAGAATAAAAATGGTTTTGGCGTTAAAATATTAGTCAGAAAATGTCTCAGATTCAGTAGTGTACACAAAATAAAAATGTATAAACATTACTATAACAATAATGCGAAAATGTAAAATAATATATAAATATATAATAGATGTATATGCAATATTCCTTACAATACGATCCTAAACTCGTACGAAAACTACGCTTACAATAAATATTCAACTGAGCAGTCTTATCCATTATTGCATGAAGCTACCTCGCCGGCAATCACTAGAATGAACATGCTATTCTTCTTAAATTACATAACATATGACCGTAATTTACATAATAGTACGCTATTCTAGTTCCAACTTTATGAGTTACATACTCTCTTCACAAAAACAGTACTTGAGTTGTGTTAGAAGATAAATAGGTGCAGAGGTTGCCTCATCTAACGAGATTTTGCAAAATATCTTTACATTAGGTGCCAGCGTTGACATTTCACCTCGTGAAAGCGCTTTTGGGAGGTGAAATCTTACTCTAAGGCCAAATTGCAAAGGCCTTTGGAAATAATTTCCATGTGGCGAAGATATATGAAGAGAAATAAGATCATTCTCAAACTAGTCATAAATACTGACTAGCTATGAATGAATCGGCATAAAACCAAATAAAAAATGTATTCACAAAGTTTTTACTTTCAGTGATAATTTCATAATGCGAAGTGACTTCTGCGCCTATTCAATTTTCATTTGCACGGTAAAAAAGTAAGTTTTAGGAACGGCATCCCTAAATTCTCATCGTAGGTACTTATCACAATGTCCGAATATGTTCCGTACATTGTTTACATTCACAAGTTTAGTAAAAACAGTTCAGAGTTATTAATTAATTGATTGATATGAAATAGAATCCACAGGCAATTTCTTATTTTTCCTACCGTTGGTACGACTGCACGAGATTTCTGAAAAATATAAAACGGCTTTCATTTTCGCAAACAGCATTCAAATATTTATTATAGACTGCAAATGTTTTAATTCACTATGAATACTAACTATGCGCGTTACAGAAAACGTTTGTTTGTTTGTTTATAAAAAAGCTTTATGGTACATAAGAAAGAGCACAAAAACAAATCAGAAAAGTAAATATACAACGGCGGACTTGTCCCGTATAGGGCTCTTCCAGTCAACCGTCCAGTAATTGAGAGGAATGTTTACTTATGATGGGTTTAAACGTCGATCTGATGTTGAAAATAGAAAGATTTAAAATTACCTCTCCTTTTCTAGAATGACATGTCGGCTTTCCTCGCTACAGGCGCGTCGGCATCTCGCCTCTCAACGTTGTTGCCTAAAGCGAAAAATTAAAAGTTAATATCTTGTTTCTTGCTACCAAAAAAGGAGATTAAAAATGGCGGCAGACCTTTGCATCCCGCTTTTATCATGTCACTGACCATATTTTTCTTGTTATTAGTATTACGGAACTTACCGCGATTAATATAGTTTTTTGCAAGATAGATACTAATAACAGTAATTGTAACCGTGAAACTCTAAAATCATGCATATTTTTCTTTTTTAGGAATTTACATCAGATAGAGCTGTGTTCCGGCCACTGATTGTTATGGCTGATTTATTTTCATATTATTTGTTTTGTATATAATATTAACCAAAACATACACAGTAAAATAGCTTATTGACGCATCTGCCGCGTGCGAATGTGATCAGTTGCAATGCACGGAATACCTTTCGAATGAAGCCTTAAGCATGACTCGCATGACTTTAAAAATCAAATTGTTCTTTATACAAGAGAGAGGTCCTGCCATTTTAAACTCCCTTATTTTTAATTGTTTAGAAAGTTAGAAGTGACGGTGAACAATGGCAGATGCAAACGGGCCGGTAAATAAAAAAGGTAAAATGCGACTAGATTTTTTTCCGTTAAATGCGCGGAAAAAATGATATTTATTCACAAATATTGAATAGACCGAAGGAACCTGTTATTTCTGAATCGAACAACATGCGTGCATATGTCTTTCGAATCTAATTGACAACTTACACAGTGATCATCTTTTTTCTGCATATGTGTAGCGAATAATAAATGAAAATAACCATGTAATGATGACATGCAAATGAAATAATTTTGTCAAAACGCCATGATAATTCTGATCAATTGAATTTATGATTCTGATTAGAGTACTTTGATATGCGAATACCTCGCTTTTTGTTGTGGGCACTCACCGTTCGCCCGTTGGCTGAAAATTAATAATAAATTAGATATTAATTAGATTTATCAAAATTAGAGGTTAAAATCCAGACTGTTATGTTTACGTCAAACCTTTTTAAAACTCTTTTGACTTATTCTTTGCATAAAACTGAGATTCAATAAATATCGCAATATCGCGTGATAATCAATATCACGTAATTATCATAAATATCGGGTAAATATCACAAATATCGCGTAATTATCACAATATCTTGTAATTAACACAATGAGCTACACAAAACTCGCGTATGTATTATATCGCGTACTAAAAATAAGTAATAAGGCCTAACAAAATATACTAAAACTATTTGGTGATACTGAACAACTTTCCCCAAAAAACATATGTCGATATAATATGAAAATTGGCATTGGCATTACATACAAACTCGGATCAGGTGATCGGTCAACTGGGAGGCCAAAAATTAATTTTCATATTTCGAAACGTGTTCCTTGGGGAAACATGAACTGAATTCACTCTTAAAATAGTTTCAGTTTATTTTGTTAGACCTTAAATAACCGATATCTTTGAAAGAAAAACAAACCAAATGACTATTTATTAGGCTGTTTAGCTTGCTTGTTCATAATCCTACTGAAGGCAATGGCAATTTTCCTACCGATTTTCTGTTCGCTTTTCGGCGCCTGTATTTTCGACGGCGACCGTTTCTCGCACTGCAGAAACATTAGAGATTCCGTTTTCGGAGAACTGAGCTGATGTTCTTCGCATTTCGGAGCTTTATCCTCAAATTGACTGTCGTTTGGTAATTTTTCTGGTGTTGAATTTATGAATTCTTTAGAAAATTCTTCTTTCTTTTGCGTGTTATTGTTTTGTTTTTGAGTGTCTCTCTTCGCTGGCGATGATTCGGTTTTGACTGGTGAGCGTTCGGATTTGTTCGGAGAGTCCTCGGATTTGGTCGAAGAGGCGTCGGTCTTGATCGGGGAGGCCTCTTCCTGCGTGGTGTGAGTGTCGTTGTGGAGGGCCTCTTGGTCGGACTCGGCTGTGTCTGACCGGTCGCTTCGCAGACTCGTCGCGTTTGTGAGCTGAAATGTATGTTTGTAAATAACTACAGAGTACAGATACATAATCACGTCTCATCGATTACTCTAACGGGTCTAACAGAGTCTAGAGCCTTCGGACAGAGTGCTGAAACCATACGGAAGGTAACGAAAGTGGTCGACGTTACAAATAAAAGTAGAATAATGAAATGGAGCTGTATTGGACATATGGGGCGGGAAAGGATTAGAAAGTGGACCAAAATTGTATCCCAATGGACCCCACGCGAAGGAAACCGAAAACAGGACAGGACCTTAAAAAGATGGTCGGATGACTTCAAAAAAATCGCTGGACCGCTATGGACCAGACTAACAGGTGACAGAGAAAGATGGAATCAGTTGGGGGAGGCCTACGCGTCTAAAGGATGCGCTGACGCCGAAGATTAAAAATTATGTTGTTTTTATATATTGTATGTACTATGTATTGTATCAGTGCATAGGCTAATAAATAAAATAAAAAAGATAACATACCGTGTAGCTGGAATCCTCGTCGGAGTCAGCGTCGAGGTCCACCATCATCTTCTCGATGAGGCGTTCCATGCTCGTCTCGCTCGTCGACGCGGGGCTGGAAGGCTCGCGGGGTCGCTTGCTTCGCTTTACAACCTGAAATAGATATATATGTATGTATATATCTGCAGGGACGTGCATCACCGATTATTGCAGGGTAGACTAATTTTGGGGCCTTTGCCCAGCAGTGGGACAAAAATAAAGCTCTCTGACTGAACTGACCCTATTACTTAGTGTGTTTACATCCTGAGAGCCACTTATACGCGTCATATTGTTTAATATACATAAATGTTCCTATTAGCTTACCGCTTGTTTGAACTAAATCCAAAATAGGCTGACATCGGCCATTTATGATTATTGCACTTTTTTCCTTAAAAGTTAAATGGTTAAACGCGTAACTTTTCAGTTTTAGCAAACAAACACCTGGGGCACAACTCCCACATGAAAAACTTTACATTGCAAACTGTTTTAAAGAGGTAATAATAGAAAATAAAAATAAGAAACTTCTTCTAATTTCATCTGTTATCGCAAACATAACAAAGTTCAGAGCAGAGCGCAACACGTAATCATTTGTAATGCGACAATGCAAATAATTATCATTGGACAAGAAAAATTATCAAATATATACGACTAACACAAAAATCTTCGTGTTGCGTTTTATCCTCGAACATCTTCCGTGTATTTAAATTGGTAGCATAACACAAGCGAGAACCAATAACTTTCTAGTTTTCATCACAGGAACAAATGAATAGGCCTAAAATCGATATCATTCCTTATTGGTCAAAAGTGAAAAGAGATAAAAAACGTTGATTATTGAGACAGAAATAGCTTAAAGATAAGGGCCATTTTTGAAAAACAGCGTTTCACTTACTTACTGGTTTTTTCCATACTAAAATTTGCTTTGTTTGTTACTAATGCGTTTCAAAAATGGCATTCATTAGGCAAAGTCTAAAATATTAGTTGTGTGCGCGTATACTTCATGTTTGTGTGCGTCGGTGAAGTACGTTGACGATCATACCACAGACGCAAATCCTTATCCATGCGTTGTGAATGTGTGCAAATCGAGACACGATGGACAATTGTCTTTTAGGTAGGTAGCCCCTAGAGTACATGACAGCATACGTGGCGGTGGCCTGCATTGCATATGGCGCGATGGGAAACGGACGGGGAAGCGCGCGTTTATTTGAAAATAGGGCCTATTTATGATTTATTTAATTTATTTTAATATAAAAAATGCGGATATATTAGGGAAGCTCCGGGTAGACAATGTCTCTGCGTCTCTATGGACAGCACGTCCCTGTATATCTGCACTATAGGCCATGATGACTGAAAATCAATGTTTGTTCACTAAGCAATTTTCTTTATCATCATCATTATGAGCAATTTTAACGCCGAGTTATTGCCTCATTGTATCACTGTGGTTCTTCTTATTTCTACGCCTAATTGTCAATGTTTTTGTGTTGATTTGTGTTGACAATTCCTAGGCAATATATACAATGCCTCAATGATTGTAATGCAACGTATGTAATGTCATACATTTATTATACATTTTATACCCCGAATTAGGCACGGAAGGTAGGTTAGGTGGTATGGTTGTTTAGTATTGTCAAAGATTATGTAATTACTAACATAACAGTCGATGGCTATTGGTAAGTAGGCAAAACTGGAGTTACAAGTAAGCCTCACATAGATGGCAGCATACACGACACGACTAGCAAAAACGTGACAGTGATGAATTTACTTTAGAAATATTTATTGCATTGAAATGCAATAAATGTATGAATACAGAGCACGACTTTAAATAATAGTAATAAAAGATTTTAGAGTTTTAATTCTTAACTTGTAGCGCCACCTAGTGACGACGAAGAGAAATAATTATGTTTATAAGGCGATGGGTAGGCCTGGTATTGTATTGTAAGTTGAAAAATAGCTATAACCAAGTAAAGACGCTCACCAGCAGTTCCTCATTGTTGGTGCTCGTATTATTATTTCCGTAGTGGTGCTGCCGCCGAAAGCACATGGTGACCTCGAGCAGCGACTGCAGCTTGGAGAGCCAGCCCTGCGGCGGCTGCCCGCTCGACGTGCGCGCGCGCATCAGACGGTTCCCTTGGTACTTCAGCGTGCGCAAGTAGCGCCGCTTGCTCACTATGAACATTACCTGAAAAGTATCATCATCATCATCATTTCAGCCGCATGACGTAATTAAGTAAATTAATGTACCTGGCAGGCAAATCAAAGCCCCTGACTTTTAATCGTTCACCAATAACTTTTATACCGCTAAACCGATGCACTAAATTTAGTTAAGAACTACCGCAAGGAAACTTGCTTTCAAGTTAAAAAAAAACGCATCGAAAACGGTCCACACATTCGAGAGCTACGATGCCAGACAGACCGAAGGAGCTCGAGAATTTTTTATGCCACTTGCCAGCATCCAAGTGTTGACCACGCCCGGAGTCGCTTTACTTGCGAAAGCGCTAGTAATGCGCACTTCCGCCAGGCCACCGAGCTCCTTCGACATATTTTACGAGCTTCATTCACGAAGGGTAAATTCTCAAATTACATTTTACAACAACAAAACAGTTAATTCTGTAATGTAAGTAGGTTCATATTTAGATGGAGGATAGTTA
Source organism: Acrobasis consociella (assembly GCA_963555685.1). NCBI lineage: Eukaryota > Metazoa > Arthropoda > Insecta > Lepidoptera > Pyralidae > Acrobasis > Acrobasis consociella. The sequence goes on along the minus strand of OY743122.1, from coordinate 6,087,797 downwards.
CATAGGCGGCCGAAAGGATTTTAAAACAGAGGTAAAGTAACTAAACAATACTCAAAGCGCCCATTTTTGCCGCCAGAAGGCTATTTATATTTTGCCGTCCCTAAGCTGCGTTTACTGAAATATAATTACAAAAGCACCCTTCTACCTTTTCGGTTACAATGCGCGAAAAAAAGTAAGGGTGGAAAAGTAAGGTGCAATTAAATAAGTATATGTATAGGGACGGATCACACAGATTGAGCTACTCCAATCGAGACTTGTTTACGGGATACTAACTCAACGATACTATATTTATAACAAATACATGTATAGATTAAACATTCAAGACCCAGGATAATTTGAAAAAGGCCATTTTCCAACATTCCCTAACCGGGGATCGAACCCGGGACCTCTGGGTGGCGGACTAGCATGGGGACCACTGCGCCACAGAGGCTTTAGCCTACTCAGCTTATTGGTAAATCCGCCACTAGTCTGATGTAAAAATGTTGTCCTAACTCACCACATCAGCGGAACTCAGCGGCGGCTTTCCCATCACGAGGTTGAGCAGCGAGACGGACTCCCGGATGACACGTAGAAACACGAGCAGCACCAGGAAAAACACCCACGGCAGCGGGCGGATCAGTTCTGGCTGCGGACGCTCGTCTTGATCCACTGACAACATTAGAACCTTATAAGAATACAAGGTTGCGGCACGAAACTCTAGCGCTGACCTTGGCTGCGCAGAAGTCTAAAAGTTAAGCGCCGTATTCATTATCCAGCGCACATACGTTGATTTTCGCAATCTAGGCGGCCAAAAATATGTTATTGCTTTAATTCATTCTTAACATCTTAATAAATAAAAACACATATAATTTTTTTTTTTTTAATTAAATTCAAATGATAATATTTTTAATAATATAAAATAATGAAATTAATATAAAAATCGTACTTAAATAAATGAAAATTATTTAAAAATTGTTTTTATAATATAAAATTGTATATGTACAGTAACACTTATTCATTGTCCTCATTGTCACTATTGTCTGAAAATTCAGAGGGTTCATTTGGCTCTGCTGCCGATATGAGCATGTCGATGGTTTCCGGGCAAAATGTTTTTGAATGATATCTTTTTGGAAATCTATTCATGCAACTTATCAAGGGGTCCGAACTCAATAATAATCTGTAATAAATATATCTTTATTGCACTCCTCTCGCAAAAACTTGCGAGCAAAGTTTTCTCGATACTTCCGAAAATGTTTATTTCTCGCCTCTTGTGCCTCCTCAGATAGTTGCCCAATAGGCAGCAACGAATTTTCAATTATAGTAGCCCCGTGAATCAAAATTTTGTGCATGGTGGGTGGCATCCACATACAATTTTGCAGTTTCCAATGCATATGCATCATATTTTTTAGTGTCAATTTAATGACCACTTGAAATGATTTCTAATATAACCTTTAATCTATATATTAGATTAAAATCTACACCAGTTATATCAGAGGCCAATTCGGGATTCTCAAAGAACCTTCTGCTCGTGTTGCCGTCATTAGTATTGCCGAAATTCGCTTTAGGCTTGTCATTTTGCAGTCCCGTTTCCCTCTCGAATCGGCTTTGAATATGTTTTTTAGTATCAGCTTCTAGTTTTTTTTCTGTTTTAGTTCTTCTTTCTCTATATTTTTGGACTGGAAGTTTATAGGCTAAATGCAGAATGCTTTCAAACAATCTTATCCGTGCATGGAGAATTGAAAGACCAAATTCGAGTCTTTCAGGACAGATTATTGAAATCTCTACTGGTTGCTCTACAAATATAGCAACGACTGGTCGACTTCGTGTCCGTTGCCGCATTGCAAACTTTTCCGTCGATCATCGTCATTTTAAAATAACCAAAACGTTTCTTCAAAGATGCCAAATCATCTTTTGAGTCGCCGTTATGCGATATCAAGTACTTTTCTAGATAGTTCAATTTTTTATGTTGACCAAATCTGGTTGTTGTATTTGATCGTACAAATATCTACATGTCACTAATCTCACTCCAGAAGAGCTAGATGTACCTAAAACAAACAAAATCTGGATTTTAAAAAAATATTTAATTCGTCGCATTTTTTCCGTATGTAATGTAATCGCAAATATTTCACACATCTGCAGCCATCCGCAAGTTATTTAAACATGAATAAGTTAAGAATACCCTCAAATAGTGATATCAAAAACAATCACTGCCCGGAAAGACGCGGAAGTATACTAAAACATCCAATCAAATAAAAAAAAATGTAAAATCCTTTATGAGAAAACACTACTGCTTAAAAGTTTATTTATGACAAATTTGAATTGGTTCTGTTGCTTAAAAAGTATGATAAATATAGTTTCTTACCTGGATTATTAGAATCCATGACAATCACTTCAATAACTGCAACGGCAATGAAAATATTTCGTTTGGAAAAAATATTAAAACACAAGGAACGGTAAGCGATAACGTGCGTAGTCAGAGACAGTTAAGTTCAAACTGTCAGTGCGCGTGCGCGGTGAAAAGGATCGAAAGGAGGGGCGGTCATAAGCGTTCCCTGATTAGTCCTTAAGCTATTGGCATGGTGTTTTTTGCATGTGCAACGATTTCGAAAATTCCAATTATGGCCGCCTAATTATGCTCAATCAACGTATGTGCAGCGCCGCTGTACAGCGGCTCAAGGTCGCTTTGCTGGATGTGCCTATTCACACATCCAGCAAAGCATCCAGCAAGGCAGTGTTGCCATTAGTCACACATTTTGCGAGCCAGTGTTGCCCTCTTTTGTTGTTGTTGTCTGTTGACAGTTCTAACCTGATGCTATGAAACTCAGTGAAACCCAGTGGACTCGCTTTGATAGATTTTCCGCCAGAAGCTCCTAGCAATCAAAGGATGTCTACACCGACTTTGGTTGAAACTAGAGGATTAGGAACAGAGAAACGAAGGAATAAAAATAGGCTTATAAAGACTAGTATCCAGAGCCGCAAAATATTAAAAAAGAATCTGCTGTATAGCAAATTTATTTACGTATCCAGAGCCGTAAAAACATGATTTAAAAAAAAGTCTGCTGTACAGCAAGCGTATTCACGGTCTATCTGCCCGACGGTCGCGGTGGTGGGGGTGCTTGCTGGACGCAAAATCGATCCAGCAGATCCAGCAAGCAATTAATAATAATAACCGACGTGAAGTTGCTTGCTGGACGTGCTGGATCCAGCAAGCACCCCCACCACCGCGACCGTCGGGCAGATAGACCGTGAATACGCTTGCTGTACAGCAGACTTTTTTTTAAATCATGTTTTTACTGGATACTAGTCTTTTTAAGCCTCTTTTTATTTCTTCGTTTCTCTATTCCTAGGCCTCTAGTTTCAACCAAAGTTGGTGTAGACATCCTTTGATTGCTAGGAGCTTCTGGCGGAAAATCTATCAAAGCGAGTCCACTGGGTTTCACTGAGTTTCATAGCATCAGGTTAGAACTGTCAACAGACAACAACAACAAAAGAGGGCAACACTGGCTCGCAAAATGTGTGACTAATGGCAACACTGCCTTGCTGGATGCTTTGCTGGATGTGTGAATAGGCACATCCAGCAAAGCGACCTTGAGCCGCTGTACAGCGGCGCTGGATAATGAATACGACGCTTTATACTGTACCCGTGCGCAGTATCCCCTCCACACTTCAGTCAGCGATAAACTTACGTGCCGCTACTACTAGCCCTTGGGTTTCGCTCCCCGTGGGAATTTCGGGATAAAAAATATACTATGTCCTTCCCTGGTTGACACCGAGGGAAGGATATAGGATAGTTTTTATCCCGTATATATATCTATTTTAAATTAAATCTAAATAGGTTTAGTGGTTGAAGCGTGAGGTGGTAACAAACAAATATACCAACTCACTTTCGCATTTATAATTATAGTAAGAGTAGTAAGAAATACTAGTTAAAGCTCGCGGCGACGCCCCCCCGTGGTAAAATTTTGACAACCCAACGAAAACCTCATATTTTCCCGGGATATAAAAAAATCTTCTACTTGCTAAATTTAATTCCGTTTTGGCGTGAAAGCGAAAAAAAACGTCCACACATCCATACAAACTTATTTGTATCCACACTACGATTGTATTTCTGTTCTATGAAATGTTAAGTTTTGCAAAGGTCATTACATGCACTATCACATCTCGATCCCTATGGGGCAGATAGAGTATTTTGGGTCTAGCAGACTGAGCTCAGGGCTGCAAGACCCAAAGGCCACTTATAGAGTGATGGTGAGCGAGAAGATGAAAAAATTGTGATGGATAGCTTGCATTGCATGATTTGTCTTTTCGTCCATTCCCTCGATCGGATTTTACAATCTCTGCGGGAAGAGCGAAGCGGCTGGTACTTCATACAAAATCTCATAGAAACTGTTCGTTTTGACGTTTAGAAAAAAAGTATCTTATTTGACTTGTTGGCAAATAGCGTATTTTGTTATGTACTATGCAGACTTACAGGGCGGAGGGACGGCCCATCTCGCGGATTTCTCCACCACCCACAGCACCCGATCCAGCTGCCGCAAAATGGTCTGCCCCACGCGGTAGCTGGCCACCTGCTCTGCCGCGTTCTGAAGTAACTCTTTACCAAACATCACCAGCTCCATACCTTCAAAAAAGAGAAAAATGCATATAGGTACTGAGAATTTTATTAAAACTTAGAACTAGGTTTATTGGCCTGGTGGTCGATAAGAAATAAGCGATTCATCAATATAAAATACTTATAAGATTATATTTTATTTGGCATCACTGCATAGTCGTCGTCTATGAACAACAATAACCGGCCAAGTGCGAGTCGGACTCGCGTTTGGCCGGTTATTGCACCATTATCTATAAAAAAATCACTTTAGTTGTATGGGAGCCACTTAAATATTTATTTTATTGTTTTTAGTATTTGTTGTTATTAATAAAGCGGCAACAGAAATAGATCATCTGTAAAAATTTCACTGTCTAGCTTTCAAGGTTCTTGAGATACAGCCTGGTAACAGACAGACGGGCGACAGACTGACGGCGGCGGAGTCTTAGTAATAGGGTCCCGTTTTTACCCTTTGGGTACGGAACCCTAAAAACAGTGTAGCTTAGTGTAAGTCAATGTTTCGATGGCAGAATAATCCAAACAGAAGAATTGGCTAGACGCAGAAATCGAAATTAACTAAAAATAGTTTACTTTATCATTGTAAGTATATTATATGATAAAAGTGTTTTATGTGTATAAAAATTATCTGAAAAAATAGATTCATGTCACACGGGAATATTTCCTTATTATTCATGTTATTTATTTATGCCAAACGGATTTTCTCATAATCTACTAATCCACAAATAACAACATCAGTTGTTTTACTTACTTTTAAATTTGCAGAATAAAAATATCCACCACCCAGAATTTCGAAAACCAACCAAATTATGCAATTAAACTAAATAAACAGCATATCTAATTTATCGAATAATAAACAGCTAATTAAAGACATGGTTGACGGAGGGGTTAAAGGCTAACGAAGTAAGATCAACTAATTACCTGAAAAATGTCCGTTAGTGTAAAATCACAAAAGAACCCCAAGTTGCGACCTAACAGGCGAACACACGAAAACTTAAAATGCACTTATCAAGGATTTTAGTTAAACGCCGTGCGAACGGGTGCAGCACGGAGCACAAATACATCGTTTTGACTTCTTTATACCTTATAGATAATAAACATCGACAGAGGTCGAAGGCCAGTGCAATCATAGGCAGATACCGTGGGGCCAGCGAGACACAAATACCCGGGTATCTGTACTGCTCAATAAATGCATCGATTGAGCCGAATTTCTTGTTTATCATTAAATATGAATACTTAACTAATGATACAATAAATTACAAGATAAAGTTTTAAAAACTAAAACCCGGTGGATTCTTACTGAAAAGTATGTTTCCGTCAATTCAAGCGTAGCAAGTAGAAACAGCTAGTAATGTATATATTTCTAAAATGTGCTAATTGAGCCCTTTTGTTTAATACCAAACATGGTATACATAATTTGATTAATTTCAGTTACTTACTTTTTGGCATATAGAGGGCGCCATATTGAATTTATTATGACGATACATAGCCTATAACTAGCGTATAGCTAAGATGCTATGCTACTAACGATACCTCTTTTTTTTCAGGTACCACAGATATCAGGTGATGATACATCACAGACATACTTACTTAAATAAACACCAGCGAAACACATAACACTCTTTTTTGGCATCGCCATAGTCAGGTAAAAACTAAGGAATTGCTAAAAGAAAATGTGTGCTGTGAAGTTAACATATACACAATCTGCTGCTAGGTGCACCTAGCTGCACCTAACATGAGAATTCAAAGTGCCACTTCTAATGGATTCTGACATGTTTTCTTCACCCAACCCAAAAAGCAGCTCAGTTATAAAAAATCTAACACTTCATTGATTATAAACTATGTATGACTACACAGCACAGTTTGAAAAATCTGGAATGAGTGTTGGTCACTAGCACTCTCGAACGAAAGATACGCACAAAATCGGCAGATGCAAATGTTGGGTTTGTATGTACCATATCAACCCCATACCCCACCAAATCATCATGTCTGCCAATAGAGTGTATGGATGGTAGAGACTGAAAAAAATAGAACAGTGTAGATTTATAGCCCAATTCCTTGTTGGAGTGGCTGAAAAAAACATACAACCAGTTATTCTTTAACTATATTTAATAGTACTTGTAAGTGGATATTCCGGGTTCTGGCTAAAATACATTACTGTTGAGTCTGGTCTTCTAAACATTGAGCATGAATTTTTTGGGGTCCAGTGCTGCCCCCATTTGAAATTATTTGAAAGTAAACGGTGATATTTAAAAAATTTGTCTTTGTGAAGTCCTAGTAACCCTAAGTTTAAGTAAGGATTTGAAGCTTTTTCACACGTTAGCAAAAAGTGGCAGTTTTTTGTAAATGTTCATAGAGAAGCTTCACACTTGTAAACAGTAGTTTTAAACATAAAAATTTCAAATGGTGGCAGCACTGGACCTTAAGGAAATAAAAAAAATATTGTATGGGGCCAAAACCAAATTTAGCCTTACATATTGTCAATCCATCTGGTATTTATTTATCTTAAGTATAGTTTTAAATCATGTTTTAATTTGGTCTGTGTTATGTATGATGTAGAGGTAGGGTAAATAGTGCTAAGCAAATGAATTTAGAACTACAGGTGGAAAATGAAAAACAGAAATGGTACTAACAAGTTGCTAGCCACCTGTTCAGAAAGATTTCTAGCTTAATGAGAATTTTTGTTCCACTTTCTTGATGAAAACATTAATCTGACAAAATATGTGTCTTCTCCTTCTTTTTTTCATGTCCATTGGCTCAAATGAAACTAGGTATATTGAAGCGTCCGCTCCGGGCGTCCGTCATTTAAAGGGTTATCCTTTCCGCTGTCACTGGGTGGAATTCCACCCGGCTTCCATTGTCTTACTATTGTGTCTGGGTTTTGTCGCATCTTAAAGAGTTATGATCTGATGGTAGAATCAAACAATTAAATAAGTTTTTCTTCTTTTTCTTTGCTCCAATCAGAACATAGAACACTTTACTGACTGAATCAGTGTATTTTTAAAAGATAGGCATGCTGTAAACACATGTTAAAAAAATATCAGCTGCTCATTAACCTAATTATGTGCTTAGGTACTAAGAGAAAGATAACGATAATTTCAAGTTTAATAGTTAACACTGAGCAAAGTGTTATTTACTTTGGTACATGTCTACTATTGCGCCCACATCTGTATAATATGATGAGCTAATGAAAGCCAATGGTTCTGCTTTATCCATCTGTGTATAAGATGGTGTGGCGACGGGTTTCTTAATTCAAATCTTTGTGCACATCACATACAAATATTAAGATGCTGACATATCTACAAATTGTATAGGTAAATTCTTGTTCAAACAAAAATTATAGGAGCAAAATAAATATTACCTGTGCACTAGCACTAATTAACAGTTTTTAGTTTTTTTTTTCTGTTAAATATCTACCATGCAGACCATTTACTTTTGATGTTCTAAAAAGTAGAGGGTATTATTGAAATACGTAGATTCGTACCTACAATAACAATAGGTGTACTACTTCACCGACTTCACCAAGGAAAATTTGTAAACAAAAATAAATCGTGTACCTACCTAATAGTAGAAGGCAACTGCAAAAGCAACAACTATGTACTTATTTGGAAGATTATATACTTACACTACCTACATACTGGAAACAATTTACAATTCAATACAGCTAATAATATGCCGGCACTTATTAAAAAGATAAAATAAAATTGTTAAATACAAATAAGTTATACAATTAAATCAGGTACAATATTTAGAATAAACTATTTACTTACCGGCTTTAAATCAAACTTTATTTTTTCAGGGGCGAAGCAAACTTTATGAAACACAAAAAAATTGAAAAACTTTCATTCATTCATACAATAAAGGTGTACACTTAAAATGTCAAGAATATCAAAATGTCAATTACCCTGCCTTTGTAAAATAATTTTAACCAATCAGAAATGCCGAATTGAACTGAACTATATAGAAAAGGGATATAATATATCGATTTTATCCAATAGTATACAAATAAAAATTGTTTTCAACATGGTTTCAACCAATGGCGTAATGGAATTCCCCACTACCTACCTATTCAATCTCGTTGTCTAGGGAAGTCCATCACATCATCGATTATGATAATTAAATAAAAATAGCTCATAGGATTCCATGCTATGCCTGAAACTGAAAGTCTAAACAAACGCGAAGTCCGTGACTCTGCTTTTGAAGTTTGAAGTTTGGAAAATGGCACGACGACAGTGGGGGAAAGTAAAATAAAAACTAGATGTATGGGGGGAAGGATGAAACGTTTTATAACACTTCTTACTTTTTATATTGTTAGTAGGAATAACATTCCTTATTTTCTATTTATCGTAAATAAATAACAGATTTCTCAGTCAATTCGGTAGTATCCAGGGTCAAAAATAAATTATTTTGTAATGTTAAGGGAATAAAAGGTCACAAAGTAATGTCACTTGTCAGTAATCAAATCACATCCAATTTCAACGTGGTTTTATATTTATTAAAGCCGGTTTACATTATTCCAGTCCAGCGATCGAATCAACCAATGGATTGGATTACTACTGGAATAATCTAAACCGGCACTGGAATGCACTGGATCCAGTGAGCAATCCAGTGCAGAAACTGGATTGGCGGTCTACTTTTGAATCCAGTACGGCCATTCTAGCGCAAAGAGCATATAATTACTACGTTTTATTCCAGCGCTACTGGAATCATGTAGAGTAGACGGCCAATTAAGTGTCATTCCAGGGCTGACAGAACAATTGTAGTTGTTTGTTTTTGCGGATTTTTACCTAGATTGAGAAGAAATGATTAACAATGAATAAGTTTACTGAAGACCAAACTTTACAGTTTATTAGTTTATACCGAGAAAATTTTTGTATATGGGACATATCATCAGAAGTATATAAAAATAAATCTATGCGCCAATCAGCTTTGGAAAAAATATGTGAGCGAATTCAAATTGAAAGTTTCACAGTGGAAGATGTGAAAAATCTTAGAATATAGAACAAACCAGAAGCCGCGAACGCGCCCTAAAGCGCCGTATTCATTATCCAGCGTGCTGTCCAGCGGCTCAAGGTCGCTTTGCTGGATGTAGCGTATTCACGCATCCAGCAAAGCGCCGTATTCATTATCCAGCGCCGCTGTACAGCGGCTCAAGGTCGCTTTGCTGGATGTGCCTATTCACACATCCAGCAAAGCATCCAGCAAGGCAGTGTTGCCGTTAGTCACACATTTTGCGAGCCAGTGTTGCCCTCTTTTGTTGTTAGTGTCTGTTGACAGTTCTAACCTGATGCTATGAAACTCAGTGAAACCCAGTGAACTCGCTATGATAGATTTTCCGCCAGAAGCTCCTAGCAATCAAAGGATGTCTACACCAACTTTGGTTAAAACTAGAGGCCTAGGAATAGAGAAAGGAAGGAATAAAAATTGGCTTAAAAAGACTAGTATCCAGAGCCGCAAAATATTCAAGTTTATTTACGTATCCAGAGCCGTAAAAACATCATTTAAAAAAAAGTCTGCTGTACAGCAAGCGTATTCACGATCTATCTGCCCGACGTTCGCGGTGGTGGGGGTGCTTGCTGGATCCAGCACGTCCAGCAAGCAACTTCACGTCGGTTATTATTATTAATTGCTTGCTGGACCTGCTGGATCGATTTTGCGTCCAGCAAGCACCCCCACCACCGCGACCGTCGGGCAGATAGATCGTGAATACGCTTGCTGTACAGCAGACTTTTTTTTAAATCATGTTTTTACGGCTCTGGATACGTAAATAAACTTGAATATTTTGCGGCTCTGGATACTAGTCTTTTTAAGCCAATTTTTATTCCTTCCTTTCTCTATTCCTAGGCCTCTAGTTTTAACCAAAGTTGGTGTAGACATCCTTTGATTGCTAGGAGCTTCTGGCGGAAAATATATCATAGCGAGTTCACTGGGTTTCACTGAGTTTCATAGCATCAGGTTAGAACTGTCAACAGACACTAACAACAAAAGAGGGCAACACTGGCTCGCAAAATGTGTGACTAATGGCAACACTGGCTTGCTGGATGCCTTGCTGGATGCGTGAATACGCTACATCCAGCAAAGCATCCAGCAAGGCAGTGTTGCCGTTAGTCACACATTTTGCGAGCCAGTGTTGCCCTTTTTTGTTGTTCTTGTCCGTTGACAGTTATAACCTGATGCAGTAGTCGGCTATGAAAACCAGTGGAATCGCTTAGATAGATTTTCCGCCAGAAGCTCCTAGCAATCAAAGGATGTCTACACCAACTTTGGTTGAAACTAGAGGCCTAGGAATAGAGAAACGAAGGAATAAAAATTGACTTAAAAAGACTAGTATCCAGAGCTTATCCGTAAAAACATCATTTAAAAAAAAGTCTGCTGTACAGCAAGCGTATTCATGATCCATCTGCCCGACGGTCGCGGTGGTGGGGGTGCTCGCTGGATCCAGCACGTCCAGCAAGCAACTTCACGTCGGTTATTATTATTAATTGCTTGCTGGACCTGCTGGATCGATTTTGCGTCCAGCGAGCACCCCCACCACCGCGACCGTCGGGCAGATGGACCATGAATACGCTTGCTGTACAGCAGACTTTTTTTTAAATGATGTTTTTACGGATAAGCTCTGGATACTAGTCTTTTTAAGTCAATTTTTATTCCTTCGTTTCTCTATTCCTAGGCCTCTAGTTTTAACCAAAGTTGGTGTAGACATCCTTTGATTGCTAGGAGCTTCTGGCGGAAAATCTATCTAAGCGATTCCACTGGTTTTCATAGCCGACTACTGCATCAGGTTATAACTGTCAACGGACAAGAACAACAAAAAAGGGCAACACTGCCTCGCAAAAAGTGTTAGTGAGGGCAACACTGCCTTGCTGGATGCTTTGCTGGATGTGTGAATACGCGCATCCAGCAAAGCGACCTTGAGCCGCTGTACAGCGGCGCTGGATTGTGAATACGGCGCTTTACCTTGAGCTACACAAACTACTCTCAAAGGCCGGCCCCATACATACGGAATTCCGTTTCTAAGGCCGGCCCCATACATACGGAATTCCGTTTCTAAATCCTGATTCGGAATTCCGAATCAGGATTCCGAACGCAGCAAGTCCATACAAATCAATGACTGTACCACACACATACGGTAGCATTCCGTTCGGTTTTTATTTCCGTCAGGAATTCCGAATGAAGGCCTGTGCGTTCGGAATCCCGTTCGGAAAAAAACCGTTCCGAATGCACGTCTTCCATACATTTTGTTTGGGTCGCACCACACATTCGGAAATTCCGTACGGAATGCGCTCAGTGTGCGCCGCACGACCGTAGCGAGCGGACGTGTTGTAGTTTGAAACTTCATTGTACGTTTAATTTCCCGCGCAATGTCTGACATACAATATCTCATCATATCCGTATAAGCTTACACATGTTTATAGAACACTAATAATCAAGGTTAACACGACAGAGACCTTAAGGAAATGGCGTGGCAGGCCATTGCAGGCCGTGGCAGGACATATAATGAGGTATCCAAATAGTTGCCATTAAAAAAATTAAACATTTAGACCTGTCAATTCATGTTTTCCCATACAATAAATACCCGGCATACTATTTTGTGGAAAATGTCATAATAGGTTGAAGGGAGTTCGAAGAACTCGTCAATACGAAGATAAAGATATATTTTTTAACAATAAATAGCAAAAATGCAATCGCTATAAAAAAATCATGGTCAAATTTCATTCAAATTTCATATTTCCGCACGCTACTAGAACGTCTGCGCTAGATAGCTGGCGGCTCTCGACTGAGACGCGTCATTCCGTACGGAAAAAACCGTTTGTGTGTGGTAGACGAACGGAATTCCGAGTCGATTCCGTACGGAATGGATTCCGTACGGAATTCCGTATGTATGGGGCCGGCCAAAGAGAGTAGTTTGACAATTGGTGGATTAGTCTATCTGTGGCCATCGACTGACGTACGCGGGAAAAATTCTCTCGGTTTTAATTTAGTTATGCCGTGGCAGCACATCAAACTGATGACGTAGTCAAGTTCCACCACGTCATCAGCTGTCACGGGAAGAGAATACCTTGTTTTATTATACCATGCACATCACTAGGTCTTTTTTTTACTCTGGAAAGAAATGAAAGAAAAGCAAAATGGCGTTGGATTGCGTGATGGCGACGGCGCGTCTAAGTTAAATTTAAATTAAACAACACTGCAATAATTGTATTTGTAATTCTTTTCGTTATTATAGAATATATTTATTTTTGTTTAACTAGACTACTTAAAGAGTTGAACTTCACAAAAATGTAGCTGTAGTGATACTGTGCTGTGATACTATGGAATCCCTCGAAGAATCAAATTGTCACTCAATGAGCGATAGTTTTTCTTTGTACGAGCGTTATTTGAGAAGTTTTAGTGTGGTAAATAATTTCACCGAAGAAGATAATAATAGGGAACCAGCCTCATCTAGTAACTGCGACTACGAAACCTCTAACAGTGGTAGTAACATTGACTTATCAGTCGTTGCACCAACAAATCCTATTACAAACAAACATTGTGAGCAATTGATTCCTGAAGGTGCAAATTTGTTAAATTCCGCGCCGTGCGACAGTTCAGGCTTAGAAAAAAGTTATTTGCCAAGTGATTTGTGTTTAAAGGCCGAATCGAGTTCATCGCTTGCGACATCGCTGCTCGATAACTCTTCTGCTACTGCAGATAATTGTCTTTTGAATGAGAAGTCCGACCCCACAGACGTGCCGGTATCGTCGGACGATTCGAAGCCGGAGATTTTCAAGCAACCTGTGTTCATAACCTCTACTATGGAGAACAGCAACAATGCCGTCGACAGCGTGCCCATGTTCCGTGACGTCCGGAGCGCCGAGACAGTGTTCAAGTTGCCTATTAGCGAACTCTCCTTCAATGGCACTATAAAGCATGTCAAAAAGTTGAAACCTATTGTAGATCCCATCTCTGCATTGACTTCTAATAATGGTCTGGTGAATTTGGATGAGAAGTCTACAGATCAATGTGCAATGGGAGACGAAATTGGGGGTAAGCAAATGGGCAATGACCTCAAGGTGTTGTCATCAGATGAGCACAGCAACAGTGAGCCCAAAGCTGATACTGAGAGGACTGAAAGCACAGGAGACTCACAGTATGAAGAAAGTAAGAAGAACGGTCAAGGTGAAGAAGTTAGTAGTAGTAAATGGAGCTCGGAGCAGAGTTATTCATCTCTGGAGGCTTCCTTTGACAGTGGTGTGCGATCTCCTGACATGTTCTCTGATGGGGATGAAGAGGTGCAGCCTGAACCGCAGCCAGAAGAAGAACCTTTTTGGAGTTTTCTCAAGGACTTTGAAACATTTGAAAAAAGAAAAGTTAGAAAGATTGAGGTTAGTACCTATTTTAGCAAAAATTTGGATTGTTATTGCAAATGCTAATACATAATAGTATTTTATGGCCCTGCACATGTGACCTAGTTTTTTAATGCTGAGTGTACATTTGGTTTTAAAAATATGAAATGACTCAGTTCTGGTTATTACTATTAAAACATACCATTATAAATAACATATAGCTCTCGCCTTATTAAATCAAACCCTTTATTTTCTGCATACTATAATAAAAATGAAGTCAAACATGGTAATGAGAAACAAAAGTAACTTTGAAATAAAATTAAGTAATATCTTATCTTGCACCTGCCAATATTTACCAAATGATAATGTGTCTGCAATAAACTATTTCTGAGATAACCTTTTATGTCAATACATATATTTTTATTTATTTCAGAAAACTCTCCAAGGAGTCTTGCCACCTCCTTCCATCACAATCCTCAAGACTGACGTCACAGAAATGCTTAAAAAATACTATTGTTTCCTGCCAGCATTTAGTGATGACACAAAAGTAGATGCATCTCAAGTCAACTCAACTACTCCAACCAAACGTGTCTCCTTCGTTCAGATTCCAACAGAATCAGAGTCAACACAAGAAACACATGATAGTGAACCAAAAAGTACAATACAAATGAAAAGTGAAAGTACAAAGTCTGAACCGGACCTAGACACAAGTGTGAATGACCGGAGTATTGATATTAAGATGGGCAGCAAAGTAGAGGCTATGGAGACAGCATGGCCTGATGTATTGAAGTGTAGATATTATGATGTTTAGTAAGTAAAATTTCAATGTTAACCTATACAAAGTGTGGTCTCTTATAAGTTTAAATTGAAAAAAAGTCCTGGGTCTTGGATGTTTATCTATATATGTATTTGTTATAAAATATAGTATCGTTGAGTTAGTATCCCATAACGCAAGTCTCGAACTTACTTTGGGACTAGCTCAATCAGTGTAATTTGTCCCTATATATTTATTTATTTATTTAATTCAATATGACAAATATTTCATTTGAAATCATACAGTAATTTTATTATAGTTAAAAAGCTTAATTATATCATAGATTTATTAACAACTGTCAATTTTTCTTGCAGCTACAATGTAACTAGCTACTCTGAAAAATTTGAGCTTTTGGCTCTGCGGTACGGCGAGAGATTTGTCGGTGCAGAAACCGACACTAGTGTGTGCATTTACTCTGGAGGACTGCAGTCTCCCAGCAGTGCAAGCAAGAGGAAAGCCCTTAGGCTGAAGTAAGCATTCTGTGAAGCTTTCTAATAGTATATTATTGGGTACACCTTGAAGTTACTTAGTTAGATTGTTGATTTGTAGAAGGAAAACAGA
Organism: Acrobasis consociella; assembly: GCA_963555685.1. NCBI lineage: Eukaryota > Metazoa > Arthropoda > Insecta > Lepidoptera > Pyralidae > Acrobasis > Acrobasis consociella. Next base: position 6,072,511 of record OY743122.1, on the reverse strand, counting down.
TATCACAGATATCAGTGTTGATTTAGAAGTTTTATAAAAAAAATATTTTTGTACATGCTTTTATTGTCAGGCCAAAGTATTTATTAAGGCAAATGAAAAAAGACGTTTTACTATTAAGTCCCATTGACCACCTTCCATCTCCATGATCAGACTGAATGTCTTCTGGTCTGTAGACTCGAATTCTTATGAGTTTTGGTAATTTTAGAGAGAAAAAATATGGACATCTCTTTACACAATCATTGCTTTTTAGATTTTATTCATGAAGTAAAAGCTTGTAACAATTTGTACTTTACACAGAATGGCGGCCGCTAAGTCTCCGGGCCGACGTTTGTCGCACCTAGCGCGGCGCCGTCAAGCGTTCTGCAGTGCTGCTACAATCAGTGAAAAGCAGCCTGCTAGCAAGATGGTGCTTATTGACAAGAAGTGAGTACCATTTAATGATTTTAAAGCAAATGGCACATTGATTCACAACACTGCGTTGGTGGGCCGCTATACAAAAACGACGCGCGGAGAAAGTGTATTGTCCTATGCGTGTTTTCTGTACACATTGAGATACTTGCATATAGTCCGGCCCCGCGCTACAGAGGGGTGCAGAGCAGTGTGCGAATCGCCTTAGGCTTTTGCGGGCAAATTTGGAGTATTCATTATGCTTCAATCAAAAGGGTTATGGTCACAGCATAAACCCCTCGAAAATCGGTTCATTTTCGTTTGTATCATGACATAATTGAAGATCGATTATATTACGATTAGTTAACTATTGCAATATAAATGAGTATTTTTTACATAGACATGATTGTCACAATTTTTAGATGGCTTATAACAGAAAAAAATCCATTCCAAACATGGCTAAATATTCATGCATGCACCCTTTCTTTCATTACCATTATGAATAGACACTCATTTACATATTTAAAATACCCCGCTTTGAGCATTTGGTGTACATTTATTTTATTTTTCATGTTCTATTTAAGCTATTCCCTTTAGAATGTATTAAAATTATCCACATATTTAGTCTTCGATATTAGGTAAAGTTTATCACATCCCTATATGACATCCTCTTCGCATTTAGTATCTTTCACACTAATCTAACAGCAGAATGTTTTCAAGTTTCTTCCCACACAGAAAGCTGATAAACACCTCCGAAAGAAAAAGTCCCCGGCTCCGACGCACGCCCGGGAAGAAAACGCCCACTCGCAAGACCCCAGGCAAGAAAACCCCTGCAAAAACACCCAAGACTCGCAGCGGCGGATCCAGCAGGAAGAAAGCTATGCGACGCCTCCTCATGGATCCTGACTCGTTAACCCGATCTCAACCAACTCGAGAGACTCTAAAACGAGCCTTATTCATAAGCCCAGAGAACAGAAAATCCGTTCCAACTGCACCTTGCTCATCAGTGCCGCTTCAAGCAATGAAATCCAAGAGAGCACTGTTTGGTTCACCAGAATTGGCTCAAACAAAAAGTGCAGATGGAACTATGAGTGATCAGTTTCTGAAACGAAAGCGAGATGCTTTGGATGATATTCCTGAGACTAGTAGGAGTAAGATTGCCAAGAGTCTCTCGTTTGGTGGTGACACTATTGGCAACTCCCAGTCGCATACATCAATCAGTCGTCGCGCGTCTGAGATGTTCATCTCCAAGAATACAGCGCAGTTGAATGACATTCATAAAAAGGTAAATAAATAAAAGCATGCTTTTATCATCTTTTATTGTCTGATTTAAATCAACATGAGTTAAAAACCAAACTAATATTAAAAACTTACTATTAATCCTGACGCGTAAACCTGATCTCAACGTTTAGTTTTTTTTAATGCAAATTGACTTTTCACAGAAATTACTATGGGCGGTGACGGAAGCTCTGCGCGTCCACGGTTGGAGCATGTCGTCGCCGGGGTTCCGAGAGAAAGCGTCGGCTCTCGCCCGTCTCACGAAGAAGCTCTTGACGTTGCCGCCCCACGCGGCTAGGTTCGCCTCGCCACATCTGTCCACCTCTGAGACTATTCTCAAGTAAGTTTAACCATCGTTGAATAGATTCGGAATTTTTAATTTTATTTTATTGGTTCATGTACACTTAAAAAAATAACCATTAAAATCTTATCATCATGATATCAGCCACAGGAAGTTCACTGCTGGACATAGGACTCACTTCCTAAACGTGTGATCGGAAGCTGCATGTATCCAGTGCCTTCCTGCAACTTTGCAGGTCCTAAAACAAATTCTTATAAAAGTATATTATAGTACAACGGTGCTACTTATTTCTAAAGAAAAGGTTTTCTATGCTGGTATCCAAATTTTGATTTCGAAAGTGGCTGAGAGGATATAGTAAAATGACAAGAAGATTCTAGCGATCCTATTTTTTAGCTATTGTGAAAAGTAGTTAGATTTGGGTTCTCAATAACAAAAATTAATCTTTCGAATATGCTTTAGCTAAGTAGGTAGGTATTGTCATTGATGATCATTAGTTAATGTTATGTTTTTGGTATGTTTAATGGGTTCTTATTTATGATGTAAGAACTGATCAATATAGAATAATAATTAGCTAATGTGTTGAAAAATATACAACAATAGAATAAGACATTTCATCAAATATTTAGGTCTCAAGTAAACTTTATTGAGGAAAATAGAATATAAATTAAGCTCATTCACTTTAACCTATTAAAAACAAAACTTTATCAAAATTATTTATTTAATAATCTAAAATAAGTACTGATTGTATATAAACAATGTTTTTGTTTTCAGATTAGCCCGTCAGTATGTGTTCGCAATAATCCAAGGCCGCTCTGTCGAAGATTGCTTTAAAGAGGAGCAGGCGAAACTCAACAACGAAGCTAACAGCAAAGTGTTTGGCTACATCTCAGCCACTGAGTACCAGCAGATGAAAGCACGACATGTCGCTTCTAGCACCTTCACGTCACAAATCAAAGAAAACACTTGTACTTCATCATCAATAAAGCAAGAACAACCTAGAAGCAACTCAAAGAATATCCTACAAGACAAACTAGTGAATATTGACACGAATTCAAACTCGAATAGTAGTACTGGAATGAGCATGATTGACAAAGCAAGCCTTGGCATTTTCAAATCAAATTCTATGCCTTCTTTCGAGGAGGCCGCCAAGATGAGAGCAAGGAGACAAATTAGTTTTGACAATGTGGAATTTCCTAAGAGGTGATGTGTTTGAGTGATTTACTTGTTCAAGTGAAGGTGTGTAAATAATTGACTATTTATTTCAAATTTTTATCCTTTATCTTTTAGGAATCAATTTTGTATGAGCTTTGTTTTGAGACGTTTTGTGCAGCAAATGTTCCATGAGCATGAAATATCGGCAGGGAGGGAAGAGGGGGGGGGGGGGGGGGGGGGCATATTGGAGTGAAAAATCAGAAACAAGTTGAGATTTAACGAATATTTACACAGTGCAAGTTGCTTTCCCGTTGCATTCAATTTTATTGTAGCAATAATGGTATAAGTTCCCTGTTTCCGACCCAATCTGAGTTATTATTTTAACAGGAACGGCCTCCACATCCTCTAGTTATCCTCATCATCGTTTTCACACAATAACACCATAGTTTGGCGATGTTGGTGTAAAGAATAACCTATTTTTTGTTATAGGTTGTCTTCTATAGCTAACTGCTAAGACTGAATTAGATTCTCTATTGGACAAAACCTATAAATAAAATCAAAACTACGCAAATCTTAGTTACTATTGTTGGTAGTCGAAAATTAGCATAATTTACATTTTTTACCTTGCTTTTATTGCAGAACTAGTACATTTAAGAGAAAGTGGATTTGTTAATGTCAATTTAATACTTGCTAGCTCATTACGCTCTTCCGCGTTGTTTTGTCTTATAGTTTTATTTCGTTACTGTGCGTGATGCTTAGTTTACACAAGTTTAGTGGATGTGTTTATAAAATGTCCATTATGTTATGTATGTAAATAAATAATGTAATAAAATGTGTCATTACGTAAATGTAAAACCTCAAGTTATAAGCAGTTGTAAGCGGGTACTTCTGGTTTACATGTCACTTCGTGCGCACGTGCTTTAAGTGTTTGGCGTTTCTATTCCATGTCCATTTATATTTGAATAAGAATGTCTGTTTAATATGTAGTACAAACATGATATTCAAATCGTCTAATAAATCGTCTTGCACTGCATCAATATTGCGCAAGCAAGAACTAGTCACAATTTAATATACAATGTCCTTTTTAATTAAGTACAAATATTTTAAGGGGTGATTCAGTCCATTATTCCTAACAACTATTCCCAATAAATGTATATCAAAATATGAAAAAAATATTTTCATTTTCCATAGTACTGATATCACGTGACTAGTTCGGTTTGTATGAGAAGCTGAATTTTTTTTTCGTATTTTATATCCATTTATTGGGAAAAGTTGTTCAAATTGATGGACTGAACTACCCCTTAAAATATTTGTACTTAATTAAAAAGGACATTGTATACTAGTCGTTGCTGACTACATGGTTCGTTATTTGACAATCCCATTGGAATTTAAACTCCGGATTGGCGGACTAGCGTGTTGACCATTACGCCACGGAGGTCGTCAAAGCATCTACAAATCTTTACAAAGCTGCGCATGTATCGTTTTAGTACGATTATACTTAACGCTTAGCTCTAAACTCGTGTAAACTAGCCATTACTAATTTCTTAGCAATTAGTAGCCTGTATTTGGTAATATCTGTATTAATATTATCAAATAGACGTAGGAATGTGCAGTGCATACGATATTCAGAGTAGAAGTTAAAATCATTTTGTGGTATTACTATTTGACAATGTATGTATGCGTATCTAATGTGTTGCTTTTGCTGAGATTGATCTCAGGTGTTTATAAGTAATAAATTATTTTGTCTTCGTAAAATATTGTTACTTATTTATTTTACTTAACATTTACAGTACCAAGAGAACCTTTTTAGTATACAATGATAGTAATTTTCCATTGATTCCTGCAAAAATTTGTCTCTCTCTTTGTCGTTTTAGCGCATTCCCGGTCATAGATTAATCTGTCCCGGTTGTGCATTCTTTGTCGTTCTTTGTGATGCTTCGGAGATTCGCTGATGATGGCCGAGCGATGTAAACCTTAATCGACAGCTCCAGCGCGTTTCGGTGGGTGGGCTCATGGGGCGGGGCATATAATTTTTAGGTACAACTATTCTCTACTCTCAACTCTATGGTGGTCTAACTATAGAGAGGAGGTAGAATAGTTGTAACTAAAGGGATCTAAGAGACTGGAGGTAATTTTTGAAAAAGTTAAAAAGTTTGAAGATGCATGAAGAAATAATTTAACACCTTGAAACATCAAGCGCTTCTCAAACTCGAATATTTCTTCCAGGGATACTATAAATATAAATGTCAATTTATGTAAGTAAGCGTAACCCTAATAAAATGCCACGATAAATTCTGTTGTTACTGTTTTCCAACTCATATACCTCTGACTCGCAAATATTGGTGCTTTTTTTAAATATGACTAATGGTCCAATATAAGTATTAAAAAGTAACACCGATAGTCCTGATAATCTAAATCAAATATTACCTAATGAGATACGCAAGATTAGATTAAAGATAGGTAATTAAACAATTGTTCGATACGTCACTGTTTCCCATAATGTTTGTACAAAAGATACTTGTTTGAGTTGTTTGAGCGCACCTGCAATAATATTTACGTAGGCATTGAATGAGAAAAGATATTCGTTCTGTGTAAGTGAAAATGGGGGGAACCCAGGCCCATCCTAGTCTCACCGAGGACCTTTTAGAAGACTATACTAGCCTTACTTATTTGAGCAAAGGAGAAATATTGTAGTGAGTTAAATGTTCAACTATTTTGCTACTATTTTCACGGTCCTTTTTTTTCGACACTGTTGAGACCTTTTTTTATCGATGTGTTGCAGTTTGATGAAAAAGTTTAAATCAATTGATCCTGACAAAGTGCTCGCGGATTACCATCATAGATTTAGTAAGGAAGAAATAGTAGAAAAGTTCGATGTTTTGCAGGTAAGTACAACTTTAGTTTAAATAAATAAATAAATAAATAAATATATAGGGACAAACAACACTGATTGAGCTAGCCCCAAAGTAAGTTCGAGACTTGTGTTATGGGATACTAACTCAACGATACTATACCTATTTTATAACAAATACATAAATAGATAAACATCCAAGACCCAGGACAATTTGAAAAAGGCCATTTTCCAACTTGCCCTAGCTGGGGATCGAACCCAGGACCTCCGGATTGGCGGTCTAGCGTGTTGACCATTACGTCACGGAGGTCGTAAACTCCTTGCTTCGGAAATTTTAACCCGTAGGTCTTATTGGGATAAATGGGGTCGTTAATCTTGTCGATAGACAGATGTTTTTTAGTTTAAGAGACGAAAAATATCTAAATAGGCCGCTAATTAAAATGACTGGTCTATTTGAATTTTGAACCCTATTGCTACCCAAAAGTTGCCATAGTTCGGTCAACCGAACTAGTTGAATAGTATTGGAATGCCACCCAGCGACAGCGGAAAGGTTAATAATTAATAGACGAACATTCTTCGCGCCATCTCCATTGCTATAGTTCGAGCGGGAAAGTAGAATATAGAAAATGGCGTGTCTATAGCGTCCTTAGGGTTAACCTTTTTAGGGTTCCGTGGGTAAAAACGGGACCCTATTACTAAGACTTCGCTGTCTGTCCGTCTGTCTGACACCAGAACCGCGATAGCTAGACAGTTGATATATTTACAAATTAGGTATGTATTTATGTTGTCGCTATAACAACAAATACTAAAAACAAAATAAAATAAAAATTTAAGGGGGGCTCCCATACAACAAACGTGATTTTTTAATCGAATCCGATTCGCACTTGGCCGGTTATTCTCTGTAACTAACAGTTACCATTTCTCAAGCTCTTTCCTCGTTAGGGAAGTCACTGCGATACCCTTTTTCTTTTTTTTCATTCTTCCCTTAGCTACCCTTGGCTTAGTTTCTGTGTTGACTAGCAAGCCGCAAGATGATTTTTAAGCGATTTTTTACGCATATTTTGCAGAACAATCCCTTCAAAGACCGGATATTTCGTGTCTTCTCATCCAAGCGCGATGACTGCTTCTCTTTCGAGGACCTGCTCGATCTGTGTTCGGCTATGAGCGCAGACTGTCCCCCCGAAGTCAAAGCCACGTGGGCCTTTAGGATATTTGGTTAGTAGTACATATTTTGATTGATTAGATGTAGGACCAATTCACCTCTTTATAGATGTCAGACCACTTCTCCTTTTTTTATATAAGTTGCTAACAAATTATAGGTACTAACTAAGGGTACTAATTTGGGATTCAACATTATGGGAACTTAACATTTTGTAAATTCAACTTTTTGAAAATTCTACTTTTCGGACCTGAAGGTAAAATTTGATAGTGAACAACTTTCCCCAAGAAACATACGACGAAGAATTAAAAAAAAATTTTTGGCTTCCCTTATAAATTCGTATCTACTGATCGGTCAACTTAAAGGAAGGCCAAAAGTTACTTTTCATATTTCGATGTTCCTTGGGAAAAGTTGTTCAGTACCTATCATGGACTGAATCACCCATAGTTTTAGTATATTTTGTTAGACCTTATATAAGTAGATGTCGTAAAAGGCCTTTAGGTGATTTAGAAAAAACATCTCATGCAACAACTGCCTTCCCAAGAAAGATTATTATTGACGTTGGGCGGCGACCGGTAGTCGATAGACCTCAGATAAATCAACTCCAGGCGAATCCCCCTGTGCAATTGTGCCTTGTGTATTATCAGATTGCCGGAAAACCTTTTAGGTACCTACATAACATGTACACATAAATGTGTTCTATGTTCCTAATCTATGTTGTCTTTTTGATAGATCTAGACGAGGATCACCAGATCTCCGTGAGAGACATCTGCGAGATTATAGACCGTTTGACCAGCTGTGATACAAACAACGATGACCAAAATTATCTTGATAAAGAGAGTAAAATCAAGATTGCTAAAATTGTAAGTAGGAATTAGGTAGGTACTTTAAGAAAAAACAAAAAACGTCCAATCTACCTAATTGTATAATCATAATATTAGTAACGGAAAATCCGCTGTCTTATTCTCTTTCCTCTATTTTCTTTTCCGTAAAAGCCGATCAAGGAAGAAATAATTTAAACGATGCGGCTAGATATTCTACTATATTCTACCTACCTTCCTGCGCGCCATTCTATTGGACTGTTTGTTGCTAAAATGCGTGGAGCTCATTGATGGTGTATCTTTAGTGTCTCTTCTTTATAGTTTCAAATCTTTGATAGCTACCTATATGATCGAATTTTTGAAATGGTATTATGACTTTTGTTAGGTAGATTTCAAATTATGAAGATGGAATGGAGCAGATTACTTGTTTGGTTGCAGATCCTAAATGAAATAAAATTGGACAGCAGCGGAAGTATCGGCCTCAACGAATTCCAATACATTTTGGCTCGGTTCTCTGATTTCGAGACATCGTTCTACTTCAGAATTTAACAATGATCCAATATTATCATCACAAAGATCTGGGCTCATGGTACAAACATTGTAATAAATAATTCTCGTCTAACTTTTACTTCTATTGAATTACTAGGGTTCCGTAGCCAAATGGCAAAAACGGAACCCTTATAGATTCGTCATGTCTGTCTGTCTGTCTGTCTGTCCGTCCGTATGTCACAGCCACTTTTTTCCGAAACTATAAGACCTATACTGTTAAAACTTGGTAAGTAGATGTATTGTGTGAACCGCATTAAGGATTTGACACAAAAATAAAAAAAAAACAGTAAATTTTGGGGGTTCCCCATACTTAAAACTAAAACTCAAAAAATTATTTTTCATAAAACCCATACGGGGTATCTATGGATAGGTCTTCAAAAATGATATTGAGGTTTCTAATAGCATTTTTTTCTAAACCAAATACTTTGCGCGAGAGACACTTCCAAAGTGGAAAAAAGTGTGTCCCCCCCCCCCCCCCCCCCGTAACTTCTAAAATAAGAGAATGATAAAACTAAAAAAAAAAATATATGATGTTCATTACCATAAAAACTACCAGCGAAAATTGGTTCGAACGAGATCTAGTGAGTAGTTTTTTTTTTAATACGTATTATCATCATAAACGGCAATTTACGTTTCATTCAATCAACAAAAATTAAAAAAAAAACATACTACAAGACTTTTATATAATGTTATTTGCTACTACGGAACCCTTCATGGGCGAGTCCGACTCGCACTTGGCCGCTTATGTAACCTTTACTATAAAAAAGTTTGCACGCAAACTTTTCTGAACGATGCTCCTACTCGGATACTGTGAAAGGAGAGGGTCTACTGCCTGCACTACACTATCGCCGGTCATCATTGATCGTGCGTGTGATCGTCTGGAATCGGCACATTCGGCACGATCATCGTGCAAGCGTCTATCTTTTCAGCCGCATAACGTCTACTGCTGGACATAGGCCTCACCCATTCCAAGATTTCCAAAATGAACGATCAAGGGCGGCCTGCAACCAGCGCTTTTCCGTCTACACTACATATTTCGTTTTGTTATTTTGGTCAATTTTAAACTTGGTCATTTGACTCGGAAAGGATTTCGTTTAGTATTACTTGGTATTACCTAGTTTGTCGAACGGCAGCATCATAGAATTCTATGGGCAGCATATAAGATGGATGTGGAATTTGTTGCTGCTACAACCATTTGTTTATAGCAGTTTTTGTTTTTCGTGTGTAAGTGGCCAACACTGGTCACTGGTGGTCGTAATAGCTCGAATTGACTTTGTGATATTGTATTTTCATCCGACTTACACAAGTATGCAAAATTTCAACTAAATTGGAATTGGAAAATTAAGTTGCAGGATTTGACCTAAACAAACATTCTTAAATACAATACATACAAGATACGTGGCTAAGTAAAAGTTTGTAATAGTGATAGACTGTAGCCTGTGGCTCAGAATAAATACTATTAGTACTTACGTCCTGTTCGATTTATTACGGGTATGTCCCTTCCACGTTGTATAGGGAGTGAGGATTTTCATGAATAGGTCGAGCAAGATGCGCAAATTAATTATTATATTTCAATAAGAATTTATTTTCCAAAAAAAACGTGGTAAGCATGTGGAACAGTTCAATTTTAGCGCACGTATGCCTTGCAAGCCGCCTTGTTGAACCTGGCGGCGAGCGTGCGCTCCGGCAGCGCGGGCAGGTTGCTGGTGCGGCCCGTCTCGCTCGGGAGCACCACCGGCTGCTTGTACTTCACGTGGTACATCGGGAACGATAGGTAAGTGCTGGAAGATACAATAAATAAATAGGACATACGTTTACACAATTATACCGGGTGGAAGTTTTTGGTTGAAACCGCAGTACCTCTATACTTGTAGGAATTAGAAATTAGGTAATGCCTACAAGTAAAGGTACTAGTTTCAACAAAAAACTTCCACCCGGAAAAAATCTTAAGATATATCTTTACCAGACTAGGTACGCTACAGCGAAGCCAAAGGGTCTCAAAGGATCGTGCTTCGGCGCTATGTGTCTACTCGTTCTTAACAAACATAATATACGCACATACTCACAAACTTTCGCCTTTATCTACCAATATTAGTGTGAAAGTGTACCTAGGTTAAGCATAAAGAAAAATTTTTTTATCGTATCATACATACCGTTCTGTGTACCTGTCAAATTAACTACCTAATTTCATGTTCATACAAGGGGTAAGTTGGCTTAAAAGCAGTTGGATCTTTTCCTTTTCTTGGTGTGATCTAAGCCTAGAAGTACCAAGGTAGGTACGTAGATTTTTTAATGGAAATGAAAACTTACACTGTCATTTCTGGCGGGCACTGGAATCTGTATTCTGGATCTCTGAAGTAAGTCAGAGGATGATACGCCTTGGCATAGCCCCTGTAATAATCTCTTTGTCGTTGACAGGCCTGCAATACAGAAAAACATGTAATTGTAGTAAGTACTTATATAATAGGTCTGTACGTACACGTATGTACGATAATTATGTATGACTCACATCACATAATATGTAATTATTGTTTCCGGATCTAGTATCCTTCCTATCCTATCCTACTACGTAATATTATAAAAATGGGAAAGTGACTTTGTATATTTGTTTGTTTGTTACCACTTCCCGCTTCAACCACTAAACCTATTTATATGAAATTTGATATGGATATAGTTAGATACCCAAGGATCGACATAGGATAATTTTTATCCCGAATTTCTCACGGGGAGCGAAGACCACGGGCACAGCTAGCTAGTGAGAATATAAAAACAAATATGTATGTACATCATTCAAAAAATAATTTTTAACTCTCGAAAAAAAAAGAGCTTAGGACAGTTGCATATCTGTATGTCTGCCTGTGGCATCGTAGCAGAGCTCTCGAACGGATAAGCCTGATTTCGATGCAGTTTACGTGAAAGCAAGTTTCCTTGCAGTGGTTTTTAGCTAAGTTTGATGGCAATCGCTTTGGCGGTTCAAAAGTTACGGGGGAAACGCTTGAAAGTCGGTTTTTTTTTTGCCTGGCAAGTAAACTTGTTAAAAAATTACTTTTATTGCTGCCTCTGTTCTGGCATACAATAAATAATTTCTAAATCCCGGCTAAGTTAGCTAAGTATATACCTACTTAACTTAGTTTTACGAGACGTACGAGTAATTTGTACCTGGATACCTATACAATTTTAAATAAATAATCTTACTTCGTAAAAGGTTTCGATTTCATCAAGTCTTCCATTATCTACAAATAAAATATTATCCATTGCACTAATAAATTTTTAATACAAATGGGTAAAAAAATCAACATAACTAATAAATTTTGTATTTAGCGGAGCCCCATATTACAATTTACATTCCGTCATGATGCCATGATTGCCATGAAAACAAAACAAAAGCAATGATTTTTCTCTTTGAATACAACATCGGTGCATCGGTGTGTGCCCATAGAGAAAATTAGGCGCGCTCGCCAAAAAAATAGTGCTGGCATCGCGCTTTAATTTTAGATTTATCCACAGGATTTATATAATTAATTTCTAGCTCAATCCGATAAAATCTGCCGCTTAAAGTCGATTGATGGCTAATATTCTCGCAAAAGGCCGATCTTATCTAATTATAAATTCGCGCAACTAGCTGTTTCGTTCTCAATGCTTGAGAGTAGTAATTGTATGTAAGGAACCGACTTCCAAAAAGGAGGATCAATACTTGCCAGCTGACAAATTCAATCTCCCGCAGATAAAGCCTGCACCGTATAGCTCCAGCGATATCTAGTTCGACCTACTTCATCGACTTGATACTATCCTATATATGCTGCCTTGACGCTACGATCCTCGGTAATTCTTTCCAGATGCCCAAGCCATTGTAAGCGGAGCGCTTTAGTTACACCGATAATATTATATTTGGCTCTTTTACCACTTCCTCTATTTTACATTTTTGCGGACTCCCCAGCTTCCATCAGCATTTTTAGCCGTTCTGAGCCACTGGTAGCGTTGCTAGGAAATCTCTCTACCACCACGCTACGAAACTAATTTTGTTATTTTTCTCGCGAATCTGCATATAATCATATTTTTTTAAACGATGTATATGTATGTCGGTTAGACGTACATTATTTTAAAATAACATTTGTACAGGAATAAGTCGGCCATACTGGCGTACGTGGTGGCGCTGCTGGAAGGTACCTCCTGGCCTAGCCACCAATTTTATTTTTCTCGCAAACCTTTCCAATACCATTTTTTTTCTTATAACGTACAATTATGTACTTTTCACGAACATTACGCTGATTTTGATACAAATTCCATATGATGGTGTGGCCCAGGTCGTATCACACGAGATCCAAGCTTTTGCGGCCTGCTTTTACGCATCTACAGCTTCGCTACAGCTTTGCGTTCCATGGCTCCCAATCAATTCAAATTTCATATAGTGCCCGTAAACAAAACATCTTTCGGAAACAAATCATGGGCCATGGCGATCTGTACCAATGTTTTCATTTTCAGTCGCATAAGCAAAGGCCATAGCGTGCACGCTTTACTGCCGTATAAAAAGACAGGTCTAATGATGGATGATGGATTTGTAGACCTGCCCCTTTAACCTAACCGGCATTTTGGGGTCACAAATGACACCAGTCACCTCCCGCCATGCGGATATACACGGGCCACTCCGGTCCCGTGAAGTCCAGATCCCATGTGTTTAACCTGATCCGTACGTTAGACCAAATCCTATGCATACGGGTGGGGGTCTGTAGCAATGCAAGCTTAGTAGTATTCAGTCTTCGCCACATTTAGCTTCAGACCATCGTTCTCAAGCGACTCCTTCCACGCATTTGTGTCTCACCAGTCTCCCTCTGTCCGCATCCGCCAGTGCGACATCATCAGCATACATGAGCAGCCACGGAGGTTGCTCGTGTGTGTCTGGTGCTGTTACTTCGTCTAATAACACACTGAACAGGCAGGGATTGAGGACCGAGCCTTGGTGGACCCCGATTTTGACAGTGAAGGGTTTTGATGTCACCAACAGCAGTCCTACCTAACTATGGATTCGGAATCGCGGTACTTGTCGCAGATTATGTCAATATAGATCCCTGACACCCATGGGTAATTCAATCAAAGGCCTTCTCCATATCCAAAAATATCCAAGCACTCTAATCTCCATCTCCTCCTATCTGCACTATAATAAATAAACCACCTGTATTTTTTTTTCATTGTATGTAAAAAAGTTACATGCATGTGTAGATTGTTGGAGATAATAAACAAATTTTTAACTTTATCGTTATAATTTATACATATGTATTTTATATACAACGTAAAAATGGCAAACCTAAAATCTTACACCTATACAATGTCCTTTTTAATTAAGTACAAATATTTTAAGGGGTGGTTCAGTTCATCATTTTGAACAACTTCTCCCAATGAATGTATATCGAAATACGAAAAAAAAATTTAGGTTTTCATACAAATCGAAGTAGTCACGTGATATCATTACTATCGAAAACGATTTTTTTTTTTCATTTTCGATATTGTACACGCATTCATTTCGGACATTGTACACGCTGATGTCATGAAATAAAAAAGTTGCGTAAATAATTTTCGATCGAGACCACGTAGTTACGCCGGCCAAAACAGCTGCGTAATGCCGATGACCCCGGCCGGCCGGCGGGCGTTGTATTGTATGGTGGCGGTACTACTAATTGATCTCTCAATTTTCTTTCCAGTTTTAGACATAATTTTTTGTTTCTGAATTTTTATTTTGACTAGCTAATTAGTTCTTACTAACGATGCCTATGAAGTGGCCTTCGACTTCAAAACCAATAAAAAATCACCGTGTATATTTAGTCACTTGCGTGCGACATTGTGATATGAAGAACTTCCGCTCTCCTTCGTTGTCCAGCCAGAGAGACCTATAATACCTGAATCCAGGTGCCTCTTCTTTCATGTAGCGTAGTAGAAGCCGGCATAAGCTTGGCGATCCATTTAAAATAGCTATGTATTGACTAGCAACGTGATTACTTTCTTAAGGCCATACCCAAATTTTCCGGGGTCCAGTGGCGCCGCCATTTGAAATAAATCATTTAAAAGGAAACGGAGATATCATTTAAAATTGTGTCTTGATCAAGCCCTAGATAACCCTTAAAACTATTTTATGAACTACTGTTTATAGTTAAAAGTGAGAACGTGAAGCTTTTCTACGCACATTAGCCAAAAGTGGCCGTTTTTCGCAAATGTGCGTCGAAAAGCTTCACGTTCTCACTATAAACTACAAAAAGTAGTTTAAAAAATACTTTGAATGGGTATCTAGAACTTGACCAAGACACAATTTTAAATGATATCACCGTTTCCTTTTAAATGATTTATTTTAAATGGCGGCGCCACTGGACCCCGGAAAATTTGGGTATGGCCTTAACTACTACACGACCTTGAAAAGTGTAGGCAAAATACTAGCCTATTTTTTATAGCAAGTCTTTCCACATTCACCACCCCATCTAGATAATATTATTCTATTTTAAAATGTAATAATTTTTACGTACGTCGTAGAATGTTTCTATGTCATTTTGCCGTAAAATATCGACAAATATTATATTTTTAACCATTTTCTCGCACACAATAAACAAATATAGAAATCAAGTAGAAATATTATTTTTTATAATTAAAATGTGTATATACAATTCCATGTATCAAACTATCATGAAGTTTATACATTCCATGAGCTTTTTTCTTCGTGCCAGCTCGACTCGGCCCGTCGCGCTAGCGGCGGGGCGGGCGGCTCGCCGTGCCGGGGCCGGCTAGTCGAAAAGCGTCCCATACATACCAGTCCACAGAATACATAATAGTACAAGTACAGAAGATTCACTCGGAAAAATCAATTAAAGGAATAGCGACTCTCGCTACGACACAATTAAGTTCATTTCAGATCGCACAACGCTAATAAATACAGTTATATTCACCTAGACGTTCCATGAAGTTCCATCTCTTTCCGCCCCTTTTTAACGCGTAACGCTCAAAGAGTATATAATCACTACGTAACGCTGATCGTGAATACGCTTGCTGTACAGCAGACTTTATTTTAAATGATGTTTTTACGGCTCTGGATACGTAAATAAACTTGAATATTTTGCGGCTCTGGATACTAGTCTTTTTAAGCCTCTTTTTATTCCTTCGTTTCTCTATTCCTAGGCCTCTAGTTTCAACCAAAGTTGGTGTAGACATCCTTTGATTGCTAGGAGCTTCTGGCGGAAAATCTATCAAAGCGAGTCCACTGGGTTTCACTGAGTTTCATAGCATCAGGTTAGAACTGTCAACAGACACTAACAATAACAACAAAAGAGGGCAGCACTGCCTCGCAAAATGTGTGACTAACGGCAACACTGCCTTGCTGGATGCTTTGCTGGATGTGTGAATAGGCACATCCAGCAAAGCGACCTTGAGCTGCTGTACAGCGGCGCTGGATAATGAATACGGCGCTTAAAGCCAAGCAAGCCGTCGCGGCCGCCGTACGTACTTTTTTTGTACTTGCGTTTTTAATACCTACCGCTACCGCGGAGTGAGACAGGCAGGCCTTACTAACTTTTCTTGACATTTTTGCGTCTTCACCTTCTGCTGCCGTCGCCGCTGCCGCTGCGCCGCGCCGTGTGGGAAAGTGGTAGATAGAACGCTGAACGCCCTAGATTTTTTTTTGCATTGGTCATTTCATTGGTATTGCATTGAATGACAAGCTGTCATTTATATTCTGTTTTCTGTGACAATGACAGTGTTGACATCACGTTGACATTAGTGTTCGATACGTCAAAACAAGAAGGAACCCCGAAATTTTGTTTTACAATTTTTAATTTTAGTGATTTTATTTCGTGTTTGGTGGTTTAAAATCTCGTATAATTTGAGATTGTATTAGTGGAGATGCACAAAAGTTGTAGTTTAAATGACAATTAACTTATTAAAACAGATCCCTCGTTATTTTTGGTGTACTATTTTTGTCCGCTCTACATTCGGTGCATTGAAATAATTTTGACATCCAGGAAAAGAGTTCTTCCTACATGGTGCGTATTTTAAGGTCATAGCTTGTTTTTAAGTCAATTTTTAAGCAAGTAACGTGCGGCAATAAGTGAAACTGGTTACACATACCTACCCATCACATTGAGGCGCTCGCGTGGGAGTGATAGTCATTTAACATATTTTTTGCTTACTTCTCGCATTCGTGTACACTTACGGTGTCTCACTGCATGCCGTCTGTATTTGTTATTCTAAATTTTAAAGCTCTTGTTTTTCTGAATTTTCAACTTTAAATGCTTCCAGTTAGATATTATGATCCATTGACATCTAAGAGCAAGTACTTTAGTAATAATTTATCCATGGTACAAGTGAATTTTATTATTTGTAAGTACAAAACTTTAACATAATGTTTACAACATTGAGTAAAATGCAAATATTCTTGTAGGTAGTTTGTTAGTTGCTGCAGTTTACATTTTCATGCACCTAGTAATTAACAATATAATACTCATGCATGACTCATGGTTGCAATATCAGATATGCTATCAACAGCTAATGTAGCTATTTGTTTGTTGATAGTAATGTAAGCAAACTTTTTAAGTTTTTTATTTCCTTTTAGATTTTTTCTTGATCCTAATTTGTGACAATCAATGACTCGTTTTGGTCAGGCTGATTGAGTGGCAGACAGCGTTTAATCCTTTAACCACATAAATAAAGTCAAAATTGAATTCAATTGTTCTTTCACCGGATCCGGTCGAAGTGATTAAAAGATTAAAGATGCCCAACACAGTCTGCTAAAGAGATAGAGGTAGGTCACTACATCCATACTTTGATTGTCCACTATTCCATAGTTTGTTATTACAACACACTATTTAATAACATCAAACTTTACAAATTTTATATTATAAAAATCACACTCTTTTGAGTGAAGCTCATTATCATTTTATCCTAAACTGGAAGTGATTTTGGTTTAATATCTGTTCTTAAGTGATAGTTAATGTGTAAATAATCATGCCCCTATTTGGGATGTAAGTGTGTACATACTATATTTTTTTGCATTTTTTTTAACTTTTAAGAAGGAACATAAATAAATAATTGTCATCACATATTATTTGTAATGTTTGACTAATAGTGAACTATATGATAGTTAACTATTAGTCCAGTGGTTCCCAAACTTATTTTGTCTACTGCCCACTTTGAGAATAAATATTTTTTTAGCGCCCCCATTTTTTCACCTATTTAAAAACCACTATAACTTCAAATTAAATTAATTAATTATTGTGACCTATATATGTATATTAACGGAGAATTCTAAACGAAAATAGTTTTGCCACACTTGGCTGAGTATTATGCTTCTTCTCTAGGTCTTGAAAATATGCTACATTCTTGTCTTTCTTATCGGGATGCATTTTATTCAAATAATCTTGCAGCCTTGAGGGCTTCATTGCTTCATTGCAGTACTCAACAAGTCCGAACAAGTATTCAATGAACCAGCCAACTGATACAGGAATGCACAATTCGGGTTATTTAACAAAAACTTGTTAAAACATGATAGATATCTACGAGTACTAATAACTATTAAAATGCGAAAGTGTGTCTGTTGCCTTTTTATTTGTTTGTTTGTGTCTACTTTCATTACGAAACGGAGCGACCGATTGACATGATTTTCATTTTTTCTATATTCAATAAAATAGGACAGATATATGAACTATGCGGAGAGAAATATAGAACTGAGTTTGAGCAATCTTTTAATTCATATTAGTTGATGTTCACAAGTTGTTGTTGAGAGTCGAGAGCTCTTCCAGTCGTTGTTTAAGAGGCCTCCTAGCTAAATAAAGCTCCTAGCAAAAAAAAAACCATTTTCTTTCTGGGTCTCTTACCGCCCCCCTTGAAACCTGCAGCGCCCACAAGGGGGCGTTATCGCCCACTTTGGGAAAGACTGTATTAGTCAAACATTACAAAACAAAGTATTCTACTAATTAAAAACTTATAAATAGACTAAGTGACTAAGGAAATAAAACATGTCAAAAAGCAACATCCAAATTGGGACAAAAAATATAATATGTTTGTATCTATGTATGTTCCTTGATAGCTCTCAAACCTTTGAACAAATTTTGATGATATCAAGAATGATTGTAGCAACTATTTGTATTTTTGAGTTCATTGGGCATCAAAACTGGTTCAGCTGGTTTTGAGATAATCGCATTTTGAGTTTTGGGCATCAATTACACATATATTTTACTATAGTTATTTCACTCTTTAGTTATAAATTGTGTCATATTTAACCGACTTTTAATAAAAAAAAGTTTGGTACTAAATATGCTCGTATTTTGGAGTAATAACATGTAAGTTAGTTTGCGTGAACCATAGTATTTATTAACTAACTCTGTAATGAATTCATAATGTTGACATCATTTTGTAACAGTACAGTACAGATACAGACTAACAAAATGTTAGCAGTTATAACAAAACCACTCAGTCTTCCACATTGCAATAACAATAACAATGGCAATTGTCACAAGTAAATCATGTTATGAATGAAAGCTGTAACAATGAGTGAGTCACTTCCCAATAAAATCGAATCCATGGTCCATTGGCCGATAGCCTCTTTATTTACTCTGTACATACCTACTTTGGTTGATAAGGCCACGGTTTTTCAGCAGGCGATAAGAGATAAGGTAGCTTGTACAAATAAGACTTGTTATTTAAACCTTGATAAGTACATACATACTATCACGTCTTTATCCCTAATGGGGCAGACAGAGCATTTTGGCTCTAAGTAGATAAGAGACGAGAGCCGCAAGACTCAAAGGCGGGCGAGAGAAGTAGAAAAAGAATCAAAATAGTGATGGGTTGCTAGACACATAGTCTATTAACATGATTTGCATTTTCGCCCATTCTAACCCATTCGATCGATTCCCACTCGATCGGCTTCTACGATTACGCGGGAAGAGAAGCATACATTTTAAATTTTTTCTTATTATAATATATATCAATCAAAATCGAATCGAAAATATCATTCGAATTACATCCGTACATAAGTGTCCCGGAACGTAATATTTGCCAACGTGGCGACAGCAGAGTAGAATACGATTTGGCTTCACCTCTTTCCTCTTCCATGAGTGTGTATGTAAAAGGCTACTTCTGTGTCGATGGATTTTTTCGTTAGTTGCTTTTATGGAAACTATTTTAGTATCATGGACAGGACTTGCTCTAAAAATATGGCTGGTGGTTAAAAAGTTGCCCTGTCAGAAGTGACCTACTTCGACAGCTCCATCATAAGGCGCAAGTGAAGAGAACCAGGGCCGGATATGCGAAGAACTATGGACCCCTAGGCTCAGTCTGTGGTGCGGGCTCCCCGTCTATACAATTGGGCGAGAAATGTATCATATCATATTAAAAATACAAACAAAAATACAGTTGAATCAAGTACTGTTCTTTTTTTTTGGAAGTCAGTCAAAAGACTGTTAAAAGATTAATTCATCATCAATCATCAATAAATTTAAGAACTAGGTTCTTGTCGGTGGAGTATTTTCCATGTCTCCCTATTTTTTTTAAAAGATTAATTATTTACTACAAAATATAATGACGTTGAAATACTCATATCATAGTAAATACCTAATTTCTATGAATTGGTTTTCATATCACCCTTAATTTTTTTTATTTCTCTTTTTTTCATGTGCATGCCACATGCCTGTTTGCCTACTTAGTAGTACCTATAAAATGGCGCGGGCTCCCTTGTGGTGATAGCCCCTAGGCTGCAGCCTATACACCAGTAGCTGTTTTTTGTGCATAGACCATATCTATTGCAATTACCAACCCGCCTGCAAAGTGTGGTGATGGCGCCTTTAATCCTGCAATGGACGGATATAGGCTATTCTCGCAAAGAGCATAAGAGAAACCGCAGCTCTAGCCTTTGTTTGATAACAACAAAACAACTATGTTTGTTGTCATGGATACTGATTCGATCCCATGTTGTGACTGCATACATATTAGGTTTCCTCCCGATTACGGGAGTACTTTGTAGTGGTGTTATCTTACATATTGTCTCATATCACAACCCTTTGTTTAGAATAAGGTCAGAGTTTCCAGCAGAGTTCAAGGTCTGGTCAAACTTATTAGTAATCTGTGATCTTGTCTGATGTACAACGTGGAAGGAACATACCCGTAATAAATCGAATCATAGGCTGGCTATACTAGATCACTATAACGATAATAAAATGACAATCAAAAACAAACAAAAAAAACACTCCCATATAAATTGCCCGGATGGCTGCACACTTTTGTATGGAAATGCCGATTTTTTTTTAGTTTTTGACTGTTATCTTAATATTAGTCAATAAAGATTTAATAAATAAATAAATAGTACAGTCAATGTTGTATGCTTTTACACATTTTCCTAATAATAATAAATCACCACAATTAAAACAGACTATGTCTTCTAAAATGCCTGTCGCTTCGCTGCCGGTACTGGTTAACCATCTTTCAGCAATCGGTAGAGTTTATATGTACAGCTTTTTGAAGCCGCAGTAGAGTTGCCCTTTGGATATTGTGTACCCTTGAATTACTTCAAATTTTTGACGCCATATAATAGTGCATGTGTGCAAAGCCCTAGGAATCTCAAGAAAATTCACACTTTATAACATGTAATACCTACCGGGCGCGTATTTCGGTCTGTTTGTCTTTTTTACTCCCGACGAAAAAGAAGTGTCTGTGCGTCTGTGTGTCTGTGAATCTGTGGAATGGGCCGATTTTAATGCGGTTTTTGTTGGAAAGCTGAATCAATCGAATCTTGATCGAGATGCTTTTTAGTTATGTTTAATGGAAATCGGTTCAGCGGTTTAAAAATTATGGGGGGTGAACGCAAGTCGGGTTTTATTTTAATTTTACTGGCAAATAAACTTTTGTTATGGTACTCGATACATTCAAAACTTGACTTACAATTTAAGCACGTAATATGGGACTGTTAAAATAAAAGGGAAAGTTTCTAAAGTATTTCAAATAATGTACGTGATATATAAAATACACTCTGCATTGTTTCCACACATGTAATTGTTTCAAATGGCTGATCATGATCCGTTCTGATTCTCGTTACTTACAATCAACAGCATGACAAGCTTTACCAATTCATTGCAATTTCGTCACTGTTACCGCTGCGTAAAGGTGCTCGAAGAGTGACTGCTGCAGTCGACTGTACAAAATCATTACTGCACTAGTGTCGACTGACGCATTAGTGAGCTATCTCTGTGATAAAAGGCAATTAGAGACACAACAACAGTTTAAACAATTTAAACTGTTCTTGAATAAGCACCTATTGTATCTGCAATATGCTATGTAGTATCGTGGTAATTGGTAAATTATTGTATTTAATAATGAGGATAAATAATTGTATTTAATAATGAGGATGTCGATTTTGTTATCCTTTGATTTTGCTTGTTCTAGGCTACGAGATTACAAATTAATATACTTACAAGAAAATCTAAAACCTTGATCGTAAAATCGGTTTCTTATTTTTTATGGCACGTTGGTTCAGAAAATGTCTTCTTATTAGTAATCTGTGGTCTTGGTGAAGTGAAACTGAAGAAAAAGTCCAGAAATTAAATTCGATTTTTTTTAAATATCTTCCCACACATATAGTTTTAGTGCTATGTTAGTAATAGTGCTACTGGGCTCTACTAAAACCAAAACATCTGTTTTTTTGCAGTCATACTGTAAGGCGGGCTTCGTGTGATGGTAATGTCGCTGGGCATGGGCGACGTGGTACGGGAGCGTCTGCCAGCGCTGTGGCGACGCATCGAGGACGCGCACTACACGTACCTCGAGACAGACGACAGCCCAGACAAGCTGCAGCGCAAGCAGAAGCTGGAAGGTGAGCTATGTGATCATCATCATCATCAAGTCTTTTTAGTCTCCACTGCAGAGCTAAACTTGGCCAGAGCAAGAGGATTTGGCGTACACTTTCCACGCTGACCAGACGGGTTGGAGAGGTCTCATTGATGTTTGTATTATTTAGCATGTAATTCCTTAGTCACCTTTTGTGATATCCACGGGAGGACTTGGAGTGGTCCTATTCTACTCTGCCGGATACCACACGGCGAACTATACGGTGAGCTATGTGACTGAGTGTAATGCTAATGTGTTAGAGAATGAAGGTAAGGTTGTTTGCCATAAATGAGTGCAAGGCTCAAGCATTGCATTCGTCTGCTCGTCTTAAAATAGGACTAGTAAGTAGGAAAGTGAGATAGAGTGTGAGTAGGAACGGAGGACGCAGGAAGAGGGTGGGGGAACTAGATTAGAGATTGTAAAATATAATAGCAATAAATGGTTTTGGCGCATCGAGGACGCGCTAGCCCCAACAAGCTGCAGTGCAAGCAGAAGCTGGAAGGTGAGCTGTGTGACTGAGAGTGATTGCAATGTGTTTGAGAATGAAGGTAAGCATACATAGACTCACGTTTGAGCTATTGTATGCCATAAATGAGTGCAAGGTTCAAACATTGCATTCGTCTGCTCGTCCCAGCAAATAGAAAAGCCAGATAGAAAGAGTAGCGAGAGTGGGAGCAGGAAGAGGGCGGGGGAACAGAAGGAGAGAAAAAAGTAAAAAAAATCGCAATGAACAGTTTTTGGACTGTCACTTTTAGGCTTTTACATTTGTGTTAAAAAATTAAAAATATTTAAAAAAAATCTTATTTGAAAGCGGCTGTTTTCGTACATTAAATTAAACAATGTACTTTTATTTCAAATTTCAGATTATATAACCGAGTACTTGTCTCTGGTGCCGCATGAGTGCAAGTTCGGCTTGGCGGAGACTGGCAAGGTGTTCCAGAGGACCATCAATGAGCTGCCAGAGTTCAGCGCGTATCGCGCAGGGCTCGGATGGGCGGCGTTGGCGCGGTACGCGGGAAACTTGTTGGCACAGCCCTGGAGGAAGGAGTATAAAGTTATAAGGGTGAGTAGTTTCAAATAGACTAATAATTCAAAGAATTTTGTAGTTGCAGTAAACATGTGCTCATTTTGCTTTGATTGAAGTGAAACCACAGAATACATACCTAATAGTACAAGTACAGAAGATTCACTCCGAAAAATCAAAAGAATAGCGACTCTCGCTACGACGCAATTAAGTTCAATTCAGATCGCACAACGCTAATAACCTACAGTTACGAGGGGGGGTCAAAAAGTTCGCGGAACGGAGGGGAAGGGGGGTGAAATAAAATACTGTACTATTTTTCTTTTTCAATATATTCCCCCTTAAGTCGAATACATTTTTCAGATCTCTCTATTAACTTATTAATACCGTCGAAAAAAAATGATTTGTCTTTGTCCTCAAAATAGGCCGAAATCGCCGACTTGACTTCTTCATCATCGGAAAATTTCTTCCCCCGAAGCTCTTTTTTTAATTTGGGAAATAAAAAATAATCACAGGGGGCTAAGTCTGGACTATAGGGAGGATGGTTTAACATTTCGAAGCCACAGTGATGAAGGGCAGCCATCGCAACGCGGCTCTTGTGTACCGGTGCGTTGTCATGCAAAAGCAGCACACCCTTTGTCAACTTTCCCCGCCTTTTCTCCTTGATTGCTTCTTTTAATTGTCTTAGTAGATTAGCGTAGTATTCTCCCGTTATAGAAACACCCTTATCTTTATAATCTATTAATAAAATACCCTCTGTATCCCAAAAAACAGTTGCCATGATTTTTCCAGCCGATTGTGACACCCTGTATTTCTTAGGGGGGGGCTGACCCTTTTTATGCCACTGCATAGACTCTTGCTTCGACTCAGGCTCATAATGATGAACCCAAGTTTCATCTGCAGTAACAAGTCTTGCAAAAATTCCTTCCTTGTCGGCGCTACAGAGGTCTAAAAACTCCTTTGAATACTCGACGCGCAGCTGTTTCTGTGGTGGTGTGAGCATTCTTGGCACCCATCTTGCGCTGACTTTTGACATCCCAAGATTGTCGTGTAGAATATTTAAAATGGTTGTAGGTGATACTCCAACCATTTCTGCAAGTTGTTTCTTCTTCAAACGAGTATCCTCCAGTATAAGATTCTCCACTTTTTCAACGATGTTTGAGGTGGTGGCCTCAATCGGCCGTCCTGAGCGAGGGTCGTCTTCAAGAGACTCTCTGCCTTGCTTGAAAAGGCTATTCCACTTGTACACCATGGTTTTCCCAGGGCAAGAGTCCCCGTATACTGATAACATTTCTTCCAAAATTTTCTGAGGTGGTTTTCCTTGCTTAGTGAGGAACTTTATGACGGCACGAAACTCGATTTTTTCCATGTTCAAGTTTTTCTTCCGGATTCACTTGTTTGATCGACGACAGGTCAAAGGTTATTGACACAATCAGGTTCAAACTTGGCATATATACTCACAAAGAGTTGCTCATTAGTTACTACCTGCGGCAGGTCCCCCACCCCCCGCTATCCCCTCCATTCCGCGAACTTTTTGACCCCCCCTCGTATATTCACCTAGACGTTCCATCTCTTTCAGTCTCTTTCTATCGCGTAACGCTTACCTTTTCTGCCGCATTGATTAGCCACGCTGGCTTGGCCACCGTACGTACATTTTTTGTACTTGTGTTTTTAATACCTATCGCGGAGTGAGACAGGCCTGGTGAAACAGACAACGTCATTAAAGTACCAATATATCTTTCATTACAAAACTATAATGCAACCAAAACAAGTTGATGATTATTAGTTTCTCGTCTGTTTGTCTCATTATCAACATCATTTCGGTTAAGAATGGCAAGTATAGATAAAGTAATAACATTAGCATATAATATAAGTATATACACATTATAGTCCGGGTTTTGTACTACGACAGGATTTAAACATTTTTAAATGATCACGATTTTGCTGACTGTACAAAATGCTCCAGGTTATGCCCAGGCAACCATATACATTAAGACATATCTTTTTAATGTGCAACACCCTAGATCTGTCACATTTTGCTACTCGATGAGGTAGGGTTAAATACGGCCCCCTCTTAGTCTAAAAGTGTAGTAGTAATATTTACACTTTTAATTTTTTTTTGTCGCCGCACCCAAATAGGCATGACAATGGAAAAATATTTTTGGTTCATCGGTTAGATTATTAAAAAATATTGTACACTTTTTTTTTCTATGAGAAACCAAAAATGACAAAGCATTGAAATTTCGCGTGACGTTACACTTAAGCACGATTTTTACTTAAGTGTGAATTCGCAAGCCCCCACTCCGGAACTTTGACTACTTACTTTTTTTTGTGCAATAGTTTAAATAAATAAATGTCAACAAGACCCTGATGGTTAATTCAACTCTCCAGCTATACTGCGGCTACTACAAGCACGAGGTGGAGGCCAACATGGTGGGCGCGGAGACCCTGCTGCACGCCATGGGCTACAAGTCGGTCGGCGGCGGGCGGCTGGCGCTGGACGCACCCATCTGCCCGGACATGGTCGCCGCGGTGTCGAGGGACGCGCTCATCGCTCAGTGCGAGTGCCAGGTATAGATAATAGAGCAGCCATATTGTTTGTTCTTATAGTAATTTAAAAAAATGTAATTTGTTTAGTTTACAGGTAGGATTATTAAAGTCTTTATTTTGGCTTTACCCTTAACTTTACCGATTCAAGGAGAGGAGTCCATAAGAGTCCATACGCAAGACTGTTATGCTTTCAAAGTTTTCACGCTAAAGGTTACTAACGAAGTTTGGTTACTAAAGAGGTTTTTGCGTTTTATGAGACCGTGAGACGAAGTCGTGACTACCAATAAGAAGAAATTACAGAATAAAAACTTCAAAATGCATATACGGTGGCGCCCTCTAGACAAATCTTTTTCGGAACTATATCCAAGTTTAAAATGGGAATTGTTGCGCAGATAATGTCCCACATCTGGGAATCGGTGTGGGGCAGCGGCGCGCGGGTGTCGTGGGCGGACGTGGCGCGCGAGCGGGCAGCGCGCGCCTGCAGCGCCGCTGCCGCCGCGTCCAACTTGGCGGCCAGAAGGGACCCCAACGGGCTGCAATACTCTGATGGTGAGTTTGTTTTGTTTTCCTTACAGTCGGCCAACGAGATACCTGGGCCGGCCATCTCCCTATATCTTTAATCTTTTCCTCAAAATAATATTAACATGAAAATGTATACATATTATTTTTTAAACACCGGCACCATTTTTGGAGCAAGTTCAGTCTATAATAATAAACTATTTTCCATAAAAAGTATTCCGTTCAGTAAGAAGGTATATTTGGAATAATTTATTAGCAAAAAATACCGTAAGTTGTTATCTAATACTTATTTAATATCAGATCATTTGGTATAATACGGTATTTTTACATCTCTACTGGTGTCAGATTTTTCAAACTGCCTAATAGCATCTGACGTAGCTTTCCGAAGCAAAGGAGTTAGAGAAAATTCTTTGTCACCAAATCACTAATCCAAGTGCTTAACTTGCGAAAGCGCTAGTAATCTGTACTCCCACAGAGCTCCTCATATGTTGATAGAAAAAAGAATCTTTTTATTTTCACATATCGTGTATTTTAATTCACTGTTGTTAAAAATGTTTACAAACATTTAAACATTATCATCATTTAAATAACTTCTTGCAGCGTACGAGACGACTGTATTATTGTTAGTACATATTTGTATTCATTTATTATTATTGTAATATTTTGTTACATTATATTTGTAAACTTTATGTAACAGCAGTGTCTTTTAGTTAGTTATTTGAAATTTAAGTGTAGCTTTTATATTGAAGCGTAGGACGCCCAATCACAAGGTGGTCTGACGACCTGACCAAGGTCGCTGGAAGGCGCTGGATGTAGGCCGCGTTAGATCGGTAATTTTGGACAGGCCTTTGTCGAGCAGTGGACGTGTGGCTGAAATGATGATGATCACACATTGTGCTGACTTCTTGTTCCAGGGTCAGAAATATATTCCAACGTGCCAGTAACCGTCGCAGAGCCGCTCCGCAACAGATACCACCAGCCTTGCAATCGCATGTGCCCTGAAGAAATGCCTCTCGAAGAACCCATCACGCCCATGGTGCATCCCCCCTACATGGTCCCCAACGTCAACGTCCTCCCCCCACAAATGATGTACCCTCACATGCATCCAGACGTTCCTGTGACGGTCACCAATACCGTTCCTATGGTGCCATACGGGGTCCCTTACTACTACCCCGTTCAAACTCCATACATGATCCCTACACCTGTCTACGCACCTATAAAACACGCAACAAACGTCCCTATAAATGGCTATCCCCCTATACAACACTACAGATACCCTGCAGTCCCAACAGCGCAACTGATCGAACTCGACTCGCCTTACGAAAATGGCAAGTTCGAGAAAGACGACCGAAGGCGAAGCAGACAAGCAGAAAGCTCGAGGCGAAATAGCACGTCGAAATCCAACTTCAGCGATATCACGTTACCAAGTCTACCGCGGTCCGATACACAACCAGTTCTAAGCAAAGCGCGGGAAGACGGAATGGGCACGTACGAGAGCTGGGACTATGTGTTTAGGAATTTATCAAGTAAAGAGCAAGACGGAGATAGAAGTAGATACTCCCCTTCTTTTGACAGAGACTCGAGGACATTAGACCGTTTAGACAGAGAAGAGAGGAGAGCGAAATACCAACCGACGACGTTAGATCTCGAGGACGGATTACAAGCGCTGAATCTCGACCGGACGTACGACGACGACGCCTACCGAACAGCGAAAGTGAACGAAAACTTGATGAGAATGAAGCAAGAGCAAGAGTTAAAGAGAGCAAAGCAATTAGCGAAAAAACAAGCTGAAGAGAAGAAGGCTAGGAAATTGGAGCCGATTGGAAATCCTAAGGCCGATGCATTAATAACACCGAAAGTGGCGCCGGATAAAGTGAAGTTACTGACGAAGAAGGACATAAAAGATCGGAAGGACGTCATAAAGCAGCAGTCTATGAATGGGTCGGTGGGGAGCACGGCGGAAGTGAAGAAAGTGAGGAAGCCAACGAAACATGTCGCCGTCGAGGTGGAGAAGCCGAAGAACAAGCCTTTGGAGAATGGTGTTCATAGTACGCCGCACAGTTCGAAGAGCATAGCTGGTGAGTTCAAAGTAACATTTAAAAAAATTCTTCCTCTTTTCATGTCAGTTGCAGGTTCCGTAGTAAACAAGGAACCCTTATACTTTCACCATTTCTGTCTGTCCGTCCGCAGTTTTACTCAGAGACTTTGTATTAGAAAGCTATAATTTATCATGGGTAAAATAAATAAATATTGAAAAAGTTTTTTTAGTTTAGCTCCCATACATGCAAAGTGGGAGAAAAATTGTTTTTAGACTAACCCAGCGTTCGGTTTATCGTTGAATAGGTCCTTTAAAAATATTGTGAGCATGTGAACACCGTTTTTCGATTTAGGGATCCGTTTCTGAAATATTTGGTTTTATAGTGCCAATTTTTGTTAGAGTCAAGTGTTACTGTTATTTTTACAAACCTGTAACAGTCTAACTTGGACAAAAGGGATGGCTGTCCTGTCCATATATGTATAAATTCGGTACAAAGGACTCTGACTTTTATTGAGTCTACTGCAAGTTCTCTGTATAGGTACGTCTCTTAGTCGCGTCTTACGACAACCATGGGCGAGGAAAGAACAAGAGACTGATTTTTTTGAAATTAATTGGTGAGAGAATGGAAATAAGGAGGAAAATATTTAAAAATGTGACTAAAAATATAAATTATACCTATTTTTACAGCTACAAGTTCCAGCCAACCAAACTACGACCTAAAAGCGCAACTTATAGTGTCGCTTGACGAACCAGACTTCGTGCGGCGATCGCCACCAAAGCATTTACAAAATGGCGACCGACCTGTCAGTAGGACATCTAGTCACCAAGAGAAAGAGAGGCCAGATGCAGGAGACAGCGAGTCAAAGAGAGACAGGTAACATTTTAACCATTTTTGCTCAATGGTAATGACAATGACAGTTATCTCTGACGTATTTACAAAATGGCGACGGACCGAGCACCTCCTGGTTTTTGAAAACGGAACGCGGTAAAATGCCGGTCTTTGATACGTTTATTTATTAGTCTCAATCTTAATTAATTTTTGAGATTGGATAAAGTAGTGTATGATGGTGCACATAACGGTTACTAAAATACTTTTGTGATATTATAAAAACTGTAAAAATTCTACCGCGCCCCGCTGTGTAACCCGCGAGTAGCCTTTGTGTTAAGACGATACATTGGTGACATTAGCGCCACCATCAGTTAAAAATCATTATTTACTGAAAACACAAGTTATCAAAAAATCCGTTGTATGAAATTAAGGTTCTGGATTTGAAGTTAATTTTAAACATATTAAATTATAGTTCCCTATAGTTACAAATTGCAATATTGCTTAAAACGGCCACTTCTAACAGTTTTGCAATTTGTAACTATAGGGAAATATAATTTAATAATTTATTATGTATAAAATTTACTTCAGATCCAGAACTTTAATCTCATAGAACGGATTTTTTGATAATTTGTGTTTGTCACCAATGTATCGTCTTAATCCAGGGTGTCAGCTTCCTCCATGCCAAATTTTCCTAAAATTGGTTCAGCATGTTGGAAACAAAGAAAGAAAGAAAAATAAATACTTTATTTGGTGCACATTTACAGGAGTTACATTATTCAATAAATTCATACCTAGTTAAAATTACTTTTACATTTTTTAAGTTTGCGCGTGAAGATACAGAATCCTGACAAACTTACACACACACTTACAAATTTTCGCCTTTATAATATAAGTCTAAAAGTGTATTTTTTCCCAGGTGGGAATGCGGCACCTGCACATACTTAAACCGCGGCAACTTAGTCGCCTGCGAGATGTGCGGCAAATCTAAAAAAGGTCCCGAGATCCAGCCTCTAACGTCCGGCGGGCGGGAGTGCCCCGCGTGCACGTTGGTTAACAAGCGGGACGCTAAACTGTGCGACGCGTGCGGCACCGGCCTCGAGCACTGCCCTACGTACATTTAACGCTGCTACTGGCACAATAACACAACGGTAAAACTAGCTAAAACTAGTTACGGCCTGACTCGTGTTGTCTAAAAGGTTTTAACGCTGCAACTGACGCAAAAACACAACGGTGAAACTAGTTAAAACTAGGTATGGCCTGACTCGTGTCATCTGACACAAAAAACTAGTGTCATTTAAGGTTTTAACGCTGCAACTGGCACGAAACACAACGGTAAAACCAGTTAAAACTAGTTACGACCTGACTCGTGTCTTCTAAAAGGTTTTAACGCTGCAAAGGACACAAAAATACAACGGTGAAGCTAGTTAAAACTAGTTACGATCTGATTTGTGTTAAAACTAGTTACGGCCTGACTCGTGTTAAAACTGTTTACGGCCTGACTCGTGTCAGCTAAAAGGTTTTAACGTTGCAACTGACACAAAAATACAATGTTCAGCAATAAGGAAGTTTCCAACCACTCAAATCAGATACTTTTTATAAACGTGTTGTGTGATTTGTATGAAATAAAGACTAATGACGTTATAGATTCTTGAGACAAATAGCGCTCTTGATATCAGTTTTTCCGCAATAATACATCAAAAATCACGTTGAAATTGGATATAATCTATGTGAAAGACAAGTGACATTATTTTGTAAGGGATTATTCTATTAACAGTACCAAATTATTTATTTTTTGCCCCTGGAAATTTCCTAATTGGATCTAGTTACGGCCTTACTCGTGTCACCTAAAAGGTTTAGTGACTTTACCATGAAATTACTTTTGAATTTTGTTTAAAAAGGAACTTCGCAAATTTAACACCAATTTAAAGTTTGTAAAAAATTGAATTTAGTAAAATATGAATGAATATTTTCAAATTTTCCTTATATATGCTATAGAGAATACGTGGAGCATTCTACAGAAAAATCTAGTAGTTCATATGACCATTGTGGAGGCTACCTTCTTACGATTGTTGCAGTCTTGCGATCTTTGAGTCTGTCTACTTGTAAAGTATAAAGACTGCATTAAATTATAATCGCTGTTTGACAGTGCGCGTTCTTTCTTATGAGTTCATGGTAAAGTCGTTAATACTACATAAGATCGGAGAGTTTTAATAATCGTTGCCAAGATTTCTAGAATTTTTATTTTATTTAGGAAAATGTCTAAGTATTATTTGCTTGCACAAAATTGATATTTATGCAGCGAAGTGTTAGTAGCTAATTGAGAAGTTCGCTCTTTCTATTGTTAAATTATATTTAAAAAGAAACAATTTAAAATTGTTCATAAATCAGCTATTCGGAAAAAGGCATCTTATCTATATCTTAAAGATTAAAGTAGAAAAAATATATATAGAAAAATATGTTACAAACGAAAGTTACTTGACCATTAAAATATGCTATGCACAACAATGCGTAAATGGCTCAAAATGTTTTGGTTTTAATTTTAAATCTGCGTGTATATTTTTTGATTCTTTTCATTCATAAATAGTCATGTTTTCTGTCATTAAAAAAAAAACAGTTTTTGTATGAGCCCTTAGGGCGAACGCTAAAACTCGCGCGGGCACGCGGCGGTTTCAGTCTATCTCTGTCACAAACTCTAAATGCGAAAGAGATAGCAAAATCCGTCGCGGGTCACCTGTCTCTGTCGCACGTTGCGTTTGTGACAGAGATAGACTGAACCCGCCGCGTGCCCGCGCGAGTTTTAGCGTTCGCCCTTATAATCGAACCTGATGCGAGAATAAAGGTGGTTTAGTATTGATTTAAAAAGTCACCTGCTTTATTTTTAAATTGTAATTCTTTTTGTATTATAAAGCTAGATGTTGTATTTGAAAATATTTTAGTTTAATTTCTAGTCTTTTGGCCGAGCTAGCGTGGGTTTCATAAAAAAAATCGATTTAAACGCAGCGGATTTAGTTTTTTTTTTCATGTGAAGGTATACGATGTATCAAACAATAAATACATAATGTTCCTTACTGGTTATTTCTGTCAAATTATAATATTGTTAATCCTAATACTAAAATTATAATCGGATGTTATTGTGTTATATTTATTTTGAATGAAATGTATATGAAAATATATCTCTAAATTATGAAGAAACCGCTTCATTAGAGCTTGCGTTTGAGATGAAGAGAATCAGATACTTATGATAGTTGTTTTGTAGAAATGAAAGTAGTAAAAGTATAAATCTTTAGTTGAGCGGTTTTTTAGGTTTCAAGATATTAATGCATTTCAATCGCGCATTGGTTAATGTATTTTGTTTTTGATATTGCAAGACGAGATGGAGATGAAAGGAGATAATTTAAAATGATGTCAAAGGAGCAGTGGCGTAGCTAGGGGGACAAGGGCCCTGGTGCATAGGGAGAGAATCGGGCCCTCCTCCCCTCTTTCCTTTACTTTGGAGCATCGAACATGCCTTATCATTTATCTCCGTAGATACGTATAAGCACCATATGTTAGCCGCATAATCTACAGTGGTGACCCATAAACTACAATTTGAAGAAAAAAAAAATAGAAATTGAAAAAAAAAGAAAATCTTGTGAGCAGGCTCGAGACAATTTTTTTTTCGAAGATTATTTTTATTCAATTTTTTGAATTTTTCTTTTTTTTTTCACTGCTGAGGCTAGAGGGCCCCCTGAGCTCCGGGGCCCTGGTGCACTGCACCACCTGGCCCTATGATAGCTACGCCACTGCAAAGGAGATATATGTATTTAAAAGTTAATTTTAGGCAGCTCTGACTAAAGCTTAAAAGCTGAACTGTTTTTCGCAAGTAAACATTCTTGCTTTTTTATTGAATTTGTTAATCATGTTTTCTTTTACTTTTTCTTTCTTCAAGTATTAATATTCAAATGTGGCCAGCAATAGTATACAATCTCAAGTATAGCCGATTAATCGAGATTTGCAGAAAAACAATAGATAGTTTTGTCATAAATATGTAAATATTTTGATTGGGAGTGTCGATACGAAAGAAAAAGATAAAAGTTACTAGCTAAGATTGCAATAAAAGGAAAAAAACTACATTTCTGTTCTTGATGTAAAAAAGCAAGGGGCTACTACATGATCGATTTAGTTTTTTATAGTATTGTAGTGTTAAATTATTATGTTTAGTTAAAGAGTATATCGCTTGCAACACAGGGTATCAGAGTCGCGTATAAGATACAAACAAATGTTATTGTGTTGTCTACGAAGGCGAGAATTATCTCAGTGCTACGGGCGTTTGCAAACTTGGCGTGTTTCTGTGCTCATAGGTATAAAAACACGTTATTATTATATTATTCAATCAAGCGTATGTTATGACTCATTAGTGTGAACTGAATAAGTCTGGTATGTAGTAATTTTTTGTATACATGCCTGAGCATTGATATAAAAATGGCTGACACTTTATATTCATATTTGAAGATGACGAAAATAGCTATACAACAAAGGTTGTATAGCTATCTCCTTGTTTGTCTCTTCCGTTTTAACGCTCTTCATCCTCACTCACTCAGAAATATTGGTAAAAATAAGTATGTTTTAAAAATGAAAATGCGTACACATGCGATACGGTTTTACGAATCTTCTAAATGCACACTTATATAAGTAAATGCGAACTAAAAACTATACCGGCCAGCAATACGCCCAGTGTGTAAATGCCCTAAAGTGATGATTGTAATAATAGTGTTCGTTTATTCGCCTTCTAAAATGCTTTAATGTTAGTTGAAACATAGATAACGCTTTGTTTTTTTTAAAATTAAATTATTGATCTGTGTATATAATTGTTAGTGATTGTAAATAGTAGATATAAAATAATACTTATTTAGACGCAGGCGCAGTAATTTATTTATGTTGGCGACTCACGGTTTAATCATAGTATGTAGTCTATGGGGATATTTAACATCATCGAGGGTGCATTTGTTAATGTTACTATGTAATTTTATCGTCACAGTTTACGGAGATATGCACAGTGTAATTAAATAAATAGATTAATTAAATTAGCAGTCATAGATAGGGGTTAAAGCACTGAGGACGTGTATTTTTCTATAATACAGAACCGTAGGTTTTCTCATAAAATAAATACATTTGTATAAGATTCGCGCTTCACGTTGAGTTGCTTTTAGGCCTTGGTCACGGAGGCGCGTGCGCGAACCATACCATATAAAATAATAATAACCATATAAAAATTCTAGTTCTATGGTAGACAATAACTGCATTTATATACAAAATCATCTTCAACACCCTGTACAATGTGGAAGGGAAATACTCGTTATAAATCAAACCACGAGCTGTACTAGATCACTATAGCATAATAAAATTTAAACAACAGTCAGGGAAACAAAAAAAGTCGATATTCCCATACAAATGGCCCGAGCGCCTGCACACTTTAGTAAGGACATGCCAATTTTTTTTGTTCTTTTACAGTTATTTTAATTATATTATACTAAACTGATCCAGTATAGCCCGTGGTTCAATTTATTACGAATATGTCCCTTCCACGTTGTATATAAGGTCTAACAATATATACTGAAACTATTTTAAGAGCAGGCTCAGGTCGTGATGCTGAACAACTTTCCCCAAGAAACATATAAATTCTAGTGGCAGCGGTTGGCGGCGGAATTTCACTATCAAACTACATTCACCTTTATTTCTATGTTCGGAATGCATAGTATAGCTTGAAAAAGACTTGGCCGCTTGTGACCGCGCGACTATGCACTCTTTCTCTTTCAACTCTACAATGCAATTCGTAGATAGAAATTAAGTGTAATTTGGAATGACAGTAAAAAACCTACTATTCATCTACCAAAGTTTATGATAGTGAGCACCAACACACTGTGGACTCTGAGGGTCTATGCGCCTTGTGTGTTTCAGTGTTTCACGGAAACCTGCCATTTCTCGCATTAGTTTGCGTAATAAAGTAAAATGACTATCCAATTAATATGAAAACCTATAACTACCAACATAAAGAGCGTAGACTTTAGACTTTGTGGGAAAAAATCAGTGCTTCGTTAATCATTAGTATTGTTTTATATTCATAACTAAAAAATCTAGGTCTAATAGATTTTTATGACGTTAACAGAAAATCTTTGGTCGTATAATTGGCCGGTAAACACGCGCCGCGCTTCCTAGTGTGACCAGGCAGTTATTTGGAGAAGTGTACCTATTGTGCCGGTCAACTAAAATGTACGATACATAGAGATTGTGTATTGCAGTAAAATAAAAAATATTGTTTTTTTTTTCACTATTGTGTTTCTATTCTTCCTCTCAGTGACCTAATCTTACTTTTTACTTCGAGGATGTTTTCCGCAATTTGGGCAGCATCTAGTCCTACATTGTGTGGAGATACATACGTACGTAGGTATATAGATAGACATGATACCATTGTTATTTTTTGTGTCAAAATGTCATGCAAAGTAGTATAGCCTTGTTTCAGACAGATGAGAAAGTTAAGAGGAAACATTAAGGTAGAGAGAATTCAAAAATAGGTATTTGTAAAATCTATTGCTGTCGCGCTGTGTCCGAACTACGGAGCTATCAATGTGTGAGTAAATTGTCAATGATGCGTGTGTGTGGCGCGCCGTCCTCGCACCCCGCACCCTCCCGGCCGCCGGGCTCGCTCGCCGATGCAGTAGTCGGCAAATTTATTTCCGCGTATGCGGAGTGTTTGTTTTGTTTTGCATATTCTATTACTTGTCTGCTTTCTTTATAAGACCCTGGCTATTGTTTACTGGACTTGTTAGATACTTTGCTTCACTGTTTTGACTCGGCTTGTGTATTGGATTTTGAGATTTTATCGTCATAAGGATAACTACCTAAATCGTAAGTAATTTTTCATTTATTACAAAATCTATTTTAGGGTGCATTATCTACGTCAAAGTAGAAGAAGTAAAAGAATAGAAGAATATATCCCCTCCCCTTTTTTTAACCTTGCAACTACTTGTATAAACTATATCTTTGTCTTGTCTAAACTATATATTGCAATAATAATCTAACATTTTAATGACCGGATGAAATTATCCAGTCTAATTTCCAATCCGGCCGGATCTGACCGGATTTCCATCAATCCGGCCGGATGCGGCCAGAAATTTTTTATGGTTAAAAACGTTATTTTAGTACAATGTTACTTGTGGTAATATCAACAGCTACACTTTAATAATTTCTTTACTGTATCTATGCCTACTTATTTTGTCAAATTTCATAGACTATTTTCTACTTCACCTAATAAGTACCCAATCTTTTTATTTCAGATTACTCTTTTTACCTACAATAGGTAACAGAAAAGGAACTTCTTCTTCGAAAAGATAAGGAACTAAAAAGCGATTATATTTATCCGCTAAAAGAAAAAAATGTCACTTTTCTATTAAACGTCAGATCCGTTTCGCACCGCATTCAATCACTAGGTTGGTGGTTTTCTAAGATATCTATATTTATGTTATTGGAAATGTGTTAAATTTGGGATTTGGCCAATGAATAGACTATCTTCCATGCTGGAAAAGGAAATGGGAGAGATTTGAATCATGTACGGCGATGTGGCTAGCTACTCATCACTATTTTGATTTCTTTTTCCATCTTAACGCCCACCTTTATGCTAATCATGACTTTCGGGTTCGGTACGGCCCTGGGCTCTGCAAACTTGTCAGGGATAAAGACGTGAAAATGTATCTGTGTCTGCAATATTATAAGTAGAGCATCCACTACACAACGGTAAATATCAATTATTACCTCTGTTGCCCCGGAATGCACCTATGTCATCAGTCAGTAAATGGTATTATAGTAAAGGTTCATACAAAATAACAAAAAAATTACAAGAAAACAGATACAGGTACATTTTCACGTCTATATCCCTAACGGGGCAGACAGGGCCCAGAGCCGTAAGACCCAAAGGCCACGCTTAGCGTGATAGTGGGTATTGAGATGGAAAAGGAATCAAAATAGTGATGGGTTGCTAGCCGCATCGCCTATTACCATGATTCAAATCTCGCCCATTCCCTTGATCGGCTTTTATGATCTGCGCGGGAGAGAAGCAGCTGACACATTCGAAACGTTTTTTTTAGCCTTCCTTAAAATAAAAGATGAGACCGATAGTGATTTGGCCGGATTGCTGGATATCCGACCAAATGTAAGTGGCCAACACTGGTGTTAGATTTTTCAGGCTGCTTAAAGGCATCTGACATATTTAATAATTATTAATATTCATAAGCATTATAACAATGCTCGAACGGATAAAACATTGTGAGAGTAAACATTTTATTTAATATCTTTTGGCTTACCCCACTTATAATGGGATAAGGGAAGAAAGAAGATGATGTATATGTCTTTAAGAATATTAAGAGCAAATACATTATGTTAAACTATGGTTATTACGAGAAGGGTTATGATATGACAAAGTCATTATGAGAAACCGTTTTATGAAAAAAAGAAAACAGTTTTATAAACTATGACTACAGAAACTTTATAACAATAAACATTATGTGAAACAATTATTATGATAAAAAAAGTTAAGTCCAACCAGTTATCAAAAACTATATTATGATTAATATACTTATGACAAATGAGAGGATCTCCCGGAGCCGGATTATATATATATATATATATATATATATATATATATATATATATATAGCCGTTTGGTGCACGCAACAAGCAAACAAACGTATAAAAATATTTTGTGACGAGTCCCCTAGCAGAGATTTTTTTATAGGTACTGATGTAAAATAAATACTTTTGTGAACACTGACTGTATATGTTTCATTGTTTAAATAAATAAATACCTAAATTACCTAAGCTTTGTATTTCGTATTTTATTTATATCCGGAATCCGGCCCCGGTCTAAAAGTGGCTTCCCAGCAGTGGTCATTCCGAATCGCTAGTAGTTTTTAGCTTTTTTGCACTAAAATAATATTTAAATAAAACTAGCCAAGTGCGAGTCGGGCCACGCGCAGTGTAGTTTCGTAGTCGCAAATGCCGACTTTGAGCTCACGCTACTAAATACGTCTATAAAATAATTTTATATTAAAATTGTATGAAATTTTCCTTTTCCGAGGACATTTCATAAGTTGGTCATCTATAACTTTTAAATGTGTAAACCCTACTTAGCTCTGACAGTTTTTTTTAAAAGACCTATTCAACGATAACTCACACGATGGGTTATTCGTGAAAAGAAAATTTAATCCCACTTTACATGTATGGGAGCTAACCTTTAAAACACAGACAGACAGACAGACATGGCGAAACTATGATGGTTTACCTTTTTTTACCTTTATTAGATAAATTTATCCTACATTGAATAAACATTTTTGAGTTTGCGTTTGAGTATCGATATCCATGAACAACACTAGAATATCGATAAAATAAGTTACTGCGTGTCACATCACAAAGTGTAATACACCTTATACCGCCCCCCAACCTCAAACCTTCCCCCGTAGGGTGTGATAGGGACAACTGCAGCTCGGACCGATAATACCTAAGAAAAATACACAAAATCTACGTTTCGTCCTCCCCTGATTTCTTCTCCCAAACTTAACCGATTTAATTTATTTTTTCTTTTAAAATTAAAGAAAAGCTTTGACTGTGTTCCTATGTTTTCCTTTTTTAATATAAACTCGTCATATTTGTTTGGTAGATGTTGGAACACAGTGGAAAATTTTATCATTTTTTTAGGTTTTTGGAGGTTCGTATCTCCTTTAATAATAAAATTATTAAAAAAATGAAAACATAGGGACATGCTTATATAACCAAAGTTTTTTTCTGGAAAAAATCATTGCTCTACTTGCAATATTCGGCGAGAAATCAGTGGAGAGCGTTTGTATGGAAATACGGCCGAATGATTTCCTCTTAAGTGCTTATACTTACAAAGTTCATGAAAACTATTTTACACAAGCGAAAATCGGGAAAATTTATTGGATTTTATGTTCGTAGTGTTATGATGCGTAAAATAGTCTTGATTACCCTTTCTGACCATGCCTAAGAGCACGCTCTTAATTTTATTGCAGATACTTCGCTAAACTTGGTAGGATCTATCTAATTATTGGTAATATGTTAATGAAAATGCATCTTAATTATTCTTAACAAAATTTAATACCTAACATTATTCATACAAATACGACACTATTTCCTAATATCCGTGCTGCTGGTAACCGCCCTGGTGTCCGTGATGTCCTTGACTTCCGAGGCCGCTTTGACCTTGTCCGAAACCTTGGCTGCCGTGTCCACTACCAAATCCACCCTGGCCGCTTTGGCCTCCAAATCCTCCCTGGCCGCTTTGGCCTCCAAATCCTCCCTGGCCGCTTTGACCTCCGTGGCTGCCTCCAAAACCTCCCTGGCCGCTTTGGCCTCCGAAACCACTCTGGCTGCCGTGTCCACTACCGAATCCGCCCTGGCCGCTCTGGCCTCCAAAACCTCCCTGGCCGCTCTGGCCTCCGAAACCTCCGTGGCCGCTCTGGCCTCCGAAACCTCCCTGGCCGCTTTGGCTTCCGAAACTTCCCTGGCTATCTCCGTGACTTCCGTGGCCACTGCCGTGGCCACCGCCGTAGCCACCGCCATACCCTTGTGGGTGAGCTATAGAAAGAAACAACGTTAACATTAGTTGAAAATATGGTATAAATCAGTACCTAAGTATACCATTGCAAAATCTTAGTTGTTGTATAGGTTATGCTCCAAATGAAGATGTTCTATATTTATAATAAATCGCAAAGTTTTAAAAACATTGAGGGTTTCACATAGGACTGCCAATAGTGCTTATTCACGTGTAAAAGAAATAACACTTATGTTATCTCTGACTCAAATTCATTAAAATTTTAAATCTTATCTAAAATTTAAATGAAAGCGTAGCTAAACCTAACAGTTATTTTATATGCCTTCAACTATAGAATGTATATTCTTGTATGGCTACGTGTACGTTTACGTTATAAAATAAATTTACAGTAGGGAAGGTAAACATTCATAAAAGTAAACATTATTTAAAACTAAATTATATCTATTGACGTGTAAAAATGCCTGTAAAGGTCTTATTACTGAATAAACATTTGAATTTTGAATTTAAAAGCAAATTTTAACTATTACGTCGTTTTTTTTTACTATAAAATTTATGATTTACTTACTCCTAATAAGAGCGCTAAATACTTTTGTATGATGAGACGCAAACGAACTGCTGTTTAAAATTTATTTTACTAACCTAGGTTTATCGTCCCACTGCTGGGCAAAAGTTTCTCCCATTTCCTTCCAATTATTACAATTGTATCTATTTAAAAAAAGTAAAAGATATCTACATACCGTAGCATGCTACAGCTAGTGCAAGAACCAAACACGCAATCTGAAAAAAAAGTTAAATTCAAGTTTATAAAAAGATTTTAAAATTAGTTTATCGTTTAGGTATAATACGAGTGAGGTAAGTATCATCTCTTTTTTTTTTGCCGTTTAGGTCCCATAGTTGGGCAAAAGCCTCCCCTTTTTGCTTTCAATCACTTCTATCTTCAGCTGTTTTTAGCTTGGGTCGTCTGACGGTTAGGCGATCTCAATTAACTAACCAAAAAAAAAGTTCGTTCCCTTACCTGTAATCATAACGGGGATTAGAAATTATTATTAGATTTTAACTTCGGAGTTACTAGTTGAAAGTTGTATTAATACTAGTGCATACAGACACGTTTTTCACATATCAGATGCCTACAGGCTTGAAAAATACACCTACTAGTGTTGACCTTTTTGATTAACACACACTAAAATCAAACATACAAAATATTTTGTTCTAATTCAAATAATAACTTTTCAATTTTCAAGA
This sequence comes from Acrobasis consociella, assembly GCA_963555685.1. NCBI lineage: Eukaryota > Metazoa > Arthropoda > Insecta > Lepidoptera > Pyralidae > Acrobasis > Acrobasis consociella. Next base: position 6,031,366 of record OY743122.1, on the reverse strand, counting down.
CCACACCGGGTAAGGCCCGTTTACCTAAATGCATCGACATACTTGATAGGTGTCTCAACTGGTCTATTTGACCACCTCCAGATTTTTTCCTAATGGTGTAAAGTTATTTTTTATTTTTTCATACAAATTGTCCAGCCGCCTGAACACGTTTGGATGTATAAAAAAATTATTGAGATCACATCATTAGTTCCATTAAAAAAGTTGTTAATATCGTCCGACTGAGTCACCCTTCTAGTACGTGTCGACAAAAAATAACACTGAATTACTCGTAAAATAAATAAAAAATAACTCACTTTGAAAGCCATGTTGCTAATCAATAGTTTAGTGGTGAACTGTGATGCGGGAACTGTGAAGAAAGCTTATATATTTGTCGTTATCTCAAATTCGAGGGCCGCGGTGACCCCACATCTACGAGTTCATACTGCCGCAAGTAAGTATCTACTTCAGAAGAAGTGGCGATAGAATCGACTTCAGCGACTATAATTATTGTGAAATATTCGTAGTTCTGAATTTGGCCACCGGAATAGTCCGGATCTTTGTGAATTTCGTGATATAGGTAACATTTAGATACTGCAACTAGGTAGCTTAGATTAACGAGATCAAAGATTTCCATTTATAGTATTATATGTATAAAGATTTATTTGGAGTGGATCACGCCATAAGGCTGCGTTTCCACTGAAGCGGAGCAGAGCGGAGAGGAGAGAAATTGACCAATCACAATGCTCGAAATCTCCGCTCCGCTGTTTGAATTGAAGCGGAGCGGAGATTTCGATCATTGTGATTGGTCGATTTCTCTCCTCTCCACTCTGCTCCGCTTCAGTGGAAACGCAGCCTAAGTTAGTGGGTAGGTAATTATCTCTTCCTCTTCTGTATTAATGTTATCTACAAACGGAAGAAAGTCTGCTGCCAGATTCGCTGACTGCTGGATATAGGCCTCCCTAAGTCACTATTTTGAAAATGATAAGATGTTAATTTTATATTTCTAAGTTTGTAGGACATTAAAATTAAATAAGTCCACTATTTTTACACAATCTTGTGACGGACTAAATCATCATCATATCAGCCACAGGAAGTCCATTGCTGGACAAAGGCCTCAACTCAACGGACGGACGGATTAAATGAAGTAATATATTTTTACCCAGTCCACATTCCTAAACTAAACATTGCGTCGTTAGAATCTAAGTAAAGTAGGTAAGTATCTATGTAAGTAGATAGTAAGGTATCTACTGTCTGAATAAACCCATTTGTTTTCAAACGATCTTTCCTATTGTTGTTTAGTTGTGCCAAAAGTGTTATCGGTAGTTCGAGTTTCTTGAAACTTGTTGTTGTTGTTATTTTATGAGGTAACTTATTAATTTTTATTATTTTCCTTAAGCGCTGGACACATATAAATAAAAGACGTAGAACGCGGACGGGGTGCAGACATTTGTCTTTTCCGCGATGTATAAACCGTCGCTTGCCGTCGCGGAACAGACATATGTCTGCGCCCCGTCCGCGACGTACGTCTTTTCAGTGTGTCCTGCGCCTCAGGTAGCCTCATTCCAAAACGCTTCCCCAGGTGGCGGTAAATCTTATTCTTGCAACAGTAAATTCCACTAAGAGGGAAAAGAACTCAATATAAGTTTTATTTCAGGATTATCTCTTAAGATAGAGGTAAAGTTCATAAAGTTTCCCTATTACCCACATGAAGCAATCTTGACTGCGTTTTATCTCGTACACAGTGGTCCCCCTTCTCTCTTTCTAAGTAAGGTGTCCATACAACTACAAAGTAAAGGAGACAACTTCACAAAATGCGGTATCTTATTTAATTATTTTAGTCATGCCAAAAATAAGTAAGTTGTAAGCTTTTAAAATCTGATGGAAGAAGAAACTGTCAAGTTATAGAAAAAGGATGCACGTACGTGCATCCTTTAGTACAACGCTCTTGAGGTCACTGCTCATAGGTCTCGCGCGTACGAAAGAGATTCTGCTCTTATATTTAAAGCGGCTTAAACATGACAAAACTTGCCATGCAACCTGCAGCTGCGGCATGTTGGAGTCGGGGTCGGCTGTGCGCTACACACATATCGGTTGCGACAACAATTTGAGTCACTACTTCAGTGCGTGTCCTATCGCCACGTGAGCGCACGCCTGTAATAATGGCTCCTAGGTTTTAAAATTGCAAAAAGCGGGGCTCGTGATTATTGACCGAGCGAGCGAAGCGAGCGAAGCGTCTCAGTTTCGAGACTAGCCAAAAATTCTTTTGTCCGTCTGTCTGTCTGTCTGTCTGTCTGTCTGTCTGTCTGTCTGTTCTCGCCTACAGGTCGCATTTATTAACCGATTCTTATGAAATTTTGTAAGCAGGCTCAGCAACTAAATATAATTTTTTTGTCGAGCCAATTTTTCGAAATTTTTCTGAATGGCGGAAATATGGGGGTTTAAAATTTTAAAACTGTCATATATCCGCCATTTCAAAATATTTTCCAAAATGTCATTAGACTTTTTTGTTGCCATTACGAATACGATATTTTTTTATTTGAACAACTTTTTTGTCTGAACAACTTTTTTATACGTTATACTTAAACGGGTTTAGGGTGACTCGCGAAGTCTAGCTGACTAAGCCGTGACGAATATACAATACAAATCCTCTTACAAAATATACTCAAACTATTTAACGGTGAATTCAGTCCGGGCTACAGAACAACTTTCTTAAAAATACATATCTCCTCTGGGATCCACGAAGTAATTTCTCTGAATAGCTATTATGGTTATTATTTTGAGTTTAATAAGTAGTTTTATAAATTTTATCATATTTAACCGATATGGTTGGAAGGTGCTCCTGACATTTCAGAGCTAGATCGAAAGTCATTTGAAGATAGGGCTGTGATTGGCAACTATTTTGGAACTTTGTTCACAACCATGAATTTGCATATCGGTAAACCTGCACCGATAGTAAAATTCATCCAAATCATGTACATTATTCTGAAATAATAATCGCGAGGTCTAAGTTCGTGGCGAACTACTAGTCTTATATTCAGCTACAATGTCTACTAAGAGAAATAAAAGAAAATATTGGACGAAAGAAGGCTACAATTAGGAAAAAAAATGAACTAAAATTTTATTTAGAACCAGAAGATTATAATTACTTACTAAAGAGTATGTTTTATATTCATAATAAAATATAAGTTGACTTGTATGCACGTTGTTTAACTTATTTTTAAGAGTGTCGATTACTTCTGTGTTTACTTTACGGTAGATATATCAACTAAGTAAAATATTAAACAAGTCTCGATTTTTATTTTTCTTGTCCCACAAATGGCAAGTCTTTATAAAGTTCTAAAATATTTGGTCACACTTTTTCTTTGCTGTTTATATTTAATTTTACATCGTTTTTTATTAACCTCTATGAGAATTAATTTTAAGTAACGTAGGTTACATAGGTACGCTATGCAATGAAAGTATAAACCAAACACTAGTTATTAGAGAACCGTAGCATAATGTACGTATTGTCACAATATAGATATCATACAGTATTGTATCATCATACAAACGGTCGGAACGCAAGTTATACCTACGCGCCTCGAAGGTCGGTATACACTTGTTCCGTGACTCGGTATACAAACAGCCGAGAATGCGTCGCTGTGGCGAACGGTGTTTTGATGCAAGCAGTAGTCGTGCGTTAATAATATAGCGAAACACAGACAATATTGTGCTGTTTTTGGTTGTTTAAACTCGTCGGTTAAGCACACAGAGATAACATTTTTTAGGTTACCTCAAAACTCCGAAAGGTAAGTAAGACTAATAAAAATAGTTTTTATATATGTACCTACTACTATGTTATTTATTTTTGACGTGAAAACGTCTTTAAAATCGTTTTAGTCGGGTGACATGTTCAGAAACTTGTGTCACACCAAAACCTCACGAGCGCGATCGCAGGTATAACGAGAGAGAGACGGACCGATCTCCCGTCTCATCTCGAGCGCTGCCAGAAGACGTTATCACGTAAACATCTCGATCGTAAACCTACTTTACAAAAACCAATTTTTTTTTTTAAATAGGTAAGTATTTCCCTTTTTCCACAAATACCTAGATTAAAAAATAAATAAGTCATAATGTTGAAAGACTTAATACATAACACGAGTAAGCTATCTTACCTATGCTCGCGATAAAAAAAACTAGCTAAGTAGTGGTTTCCTAGGCTACATATCTACTTACTGATGTGGGTACTTAGCTACTTACATATATTATTGAAATAAAATATCATTACAAATGATTATAATGTTATTATAACAATTATTACCTACCTTTTAGTTACCTACCTAGTAAGATTTACGCTAAGTAGAACTACCTATAATTTTTAAGTGAGATTTTGTAGTAGGGTTTTGATTGCTGTAGGAAGCGTACGCGATGATATGGTTAATGTTAAGTTACGTTCGCAGCGTTACAATATGGAATGGTAAACAAAAAAAAATTGTTTCGAGTTGCTTCGTGCTGTATGTAGGGATTGTAATCAGACCGGACTGAACAAACCAGAATAACGTACCGTTCCTTTTTAACCGACTTCTAAAAAGGAGGCAATCAATTCGTCGCGATCTTTTTAGGGTTCCGTACCCAAAGGGTAAAAACGGGACCCTATTACTAAGACTTCACTGTCTGTCCGTCTGTCTGTCACCAGGCTGTATCTCAAGAACCGCGATAGCTAGACAGTTGAAATTTTCACAAATTATGTATTCCTGTTGCCGCTATAACAACAAATACTAAAAACAAAACAAAATAAATATTTAAGGGATATTAAATATGATAATAATCAAAAACATAACATGTATTTTTATTTAACGCTATCTTTTTCATTTACCTTACAATCACAAAACTAGTTACTCAAGTAGGTACATGAAATTAACTGTTCCTTTACCTTGCCGTCAATACCAGACACAATAGTAAGACAATGAACGTGGACATTTGGGTCTTGACTGGTTAAAATACTGTAGACGGGCAGCCCTAGCGCACGCGTGGCGTAGGTATATTTTTCAAGGACAGCGCCGAGTTGCAATATTGTCTGTACTGTGGTATTGTCGTTTCAACGGTGTGCGCGCGACTGAGGTTAATTGCATCCAACATTCCAACCGCGGTACTCATGTTACGACACGGATACAACTTGCTGTACAGCAGCGGTCGGATACAGGCGATACAGCTGACACGCAATTTGCTGGGACCCGCCTCACAACACGTCTACACACATCACAATCTGCAGCACAGCACCAGATTGTATTAAAAATTGTATCGTGTATAATGCTTTAAATGCTAACTACTACTTCACAAATTAACCAATTTCCTAGCTGTTAAAAAAATATCTCTTCAGTGGTTTTTTTGATTTATATAAAATATTAACCAAAACCTTTCACAGTAAAATAGCCTTTTTTTGTTGGCAAGTACCCACTTTTCTTAAAAATTAAATTTTTTGGTGCAATAAAATAGAATTAATTAAAATACCATATCTACCTATTTTGTGAACTTGTCTCCTTTGCTTTGTAGTAGTATGAACACCCTACCACAGAATAAGTATAGGACTCACGAACAGAAGTCTTACTCAGTAAAGGAATTCAAAGAAATATTTACTCAATGTCGTTAGCCATATGGTTTAATTTAGCTTGCGTGAGAACTCGCCACCTTTTCGTATAGATACCTAGAATTGCATTGCAAGCCAATTTCATTCTTATTACTCTAGACGTACGATTCATGTCACTGAATTTACCACTTCGGCGTGGTCGCCGCGCTCATAGTATAATAATAATTTAGGTATATTTTCGATACCAAAACGGGGAGTGACACACGCTTGACCCTACTTAGAAAGAGAGGAGCGGGACCACGCGTGTACGAGATAGAAAGCAGTCAATTTTGCTTCATGCGGGTAAAAGGCGGTGTGGCTTCCACTTTTACCCTTGTGGCTTCAACTTCATGGCTTCAACACGGAGCACAGATATTGGCCTACACTACTTGACAGAATGACCCGTCAAATGAACCACTTTATCTTTGGGACTAATGCATAGAGGACCTGTGTGGTGAAATATTATTCCAATATACCTGCATTATTGTTCTATTCACATTTTAAGTACATATAGTACATAGGGCGCACTGTAAGTTTCCGGAACTGGCCACTTACATAAACAATATTTAAAAATGTATTGCAACATTTGAAAATAGAACTCTTTGGCTGTAGAATGCAGTTTGTTTCATCTGACTGTCTTTTGTTTTTACCTTGTGGCGCCATTTAAAAAATTGTGTGTCTGCATCAACATGGATTTAACTCGGGAAAATTTTCGTAGTATGATTTTCTACGATTTTAAGTGTAATTTGACAGCTCAACAGAGCATCGCTCGGCTTGAAACAGCTTTTGGCAATGAAGCACCATGCAAGACAACTGTTTATAGCTGGTTTGCAGAATTCAAGCGTATCAATCTCAGTGACGAATCTCGCGATGGTCGGCCGTCCACCGCTGTGACCAACAAAAACATCGATGCTGTGCGCCGTATGATTGAAACAGACAGGCATGTGACCTACCATGAAATTCGCGCATCCTTAGAAATAGGCATGAGTCAAATACAATTAATCCTACACAAACATTTGGGTGTGAGAAAGCTGTGCTCGCGGTGGATCCCACACAACTTGACCGAGGCTCAAAAAACGGACCGCGTCACTTGGTGCAGTGCCATGCTTACCAGATTCAACAAAGGTGCGTCAAATTTGGTGTGGGACATAGTAACAGGTGACGAAACATGGATTTATTGCTACGATCCCAAAACAAAGCAGCAATCGAGCGTATGGGTCTTTCAAGATGAGCCGAAACCAACCAAAGTGGCGCGCGTGAAAAGTGCATCTAAGCGGATGATTGCTTCTTTTTTTAATAAAACTGGACACGTGGCTACTATTGCTTTAGAGAATCATCGTACAGTGAATAGTGACTGGTACACGACCATTTGTTTGCCGGAAGTTATTGACGAACTCCGTAAAAATAACCGTAAACGCCGTATCATCCTGCACCACGACAATGCTAGTTCTCACACGGCCAGACAGACAAACGACTTTTTGAAGGCGAAAAATGTAGAACTCATGAGTCATCCTGCATACAGTCCCGACCTGGCACCTTGTGACTTTTTCCTGTTCCTAAAAATTAAGAACCAATTACGCGGTCAACGATTTTCATCACCAGAAGAGGCTGTCGAGGAGTATGAAAAACACGTTTCAGAGGTCACCACAGAGGAGTGGCACAAAAGTTTTCAAAACTGGTTTCATCGAATGAAAAAGTGCATAGACGCCAAGGGAGATTATTTTAAAAAACGATAAATTAATTTTGTACCTTTAATAGTATTTTTTCATATTCATTCCGGAAACTTATAGTGCGCCCCACGTATTACCTAATTTGTCAACCGTAAATTTACAGCCGTATTGTAGGTAACTAAATAAATAAATATATAGGGACAAATTACACTGAGTGAGCTAGCCCCAAAGTTCGAGACTTGTGTTATGGGATACTAACTCAACGATACTATATTTTATAACAAATACATATATAGATAAACATCCAAGACCCAGGACAATTTGAAAAAGGTCATTTTCCAACTTGCCCTGACCGGGAATCGAACCCGGGACCTCTGGGTGGCGGACTGGCATGGTGACCACTACGCCACGGAGGTCGTCATAAACTACGAGTAAGTACTAAACTAAGTACTTAAAGAAACAAAGTAATATCTTAAAATTAAATTTATTTTGTCATAAACGAGACGATTGTAGGTAATCTTAATATCCGTGCTCTTGGTACCCTCCGCGATGTCCTTGTTGTCCACCGAAACTTCCTTGGCCCCCTTGACCTCCCTGGCCACTTTGGCCTCCATGTCCACTTTGTCCAAATCCTCCTTGTTGTCCACCGAAACCTCCTTGGCCACTTTGGCCTCCATGTCCACTTTGTCCAAATCCTCCTTGTTGTCCACCGAAACCTTGACCACTTTGGCCTCCATGTCCACTTTGTCCAAATCCTCCTTGTTGTCCGCCGTAACCTCCCTGCCCATATCCTTGGGGAGAACGGCGGTATTTATGGCCGCCATAGCCGCCTTGTCCGTGACCTCCCTGGCTGCCTTGGCTACCTTGTCCGAAGCCTCCTTGTTGTCCTTGACCGCCAAAACCAGAGTCTTGTCCAAATCCACCTTGGCCTCCGTGGCTCTGGCTTCCGTGACCCTGTCCTCCGAAGCCCTGACTCCCTTGACCTCCGTGGCTCTGGCTTCCATGACCCTGTCCTCCGAAGCCCTGACTCCCTTGACCTCCTCCAAAGCCAGAGTCGCCGTTGAAACCTCCTTGTCCTTCTTGTCCAAAGCCACCCTGACTGCCATGACTGTGACTGCCATGGCTGTGACCACCACTATAACCTTGTGGCGTTCTGCGATGTCTTGCTACACCGTCATTGTGACCGTGTCCACCTTGCTGGCCAAAGCCTCCCGAACCGCCTTGTCCTCCAAAGCCTTGGTCAGGGGCGTATCCTCCCTGACCTCCCTGGCCGAATCCGCCTCCATGTTGTCCACCGAAACCAGAGTCACCGTCGTAGTTTTCTTGCGGGTAGGCTGTGAGAAAAAAGGGACGTTCAGATTCAAAATAGTACAAGGAAAATAAAAAAATAATGAAAATAAATACTTAGTTGGAAAACTTTCAACGTTATTTGCTATTTCTTAAATTACCACAGATTATTTTTTAAAGAAAACAAAGATATAATGTACTTTAATGAGAGATAAACTCTAGTCAGTTTATATGTTCTTTTTGGTTGCTCATCTGCAATACCAATACTTAAACCAAAAGTTATTACAGTGAAGACGTCAATTAATGTACAAATAATACGACAAAAACCAGACAAAAACTAACGAAGAGTGTTTTCTAGATAAAAAAAAAAGATCAAACCAGCCCGCATCCAGCCTTGGTTAAATATATACTTAGGTATCGATTTCTTTTGGCGATAAAATCAACTCGTTGCCAATAAAAGAGTTTCTTGCAAATAGGTTCTTTAACAAAGTCTTTGGGACAAAAATGAAAATATATATAAACTCACCGTAGCAGGCCACTGCAAGCGCCAAAAGTAGGCACGTTATCTGAACATAAACATACGAGATTAATCTATTATGTAATGCAATAACTATGAATACATACTTAAATAATAATGACAATGAATGGAACAAAAATAAAAGTAGGTAGCAATTTAAGTTACTGAAGTAGGTCTGTCGGTACCATTAAGCTTCGTTTAGAAAGTTGTACTTTTTAAAATTCGATTTTGTTTTAAAATTTTATTAAAGCTTTATGTATATCTATCAATACTTTGTTTACTAAGAAAACAATCAGTCAAACATCATAATATAAGGTGTCTGAGATGACTTGCACTGTAAAATGTAGTCGTTTCATTATCCGTCTGTCAGTCCGTCCATCTGTCTGTCACCAGGCTGTATCTCATAAACCGTGATAGCTAGACAGTTGATGTACCTATTACCGTTGCCGCTTTAACAACAAATAATAAAAACATAATAAAATAAATATTTAAGTGGAGCTTCCATACGGCAAATGTGATTTTATACAGCTATTGGACCGGAACAATTCATGCGCGAGTCTAGTTATTTATTATTATATAATGGGCCGGGAATATCTATGTAAATACATATGAGTAATTAAGTATGCCTGGTCGCGTATACCTAATATCTGTGAATTGTCCAACACCGGGCGGTGTTGAACCATTCCAGATCCTGGATATACGCCGGTTGTACCCTTAGCTCTAGTTTTAGTTAACTCTGACTTTTCCTCTATTTCACACGGTCTTTGGTACTAGCTAACCTTGCGAGACCATTGTCCGTTGACACGCAAATTATATTTGACCACATAAAGTTAGGTTCTTGGGTCAAACCGTCTTTGACCAGGCAGCGTATATCTAGAATCTGGGTTGGTTTAACACCGCCCGGTGTTGGACAATTCATAGATATTATTGTGCATAACTGCGCGCTGAAATCTCATACAAAATCTTTTTCGGGTCAATACTGCCACTTCTTTTAGCCAACTTGCTTGGTTTTGTTATTAATTCCATTACACATTTTTCCATTTACACCCCTATTCAGTATAGTAATTATGACCGACGATTGTGCAGCTGAACGGAACACGTCAAAGTGTAGTTTTCCTAAGTCTACCTACTATGCTTCTTTGCACTTTCCATGTGTGCCAAGTATTTTGGCGCTGGCTATTCAAGTCGAAACACAAAATATTCAAAAAGAACGCCTTTTGTTAATAAAAGTTTTCAAGAAAATATAATGCGTATTCCGAAGCTAGAAGAAATCACTCCTTAAAATATTTGTATGTACGAACAAAAAAGGACATTGTGTACAAGATGTACACGATAAGGAATATATACTAGAGTTTGGGTGAACTTAAACCGTAACAGATATTGTACGCTCAAAATAAATAAATGCTCATACAAAAAGTCTAGAATATGTTGCGGCTCAACTCGTACAGTGTTGGCTCGTAACAGATTTTGGATATACGCAACCGGGTGACCGATGATGATACACAAAGATACTAATTGTACTTAATAAATAAATAAGTTTGTACTCACTTTAAAAGCCATGTTTTATAAAACTAAAATATCAGCGACTGCAGTTCCTGGTTCCCGGCACTGTATACTGCCCGAATTAAAAACAAATCTTGTTATATACCGGCCGTTATCTTCAGTTCTGGTAGGTACCTATTAAATCGATGACCTGTCATGTAATAATCTTTATACTTTATTTATTACCTACTTATTTGGTTAAAGTATCATGTTTATCCCTGATATATATAAGTACATACGGAGCATTTTGGGTCTATGTGGCTCAAAGCAGACAGTGGACTGCAAGACCCAAAGACCACTTTTGGAATGTAGGCTAAAATACGGAAAATGAACGAATCAGAAATCTTTATTTGCTAGAATACATTATACGGTTGTTCAGTACAATTAAAGTAATTGTATTCAGCCTGCAAGCAGTTGCGCAAATATAGTAAGTCAATCATTAATAAACTACGAAATATCTAAATCCTACGATTTAAAAATGTCAGTAGACGCTTAAATTAAAAAAAATTATTGTATATTCACTTTAATTCTTTTTCTACTCCTGTACATATACTGTTATGTCTTTTGTATGGCCCTGAACACTAAAAATAATTTCAGAAAAAAGTATACAATGTCCTTTTTTATTAAGTACAAATATTTTAAGGGATGAACCAGACCATCATTTTGAACAACTTCTCCCAATAAATGTATTTCGAAATAGGAAAAAAAAAATTAGGTTTTCATAGAAATCGAAGTAGTCACGTGATATCATTACTATGGAAAATGAAAATTATTTTTTCGTATTTCGATAAACATTCATTGGGAAAAGTTGTTCAAAATGATGGACTGAACCACCCCTTAAAATATTTGTACTTAATTAAAAAGGACATTGTATACTCTATTCTTCATAATAGCAAGATACGCTTAACCATAGACCTAGAGCTTTTTTTTTATAGATTTACCATACTGTCAACATAAAAAAGAACATTTTTTGACATAGTCACAAAAAAGACATCAATTTAAAAAAAAAGTTTACCATAGATACCATATACTTACATATATATCTAGCAAACATATGTATGTACGTCAAACATTTTCTTATTTTTCTTTGTTTGTTTTTGTTTTTAATTAGTAAATATATGTAGTCGTAGAAAAACTATTTTATGTAACGTTGTATAAGTACGTCAAAAAATGCTCGATGGCGTCTCCTTACGATGCTCGCCAAGGCTCGCATCGTAACCTGCGCCACTCGCATTTTTTGACCGTTCTTATACAACTGTTGCATAAAATACTATTAATTTCGTCAGGCTGTTTATTATAATACTCATGTTATAAGAATTTCTTTAATATATCGAATGACCAGTAGGCTTAAGTATATAGCAACTTCATGTATTTTTGTATAGTCTGTCTTACTAAATTATATTCTTCTCTCGTTTTATAATAACTTGGATGAAACTTTACAGAAATATATACCTCTTTGATGTCCGTAACAACATGGCAACGGTAAAATATTAAATTTTTTACACAATGGTTTACATGCATCAATACAACCTGCATTATTAATGCCACGAACGCATCTTTTCTACATTTTAAAGACTGTATCTATACCCCACAACAGTAGTCCATAGCTTAGTACCGTAAATAGGTACGTAACCATGGTACAACTTGCGTTAATTGAGTCTGACGTAAATGCGGGGACTGGGAATGGGGATGCATATTGCGCAGGACCAGAGTGTTAGTTCTGTATTGCTAAAAATCGAAATAGAATAGGATTTGTTACTTAAAGTAAGTAGGCGTAAAAAGGTGCATACAAATAAAATACTGAATAAAGTGATAAATAACTTTATTTCCTCATAAGCACATTTACTATCCGAGCTCATCTTTTATATTATTATTATTTTGTGATGGTTAGCTGTCCCTGCCGTCCCAGTCCTATTGGAGTCCCTGTTGCCCTTGCAGTCCTTAATTCTGTTCTTTTACTTTTGGAGACCGGCGATGTCTACCGTAGCCCTGCCCTTGCTGGCCGTCGAATTGCTGTCCATCATACCATCCTTGCTGTCCCTGCTGCCCATCAAACCATCCTTGCTGTCCCTGCTGTCCTTGATTCTGTTCCTTTAGTTTTGGAGACCGGCGATGTCTACCGTAGCCCTGCCCTTGCTGTCCATCATACCATCCTTGCTGTTCCTGCTGTCTATCAAACCATCCTTGCTGTCCCTGCTGCCCATCAAACCATCCTTGCTGTCCCTGCTGTCCATCATACCATCCTTGCTGTCCCTGCTGTCCATCAAACCATCCTTGCTGTCCCTGCAGTCCTTGATTCTGTTCCCTTACTTTTGGAGACCGGCGATGTGTACCGTAGCCCTGCCCTTGCTGGCCGTCGAATTGCTGTCCATCATACCATCCTTGCTGTCCCTGCTGTCTATCAAACCATCCTTGCTGTCCCTGCTGTCCTTGCTGTTCTTGCTTCTGTCCCTGTACGAAACCAACGTCACCACCATAGCTTCCTTGCTGGTAGCCTAGGGATGAGAAATGGCCTTTAAATTTCTTAAATGAAATATAATACAAAATTAGCGCTTTTATAGTTATATTTAAATAAATTCAAGTTTAAAAAAGTAGATTAAAGTGTAAATGTGTATCTAGAAAATAAATAAAGGTGTGTTGATTTGGCTATATTTTTATAATATTTTCAATAGATATATCGTATTTTTAGGTTTATACGTATACACTATGACGTATTTTCCGGGATAGACAGAGCCTAGGGCCGCACGACCCAAAGGCCAAACTTGTATGATGATGGGCGTGAAAGTAGAATAATTGCCCAAGTGTTTGTCGGGCCAAGCATAGGGGTTCCGTAGTTGCGAAAGTCAACTTTGAGTTCATGCCACTAAAAACGTCTAAAAACGAATGTTCTATTGAATTTGTATAAAGTTTTCGTTACATTTTATACGTTGATCGTATGTTGTATTGTTTTTTGTTTTTCCCCAGACCAGTAAAATAATATTAGTGAAATTTAAAATATTATTTGTGAACTTACTGTGGCCTACCACCGCAAGAGCCAACAGCAGGCACGTTGTCTGAAACATAAATCATCATCATCATCATCATCATCATCATCAGGTCTTCTTAGCCTCCACTGCAGGAGCACGACCCTCTCTGTACTACCAGAGCCATACTTAGCCCGAGCAGTCAGAGGACATAAATACACCACATCAATTAGTTTTTACGAGCTTTTCTTATATCTTAACAAAAGCATGTACAAAAATGAATTTCTTTAAAAAAAAAATCTTTTATATTTATGTAATTTGCATCTTGTGTTTGTTTAGGTCAAATTTTGGAACTCAATTTTCAACCAGTTATCCTCAGCCGGTTGAGGTAAAATTTTGCATACTTATGTAAGTCAGACGACATTATTGACCGAGCAAGCGAAGCGAGCGAAGCGTCTCAGTTTCGAGATTAGCCAAAAATTCTTTTGTCCGTCTGTCTGTCTGTCCGTCCGTCTGTTCTCGCCTACAGGTCGCATTTCTTAACCGATTCTCATGAAATTTTGTATGCAGGTTCAGCAACTTAATAGAATTTTTTTGTCGAGCCATTTTTCAAAATGGCGGAAATATGGGGGCTTAAAATTTTAAAACTGTCATATATCCGCCATTTCAAAATATTTTCAAAAACGTCATTAGACTTTTGTTGCCATTATGAAAACAATTTTTTTTTATTTGAACAACTTTTTTATACGTTATACTTAAACGGGTTTAGGGTGACTCGCGGAGTCTATAACGGATATACAATACAAATCTTCTTACAAAATATACTGAAACTATTTAAGGGTGAATTCAGTCCGGGTTACTGAACAACTTTCTTAAAATACATATCTCCCCTGGGGTCCACGAAGTAATTTCTCTGAATAACTATTATGGTTATTATTTTGAGTTTCATAAGTAGTTCTATAAATTTTATCATATTTAACCGACTTTAAAATAAAAGGGTTTTTGCTTATTTTGATTGATTGTTGGCTTGTTTATTAAATTCAGCAATTTTGTTGAGCGAACTTTCGTTCAATCGCTATCGCTGCTTGTCTGTGCTTCTGTAGTAGTATTAGTTATTATGCCACGAACTAACAAGAGATCAACAGCAATCTAAGCCCGCGAAGTAGCTTTACGAAGAGAGTAAGAAACCAATGAGCAGCGGCATAGAGCCATGGCAATACAAATAAACATTTAAACGAAAACTCATTAATAGTTTTCTGGTTTTTTCAACAACGACAACAACACTTTGTCATTTGAAAAATGATGGGTCATTTTTCGGTGAAAGACTACTGTTACAGAACTGAATTTCAGCATCACGGTAGACCTCATATCCATGTGATGTATGGTAGGAAGGTGCTCCTGACATTTCAGAGCTAGATCGAAAGTCATTTGAAGAAAGGGCTGTGATTGGCCACTATTTTGGAAATTTGGTCACAACCATGAATCCGCATATCGGTAAACCTGCACCAATTATTTATCCAAATCAGGTACATTATTCTGAAATAATAATCGCGAGGTCTAAGTTCGTGGCGAACTACTAGTCAAATTATAGAGTCAATGAGCTGTTCTGATGATGGAGCCAGGAGATATTCGACGGAACTGGGTGCTTGATCGGTCATTTTGGAAATCGATGGGTGAGGCCTATGTCCAACAGTGGACGTTATGCGGCTGAAATGATGATGATGATGATGATCCCATTTAGTCCAAAGCCCATTTAGACGATCCATGTTTCTTGCCACAGCATATTTTATTAAAGTAATAGATAACTTGCATAGTATAAACGAAACATCAGCCATATAAATAATTTATTTGCTTCAATAAAATGGTATGTGGCAAGAAGCTTGCACCGTCTAAGCCATTAGGCTTTTCATCTAGAGGAATAGGTGAAGTGAGCCCATTCTGCCACAACGCAGGTCTTGGGTTCGATTCGCGGTCAGGTCAAGATGGAAAATGATCTTTTTCAGATTGACCTCGTCTTGGATGTTTATCTATTGGTATAAAATATAGTAACAAAGCTTTTATTATTTTAAAAGTTTGTCAGTTTGTATGTTACAAACTGACAAACTTTTAAATTCATAAAATAAGTAGAATAAAGTACTAAAGAAATACAGTTTACTAATATGTAACATCTTTAAAAACACAGTTGTGCAAAAAATGATTTCTGATTCTGATTCTGATTCTTTAAATATAATAAAAATGTAAGTACTCACTTCAAAGATATTGGGAGACATCTTTTTAAGTTCTTATGTGACAACTGTTCTTGGTTCCCAGTGTATAATATTCATACTTCGAATAAACCTGGTTTTTATACTTTTCGTTATTTTCAGTTCAGGTACCTAAAGTATTAATGACCCCATAAACCTAGAATTTATAGAGATATCTTAACTTCGGATTTTTTTATCGACTGTTAAAATACATGGCGTTGTTTATAATTAATTAAAATAAATAATATTCGGGAATACCAGACGGGAAAAAAAACCTAGACAATTGATAATGCCATTGCATCTTGACCTCAAACTTTGTAGGTCCGTTGTTATTTTTAGAAAGACCAAATAAATAGATAACGAAAGTGAAAGAAACGAAACGAAGTAGAAAAAAATATAATTGAATTGACCTTTTTACTACACATTGATGTATTTAAGATTTACATATAAAAAAAATATAGCCCTCGAGACTTGTGAAGTCTGAGTCAGAAAAAGATCAGTTTTAATTGATTTCCAAAAAAAGACGATTGTTTAAATTCATCGTGATCTTTTTTAGGATTTCGTAGTAAACAAGGAACCGTTATAGTTTCGTCATGTCTGTCTCTCTGTCTGTCCGACCGCGGTTTTACTTAAGCACTAGAAAGCTGTAATTTGGTCTGGGTATGTATATTAATTATGGCGAAAAAGTGGTAAAACAACATCTTGAAAAAACAATTTTTTACGGTAGCTCCCATACAGGTAAAATGGGATAATTTTTTTTTCGTGTCTAACCCATCGTGGGGTATCGTTGAATAGGTCTTTTAAAAATATTGTGAGTTTGTTATCGTCATTTTTCGATGCAAATTTTTGTTAGAGTCAAGTGTCCCACTGTATCTGCTAAACGGTTATATGTATATGGACACGTGAAAAAATTCACAGCAGTAAGTAGTATAAGTATATAAAAAAGTTTAAAGAAAGAGCTAAGTAGGGTTACAAATTCAAAAGTTTAAGGCGACCAACTTAAAAAAATATACTCGGAAAAGGAAATTTCATACAAATTCAAAAGAAAATTAGTTTTTAGACATTTTTAGCGGCAAAGTCGACATACACAACTATTACGTAGTTGTGAATGCAGACGCCTGGACCGATTTAGAAAATTCTTTTTTGTTTGAAAGACTATACTTCCTAGAATAATTTTTTTATGAAAATCGGTTGTGTAGTTCGGGGCGTCTGATTTTAGTTTTGAAAAATTATCCATCTTGACCTGACCGGGGATTGAACCCGGGACCTACGGTGTGTCTGACTGGCGTGATGACAAATAGGCTACAAAGGTCGTCACATAAAAATACCTTTATGTAAATTAATAAAAAAGAAAACCAATGTAACGTGTATTTATATACTGTTTTGTTTATTCAAAATGCAGTAGAAAAATGTATTCCAGTGGTCACCTCAATAAGTATAGGTTAGTTCACTTCTTCTGAGCTGCTCGGCGCAGGTTGTTCTGGGGCTTCATGTGCTTCAAAGGGCGTAACATCATTATTACCGTCATCCGAGTCTTCTTCGACGCTTTGCTCAGAACTACTTTCGATCTGAATATCTTGATCTTGAGAGCTTGCTCCAAAATCGTTTGGGCTATTGCCTGTCTGTCCGAAATTTGCTGGCCAGACACCTTGTTGTCCAAATTGTCCAGGCCAAAATCCAAATCCATTATGACCTTGCCAATAACCACCCTGTCCAAATCCATTTTGACCGTGATAGAAGCCAGAATGGCCAAATCCATGTCCTCGTCCAAACCCACCCGTAGCGAATTCATTGCTATTTTCGCGTAGCATATTTTTATTGACTTCTTCATTAAGCACTTCTGAGTCTTCATTGTTACGAGGTCCTTGAATATTGGGGCTGTGTCCATTCTGACTCAATCCATTTTGATTCTGGCCAAAGCTACTGAATCCATTTTGGCCAAAAGTACTAGGATTCCCTTGCATAGGTTTGCCAACTCCTTGATTATACTGAAAGCCCATGCCAAAGCCTCCTAAATTTTGGCCAAAATTGCTGTGGCTCTGACCAGAGCTCCCGTGGTTTTGTCCAAAGCTTTCTTGATTTTGTCCAAAATTGTTCTGTCCGAAGCTAACTTGGTTTTGCCCGAAGCTACTAGGGTATTTTTCAAACACATTGTGATGGCTCTGACTGGACTTGCCCTGGTTTCTACTGGACTTGCCTTGGTTTCGATCGGACCCGGCCTGGTTTTGACTGGACCTACCGTGGTTCTGCCCAAAACCTCCATGATGTTGTCCATAACCTCCATTATTCTGGGCGAAACTACCGTGGTTTTGTCCAAATCCACCCTGGTTCTGCCCTAAGCTGCCATGGTTCTGTCCGAAACTACCTTGGTTCTGTGTAAAACCTTTACGGTTTTGTCCAAATCCGCCATAGTTCTGCCCAAAACCGCCATAGTTTTGTCCGAAACCTCCATGGTTTTGTCCTAATCCACCGTAGTTCTGTCCAAAGTCTCCATAGTTTTGTCCGAAACCTGCATGGTTTTGTCCAAATCCACCATGGTTCTGCTCGAAGCCACCGAAGTTATGTCCAAAATTGCCATGGTTTTGTCCGAAACTGTTTTGATTAGATCCGAAATTACTGCTCAAGCTTGAAGGATATGCTGAAATAAAACAAAATATAAAAATCTTATTGCTTTTGAGTTTGTTATAGCTTAGATATTATACGCTTTACCTAAGCCCAATGCCTAAGGCCCAATTTTTTCGAGTCATTATGTAATAAGTTTCACCAAATGGTAGGCAAATTAAAAAAAACCAGACAGCCAAGAACGTCATCTAGTGAAGAGTTTTAGGCTTTACCTAAGCCCAATATATATATGTCTAAGGCCCAATGTGGGTACCAATTTTCTCAAGTCATTATGTAAAAAAGATTTGTAAATTTGAAATTTATTATCGTAATAGTTTTTATACTATATTATTCACTATAACTTACCATGGCATGCCAGTGCTATACCCAAAACCATGCAGATTATCTGAAAAGTAATTGTTTTACTTTAGGTAATTTGCAACATACAGGAAGATGAGGAATTCTATAGGTTTAGTACACATTATGTGTTCTTGTCCGAGCTTGAGTTGAGTGTTAATGGCTCTTAGAATAGTCTATCGATAAAAGTTTTTTACTCCTCTGTATTTTTAAAGGTACGTCCTTGTAAAAATCTAAAAGACAGACGGCTAGAAAAATCCATTTATAAATTCCTTCCACTAATAAAACTATCGCGCTCACATTTTTTCATTCTCATAAAATTTATATTTAAATGAAAATAATAAATGTCTTCATTTTACTTAAAATTATTGTTAAACAGTTTATTGTAGGTATTTACTTACTTTAAACGCCATGATTTCTAAAGAATAACGACACAGAGACTAAAAGGAAACTTAAACAATGATTCCTCCTTTCATCTGCTTATCATATATATTTTGTATCCCGTGGCCGCGAAGGTATCAATTGATTATCTTATCGATTTCCGCACATAATCAAGATGACATGTGATTAAGAAGACTAGCCTATGTTTGAGCTTGGCTCTTTAAGAATTTTTAGACGTATTTTTTTCTTTGAGCAAAGCAGATAACCAGGGAAACTTGAAGGCATAGACAAGGCGACGCCTTTAAGGTGCGTCTTTCGGAAACAGGTCAAAATATGAAAAATGTTTGGAAATGCCGTCTTCACAATTATTAGAAAGTGGACCTCGGATTTGTAAAATAAGTAGGTAGCACAGATTTAGTTTTTGATTAGGGATATCTAACATGAAGACATTAAAAGGATCTCAAACAAATTTTTACCTGTTTAAGAAAAAGTTCACAAGCACCATTCTGTTAATTTGTTGCAGCAAACTAGTCATTATATCAAAACATTTGTAGTATGTATGTATGTATATATTTGTATAAGTATTTATCTGTATTGTACGAATATATCTAAGTAAACTTGTATATATAGTGTATTTTAAGCATTAAATGTTTCAGTTTTCCTTTAGGTTGACTGGTAGAGAATATGAATTTTTGACCATTGTGGTCAATAAAGATTTTAATTTAATAACGTTTTTTCTATGTGAATAAATTGGGTTGCTTGCTGAATCCATGTGCTCTACATTTGTTGTAATTTGTAAGAAAATGCTAATATTACTTACTTTTATTTTTTTTCTGTGATAAAACTTGCCTACATACAATAACATTGTTTCTTACTGGATAACCTACCTTATCGTTATAAATATAGATTCCTTAGATAGGTATATCAGATAGCCAGATCTCAAGAGACGTTGGAAAACCCGCAGTGCGTCAGATATTTTTCCTTCACTTCTGCTATTTCCGTCGAGCAACACGTCATTGAACTTTCCCATTTCACAATAGGCATATGTCTAATAAAATATTTATGTAAAACATAATATTGTAAAATATTTTTAAAAATGTACACGTATTTTTCTTTTCTCTAACAAATAACGATAAATATGATGAATATATTATATAATGAAGAAACGGCGCATTTATAAATAAGTGCATAGATATAAATTTACTTCTACCTACGAACCTTTGATACTAAAAATATTTCAGCTTTAGCTTCTCGTTTGTGACAACCTCAGGTTTTAGACACGAAAGAAAAATAATATAGAAAAGATAACTGTTTGTGCTAACAATTTATTACAATGTCAAAGCTTACAAAATTCGAAGTAAATCTATTTACATGACCAGTCCAATCTACCGAGGCCTGCCGCTAACCATTTCTATGGAAGATGTCGAAATGGATGTAGAAATCTGGTTGTTTAAAATGATAGGGAATCCAACACTGTGCCGGTTTGTTGCTTGAATACTTAGTGTTTGCCGTGTCCCCAGCCTCCGAGTCCGTATCCTGCGAGTCCGTATCCTCCGTATCCTCCGAGGCCTCCCAGGCCGAGACCGCCAACTGGAACAGCCGCCACCGCTGGGCCAGCCGCTACCACACCACCGTAACCGCCGCCCAGAAACAGAGCACCGTCAGCAGCCTGTCTCGCGACAGTGTCAGCGACAGCTTGCGCTTGGGCTGCGCTGGAGGCAACGGCTGCAGCTTGAGCTCTAGCCGCGTTGGCGATACGTGCGGCTTCTACCGCACGAGTGTTGGCAATAGCGATGGCCTGTACACGGGCAGCGTTGGCTACACGTTCTGCTTCTGCGGCACGGGCGAGCTCAAAGGAGCTGGCAGCGGCGGCGCGTCTTGCTGCTTCAGCCGCTCTCGCGTTTTCGTAAGCTGCGGCCTGCGCCCTCTGCACGTTAGCGATGCGGGCGGCGTCAAGAGCCTGGGCATTGTTGATGGCGTTGACCTGGCCGGCTCTAGCTGCCGCTTCGGCCACACGGGCTCCCTGGATGGCGGCAGCGGCGGAGTTGGCGATCTGAGCCGCTTGGACGGCTTGGGCGTTCTGGAGCTGGCTGAGTTGAGCGGCTCCTACGGCTGCTGCGTTGTTGAGTCCAACAGCGCTGCCAATGGCAGGTGCGGCTACGACTGCAGGGCCTCCTATAATGGCGGGTCCTCCAGCGACAAGTCCTCCTCCTAAGCCATAGCCGCCAATAAGGCCTGGGCCGGTTGCTACTCCGAGAACGCCGGACTGTGCGGGCTTAGAATCTCTCTCGGCACCTGAAGACAAAGATTCAAATACACTCACGACTTAATGCCTAATGGGTCAAACAGCATTTTGGGTCTGACGAGCATAGGGCCGCCAGATCCAAAGGCCACTTTTAACGAGATGGAGACAAATTTTATGTCAAATTTGGCAGTTATTTTGGAATTGCTATTAATTCTTACCCTCTCCGTGCACTTGATAGATGACAGCGAAGACAAAGAGGATCTGTAAAGATGACAATGTTTGTTCTTAGAACGATGGCGTGATGTTTTCATTTACGGTATCTATTCTAAAATGTTTCATACAGTTTTAATAAATTTATTTCTATTTTATCTTTGATCTTAGCATGTCCCGGCAACATTCTGCGGTACTTTGGCGATCATCCATGTTCCGGTGTTGTCAAGAAAAGAAAACTTTGGAAGTCGTTTAAAGTTTTTTTTTTTTTTAGTTTTTTAAATTACTATGAAATATATTTTGTTATATCGTAAAACTTCTTACCGTTAATCGAGACATGTTTAGGTATTGTTTATTTGTTTGCAGCTCGCCACACACGACCAGATGGCACAGTTGGTGTAATTATGTTTCATTGCATCAAGCGCACGCACTTTTATACTGCACCGAAATTATTAACATCGAATTAACAATTCTAAACAGTACATTTGCCGCCCCATTTGAATATCATTAATTTGTCCAGTAAAAACTACAGGCTTTGTTGGTATTACAAATGAAACAATATGTGAATTTCAGGATCTGTGTTAAATGACATAAAGTAACCAATTACCTAACAATGCTGTACATACCTAAGTAGGTATTCTAAAAAATTAAGCGTAAGTCAATCCCGATACCACTTAGGTCCTTACACATATCTTGTTAATAATTTAGATAAAAGTTATAAATTAATAAATAAATATTATAGGGACAAATAACACTGATTAAGCTAGCCTAAAAGTAAGTTCGAGACTTGTGTTATGGGATACTAACTCAAACGATACTATATTTTATACCAATCTATATCTATACATATAATAAAACAGTAAAAAAAGTGTGTCTGTACATTAAATATATTTCCAAAAAAAATATTGGGGGCGATGGAGACGTAGTAATAGAGTAAGAATTTAAAAAAAAATGTCTGTCTGTTTGTCTGTTTGTCTGTATGTCTGTTTGTCTGTATGTCTGTATGTCTGTTTGTCTGTTTGTCTGTTTGTACACGCTAATCTCCGGAAATACTGGACGGATTCGAATGAAACTTTTTTTGTTATATAGCTATTAAGCCTGGG
This sequence comes from Acrobasis consociella, assembly GCA_963555685.1. Taxonomy (NCBI): domain Eukaryota; kingdom Metazoa; phylum Arthropoda; class Insecta; order Lepidoptera; family Pyralidae; genus Acrobasis; species Acrobasis consociella. The sequence continues at coordinate 6,008,663 of OY743122.1, read as the reverse complement.
CAACATATAGGGTATAAATGATTTTGGAAAATGGAACGCCTGATGCAGTACCATAATGGTCCAGCTAAACTATAAGAGATATAAAAATGCCGCCTTAGTAAAAGTTGTTCAGCCTGATGAGCATTTTCCAGAGACATAAAGTCCACGCGACCGAAGTCGCGGGCTTCGGCTAGTATATAAATAAACAACCAAGACCCAGGACAATTTGATAAAGACCATTTCTCAACTCGGCCTGACCGGGGATCGAACCCGGAACCTCTATGTGGCGGACTAGCATGGTGACCACTATGCCACAGAGGTCGTCTAAGAATGCGCCTTATTTAGGAATAGATCATGATATTCATGATACAAACATCTGATATACAATACCTATTTTCTTGGTTTAATACTTCTAAACACTTCTTACTCTCGGCATTACCAGTGGGTTGACTGGTAGATAAAGCCTATGGATTTAAGTTCGCATTATAAATCTATCTATACATATAAAACCTCCGTGGCGTAATTTGAAAATTTAAATTGACGACCTCCGTGGCGTAGTGGTCAACGTGCTAGTCCGCCACCCAGAGGGGGTTCGATCCCCGGTCGGGGCAAGTTGGAAAATGGCCTTTTTCATATTGTCCTGGGTCTTGGATGTGTATCTATATATGTATTTGTTATAAAATATAGTATGGTTGAGTTGGTATCCCATAACACAAGTCTCGAACTTACTTTGGGGCTAGCTCAATTAGTGTAATTTATCCCTATATATTTATTTATTTATTTAAAACAGTAAAAAAATATGTGTTTGGTTGTACATCGAATATATTTCCAAAAAAATTTTTTGGGGCGATGGAGACGTAGTAATAGAGTAAGAACTTAAAATATGTCTCTTTGTTTGTTTGTCTATTTGTACACACTAATCTCTGGAAATACTGGACCAATTCAAATTAAACTTTGTTATATAGCTGTTAAGCCTGGGCAACGCAAAGAGTATATGATTTTGGAAAATGGAATATCTGGATGCAGAACCATAATGGTCCAGCTAATCTATACTTAAGAAATATAAATATGACGCCTTAAGAAAAGTTGTTCAGCCCGATGAGCATTTTCATAAACCACGCGAACGAAGTCGTGGGCTTCGGCTAGGTTAAAATAAGTTAGTTTTATAGAGTCCTAGTTTTATTCGAATCCGTTCAGTATTTTCGGAGATTAGCGTGTACAAACGATAAACAGACAGACATTTTTTTAATTCCTACTGTATTACTATGTCTCCATTACTCCAAATATTTTTGGGAATATATTCAATGTACAGACACATTTTTTTACGGTTTTATTATATGTGTAGACGAGTCGCTGGAGACATCTTCCAGAATGTCTAACGCAATTTGAGATTCAAATTTCGTATGTTTTAGCAATGATTTGTATAAAGTATCTTTAGGAAATTCGAGTGCCTACTTACTCATTTCTATAAAAAGCAGTGTTCCGAATCCGAATGTACGTCAGATGTTTAAGATATTTGTTTACATGCATAGGTACTTGATAGTTTATCAGTAAGGATAGCGAGTCGTGACCCGATCAGCTGATATGAGGTATACTCCGTGGCGGAAAATTTGGATCATGTGGAAGTAAGATAAGTCATGCATTTCAGTCTTGTGATCTTAAACCCTGCTTAAAGCGCTGTTTAATCTACAAAGCCAGATATTTTTTTACGGAAATTGCTAAAGTTCATCCTCAAATTAAAACTGTAAGTACCTATTTATACTAGTAGTTCGCTGTGATGCGAACTCATTCGGTATCTCTGCAACCCCTTGGCCGATTTGGCTCATGTTTGAACTTAAAAATTATATCAGCTATATCAACACGCCTATCAAAGATACTCACATAGCTATCGCCGAAGAAAATACATAAACAAGTACAAACAAACGCCAGATTGTTCAAGTAGACGCGGAGAACCTCCTTCCCTCCTTCGCTTCGCTCGCTCGTTCTAGAAGTCAAATCACACTTATTTGATATTGACCGTTATAGGAGGTTAATTTCAAGTCAATCCTAGTAAACTTCAATGTTAGACCTGTAAAATAGTTTTTTTTTGTGTCTACCTACTATAAGTGGATTTTGCATTGCACGATTTGCACGTCTCATAAGCGTTGCGTGAGGTTGTGCATTACTCTCAACATTGACATGTCAAGCATTTTTTCTAATTTTTTACTCGTACTCTTTAATGAAATTATCTGTTACGGAGTGTATAAATCTATTTACATCTACATACAAATATTGTATGATGTCGTGGATTAGATAAGTAATTCGATATTTTTTTTAACATCCGCCGCAATGGCCAGATATTGATTTTTATCCTAACAAAAACAAATAAGAATCAAACAATCAAACAGGTCGGAACTTTTACACGTCAATAAGTTTACCTACATAACGTGTAAAGTTTATTCATATTTGAATAATCATTTAAAAAAACTAAAATAACGTAAGCTGCTGCCGAGAAGCGCCGAAACAAACTCATTTTCAAAGTATAGTTCGCCTACGCGCCAGAACTTCACTTTAAATGGAGACTAAAATTGACGGAAATAAATTAAAAATATTGACAGGTTGATTTAGCTAGTAATTGAATAGTTAATTATTTTCATCCTTATTTCGAATGATTTCCTACTAACTGTGCTGTGACTCTGTGACTCTCGAAAACTTGACTTTTAGGCTACAAAGTTTCCCTTTAAGTTCTTATTATCTTGCGCGGGTCAAAATCCGATAAATCTCGCTCGTTGGATGTTTACGCAATCCAAAATACGGTTGCGGATTGACATTATTATACTTCTTGTTTATTTAGGTTCGATAATATCTATGGTTATCTGTCTAAAGTGGGTTTAAATTCCCTTTAAAAATATTATTTTCATTTGCCCTAACTATATACCTTTCCCTTTTTCTTATAACAGATCTTTCTCTTGCCCAAACCTATTCAAGGGTACATCCGTGAATGGGTTTTGGTGGGAGCGCCACATAACATCAACTTCTCCAAAGGGCCTCTACGTGTTGGATCTGTATGCCCACGCAAGCCTCTCAAAGGACCGGGGTGAAAAGACCCGTGATTCTCAAAGAAGATATATAAGGAAGTATAATATTATGCATTATGCTAGTATAAGGACAAATTACACTTAATTAGTTAACCCCAAAGTAAGTTTATTTAAAATTTGTGTTATGGGATACTAACTCAACGATATTTTATAACAAATTTAGATAAAAACATAAGAACCAGGAAAATTTGAAAAAGGCCACTTTCTTACTTACCCTGGCTGGGGATCAAACCTAGAACCTCGGGATTGGCGGTCTAGCAAGTCAAAGTCGCCATAGAAGTGTCTATGCATGTAATCCAGGGACGAATTACCTACTCATTCTACTCTTGGAATAGCTGTTCATGCGTATAATGTAAATGACCATTACCATAATATGAGTTAACACCACCCACACCTGTTATTATGGACATAGCATAGCAACAATAAGAAAGTTTTTTTACAGCAAACTGCTCTACACCACTTGAAGCTAGATTTATTGCAATTTCGCTACTATTAACTACTACTATTTTAACACTATGTCAGAAGTTTTTACCTTTGTAAGTTTGTTTTGGTTTGTAAGAAAGTTTTTGTTTCAAATAAGTAGGTTTATTTTTGTAGAGTTGTGCCTATGTATTTACTCGATTTCTGGCTGTAATTTCGCTCTTTTAAATCTACACAGGTAAGCCATACTCTGTAACATAGGGTAACTTAGAAGTCAACAAAATACAAATTTCTTGATGATGCAACCCGTTTCATATTCACAGTCATTTTATCATAGTCTTGATTTGACAAGTTGTTTCTATGCAAGTAAGTTACCCGACTGCTTCGAAAAGTCAACTTAGCATTACATGCTCCTGGAAAAAACCGTAGGCGTCGCCGCGCGTGCGTGTCATTGTTAATCGGTTAGGCAATACATGAACTAATTGACCGATGTATTCATCAGTTGGCAATGCAATTTAGATTTGTCGGTTTTTGGCAAAACATTTTCATCATCAATAATTAAATGTTAACTTCAGGCAAAAAGGGGGAGTAACACAAGTCTTGTAGCTTTAGCGTCATCATGAGCTTTCACGGTTTCTCCCATAGTGCTTCTTCGGAGCCGAGGGTGCTTCTCTAAAGATGATAATAGTATGTATATGTTGACTTTGACTTTGTGCGAGGTAGAGAAGAAAAATCTTGAACAGAGATCAGTATTACCCAATGGTAAATGTGGTCTGAAGGGTACTAATGGGATACATCGGTGCCATTTTTACAATCAATGGTACTAGTGGGACAAATTAGTGTTATTTGTTTCGGCAACGGTACTACACAATGATACAAGTGGTCTGGAGGGATTGTTGCACAACAGTTGAACTAATTTGGAGCTTTTGTCGCCCTTATAAAATCCATAAATACCAAAATGTTTAACTTTACTAGCATTAACTAAATAAAACGCGGTTTAACAATACTTGATTTAAACCATTATCCGTTTAAAAAAAGAAGCCCACCCGATATATGTCACCTTCTCTTTCGTAACTATCGACTTCATGTGGGTGAGTAATGGTTTAAACCAGGTCCGAAAGTAAGTCTGCGTTTTATAATAAGACGAATGGGTTTCGTGTGGATCCGGACCTAGAAGAGGACTTGGCAATCCACTTCTAGTTAAAGACCACACGAAACCCATAGAGTGAATGCTAGTAAAGTTAAAAGTTTTAGTATAAACCTAAGTGTGACTGTATAAACTTCCTCTAATGTCTTTATCTCTACTTCTTACAGACAAATAGTTAAATATCATAATCGTTCAACTAAGTAACCATTACGGCACTTAATGAAGCGAAGCGAGACGTTGAATAATAACTAGTTTAAGTTAGGACCAGTCAACCGGCTTGTTGAGGGTTTTTTAGTATTAACTGTCTGAAAATGACCACTAGCTGTTGTCATGGGTGCTGGGTGATGTAGATGTCATGTTCATGTATGATAAGTCATATCAATTATGTATTATTTTGTAAATGACAATATTTTGAGGTACTTAGATATACAACGTGGAAGGGACATTCATACCCGTAATTAATCGAACCTCAGGCTATACCAGACCACTATAATTCAAAAACTTTAAAAAAATATACGACCTGGGCGTTTCGTATGAGTATGTCGAAATTTTATTTTTGTTTTTGACTGTAATTCAGTCATCATTATACTATAGTGATCTAGTATAGCCCGTGGTTCGATTTTTTATGGGTATGTCTCTTTCACGCAGTACCTATATCAGTCAAATAGTATGGTAGGCCAAAAAGACATGTTCTACCTACGAGTATGATCTTTAGAAAGGTTGTTTATACTTATAAAATACTTTTAGTCATCGACGATAATATTTTCATTGCTTTAAGTAAGTATATTTTATTTGATATACTTATATCATGTGCAGGAGCCACGTGGTACGTAGATTAAAATTTGCGGCGGCCCTCGTTACGGTGCTATAAGAACGTAGTTTCAAGCGGTCTGTGGTTTTTAGTGTGCGGAGTTTCGCAGAAAGACAACATGACTCATAAGGAACACTAGCATTTAATGCCATTGGAACAGACTAAAAAGATCAGGCAGACATTATGTAAAATGTGAATTACAGGTTACCTCGATACCAATGCTTAAGTATCGGAGGATTGTGTGCATTGGTAGAAACGACTGCCGTTGCATCATCTCGGATGCGAGGCAGGGCCAACTGTTTAGGAAGTTACCAATTTCCATTTGCATATTAATTTGTGTCTGAAACTCTTTATTCCTGGAATCATTTTCTAAGTCTCATTATTAAAAAATAAGAATGTTACCCGTTGATCTCAGACGTTACCCAAGGGAATCGGACATAAGCATGAAAGTTTTATTTTATCTTTATCTTTGTAATGCAAGGGTAGGAAAATAAAATCAGGTACTGGGGCTCGGTTCTATACAAAAAATTCCTTCAAAAATTACACCATATGTCTGCCTCCGTCGCGGTACCTCCAGGTTCTAAATATAACTATGTCAAAGATAATATAATTACTAACGTAACAGATACCCAACGCCATAGAAACTATTGGAGAGGCCGTAAGCACGCAAAACTGGAGTTGCGGAGCGGCCTCTCAGAGATGGCAGCACACACGACTAGCCAAAAAGGTGACGAAGAAAGTGTTGAATATACTTTTAAAAAATATATTGCATGTCATATAAGTCTTCTTTAACTAATCAAAGTACTAGTTTATTTAAATAATAGTTTTAAAAGATTTTTGTGTTTTAATTTTTACCTTAAAGCGCCATCTAGTTACAAGGAAAAGAAATAATAATGTTTATATGACGATGGGTAGGCATGACTATGTAGAACCCATTACTACGTAATTAATTTTGGGTTAGAATAAGGTCAGTAAAAACACTGGATTTGTTATAATATTTAATCTAATTAACTATTAGCAATAAATTAACTATGAATTACTTCTTCTTGAGTATTTTCTCGAAAATTGGCACAGGATAGAATTTCGGCGGTGACACGATACTGCAATAAATAAATTATATGCTGTTTAAAAATTTATACTAAATTTACACTGACCATTACGGTCATTAAAACGGAATTTTGATAAGTATTTTAAATCCCAGGAACTCAAATATATCCCTCTTTGAAAATACACAAAATAAGACAATTAGTGGGTAATTAACTCTTTTCAAGTGACATATTTTTTAGTAATAGCTGTAAAACTGTAAAAAAGCAATGTCTGTACATTGTAATTTGTATAATAATAATAAGGTCTGTGGTATATCAGATTACAATATATCGTTTGTGCCATAGGAGGCGGCCACGGCGGTGCTTCTTTTTTTCTGGACTTACCTATCTATTCTATTGACTGTTTGTTTATTTCATACATCACTTATTTTACGGCTATAGGCGTGGTTGTGGCCGAAACACGCAAAGTTTTTATTGAAACAATAACATTGCCGACTTGTTGAAGAATATCATTGATGAAGTAGGCTGAATTAAAGGGGTTAAGGATTGCCTTGCCATATATGGTAAGGCATGAAACAATATGTAAACAACGTACGATCTTAATTTGTAAAGTGGCTTATTATTATGCAGAATTATTTCGGTTATCGAAGCGCTAAATATTCAATAATATTATCGATAATCTATATTTGGAACTAGATGATACCGTTTTTTGATTTAGAGATCCGTTTCTGAAATATTTGGTTTTATTTCACAAAGATATAGTACCTTTAGCGCATCGAAGTTTTTTTGTCGAAGTGTCTATGGAAAATCGTATTAGATCGTGACCTCATGCGAAATTTAAATGCACTGTATCTTTTTAATTATTTGCTAAAAAAAGAATAAATACAAATACAATACGAGTATCTTTTGATTATATACCTGATGAGTTATAAATATGATTTTTAATTTACATTTGTTTTTCCCATCATGGGTTTTAAACTACTTACTGGTATACAACAGGCCGGGGTGGGCTGACAATAGTCTTGGTGGGCAGCAGCGAAGTTAGCAACTGTCCGACGGCCAGGGTCTTGTTGACCACGGCATCCTTGGCCGCGGTGATGACGCCGTTCAGCTTATCCCCCACGTTGGATAGGCTGGGTGGACTGATCACGACGGTGGGTTGAGGAACCTGTGTTTATTAAAGGTTTATGTTATTGTATTTGCTAATAGAAAGGCTACGGATTTATATATTTAAATAAGAACATCCAATAGTATGCTGAAGTTGCGCAACCGAACTTCGGCTAAATTACGCCTTTGATATACAGTATGTTAAAAAACCCTTTCCGATCCGTTAAGCAGTTATTTAATTTTGTATGGAGCCGCAGATTCTTTTTGAGATTTCAGGGATGGGAGAAACCGATAAATAACTAAACTACCCAACGTTACCTTAACGGATCGGACAGGATTTTTAAGTATTACATACAGAACAAAATCTCTTAAGGTTCCGCGCAGTATGTGTCCCCATCCCCCGACTTTGCACCTCTCCCCTGTTCTCGCCTTGTGGATGGTGTTGAGCGGGCGGCCGCAGGCACCTGCAGCCGCCTCTACATACAACGGGGTAGAGGGGCGTATATTGAGCGCTGGACATTGGCCTCTCCCAAGGATTTCCAAAATTAACAATCTAGAACGGCTAGAAAAATCCTTTTAGGCAGCTCGAGAAATCTGACACAGTCTCCATAGGAAGAGGAAAATCCCATTTGGGTCTAGTCTCACCGCAACGGCCACGGGTGCAGGCAACAGCACCGGCTTAGCGGCTGCTAACGCGGCTTTCTTTTCCAGGGCCTTGGCGGCCAGTAGCGCCGCCCCTTTGAGCACCGCTGCCTTAGCCGCGAGAAGAGCAGCGCCTGAGAAGAAATATTTGCTAAGATTTTGAAACAGATTACTTTCAAAAATTAATAGATTTTTTATGGATTATTGCCCACAATCTTATAATGGATTGATAAAATTGCCTTTGGAACATGTCGAGCGAGATGTTCAAAGTTTACAGATATTATGATATCTGTAACTATAATAACTCCTTTTAACACGTCCCAAACTTACACCTAACTTATCCCTATCACACGCCAAATCCACTCTTAACACGTCTATTACACCAAAAATAACTCTAGTAATGTACAAATGCCCGTTAGGACTACTGTTATGTCTCAGCGAACTGGTAGAGCTATTGGGACAAAAAATCCTGTTAGACTTACTCGTAGGACTTACTTGGTAGGTCTATTATGACTAACCTCATAATCATCTACCTAGTTTGTAAGCTGTTCCTAATATCTGATGTGATGGCGGCCAATGACATAGCCATCGAAGTGGCCCGATATTGGAGTGATAAAATTTAGTAGTACCTAATGACACGAAAAGAAGAACATTTGAAATTGTTAGCTAATGGCTGATGTATTCCTATGTTAAGTGCGTTCTATCTTCTATTGATACAGTATTTCAATTAATTTATTTTTATAACAATAAGTAATTGAAACCAAAATCATTTTTTTTATCAATTCTGTTCAAAAATACATAAGTTCTAAGATTTAAAATCTTATGAAAAGGGAAACTGTCAAGTAATGGAAAATGCTGGATGCACCAACAGCGCTCTTGACGTCATTGCTATGTCTCCACTCTACTTAATAGCAATATTTCAAAAGCTGATTCCTGCAGCTTCATTAATTAATTAACCAATTTCTTTCTGATTTCAAATAGGTTTCTTTTTAGTGACATTTTTAGTTTTATATATAATATTACAATAATAAAAAAAACAGAATATTGTATTGAAATAATTTTAATTTTATCATGGCCCTCGTCAATTTTAGTAAAAAAAAATATGTCAGCTGTTGGTAGGTAGGTTCGTCGGTATTCATAACAAAGTGATTAATTTAATATGAACCTGATAGTTATCAATCCAGACTGGGGGTCAGTGAGACCACAGTGGAGATAAAGTAGTAGTCAATATCATAAAGTTAATTATCACTAATTCAGTGTAAGTTTTTGAATTGGCAGAATCCAAACGCGTTTCGAGATAGCTCAAATGAAACCACTTTAAAAAAGTATAAAATTATTGGCTTGCTGGTCAAAGAATTCAGGGAAGTTCCATAATCTATATCTATATCTATACATATAATAAAAGAGTAAAAAAAGTGTGTCTGTACATTAAATATATTTCCAAAAAAAATATTGGGGGCGATGGAGACGTAGTAATAGAGTAAGAATTTAAAAAAAAATGTCTGTTTGTCTGTTTGTACACGCTAATCTCCGGAAATACTAGACGGATTCGAATGAAACTTTTTTTGTTATATAGCTATTAAGCCTGGGCAACATATTGGGGATAAATGATTTTGGAAAATGGAACGCCTGATGCAGAACCATAATGGTCCAGCTAAACTATAAGAGATATAAAAATGCCGCCATAGTAAAAGTTGTTCAGCCTGATGAGCATTTTCCAGAGACATAAAGTCCACGCGAACGAAGTCGCGGGCTTCGGCTAGTATTCTATAAAATGTTAGGAATAAAACGTACCTCCTTTGGAGATAACTAGATTATTGAAGTAAAATTATGAATTTTTATTTTATTAAAATTGTATTAGGTTACATCTATTTCTCAAAATAATGTTGTCTGTCTGTCATAATTATGTAATCAAAATATCTTTACGTATGCAATTTTATTTTAACTACTCCCGGGTTTCCTCTTCATTTATATATAGAAGTGTATAATCATAGTTAGAGTAGAAAAAGTTGATACAGATAAGAATGCAACCGTGAGAGCGTTAAGTTGAGGAGCGGGAAACAAACCTTTCAAGATGGCTCCCTTTGCCAGAAGGCCTGCGCCGAGCAAGGCGGCGCCCTCGAATGCTCCGGCGGCTGCCAGCTTCGCCGCCAGAACTGGTGTGCTGAATGCTGGTGGCACTAGGCATGAGAGGCAGGCCAACTGAAACATGAAAACACACTTAATATAACGAAGATAGATTCATGCAAAGTACATTTTCTTTAAGTCAATCTTAAGCGCTGGACACAGAAAAGACCTAGGATGCGGACGGGGCGCACACATTTGTCTTTTCCGCGACGGCAAGCGACGGTTTCATACAAAATGTATAGAAACGTCGCGGAGTAGAACACACTGAAAGGACGGGGCAAGGACGGGGCGCGCGTCTTTTCTATGTGTCCTGCGCCTTAGAGACAAACTTGGAAATGATTCTGAGAAAATGTTAGAAGATTGAATGACGTAAATTATTTCGAACTAGCTGTGCCCGTGGGCTTTGCTCCCTGTGTTCTTCCCTGGGTGTCAAACTATATCCATATCAAATTTCATCTAAATAGGTACATTGGTTGAAGCGTGAAGTGGTAACAGACAAACAAATATAGAAACTCACTTTCGCATTTATAATATTACTAGGACTAGGATAGGATAGAATAGGAGTTATCTCTTTTCACCGAGCAAATGTTGATAGTCAATTATAACTTCCTCTGTAAACATTTATATAGATTTGAATTTTTATTATCGTATTTTGTTGGTAGACTCAACATCTACAAACATAGGTGCCATAAAATGAAATGAAATAATGAAATGAAATGAAATAAATTTATTTGCAAGGTTCTAACTTTCAAAGATTAGGTTCCTACTTACCGACAGAATGACCAACTTTACTTCCATAGTGAACAGGGCACTGTCACTTGTACACAAACGGTGAACTTTCTGTGCAACTTAACATCTACTTATATCTATAGTCTAATATATCATTGCAAAATCCGATAATTATAACTGTAACATTTAAACAAAATATATTTTTATAGGTAACCTTATATCCATTGTTTTTAAGTTCAAAATCGTAAGTACATATAAGTATAGATTCATTTAAGTTAATCACTTTGATTGACCAGCTTGTTAACTAATGGCTTTTACATCATAGTTTTGGAATTCATGGAAAATGAATGTTTGATGTCCGCATGAGAAAGAGCAAGTGCGTTACTCACACGAACTAAACTTAAGTTTAAATCTAGGTAATTACTTAATTAAATAATAAAATCATCATCATAATAATATCAGTCACAGGAAGTTGGCTGGACATAGGACTATCCCAAGGATTTAGAAAACGACCGATCCAAAGCGACCTGCATTCAGCGACTTTCTGCAACCTTGCACAGTTGGTCAGACCTGTAATTTGACCTTATTTATTTTATAAATAGTAAAATAAATTAGATCAAATTACACCGATTGAGTTAGCTCCAAAAGTTAGTTTGAAACTTGAAATATGTATACTAATTTAATATACAGTATATTATAATGAATTCATAATTAAATATAAACTTATCGGTACATATCGACGAAGGACTTCTGTTAATATGTAATACTAAACTCAAATAAATGGTAAGGCTTTTTTAACCCACAAACAACAGGGGTGTTATAAGTTTGACGCTAACGTCTGTCGGTCTGTCTCTCTGTGGCATCGTAGCGCTCGAACGGATGGAAAAGCAAGTCTTTTTGTGTGGCTATTAGTAACGTATGATGAAAATCAGTTCAGCAGTTTAAAGTTATTGAGGGTTAACGCTTGAAATAAGTAAATAAATAAATATATAGGGACAAATTACACTGAATCAGCTAGCCCCAAAGTAAGTTCGAGACTTGTGATATGGGATACTAACTCAACGATACTATATTTTTATAACAAATACATATATAGATAAACATCCAAGACCCAGGACAATTTGAAAAAGGCCATTTTCCAACTTGCCCTGACCGGGGACCGAACCCGGGACCTCTGGGTGGCGGACCAGCATGGTGACCACTACGCCACGAAGGTCGGTTTACTTTAATTTGCTTCGCAAATACATAATAGATAGCGCGGATATCAATTGGAATATGTACTCATCACCAGATGGCGTTCTTCAAAGTCGGGGGTGATTTTTAGGATTCCGTAGCCAAATGGCAAAAAAGGAACCCTTATGAATTCGTCATGTCTGTCCGTTCGTATGTCACAGCCACTTTTTTTGTTTAGCAAATAAACTTGTTATACCATTTTATAAGACTGACTGAAAATTAATGTACCTATTTGAACTCCAAATAAGTTATTTTGATATCAAATATTAATTAAATTGTTTTTAACGACTCCAAACTAAACAATTTACTTTGGAGTCGTTAAAACTAAGTGTTTCTTTCAATTAATATCACTGCCTCCGTGGTATAGTGGTTAGAGCGTTCGGCTCTTACCTGGAGGTCACGGGTTCAATTCCCAGCGGGGACAACGACTTTGAGTTGTTGTCCTAGTTTGGTAAGGACATTGTACCTATTGGACACCTGATTGTCTGATAAGTAAGATGATCCGCGTGCTTCAGGGATGTTACGAATGTTAAATTTTCTACATTCGCGAATGCGAATGCGAACACGAATGTTAAGGGTGCGAATGTGCGAATGCGAATGTAGTCATCAAGTATTACAAAAACATACATATGATTATGAATGAATAATCAATAATTTTATTCAAAAAATCGCGAAAATTTGTCACCTTTTATTTCCGATGCCATAAGAAAACTGTAGAATTATCCCAAAATATTTTAAAATACAATAAATTATTTGTTTATCTAATGAACAATTACAGCAGATGGCAACTAAAACAAAAGAAACCAAGCAATCACAAAAAACTAACGTGAATTAAACGAAATAATCACGTTATGCGCGAATCCCCGAAACGCAGAGAGATGCGGCGCGGTTGCGCGCGTGCTACATTCGCATTCGCAAGACATTCGCACTGATTGATGCGAATGCGAATGTTTAAAACGATGCGAACCATCCGCATATGCGAATGCGAATACGAATATTCGTTACAGATTCGTTCAGAGGCCTTTAAGGCGGTTTAAAAACTCTGACACTAGTGTTAGTCACTAACAAACTCGATAAGAAGAAGAAGAATTAATATATTGTAATATCTTACTTAAGTATCGATAGTATTGTATTGTAACCTTAGTTATCAAATTAAAGTATGATTGGGAATGCATTTGTACCAAAAGTTTTAAAATTGGCCGCCACCCGACTTTAAGCATCCTTGGGAATGCAGTTGTAGCACGAGAAGTGCTTATTTTATAAGGGCTCGCACTACTTTGAATGATCGTCTGTAATATCAATATCAATAATATACTCGAGTTGAAACAAAAATTGAGCAAACTAGTGTCTTGACTACGTTACTCAAAAACAAGATTGTAGTAATTTTCTTGATAAAAAGAAATTGCCAAGTTGCCTCCAAAAAACGTCTTATCTACTCGGTAAACAGCGAAATACATCAAAATAAACCTTGAAAATTTGGATTAAAGACAAGGCAGTGATCATATTACTTTTTTTTTACAAATAACTCTTGAATGTTCTGAAAATATCCAAAATAGCAGAGAAGTAGCCCCTCTCAGCCTTAGATTTTTGCTAGTCTAAGGGCCACTTCTTACGACATCTACATCTATGTCGACTTCCGTGGCGTAGTGGTCTCCATGCTAGTCCGCCACCCAGAGGTTCCAGGTTCGATCCCCGGTCAGGGCAAGTTGGAAAATGCCCTTTTTCAAATTTTCCTGGGTCTTGGATGTTTATCTAGGCTAGCTCAATCAGTGGAATTTGTCCCTCCCTAAGTATATATATATATATTTTTTTATTTCATTAGCCTGTGCTAGTGTCCCACTGCTGGGCAAAGGCCTCCCCCTGTTCTTTCCACACGTCCCTATTCTGAGCATTATGCTGCCATCCACTCATGAAAGAGTCTATGTCGTCCCGCCATCTCTTTCATGTCTACCCCTGCGTCTGCATCCTTCTGGCACCCATAAGGTGATTTTTCGGAAAGGTATATATTAATGAATTTATTATTTTTTTATCTACAGGAAGAGGGTGTGGCCCAATTCTAGGGCGGAAGCCACACCGCGACAATAAAGTATAGACCTCTATCAGATTTACAAACAAGGTATTCTGTCAATGTGTGCCACTGAAGCTGAGGTCGGGAAGTGAACGTGACACCAGCAATAAGCAGATGAGTGCTAATTGGGTGTTCCACTTGCTGCAAAACGCATGGAGCTGCTTTAGTGAAAAGTTTTTGAGGATGATTATGGCTCAAATCATGTAAAATAAGGTTTTAGCTAAAAGGTTGAAAAAACATAGAATAGGTTCTTCTAGCAGGGGCTTTTTAAATTTAATACATATAAAATATATCGGTATAAATAATGTTACGCTGCTAACGATAACCTGCGTTTTTTAGGGTTTCATACCCAAAGGGTAAGAACACGCCACCCAGAGGTCCCGGGTTCGATTCCCGGTCAGGGCAAGTTGGAAAATGGCCTTTTTCAGATTGTCCTTTCATTTCAGTGTAATTTGTCCCTATATATTTATTTTATTTATTTATTTAGAACCCTATTACGAAGACTCCGCTGTCCGTCCGTCCGTCTATCTGTCTGTCACCAGGCGGTATCTCATGAACCGTGATAGACAGTTGAAATTTTCACAGATAAGTAATGTATTTTTGTTGCCGCTAAAAATAGAATAAAATAAATATTAAGGGGCTCCCGTTCAACTAACGTGTTTTTTATAGATAATGGTACGGAACCCTTCGTGCGCGAGACCGACTCACACTTAGCCGATTATTTAACGAGAAATATGCAATTCGCTAAGTTCCAACAAGTCAAATCAAATCAGATACTTTTTAACGTCAATACAAACATTTTCTATGGGATTATGAAATACAAAACCGTGACGTCTTCGTGATTGAAATTTTCCCTATCGCTTTGAAGATGTACGCACTTTTAATAAAAATATATTTCTGGAAACAAGAGTATTTTTCCTTGTATTTATTTTGTCCCGGGACGCATTTATCTACAACTAATTCTTCGAAATACTTACGTATCTTGGGGTTATACAAGTGTTTACATTTAAAACAATAAAGTGATAAAGAAATAATTGCTTACATACGTTACTAACATATCACTTTGTTATTTTTATTATGTACCCAAAATATTTACCTTGGGTTTTTTTAGTGTTGATTTATTTCTATGACTTCTTTTCCTGTGAACATTTTTCACCATTTTTTTTAATTAATTTTTCACGTGTGCCAATACTCACTTCTCAGATTGGTGACTCCATGGTTTTTGTTTTCAAAGAAAGTGGACCACATTCTTTGCAACTGAAAGTTACTGTAAATATACTTAAAAGTGAAGTTCAAGGGGATTTCACTATTTGACCGATTTCATACTGGACGACATCTACTTGTACGTAAATATTATCTGTGAATTGTATTATTTTGACACAATTTTTGGAAGATATGGAGTTATTTCGCCTCATTTTGCTACAGGTATGCAAGTTTAATATTCTATTTGATATAATAGTGTACACGACTCTGCTGTTATCTTTAATCACAGTGTTTATAAAATTATGTTAAGGCATAAATGAAATAAAGCTATTGTTGCATAAAATTTGTTCATAAGGTCGGTGAAATAAAAAAAGCTTGCACATTGCATAGGTATATGGCACATAATGGTATATAATTTTAAATAGATTTTAAATATTTCTTCTTTCATCGTCCTCAATGTGTTAAGAAGAAATATAAAAAAGCTTATATCAAAACGTGGTATGATAAAAATGCATAACATAAAATATATGTAAGTACTCTTGAATCCGACAGGGGGATAATAAAACTACGGTCTAAGGTTAAGGTTTTGACTTTATCCGTACAAAACTGGTACTTCAAATGTCATTGCTCGTCCGCAGTATCTTACATTAGCATAAAATCATTATAAAAGTAAACAATAAAAAGTAAACTAACATATGTACCACCATTCGTATTTATATTTTTTTGAATTTGAACAGGATAACAAAGCAAAGAGTCGATGCAGTAAAACAAATAAAGATAAAAAAAACTGATTAGCCTGGGTCTTGGATGTTTATCTATAGGTATAATATACTTATATGTAGTTTGGGGATGAATCAATCTGTGTGATTTGTCCCTATACATTTATGTTAAAATATTTTAAATGTTATTTAGTAATAAAATATATAATTGGGTGTTAAAAGGTAGAAAGAATCCTTTGAAACATTTTTCATTGAAAAATATTTTTTTTAAAGTGGCAAGAGATGGAAAACCGTAGTATAGATGAAATAAAAGGAACTCTATGCTCTGAAGTGAGTCTATAAGCTGATGATGACTAAATATATTAATTATATGTTATTAATTACTATCATACTAAATCTACTTTGTGTCAACTAAGTCAGCTTCCTTGGAGTCGGAGTTATAAAATATAGTATCGTTGAGTTAGTATCCTGTAGCACAAATCTTGAATTTACTTTGGGGCTCAGATTAAAATGTTCTTTAATCTGAGCTTTGGGGTTAGCTTAATCTGTGTGATTTATCCGTATAAAAAGAAAAAAAGTCAGATTTGGCCTTTGAGCATAAGATATTCTAACACAATTACTTTCCATTTGTTTACAGATACTTCTACTATCAGTTACCCTTGCCGTAGCGTCTGCGAAGAAGAAACAACACACCGCAGTTTCCGACAAGACTACGTCCATCGACAAACCCGAATCTGTAAATTTACATCATGGAGTCGTACAACATGGCAAGAAACATAAGAAGGCTAAGAGGAGTGCCTACCGCCGGGATTGGTCGGCTAAGTTAGCTAGTTACACTGGCTATATGCCTCCTTACCTGGTTTATAACAGGAAGACAGGAGCTTATCATCCGTATTTTAGCTACCCTAAAGACAATTATTTAGGAACTAATAGGAGGAGCATGCAATGGAAGAATCAGAATCAGCATCATAAATGAAGTCGGTTGAAAATAGAGTAGTTATTTATTGGTCATTTTAAAAGTTTTATTTATACAACTGAAGTCAATAATTCTTTGTTTTCAAGATGGTAACCATATTTATTACATATGATAACAGTATTATTTATCATTAAATCAAAGCGACTCACCGAAACCCAGATGAACCCTTTGAGGTTTTCGTGGTTCGGTATCATTTCGATGTACCTATATTTTCTTATGAATTTTGATTGAATGATTAAAAAAAATACCATACTGATGTTGTAAATGCGAAAGTTACTATGTGTGTCAGCCTGTTAACACTTTAACCACTGTACCGATTTAGATAAAATTTGGTACGGTTATAGTTTAAGACTCGGGAAACGATAAAAGATTGTTTTTATCCCAAACTTCGCACGGGGAGCGGAGCCCGGGGCAAAGCTGATATGAAATGAGTTTATAATTTATTGGAGAACTTATCAACAAACGATATACGTAGGTACGTGTTTAGAACATATAAAATGAAACGATAAAGTCAGAGCAATTGTTATATCTATGTTAAGCAATATAATAATGTGTAAATCATTGTAAATAATAAGTTAGTACTAGTACCTAATATTTTTGTTTTAAATAAATTTTATAAACAGAGATATTATTTTTAGTTAATTTAACCCGATTTTCTATACATAAGGCGATTTTTATATCTAGTCACTCTTATAAGTATACAACGAGAAAAATACCCGTGATAAATCGAACCACAATACTAGACCACTATAGTATAATAAAATTAAAATAATAGTCAAAAACTAAAACAAAATGCGGCACTTCCATACAAAAGTCTGCAGCCGCCCGGGCAATTTGTATGGAAATGTCGATTGTTTGCTTTGTTTTTTTTTACTGTTATTTTATTATCATTATAATATAGTGAACTAGTATTAATAGCCTGTGGTTCGATTATACGGGTATGCCCTTGTATAAAAGCCGTGCTCTTGTGGGTGTCGTATGAAAAACATTGCACAATACAGCGATTTTGGTAGAGATAATGGAGTTTCTATCTGTTTCTGTCTCATTTTACACGTTGCTTTGCCATTATAGGTACCTATTCGTCAATGTTTAAAATCTAAGGCATAGCAAATTAAAATTTAAAATTCAAAATCGTTCATAAATTATGTTATTTTATCACATAGAATAAAGTATATATCTCCAAATAAAAAAAAATGCTTTATTTTTAGGCAACTCAGTTCATAGAAACAATATGAATTAAAATACATAAAAGTCAAAATAAAGAGTTTTCAGTCTCTAAAAATGGTCAATGGGGAGCTAAAACGTCGGCATACGGGTAAAGTAATGTTATTCGAGTTAAGTCATGATTTAGAGAGTTAAAAAATTGGAGAAACTTTTGTTATTGTTCGAAAAAGTATTATTTATTAATAAAATATGTTAATTGCAAGAGTTAAAAAAGCCATTAAGAAATAAATATTCATTGAGGTCGAGCTGAATTGAACAGGTAAAAGTAAAGTCAACATTTCATTAAAAAGACATCAACGCTCCCAAAGATATTTACCATACGGACATTTTTATTTATATACTCAATATTAATGGTAAAATACCATTATTAATTAAATAATCTAAAAAAATTACAATATGAATTCCGGGAAGAAAAATAGGTTCATCATCAGGTCCTTTTAGTATCCACTGCAGAAGCACGACCCTCTCTGTACTATAATAGAGCCTTACCTGGCCAGAGCAGCCAGAGGACTCGGCCTACACTCTCCACACTCCACTCTCGCTGGCCTGACGGGTTGGAGAAGTCTCATTTATGTTTATATGCTTTTTGTAGCTTGTATTTCTTAAGTCGTCTTCTACGACGTACATGGGAAGACTTGGAATGGCCCTATTCTACTCTGCCGGAAATCACACGGCTTAGGTTAAAATAGTTTTAATATGACTCTATTTGTACCCAACGTTATTTACATGGTGACTGTCAGTTTTGAATTAAATTGGCTAATATTTTGGGATGACCTCTTGCTTTTTGGAGATACTCGAGCCTAAGTTAATATTTTGGTGACGTGCTTCCCCGGACTGCACTTTATACAAGTTCAACAAATTTAGAGCATATTTTCCATATTTTTACCACAAACAGTGACTCTAATTTTTACTCGAATTAAAAAAATAAAATCGCAATACATCGCAATGGCCACAGGATTTCACTTTTATTTCTACTCAATTGATACAAGCTGCTCTTTTTATATTTTAAAGATATAATATGTAGATCATTAGCGTGCATTTCATAAAGATACATAGAATATGTCTACCCTGTGCCACCCTAATAATATATGGATTACTAGCGAAAATGTATTCTTGTCTCGTACTTTAGGTGAGATTAGTGCCTACCCTGTCAAATATTTGTGCAGTAAGTAGATATAGGTAGAACTCATACCTACATAAGTATTTTAAGTATTTGAATAACATGGAGTAGGAGACAAAAAATACAAATGGGCCGTGCCTAGCAGCCCATTAAATTTTGATTCTTATTTCTATCCACAGGTACGAATATTTTGTAGTTTTAAATGGAACAGAGTTGTTTAATTTGTACTGAATCAGAATTTATTTCAAATGCTGCTGTTTTTACAAAATGTAACACAAATTATAATACTGATGACCGATAAGAGTCTTAGTAAGCAAAAGTTCAATTAAATGGATGCAAGATCTACCCAAGATCTGACGTAGAAGAACTCGTTTCGGCCAGGAGTAGTATAATCGTAGATTTTCTATCGTTTTGTTTTCTAAATTAACATAACGAGACCAAACCACTATACCTGCCGCTTTGTTTACGTCTTATGTTACGGATAAACAGAAAAAGCTATTGGAGTTAAAACCTAATTTTGTTCAGATTTTCAACAAATAAATAAATGACATAAACAAGAAAACTAAATAAAATAAAACAAATAACTTATAAATAAAAAAAGCCTGGAAAATCAGTGTCCCGTGGTAACGTGCCCAGAAGGCTGGCAGCATTGCCACGTTGTATGACAATGCTTATCTCTTGAGCATACTCGTAGATACTGGAAGCTGGAGGTCATGCTCACACGCTCGATGTGAGTTTTGTCTTCTTGTTTCGAGTCGTTTTTTTATACAATTAATAGTATATTATGCAATTAGTGAATAAAAGACGGATTTCAATCGAAAGCCAAAAATGAATCACGAACAAGTAAAGGATTCTAACGATTGAATCACGACCGCAGGGAGTGATTCAAGTGTTAGAATCCTGAGCGAGGCGAGTGATTCACGGCCCTCGATATAAATCCTTTTTATTCAAGAGTTGTGCATACTATACTTTATACAATGACTACGAGAAAAAGAAAGATTTATATAGCGAAAATATAAATTTTATGAAGAAAAAGGAAGGTCGAATTAAGGCCATACCCAAATTTTCCGGGGTCCAGTGGCGCCGCCATTTAAAATAAATCGATTAAAAGGAAACGGAGATATCATTTAAAATTGTGTCTTGGTCAAGTTCTAGATACCCATTCAAAGTATTTTTTAAACTACTTTTTGTAGTTTAAAGTGAGAACGTGAAGCTTTTCGACGCACATTTGCGAAAAACGGCCACTTTTGGCTAATGTGCGTAGAAAAGCTTCACGTTCTCACTTTAAACTATAAACAGTAGTTCATAAAATAGTTTTAAGGGTTATCTAGGGCTTGATCAAGACACAATTTTAAATGATATCTCCGTTTCCTTTCAAATGATTTATTTCAAATGGCGGCGCCACTGGACCCCGGAAAATTTGGGTATGGCCTTAATTAAAATCCACATCAAAATAATAACAATTACTAAAATTAAAAGAAATTGGTCTGAATTCAAACACCAAAATAGTGATCAAAAGTGCATTTTATTCACTGTTCAGTAACTTTATGGAGGGGAAATGGTATAAAAAAATATTTTTTTATAACAAGTTTGGTCAGTGCTTGGCTTTGGTGACTGCTCGATCATTTGCCTGGTAGAGGTCCTGCATTGAGCAGTATGTAGGGCATTGAGGACAATAGGTGGGTCATTGACTGAATTTCGTAGGAGATATATATCGAATAAAGGTTTCCAATATACAGGTTTTAAATTTACTCATGACATATACTTGCGAGGTTAGAGGGCTAATTCAAAATGTTAGTATGAACAACATGTTCTATGCAACTAATCCCGTGGGACCAATGCTAGAACCAATCCTGTGAGAACAGTACTAGAATCTTAAAAATACTTTTTGTTTTATGTTCGGCGGTTTTAAATGAAATTACTCATTTTTTCGGGAACCTAGCATTGAATTGCTTCTGAGATAACAATTGACACTAGGAACAATAATTCTGTTTATTTAAGCACGACATTGTAAGAAGATTATGCAATCTATGATTGTTTACATATTAATAATAATTAGGTACATATTATATAATCGATGCAAAACTGTGTCGATTAAGGGACATAAATAATGAACATGACGTCAGAGAGTGGTCGTAAATTAACATTGTAAGGAATGTTTTAACGACTGGTTCCACAGCATTGTGTTGCATTTGCACCGTAAAAATGCTTTTGTGGTTATAAGGTAGAAATAGTAACTCTATTTCTGTGAAATACCTATGTAAACAGAGGGTAAACACATATCTTGGTACCTATTTATTAGACAATATTTGATCCAAAACGGATCAAACATAGCTCATGAAAGCATCTCTATTGTTAAAAGTCACGGTAGTTTTCTTTTTCAAGGATAAGTCATCATAAGTGGATACCAGATTTTCAAATAAAATACCAGCGAGAAATGTTAGCCCGCGATCTGTTTATTACGTGACCAACATGTAAACTGCTGAAACTGCATTTTTCAATATCAAAACGAGTCGCTACACAAAAACGTGATCGATGCAAAATATACCCTCATATGTTACTGACAATTTAAAAAGTCAAAACTATTTTTTTGTTAATTTATGACTGATTTTTTTATACTTAAACTTGAAATTAGAAATGGTAAAAAAATATGATCGCTCAGTTGGTAAGAGCATGTTCAAGTCCCGCTCATGACGTATTTTTCTACATTTCTTATTTAATTATTAAGTTTGAATATTTTAAGTAAGTATTTTGAAAAATAAAAAAATAAAACAACCCATAAGCCTGTAAAAAAAATTTTGCTAGTTAGTCTAGTCTCGTAAGATCCTGAAATAAAGATGATAAGATATACTTAGTGTATAAAATGTTTTGTTTTTTATTAACATTAGTAATTTTTATTATTAAGTAGTTATAAATTATTATTATGATCATATTTTACCAACCTCAGTAGATACACAAATAATAAAACTCGGGGTAGATCCACGCCCGGGTTGCCCTAAGATAAAATAAATAATACATAGGTATGGCTTTAGATAATCATTTTCAGAACATTTTGATTAAACAATATGTAATTATTGTGTTGTATGATGTTATGACATTTAAGTTATCTTTATATTTATACTATAATAAAGCTGAGAAATACAAAATAAAATATTTTTAGTAGAGAATAAAAGCGGCTTTTATTATCTGTATACATTTCAAATACGTAATTTATTTGATCTGAGATCAAAAAATAAACGTGATATTTTCCTTTGAAAATATCCTGAAAAAGCCTTAAAAGAACTGACAAAATTATATTTACACATGAGCAATTCCACTCGAGAATGATCTGTACGCTTACATGTAGGTACTTTCGAATAAAACAAATACATTTGAAACTTAAATTAATCTAAATATCTAACTATTAAAATAACGAATTCCTAAAAGACATAATCTGGCCACAAAAAAACTAGTAATTTATCAGTTTGTCACATTTCCATAACTCTTTGCGACACCAATAATGACTGTAGGTGCAAGAATCTCATATGTGAGGTCAGAATGACATCTTGTTCATCGAACCTTCCCTATATAAGAGAAGGATATCTCTTGGATGATCAGTGTGCGGACTTTGGAGATCAGATCAGTGTTGGTCTTGTGTGATAAATAATAATCAAAATATGAATAAAATTGTGGTAAGTCACGCCGATTTATTTATTAACCGACTTCTAAAAACAGAGGGGATTTTCAATTTGTTGCGATTTTTTTAAATGTATTTTTACCGATTATTCGAAGAAGCCTAGACCGATTTGGAGAATTCCTTGTTGAAGGGTATCCTTTCGAGGTGGTCCCATAGAAATTGACCAAAATCGGTTGGGTAGTTTGGGGTGAAGTCGGATTTTGGTTTTGAAAAATTATGTATCGTTTAAGCATATACCTACTCGTATTTACCTTTGTAAATACAGAGTACCTGGGCGACTGAAACACAGAGAAACCCTAGCTTAACTGACTTTTCGGCCTCTAAACCCGACATACTGAATTTCATCAAAATCTTTTGAGTCGTTTTCAAGATCTGATTATACTCTCCTGGGTCTGTTAGAAGAGATTACTTATGAAATAAGCAGTACCTATTTACTCAATGTTCCTACTTTGCTTATTTCTATTTGTATTTTGTAAACATGAATTTTGTAAATAAATAAATCCGCATTTGTGTAATTTGGGTCTAATGCCCTAGGCTCTGTCTGCCACGTAAGTACTGTGTACTTATGAACTCTATCTATCAGCTTTAGGGTAATGAACCGGGTCACCTGAATGTAGTTGACTAGAAAAATGCTTATGGGGCTAGCCCCCAAGGTGTTCAGACATTTAGCCATAAGTACCATCAATATTTGGACCATTTGGCTTTAATAAATAACTGTAGTAGCTTTTCTTTAAAAAATAAATTAAATTTTAATAATAATATGTAAATGTAAATAAAACTTATTGACATGTGAAAGTACCTGTAAAGGTGTAATTTACTGAATAAACTGATTTTATAAATTTACTGAATTTGAATCTTTGAATAAGTGAAGAAAAAAGACACAGTAACATACTGTTTTTAATTATCACATTTTATTGTTTAATAAATTAGAGTTTGCAATAAAGTTAAGCGCACGTTTATTTGAGTCTTAAAAATATTGTATATTTTTCAGATTGTTGCTTTGGCGATCGCCGCTGTAGCTGTTGCTAAACCAGAAGGTGATATATCTTTGTTTTCAAGACCTAGATAACTATTTATGACCTTATTTGCGTCTATATGTGGTGTGTAAAATAACGAAATTTGGTAGCTGACGTATTATTACAATGAGGTATCACTAGATAGTCCTGGAAGATTTGACAAAACCATAAAGTATATTAGTTTTACATATACTATAATCTAGATAAAAGCCTGGTAAATTATTTTATACCCAATTGATTTCCACATTACGTTTTTTAAAGTTTAAGAACATTTGTTTGTATCAGAAAAATCGATCTTTATAAAAAAATCTTTATTTGGATAATTACTTAAGTACTTACTAATTTTAGAATTGATAAATACTAACTAAAAATAAAACTTTTTCTACTGCAATGCCCTATCAGGGTTCATGTTGTTCCTGCTAATTTAAGTAGTATGACTATGTAGTAAAGTTTAATATATGTATAATGTGAAAAGCAATAAATGAATTGAATTGAATTACAGCTTCACCGGGGTATGGTGGTGGATACGAACATGGAGGTAGCTACGGTGGCAGCCATGGCGGTTTGTCCGGCGGCCATGGCGTAGGGGGCAGTCACGGCGACCACGGACATGGAGGTAGCCATGGCGGCTTCGAACACGGTGGACACGGGGGCAGCCACGGTAGTTTCGATCATGGCCACGGAAGTCAAGGTGGATACGACCACGGGGGCCATGGAGGTAGCCACGGGGGATCCAACCATGGGAGCCACGGGGGCAGCCACGGTGGTTTCGACCATGGTAGCCACGGAAATCAAGGTGGATACGACCACGGGAGCCATGGAGGTAGCCACGGGGGAAGCCACGGTGGACATTTCTAAATTGACTGATAGAACTAAAAGTAAGGACAAAATTAGTAGGTAAATAAAGAATTTTAATATAAAACTTTCCTCTGTTTTGATTACCTACTTATGGTGTGGCAAAACACACTTTCTCTTTTTTATCGATTGTGTTATTATTATTAGCTGACACTAGTATTCGATTTTTGAGCTGCCTAAAGGTATCTGACGTTGCTTTAACCTCAAACTTTTCCAAAGTATTTAATATACTTACTTAATTAGTTAATTGAAACAAAGATTTTTTGTATCACTAAATAAATAAACAAATATACAATTATTTTGTAAACTGTTCTATATAAAGGCCTGAGTAACCTGTACAAGTACTTAAATAGCTATACAATAAGAACTCAATGCGTCTCAATAGAATATAGATTTATCAATATAAATCAGTAAAGTGATTTGGTCTGAAAATGATGATAAATGAAATAATTGCAGTAAATACATCGTTTTGTATTGTCGCTCATTAATTTCTACAGGCAAGTATCTAAAAAACAGGCCAAGTGCAAGTCGGATTCACGCACGAAGGGTTCCGTACCACTATCTACAAAATATCTCGTTTCTTTTAATGAGAGCTTTTTTTTATTTTATTCTGTTTTTAAGACTTCAAAAAAGGAGGAGGCTCTATGTTCGCCGGTATATATTTTTAAATGTATGTTTATCGATTTCTCCGTCAACTGTAGACCGATTTACAAAAGTCTTTTTTTATTCAAAAAGAGTACATTCCGAGGTAGTCCCATAATTTTTTTTATTAAAATCGATTGTGTTGTCTTGGGCGTGAAGTCGGTTTTAGTTTAGAAAAAATATTGTATTTGTTGCTATAGCGGCACGGAAATATATCATCTGTGAAAATTTCAACTGTCTAGTTATCACGTTCATTCGATACAGCCTGGTGACAGACAGACGGACAGCGAAGTCTTAGTAATAGGCTCAAATTTTTAACAGAAACCCTAAAAATGGGTAACATCAACCACATAGAAGAGAATGTTTATGTTTATTGACAATACACATAAATTTTCAGTTAAACACGTTAAAAATGTTTTAGTCAGTCTTATGATACAGAAGTACACTAAACGAAAAAAAAAGGTGTAATAGTGAATCCTAATAAGAGAAGCGAAATATTTTTTTACAAAAACTCATTGAACTTCAGCATAATAAAAGTACTTAATTTTATTGCTGGCTGTATAAGTTACTTGTACCAAAAATATGTTTTTTCAATAGTTCAACAGGTCCCATCGTTTGGCAAAAGCCTCCCCTCTTTGTTTCCATCTGTTGCGGTCCCTAGACGTGCCATTCTTTTTAGGGTTCCGTAGCCAAATGGCAAAAACGGAACCCTTATAGATTCGTCATTTCTGTCTGTCTGTCTGTCCGTCCGTATGTCACAGCCATTTTTTTCCGAAACTATACGACCTATACTGTTAAACTTGGTAAGTAGATGTATTATGTAAACCGCATTAAGGTTTTGACACAAACATAGAAAAAAAACAATAAATTTTGGGGGTTCCCCATACGTAGAACTGAAACTCAAACATTTATTTTTCATCAAACCCATACGTGTGGGGTATCTATGGATAGGTCTTCAAAAATGATATTGAGGTTTCTAATATAATTTTTTTCTAAACCGAATACTTTGCGCGGGAGACACTTCCAAACTGGAAAAAAGTGTGTCCCCCCCCCCCCCGTAACTTCTAAAATAAGGGAATTATAAAACTAAAAAAAATATATGATGTTCATTAGGTACCATAAAAACTACCAGCGAAAATTGGTTTGAACGATATCTAGTAAGTAGTTTTTTTTTAATACGTCATAAATCATAAACAGCAAGTTACCTTTCATTCAATCAACTCAAATATAAAAATTTAAAAAAAAACTCACTACAAGACTTTTATATTATGTTATTTGCTACTAAGGAACCCTTCATGGGCGAGTCCGACTCGCACTTGGCCGCTTATTCAAACTGTGTAAGGTCGTCCGCCTATTTCTTTCTTGGTCTTTCGTTTTTCTCTCTTTCTTTGACAGTCTGGAATCCAGTTAGTGATTGTATGTGCCTATCTTTCAGGATGCATGCTATAGACATGAAGGATTAAGATTAGGATTTAAAAATTAAAAACCGCTTACGTGTAGGTTATGTAGGTAAGTAAGGTAAATAACCCAGCCTGACAGTTATATAGGTATGCGCCCAAATTTAAATGAAGTAAATTTTGATTCATGTAATTTTCATGTACCATTCAAACATGTACTTTTACTCTTCTCTAACTAACAAGCACGGATTTGTATGATTTTTATAGGGCAATGACGTCACAAGCAAGCCCCTACACCGGAACTTCGATGCACTGTTCTTCGATCTTTGCGAATTTTTATAAACGAAAAGTATGAGACCATTTTTTTGGAATAATCTGACTGACTAAATTAAATTATACTTTTCTGATCCAGATCTCATCCCTGTTACTGTTCTGTTGTTATTATTCTATTTTAACTTTTATTTATTAAACGATTGGCAAAGGAGGAAGATCGAAGATGCAAAAACAGAATAGATCTGCTGCACAATGGATGAAATCCACCAATCAATTTCTATGAAAATAATTAATCAAAACGTCTATTGTCAAAGCAACTTACTAAAACTTCTACTTATTCCGTAACCACTGACTCGTATAAACGTTGTTGCAGCTACTAATCTAGATCAAAACCAGACATGTATTAAAAAAATGTAGAAAATTGTCGGTTGCAAATTACTTATCGCTAATTTATCATTTTTTGCCAGCAATTTTATTGTTTACAGGTTGTATAATGATAGGCAATTATTGGAACAATTATGTGTTTAGTAGATGTGATCGAGATATAAAGACATGTTGTGATGTCCTGGATGTTATTGTTCATTCAGCTTGAAAATGTCGCGGGTTGTGGTGAGTACCTACCATCAATACATTTTTTTTACCTGTACATCTGACTAATTACGTATTATAAACCTTGATAATTACTTTATAGTTTTACTAGCTGCGCCCCGCGTTGTTACCCGCGGTAAAACTCTGTGTACTAATCTAGGGTGTCAGCTTCCTGCATACCAAATTTTATCAAAATTGATCCAGCCGTATATGCGTGGCAGCGCTTTCATCTACCACCATCTCGCTTTACGTAATAAAACAAGCGTTGGCTAGTCTGTCACTTCTACTAACTTCACTAGCTAGATCACAAGATCTTAGGGAGAAAAGGGGTGCCTTAAAACAGCGTTACCTCGAGCTTGCTGAGGCATTCCTTAGCCCTCAATTAGGTTAAATATATGAGTGAGTAGTCTAAAAAGGTTTAAATTTAGTTTGCTCTGTACCTACTTTATTCGGAAATATTCTTTTTAAAAATTTGTTTAGTTATATATTAATGGTGCCCCTAATTGATTATTATAAAGCATTTTCTAAAGAGTGTTTCGAGACAAGGCTGGTTTTACAAAATGCACATTATTCAATTCAATATAATTTTTTTTCTTAATAAAGTAACCAATACATAAATGAATTCAAATAAATCTTTATTATCATAGGATATTTATATCTCTTATTAATCGTCATTTTGTTTTGTTGCACAATTGCTGATGTGTGTTTCTTCACAGTTTCTCGTCTGCCTGTTGATGCTGGCGTCCGTCGCCGTCAGCCTTGACATGCCCGGCGACCTTAAGGTGCCCGACCAAAAGCTGCCCGACGCTCCGAAACTGCCCGACACACCAAAACTGCCCGACACCAAGGGCCTGCCCAGTTTAGGAGGGAAGAACTAGCAATAGCCACCCGGACCGATCCTAAAAACTGACCAAAGCTTAGCAAAGTGAATTTAGCGCAAATGTTTGGTGTAACTTAGTAGTTGCTATTCGAAATCTTAGATTAGACGCTAGTCTTTTTTCAAATTTATTTTTTGTATTTCAAAGAAAGTTGATGGATAATTTGCGCTAAAGACGCCGAATAATGTATTAAACCAATGAATATGAAGCAAATTATAAAGCTGCAGCTAAATATGTTTTTTATTTGTTTTCTGACTTGCCAAGAAGGTGACGTATCAGATAGCGCATCCATCCATCCCTATTGCACCGCTAGCATAGCCGTGAAGCTGGATACATTTTGACACGTTATGCACACGCTTCTGTGAGAGTGTGTGTGCAACGTCTGGAAGATCCATGAAGTTACCCAAATGTCTTTTATACTGTCTGTAATTTCTAGGGTTCCGTACCCAAAGGGTAAAAATGGGACCCTATTACTAAGACTCCGTTGTCCGTCTGTCTGTCGCCAGGCTGTAACTCATTAACCGGTAAAATCCCGCACGACATTAATAAATGTCCGTCCATTGACTTACTTTTGTGTCTGGTATTGGCGGTAAAGGAACTGTTAACTATACAGTTCAAATTTTCACCGATAATGTATTTCTGCTGCCGTTGTACCAATAAATACTAAAAGCAAAATAAAATAAATATTTAAGTGGCGCTTACAAACGTGATTTTTCATATATGTACAGGGTTATTTTTTATTGATTTTGGAGCCAAAGGCCACTTCATAAGGATGGTTAGTAAGACCTAATTAGCTATAGTCAAAATAAAAATTCTTTAACAAAAAATGTTGACTAAAACTTGAAAGTAAAATCGTGAGATCAAATAGTAACTTTCTGCCGCCATGCGACACGCTGGAGTTCATCGAGGTAACGCAGTTGTTTTGGACGGGCCTAACTACGTAGTCTCGATCGAAAATCATTTTCGCAACTTATTTACCTTATGTCATACACAAATTTGGATCACGTATATGGATTGAAGAGTTTATTTACTATACAACATTTTTTTTCTAATACCAGTGAAAAGTCAGCGTGTATAATGGAACTCTTCGTGCGGGCGTCCGATTCGCATTTGGCTGGTATAGCAGTTTTCAAGCTATGTCAAGAATGCTAAGCTTATTTTATCGATCCATTAAGTTGCAAAGTACATTAAGAAAAATAATTTCGCGTGGGTGAGGTTACGTTTAGCAACTTATAATATTAAAATTGAAACGAGGGCGCCACTTCTGCTACCATTTCGCCTTAATACTTTGTCAAGGGTAAGATCTTTGACCGATGGACTCGATCTCAGTGCCTCTGATCGAGTCCAGAATCCACTTCGCTGGGACTTCACCCCTAGGTTTTAGAAAGTTTTCTATTTGACGACCTCTGTGGCCTAGTGGCCATCATGCCATGCTGTCACACCAGAGGTCCCGCGTTCGATCCCCGGTCAAGTCAAGACGGAGAATGATCTTTTTCAGATTGACCAGGGCCTTGCATGTTTGTCTAATACGTGTATTAAATATATGTCCTTGAGACTTGTATTACCCCGTAATAGAAACCAAACCTTGAGAAATACTAAAAAGCAGTAGCAATTTTTTTCAATGTCGGTAGCTTGGTTCGGAATGTGGGAATGAGACATAGTAGGTATACTCTTTGCCAGCCAATCAGCCTTTAATTTAGTACTTTACATAAGTTTCCAAGCACGTATGTTATGTAGGTACTCTCTTTTTTATTTTCTTCTTATTTATTCATTCCATCATCACCATCATCAGCACATAGCTGAGCTAGCCGCCATTCTGGCAATGACCAGTTGTTGTTTTTATTATAGTTATCTATTGCTTAGTTCAATAATTATTATAATAGGTACCTATAGCAGTTTTGGTTACCTGAATAAAGCTTTTCTTTCTTTCTCTTCGCTAACATGTTGACAACTGAACTACATGAGAAACCTTGTTTAATTATACCATGAGTTATAGCCTGTTATAGGATATAATGAATAAAGTCACAAATTGCATGAAATAAATAAATATTTTTATTTTTTATTATTACTATGGACTATGGCATTAGGCAGCAAACTCACTTGTAGATCAACTCGAACAGCAGTATGTATTCGGCTTACCATGGTTCATAAACTCATTCCCCCTTTCGTTAACTTCTTTTTTAACTTTTGTTAACTTCCCATAATTGGGCAAAGAACTACCTTTGTTGTTTCCAGCTATTCGATCTTTCGCTACTTCTCTCCAGTCCTTGTCAAAAACTCACAAATCAACCCTCCGTAGGCTTTCCCTTTAATTGTTTTCCATCTCCCGGAATCCACATGGCCGCTTGAAGAATCCACTTGCAAGTTAACTTTTATTTCTTTTCTTACTTTATTTTCAACATTTAAAGATCCCTTTATATTTGATACCACTTATAACTTCTATGATCGTTGAGTGAGTTTGCTACCAATGCATCAGTTTTATCTATCTGCGTCGGCGTCAGTAGGATCCGTGGTGCTGGTGCTGTTTGTACCATCGGGACTGGCGTTGGTAGCGATGGTGGCGGTCGTAGCTGGGCCTTCTGTGGTGGTGGTGACATCATCGGCCGCCGTTGCCATGGAGACCAGCAATAAGAGACTTAGCGCGAAGAGAAACTGGAATTGATAAATATTTTTTACAGTACTAAATACCTTAGGATAATTATTTATTTACAACAAGGTCAGTATACTTATAACATTGATTACAGACTATCTTCTACAATAAAGATAATTTGGTTTTGTTAGCGAGAGACAGACAAAAATTGGTACTCGTATTTATCCATTCATTTTTTGGACCTTCTTACATATTTTCTGGCACACATTTATTTACATTTGTTTCTTAGGCATTGTGCATTAAAAATAAACTTCATATTATCTTTGTATTTCCTTAGGCTATCTATGTAAAGCAAACTTTACTGAAGAAGATAGCCCTGTTGGCTCTATTTATAGTTTCGTTTACAACATAGGTTAATTCATTATAACTATTTTTTTTTAAAGGATAGTTTTCAGATAACTTACACTTATAAATTATATAGGTAACAAATATTTTTAGGTAAGAAATTTAGTTAGTTACGGAAAGAAAAAAGTTCGGATACAAATATCTTTAGTTTGATATTTTGAAAAATACTAAAGGAAACCATACTTGGTAATAAGAAAACATACATGAAACCATTTCGTTACCTAAAACCATGTCAGAGGCCTTTAAGGCGGTTTAAAAACTCTGACACTAGTGTTAGTTACTAACGCACACGATAAGAAGAAGAAGAAGAATATGAAAACAACTACTCACCGTGAATTTCCTCATTTTCACAGACTCACGTATAAGAAATCAAGAAAAGAACTCGGACAGAAATATCCCAGCATCCATTTATATGTCGAGATGGACATAGGAAGCCGGCGTGTCGTAAATTGGATAATGATTAACAGGAAACTAATTACAGGCACAATAACTAGATAATGAGATCGTGGGTATGGCGAAGGCGCAAAAAGTTGACTTATTAATTTGAGTGTCCCATGACAACGGATGTGCATGATTAATTAATCAGTTCTGTAGATCCGGCATTGTTTATTAGCTATGAGTACTATTGATAAATAAATATATAGGGACAAATTACACTGATTGAGCTAGCCTTAAAGTAAGCTCGAGACTTGTGTTATGGGATACTAACTCAACGATACTATATTTTATAATAACAAATACGTATATAGAGGTAGATATACATCCAAGACCCAGGACAATTTGAAAAAGGCCATTTTTCAACTTGAATCTTCTTGATATGCATGTAACTTAAAGGGATCATAGAAAATCATATAAACTAGATTTTTTAAGTACTTTCTTAGTTCGTAATAATATTTTAATATTTTTTCTTTGAAAACTATCAGTTGAAAAAAAAAATGGAGTAACCTATGCTTCGCTTAATCAAGTAAACCCTTAACTTCCTAGCACAGCATTAAGGTCACTTCACTTAAACGTCTATAAATGTATTATATTTTGTTGTCTGTTTAGGTGTTACAAAATAATTAAATATAATCCATATAATAAAAAAAAATCCATAAGTATTATTTAAAATTTATTAAGAATAATCACAGGCATTTATATAAATAATTTTAATTAAAATAATTTATAGCTTTGACGCATGATATTTTTACTAAACAATTTTTGACCTACGAGCTCAGACTACGAGGTGATATGTAAGTTAAATATGTCAGCTGGTAAATAGGGAAGATTACTTATTTTCATCACGAGCCACAGCCGAAGGATAAAGAGCTGAAACAAACATTAAAACATTTCATTATTAATTATTATAATCTTTTCTCTTTTTTCAAAAAAGGACGAGATTATCAATTGGACAGGACCTTTTATATTTTTTTGTGTATGTTCACCGAATACTCATAGACACCAGCCAGGACCAATTTTAAATTTTTTTTTCATTGTTTTAAAAGGCGTAATTGTCAGGTGGTCCAATTAAAATGTTATCTAAATCGGCTGTGTAGTTTGGTGTTGGAGTCCATTTTAATTTAATTTATTTTTAATTTTGAAGAATGATTAGCCAATTACTGTGACGATCGATATACGTAGAAAACATGGATTCTTCTGAAAGTAAGTTGCTACAATTTTGCTCTACTTTTAGTACCAATTCGACCGTGAAATCGTTACTAGCCTTTTAGGGAATAGTTTAAATTCATCTAGGTACCTTTCCTTCTGCCCCCCACCTTTATTTTCGTACGTAGTGCGTTTCTTGTTATTTTTAGTATGTACTGTTGCAATAACATTTTTCATTTTCATTTATCGATCACTGGTCTTAAAACGTAACCTTAATATATCTATCGCTCCTATAAATAACCGTCATGAGCAGAGCAAATTAGGATATTTTCCCACTTTATTGAATATAGTTTTACGTACTTTGCTTGCATGTTTGTGTTCGTCCATCCGGTAAAATACACAGTCAAAATTCAAAGCGGCTTACAACACAGAGAAGTGCAAACAAATTTTGTTTGCTGGCTGTGTCAACAGGAAAATATTGGAAAAAAATAAATGTCTTAAAATTTACAGATTTTCCTGTTAGGTATCATTGAAGCTTTAATTTTTGTATTAAACGAGTTTAATATTAACGAGTAAACAAATTAGATCATTTAATATTATATGATCCAAGGGAAATAACAATTGAGTTGTTATTGTAATTAAATCAGTCAATATTTTTTATTAAGAGGCCTTTAAGGCGGTTTAAAAACTCTGACACTAGTGTTAGTCACTAAAACACACGATAAGAAGAAGAAGAAGAATAATTTTATTCTGTACGAAAAGATACTTGTTTCATCAATTCTAAAAACTTAATCCAAAGAATAGGTACCTACCTAAACGATCTCAAACACTTATTTTAAAAAGCGGCCAAGTGCGAGTCGGACCGCCCCCTTAAGAGTTCCGTAGCAGCAAGTAACATAAGTCTTGTAGTATGTTTTTTTAATAATTTTCTATTTGAGTTGATTAAATGAAAGGTAATTTGCGGTTTACGATTTATGACGTAATAAAAAAAAACTACTAACTAGATCTCGTTCAAACCAATTTTCGCTGGTAGATTTCATAGTAATGGACACCATATATTTTATGAGTTTTATCATTCTCTTATTTTAGAAGTTACAGTGGGGGGACACACATTTTTCCACTTAGGAAGTGTCTCTCACGCAAACTATTCAGTTTAAAAAAAAATGATATTAGAAACCTTAATATTATTTTGGAAGACCTATCCATAGACACCCCACACGTATGGGTCTGATGAAAAATAAATCTTTGAGTTTCAGTGCTAAGTATGGAGAACCCCCAAAAATTATATTTTCTTTCTATTTTTTTGTGAAAATCTTAATGCGGTTTACAGAATACATCTACTTACCAAGTTTCAATAGTATAGTTCTTATAGTTTCGAAAAGTGGCTGTGACATACGGACGGACAGACAGACAGACAGACCGACAGATAGATATGATGAATATATAAGGGTTCCGTTTTTGCCATTTGGCTAAGGAGCCCTAAAAAGCTTAGTGCTCTAGTTATCTACAGGTTCTCTTCTTTAGGAGGAGTCAAGAAAACATGTGCTTCTTATCATCGCCCCAGCTGACTTTACTTGTAACAACTATGGTAAATTAAAAATATTTTTCATGTTTTTATACAATCTTATTCCTTAGGGAAAGTGGTTAAGTGTCATGGACTGAGTCTTGCTATGTTTTAATATTTTTTTTGTTAAACGTCCCGCTGGTCAGGAATTGCATTTTATACATGCGAAGCGCTTTTGGCTTGGATTATAATTACTAGATATTTATAAGCTACTTACTTTGACTCCAATGCGGTGCCGGAGGGTTTTCTACAAAAGCAGGTCCAATACCTGTAAAATAGAGACATACATAAGACATTTTGGCTAAAAGTTGGTAAGTACGGTAGTACAGATAATTAAATTCTTGGTACTGTAGAGACTATTAATACGATGTAAACTGCGGAAAAATGTTATATATGTTGTTGTAGGTATAAAAGTTGGTACTTACTGATAGGCTGATAAGACGGATACTGATGAGGCGGATACTGATGAGGCGGATATCCGGGGTTAGCTGTAAAATTAAATTAAATGTTATGAAAACAAACTAATAATAAAAAAGCTACTATGTTACCTAAGTCTGGTCTGTTTTACTCCACCTAAATATAATTAGGTAGGTACCTAACCTACGCGCGGCGGCCTCTCCGGAGTGGCAAATTCAGTACTAACGCGCAGCAGATTTTTGACAATCTATGCAAATATGTGAACTTATCTCTATATGTATCTATGTTAAGGTCTTTTTAGTTTCCACTGTAGGATCACGACCCTCTCTGTACCACTAGAGCCATACTTACTTAGCCATAGCAGCCAGAGGATTTGACCTACACTTACCACGCTGGCCAAACGGATTAGAGAGAATTCATTGATGTTCATAAACTTTGTTTAGCTTGTATCTCCTGAATTGCCTTCTACGACATCCACGGAAAGACTTGGAGTGGTCCTATTCTACTCTGCCACCACACGGCCCGTGAGAGACATGTATAAGAATATCACATTCCTAACATGTAGTTTTGTGATCGTACCATTTAAAATTTGACTGTTCAAAACATTAGCAAACCTGATCAATACAGTCAAGATACTATTAACCATCAAGATGGTGGTCTAACCTCAGTTTTACGCGCAAAATGCTTGTTGGGAGATTTTGAGAATATCACGTATATATTTTTTTAACTTTTAGATCTATGGAGAGTACCAACTTGTTTACATTGAAAATTGCATTGTTGTAGGCGATTGTATTTTTATAATCAAAATAATAATATAAACTGCGAAAAACTACGTCTAATTTCGCTGTACTTATTTAAAAGTGGGTACTTACCGGCAGGCGGATAAAGATGAGGCGGATATCCGGGATTAGCTGTAAAAGCAAAATATAACTTTACACAATCAAATTAAATAAGGCTCATACATTACATTTTGTTTAGTGCAAGTAGGTTTACAAAAAAATAACCGGCCAGGTGCGTGTCGGTTTCGAGTATTTGGGCCTCGCACACTGTAGGGTTTCAAAATCACAACATGGGGAATAATTATGGTTATGTGAACCGATGAAGACCAGAAAATAAAGTCACAATTTTCTTTTGTTTTTTAAATTTAATTCAATTTATTGCATTTAAAACTTTAAGATTGAAATACAAAGGTACAACTTAATGCTACGCATTGTCTACCAGCTCACAAGTGTACTTAATTATACAATTATATGTTACGTTAATTATACGATTATACAGTGTGACTTTTTAACCATCAGCCAAATTTAAAATTTTTCTTCATCTCGTACAACTTCTTTCTGGCTGAGCGCTGCTTTGTATGGAAAGGCGAATTTTTCTACGATTTTTTAAAAAATTGGGTTCCGTAGTTCCGAATGCCAACTTTGAGTTTATGCCACTAAAACGTTTTAAAACTAATTATCTATTAAATTTGAATGAAATTACTTTTTTCGAGTACATTTTATAAGTTGATCGCCTATAACTTTTTAATTTGTATACCCTACTTAGCTCTGATAGTTTTCCTTTAAGCTACATTATATATACTATAGCTGTGAATTTTTTCACGTGGCCATATATAACCGTTTAGCAGATAGGGGGGGGGGGGGGGGGGGGAGGGACACTTGCCTCCAACAAAAATTTTCACTTTAAACCCAAATATTTCAGAAACGGTTCCCTTAATCGAAAAATGGTGTTAAGAAGCTCACAATGTTTTTGAAAGACCTATTCAACGACACACCACACAATGTATTTGTCGAGAAAAAAAATATTGACTACCTCTTTACTTGTATGGCAGCAAACGTAAAAAAAGAAATTTTTCCAAATTTTATTTTACGACTTTTTTGCCATGATTAATTTACATATTCATGCCAAATTACAGCCTTCTAGTACTTATAGATTCTGAGTGGGACCGCGGACGGCCAGACAGACAGACAGACAGACATGGCGAAACTATAAGGGTTCCTTGTTTACTACGGAACCCTAAAAAGTCAGCCTGTATGTATGATGATGTAAATTTATTTTTATACAAGTTTATACTTACATGCAGAGGGTTGATAGAAGCCCGGATCGACAACTGTAAAAAAAAATATGTAATAAAATAAAAATGGGACTAAAATTAGATAGTATTGTGTACATAAGGTTTTTTTATTATATAAAATGCTTTGTAGGTGTTAAGTTTTTATAAAAACCGTAATTATACTTACTCTGGCCGGTTCCGTAATTAGCTGGAAAAGACAACAGATTGTCATTACATGAATATGTTATTTAAATATCATACATACATACTTAAATATTTTTATCTAAAAAACAAAACTTACGATTTGATGGTTGGTAAAAGGCAGGGTCGAGAACTGTAAAAAAAGATGATATTTAATTTAACACAATTTTTTTTTAAAATGGTATGATTTAACAATTCATTTTAGGACACTTACACTGTGTACTATGTAGATATTAAATTGTGTTGTTGTTGTTATTTATATACAGACCATATGTAATGTTTTGATGTTGTATTATGGAGTTTAATGTGTTAGATACTTACGTGGACCACTTCCTAAATTAGCTGAAAAAAAAAAACAGACACATATTACGTTTTAATGTCATGACTATGGTTTAAACAAAACTACTTTACCGATTTTGATAATTTTGGAAGTAACTATAATATATCTCAAAAAAAAAAACAAATCGGTGAATAAATGCCAGAGTTCTGAGAAATAAAAAATACAAAAATAGATACAGACGAATCGATAACCTCCATCTTTTTTGAAGTTGTCACCCGACTACGGCGAAGCCAAAAGGAGGATTATGTGTTTCGTCGCTATGTATGTATGTATGTTCATCTGTTCTCTCGTATCTTCTATGATATACATAATGAGATATAGTTGAAAGCATCTCGGCTGCGCCCTGGTTATAGGGCTATGTTAAATCACTATAAGTTTAATGAAGCACCCTTTATAGGCCAAAAAGTAACTAAAGAATAAAACAAATCAAATAATAAATTACACCGTGTGCAGTGTTAAAAATGTAAGCGCTTAAGTAGCACATTTCAAAAATACATAATTAGCTTTTGCTCTTAATTTTTCGGTAGTCGGGTTTTAGATTTTTGAAACTACTTATATCTTGTTCAAAATTATATTTAAAAGCATTGGTGGTTTGAATTGCCTTGCAGCCGTCACTTGGCAAATTTACACGCCAAACCTTTTGGAATAATTGCTCGATAACCTAAGAAATGACTAATTTTTTGTAGAGACAAATAACCTCGTAAATATATTCTTGCAGTTAAAAATAACTATGGACAGATATGATATTTTATTTTTTCAAACTTACGGTTCGATGGCTGGTAGAAAGCAGGATCGACGACTGCAACAATAAAAAAAAAAATACGCTGACTATAACTAACAAAATGGCATGAATTGACAACGCCTTGTACATCAAGGAAATTTTGTGGACTTTTGTAGAAAAATATAACACGATTTTTTTTAATCGGATGTGTATTCATAGAAACATCATAAATTGTGCGTGCATGCTCAAGGATTATTTTCCCGTTCTGTGCACAATATTGACCATAAGGATTGGATCTTATTTAAAACATGCTATGCCACTGTCACTTACTGTTTCCAGCCCCGTAATCTGAAAAAGAAAGAAAATCGTTATTGTAGGAATTAAAATATATTTCTCAAATTAGGTAGGTAAGTATTGTTCTTATTGCACAATGGACCAAAATAGTTGGACAGTATAAACTTATACTAAACTCGTTGACGTGTAAAAGTGCCTGCAAAGGCCTCATTACTGAATAAATACAATAATCCTGATTTTAAATAATTCATATTTTTTTATACTCACTTTGGCCTGGCGCATTTTCAACGAAGTTTACTGAAATAAGAAATGCATTTTTATTAATATGTGTAAAAAGTATTACAAGCTAAGGTTACTGTAAAATTATTATTTTTATTTAGGTAAAGGATTTTTGCCGCCAAACTCAGGGTTGGGAATGGGAACTCCCGCTCAATGTGCCCTATCTTATATACAGTAGTGTCTCTACAAAGCTCCCTCATACAGATAAGATAGCTTGTAGAAAGCACACTTTTTATGTTATCTATGAAATTATAAAACATTAAACGCATAAATATAAGTCACCATCGTCATCAGGTCTTTTTGTCTCCACTGCAGGAGCATGACCCTCTCTGTACTACCCAAGCTAAACTTGGTCAGAGAAGCCAGAGGACTTGGCCTACACTCTTCATGCTGGTCAAACGGGTTGGAGAGGTCACATTGATGTTTATAAGCTTTGTTTAGCTTGTAAATAAATAAATAATAAATAGATATCAAAGTTTATATGTTCAACACAAAATCCGTTGCTCCATACATTTTAGTATGTAATTCAAGGAGCACTGGTTTTTTTTATCGAACTTATTGTATAGCAGCGCGTGATGATCAGGAAATTAAAGGAGAGGAGACATTTAAGGAATAAAAATATCGTAGAGGGAGTTGAAGGATCTACACTGTACATACCTCTATCCTGTGGTTGTGAAGACGCCATGGTTACACAAGCCAAGATCACAATCTGCCAAGGAGAGAATATCATTGTGAAAACTAAAACAACAATTTCATTTAAACACCTAAAATCAATGATTTATTTTGGTTATATGCTTTGAAGAGATTGGAATATTGATGGTCTAATATAGATAGCGATGTGGTCTGTCTGTCCGATAAGATAAATCAGTATAGTATCCGGAACATTTTGTTGAATATAAAAAAGATTGATTTATTGACAGAAAAATTAGTTTACCTGCTAAAATATTTTTCTAATAAATTCTACCAGAAAATCATATGTGATTAATTTGTGACAAAAACCTTATAGATTTGTATACATATATTATCACGTCTTTATCCCTATAGCCTAGTCAGAGCCTAGAGCCGTAAGACGCTAAGCGAGAGAAAGAAATAATGAAAATAGTGATGAGTTGCTAGCCGCATTGCCTATTAATATGATTTAAATCTCATCCATTCTCTCGATCGGCATTAGCAATCTGCGTGGGAAGGGAAGCAGTTAACCCAGACCAGCATGGAAGGTTTTTATTATTATTTATTAGGAAATTAAACAAAATTGATTAGAGATGTAAAAAGAAATGATTTTGTAATCAATCGTTTGTTATTTTGGAACTTTAGCTATATATTATTAATTTGGAACTATGACTTAACACTCACCTCAACAAATAACACTTTATTTAAAATTGAACTTCTTTTTAAAGTTTTTATTCTTTATTAACAGAATATAAAGTATTTCAATTTGTAACAAATCGCATAACATTAACTGAATCAATACAGGATAAGACTAAATAAAAATGCGATTTACTTTGTCATCAATTGCGATCAATTTTATCTAGACAAGATAATTCGATTCGAAGCTGACTAATTACCTAAGTATTATTCTACGCTGTTATTTATAGATAAAAAAAGTGAGTTACTAGATAATAAATAAATAAATATATACAACACATTACACAGATTGAACTAGCCCCAAAGTGAGTTCGAGACTAGTGTTAGGGATACTAAATCAACGATACTATATTTTATAACAAGTTCATATACTTATAGATAAACATCCAAGACCCAGGACAGTTCGAAAAAGACCATTTTCCAACTTGCCCTGACCGCCCGGAACCTCTGTTTAGCGGACTAGCTTAGTGACCACTATTAGCTGTACTAAAATACATAATTTATTTATACGATACCTATCGGAAAAGGTAGGTAAGTATGTCAAGTAAATATATAGAGAATATCACTTTTCCAAAAGAAGGAGTTTTTAATTCGACACGTATGTATTTTTTTGTATATATGTTACGCGATATTATCGCCACATGACCCGATTTTGACGATTCTTTTTATTTGAAAGCCTTTAGTGCCAAGTTGGTTCAATATTAACTTGGTGAAGGTAAAATGAAGAACTTTGGAGATATGGAATAAACTCCTGAAAGACAATGAAGTCGGATTATTTCTTAATTTAAATACAATCTGACCAATCTCCAATAGAGAAAGCAAAAACTTCCTACATAATCAAATTATTATTAAAAAACCAAATATTTATGTACTTACCACTACACCACGGACACCCATCATGATCAACTGTCGGGTTTGGCAATGACTTCCAAACATTTTTTGTCGTCATGGTTTTATACTCATACCTACAGACCACCTTGACTCTGGGTAAATAATGAGCCTATGTAAACTAACGCATATGGTTTTCCTTTCAATTCTGATAATTATGGTTTTGGCTTGTTCTTTGGAAATACCTACATAGGTACAGGCTATTTTTTCCTAGTGCGTAGATTTTTAACGAAGGTTAGTTCACGCACGATACTGATTGCTTTATGAAATATATGTACTATTTATTATTATTATTTGCACGCCTCATAAGCAAAGCGTTTGAGGTAGTGCATTACTCTCAACCTGAACATGTCAGGGTAAAGCATTTTTCTGCACTTTTTTTTCTTTTTACTTTCTTAAGACGCGACTAAAGCTGGAAATCCATTATGTTAAATTTAAGATGCTCATTTTATATATATTGCGGATTTCGTAATGATACAATTTTGGCGGACCTGTGCTCAACAGGCTTTGCTTGCTAATGAATTCCCATCCTATGGGAGCTAAAAGTAACTGAGGACATCAAAAGTATCTTAAATAGATTTTTTTTTAGGAAAAAGGTCCACCTTTTTGAGGTAAATTTTAGTAGCAGAGATAATAATTCATGTGATGTATATATAATAAATATCCTGGTTTTTATGGTTTTTTTTTTTTCATATCTCGACATATGGTTCTCGGGGAAAGTTGTTCACTACTTTTTGTATAATTTTGAGCAAAAATAAATTATAAACTGAAGCGTATTGTTTACGATGCAAGGCAGTGTTGCCAAAAAAATTTTTTGTATAATTAGTATATACAAGTAGATGTGTATTTAATATGTAAAAGTTTATTCAAAAGCGAAAGAAGATATAAATAAGCGGCCAAGTGCGAGTCGGTCTCGCCCATGAAGGGTTCCGTAGTAGCAAATAACATAATGTAAAAGTCTTGTAGTATGTTTTTTTAAAATTTTTATATTTGAGTTGATTGAATGAAAGGTAAATTGCCGTTTATGATTTATGACGTATTAAAAAAAACTACTTACTAGATATTGTTCAAACCAATTTTCGCTGGTAGTTTTTATGGTAATGAACATCATGTATTTTTTTTTAGTTTTATAATTCCCTTATTTTAGCAGTTACGGGGGGGGGGGGGGACACTTTTTTCCACTTTGGAAGTGTCTCCCGCGCAAAGTATTCGGTTTAGAAAAAAATGATATTAGAAACCTCAATATCATTTTTGAAGACCTATCCAAAATTCCTCCAAAATTTATGGTTTATTTTTCTAATTTTGTGTGCGGTTCACAGAATACATCTACTTACCAACTTTCAACAGTATAGTTCTTATAGTTTCGGAAAAAGTGGCTGTGACATACGTACGGACAGACAGACAGACAGATAGACAGGCAGCGGAGGCACTCTCAAAAAATAAACGAAGCTTCATACTATGACGGAATTGTGGTCCAATTTAGTACATCTTTACTACCTGATATCTGCCAAAGCCACTGCGACTGAACTTTGATATTCAAGAATTTTTTTCTTACTGTTTTGGGTCCGTACGAGAAACTTTCAACCTTTATAAAATATAGGAAGTCTGGCCCTCGCTGGCTCTTGGGCCAATCATCATCATCATCTTTTTGTCTCCACTGCAGGAGCACGACCCTCCCTGTACTACCAGAGCCATACTTGACCAGAGCAGCCAGATGACTTGGCCTACACTCTCCTCGCTGGCGAGACGGGTTGGAGAGGTCTAACTGATGTTTATAAGCATTGTCTAGCTTGTATTTCCTAAGACGCCATCTACGACATCCATGAGAG
Source organism: Acrobasis consociella (assembly GCA_963555685.1). Classification (NCBI taxonomy): domain Eukaryota; kingdom Metazoa; phylum Arthropoda; class Insecta; order Lepidoptera; family Pyralidae; genus Acrobasis; species Acrobasis consociella. The sequence continues at coordinate 5,965,180 of OY743122.1, read as the reverse complement.
GACTTGGAGCCAATAGTCTTAATTCTTTTTTTAGTAAAAGATTTTGTTGTTTAAGAAAGAAAGAAAGAAAGAAAGAAAAATACTTTATTTGGTGCAAAACAGGAGTTACATTATCCATTATAAAAATAAAACTATTTTTACACCAAAATGGCACCACTCAGCATATGGCAATGATGTATCTTTATATCATGCCGCTGGTCTTCCGTGATAGTTACTGTTATTAGTATTACGGGACTTACCGCGATTAATACAGTTTTTTTGCCAGATATTTCGACGGTCCTTCTGCCATCATGGTCGCTGGCCGACTCACTCGGCCATACGGACGACAACAAATTTATCGCGGTAAGTCCCGTAATACTAATAACAGTAATTGTGGCCGTGAAACTGCAAAATCATATATTGTTGTTTAGTTTCTTGACTAGTGTTTTTCATAAGTCTTTGCACAGATACATGCATAGTATAAGATAAGATGCATAGGTGAATGTATTGAACTAACAGTTTAATAGCATTTAAATAAAGTGGTAAACATGATCTATCTGATAATAAAACAAAGACTAACTTTAGGGCCTGGTTAAAACCTTTACTCACCCCCATGAGGTCGTCAGTAACGAAAGAGATGGTGAGACATATTACGGGTGGGCTTCTTGTTTTGAGTGAATAACCGTCTTATTATAAAACGCAGACTATCTTTGTTACTAGGTTTAAACCATTATCCGATCAAATCAAGTTGACATTTTCAGATGAGACAATGACGTATTACTAGATGTCAACTAGATTTGGTCGGATAATGGTTTAAACCTTTACTAGGTTTAAACCATTATTTTGCGTTTTATTATAAGACGATAATGGTTTTAACCAAATACGTACTAAAGTTAAACCCCGTTTTATAATAATACATTTAGGCATTGTATGTCAGGTACGAAAGAAATACTTTTATGTGTGATAGATGTGCATGATGGACAGGTAAACATTTTTATAGAGTTTTCGGAAGGACGGTAAAATATAAGAAATTTTAAACAAAAAATAATTTAGCTTAAAATATATTTATTCAATATTCAACGTCCACCGCGTGCGATGCCATCATCTGAAAAAGGTTACGTTTAATTAATTATAATGGTATATAGATACATTATCACGGCTCTATCCCTAACTTGATAGGCCTATCACGGCTCTATCCCTAACTTGATAGGCCAGGGCCGCAAGACCCGACCACGCTTAAAATTACACACAAGTGTAAAACAAGATGGTGGAAGATATTATGTAATATCTATCATAAATAAGACTGTCTGATTATTTTGTTCTTATTACACGTGAGATATAAGAGTTTAAAAATCTTACTTGGCCTGTAGTTCGCATAGCTATTTCCGCCATTGCTAGCAGCTGTAGAAAGAAAAAAATATTAAACTTAATTCGAATATTCTTATTTTAACTTTTTTTTTTTTTTTTTTTTTTTAAATTTTAGAATTCCTTTATTGGAAAAAAATTAAATTTAACTTAAATTAAAACTATACAAACTTATTAAAATTTAAATTAAAACTAAAAATTACTAATAATTAATTCTTATTTTAACTATATTTAGAGAAATCTGTATTGCATCTAGCGAAGGCCCAAGATTATGCCCGTGAGTATTATTATGAGTAAGTATTATAAAGTTGTATTCCTACTTATATTTTTTATAAAAGGTACTTTTAATACTTACGGGCTGAGGGTTTGTAGAAGCCAGGATCAATTACTGCAAAAAGAAGGTATAAAGTAAATACATATTCTTTAGTAATCGTTTCTGTAAAGTTGTATTAAAATCTAATCAGTATACATATACATTTATAATATTAATAAATCTTTATTTAGTTTTTAACCGCATTTAGTAAGGACATTTCTTAAAAATACGGAATAGCAAAGTCTATGTTTTCACTTACTCGGACCGTTTCCGTAGTTGGCTGAAAAAGACAATCTGCGTTATTACTTAGCACTTAGGTATATACCTATTTAATAATAGCAATTAGTATTTAATAAATGCTAAGCTTAGTTATACGTTTGTGTAAAAAAAACTTACGATTTGAGGGTTGGTAGAAGCCAGGGTCTACAACTGAAAAATAAAAAAAGTTAAGTACATATGCTACCTAAATAAGGACATATATAGAGTAATTGTATGAAAAGTTAGAATCATGCTGTAAGTAGGTATATTTGATTTAATTGTGTCTAATGTGTTATTACTTATTTTATAAGAAGTTAACAGAATATTACTATGAGTATTTTAGCTATATAGCCCGTGATGTAAGAAATCAAATCATTTCAACGAAAATTAGTATGTGGTATTTATGTTGAGTTAGGTACTTACAAGGGCCGCTTCCTAAATTAGCTGAAAAAAAAAACATTTTTAAATGTATGTATATCAGTATAAGAGTTATTGATTTTCACTTAATTAATAAGTTTATTTCGAAAAATTAGCAATTATTTTTGTTTATCCTTACTATACTCCATTTTTTAGGTATTTAAATAAATGTAAACAATCTTGACCCTTCTTTTAATTGAAATATACGCTTTATAAATCAAAACCTTTGTAAATTACAAAGTAATTACGTAATTTATAATTTATAACATAATCACTTTGTAATTAGCAAAATTATTGATTTATAAAGTGTATATTTCAATAAAAAGACATGTCAAGATTGTTTACATTTATTTAAATGGGTACCTAACCAAATGGAGTATAGGCACATTACGATATAATAATATAACATTCATAGAAAGAAAAAAAATATCGTATTTGCACCCACTTATGCCAATTATAATTTAAGAATTAACAAGTACAATTGCCAGGCAAATTAAAAAAGAACCCCGACACACCATCTAGTGGCTGAACTACACATCGATATTGAACACACAGACATACATATAGGAAGACATTAGCGCAGTTTCAATTTTAGTTATATTATAGTACTCTATGCATTAGCGTCTAACTCATAACACCCTCTTTTCTGTCGGGGGTTGAAAATATAAGTTTAACACCAAAAAATAAGAAATATGAAACGCGTAATCCAAAAAATAGTTTATAGATTTATTACTCCGAACCTTAACTTGTATTAGGCTTACTTAAGTACCTTTAAACTTTCCAATATTGTTTTTATTTTATCAAACTTTATTGTTCCACTTACTAAGAGCATTTTCTCCCAGTAAACTATAGGGATAAACATAAATAAATAAATAAATATATAGGGACAAATTACACAATTACAAAGTCCCAAAGTAAGTTCGAGACTTGTGTTAAGGGATACTTACTCAACGATACTATATAACAAATACATTTATAGATAAACATCCAAGACCCACGACAATTTGAAAAAGGCCATTTTCCAAATCGCCCCGAACGGGACTCAAACCCGGGACCTCTGGGTGGCGGTAGCGTGGTGACCACTACGCCACGGAGGTAACAGAAAAAATTATGCGGCACATAAAGGTATTATATATACGGGGTACTTATTCGATTGTAAGTATAAAATAGTTACGTATATTTACTTAATTTGTTTGAGATACTCACTTTGTCCTGGCGCATTTTCCACGACTTTCACTGAAAAATAAAAATGCAATATTTAAACATTCTCGTCGACAAGTTATTAATTGTTCCGTATAGCCTTTTCTTGGGACGGTCTCATTTCTGTATAGTGATGGCAGATTTTTTTGTGGCAATTTATCGATAACAACCGAGGTAATTAGTACTTGCTGTACTGTGCAATGCTAGGTACCAGTACCATGCTATGCTATCGAACTCCTCGTAAGGGTTATATCATCAGCAGGTTGTTTTTTAGGGTTCAGTACCTAAGGATAAAAACGGGACCCTATTACCTAGTATTTATTCAGTGCTATACTTAAATTCCGCTGTCCGTCTGTCTGTCACCAGGCTGTATCTCATGAACTGTGATAGCTAGACAGTTGAAATTTTTACAGATGATGTATTTTTCTGTTGCCGATATAACAACGAATACTAAAAACAGAATAAAATTAATATTTAAGTGGGGCTCCCATGTGGTGTGCCATAAAGCAAACGTGATGTTTTTATAGGTAATGGTACGGAACCCTTTGTGCCCGAATCCGACTCGCACTTGGCCGGTTTTATTTTATTTTCCTACGCAGGAACACGACTCTCTGTGTATTAACTACCAGCGTCATACTTGACCAGAGCAGTCAGAGGATATGGCCTATATGAAGGGTTATAAGAATGATATATCCTAGAGTTATAAGAGCTGTATATACCTTTATCCACTGGCTGTGAAGACGCTATGACCAAACAAGCCAACACCACAATCTGCCAAGGAGAATATAATAGTAAAAACAAAACAAGAGATTCTTCTAAACACTTTATAAATGACAATAAAAATCTTATTTGTTTTGGTTTTATAGTTTGCAATACAGAGATTTACATATTGTTTCATACTTAAGTAGGTATACATAGATAAGAGAGTGCTATCGTCGGTCATTTCGATAAGATAACCCAGACCGGTGCATTCGGAATTTTTTGATAAATGTCAGGAAACCTATATACTATAGAGGTATATATTCGTGGCGTAGTGGTCACCACGCTAGTCCGCCATTTAGAGGTCCCGGGTCGATCCTCGGTCTGGGCGAGTTGGAAAATTGCCTTTTTTAAATTGTCCTCGGTCTTGAATGATTTTATCTATACATGTATTTGTTTTATAGTATCGTTGAGTAAGTATCCTATAACACAAGTCTCGAACTTACTTTGGGGCTAGCTCAATCAGAGTAATTTGTCCCTATATATTAAAAAAAAAATTACCTGAGTAGCTAGTATATATATAACCGAGTACCTAAACTTAGGAAAAAATGTATGAGTTCCTATCCTACTTAATTTATAGGTACGGAATATAATATGGAGTGAGCTTGTTTTTAGACCTACCAAGTTTGTACGTATAGTAGGTTATACGATAATTTGTATCTCGATTTATTAGTTTGCCGTGTGTGACGTAACATTATTAATGTAAACAGGAAAGACCTACTACTTTCATATTTTTTGGAGATCTGTCAATAAATTGCTAGATAAGCAGACAAATTTTGCTTAAATAGCCCCTTTGACAACTATTTTCTCTTCTTAAAATAAATAAATCAAATAACGACATTTAAAACAAAATAAAAAATAATTAAGAAATACTTTTTTTACTTACTGCTACTCCCTGCATGTCTGAACTGTTTAGTAGGGAACGCAACAACTTCCAAAACAAGCACATGTTTTCGCGTCTTGTTTTTATACTCGTAGGCAATCCACCTTGACTCTGAGTAAACAGTAATGTATGTAAACAGACAGTTATTCCAAGTTTAGGTTTTTTCTTATCAACACAGTTTTAAGTTCGTCTAGCGGGTAACCAATGAGGAAAACGAGAAGCAAAAAGTCGATGTTATTCATAACAATAGCTATGACGAGGCTGTTAGTTATTGTTTTACTAGGACTAGGTACTTTTTTATAAAAAAAATATATTTACAGGAGTTAGTCATTAGGTATTTGCTTGTCTGTACGTATAAACGATATTTCCTAGGCGTTTAATTGTTCATATACATATGCTTATTAGTTGTACATAGAAAATCATTGTTTCTCCTACGAGTCAGTTCTGATTAGTGAATTGGTCAATATGTACGGGAGGCCCATTTGAACATAGAGTAGAATAGAATAGTCATTTATTTCTCCGAATAAATAAATACAAATAAACAACTAGTTACGTTTAGATTGTTTTTCCGTGGGAAAGTTATTGAGCATTATGATCTTAGTCTGTCTTTTAAAAATAGTTTCAGATAAGCCATGCTGTGAAGTTCGATACATTTGTCAAACAATTATACATAAAAATAGAGCTATAGTAGACTGATTTTTTAACCAAACTGTCTTATTCTGTATGTTATTAGTGTATAGCAGTTAACTGTACAGTGAAGGTATGTGAGATTCGTAGAGGGACAAAGCTTATTTGATATTTATCCAAATTAAACACATATAAGGATTTTATTTACGGTACTCAGCAACGGTCAACATGCACTGAATAGTCACTTAGCCCAATTACATATAATATGAATTTCTGCAGGATAGGAATCGAAAATTGTTTTGAGTGATGATCTTGAAAAGACTTTATCTTTAGCATACTTTTACTTACGTTAGTAATTATATTATCTTTGCTTTTACACTCTATTTATTGAAATAACCTACTTATGTATGTAGGCGACAGGTTAACAGATTCAGATTTTAACTGATTCTAACGATCCTAACAAGATGTGTCGGTAATTCGGTATATGTGTAGCTTTGTTATAAAATATAGTACCGTTAAATAAGTATCTCATAAAATAATTCTCAAACTTACTTTGGGGCTAGCTCAATGCTGTCTGATTATTCCCTATTTTATAATAGGGAAAAATCAGACAAATGAAAAAAAGTACTAAGTATAAATAGTAAATTTGATTTGTGGTCTAATATTTAATAATAAAATGATTGAAATAAAAAATATTTACGTACAAAAATAAATTTATTTATATTACATAGATATGTTTATTTTTTTATCCTAAATTAGACCAATAAAAAATTCTTCGGCTTAGCGTCCACCGCGGGCAATGCCATCATCTGAAAAAAATAATATTTTATTGTAGAAAATTTTGGAAAGGAAATTTTCAAACAAACATCGATAAGGATGTTCAGTCCTACTGTGATTTTAATGTTATTTGGATATGTTGTAGATATTATTAAAAAAAACTAGGACCTTACGTTTTATTTTATTTTTAATTTTATATTTGTTCATGAAATTTTCGTATCTATAATTCTAATATTAATTTTTTGAAAACTTTGTCAACTTTACTTTATATTTTTTTATATATAATGGAACCAAATAATTAAACAATCAAAACTTGCGAAACTAGTTTCATGAGTCGAATGATACCAAAATTGGTTAATTTGATAAAGTCCAAGAGTTGAAAAACAGTTATTGCCCGAACAAAAATTTGCGAAAATTATAATAAGCCTGTGTCCGGGAGGCACATTCACATACAAATATGAAAAATGAATAGGTCTATGCAAATATGTATGTATATGAAACAACAATCTATCTAGAAACTACCCATTTTCATCAGCAGGCGTAATAATTAAATAGACCCGTTGAAGTTTATCGCATAAAAAAGTAGCGCCTAACTAAAGTAACAAAAAAGTTCTATGACATCATTGAAAATCTCTTATTTCGAAATGGCTAAAATATGCTATTTTTTAAGTTTTCAACCTTCATACAAGTAACTAAATAATATATGACATCCTTTATAGAAATGTTCAATTTATTAATATGAGCAAATTTTAGTGTTTTAAATATATTGATGTTGCTGTTCCTTGCAGAGATAGACATAACTAAGTTACTCAGTGTAAAAATAATGTGTAAAAACTTACACTTTCCGTAGTGCACATAATCGTTTCCACCGTTATTGACATCTGTAAAAGCAAAAGATCCTTATTCAAAATCTGAACGGAATTTCTGGGTGTTTTCGATAAATATGATACTTACATTATATTATCATGTATTTATCCCTAAAGAGATGGACAGAGCCTGTTATCATAAGACCCTAAAGTTCCATTGAGCGTGATGTCGATGGAAGAAACATGGCATCAAAATGGTGATGGGTTGCTAGGTCCATCGACTATATCAAAGATAATATAATTACTAACGTAAACTATATAGATGATTCAGATTGTCGACCTTCACGATCGGCTTTTACGATTTGCACGGGAAGAGAAGCAGCTGGTACTTCAATTTTTTGAAGTGAAAACTTCTTTAGCGGCGTTGTGCACTTTTTTTGGAATGGGTAAAAAAATTTAAACTCGCGTCTGGACACGTGACCTGATCGAAAATTCGTAAGACGGCGCAGGGCGCTTGCGCGAATGTTCGTGTGTGTTTATGTTACAGCGTGCTACGCGCATCCATGGATGGTGACAGCTGATGGCTCGACCGTTTGTGTAGTGGCCATACTGCTGTGTATTTGAAAATGATTTTGTTGAAAATGAATTTGGTCATGCTTGTGACAGACTGTGGTTCAGAAAAGATTTGAAATATTTTATACTGATAATTAACCCGTCAACGACCGGAATCGCAGACACAATAGATTTCTATTGTTAACGGGTTCACATGTGAACCGTCGGGGTTTGAAAGATTAAAGCAATTCGTGCAAAATTATTCCCTAACCATTCCAAAATATCAAAAATGCACAACGTTAATATTCAAGTTTTCACTTCTGCCGGCACTCCCAGAGTGCAACCCGTCGTTTTTTTTTTCTTCTCTCCCTTTTTCTTAGACCTGCATGGAAGCAAAGTCGATGTCCCTAGCTGCCTAGGAAAGTAAAAGTAAAAAAGTAAAAAGGAAAGGTAGCAAGCCTAGCCTAGTTTGTAGCGGTGAAAACGAAAGAAAACCGGCCAAGCGCGTGTCGGGTCACGCGCAGTGTAGGGTTACGTAGTTGCGATGAAAATAATGCTTTTATATTTTTATGGAATTTTCCTTTCCGAGTACATTTTATAAGTTTTTAATTTGTAAACCACACTTAACTGATAGTTTTCCTTTAAACTTCGTTATATATTTAATTTTAAAAATATTTAATTTAATAACATCCTCGCACAAAAACAAAATAAAGTATCTATTGCTTACCTACTGGTGGCAGATTGGCATCAGCTGTAAATAAAAAAAAAACTAAGTATTTTAAATTATACCTACCTACTCTATATACCTAACTCATTTTTTACGTAATGTGTAACTTATAGTATGTTTGTCTGTTATAACTTTATTGTACCAAAACAATTAAATATACAAAGACAAAATACGAATCAGTAAAATGGAGTACGCGCAAAGCATTTACATGTTGTTTGTGGATTACACCAAAGCCTATGACAGCATAGACCGGCGGGCACTCTATAACATCTTGAGGAGCTTTAACATCCCTGAAAAACTCGTTACTATGATTAAAGTCGCAACAAGTACTAGTCGAATGCGGGTTAGAGTTGGTAGTGAGCTTACGGACGAATTCGCAGTGGTTACCGGTCTCAAACAAGGCGATGCCCTGTCACCAATGCTATTTAATTTGGTTCTAGAATATGTCATCAGAAAAGTTCTAGCAGTATGTCCTGGTGTGGAACTAAATGGTAGCCATAAGGTGATAGGATATGCGGACGACCTAGCCCTGTTAGGGGAAAACCGCGAGGACGTCCAAAAGTCGGTAAGGGTCCTGGAACTAGAATCTGCAAAAGTTGGTCTCAGGATCAATCAAGAAAAAACGTACCTATACCTTCACATGAAGCGATATATTAACACGCGAGTCAAGCGAGAGGATTTCCATGGGGATGGCACCATTTTTAAGGGAGTGGCAAAATTCAAATACCTCGGATGCACAATCACAGATACAAACACGAGAGAAGACGAAATTAACAACCGCATCCAAAATACCCTACGATGCAGCCCTACATAAAGTGTTGACGTCCAAACTTCTCAGCAGAAACACAAAAATACGGATCTATAAGACGATCATCCGTCCTATATTAATGTATGGGTGTGAGGCGTGGACGCTAACCTTAAAAGAGGAAAGAAGGCTTCTTGTGGCGGAAAGAAAGGTGTTTCGCAAGATCCTGGGGCCAGTAAGAGGAGAAGATGGTGTATGGAGGATACGAACCAATGCCGAAATAGAAGACCTAGTGAGAGAGCCTAACATCATGGGCGAAGTTAAAGCGCACCGTCTTCGCTGGCTCGGACACGTCGGAAGAATGGACAAGGATCGTGGGGTGAAGAGAGCTTACCTGGGCCGGCCAACCGGTCGGAGGCCGGTGGGCCGTCCCAGGTATCGCTGGAGCGACGTAGTGATGGCGGACCTGCGCGAGCTTCAAGTTGGCGACAACTGGAAAGAGATAGCACAGGACCGAGAACGCTAGCGTGCTCTTGTGCTGGAGGCCAAGACTCACCTTGGGTCGCTGAGCCAGGATAGTAAGTAAATAGTACAACAGTCAACTTTTATTATAATTTTAATTGAGTAAATATCCTCTCACTCTACTATCGCAGGTTCTCTGGACGAGATCCCTATACATGGGATAAGTCCGCCTTTGTATATTTGCTGTTTCGTACATAATTATGTTGTCTTTGTATAATATATTGTTTATATACAATATGTAAGTGTAAGAGGCCAAAATAGATTCTGGCAATGTAACAACATGAAAAGCTGGCTCGTTATATAGTTACTTATAAGGTAAAATTGTTTTACTTTCGTATCTGTTTCTTTTTCAGAAAACTTGTTTTTTTATCGTTAGGTTTTTAATTTTAAACACTTACGTTGGGTGGGCCTAGCGAAGCCCGGGTCAATATCTGTAAATAAAATAAGATATTGTACTTACACAAAGTTCCCTTAGTAAAAAAAAAACATAAGCACGCTTTTATAATACCAGATATATTAATAAAAACATTATAAAAATCGCGTAGGTATCTCTACATTTCATAAAATAAAATTAAAATGTGTAGTTGTAAATACTTACATCCAGGTTGATAAGGTAAAGGTTTATCCACGACTTTCACTGAAAAGAAAAATAAATTTATTTAGAAGGCCCATGACAGCCCCTGCGACATGTATCCATTACAGTCCATAGGAAAAAAATAGTAATCGGTCTAAAAAGTAGCAAGATCCAGTCATTAAAAGATAATGGTTTTTCGAGCGCAGTAAATAGGTACCTACTACCTAGGTTCAATACATATGAAGTGTATGTCGAACGCATGTGTAATCAGACTAATTAGGTAAGTTTTTTAATCAGTCATATCAAATGACTAATTGAAAAAATTGAAACTTGAAAAACTTACCTACCTCATGCACTACTAAAAGTTGATTATTTATTTAATCTTGGCGTCATCTAATTATGTACATAGTTGCGTTTTGTTTGAGTTGAAAGATGAGGTCAAAGACTAGTCATCAGCCATGCTATTAGTATTAGGTAATTTCGTTAGGGAGGTACACCTGTCTGCAACCAATAGGATTGTACCTATTGGTTGTTCAGATACACTATCCCTTTTCTTTATTCTTATCTTTTCCATATCCCTAACTATAACTCAGATAGAGATCGCAGGGCCTTTTAAGATCCAAAATCTACGTTCAATATAAAGGTGGTCGTTTAGGGTAGAAAGGGGAATCAAAATGGTGAATTGTTGCTAGCAGCCAGTGCTTGACATGGACTTTGAAGATTTTCGCCTACTTCTCGATCTTGTTTTCTAGGGTAGTAATTGACTGGAACAAGCTCAAAATCATCATCATCCTAGCCCTTCTTCCGCTTACTGCTGAGCATAGGACAAACTTACAAAAGACTTTTGGTGCACCTTAGTAACATTATCTTCTATCTTAGAGCGTTTTCTGTTGCTTCCTGTTCGTTAGCGAGTTGCTCTAACTTTTACCCTGACCTCTGAGGGCCACTTTGAACCTTTTTGTCTGCTTCCAAAAATAGGAGTGTAATGTTTTCAGTGTTCATGTATGTTATCTACCTATAAGTATATATATTCACATCACTTTAAATAGACAATAAAGGGTTACTCACCTGTAAAATCAGGATTTTCCGCTACTTTGACTGAAATAATATGAAAATATATGAGTATTAGTATTGTACTCGTAGGTACTTTCTTTATGCGATATTGATGATTATTTTTGTATCAAAAATTCAAAATAGGTACCTTTCTCTTGGCCAGAAACAATTGCCACGAAAGCGACAGTCAGAATAATCTAAAAAAGAAACAATAATAACAAAATTGATTATTTATTTAGGTTTTTGTAGTAATCTAGCATCTACCTGTACCTATCGAGGTCGCTACTTGACTAGCGACGAGTTGCTCTGAGAGCTGAAGACCACGAGAGCCTGCCTCTTTGTAGCTTTAAACTGAATAAATGCACGATAAACAAACACTCAGGGCTCCGCTATTTTTAAGACATTCCAAAATCTTAATCGAAAAATAGTTTCTCTACATATATGTATATTTTACATATATAAAGTAATACTACATATAAAAAGTAAACTCTGGGCACAGAATGCTCTGGGTGGCAGACTAGCATGGTGACCACTACGCCACGAAGGTCGTCAAAAAGTATAGTAATAGCCTATTTTATTGCCAAACACCATGGGGGATTGTGGGCTACTTGGAACCTATCTGCTTACAACATTTCATGAGATTCGGTCGATAGTTTTAAATATGATACCTGCAGCTAAGAAAACAAGGTTCTTTAAAAATAAAAACTAAAAAAAGTAAACTCACCACAGCCTTCATTTTGAGTAATTAAGTATTTAATCTATGGGTCACAGCGACACGCAAGAATAACGTACGATTGCGCCCAAATTTGATCCCAAATGTCTTATATTAGCCGCAAAGCTGTATATTTACGTACAACTACCTATGTACACATATGACTGATATGATCAACGAGCTATTATGATAACCCGACCACCTCTACTGGTCTTTATTTACATAAAAAAGTATTTCGGGCTATACAGATAATATAGGTACTTACACCTACTTTATTTTCCTGGATGTTTTTTAATTTAAACACTCGGATAAAACCTAAAGCTTGTTACTACAGGAAAATAATAAACAGATACTACTTAGCTGTACCTGTTGCCCAGCGACTTCGTCCGCGTAACTTAAAGCATTTTAATCGAAAAAATGTTCGAGGTGCCACGTGCGTGATTTCATCAATTTGATGATATACGCCTTTTTAGGGTTCCGTGGCTCCGTACAAAAAACGAAAATCACTCATGCGTCTGTCCGTCCGTCTGCCACAGTCACAGCCAAAGTTGCTCCGAATCTACTGGATCCAATCAGGTGAAATTTGGTAGGATGGTGTAATCCTATGACCAAAAACAGATGTGCAAAGTAAATAAATATCTTTTTAAAGGCCTTTTTTTACAAACATTCATGTGTTATAAGCATATCAAATGAAAGGGCTTGTTATAAGGATTTCAAATAAAAGTACTTTTGATTTTATCCAAGACAAATGACAAAAATTGACCATTCTTCCCTCTGATCTCCGAAATTATTGAGTTGAAGGCTCGGCGCAAACGGGCTACCGACCACAGCTACCTGTGGCGGCCACCGACCACTTTCCTAGTTTTCATACACACTTTGTACTATGGACAGTCACGCTGGTGGCGGCCACTAAATAAGTATGAAAATGGTCGGTGGCTGTGGACGGTGGCCCGTTTGCGCCGAGCCTACAATTTTGAAATGTTAAAATGCACACACTAACAAAAAAAAATAGTTTTTTTACGTATGTACAAGCAACTTGCTTTGGTTCTTACACCTATGTTCAATGAAAATTAGTCCTGCCATTTTACATTAAGGCCATACCCAAATTTTCCGGGGTCCAGTAGCGCCGCCATTTAAAATAAATCATTTAAAAGGAAACGGAGATATCATTTAAAATTGTGTCTTGGTCAAGTTCTAGTTAACCCTTAAAACTATTTTATGAACTACTGTTTATAATTTAAAGTGCGAACGTGAAGCTTTTCTACGCACATTAGCTAAAAGTGGCCGTTTTTCGCAAATGTGCGTAGAAAAGCTTCACGTTCTCACTTTAAACTACAAAAAGTAGTTTAAAAAATACTTTGAATGGGTATCTAGAACTTGACCAAGACACAATTTTAAATGATATCTCCGTTTCCTTTTAAATGATTTATTTTAAATGGCGGCGCCACTGGACCCCGGAAAATTTGGGTATGGCCTTAAGTAAAAAGTCAGGGTTTTCCGTTTTCCCTACAAAATAATAGCTGGCACTACGGATATTAACATATGTAGTTTCGCTACTCCTCTAGATGGTGTTCGTTGGGTTTTTTTTTATTTGCCTAGTTTTTACTTGGATGAATGATGTTTTATTACGATGCCTGCCTGTGTTTACAAGGTTCATTCATTCAATAAAAAAAAAAACAAAATGTCAGATGATTTGTTGACAAACGTTCACGAAGGCGCCGATATTTTGGGCGATTGTTACAAAATAACTGGACATTATGAATATTACCACTATTTATGCGATGGATTTGATGACAGGGTTATTATTTATCTTCTTTATAATTGTTTTCTGATGTATTCAAGAATAGTTTTATAGGTTATGTTGTTGTTTCTGGTTTTCAGGGTTGGGGTTGCGGCTACCGGACCCTTCAGACGATGTGCTCATGGATGAAACACAACTATAAAGAGGATCATAAAGTTCCATCTATTAGGGAGATACAGGAAATTTTGGTTCAGTTGGAAGATAAACCTAAATCGTTTTTGGGGTCAAGACAGTGGATTGGTAGTTTTGAAGTGAGTAAAGTAGCAGAAGTATTTCTAAGCTATCACCATAAATACTAGCTGAAACATGCTACCTATCAGGTTAACATCCTCCTCATTTAGGTACCATTATCTATAAAACGCCCATTCGTTGGTATGTGACCCTCCTTAAAATTTCAGCTTTAATGGTTTATGAGATACAGCCTGATGCCAGACAGACAGACAGAGGGACGGCAGACTCTTAGACTCTTCTTTTTTCTCTTTAGTAAAAAACCTCAAGATCCTGATTAATGCAACCCAGTTCTACACAGGTTAATATTTTAAAGAAAACATTACAAATAAGCTATTATCATCATTTCAGCCGCACAATGTCCACTGCTGAACATAGGCCTCACCCAAAGATTTCCAAAATGACTGATCAAGAGCGGCCTGCATCCAGTCTTTTCCAGTGACCCTGGTCAGGTCATCTGACCTTGTAAGTGGGTGCCCTACATTATGTATGCACTGCTGGACATAGGCCTCTCCAATTTTCATTTTCCTGGATTTCCAAAACAAGTTATGTTTATTCCTTATTATAGGTATGCCTAGTAATAGACAAGCTGTACGACATTCCCTGCAAGATCATCCATGTCAACAAAGGAGATCAGTTGCAGACTATTGTAGACTCTCTGATCTCCCACTTTGTCAAGTTTGGAAGTCCTGTTATGATGGGTGGGGACGTTGACTGTTCGTCCAAAGGCATTATGGGAGTTAGTGTACATGGGAGTGATGCCAGTTTGCTAGTTGTGGTAAGATGTTTTTCTTTCATGCTTTTTTATTTTTCATATTTGTCATCTGTCTCTGTCCAAAGACAACCAAACTTAAATTCTTGTAGGTTAAATAATAATAAGATTTCTTGTGTCTACCTGTCCTGTTGTCTGTTGTTCTATCTGTAATCAAATCTTGCAAGTTAAATTTGACCTGGTTTCCGATTGAGCTAAAACTTTGCATGCATATATGTATATTGTGTGACAATGTAATATTGAATTGACATGGAGCAGATGTGATCTGATGATAAATCTGGAGGATGGCTATAGGAACTATGTCATGAAACAATGCAATGAGATTGTTTGATTCATCTTGTGGAGATTTTAGAGAAAAGCTTGTTTAAAAAAAATAACTTGTTTTGTTCCATTGGCTGCTCTGGTCAAGTGTGGCTGTAGTAGCCCAGAGAGGGTCGTGTTCCTTCCTGCAGTGGAGACTAAAAAGACCTCATGATCACATGATGAATTATTTGTTTTATAAAACTATCTCTAGGTCTTTCTTTGCCTCTTCTTTCCATTTTTCCCTCCAATATTACTTTTAAAAATTCACCATGTCTAATAAGGTGTCCTAACATTGTCCCTCTCCTAAATAGTTTGTAGTTCTCTCCAACAAATTCCAACACCTCATTTTCTTTTCTATTACAATTCAATCTGTTTTTTTTCAGGATCCACATTATGTGGGAAAGGAGCAGACTAAGGAGTTTCTTTACAATAAAGGCTGGGTAAAGTGGCATCCGCTGAGAGATTTTTTAACTTCATCCTTTTACAACTTGTGTTTACCACAAATTAAGGCTAAGTCTATGTCAGATACATTATGAATGGTCAGCATGAAGACGGGCTATTGCTATTTGAAGTGGAAACATAGTTACCCACATTGGAGTCTGAGATTGGAGCACTTAAATGCCAAGAAGGTTATTCGTTTTGGTTCCATCCATGGAATTGTATGTACTGTAGACTTTCGTGGTTCCGTCTGTACTGAACTAGATGTCAATGTTTGGGATATCACATTGACGACTTTTGACAACTGCAGGATGGAAGTTTTCATTGTTTATTTAGGGCAAACAACCGCGAAATAGCACTTGGCTTAGCAGTAGTTAGTTTTCTAAAACAATATAATTATTAAATAAAAGATTTTAATATAAAATGGAATAAAAGAAAGTTATCAATTGAATAAGCGTTTATTTGAGATCCATAAGGTTTTACAGTTTATCTTAATTTTTAATTGCACACATTGTAAATCTAAAACGAGTAATAAAATAAAATCTAATTAAAATAAAGTAATTGTAGATAATTAATTTTAACTTTATAACCAAATATGTAATAGGCGGACTGGGCTCTACACATCAGTCAAACCACTGGTGATGCCAAGAAAAAGAGACTAGATATAGAAGATGCAAATAATATTAATCATCACAAATATATTGGTGTTGCCGCTCGATAGTTTACTATCGGGAGACTATCAGTATATAAGACCGCTAGTATCGATAGACTATCGATAGTAGCGATCCTAAAGACAAAGTCAAATATTTTTTTATTATTATAGGATATTTATAGTATCTTTTAATAATTGTCACGTTTTGTTGCATAATTGTTGACGTCGATATATCGGTTGGTAACCGTTATACTGTCGATAGTATTGTTGGTTATCAATAATAACAGAATTAGTCATGTCCAGAAGAGGACGTCACAAGAAGTTGTCACAGACCGTCTAACGTTGCTACTAGAGCAACGTTTAGGCGGTCTGTGATGCTAAAATATCGATTCGCTATCGATATTTTGGCATTTCTCAATTGATACTATCGATTTTTGGCAACACTAAAATATATATCAATAAACATACATTCAAAATATGCATAGATATAAGATACTATCTTTGCATATTTTGAGTTGTATTGAGAAATTGTATGTAAACTACTTTATGTTCTATCTAATACATACTATCCTCGCCTTCCAATGTCTAGGCAGTGGCTGTGGCGGTCGTAGCGGACGTAAAACCCTTTTTAACCAGGAGATACGTATACATTGTTATGTATTAGGTATATCATTAAATACGATAACTGGTTCATAGCTGAATAGATATATACTTACACGCCAAACTTATAAGTTAGGTGTTGTAACTAATCAGACTTTGCAAGACAGATTCCTGTAAAACATTCAGTCGGTGTTCATGATAAGGCAGACGCCCTGCAGGATCCAATGGCTGCAGTGTTCGGCGGTCCACAGGTCGGATTCGAACACCAGGCCCACGCCCATCGCGTTGCGGCGAGTTGATGTCGTGTACACTGGAGTGCGCAGCGTGTTCTGTCGATTTAATAAGGAATCTTAAATTATACTTGCCACTGCCAAAGATAATAATTTGTAACCAGTGTATTCATTTAAAAAAACCGCACTTAAAATCAGTAGATGATGTATAAGGGAAGCGTCCATTAATTATGCGTTGCGTTAAGTATGCGTTAATCTTGCGTCATGTCTTTTTGAGAATTTTTCGATACAATAAAAAAAATAAAGAACACACAATAAAATTCTGATTTTTATAAGTGACTAGTCAAATAAATAAACAAAATAATATAGGTAATGTTTGAACAAATGACTTCTTTATTTATACAATAAATTGCTGTATTAAAAGTAATTTTGGAGGGTCTCCAGTAAAACGATTTATATTGACCTTTGAATTGTAGCAGTGGAATGAGGTCTGTCTGTTTGTGTGTCTTAGTGTCGTAGTTCTTAAACGGATGAACCGATTTCGATGCCCCCCTCCTGTCTCCCCCCCCCCCCTCGGTACGCGTATATGTACCTAAGGTACCTAATTCACCCTTCACTTCATCTTCATGACAGAATTGACAGACGACACTAGTGTTCAGTCAATGCAATAGGATATAATCACATTTGTTTAAAAATTGTATTAGAAAATAGGTATGTAGGTGCTTAAGTAATTTTCTTGAGGCATTGTGTCGCGTAAGTACTTATAAATGCGATGGCAACAATGCTAGATTACGGAAATAGACGTTTGTGCTTTTTGTGGACATAAACTGATCCAGAGATTACTTTGTCCAGCCATTTGACGTGAAAATTGTTTTGTAGGATTGATTTTTGTCGCATTAGGTACCAAAGTGTGGAGCTCTGTAATTTTGCGGTGTTTTCGCTTTGTTGCGATAAAGAATGTAAAGCATCGCTGAATGCGGGTTAAATTTGTACAAGTGCTCCTAGTGGCAATAGTGCCACTAGGAGCACTAGTAAAATGTACCTATAGAGGTACATTATGAGGTCGTACGTGCGCATGAAGGCACATTAAGCGATTAGCCGTGATTGTTACTAAGATACCTTATATTTATCGATATGAACTTATGACTATACCAACATGAACCAAAGAGATCCAACCTTCACTATAGTTTCGAGAGGCACCTCAAGAAGAAGAATACAATACACCCACCTGCAATTTTAGCTTATGCGCTTCAATAGGGATGATGTACATGATGGGTAGCTCGGTGACCAGGACCTTCGGGTGAGAGCGTCGCAGACACCCTTCTTCCACGTCCCAGCGAGCGCCTTCCAGGTAAAACCCTCGCACGTAGCAGCCCTGGTAATAGCAAACATTGTTGGTAGATATGGATTTTCTGAATGTTTACCGTGCTTCCCCATTTCACATTAAGTAGGTACGCCGTGTGCAATTTTCAATATTAAATGTTTAATTTAAGATTAAAATAAAAAAAATAAAATAAAAAAAATTAAAATTTAATTTTAGTTTAAATGTTTATGGAAACACGCGTGTGGGAGTAAAACAGTTGTTACATGAATTACGATTCAGCATTAGAGTGTAGAAATGCCGAAAACAATAGCATGCGCCTACTAAATATAGCCAAAGAATAGGTAAGTAAGGGATAGTATTTTCGTTTCTCGTTTTTCCTCAGTAATCGTTTAGCTACTCTTATGAAAAACTCGCATGGCGTGTATTCCGCAGTAGTAAATTTACAAGCATTAAAGTGTTTAATGCTTGTAAATTAGACGGCTTAAAAATTTGATTGCAACCTTAGTCATCACAAGTGACAGAAAGAAAGACCCCTTTACGAGTCAGGAATGTGGATCCACCAGAAAGCAAGATCACTATTTCCAATTGTAGCCTACACCTTATTAAGCAAAGTAAAGACTACCGTGACTGGTCGTTCCTCGATGTCATCCGCGGAAATCCAGTCGGTGACTTTGGTGAATTGCGTGGAGCGGTCCAACGGCCAGGTGTACAGTCGACAGGCAATCTGGATGTGGGCGATTAGGTACGACTCGGGAATGTGGAGTCCAGATAGCCAGATAACTACTGGTTCTTCTATTGTTGCCTGTAAAAAATATCTCATTTACTAAAAAAGTGTTTCGCCGTGTGGTTTCGGCAGAGTAGAATAGGACCACTCCAAAGTCTTCCCGTGGATGTCGTAAAAGGCGAAATAGGAAATTCAAGCTAAACAAAGCATGGTAACATCAATAGGACCTCTCCTACACGTTCCGGTAGATTAGAATAGGACCACTCCAACTCTTCCCGTGGATGTCGTAGAAGGCGGCTTAAGAAATACAAGCTAAACAAAGCATGTAAAAATCAATAGGACCTCTCCTACACGTCTGGCCAGCGTGGCTGGATCGAGAATGTAGGCCAAATCCTCTGGCTGCTCTGGCCAAGTATGACTAGTAGTACAGAGAGCTTCTGCAGTGTAGACTAAAAAGACCTGATGATGATGATGGCTATAAAGAAGGTTGTTGTTCTGGTCTGCTGAAACTAAGATAATAAGAAATAGTAAACTTGTTAACTTGTTCAACACTTATTGGAGACACAAAAGCTTGTGACTAATGTAAAACAATGCGATTTGATCTGAAATGAGTACGCGCGACCTTTTGCAAACTGAATATAAAACTGAGTGAAGTAAAGAGTTGGGTGAAAATGCTGAAACTGTACGATGATAGCTCGAACAGTCGTAGTGGTGTTATAATTGTTTATATAACCCTTATAGATATTGCATAAATATGGTTATGTTAAGAAATAAAAGGCGTAGATACAAAGTTCGACGTAAGACGACATTTGTTGAAAAAAGCTTTAAAATGGATGTAAAAATGGTATTCACTTCCAGTAGTTCCATTCAAACATCGAAGTGCAGTCTTTTTTGTGTCTGACCAAATTATGGTCTTGAACTCAAGCCAACTTGACATAACTAGGTATTTACCCATATCTTCTCTTGTCTCAAAAAAGAGAAAAATAATAAAGATATTGCTCACCCAGTCAGAATATTGCTTAGTCCTGGCAATAAAGTGGTCCATCCAGCCGCCCAGCCCTTTACAAGTGGCAGGGGCCAACCCACGCCATACTTGCGGCAGCTGTCCATTGAACAGACTGTATGAGACGTTGTCCAGTACTGCGTCCATACCAATCTCGCCGGCCAGTGCTTTGCGAAGCAGGGATAGGGTGGTACGCATTTTGTTGATCAGGCGGTTGAACCTATAAAGTTGAAAATAATGCATGGACCAACTTTTGTCATGTCCCGAATGTTAGACTCCTTGTACTAAGGCTGATCTGAAGCCAAGGCGGTCGCGGCTATAGTCTAAAGATACAAACCTTAAAACTAAATACTAGGTATATCTATTACTCTATACGTAGGGTAATCATATACTCTGCTAAGTGCTATTTGGATGATGATAGCTTCTTTGCTACGGTGTTCCATGGCGAGGAGGGCTGGTTTACAAAAATGACAAACAACGTTCTGAGTCCATTCGCTAGGTTTAGCTTAGGTATAACTTATGTTTATCGTACTTTATCTAGCTTTATCCTTCTGATATTGAGCGGATCACACCTCTCCTTATGTAGGTACTGAGCTGGTGCGGAAAGACCAGGTCTACCACAAACTCAATACGGAACAAATCGCAGATGCATTTTCGTGTCTGAATAAAAAACAAATTAAGCTCTACGAAATTGTAAAACTCCATTTAGATTTTGATCTTAACAATGACAGTATCGGATGTCACGACGTAATACAACACTATACTACAGACCTATCTAACCCCACTTGTATCAAGCGTGTGAGAATTTTCTCCCCTACAACTACCTTTCGAGTTCCTGCAGTAGCACCACAAGCGAGGGCGTGATGTTCATCTCAAACTGCTTGCGCACGCGCCAGATCTCGTACAGCGGGGGTAGTTTTGCCAGAACATCTACTGCGATGGTGTCAATGAAGTCTTCGCGACTCATGGCTCCTCCGCCCTCACCTGGTAAACCAATACTATTAGGTATTGAGGCTCTCAGTTTAGATGAGCGACGATATACGTGCGACCCATGTATTCACAGCTCGATGATGGCGCCGACCAGGGTCGCGAGCGCATCTGTTTGATCACTTAGCAGTAGCCAGTCTCCGATTCAACATAGCAAGAATACTACCAGATATACAATAGCTAACTAGATAGATATTTTTTATGGTCTATTTTTGGAACCCAAGAAGCTCAGCAGCATTAAAAGAATACTTCCCGTCTTTTTAAACATAGGGTGTATATAGGTACTATGAGTCTCTTTAGGTATGTATATTTCGTTTTTGGTGTATGTCCCGTTTGTTTCCTATTATTTTAGTGTAAATAAATATCACTTGATTTCTTAAACTTACCGTATTCCGTTTTCACTATCCGTTGCAAAATAAAAATATACAATATCGTTATTAACATTTTTGACATTTCTTGATACAAATAACGGAAAAGCCATTTAATGATTTGTCTATGGTTACTTACATTCAGACACGCGTACTGATGGCATGAAACGACAAAAAATTTGTGATAGTAGTAACTAGATGAAATAAAAACAACAATAGTTTTACATCTACAGTAATTTAGGGTTAAAATAATAAACAAATACGTACATAAAATTTACCAAGGCTTTCCCACCTTTGGTAGCCGTGTTAATTTTTATAAAGGAACATTGTCCCGAATTTACAATTATTATTATACTAGCCGAAGCCCACGACTTCGTTCGCGTGGACTTTATGTCTCTGGAAAATGCTCATCAGGCTGAACAACTTTTACTAAGGCGGCATTTTTATATCTCTTATAGTTTAGCTGGACCATTATGGTTCTGCATCAGGCGTTCCATTTTCCAAAATCATTTATACCCTATATGTTGCCCAGGCTTAATAGCTATATAACAAAAAAAGTTTCATTCGAATCCGTCCAGTATTTCCGGAGATTAGCGTGTACAAACAGACAAACAGACAAGACATTTTTTTTTTAATTCTTACTCTATTACTACGTCTCCATCGCCCCCAATATTTTTTTTGGAAATATATTTAATGTACAGACACACTTTTTTTACTGTTTTATTATATGTATAGATTGTATCTAGCTATCTCATCATCTTCATCAGGTCTTTTTGTCTCCACTGCAGGAGCACGACCCTCTCTGTACTACCCGAGCCAAACTTGGCCAGAGCTCCCAGAGGTCTTGGCCTATACTCTATCACACGTATCTAGGTATCTACTAATACCGAAATTATTTTAATGAAGCTAAGGACAAGGTGATATCAATAGCAAAATTCTGATGCAAAGAGAAAACTTAGCCTTATTTTGACTTGGTAACATTCACTGATACTGACTAGTCTGTGGCTGCAGCTCGATGAGGTGGCCCCACATCTCGCGCACGGCCTGGCTGAAGTAGCCGATCTCAGCGTTGGGGTGCAGGCCGAACACTTCCGGCGTGTTGGCAAGCGGCAGCAGGTCGATGAACTCTGATGAAAAAGTATTCAATGTAGGAGAAATCAACCACCGTTGCGGGCAGTCTCACACTCTCTCGCAGGCACTTAGTGCAGGACGGCAGACTCGTGACGTTATACTTTCACGTTCTATTGATGTATATCATCATCATCAGGTCTTTTTAGTCTCTACTGCATGAGTACGATTCTCTCTGTACTACTAGGGCCATACTTGGCCAGAGCAGCTAGACGATTTGGCCTTCACTCTCTTCGCTGGCCAGTTTCGGAGAGGTCTCATTGATGTTTATAAGCTTTGTTTAGCTTGTATTTCCTAAGTCGCCTATTGCGACATCCACAGAAAGACTTGGAGTGGTCTTATTACACGGCAATTTGATGTATTATACATCAGTGCCGTAAATAGGGCGGTGCCACCGGTGCCCAGGCACAGGGCGTAGACTCTGGGGGGCGCAAGAACGGCCAGATCAGGCAGGACTAATTTTTTTTCGGTTTGCTCCTGATAAGTTCAAGATCAGGGTGGGCAACGCATTTGCACTAGTGAACTTGCGATTGAGTTTTAGTGAGTGAGACACAGTGGGTGGTATAATAGGCGAAGGGTCCACTTAACATCAGATGGCTCATCTGCTTGTTTGCCCACATCAATTCTTTAAAAAAATAGATTTTTCTTCCAAAATATTAAATAATTGGTCCACCAACACCAAGTTCCTTGTGCTTTATTTTATCATCCTGAATGAAATAAAGTAGACCTATACATAGCATTGCTCTAGGGTACCTATAATATTTAAAAAAACAAGGGCGCAGTTATAGAAGCTCGCACAGGGCGCAAAAAAGGCTATTTACGGCACTGTTATACATATGAACATTCACATAGAAATGCTCTATTCGTTTGTGAAAATCAGGAGGACAGACATCAGCTAATAAGGATGGATATGAATAGATAAATATAAACACACCGGTACATTCAAGACGTCCTGGGTCTTGAATGGAATGGATGGATGGAATTTGTAAAACGTTCATTTTCCTGGATCCCTATACCTGAACCCCAAAAGAGTAAGAGTAGAGCGACATATAAAGGCCAAGTAGATGGTCCAGGAACATAACCCACCTATGTATTCCTCCCGTTCGCCGTCTGGAGGTATGACGTAGTCGAACACGTGGTCTTTGTAGAAGTGGAAGGGTTGGAACTTGTCAAAGAGGAACTCGCCCATATACTCTTCCATGTAGGTGCGCACCACGCGACGGTCGAAATCGTCGATCACTCGACCGCCGTACATCACCTGTAGGAAATACCTAGTAAGCAAAGCAAGCCGCGTTGGCAAATATCCGAATATTTGTCGATAGGTTATTTAAACAATCAAAGACCTCAAAGACACATACAATTTATACAGAAAACGCATAAAAGCAACGCGAGCGAAATCAGTTGTGTAAATAACGAACGGTTTGTGATATTTCGGATAAATGTAGCAAGCTTTTTATAGCTCGCGACAATTTGTGAGGGTTCTCTTTTATATAACCAAAAAGAAGTTGATAAAATAAAGTCTGTTTACTTACATGATTTATGAGACCGCATAACATTAACCTGTGTTTTTTTTAAAGATACCAAGATTACCAAGTCCACTCATAAAATTCTAATGTTCTAAAATTTTCCTGGTCTCGGTGCGACTATTAAGGTAGATTCTGATCTACGTAGCTATCTATTTCATGACAGCTGGCAGTATTTTTTTAAGTGCTGAGTTGTGACTAGTTTAAATTTATACTTTTTTGAGTTCAGTCTGTCATTAAGTCTGTTTGATTTGGTGCCTTTTTCTTGCATTTTAAAATTTAATAATTAATCATGTTTCCGTCATCTTTTGATACTCACCTCTCCGAAGAGGTACTTGAGCGTGGCCCAAGGTATAGGGCCTTTGTTGGCTTGGCAACGCTCGAGGTAGCACTGCAGAATCTGCATGCAAACTACGAAATCCGATTCGCTGAAGTCGTACGAAATGTTCCAGCCGATCTTGTCGTACTTGCGACGCTCCTTAGAAAATAAATAGAGCAAAGTTTTACAACTCATTTGATTTATCGAATAAATAGTTTTTCTTCCTTTCTTTATAAGTTAATCAAGCAGAATATTGTCATGCCAAGTGTAAAATCGTCAATCTGTCTAATCCAGCTGCAACCGTTTTTACGTGCCTTCCGTAGTAAATACGGAGGAAGTGTGTTGTGGCCTATTAGAGGCTCTATATGACCTCTTTTGTGTTTAAGAATCTCCGGTTTACTTAACCTTTAGTAGGTGTTATTAGTCTTGCTTTTGGTAAAATAAAAGTTTTCGCCCAGTACCTGAACGACAGCGTGGAAGAAGGCAAGCACGAACACCAGTTTCTTGAACAACGGATGAGGGCATTCCTCCAGTGCATGCGGACGCATTTTGAAGTACGTATTGCGAAGATTTAGCTTAAGACCATTAGGAGGTTCCGTTACCACTGAAAATAACAATAAAATAAATGCAGGACAAACATAGATATTCAAATATAATTCATCAACTAAAAACCGACTTCACCCCCAAACTACACAGCCGATTTGATAAAATTTCTGACCAAAAAGAATCGATCGCGACCAATTAATTACCTCCTCCTCCTCTCGGTCGGTTGAAAAAAGTATATAAATCATAAAAAAAAAAACAAAAAACCAACATCACGTGGTGTTCCCAGGCGGTCACCCATCCAAGTACTGACCACGCCCGATGTTGCTTAACTTCGGTGATCGGACGAGAACCGGTGTTTTCAACATGGTATGGACGTTGGCGATTAGCGAATTGAAATACGTGGAAACTAGGTACATACAACATGATTATTTTTTAATTTTGTTTAGTTTAAGGCCATACCCAAATTTTCCGGGGTCCAGTGGCGCCCTCATTTATAATAAATCGTTTAAAAGAAAATGGAGATATCATTTAAAATTGTGTCTTGACCAAGTTCTAGATACTCATTCGAAGTATTTTTAAACTACTTTTTATAGTTTACAGCGAGAACGTGAAGCTTTTCTACGCACATTTGCGAAAAACGGCCACTTTTGGCTAATGTGCGTAGAAAAGCTTGACGTTCTCACTTTAGACTATAAACTGTAGTTCATAAAATAGTATAAAGGATTATCTAGAACTTGGTCAAGACACAATTTTAAATGATATCTCCGTTTTCTTTTAAACGATTTATTTTAAATGAGGGCGCCACTGGACCCCGGAAAATTCAGGTATGGCCTTAAGGAAACGCTGATGTAAATATTTAAAAAAGATGCAAAAGTTTGTTAAACCTAATTTAGTTAAAAATATGTTTCGTCCCTAAACCTCTTTTCAATATTTGACATAATAAAAACGAGACAAAACACACTTAATATAACTAAAATAGAGGTCTAGCAAACGTTTGCTAAGTTTTTCAAATGTAAGTATAGACTCACCTTTGAGGGATCTTTGTAGAATACCAATGGGGAATGTCGGTGTTGGGTCCGTGGTCAACCAAAGCCGATACTCGGGATGTGGCTTCTCCATCAACTCTAGCTGTTTCTCCAATTCTCGGAGGAAGGATACGAGCAGGTGGCAGTTTTGCAGTATCAGCCATTGACCGTGGGAGATTGCGCCCTCAAGCAGCGCTAGCGCCGCCTACGGTGAAAGGTGTAAATTATCAATCGACATCTATTGTTGAGTAGCCGTACTACAATACGGCTACTCAACAATTTTAGACGAAACCTTTTGTGCTGTCTTGTAAAAAAGGTTTCGTCTAAAATTGCATGCTATGTTTTATGGAAAACATTTAGGTTTATCTTTTCTCCTTTTATTAGGTTACCTACATACTAAGTTGAAATCACATGTGTTTAATCTCAAAATGATTATAGGCACTATTTGTTAATATTATTTTAAAATTGGTATTAATGGTCATAGGTCACTCCCGTAACATTCTAACCTATCCTTCTCCTTGAATTTGCGACCACCTTATCAGCATCGGTGCGTATCAGATTCTTAACGGCCTGGCCACAGCCTCTGGCGGTGCGGATCGCGGTGCGGCAGGAGGCGCGGCGTGCGGCACGGTTCGCGGTGGTATCACAGCTCACATGTTGCGACCGCGGCGGCGTCGGCGGTGGACGTATTAAGAGAACAGCTAACTATTAAAATGGAAGGGAATTGTTGTTTTTTTTTCAATCCACATTTTTTTTATAACTTGCCTATATTTATGATTTGGATTTTTTGACATCCATGATGCTGGTCTACTCAGTATTTCACTTATAAATTGTTCCGAATTCATTATTTATATAAGCTCACCGCGCGGTAAAAACAAAATGATTTGTTTCGGTCGCGCGACGCTGATTACGTCCACCGCTGCCGCCGCTGACGCCGTGCCGAGCTGTGGCCACCTCGATACTCGCGCATACATTTGTTTCATCCGCCCGTCGCGCGGCCGCGTGCCGCGCGACTCACCCCGCGCCGCACGCCGCGCCGCAATACGCGTCGCCGGCAGCTGTGGCATACTCCATACATTCCCTACCATTTGTTTTCGCCGCTCACCGCCTGCCGCGCCGCAATCCGCGCCTCCGTGGGCTGTGGCCAGGGGGTTATAATGGAATAACAAGGAAGTTTCCAATAAGTCAAATCAGATACTTTTTTGAACGTGTTTGAACAAACATGTTTTATGGGATTTGTATGAAATGAAGACTTATCACGTCATACTCGCAGTCAAATTTAGCGCTCATAATATCAGTTATTTCTGAATAATAAATCAAAAACACATGGATATGGTCAATGACAAGCGACATTATTTTGTGACGTTTTATTTTCTTCACAGTACTAAATAATTTATTTTTGACCCAGGAAATCTCCTAATTATTTGAGAATTCGTAGATTTGAAAAGGAAAAAATTACATACCCCTTCTTGTCCTTGTCCCAATGAGAGATACTTGAACTTGCCCCCGCCGAAGCCGCAGCGGTCAGCCAGTTTCATCAAGTCTGCTGTAGGATCTGATCCAGGACTCAGGATGAACACTACTGGGGTGAAAGGTGTTGTCTGCTCCACTATCATGTCCAAGCTGTAGAGTAAATCAACGCATAGTTTCATCATCATCAGGTTTTTTTAGTCTGCATGGCCCTCTCTGTACTGTACTGATAGATAGAGCCACACTTGGCCAGAGCAGCCAGAGGAATTATTGGTTTACTTATAAAATATTTGTAACTGTATCTACTACTTTATCGCTGTGTAAAGAAGTTTGTAATCTACTCTAAATAGCTTGGAACAGCGAATAGGTTATCTACCTACTTAGTGGTAGGTAGATGTGCAATTCGACGCTGCAAATTTACGTATTTATTTATTCTTCAGATTGCAATGCAAGGCATTGTTGGATGATGACCTGGATGATGACGGTTAAGAATTATATGAAACAAGCACGGTTGGACGCCACCATAGCTCAAGGCCGTGCAAAGTGGAAAAGAAGGACAAGGAAGGCCAACCCCAAATAAATGGATGGAAAAAAGGTCTAGAGAGAAAGAAGGAGAAGAACGCAAGGCATTGTCGGATCTTTGTCGATTACGTGCTTGGGTGCATGGGCATAGCAGCTATAGCTTTCACATGAGAGGAGGGGGCGAGGATCCATTAATCTATGCCCGAGTCTCACGCAGAAAATGATAGAATTCTAGACGTCAATCATAGTCATTTAGAATAGGGATATAAATGTTAAATGTACGCAATTTGTGTAGTGGGCATTCAAAGTTACCTTAAAAATATTTTTTTCCATTTTTATTTTCATCGTGTGCTTAGGAAAAGCCCCTCTTTTCCTTAGCACACGAAGAAAATAAAAGGAGAGGGGGGGGGGGGGGGCGCTCCTTTGAATCCCCCATCTTTGCTGTTTTTCTCACCTGATTACAGGCGGTGTGATGTACTCCTCCCCCATGGTGACAGTGATGAAGTCGGTGAGCGCGCGGTAGATCCTATCCACTCGGAAGCAGCGAAGCAGCATTAGCAGCTCAAAAGGTTCCAGCTTTTCGCGGTAGCCGTTCGGGATCTCGTTCGATTCTGGCGTGTCGCTATCGAACCACTGTTGAACAAGATATAATTGAATTTTATTTATAGTCAACCGCGCTTCATGCTTCCTACTTCATAGGTACACGCTGACTTTTTATTGGTCTTGGAAAAACAATGTCGTTTAGTAAATAAATTCCTCTATTCATATAGTAATCCAAATTTGTGTATGATTTATGATAACAAGTTGCGAAAATGATTTTCGATCAGTGTCGTTGCGTGACTGGCGTGAGCTCGCGTGAACTCCGGCCGACCGGCGGCGACGCCTGGCGGCGGTACTACTAATGGATAGATCTCATGTTACTTTCGAGTTATAGTCAACATTTTTTATTTCAGATTTTTTATTTTGACTAGCTTGCTAATTAGGTCTTACTAACGATCCTTATGTGGCCATCGGCTCCAGAACCAGTGAAATCACCGTGTTTGATGACATTGTCGCCACCACAGAATATGTATGTGAATAACTATATTCACGTATCGCCACTAGATACTACTGCTGCATAAAAGTTAACCCTATATTGTTGAACTGAAATGTATATTTCTATTTGTGAACAAGTCGCTTGGTTTTAGATTGGAAATTTCAGTAAGTCGCCTTTTTTACCTCTTGCCAGGCATCGACTCCTTTGCTAATGTGATCGGGTAGCGCAGAAAATGCTGGGAAGTCAACACTGAGCTTCATTATATCTTGCCATCCCTGTAAAAAAATTACATTATGTACTTTAGAGTATCTATTTATGTAGTTACGCAGTAACTACTTACCAAATACTGTCTTCAACATGCGACTTCGTTTGCGTAAAATTAGAACGTAATTTTTTTTTCTCCGATCTTACCTTTTCTACTACCTATTATATATTAACTTTTTCGTATGCCCTTCCCCGGGTTTCAAACAAAATTTAAACAATGTGCTTGAAGCATGATGTAACAGGAAGACAGAGTTACTTTCTTATTTATACTTATTATTAGTAAGCATTCGGTTCAAAGTCTATAGCTGGTGACAGCCTGCCAGTTCGAACAGATTCTCAAGTCGACTAAAGCAAGGAGAACGTGTATTCTTTCTAGAAATGGGGCTGCAGCTCATCAGAGACCGGGTATCTGTGTGACGCCACTCGCCAAACAATTTACTAATGTTTTTCTTAGAATGGAACCACATGTAACATGGGAGGATTTGCATAACGCCACAGCAGTTCTTTAGCTGTGTCGGTGTAAGTAATCCACTTGAGTTGCAAGATGTGAGGATTATTATTAGTGCTGAGGACATTTCGCATCACTAGGGGCAAGTGTAGGTGACGTACAACAAGGAGGTCTACTTTTGTTTATATTTTTATAACGGGTTTATTTTAATGCTGGACACTTTTTCTTTTTCTATAGCCAGCGACAGATGTAAACATTTTTCAGTGTTCTGTTTTATAAATGGTTTTGTATGTTCATGTTTTTTCCTATCGCGTTTTGTAAATAAATATTCCGCAGTTTATAGTTTTTCTCACTTTTATTTGCGTCACCAACAAGTTTTGGTTTGCTGACTTTGCAAGCTACTAATCTGGTGATGGCGGCAAACTTGACGAGAATTTGTCCATTGTTAAATTCGAACCTGAGATGGGATCCAAGTCGCCGGTGAGGCGCGCGCTGACTTTTCCAACGCAACGTTGCCCTTGATAAAGAAGTCCAGTTGCATCTGGCTGACCAGCCCTTCACTCTGCTGCAGCTTTATGTCCATTTGGAACGAGAATAGCAGCTTGTGGCGCTCGAATACACCTAGTAATATAAGTGGCAAGTTATAGATGTTTATTAGGGCTAAGAGCTCTTGATGTATCATCATCATCATCCGAGCTTATTCCTGGTTGCATCCTTAGCGGTAACGCTTTAGAGTACGAGGTCTGTAGGTGATTTAATGAGGTCACTGGTTTTTGCACAGAGCGACCGTCTGACCTCCGCAGCCCAAAAGGTAAGTTAAGTTAAGTAATACTTTATTATACACCAAAAAAAAAGGTAGACCAGAAACAATCCTTGGGTGGGTTTGAGCAAACGCTAGATGGCGTTCGGGATTCGGGAGCTCTTGATGTGTCATTATATAAATCGAGTTATTGCTTACGAGGAATTAGCACATGATGACGAGAAGGTCAGCAATCAAAAACATCAAGTGAAAAGCAACCTATATAAACAAAACCATTCGGTCAAAAACACTTATTATCAAAATGACTTAGGAATATGTTATGCCTAAAAAAGGTACTAACCAGTACATCCGTAGTCATAGACGTTTTTGGTGAGCATGTCTATGATATTTCTCAATCTCTTGACCAGGATCACATTTGGCATCGCTTTGCGCAAAGCAAATGAAAACACCTGTTAACACATCAACCATTTGAATAAACAAAGGACTGCAAAACTATTTTGTTGTAGGTATTAAAAGTTTGTCAAAAATGTTCGAGTGATAAGGGAGCATCATAAAATGAATTTCAGTGTTCGTTTCGCCAACGTCCATACCACGTTGAATACACCGGTTCTCGTCCGATCACCGAAGTTAAGCAACGTCGGGCGTGGTCAGTACTTGGATGGGTGACCGCCTGGGAACACCACGTGACGTTGGCTTTTTGCTGTTATTTTAATTTGGAAATTAATAAAATTAAAATTTTAAGTATTATGTACTGTAGCTAATAAGAACTATCTTGATCACGTCAGCTTTTAAACAGAAAGTCGCATCATAATCGGTCTATTCGTTTAGGATGCCACAGACAGACACACACGTCAAACTTATGACACTTCTCTCTTACATTAATAGGTAATTATCACCAGCCACATTTTTTTATGGTAAATTCGTTGAAATCCTTCCGTCCCATTTCCCTTTAATGTACGTAGTCTTCTCTCTTCTCTGGCTCTTCTATACTCACATCCAGATATGAAGAGAGCGAATATTGGTACATGGTGTTGACGCCCGCCATATCCGATAGCACAAAGAAGAGAATAGAGCCGCGTTTTGCAACCGGTCGGTATCCATCTCGTAGCACCTCTATGTCTTTTGTAGTAGCTTCTGCGAGCGCTAGTTTTTCCATCACCTACAAATATGAAGAAGTCTAGA
Organism: Acrobasis consociella; assembly: GCA_963555685.1. NCBI lineage: Eukaryota > Metazoa > Arthropoda > Insecta > Lepidoptera > Pyralidae > Acrobasis > Acrobasis consociella. Next base: position 5,933,258 of record OY743122.1, on the reverse strand, counting down.
ATTTGCTATTAGGTATTACATTAATTGATTGCTATTATTTTAGAAATAAATTGTCCTGGGTTCCACAAGGATCAATTTTAGGTCACTAAGTATAAAGTCTGACAGCGCTGAATTTCAAATCACTATTTTTCAAAAAGTCAAATCAGATACTTTTATCTAAACGTCAAAACAAACATTTTGTATGAGATTTGTATATGAAGTACCGGCAGGCAGACGCAGGCTGACGTCATAATTTCTTGAAGTCAAATAATAGCGCACTTAATATCAGTTTTTCTGCAAGGATATTGTTATGATAAGTGACAGTATTTTGTGACGTTTTATTCTATTAACCGAATAATTTATGTTTGAGCAAGGAAACTTCCTTATTAGCGAGGAATCTTTAAACACCTACCTCTGCAGCTTTAGATTTGGTATTTTCCAGCGTGTCAACTAACTCCACATTGTCTAACATGTTGCCCGTAGAAGTTGCCAGTTCTCTAAGCAAGGAGTCTTCTAGTCCTGATAGCAAACTCTTATTGGCACTGGTTTCTATGATGAGACTTTCTCGTTGTTCTTCAAGATCGGCACGTTCTGCTCTGACCACCACGCTCAGGAGTTGGTCTTCCAAACCCTATTAAAGAAGAATATTCAAATATTGTTTTTATTAGAAATGTATAAAATATTTTTAACCAAGTTCAAAAAAACGTTTTTAGTGTATGTTCCCTGATTACTCTAACACGTTTGGACTGATTTGGAAAACTTTTTTTGTTTGAAAGGGCATACTTGTAAGTAGCGTTGCCAGGCGTCCGGATAAAGCCGGACACAGTCAGGCTTTTTGGTTGCGTGTCCGGCCAAATTAGAGCGTGTCCGGCCTGTCCGGCTTTTGTTAGGCTTTTTACATTTCATGAACGACCGAGCGCCGAGCGCGGCCGAGCGCAGGCGACGGGAGTCGAATGTCGCGTCGGTCGCTCACGCAGGCAGAGGGGCGCCCCGCCGCCGTGTCGCCCGCGCTCTGTCGTTATTGTTCATTCCTCGATTGATAGCGCACGTGCCGTACGTTGCGTTGCGTGGCGGCAAGATTTATGATAATAATTAAAAAAGCTTGGTTTTACATACATTTTTTTTTGTTGTACCTAATGCTGAGACAAAATCCTCAATAATGTAGGGTGTCCGGCTTTTCTACCCAAATGTCCGGCCAAACTGGCTGGTCTGTCCGGCTTTTAGGTTTGGCGACCTGGCAACCCTACTTGTAAGGTAGACCCATAGAAATTTTATCAATGTCGGTTGTGTAGGTTGGTATTAAAGTCGGCTTTTAATATCACACATTTCAGGGAATAAAATTATCAAGCAAAGTTCCGTCACTTAGTCAACTCGTGACTCGTGACTAATGAATAGAGGTAAATATTACATTACTATTGCAAAGAGTTCATCTTATTTTACCTATTCTCCACTATGCGTTAGAAACATTGTTTGGATACAATGCCTAGGAATTCTATTTATTGACTTGACATTGTGTAATAGTAATGAACGACAGAAACAATATTTCATACATTGCCTAATCGAGCTCGGCATTGTATAGAATGCCTGAATGTACACTTTTCCGGTGACAGATACACAAAAGTCATCCCTCAAATATAGGTACTATAGTAAGTATACCTCTGAATACGTCCCTCAAAGAGGTAGGTATGTTGGCCCTCACCTGCACTGTGACGGTGTAATTGATGACGACTGCCTTCGCGTAAGCGGCTGGGTTGAACTGGGGGTTGGCCAGCTTGGTGGTGAGGTACATGCGGAAGTTGGGGTCGTAATCCACCTCATTGCTGCCAAGCATTACAAATGAACGCCCACCTTCGACTGAAAACAATAGTTGTGATCTCATGTGAGGCTAGCTTCTCCTGATTTATTGTAGATGATGCTATCGAAATTCTAAATTTCATTACACTGGCTAAAATATGTAAAAGCCAACGTCGCTTGGTTGTTCAGTTGCAGTTACCCAAGTCCTGACCACGCCCGACGTTGTTAAACTTCAGTGATCGGACGAGAACCGGTGTATTCAAGGTGGTATGGACGTGTTCGAAATGCTTCGCAAAATTAAAGTATATCAACTTCATCACGGGTACATCGTAACTACCTAGTTATTTTCAGCAGTGCAAATGATAGGTGACAAAGAAAAACTGACACCAGTGGTAGCTATAACACACTCGATAAGAAGAAACCAAAAATATTTATTAGAACTTTATTGATGGGGACATGACGCTAAATCGACCTTAAACAGTCAACCATAGGAATAAACTGATAAATTGTTGCGGCACAAGAAATAAAAACAATAAAATTGATTACCTTTGATATTCTTTTCAAGTACGTTATCAACGACCGGATCAATGTATTCGTTGACGTCTTGGAAAAGCACGGGCATGCCGTACTTGATGGCCATCTCGAGCTGTCGCAGGAACTGCGGGTCGTTGAATGATAGCACCTGTGAGAAGTGAAACCAGGGTTAGTAAAGCTCAGGCATAATATTGATATTACTACAGAAATAAAAAATAATCGCATCAAGTTAGGTAAAAAAAAAACGTCAATGTCAATAAAACCCATATCTGTAAAACCCCTACCTGACCGATTTGGCTCACGCTTTGATCCCATCAAACACACTCAAGTTTTCATTAAACATTCTTAGATTATACCTAATCAACTTGCTCGGATAGAACTTTAAGGGCTTGTTTAGCAAAAAAATAACAAATGAAACAATTGAAAAATTACTAGGTACTACTTATTAATTAATTCAATTTGTCCTTAAAATTATTGCAATCCATGTCGTTTAAAAGCAGATTTTAGTAAGTTGTGTAAGCTTTTTCTCTTCTCACTCGTCTGTGACAGTCAATTTATTTTTGATAAAATTATTTTCTGATAAACCGTCAATTATTTCGTCTAACCTTGAGATTGTTCTTAGCTTCCTTCTTTTTGATCCAGGTCAGTGCCTGTGTCTGGGGATCGATACACAATGGGAAGCGTGATGCTCTCGTCGTCAGGATACCGTTCTGCACCGACAACTCATCTGGAGGCAAACCCTCGGAATTCCACCTATGAAATGGAAAAAAGTATATTAAATAGGTTCAAAAGTTTTGCGGTTCAAAAGGGTCACAAAAGTTTTCTTACCCGCTGATCTCAACCTCATTAGTCAGATTTCTTTCGACCGTAAACGGCATTGTCAATGGTATCTCTTTCTCTAAGACATCACCGAGCCAATCTTCATAAATCATTGTCTCACGGAAGGAAAACGAAAACGGTCCAGTGTAACTCAAAAATGAGGCTGATAACAAACAATTTCCAATCAACCGAGACTGTTCAACGTATAACGCGGCCAAATCCAACGTCCACCGCTTCTGTTCACTGGACAAACCAGACATTAGCTTGTCGGCTGCTACCAATCTTCGCATCATAATATCAGTTTCTTCTTGCAACTCTTGTCTCCTTAACATCGCAGTGTCGTATCTTGAATTCAGTGCATCTAAGGTTCTTTGGAGCCGGTCTATTTCTCTGTTTAGAGATGCTAAATAGTTGACGGCTTCAGTATATTCTTTCTCTAGAGCTTCTACCTTGTCTTTTTTGGGTTTTACCTCTTTATATACGGCACAGTAACCAAGGACGGCAATAACGAATTTAAGTAAACCATATCTGGGAAAAAGAGATAAAATCTTGATGTAGAAGGTTCTTTGTTATAAACAGCAGAGGGATATAAGTAAGCACAGGCTTAAACTAGGTTAAAGTCTGGCTATTAAGTCTAGAAAAAATAAAGATGCCGCTGTGTATGCAAAATAGTGATAATTGTTTATGACTTTCTTGTATGAAGAACCTTATTTATTGATTGTATGTAAGTATCTATACTTATTTATTTGACTAAAACCAATCGAATACTTACCCAGCTTTACTGATCTGTTGCATAGTTTCTAGCTTTTTGCTCTTTTTCATATGCGCTTTAACATTCTTCACCTGTGTTTGTGTGATAAGGTCACAGTTCATTTCCTGAAGGTTTCTCAAGAAATTCGGGTCTGCCATCATACCCTTTGCTCCCTTCCAGCTTACGTCCTTTATACCACGGATGATAACTACGCATTCGCATACCACCTGTTTAATACAACAATATTTTTAATTTGACAGAACATTTTATTGGTCAACAGCTCCATAAAACGTACACGTTGATGCTTCATTGATTTGAACTTTGGTCGATAAAAAGTAAGTTTCTCTCAAGAAAGAAGTCCAAAAACTTTTGACTGTTTTAAGAACTTTATTCTTTAAAACTATGATTATTGTTTTACAAACCTGTACTGCTTCCGGTGGAGTAGCAAAAGATCGGATTTCAGTAATGTCGTTCTTATCTAAATCGGCCAAAGCTAGCCTGGCCGCCTCCAGAGCCGGCATGGCAGCTGACAATGCTTCCTCGGCGTCAGCCTTTTCCGCGGAAATAACGACACTCTGCTCCGTAATCTCAACAGACTTGATAGCTGCAACTTGCTGTTTCCCAACTGCAGCCTCCGTCGCTAGAATATTCAAAACACGAATTAAAAGGAAGAAAGAAAAAGGATTAAAAAAAAAACATATTAAGTAATAAAATAAACTCGTAATTTGGCCGTCGGTAATATTTGCACTTCCGGGGATTCTTAGCAGGAAAGTAGGAGGAAATGGAGTGGTCCTATTCTAGGCTGGAAACCACACGGCAGTGGCTATGGGTCTCATAAGAAGGCTCAAGGTCGCTCAACGCGCTATGGAGAGGGCTATGCTCGGTGTTTCCCTACGTGATCGAATCAGAAATGAGGAAATCCGGAGGAGAACAAAAGTCACTGATATAGCCCAGCGGATTAGCTCGTTGAAGTGGCAGTGGGCGGGACACATAGCGCGACGAACCGATGGCCGATGGGACAAAAAGGTTCTTGAATGGCGACCGCGTACTGGCAAGCGAAGCGTAGGGCACCCACCTACAAGGTGGTCAGACGACCTGACGAGGGTCACTGGAAAGCGCTGGATGCAGGCCGCTCTTGATAGGTCATTTTGGAAATCTTTGGGTGAGGCCTATGTCCAGCAGTGGACGTTATGCGGCTGAAATTATGATGAATATTTCCACGTGCAAAATAATTTTTTTTAGCGTAACATTTACATAGACAACTATTTAGAAATTAGACAACAGTTTGATTGTAGGTAGCATGTGGTTACCAGTAGAAATTTCTTTTAGTAGTATTTCGCACTCCTTTGTCTGTTCGGCGACGATTATCTTCTGCACAGCTAGTTTAGCGTTCAAATCTTCTAACTGCAAATTGGCTTCCTCAATCTTAGCCAAACCTCCTTTCAGACGCTCGCACTAGGTCAATATACAGAGAAATATTTTAATCTTTCGCGGCTTCTAAAATACTGGACAGCCTATAATTATTTGATGATTTAATGATTATTGACTTAAAACTTTCATGTTAGTCCACATTATAAAACTTTATAATTCTACAGTGTGCGGATATTACAATTCTGTGTTACATATATCTCTGAATACTCACCTGAGCTACAATAAATGAATCTTTTTCATTTAGCAGTGAGATATAGTTTGTGAGGTAGTCCATGTAGTGTTTTGGCGTTACGTAGTTGTTTCTCCGCAACCTCAGCAGGAACTCAACAGAATACCGAGCCACGGACATGTGAACATGGACGACATGTTCTACGATTATGGAGCGGAACTCGTCTGGAATCTTCTCGACCTGTTTAATGGAAATAGTTATTGTGATTCCTTGTTTTCTTACAGTTTTAAGAACTTTTCAATCGTGCTTAGATACAATGTTTCACAGGCAAAGTAAGGAGGACGGTGCCTAGTCCAGCCTGGAGATACATTTTTGATTTTCATTCTTATGATTCAAATAACAGCACCCTAACTCGGCACTAATTTAATATGATTAAAGGACCAAATTTTTGAGCGGTTAGAAAAGAAGAGTTTTCATTTGTGACTCAGAAATAAAATGAACATACGTTAGCTAAAAATACATTTGCGACAGCCAGCAGAGCTTGTTTTGGCCAAGGAAATTGCCAGTCAATCGTAGTGTTATTTACCAATCCCGGAAAACTTCGACACCTGAAATTAAAATAGAGGAAGTTTAAATACAAAGATCAGTTTGGATAGAAAATTACTTTAATTATTAACTTGTTGCGATCTGCTCCACAAGAAAGAACCTCTTACCTATTCCTTAGAATATCACCACTAGGAGACATTGAAAGTACCACGTGGAGATAGTCAGCACATTTGTTGCAGAAGAATTGCCATACTGAATCCCTAAAAGAATTAAAAAGGTAGATTTAACGCTCGGGTGCTTTCTCTGTAAAGTAAAAGCCAGATATTTTTATTTAGTGATCATACGATAGCTGCTAAGTAATAGCGTTTCTAAAAAACCAAACGCTGTAAAGACAAGTGGAAAAAAACGCAACCATTAAAAGAGCACAACAATTTAACATGTGAACAGTGATAATTAATTTTAAATATTTGCAGTGTCAATGTTTTCGCATAATTTGGCTACATTTTTATTGAAAATAATCTTATACCTTTAAACGAGCAATTCTTGTATATTTATTTATTTATATATTAATAAATTTATGTGATCTCGAAAACGGTTCTAACGATTTCGCTGAAAATTGGTATATGGGGGGTGGGGGTAAACGATCGATTTAGTTTTATGTTTGAGAAAACGCGTGTTTTCGTGCGTTTTTCTTTCCATGCAGAATATGGTCGCTAATTTCGTCGCGCCGGCCGCCATCCTTTTGTCTCAGCCGCTAGAAAGAGTGTTACGGGTTCGAATCCCACTCAGTGACTTACTTTTGTTTCTTTTTTAAGTTCAAGTTTATATTTTTTTTATTATTTTGTATTGTTTTTAGACAAGTTTAAAAAAATGTAGCTAATGTTTGAGATGTAACCGAGCAAAGCTCGGTCACCCAGGTACTTATATAGTGAGCAGTAAGCTTTCTACTGTAAATGATATTTTTATTTTACCTTAACAGCCCTATTGAACGTAGTTAAATTATCTTACTTGCCAATTCCGAATCCGGCCTCGCTGCACTCATTGCGCACAGCATTGATGATGGCGTCCTTCTCATCATCACCAAACAAAGCCGGGATCATGCCGATCATTAGGATGTTATTGATCAGCTCCAGGAAACCTTCCTCTAGAATCTACATATAATCGAATATTTGGATTAGGAACTATTTTATGTCAGTCTGTTTGATAAATCGTATGCCATATTAAATTATCATCATCATTTTAGTCGTTTGACGTCCACTACTAGACGCTCGAATCCCCCAATGTTAAATAGGTACATGAAATAGATTTGAAACAAATGACTTAAACTAAAACAAAACTTGAGTTTGAAACAATAAAGGCAAACATTTAGAGGTAAGAGAAATAAAGTCTTGCCTGAGCTGCCGTGAACAAGAAAACGGTCCTCTTTGATTCTACACCAAGCTGATTGTACATGCGTTTCATGTCGTCTTTGAAAGTATTCTCATTGTAGTTTCGAGTCACCGTTATCTCAAACATCTCACAACCTGTAAGCCAACAAACATAACCCACAAAAGGATATTAAACAAGTAAATCAAATAGGCGTAAAAGTAAGCATAGGCCTTTTGTATGTTAAACCCATATCTTCCCACTGCCCGATTTAAGGTGCACTTACATTTTACGTGACAAAGCTAAATGTTAACAAAGTGAGGATAGATCTAATAATTTTTTCTTATACTAGATATCATTGCAGTTAATCTAATAGTAGTTGAGAGTGATTGTGCTCATTCTTTAAGTACTTATAAATTTTCGAGTTTTGTAAATTTCTACCAACATGAGTTCCAGGAAAAGGTAAGTTGAAACTTTTACATTTATTATTGATATTTTTAGTGAAGCTGTGTTTTTAGTAAGTTATTAGTTATACTATTGGTTAATATTATGAATTTGATGATAATTCGTTTTTAAATATGAGTTTTGCAGGGTTATATTGAACGCCCCATTTGAGGTGCGTTGGGAATAGGGGCCACCGTGGTAGTTGGCTGCCAAAATTTTATTTGAACGTATCATTTATACATTTAGAGTTATAACTTGTGTTCTTTTTTGTTATAGATTGAATGTTCATAAAAATATATCGACCTTAAAAAAGGATAATCTTTGAATTTCTGCTGACATTTTTATTACGCCACCTAAAAATGATGATATGAGTGATGAAGATAGTGGAAGCGAGGATGCAGTGGAGATAAGTAATCTTTCGCGTCGCCAGTTGATGGCCAAAGCTAAGGTTCGTCGTACGGTCTTCTCATCAGAAGGAGTTTTAGAAACTGTGGAAGGTATTGATTCTATAAATCAGGAAGAAGAGGAGGAACAGCCATCCACATCGCAAGCCATTGAATATCCTGCAATGAAAGCTAAGACTATGGTCAAGAGGAAGTGGAGGCAAAAGGATATAATAGCAAAATCTGAAAGAGAAACCAGAACACTCGAATTTGTTTTATTTGATTTGATTGATATTCATCATCCAGGAGTAGCTTCATGCATGACCCGTAATCGCTTTGAAGAGTTGCTGTTCTTTTTTCATGCATGTGATAATAGTAATCTTCCTCCCGATGACAAAGGCGAAGTAAGACCTCTTTGGAATATGATGAATGAAAAATGGCTAAAGTTCTTCCCCGAAGATAAACATTTATCCACGAAAACCGCCACAAAAATACAAAGATTTGTTGCAGTAAATGTGAAGTGGGTTAGAATCAATATTGCTCTCAATCATTCCACACTTTAAAATAGATTTCTCTGCCCTTGGCCCATTAGTTTGTTTTTTTATTTTTATTTTGTCTATTTCGTACTAATTAAAGGAGGTGCAACATAAAACATCATGTATATTATTTCTCTGTACATAATCCGTGGCCATATTTTCCCAGTGCCCCATTTAAGGTGCGGTCCTGAAATTCAGCTTCAGAAAAACTCATAAAAATTAAAAGTTCATTTTTGTCTTATTAAAGAGGTATTTTTTTGATATACGTATCAAAAACCACAATTATTTTTAAATTTCGGGTCTTGGGAAGATGTGGGGCCACGAATTTGGATACTTTAAAGAGCACGACTGCAATACATTCTTTATCTTCTTTTTTTACTCAAGATTCATCATCAAATCAGCCACAGGAAGACCACTGCTAGACATAGGCCTCCCCCAAGGATTTCCAAAACCACCAATGAAGATTGAGTAGTATGAAATAATGGAAAAGCTTAATTTAGTTTGTCGTATGGCTTTATTGTATTGTATTTTATTGTATTGTAAATTCTTTATAGTATATAAATAGACACAATTGAAACACAGATGGAAAACAACAGTACAAAGGCGGACTTATTCCTGTCAGGGATCTCTTCCAGTCAACCCTACAAGAAGAGGAGATAATGACCACAGGTGGGGTGGAACGCTGTAGGATGGCTTTAGTAACTGTTTTTTTTTTCGTTTTCGTAAGTGGCCAACACTTGTGTCAGATTTTTTTCAGGCTGCCTAAAGGCATCTGACATAGCTTGGCAACTGCCATGCTATGATGACATCTTGGTAATGCAAAGTTGCTATCGGAAGATAAATACCTACACCCCCGTGCCTCCCTCTGGATCTGTTGTAGACAAAGAGCTATTATTATGTCGATGGTTGTAGATGTAGGCCCGAAGTTGCTCCTTGTTATATAAATACTGTTAATATTGCCGTAATACCGTAATAGTGCCGTGTGGTTTTCGGCAGCGTAGAATAGGGCCACTCCAAGTTCTTCCGTGTATGTCGTAGAAGGCGACACAGGCAATACAAGCTAAATAAAGCTTATAAACATCACGAGACGTCTCGGACCCGTCTGGCCAGCGTGAAGAGTGTAGGCCAAAGCCCCCTGGCTGCTCTGGCTACGTATGGCTCTGGTAATACAGAGAGGGTCGTGTTCCTGCAGAAGAGACGAAAAGACCTGATGATGATGATGATATAAATACTGTAAAATGTTACAACTCACCGGCGGCAAAAGCACCCAGCCGACAAATAGACTTCTTGCCGGAGCCGCCGACGCCGATGATCATGGCATTGCCTCGATCCATTCGCAAGATACGATGCAACCGCGTCAAGTGCTCCAGACAATCTTCGAATAGCACAACCGACATCTTGCCCACACGTTCATTGTATTCGCCTAGAATCTGGAGCAATGTTGGCAATATCAAACATTTGGTTTAGAACTTTTATACAATAGCTGCCCGTCACTTGACATCAAATAGATTAGACATATACACAGTAACATTTGATAAACGTGCTTTTTATAAGACTGCATTATCGCCATACTCCATACTTGTCATTTTCCACATTGCCAAAAGACTCGATCCATAGGACCGACCTTAGGGTCGGTCCTATGGATCGTATTCGCAGGGCGTGACGTTGCGCGCTGTATTCACTTGAAAGACTCCGATGAGTCAAAGTCGTAAAGTTAATTTCTTCCAAGTTTAGTTAAATAAAGCTTAGGTATTTGTCGTTTTGTTTAGGTAGTAACTGATTGTGTCACCTTACTAAAAAGTATTTATATACGTTTAGTAGAATGTAGTTAGTAGATACCTCTTGGAACAGGAAGTAAACCGCCTCGTAGTCGAGTAAATCTTCGTAATAGCGTATTTCTTCTTCATCTAGTGCATTTCTATAATCACCAAATAGCAGGGGATCTCGTAGTACGTACTCCTCCAGCTAAAAGAAGAAAATATTTTTATTGCTTCCTTGTGCATCAGCCCTGCATAATTAGTATTTTGGGACGTTTGGTTATGTTTATACAATACCGTTAATTCTTTTTCATGTTCCACTTCTTCCTCTTCTTCTATTACTAGCTCCTCTTCCTTTACAGTTTCTACCTTCTCTGGTTTTGGTATCGGATCGCCAAATTCTGAAATATTAATAACGCATTAACATTACTATAATTTGTTGAATTTGCATTTAAGAATCCGTATGGTAGATTCATTTCTTGTGTGTAAGTGGCCAACACTGGTGTAAAATGTAAAATAAAGGCATTTGACATAGCTTGACGACTGTCATTCAATGATGATACAATACAATACCCTTTATTGCACATAATAAAATACAGTATATAATCGATGATAGCCGGGATCAACGACTTATAGTGCCTGCCGAAGTACGGAATAGCTCGAGAAATGTTTATGTCAGTTGTGGTCACCCATTCAAGTGCGGGCCACGTTCGGTATCTCTTTACTTGCGAAAGTGCTAGTAATGAGCACTCGCGCTGGGCCACCGTGCTGGTTAATAATACTTCATTAATTAATGAATTGGTGTACTAACGGCTGATATAGACACATGTACATTTTCTATTTTAAACACTTTCTACTCCTGTAATTTTCTCTGTCATTTACATAGTCACAAACACTAATATAGGAACTCATATAATATGAAAACGCTCTTGTATCGTAATGTCTCCAAAATATGCCTAGCTGTAAGTAAGTAGGTTTTATTATTAAAATAATGCTACAGTAAATGGGTAGACATTAGCGCAGCAGTTATGTAATATGAACTTAATGTACTTTGAACGGTTACTGTCTTTGACATATTTACCATCTACTTCATCTTCCTCGCCTTGAATATCTTCCTCGGGAAGTACAATTTCTTCAAGGACGACAGGTTCCTCCTCAGGGAAGTATTTGACTATGTGCTCTTGCATATAGTTTCTCATAAGGTCATTGTCCTGTTATAAAATATATCGTTATGTATACCTATATATATTATATGCCGGGCTAAACGAATATAATATCAAAAGGCACTAAAAAAAACAAGGTTGATAAAAATAAATATCCTGCCATATACAAAAATTAAAAATATGGTACCTACTTATGTGTTTGGTTCGGCAATATATCCGCATTTTTTAATGATTTCTCATTTCTGGATGTATGCTCAACTTCGTGTTATTGAAGATGGTTTGAATCCAGGTTCTTCGTAGAAGTAAAATATTTTGTAAGTACAGTTACTTGCAAAATAAGCGTTTTCCTGAAATTTATTCACCTGTGTATTGATAAGCCGATCGCAAATGACCCTGGTGAACTCGTTTCTCCAGCACCGCACCACAGTTCGCTTCTCGCTGAAGAAGTTTGGATGCGTCAGACACATGCCTGCTGCGATGCGTGACAAGTCCCGAAGATTAAAGATGTAGTGGAATTTTGCAGGAGTTGGCGGCAGCTCAACAATCATGATCTGATGAATAAGAATAGAGAATATTGTTTTCAATCTATCCATATCCGGTGTGACCATGCCAGGCAGTCACGCAGCAGGTCCGGGCTTAGTCCCCGGTCAGGTAAAGACAGAAAATGATCTTTTTCAAATTGACCCGGTTCTTGGATTTTATCTCTACATCCATAAAATATAGTTTCGTTGATTTAGTATCCCATAACACAAGTCTCGATCTTTGGGGCTAATCTGTGTGATTTGTTCGCGTATATTTATCTTATACCTTTAAACGAGCAATTCTTGTATGTATATATATTTATTTATAAATTTCTGTGATCTCGAAAACGGCTCTATCGATTTCGCTGAAAATTTGTATATGGGGGTTTTCGGGGGTAAATCTAGATTAGTTTTATGTTTGGCAAAACGCGTGTTTTCGAGTTTTCATACGTTTTTCTTCCCACGCAGAATATGGTCGCTAATTTCCTCGCGCCGCGACCGCCTTGAATTAGCTCAGTGGTTAAGGATAGCGACCGCTAGAAAGGGTGTAACGGGTTCGAATCCCACTCGGTGACTTACGTTTGTTTTTTTTTTATGTTTAAGTTTATATATTTTTTTTATTTTGCATTGTTTTTAGTCAAGTTTAAAAAAAATTAGTTAATGTTTGAGATGTAACCGAGCAAAGCTCGGTCGCCCAGGTACTTTATTATAAAGTCTGTAAAAAATTATAAGACAAAGCGCCATATTTATGAAATATTTGCTCTCTAAAATTAGTCAAGTGACAAATCTATCAATTTAAATAAGTAGTGCAAACGTTTAGCCAGTTTGACAGAAAAAGTAGTGCTTCTTTATCTTGTAATTTTTAAAAACTAACTAATAACCGACTTAGCCCAAAACTACGTAATCGATTTTGATAAACAAAAATCCAGATCGGTCCAGGCGTCTTTGAGTAATCGGTTTTTTAAGTGTAAAAAAGATTTCGACAAATTGATAACCTCCATTTTTGAAGTCTCTTAAAAATCGGTAGCTTTATACAACAGATTTTATTATGAATCCTAATTCGAAGTATCAATTGATGCCATTAAAAAATAAATGCTACCTACTAAGTATACTAATATAGTAAGTAGCATTTAAAAAATGGTTCTATATAATACTTATATTAATTAACCTTATACAAATCTAGTGTCATTTGAACGATCTTGTCGACGATGTCCTGGATTTCTTCTGGGAATATTTCGAAGTGGCCACTCAGTATGGACACGTAGATGTGTCTCAGGGTCGTCTCCGAAGGAAACTGGAGGTTGTACACCGAGAACATAGAAATGAAGCGGGGATCCACCTGGTAAAATAATGAAGCAAAGTTCACAGAATGTATTCTTGCTACTACTTTGGCTCGTAGCAAACAAAAAGTTATAAATGCATATGTTCCTTACGCACAGGAGACATACAATTTTAAACTAGAATGAAATAAGTAAATGATAGTATGAAGCAGCAAAAAGTCAACATCACGTGGTGTTCCCAGGCGGTCACCCATCCAAGTACTGACCACGCCCGACGTTGCTTAACTTCGGTGATCGGACGAGAACCGGTGTTTTCAACGTGGTATGGACGTTGACGTCCGTACTTTAAATTGAGTAATTTTCTTTCTACTAAGACAACATCTGTTGATTATGATTTGAGGTTGACAGAGACATTTGCGTATGTCTTATGGAAAATTTGAAACATGTAAAATTTTGTTTACAACTAACTTACGTCATTCCTGCCGCCACCAGCTTTTCCCATAGCGGCTAGGAAACCGATGTCTTTCAGGTTCTTCCAGTTCAAATCTTTCCCGCGGTCGTAGAAGCCTCTCCTCTCGAACAGTAGTTTTAGAAGGGCTATTGGCTGTTGGGTTCCATATGTGTCTACCTGTGTTTGTAATGCACAGTGTTATTTAAAACCCCAAAAAAGGACATGACTAAGCTACTATATTTAGTGATTAAACTATTAGACATTAGTCGATAGTGCTGAAGAATTTCAATTTTCAAAAAATTTTTGTGAACTTTTGTTAAATGTTTGTATACTTAATAATAAAGGTAGGCCAATTTTAAACACCACAACCTTTTATCTTAAGTATGAATTTAATTTTGTTTTATTTTTAAAGTATTTTTTTTTTCTTAAAATGGACGATTTCCGGATTTGTAAATCATACTAAAAACACAAATAAGTAGCCTCTTATAGCCATTTATAAATAAATCAATGGTACATTTCGTTGAGATTATGAGCTTTTTTCTGGGAATTTTAAATTTTAAAGGTTACCATTTAAAAATTTCACAGGCTTTATACAACGTTTTAAGTATTAAGAAAGACTCGCAAAGTCTACAGCTCAAAGAGCTACTTTACTAGGCATGGAATGTAAATTTCAACAGACTTGCCGCTGATTTGAGACTATTATCTATTATGATAATGATTGTAAATAACAAACAATAAGATCTTACGATGGGCATATTCATGTCATCAATGAAGACCAGCATCTTCTTGCCAATGGGTGGTCCGAATGTGTCCTTGCTCCTCTTCTCCACAACCGACTCCAACGTCCTCTGGACATCCATGGACGATGTACGAGATGAAAAATTTAGCTGTGTGACCAGCTAGAAAAAACGTGAAAAATTAAACGTGAAAATATATAAAGAGGTTAAGAACTTAGCGGAAGGAAGAGAGACATGGAAAGCACTTCACCGACAAGAGCCCCATCTTAAATATAAGAAGAAGAAGAAGACCAGCTAGAAGCAAAAATTATATAGGTACTTATTAATATTTTCAATATTTGATACGTGTGGGGTTTGGTATGAACGTATAGTTATTGAAGGATAGTTAATAAGAAGTTAGTAAAAGAAATACTTTATCTGTGTTTTGAATACTTATATTAGTAATACTTATCCATCATTGATAAGCTTTTTATTTAGTTTTAATTTAATAATAAACTTCAAACTTTAATATTCTTTATTGCTTAAACTGTGTAAAAATAGGTGGTACAATAATAAAAGTATCAATAGTTTACCCTTTCAGGATGCAAATGCTTATAACAGTGCAGACCTATTGGTAGCATACTCAAAGTTAAATATTAATGTTTATCTAAGGAATTTCAATAATAAACCAAATTTGGTGTTTATGACCGATATGGTCAGATAATACGTGCCCATTTCTTGATTAAAATATTTGCTATATAACATTCATCGAAATAATGAAGCATATTTAACGGTCAATTAGTCATGGTATTATGGTGAAGAATGCTCAGTTTATGATAATAGTTATTTGTAATGTGTATGCTCAGGTGTGTGTTCAGGCGGGGTCGTTTGAAAACTTCTTATACACAGAATATCTTCTTGATTTGTTTCACTACTTTCAGATATTTGTACCGTTATTTATGTAATACGTAATAGATTATATAAATAGAACGTGTGCGAGTATTTGGGAAAAAAGTGTAGAAAATCAAACAAAATTATGGAAAAAAACCATTATCTTAAAAACAATAGACAAATTGCACAATCTAAAAAAATTGGAGGCGCCGGGTATCGATCCCGGTACCTCTCGCATGCTAAGCGAGCGCTCTACCATCTGAGCTACGCCCCCGGTAAACAATCCCATCGAAATTTGTGATTTAGTTGCCAACTTTTGCTCCAGCTTCAGTTCTATTTCGAAATAATTCGTATAACGACCGTAGCAGGTTATTTACAATGCTTGATGACGATTATCTATGTCTATTCATAAGCTAAATTAAAATACGATAAGAACTACAGATCTATATGTCTGAGAACAATTCTTATTAGGTTAGTTGCTTCTTTCAGATAATACTTTGTGGCTAAAATGATTATTACTGTGCAATAATAACCATAAATAAATAGGGCGCCTATAGTCTACATGCGCACAAAATATCAAGAAATTCAATTTCTATTTGTTTTTATTTAAAAAATAAAAAACAATATATTGTAATTAAATAACATTTTAAAGCAAAAAGCCACTATCACATGGTGCTCCCAGGTGGTCACCCCAAGAACTGACCGCGTTGCTTAACTTCGGTGATCGGACAAGAACCAGACGAGAAATTGTGCGCTTTCGTCGTAACTAAAAAATTAAATGATCACTCCACTCACATATTTTTCCGGTGGTAGTCCCCTTAAGTAGTTGGTAATAATAGCAGTCTTTGACGTCCCCGTGTCGCCAACAAGCAGTACTGGACGTTCGACCTAAAATAAAGCACATGTCACTTTATAGGTAGTTGGTAAACTAAACCATTCGTAGACTTACCTACACAGAATATCCTAAAGTATCCTCTGATTGTAGGTATAACAGTAGCCAGGAGCTTGATCTACCAAGGTGTTTATCGTTATATCACAAGTCTCAATTTATTTTGGGGGCTAGCTCAATGTGGTTTGTCTAAAGGGACTATAAAGGATATGAATCCCACAATCTAGGTGTGATATAGGTACTTATGCTGAGGAAACTAACAATCTTAGGTCTTCCATGATCTTATTAGCCTTGTGAGTTGTACAGTTTTACTTACAGCACCGGAATAGATGTTTCATTCGTCATGCGATGGGAAAAATCGCGTTTCTCAATCTTTCTTAAGGGGAGAGGCCTTTTACCGAGCTTTTACAGACTGATAAAGAAAAGTGCTCATGATGTAGAAGTCACACTTACGCTTTCCATGATCTTGATGAGCCAGGTCAATCGCAGGGTATCCACTGTAGGTACAAGTATAGCTGGAAACTTCATCTCTCGGTCGTGTTCGTAACTAGGGACCAGCCATTCCCAGGCCTCCCACGTCATCGTGCTCAGCTCCAAGCAGTAGTCGTACAGAGTGGAGAAGCCCATTGGGAAGTGCTCTGAGAATATACAGATACATTTTCACGTCTATATCCCTGACGGGGTAGACAGAGTCCAGGGCAGTTAGGCCCAAAGGACACGCTTAGTGTGGTGGTGGGCGTTAAGATGGAAAAGGAATCTACCATGCTGGTCTGGAAGAAAAGAAAAAACGTAGAATGTACCAGCTGCTTCTCTTCCCGCGTCGATTGTAAGAGCCGATCGAGGGAATGGGCGAGATTTGAATCATGGTAATAGGCGATGCGGCTAGCAACCCATTACATTTTTTTTTGAGACCCGGAGAAGGACAAAGGTTAGTTTAATTACGGAATGTCGTGTCAGATGCCTTTAGGCAGCTTGAAAAATCTGACACCAGTGTTGGCCACTTACACGAAAAAAAAGACAATCCCGAAAATCATCCATTAAGGGAATGAAAAAAGGAGTGGAAAGGGGGGTTGCTATACAAAAATCGACTTAATAATTATAAAGTACAAAATTTGCGCAGAGCAAGGCGTGGGTAAAAGCTAGATCATATAAATATTCCGTTTCAACCTGATATCATGTACTAACTAGTTGTAGCCTTTTTCTCCGGCGAATCTTCTACCAGCATCATGGGACAGGCTTTCTTGATGTAGTTGTCGAAGTCGAAGCGACCCTCGTCGATGATCGCGGCACCGAGGCTGTTGTACATCGACTGGGAATAGAAGTAAATCATCGTCATCATCATCATCAGGCCTTTAGTCTCCATTGCAGGAACACGACCCTCTCTGTACTACCAGATACATACTTGGCCAGATCAGCCAGAGGATTTGGCCTACTCTCCTCGCTGGCCAGGGCTTATTCTTTATTTAGCTGGTATTTCCTAAGTCGCCTTCTACGACATCCACGGGACGACTTGGAGTGGTCCTATTCCACTCTGCTGGGAACCACACGGCGAAAAAGTAAAACAGTTGGTCAAATTCAATTTTAAATATATCTTTAATATCATTACGTTGGATATTTATAATATCTCCTAATAATTCGTCACTTTTTTGTTGCACAATTATTGACGTCAAATGTTTACATACAGCTAAGTTTACTGCAAATAAACACATAATTTTGGGCAAAACTTTTGTTGAAATGACAAGTACTTAATGTGTCGAGAAAATGCCTAAACATTGTCGTCCCTTGCTGTGAAAATTAAATACCTTAATTAGGTAGGTATGTATAGGAAAATAAAATGATGTCGGGGAAAACTTTACGTCAAAAATACAAATATTGTAGATTCCTTTATACTTCATGACATAATACAATACAATATACATAGATATAATGTGGGTAACTTTATTTACCGAAATTGCAAAAAAAATTGGAGGCGCCGGGTATCGATCCCGGTACCTCTCGCATGCTAAGCGAGCGCTCTACCATCTGAGCTACGCCCCCGATGCTGTACTCCACTAAATATAATACATCCGTAATGAAAGCGACAGTAGTGACCATCAACGTCGACATCGACATTGGCGCCAAGCGACTGGTTTTCGAAAACGTCAGTGTTCTGTGATGTAAGAGTTACCATTCAAGATGGCTGACCTTGATTAGTGATACAGTTTTATTATGCGGTATTAAAGTTGATCAATGCGTGGAGGTGATATTAAAATAAATTTACTAGTATATTAAGTAGAATCTAATGTTATAAAAGATTTTTACAAAAACAGACATCAATGGAAATTATGTACTTACCGACAATACCTACATCTACACAAGTGTTTGCATACATGTCAGATTTTACGAAATTTATACGGCAGTGGCTTTTTTGGGTAGTGGGTAACATGCATGGGGTACTACTTCAGGAAGACAGGTCTAGCTTGTCTACTTAAACTAGATTGGATGTTTCAACTGCAGGTCCATAACCTGTGGTTTACAGATTTGTATTATTTACGTATTGTGTATGTGTTTTTACTAACCTAGATATGTTTCTGAATCTTACTGTGAACATATTATTACGTTAGTATATTTTTATACGCTCTTATATAAATTCTTTGACGTTGTGTAAATACTTTTTCCCATTCCACTTACCACCATGAACACGCACTCGACTAATGGGCTGTCCACTTCCTCATTACTATCTTCTTTGTTGGGCATCAGACCACTGATCATGTAGCATAGCTGCACCACCTGAACGAACAATCAAACAATCATGAGATGTATCAATATAGTCATTTATCTATTTAACTTCATACACAAATACAAGTGTAATGGCGGACTTAAAGCCTAAGGCCTTATCTACCAGTCAACCAAATGGGTGATGTAGAGAATGATAATAATTTATAATAAAATGAGTTGTACAAATTTCTTAAATTTCTTAAAACGTTGATAATTTATAAAGTTGTGAGAAGTTGCCACGAACACAAAGAAACTGAATTATGTTGTTAGACAACATAACATTCAAGCACGCACTATTGATGCCCTTTCATTTAAATATAGTAACGACACAAGCTCTCTAAAACATTGGATTTATAGAATCAATTGCTATCAAGTCATAGAAATACATTAAAAATCTCGAAATTTTACTGCAACAAAAATGTGTGTGACGCAATTCAACACTTTTGCAAATGGTCATCGCTCGGAAATTGGTTATAGATTCGCAGAATGACACTTGGGAAAAGTGATCAGTTTTCAAGCGATAGTCATTGGCTAAAGTGATGAATTGCGTCACAACCGACTAGGATAACGTAGATACTGTTGACTAGACAAGTACAAACCATGACGTTGAAGATAATTTATCATAATAAAAACCGACTTCAACACCCAACTACACAAGTGATTTTGATAAAATATCTAGGGGACCACCTGTCAATAAGAAATAGGAACTTTCAAACAAAACATAATTTTCCAAATTGGTGCGTCTTCGAGTGATCAATAAACATAAGTAAATACATATATAAATTAGAATTGATAGCCTCCTCCCTTTAAGTCAGTTAAAAACTAACCAGATTCAATGGAGTCTGCGGCACGATGGTCTTCAACGGAGTCTGTTGCTGCAAACCGAACATGCCGAATACTATGTAGTTGATCGCTCCGGGGACGTAGTGCTCGAACAGGGAAGCCAGTTGGTCGCGCTCCTCAAGGTTGTTGCGAGAACGAAGCCACCTAGGGGAATTGTATTGGTACGGTCTAGATTGTGATCATATTTGCGCACAGCCTGCTCATATGCACTAGACTGAACTTGAAGGAATTAAGCGTTTTTGTAGACGTATGGACAATTTGACATGCCAATGCCAAGACATAGTGATGGACAAAACCTGCGTTTAACATAATAAAATATTAAATGCCTTGCAAGTTACTAAGTAGAAACCAAAGGAAGCAAATGCACTGTTTGAAAAAGCTGATATTTTTGCAATATTACTAGAAAGGAAATTATGCTATTGCAAGCCTTAAGCAAATGAAAGCCGATTTTTAATTAGTAAAATAAGAGGTTTGAAAGCACTAACTTTTCCCAGTAAGGTAGATAGCCCAGATTCTTTGGATCCACGAACACCATCCCAGCTCTCGACACGGTGGCAGGGGAGGCGTAGTTCAGGTCTCCTACTTCGAACAGCAGTGAGCAGTACGGTGCTAGTCGAATGCGCTCTCCATTTGCCAAGGTGAGAAGTTTATTGTCATCCATCACGGAGTTCATGTTCTCGATCCAGAGAGCGTCCACGTCGCCGTCGAAGAGGGAGTAGCGACGCTCATCTTTTTCCGCAGGTCTGATGAAAATGGTGAAAGAAGTGTTTAAACATGTTGACAGCCGAAGTTGCGCGACTGAACATTTGTGAATTAAGCCTGATTACTAGCAATACACGGACATATTATCGCGTAAAAAAAATATTGCCGCTTAATTGGGTACGTTCCTGTGTCAAAAATAAATTAATTTGTTACTGTTAAATAAAACAAGAAGTCACAAAATAATGTCACTTGACATGATCGCATCCATTTGCAATGATTTTGAGCAAACTTATTATTTATTAAGAAACCTTTTGAGGGATAAAAATGTTATTTTGATATGAGGAAATCTGGCGTCAAACGAAAATGTTCTTACGTTTAGTTTAGTTACCTGTTCATCTCTCTGAAAATCTTGGAGTACAAGCCGTCAGTCCAGTCTCTGGTGACTGGGTCAAGAATCCCGTAAAGTTCAATAACAGAGCATGCCTGAAACATAACAATGTTTTTGCTCATCATCATCATCCCAGCCCTTCTTTCGCCCACTGCTGAGCGTAGGTCTTTCTTATTCGACGCCACCCATCTCAGTCCTGTGCTGTTCTCATCTAGGTGAAACCCGCGACTTTGATTATCGACTCATCACATAGCCACCATTCGGTCAGTAGCTCCACCTGCCATCACTCCGTTGGGCCAGGTTCTACGTGCCAGGTTTTTTGTGCGTTCAACTTTATTTTTTTATTAGCTGCATGTACACTGTACAAGAGGTTGGCAGAAAACAGAATAGAATTCTTAAATAAATAAAAATAGACTTCTTAAATTGTGATGATGATCATGTACACTGTACAGTATACGCCTATTAAATTTCATAAAGCTCTTCGAACAAACATATCCAACCACTATGAGTTTGCTCGAACTATTTACGCCGGATTGTTCAAGTAGACTCTCAGAACTTTGCTCATTTTGGTCTCTCGTTCAAAAGTGAAATTAAAGGCAAAAATGTGTATAGGTGCTTGGAACTTTGGATAGGATGATTTATACATGCACAATGTCAATCATGTATCATTGGTTGGGTAAATGCCTAGTTATTATGATATCTCTCGTTTCTTGCGTTAGTTTTTTATCTGCTTTGTCTTTTTATGTTGTTCTTTAGAGCTCATTCAAAATTTAACGATTTCTTGATCACGACGACTTACCTTAGGATTCACAACGGTTAGCTTAGTCGGCAAGCCGAGGTTAGTCTGAGCCTTGACGAGCGTTTGTAGGATAACGCTCTTCCCTCCTCCCGTCGGGCCCACCAGCATCGAGCAATGGCGGGTCATCATCGTCTCGTACAGTTGCACTACTTTATCCACCTAAAATCATTTTTAATAACATAACATTGAGGATTTCTACTTTATCCACCTAAAATCATTTTTAATAACATCACATTGAGGATTTTTCAAAAATAGGTTTACAATAATTCCTTTTACTAGTTTTCAGTAAAGAGTAAGTTTCAGTACGATTATTGATTACACATATTTGAAATAACAATTATGTAGGTATGTAAAAGGCAGGTATTTTCCTACTTGACTTTTTTTTAGTCTTAATGGAGGGTGTGTCATCATATCGGATATAGGGAGTCCATAGCTGGACTTAAGCCTACCCCAAAGATTTTAAAAACCCTTTCAGCGTTTTTCTGCAGTCTTGTCCAGGTAGTCTGTTCATCTAGTTAGTAGTTGTCGAAAAAAAAGTGTAATGCCCTAAAATTAATAGTAAATTGCAGTCGTGTAATATATGAAGCAACGAAAGCTTGTTGCTAACTTTAGTTTAACTCTTGTTTTATGACTTACCTGGTGGTCCAGCACTATAAATCCATCCTTCTCCAGCACATCGATGACAGCTGCGTTAAAGTCTGGATAGCCAACACGAGGACACTCTAATCCAGGGAACAGATCCTTGATCAGGCCCAGGAACAGTGGTACGTCCTCAAACACAAACTTGGGGTAGTTCATGTCTCTGATAAATGAGAGATATGAAAATTCTATTAGAAAGATTAAATGATCACTACAGCTAATATTAGGAGGATAAGAAGTTGATTTTGACCTACGAGTAACATTGAAAGCCTGGTGACTATGTGTGGGATCTTCAAACACTTTCAATACATTGTTAATTTTTATGACACGTGAACGTGTTACTCTCGTAGTACCTAAATAAATACTCCACGGAACCGGTTAATCGCAAATGATGTTTTTAAGAATCAGTTAAGAATCAGACTTTCATGAAACCAGGTCAGCGTAATCAAAGTATTGATGCTTGAGAACTACCGTAAAGACGTGCTATTGATATAAATTTGATATTTATGAAGCAAAATAAGTGTTCATACCGAAGAGCACGCATAAGCACCATAATTTCGCTAAGACCCGGTGAATCCCTTCGCAGTTTGCCTGCCATCCGTAGAACAGCTGTTAAGGCACGAAGTCCCCAGTCGTAGTGAGACTGTTTCGATAATTGTTCCCTTGCCACTTTGTACAGCACTGTCATTTTCTTTGCAAGAACCTGGTGAGCAATAATATTCATAGCAAATTAAAACTTGATGATAAAAATATGCATCATCATAAGTGAAAATCTGGTTATTTTGAGCGGTGCCCATGTAGTGTCATAATCAATTGAATACCAGTACCACTATTTAGGTCTGCTTCGTTGTCCAACTTGACAAACTTCTATCAGCGGTAATAAAATGACGACTTTACTTATTGTTATTGAATAATTAATAGGTATAACTTAACAAAAAGAATCTAAAGACTATATCAAATTAAACCTATAATTACTATCTCTACGACCTTTAAAAAGCGTTTCTTAAAATAGGAGATTATTTCTAAATCGTAGGTGGCACGTAGGTTCTTGTGACTTTTAATTGAAATAAAGTGTTCGAAAGTACAAGAGTTCTTCAATTAATGTTGGTCAGATACAATTTAATACCTTGGCAGTAAGGAATCCATCGGAGAAGAGCGAGATCTGGCAGATCATCTCCAAATCTGGCAGAATGCAGACGACCGGTCTGAATAACGCCTTCACCGACTCCGGGAGCTCGGTGCGTCCAGCGTAGCCAGGGTTCATTGTGATGAAGATGCCCACTTTACTGTCCATAGCTATTTCTTGGCCTTCAAACTGTTTGTAAGGGAAAAGTCAACAAGAAGTAATTAAGCGAAGCAGTTACAAGTAACAATAAAAAAAGAGATATTTGTTAAATAATTGTGACTAGTGCACTAGAATATGTTCTCGTAATAGTTATTCTTTTGCTTTCTTTAGTATGTCTTTGTCTCTTGTGTTTGGAGCTGATAAGATATTTTACAATCTTCTGTCAACTATCACTGTCTATCACGGTCTTGAGTTTGCCGTAGAGCTTTGGTCAACGTTCAAAATATCCTATCCATAATTCAAGAACCTCGTTCTTGTAGATTTTTTTTTCTTCTTCAACTTTCCGGATTGAAATCGTATCGGATTAAAAAAACGGCAGAGGATATGAATCTCTGAGAACTTGAGAAGTATCCCAACTCGAAACAATATCGGTACATAGTAAAATTGTTTAAAATAAGTATTCACCGTAAAACGTTTCAGCTTCATCAGAAGCGCGCTCCTAATGCACTGCAACTGTGTCGAAATCACCGACAACACAGATATGTCAATCCTGTTGAATTCGTCGAAGCAACCCCACGCCCCACACTGGCACAGTCCGGCTAGGATCTGACCAACGGCGCGGAAGTCCATGCCCTCCCCGCAATTGGTCACCACGCATAGAAGACCTAGAGCTTTGGCCAGGTCCTTGGTGGTTTCTGTCTTGCCAGTTCCGGCTGGACCTGTGACAAAAGATCATTTAAATTCATGATTTAACATCGGTGTACCATTACTGTTCTTAAACCTAGTTATTTCTATACACTTTTGAGGAAGTATATGATCGCCTACTTCTTTACTACATGTTTTTGAATGTTCTCCCAGAATTGATGCTAACTTTTTTTTGTTTTAAAGTCGCTTTTATAATCGCTATCTAACTTCTTACGCGTTAGTTGCGTTTAAAATATTTAGTATTGATATATTTTATACAGCTGTCTTTGCAGGTTTTAGCATAATGCGACATGCTTGCCTTACAGTTAATTTTATTTGTAACAAATTATCCTCAAAGGTACTGTCGCGTAGGATGATAAGTGATAATGACAATGTCAAATTGTCAACGTCACAAATTCAAACTACGAGAATTCATCTAAAGGGAAATTTCGTCACTCACGTCAGCACACGATTGGCCTAGCGGTCTTGGTGTTGGACTGTGAATCCATAGACCCCAGGTTCAAATCACAGTCACGTATAGTGTTTTTGAAGTTTTGTAAGAAGTTTCTAGATAACTCTAGATAAAATTGGAATGGAAATACGGGCCAGAAATAAAAGAAGACAAAAGAAAATTTATGACTTAAGTTTAGAACTTTGAAGCGATATTGTTCGCATCCGGGGGGTATATAAGCAGAACAAGGCGCGGTCTACGCCAGTTTTAGTTTGGAAGTAAAATCCGAAGAAGGAAGAAGAAAAGGAAGAAAAGCAAAAGTGGAAGTAGTGAGTAAAAAGTGAAGTGTAATAGTGAGTGAAGAGAAGTGTTCAGTGCAGTAAACACGCGCGAGTGACGTTTCCGCGCGTGACAGTACAGTGACGTTTACACGTGTGACAGTGCAGTGACATTACCGCGCGTGACAGTGCAGTGACGTTTCCACGCGCAAGACAGTGCAGTGACGTTTCCGTGTGTGTGACAGAACAGTGACATTCCCGCGTGTGTACCTGTGACAGCTGTGAGTACCCTAGAGTTGTAAATAAAAGCACTATTCCATAGAATTGGTGTTTCCTTTCCTATCCCCAACCCACTCTCTTGACAATTGGTGTCAGAAGTGGGATAGGAAAGATGCCGATCGTGCCTAGAAATGAGAGAGGGGTAACCACTCGAGCGGGAGCTGCAGCGGCAGAAGAACAATCGCTCGAGGAGTCCAACTCTGGCGGAGCCGCGACAACATCAGCGGCCGTCCCACCAGCCGCTCCATTGGAAATGAACGCGTTCCTGCAGCAGATTACTGTCATGATGCAAGAACAAATACGGGCGCTGCAGGAGGACCAAGCACACCGCCAGGAGGAGCAAGCACGCCGCCAGGAGGAGCAAGCACGCCGCCAGGAGGAGCAAATACGGGCGCTGCAGGAGGAGCAAGCACACCGCCAGGAGGAGCAAGCACGCCGCCAGGAGGAGCAAATACGGGCGCTGCAGGAGGAGCAAGTACGCCGCCAGGAGGAGCAAATACGGGCGCTGCAGGAAGAGCAAGCACGCCGTCAGGAGGAGCAACTTCAGTCCTTTTCCAAAGATGTTTTGGCCGCGGTTCGGGCCAACACAGCCCGGATGGATGACTTCGAGAAGGAAGTTGCAGAAGTAAAGGAGGAAGTTACAGAAGTAAAAGAGGAAGTTGCTGAAGTAAAAGGGACGCTTCAACAGCTTGGTAAGGAAGTTAAACTTCTCAAAGAGTCTGGCCCTGTCACTAGCTCTGTAGTCGCTCCTTTTACCAAAAATTTAAAGGTGCCACCCTACGACGGCAAATCCTCTTGGGCTGCTTTTAAACTGCAGTTGGAGACAATTAAAAAAGCCAGCCATTGGGATGAGCAGGAGGCGCAGTCTGCATTGACCCTGGCACTTCGAGATGACGCTCTCTCTGTACTGGAAGCACTCGGCGCTGGGAAGAAGGAGGTCACCTACGTCGAACTTATAGGCGCTCTGGAAGCCAGATACGGTGACAGTCATCTAGAGCATGTATACAGGGCGCAACTCAAAGATCGTTGTCAGCGGGCTAGCGAGACCTTACAACAGTGGTCCGTGGAAGTGGAAAGACTGGTCCGCAAGGCATATCAGTCATCACCTTCTATCGTAGAGGAGATGCTCTTGCAGGTTTTTATTGATGGGATACGGGATCCCGAAGTCAGGGCGGCTGTACGACTGGATCACCACACCACCTTGAAAGAAGCAGTGGCTCACGCTTTGGAAGTCGAAGCGGTTCGTCATGACTCACGAGCTCTGAGGCTACGAGAGGTTGTAGTCACAGAAAACAGTAGACGACGACCCTACAACCCAATGTGCTATGAGTGTGGAGAACGGGGCCATATTCGAAGCACTTGCCCGAAGCGTGAACGTACAACTTTCCGACGTCAGGTGGATGCAGCGGTTTCAACGTCGGAGCAGCCACAGGAAAAACTAGAGAAGGCCAGGGCTGTGGGGTGGGCGCTGGCCGGTAGTAGTAAAGCCCAGAAATTCTTGTGAAGCAGACAAGCGACGGAAATACTTTAGTGATAGACGGATTAATTAATGGGAAACCTTTCCAATTGACGTTAGATACTGGAGCTTCACGGACAGTCATCGGCAATCACAGACTTAAGGACATTGGAGGTCGGTATATTCAAGCAAATAAAAATATCACGTTAACTACTGCTACCGGCCAACGAATCCCATCTGTAGGAGAAAAAATTGTAGCCATTAAGATCGGGGCAACACTTTATTGGCAAAGAGTGATTGTCGCAGGCATCTCCGACGATTGCATTATTGGTTTGGACTTTCTACAAAATCATCAGTGCAATATTGACTTGAAAAATGGTGTTCTAAAACATGGCAATGATGAAATTCCGATGAAAGGAGGAAATTTTGGTAAGGTGTTATGTTTGAGGGACACTGTCCTTAGCCCTAGGTCCCAAACGACGGTCCCTGTTATGTTACCGCCTAATAATGGAAGTGGACCGCGGAGATGTGCCATTATAGAGGGAGGAATCTCAGATGCATCATGGATTCCGGCTAGAACCTTAGTTGGAAGTGGCCAAGTTGCGTTGGTACCTGTTCTGAATCCTCATGATGTGGAGCAAACACTGCGAAAGGGTACGATTGTCGGAAA
Organism: Acrobasis consociella; assembly: GCA_963555685.1. NCBI lineage: Eukaryota > Metazoa > Arthropoda > Insecta > Lepidoptera > Pyralidae > Acrobasis > Acrobasis consociella. Next base: position 5,905,608 of record OY743122.1, on the reverse strand, counting down.
CTGTGATGAAGTAGCCTGGTTGAGGAAGTGTGAAGAGGGGCAAAAGCGGAAAATTACGAATCAGGAAGAAAATGTCGCAAGGCTTCTGTAGGGTTGCAAGGGTAATCTTACTAAATTGCAATTAATAAAAGCAAGGAACTTCTTGTTGAAATATAGCAATTTATTCTCTAAAAATGATGGAGATATTGGCAGAACCGCTTTGGTAAAACATAAAATTGATACCGGGGATACAACACCTATTCGGCAGAGACCAAGACCTGTTCCTTTTGCCCGTGAGCAGGAAGTTGAGGACATGATCCAAGAGATGAAGAAGAACGGCGTGATAGAACCTTCATCAAGCCCATGGTGCTCTCCGATTGTGTTAGTAAAGAAGAAGGATGGATCGACTAGGTTCTGTGTAGACTATCGGCGATTGAACGATGTAACTAAAAAGGACAGTTACCCACTTCCAAGAATCAATGACACTTTGGATTCACTTTGTGGCATGACTTGGTTCTCCACTCTTGATTTAAAAAGTGGGTATTGGCAAGTAGATTTGGATCCTAAGGATAAAGAGAAGACTGCGTTTTCAATCGGCAAGGGTTTATGGCAGTTCAAAACTATGCCATTTGGACTATGTAACGCGCCAGCAACATTTGAAAGGTTGATGGAACATGTGCTGGCAGGTATGCTAGGAGAAACCTGTTTGGTCTATTTAGATGACATCATTATAATGGGGAGAGATTTTGATGATCATCTCAAGAAGCTTGAAAGTGTGTTTTCAAGACTACAGAGTGCAAATTTGAAGCTAAGTCCAAAGAAATGTTCATTTTTCCAACGTCAGGTCAACTACTTGGGACACGTTATTTCGGAACAAGGTATTGCAACTGACCCATCTAAAATAAGTGCAGTAAAAGATTGGCCAACGCTAACAGATAAGACACAGGTGCGAGCATTCTTGGGTCTATGCTCTTACTATAGAAGATTCGTAAAAGGGTTTTCCGATATCGCTAAGCCTTTACATCGGTTGACTGAAGAGAAACGAGCATTTTCTTGGGATGAAGACTGTGAGCAAGCTTTTCAGGACCTCAAAATGCGTCTATGTGAAACCCCTATCCTCGGATATCCTGACATGGAAGGCAAGTTTATTGTGGACGCTGACGCAAGTAACACCGGAATTGGAGGTGTTCTATCTCAACAGAGAGGAGATCAGGAAGTAGTAATCGCCTACTTCAGCAAATCTCTTTCAAGGCCAGAGAGAAATTACTGCGTATCTCGCAGAGAATTGTTGGCTGTGGTCAAGACATTGCAACATTTTAAGAAATATTTGCTTGGTCGCAAATTTCTGATAAGGACTGATCACGCTGCATTAAAATGGTTATTGGAATTCAAAAATCCTGAAGGGCAGGTAGCCAGGTGGATTGAGCTACTCCAAGAGTATGAGTTTGAAATTGAACATCGAGGAGGGAAGAGTCATGGTAATGCGGATGCTCTGTCTCGAAGACCTTGCCTGGAGGAATGTAAGCATTGCAATCGGCAGGAAGAGTAGGAAAAAGTAAACACCCGGCTAATCCGTACTCATTCCATAGATGAAAATTGGACTAACGATGCCATGAAAAAGGCTCAGGAAGATGATAAAGACTTTCAACCACTATTGAACTGGCTACGAAGTGGAACTAAACCAAAATGGTCAGAAGTGGCCAAATACAGTACGGCTACAAAGAGTCTTTGGGCGCAATGGGACAGCTTGGTGCTACACGATGGATTATTCTACCGAAAATGGGAAAGTACTCAAGGTAAAGATTGCCATCTACAATTGGTCGTCCCCAGAGAAAAGATAAGGGAGATTTTAAAAACTTTCCATGATGGTACTTCCGGCGGACACCTGGGGATAAGAAGAACTCTCACAAAAATTAAAGAACGTTTCTACTGGTTACACTGCCGAGATGATGTAGAAGACTGGTGCCGTAAATGTCAGAGTTGTGCGGCAGTTAAGGGACCACAGACTAGAAGCAGAGGAGCTATGAGGTTGTATAATGTCGGAGCTCCTTGGGAACGAGTAGCTCTTGACATAGCCGGACCGTTTCCGATTACGAATGCTGGCAACCGGTACATTTTGGTAGTTATGGACTACTTCACGAAATGGCCTGAAGCATTTGCACTACCTAATCAGGAGGCTACCACCGTAGCGACAAAGCTTGTGAACGAAGTATTCTGTAGATTTGGTGTGCCATTGGAGATGCACAGTGATCAGGGTCGAAACTTTGAATCACAAGTATTCCGAGAAGTCTGTGAAATCATGGGAATCCATAAGACTCGGACGACGCCGTATCACCCGCAGTCAGATGGAATGGTTGAGAGGTTTAATCAAACATTGGAACGGCATCTGGCAAAAGTAGTAGAAAGCCATCAGAAAAACTGGGACGAGTATATTGCACTATTCCTTTTATCTTATAGGACTGCGGTGCATGAGACCACTACAGTTACTCCAGCATATGCCAATTTTGGAAGAGAATTGAAATTGCCAGCTGATTTGTTATCAAGTTGTCCACCAGATACCCCAAAAGGAATAACCGACTATGCTAATGACCTTCGGATTAAGATGGTTGACGTCTATGAGCAGATTAGAGAGGCTGGGATTAAAGCTAGTGAACGGATGAAGACTCGTTACGATCGAAGAGCTAATGCCCTCAGCTTCGAGGAAGGAACACTGGTTTGGCTTCATAATCCGGTGAGGAGAAAAGGGAAATCTCCAAAGCTACAACCAAGTTGGGAAGGACCTTACAAAATTATCACCAGAATTAACGACGTGACCTACCGAATTCAGCGTAATCCTCGCAGTCCTCTCAAAATAGTTCATGTGGATCGATTGGCACGTTATCATGGAAGCAATAATGATCGGGACGATCATGTCTCGAGAGGGGGCAGTGTCGCGTAGGATGATAAGTGATAATGACAATGTCAAATTGTCAACGTCACAAATTCAAACTACGAGAATTCATCTAAAGGGAAATTTCGTCACTCACGTCAGCACACGATTGGCCTAGCGGTCTTGGTGTTGGACTGTGAATCCATAGACCCCAGGTTCAAATAACAGTCACGTATAGTGTTTTTGAAGTTTTGTAAGAATAAAATTGGAATGGAAATACGGGCCAGAAATAAAAGAAGACAAAAGAAAATTTATGACTTAAGTTTAGAACTTTGATGCGATATTGTTCGCATCCGGGGGGTATATAAGCAGAACAAGGCGCGGTCTACGCCAGTTTTAGTTTGGAAGTAAAATCCGAAGAAGGAAGAAGAAAAGGAAGAAAAGCAAAAGTGGAAGTAGTGAGTAAAAAGTGAAGTGTAATAGTGAGTGAAGGGAAGTGTTCAGCGCATGTAAACACGCGCGAGTGACGTTTCCGCGCGTGACAGTACAGTGACGTTTACACGTGTGACAGTGCAGTGACATTACCGCGCGTGACAGTGCAGTGACGTTTCCACGCGCAAGACAGTGCAGTGACGTTTCCGTGTGTGTGACAGAACAGTGACATTCCCGCGTGTGTACCTGTGACAGCTGTGAGTACCCTAGAGTTGTAAATAAAGGCACTATTCCATAGAATTGGTGTTTCCTTTCCTATCCCCAACCCACTCTCGTGACAGTACATTTGTGAACAGACTGCAACAAAACATGTCGGTCTCGTTAGCTACTTGGTTTAGTACGCGCTCCGGCCAGCGCTTGGTCCGCGCGGCCGATATGAATTACTTAAAGGAACCATATGTCTACCTATTCGGTGTCGAGAATCCTTACCAGCGGGAGCTCCTCCCAGCTGCATCGTTAGAGCTTGCGTGATGGTGAGATAGATTCGGTCAGTCAACGGAGTGATCACCAGTCGACCGTTCAGTCCCATGTACTCGTAGCCATACTCAAATACTCCTGTAAAATACATTTCAAGAATGATAATTTTTAATGATATTTAAATGCGACTTGTGATTTTCAATGTCTGTGTTCGTCAATAAAGTAAAAATAAATGAACAGATTCACACAGACCATTTACATAGACCATGTCACAGATTACATGTAGGTTGATCCATAAACCAAAAACTAGGGTCCCGTAGGGTCAATGCAAATGCGTACTAGATTCTGTTTTCTGCAAGTAAAATATCATGCTTGTTAAACAAAATGTTGAACCTGTGCACTGCCTAATCCACAAGTTGTCATCTTTCTTCAGCCAGTAGAACCGCAGCTGGCTCTCCCACTCAAACTCGGCAGCTTCTGTCACATTGTCCCTCACGAAACCCTCAATGATGTCCCGGGCGTGGACATCTATTGTCGTGATCGTGCGGAATTTCAGGCGGTCGTTGGATGTTAGATCTGTTTGAAACAAGGGATAATTGCATCTGTTGTACTGGAATTCTTTATCTGACAACAGCTTGGCGTACTTATTACCTATAATAATAAATTTAAGAAAATTCTGATTTTATCGTCCTTCGTTGCACAATGGTGCCAAAAGAGACGATTATTTAAGCTTTATGTTGCCGTCTCTTTTGACCAGACTACGGATGATAGATTCAAAACCTTAAATATTAAGGTTAAATAGTAAGGTTTTGAATCCACCCCCCTGCTAAGTCCGGGGCTTGAAACGAATTAGTTAGTGTCATTACCAAAGTTTTTCCAAGTTAATACGCAAGATACAAAACAATTAATTGCATATAAATAAAGTAGGGCTTTAAACCCGTTAGGACATCGACATCGACTAAACCTAACAACTACGTCGATTGTAAACGTAGGCAAATTCTAAACAGCTAAGGCTAGCAAACGAAAATGAGATCTTCGACAATATGAACTTGAAACCTATTACATCGTACCTAGCCGCACTTTGACGACTAGTCCATCTAGTTGCTCGTTCTGCTGCTGCAGATGTTCCTTCATGGCTCTCTTGTTTCCCTTCCTGATTCGGATGAAGGTTTCCTCGGTTTCCGCCGTCCACCACACGCCATTTGCTGCCAGGCACACCATGCCTTGATATTCCATGATCCAATCGGTTCTATTCACAAAAGATGTTTTTTTTTTAAATGTACAAGTTTATTTGCCAGCCAAATTAAAAAAAAAACTCCGACGACACCATCTAGTGATGAGTAGTGGAACAACATATTCCAACCGATATTAAGTGGAATTGATAAGTGGAGTTTAATAATAATATATACTTAGATAATTTTAGAAATTTCTTGGCACGATTGTACTTTTATAATTTCTAAGTTAATGATATTGTGTGGTAATAGAAGAGCGGTGTCTCCTGGCACAGGCATAAGGAGACTCTAATCAACTGTAAAGATCAAGTGTAAACTTTTTTGTGAAAAATAAAGATTATTATTATTATGTATCTCCTTTGAGAATCACGGGTCTTTTCACCCCGGTCCTTTGAGAGGCTTGCGTGGGGATACAGATCCAACACTTAGAGGCCCTTTGGAGAAGTTGTTGTCATGTGGCGCTCCCGCCAAAACCTATTCCTGGATATACCTATGAAAGGTGTACCCTTGAATAGGTTTTGGCAGATGAAAAATCTATTGCATGTAAAAGGAAAAGGATTAGGTAACCCCTAATCCTTGGAATGAATTTGGGATGGACTAACCCTACTGGGTTATTGCAACAGAAACGTAAATTTATTATTATTATTATTGATATATATCCGTACTGCCATCTTTTATTTGCTAGGTAAATTAAAAAACCTCCTGACTTTAAAGCGTTAACCCTCAATAAATTTAAACGGCTGAACCGTCATCATTTTATCAAACACCGCACAGCAACTTGCTTTCACGTAAAAACCCAACGATATCGGTCCATCTGTTAGCATATTTTAGCATCAAACTTATTTACAGTCGGGGGTTAAAAACAAGAGTAAATTGATACAACAAGGAGCAGAAAGAATTAAATAGGTCCCCATTACTTTAATACATAAGTGATATGATAGCGCAAAGAGAAAATTTGCTGTCTAAAGGTTTGGGAAAAGGAGGAAATGGCCGTTTCTGTGCATAATGTAGTTGAAGAAAATCGTATTGTACCTTGGCACCCTCCAATTTCTGCCGTAGTAGAATATAGCCTTCTTGGTTATAAATTTATTAGTGGCCCTCATTTCAATTAGAACCAGGTTCATCCAATCTTCCACGCGGCCTTCTGTGTAGACCACTTTACGGAAGTCCATTATCTAAAATAGGGGAAGCAATATAGTCACTGAGAGTTAATTTACTCAAATGTTATACTTTTAAAAGTTGTATTTTAGACGATCAGATAAGGTTTTGTTTGTAAAGAGCATCAAAAAAATTTAATACCTATATTACAATCTAGTTGCGGAAATAAACTATGTGTATTGAGATTGAGTTAAGAAAGCTTAGAACGCAGAGAACATTTTTGGGTTGCAAAATATGAAATAAATTTTCTAATCTAATAAGCAGGAATAATTAACTATGTTTTTGTTTATTGAGTTATGTGTAAAAAATATTAACCTCTCCCTCTGCAGATATCATCTTAGCGGCTACTGGACGGTTTGTATGATCGACATACAAATCTAGAGCTCGAATATTATCGTACATCTGAAATATATAAAAATGAGTTTATTATTTTATGTATGGTTATTAAAAAACATTTTTAAATAGTAATAATATTTTAAATTTTAATAAAAGTTACATCGCTAAATGTAAGGAAAAAATAGCTTTATCAACTGATCTTCCTCCATGAGCAATATTGTATGAAAGGGGTACACTGTTCGTCCTGTTCTAGCTTAATTTTCTACAATTCGTCTCGAAGCGGCTACTTTGTTAAATCGTGCGAAACGTTTTCGCAATATTTTTCACTACGCTTAATATTAGGTAATCGATTATAATTGGACACGTATAGAAAAATCGTTAAGTACCTTGATCATATGTTCCTGGACACAGCTGCATTCACTGCTTCCAAGGATCGATAAGAGTTCATCTGTCGATATGAAGAAAAAGCGCGGAAAGATTCGTCGCTTTGAGTCCAAGTAGTCGTTTAAGGATTTCTGACACCTGTTAAATATTTTATATATGAAAGAGGGGTATTAAAACGAAGACATTCTTAATAAAATGACTCGATAACTAGGCTGGGCTACAGTTGTTAATCTTACACAAAATATAAAAATCTTAGGATGATGATAAATGGAGCCAGAGAGTTCTGTACTGGCCACCTCTCACAGGAAGATAAAGCGTAAGCAGACCAGCAGCCAGACCGTGGCCGACCTGGTCCAGAATCGCCACAGAAAAGCTGAATGGAAATCCATGAAGAGGCAATTGCCTAGCAGTGGACGCAATCATGCTGAGAAGAAGATAAAAATCTTACTTTTGTAGACCTAATCCCAAATTGATAAATTCTTCGAGTCTGCCGGGAATCGTACAGCAATCCACAACGTTCAGACGCTTTGCTGTATCCAGCATAATCTGTAACCCAATAAAATTCATATTATAACTTCTATTAGATATTTCCTACGAATCAAAATAGTTCAAAAGCTTCCAATTTTAGTTAGAGAAAGACCCAAGAAACATCGGGAATTTACTTATGGTGCGACAAATATTGCATGAAATTAAGTATTGATATGAAAAATAAAAATAATTGGCAAAAAGTTATAATATTGTATTGTTCTACTTATTTAAGAATTTAATGGCTCTTGTCAGTTTAAATTTAAGCATAAAGTTACTCCCTATGCGCCAGACTTCTCGGTATAAAGGGTATATATAAGTATAAGCAAGGTTCGAAAGCGTTGCTGACAGGATGACATACCAATACCTAAGCTTGCATGAAAACGAAACCCAGGGTTCCTAAATAGCACTACAGTTAAGGACTAAACTTGTAAGTAGTAACCTTTCTAAAAGACTTGTCAATATCATCGAACTTCTTAGCTTCTTCCGGAAGTTGCATTCGAATGTCTCCTCCTACAAATATGCCTTCAAGATAAAGCCACTTGCGTTGCGTCGCCATCCACTCTTCAATCACTTCCGAGATCAGCGCTAGGCGACGCTCCCATGTATGCACCACTGATAAGAATGGACCGATAAACCTGTAACGGATGGTACATTTTATCTAAGTACTTTTCAATTATTTACTGTGTATTTAAAAAAAATCTTTTGGTCACCGTTTAACGGTGTCCGGCAGTCCAGTATTTTTAAAGCCTCATCAAACCTTGTAATAAACTCCAATAGTTGTTATATTAAACAGATCACCTCAGATTAAAGAACGTCATCACAGTCTCTTGGCATTAAAAAGCAATCTTGCCGCACAATTTAAGAACGCAGTAAGTACCACTTACTGCGTTTATGGTTCTTTTAGATATTTGAGATGCTAACATTACGATCTACAAGAATCAAAGACCCGTTTTTTTTTCTATCTCGCTTAGAAAGGGAAAAACGTATTATCATAAATGCAATGAAGAGCAGATTTTAGTTTCAATTGCATATCATAACAGCAGTAAGAGGATTTACTTATTTAATATTATGTAGAAACATATAGTTGTGGCAATAGTAACACAACAATAGTGCAGTATTTACCAATAACGTCATTTTTGATATGTTTCCATGGTAAAAGCAAATTATTTCTTACATAATATTAATGCAGCAACTACAATCATACCGCATTCATTGAAAAGCTCGTCGGAATTTTGCTTAGGTTTAACATGTCATATACGCAGCAACTGACAATTACTAGCAGATATGGCGTCGAAAACAAGATGCTTAAAACGTTTAATGTCAAATAAGTTTTATTTTTAAACTAGCCGAAGCCCGTGATTTCCATTGCGTGGACTTTATGTTTCTGGAAAATGCTCATCAGGCTGAACAACTTTTATTAAGGCGTCATTTTTAGGGTTCCATACCCAAAGGGTAAAAACGGGACCCTATTACTAAGACTTTGCTGTCTGTCCCTCTATCCGTCTGTCTGTCACCAGGCTGCATATCAAGAACCGCGATAGCTACACGTAGTTGAAATTTTTACAAATTATGTATTTGCGTATTTATAATTAATTATGTATTTAAGAACAAATACTAAAAACAAAATAAAATAAATATTTAAGGGCACTCGGCCGGTTATTATATTTCTTATAGTTTAGCTGGACCATTATAGTTCTGCATCAGGTATTCCATTTTCTAAAATCATTTATACCCTATATGTTGCCCAGGCTTAACAGCTATATAACAAAAAAGTTTTATTCGTATCCGTCCAGTATTTCCGGAGGTTAGCGTGTACAAACAGACAAACAGACAGACATTTTTTTAATTCTTATTTCATTAATATGTCTCCATCGCCCCCAATATTTTTTTGGAAATATATATAATGTACAGGCATCTTTTTCACTGTTTTATTATATGTATAGATATGATTGTTAAATGATAAATAATTGTTAAAAAGAACTTATAATGAAGCGTATTTATTTACAATTTTATTCGTACCTGTGAACCTCAGAAGGGAAAATTTCATATTTATTGAATTACTAATTTTATTTTCTTCTTTAATAAGTTTTTGAACTGATTGTTACCTTATGAACTTCAAAATGGACCATTTTTTTACTAAATTATAATAATTTTAATCTTTAAATTTAGTAAAAAATGGCCCAGCAAGCGGAGATGTTTTTTAATGTCCAGAAAGGTTTAATTTATTTTATAAGTTTTTGAACTGCTTTTTGAAATAACAGACTTATAATGTAATCATTATAAAAGTCTGTTATTTATAAAATAAAGGGATCTCAAAAGTAATTTGTAAATCTTGTTCCATTTTCATTTGGTACAGTTCAACAAAAAAGCGTTTGTAGGTAGCCTAAAATAAGTTTAAAATTTTGACAGCGTTTTTCTCGAAACTGTTTACATGTTCTTTACTGCGTTCTTAAATTGCGTTATCGCAAGAAAGTATTCGTCTGACCTAACACAGATAGAAGGTAATTAGGTAGCTCTGTCTAACGAGGTAGACAGAGCTCAGGGCTATAAATCCAAAGGTCACCTTTAGCTCATTGGTGAGCGTAAAGATTGAAAAAGAAAATTAATTTAGATATTTGTCAATTTTTCGATCAGCTATTAAAATCTATAAATTTTAAAAACGCTTGCAAATTTTGTGTTTTTTGTTCCCTGATCAGCTGAAAGTTCTCGATATCAAAAAGGAAACAATTAATTTAGTAGGTATACTGGCCGACCTGTCCGTATAGTTTCCGGCAGAGTAGAAAAGGACCACTCCAAGTTCTCCTGCGGATGTCGTAGTAGGCGAATTAAGAAAAATAAGCCAAAGCTTATGAACGTCATTGAGACCACTCCAACCCGTCTGACCAGAGTGGAGAGTGTAGAAGTGTTGGCGAAATTCTCTCTATACTTAGAACATCTGCTCTGGCAGTATATAGAGGATCTCCTGCTATGCAGACCAAAAAGGTAGGTATACTTACTGAGAAGCAGCCATGCTCTGTAAATTCATGGCATCATCGTCTACTTTCACCACGACTTCATCACAAGGGTTCAGAGTGTAACCCCGGTCTTCACCGCGATTGAAATGGCGAGCAACGGTGAATTGGATGCTGGCCCAAGTCTCTTGCACGTCTTTGACACCGCGTTCAATCGCCAACTCCTGTGAACGAATTCAAGTTAAAGTCTTGATTTTGCAAATTATTTTAAGTTTTTCTTTAATTTTCTCTCTGGCTGCGTGATCTTTTTCATTGGAAAAATATCATCATACATGTTTTACTTGGTTGTGCCAGACTGTCCAGTGTACACCGGTCAGACGTTCGCATGCAACTTAGACCGCGTCTTTTTATAAAACACGGACTAGGTTAGGTTAGGTTTACTAGGTTTAAACCACTATCCCACCCTGAACAAGTTGACATCTAAGTAGTAAAATCTGTTACACACATCTCATCTGTTAATGTCTACTTGATTTGGGCGAGTCCGTTTTTGATTGAGACTTCTTTTCGAACTATTATAATAGATAATTAGAATTTAAAGCAAATGAAAAATGAAGAAAACATTACTGTCAAAATATAATTTATAGCATGTAAATAATAATTATTTCACCTTTATAGCATGGTTGACTATTTCTTCGGCTACTTCTTGATACTTATGCAGTTCCATAGCAAACATGTTGTCCAAGGTGAAACGATCCGGAGACATGTCGAATTCCTGATCTGTAAGTAAATATAACTAAAGTTGTAGGTTTATATTACTATTTAACCTTTTAGCTAATTTATATTTTGCAGACTAGATTTACTTGAATAAAAAGATCTTAATACCAAAATATTGCCGTCAAAAATATGCCGTTTGGTGACGGCAGAGAAGAATGCAATTTGCCACCAGGTCACCACCCTTTCCTCTTCCACGGGTGTCAAAAGAGGCACACCACCTGCCCAGCGTGGTGATTATAGGCAAATCCTCCAATTATTGTGAGAGAACTTTAAAGTATAAGAATAAATACTAAAGTGATAGATTTCATCTTACGAGTCTTGACCATGAGTTCTTTCCAGTGCCTCTCGCGCATGGCTTCATTTTTGAGTGACACCATAAGAGGAACCACTCCTTTGAACTGTTTCATCTTGATATCCAGCATCACACCTGTCGGAGATAGTCGGACGACTTTGGGCAGTTTTCTGAAAAAAGTAATAAGTTTATGAAAAATCATATTTTCGACAAGCTGAATTTAAAAAAGGATCTAAGCTAATCTGTGAGTGATCTTTTATTTTGATATCATTAAGTATCAAACCAGAATCTACGTGGTTACGAGGAATGAGCTGCAATTGCATCATAGAGAAATTGTTATTTTGTAGTAGCACAATTTTTTGAAAATAACCTTTGCACATAGATTACCTGTATTCCTTGAAGAATTGTTCAATCCCATCTACGAGAGCTTGAGGGTTCAAATTTGTCCACAATGTTTTAGCCCACAATTCTCTAGCATTCTTCTGGGCCTTGTAGATCTTGTAAATCTGGTCCATGGCCGCAAAGTCCGTCCTAGCTCGATTGAAGTTCGAAAAGTCTGCAAGAGGGTTGTCGAAAAGCTGTTCTGCTGCTTGAAGTAACTTCTTACGGGATTCTAGCTCGTCGAAATATTTCTGATATTCCTGATAAAGTAAAAGAGACTTAGAAATCCGGTTTTACTGCTTGATGGGATTGATATAAAGGACTGGTTATCCATTTGTGTGCTAAAAAGTAATTATATTTATTCTAGTTTTGACATTTAGTATACAAAGTTAGACAAAAACATCGAACTAGGTAGATTTTAATTTACATTTGGAATAGTTGACTCTTATGTGATTGGCTCACTAAGAGTTATTCGTTATCTTTATAAGAGTGAGTGCAATAAGTGATAGACTGTAACTAATTTCCAAGCAATTTAGGCTTAGACTTCAGAATTTTCTAGTTGGTTTTTATCGTACCTCCATAAGAATCAGCCCTCTATCCATATCTTCGCCAACAGTTGCCGGGCCTTCCAAATCGAACTTCTCAACAAAGTCGTCTAGCTCCTTTAGGAAGTTGGATATCTCGACCACGTTCATTTTGGAGAACTTCTCCTTGGTTTGTTCGAGAGTATTGCCTCGGAAGAGAGATGTTTGGTACAGACTGCCCCAAGAGGCTTCCAGGTTTTTAGCAAACTCTAGGTCTTCGTCAGAAACCTGTTTCAATGTTAAAGACATGCAGATAATTTAGTATCCTTATGACTATGGATCATCAACATCCGAGCGTATTCCCGGTTGCATCCTTAGCGGTAACGCTTTAGAGCCCGGAGCCCGGTGTCTACTACCTAACCTGGGTGATTTGACAGAGCGACTGCCGTCTGACCTCCGCAACCCAAAGGGTGGACCAGAACCAATGCTTGGATAAGTTTGAGCAAACGCTAGTTGCCGTCCAGGACTCACTGTTTATAAGTGCCTTTAGAAATACGCGATCAGCTTGCTTTGTCGGATATTCAGTGCTTGCATATTCTAACCAGACTGGAAACAACTTTGCACCAAGTATGCTTTCCAGTGGGATTCGTACTATAACCTCTGGATCACCAAATTCACAAGGCGAATGCCTTGACCACTGGACCATGGAGGCAGTCAAATTACTACGGATGGATGTTTAATATAGATAGGATACCTAATAATTCTCAGTGTTAGGTACATTATCTTAAACTCATGATAAAGAGTAGTTCCCCAGGAACAGGTGGTACTCTTTAACATTATCGTACGAGACTATCATTTTAGCTATTCAAGGTGAATAGCAGTTGATGTAAACTATAGCCGCCTTCACTCACCTATCTCATTTATTTAATAATTAATTAATATTCCGTCGTATGATCGCCGAACGATTTACAGCTCGTTTTCTGCCTGAAGATGCCTCGTGTAGAGGTCAAACAAGTATCGCGAGTATGCCAATGATGCTGCAGTCATCACGGGTGTAGGCGGGTACGCTTGGACTGTTGGTGGCAGATATGCTGTGACAACTGGGCATGAACTAACTAGCAGTAAAAGTACACGAAGTAGTTTAGACACAGACATAGTAACACCTCTCCTGAATCCATTTAATCATGACTGAATATCTAATGTCTTTAATTTTTGAGAACTTACGTCAATCCCATGTTGCCGCAACATGTGGAATATTTCCTGCATGCCTCGGTATTTAACCTCAGCTGTTATAGTCATCGCTTGTACCAGAGTTATGGTGGCCATTACGAGTTTGAAGTCTTCCAACCCTTTGATATTCATGTTCATAGTTGCGCGCAGGCCCTGGAAAAAATATGTATAGATTTTACTGAGACTACTACTAGTATTAAGGAAAGGAAACAATGCATGGCGAATCACTCCGTTCACACGAATATGATTTTGCATATTCATAAATATCTTGGTTTTGTATCTCTTACTAGTATATATATATATATTTTTAGCCTGTGCTAGTGTCCCACTGCTTGGCAAAGGCCTCCCCCTGTTCTTTCCACACGTTCCTATTCTGCTGCCACCCACTCATGAAAGAGTCTATGTCGAAAATACTAGTATATATATATATTTTTTTAATTTTCGTTTTGGTGTCGTCATTGTTTCTTAAATGAAACTGCTGTTGCCGTTCTTATATATTTAGGGATTTTTTCATCACTGTCCAAGGCGTGTAAAGGATTTCGTCTTCCCCTGGCCAGCAAGTTAAATACTGCACTTATTGGTCCGGGAATAAGAAACAAATCAAGAAGATATTTGATACCTCAATCTGATTCTTCAAATCATACATATTCATTCTCGTTTTTGTAGCGATGCATTGGCCTAACGTATTTTTCCACTCCTGCGAATGTTCTTGCACTTGCTTGATGATTGGTCGCAGGTTCACTCTTATGGCACCGATATCCACGAAATTTACATGTGCATCCAATTCCGCTATGATATCTTCAAAGAAGAAAAACTTCTCGTCGTATTTGTGGATTTGTTCATGTTTCTGTATGTACTTCTCGCAGGAAAGGTTCTTGTCGAAAGCCCATAGGTGTTGGTACTTTTGCCACCTTAAAATGAAACGTTTGCATAATCGCCATGTGTATTTTTTGTTTAATAAAACTATGATAAAAGTAGGTATAGGTTTTAACAAGATTAAAATTTGTGATACCTATTTGAACTGATGGAGCAACCGTCCCATTGTACAAATAAAGTTGGTAACTTGAATTAAAACCTAAAAAAATACTTTTACGTAATCACGTAGGTACAAGAGGTTCTACTATAAAACTACGTCGTCAAGCTGTAGAAGTCTAGTAATTTAAAATCTAATTTTCCTAGGATCCCGTTTAGTCCAAATTATAATCGTACCTCTGAATTTGTTAACCTGACTTATATATTTTTCATCGACCACTAGTTACCTGCTTTCGGTGAAGAAACATGCATACTAGTTCTTTCGTGTATAAAAATGACTGCTGTCACGAGATGAAAATTAACGAAAAATCTAAAACTGGTTTTATTATTAACACACTCGATAAGAAATACTATTTCGTACTTCTGTATGTAAGTGTTGATGTCTTGGGTAAGTCTGTAAACCGTATCTTGAGTAAGCAGCGTAAGGTCATTGACAGTGACTACTCGGAGTACGTCTTCGAAGAAGGAGAAAACATAGAACTCGTTGCCGGTCGCCTCGGCGATGCGCTGGGGGGCACAAGGAAGACAGGTCTTCTTCATCCAGCGGGGGAATGATGTCAATCTGAAATAAGTAAACCCTTGTTACCTTGAAAACTGACACAGGACCGTAGAAAGTGGCGCAAGAAAGGAAGGCCAGCTTTGTGGGTCATAGATGTGAGCTGAGAATGGTGATGATAATAACTGCGAAAAAAAGCAATAACAAAAAATGAATATGAATGACCTTGAATAGAATTGGATGTTTAATCAAATGAAAGAATTGAGTGAAAATCCAAGGAAAATATCTGCAAAAATGGTTGAGGCTAGGGTTAAGCCAGGTTCTAATGTATGTCAAATTCACTGCATTTCTCTCGATTTTGGGTCTATTTCTACATCTAGAAGAATTGTTAGTATTACTATCTTGAGCAGAAATACGTTATAGCTAGAAAAATCTACCTATTTAGAAAATGTTTGATATTGTAGCCGACGATGTTGCAAACTTCCGCGGCAGTTGGTCTCATCGTGATATCGGGAGGCACCAGTACAGCATCCACTTGGAACATCGGCGTCTTCTCGCTCAGCATTCGTTGGAATTGCTCCAAGTTTTCTATAGTAAGCCTTAGAAAAATAAAATAACTCAGTCGTTAGTTGTGCCACTGGAATAACTTTTTTCTATCATGGAGTTGCAACACACGTTTTAAAGCAACGAAAGTACAACTCACATAGTACATCTAGGCTTTTTATGTTTGATAGATTCAGTTTTTTCTTATTAAAGATAAGTTATTAAGTAGTAAAGATCAAAATAATGTTGCCATTTATGAGCAATATAGAAGAACAGTGTTGAAAACGTAAATTCATCTTACGAGACGATACTCTTGAAGATCCTCTTCTCCCAATAAGAGTAGTAAGATGTCATCACACTGGACTTCCCGGTACTTGAGCCCAGGATGAGGTATTCCAGCTTCATAAGAATTGGGCCGATGCGATCGTATATTCGAGACACGGTGGCCACTCGTTCTAGGCGCTCGTTTTCTAATTCTACGAAGTAGGTCTGTAAGGATAGTAACACAAATATCTCAAATAGGAATGACGAATCGAAAAATATTTTTGGCCCATTAGTTAGATTATTAAAAAATATTGTACACGTATTTTTTTTCTCTGAAAATCAAAAAATGACAAAGATACAATACAGCGCATTCAAATTGTGCATGACGTCATGGCTGGGTACGATTTTTAATTAGCGGAGACGTCGCAAGCCCCACTCCGGAACTTTGATGCTTCGTATCTTTGTGAATTTTTACTTTTTTGGTAAACTGAAAAATATGGGTCCATTATTTTTGGATAGTCTAAAAGACGGACATACAACACAATCATACTTTTCAGACCATGTCGTCACCCCTATGCTTAAGAGTAATTTAGGCTATTATTTCCATCATCACTTCAGCCATACAAAGCAGAGTCCTGGATATAGGCTTCTCCCAAGGATTTTCAAAATGATCGAAACTGAAAACAGCCTACTTGCTACTTAGGACGTTTGTCCTCAATCTGTCAATCTTTAGCTAAACTAGTAAACGTAAACAGTATCTATTTACGTGGAAGGGACATACCAGTAGTTAATTAAACTACAGGTTGTACCAGATCACTATAGTACAATGATAATAAAATAACAGACAAAAACAAAGTGGTCTAATTTAGCCCGTGGTTCGATTTATTACGGGTATGTCCTTTCCATGTTGTATTTTTGGGTACCTATTTTTTATCTATTATTACAGACAATATCTATACATATAATAAAACAGTAAAAAAAGTGTGTCTGTACATTAAATATATTTCCAAAAAAAATATTGGGGGCGATGGAGACATAGTAATAGAGTAAGAATTTAAAAAAAAATGTCTGTCTGTTTGTCTGTATGTCTGTTTGTCTGTTTGTCTGTTTGTCTGTTTGTCTGTTTGTACACGCTAATCTCCGGAAATACTGGATGGATTCGATTGAAACTTTTTTTGTTATATAGCTATTAAGCCTGGGCAACATATAGGGTATAAATGATTTTGGAAAATGAAACGCCTGATGCAGAACCATAATGATCCAGCTAAACTATAAGAGATATAAAAATGTCGCCATAGTAAAAGTTGTCCAGCCTGATGAGCATTTCCCAGAGACATAAAGTCTACGCGAACGAAGTCGCGGGCTTCAGCTAGTGTATAGATAAGTAGGACGCAGGTAGGTTCTCTGTTGTTGTATGAGTTCGAATGTTTAGTAAATGACAACAAAATGATTAAAGCAATAATGAAAAATCAGAAGTATTTCCTAAAAAAATTGGTAGGTACCTTGCACGGATAATACCAAGTATCATCTGGTATGCCCGTGTCCGGGTCGACGTAATCAACCGGTCGCATCAGTGGGAACAAGTCAAACTGTTGCAGTTGGTCGATCAGGAACTGTATTTCTTTCTCAACCATTTTCAGTTGCTTGTACACAGCTTGTAGGGAGTTTTGGCCTGAAAATAATAGCTATAGTTTTCTATTATTTTCTAAGAGAATAAATTGTACAAAAGCTACCCTAGGATTCCATAGTTTAAGGTATTCGATATGATTTGTGAAAAAAGGCACCATTCCCTATGCCTAGTTGCCTAGTTGCATCATGTACGCCAAGGGACTTTTGTTTCATCTCCACTTTACTCTTTTCTTCTGCCAAAACATCTTCGATGGATAGTCATTTCGACGAAGACAACTCAGGAATAGTCTCTAAAGATGTCTCGTTATTAATGCATTTAAAATAACATAATAGTGTAGTGGCGTTTAGTTACAATGTTTCACTATAATATTGCCCTGTTAAATTGGGTAGTAGCCAGGGTCAAAAATAAATTATTTTGTACTGATAAGGGAATAAAATGTCACAAAATAATGTCACTTCTCAGTGATCACATCCATTTTGAACGTGATTTTATATTTATTATTGCAGAAAAACCGATAATAGGAGCGCTATTTGACTCCAAGAAACTATGACGTCATAACGTGCTATTTCACACAAATCCCATAGACAATGTTTGTTTTGACGTTTAGAAAAAAGTATCTGATTTGATTCGTTGGAACCTAGTGGATTACAGTTCCTGTTTCCTTACCTTTAGTAATATCCTTGATATAATCATTGATACCAAGTGCCGTCCACGTCACGCGCGTCAAACCCGGCAGTATATGACGCTCCATGTCAAGAAGGTGTTTCTTCATGAGATGCGTCTCTGAACTCGACAGCGAGGAACAACCAGCATTGTATTTAGAGATGACGCCATCTAGTGCCTCTAACTCGTAGTAAAGGCGGGGTTTTTGCATCGCCACGTCGCGGATGTTTGATGGGAGCTCAAACCCTTAAAAATCAGACAATGTCATTTTAAGATAAAGAAATTACCAGTATAATTTATTACCACCCCTATCCTCACGGATGCTATATAATTTTATTAACTAAAAACCGACTTCAGCCCCAAACTACACAACCTATAATTTCTACGGGACCACCTGTAAAGCATGCTCTTTCAAACATTTTTTTTTCGAATAATCGGTAAACAAACATACATAAAAAATCCTACAATTTGATAATCTCTTCTAATACCTAGCAAAGAACGAGCAGCTACGTCCTCAGTGCAACTTCTTTATGTCATCTACTGCGATCACCACACCGTTTGACCGGCGTTAGCTTAGCAGTGATCATGAGCAAATCCTTTCTTTATTAAGAGAAGTTTTAGTCTAGTAGTGGACTATTACAAGTGAAGAGGTTGTAGATAGAGATAGATCTTATAAATCAATATCTCTATAACTGCATTAGCAATTTAAGTGCAGGCAAAATATTGAGTTTTGTTAGAAATTTATAATTCCCTGTGTTAGAGAAGGAAAATTAGCTAAAGCTACTCTGCGTCGTCTCTTAGGCGAACTACAATAGCTAAACGCTAAAGTTTCACCTTTTGTGTTCTTATGTTTAGATTATTGTGCTATAAATGTTTAATTAATAAAGGCTTACCAAGTTGTTCCATTAACTCAGCCTCGTGAATGATCAGAAATATTTGCTTGTCAAAATTAGGAGTGAACTCCAATCCATATTCTTGCATGAGTTTATGAACTGTTAGGTCACGCCATGTTACGTCCATCTAAAGATAATACAATAAGTTTCTAATGAGTTCAAATCAAATTTGGTTCCTTAGTTCCCACTAGTTCAGTTGTCCAGTTCAGTTTAGGTTCAGGTAAATATGAAAGTTGTCCTAGCCTCACGCTAAGAGTCTTGCGGCCTTCAGTTCTGTCTGCTTATAGAGACACAAAACCCAAAATGCTTTGTCCTTCCAATTAGGGATAAAGATATGATAGGTAGAAGATTTTGACTTGAGAGGCCGCAAAATAAATACATACACAGGGGGAGGGGGAAAAAAGTCGAGGCGGCCAGGCGCCCGCAGCCGACCACTCAACACCCCCCCCAAATGGCGAGAACGGGGGAGAAGTGCGAGGACGAGGGACAGGGATGCATATTTCGCGGAACCTCAGGAGATTCCGATTTGAATGCAATACTTATATCAATTTTGTGCCCAGACTAACATGGATGTCGCAAAGGTTAAACTTTATTATCACGATATCATGTTTGAAAACTTCAAATAAGTAATAGGTAGACTTACCAGTCCTTCTTTAGCCAACAGTGACACTGAACTGGGAGACCTGACGTTCTCGTAGTGCTGCCCGGGAATTCTCATCAGCATCACTGAGTGAAAATCAAAATGAAGGTACATATTAACAAGTAAGTTATAAAACTATTACAATTTTAAAAAAAGGTGATCTACCTTTTCTCCAAGTATTTAAGTATACAGTGTAGGGTTCTGAAGTTGCAAATGCCTACTTTAAGTTCTCGCAACTTAAACTTCTAAAAACCCACACACACACACATTTGACGCTAGCAAAAATTTTGCACTATAAAATCATATATTTAAAAAACAGATATCTAAATCTAAAAGTGACATTTTCGTTCACACACAAGCTCACAATATTTTATAAATACCTATTCAAGGATAACCTACACTGTGTAGGTTAGTCGAGAAAGAAAACATTAATATGATCCCGAAAATATCCATTTCAAATTACAGCTTTCTAATACTTATAGTCTCTGAGTAAAACCGGGTACGGAAAAGACGTGTCTAAAAGGGTTGTTTACTACGGAACCCTAAAAAGGTCAGACTGTGATATAGTTGACTTTAGACAGAGAGAGATGGAAGGCATAGGGATAAATCTCACATGCTTTATCCCTCTTGCGTTTCTCAGCGATTTCCTTGTTCACCACATCAGCCGGCCGTATCGATGTCATCGACGCTTTCCTCTTCTTCTCCACGTGGGCTTTGCCAGCAGCTGTTAGCTGCATGCCACGTCCAGTACTACCCGGCGTTGTTGACTCTGGTAGATATAAATAACAAAACTCAATGGCCAATTTGAGGAGCTCAATGGCTCGGTGAGAGTGAGCATTACAAGTGCTATCGCAAGTAAATCGAAGCCAGGTGTGTTCGGCACTTGGATGGGTGACCACAAGTGGCATAAAAATTTCTCGAGATCCTCCGTGCTTCGGAAGGCTCGTATAAGCTGTTGGTCTCGGCAGTTGTCAAGCTTTGTCAGATGCCTTTACTCAATGGCCTTCACTAAGACCTTATCTTGTGTCGCGAGCACAAATACAGAAATGTACACTAAAACTAATAATTCTTTTAAAAATTTAAAGCAGATTCTCCAGTTGGCATTGGGTTTCTCAGTTTTGAAGAAGGTAATAGCAAACCACTCCGTTATCTCTGCCAAAACTAGTAATTTGTTTATTGTTAGCGTTTTTTTCTTTACAAAGACACTGACAAGAGCTTGGATCTTAAATGTAGACAAACAAAAAGTTTTAATTCTTCCGGAGGAGTATGTGCTTCAGGATGAGCATATTCATTATTATAATGATTTCACTTACCATCCTCCGATTCATCAGCTTGGAAATAAACATTGTTCTAGATTAGTACAAGAGGTGGCATATTGCTAAATGTACAGTATGTTATTCAAATCTCAGTATACCTTCCTCCTTCATGAACACGACTCTTAGTATATTTCTCTTCATGATGTTATCCACAAACAAGGAGGCAGCGTTCACCCATTCCTTGTACTTCACGTCTTCATATTCCTTGATCGTTTTCGAGAACGCTTTATATTGCAAGAACGCTTCTTTCTTCTGCTCACAGTTATTTAGTTCTGGTACCTAGTTGTATAAGACAATAAAATTTGCAGATGACTGAGTAACTTGTAAGCTGGTTCGTGAAGAAGTGAGGCTGTTGTTTGAAGGGATTATGATTATAGTTTGTTACCTTTTGAAACTTCATAATAGGTTGCTTCATTTTGTTGAAGAGTGCTCTAGCCCAGTAGATCGCTCCTGCTACGGGAGGATGGTTGCGAAGTAATGGCGGATTTTTGCGGTATCGCTAGAAAAGAAAATTATGACCCTATACGTCATTGATTCACACTCTTTCAAGAAAAGTAGGTATCAACTCGAAATGACGTACAATTAGAAAACAACTTGTATTTAACTTTATTGTACACCCATACAAATGCAATTAGTACAACAAGCGGACTTAACGCTAAATGCATTCTCTTACAGTCAAACTTATGAGTTAATTGGAGAGCTGATGTGGGTGTACCTTTATCTCGGATATTATTTTAATGGAGACTAACTAAGCATATTTTATAATTATTAAAAAATATGAATGAAATTTAACGAAAAAGAAAACAGAAGATAAGTGAAAGAGATACTTACAGTAAACCTATCCTCAATACCAGTGATCTCTTTGGTGAACTGACGCATCACCTGGTCGAACTTGGTAGACAGTTGCTTTTTGATCGACGCACGAAGATCAAATTCGAGAAACTTCAACAGGACACTCAGAGCTTCTTCGGATGACCTGGCGGCAGAGGCAGGCATTGAAATTTAAAATTAACAACTGCAAGTAAGTTAATAAACTAATTTTGGCATATAAAATGTTCATCGTAACGTCATTCACACTTCGTATTTAACCCCTTGTATTGAATATTAGACACAAAGCATTTTCGCGTAGATCTTCGCAACGGCATACGAGAGGTTAAATGTTAATAACTACATTGATTTTTTTAAACCAATCTATTTTAAAACGATAAAATATTCGGCGGCAGTTTCTGGTCTACAAAATAGTGTTCAATCTTTAGGTATAATGCTCACATTTTATTCGCCTTGTGTGTATTCTGTAGGTACCTATCTGTGGGGGAACGATTTGATTTTAGACTGAAGTTATCATACTAAATAGCAACATGAAGATATATTAATTCTTATGCTCCGTCTAGTAAAAAACGGTGGTATCACATTGTAACTTATGGCCATTGTTGAAAACCAGTATTGCGTTCGAGGCAATTTTACCACTAAGCTTTGACCTATTTATCGCTGCAGGACACAAATGCAACTTATTTATATACACTTGTAAAGATGTTACAATAAAACCCCACCCTATATGTTTTTACTCACATCCTTTCTCCATCATTTCATTATCTTAAAATTTCAAATTTCATCACCTTTCAAATTTCATTTCTAAATATATATTTTTTATTCTGTACACATTTCTTCCTTATCATTCTGACCCATTCCTCCACCATCTCTCATACTTATGACATCTACTTGTAATTTTCTGCATAATCAGTTCTACAGAATAATAAATAAATTTATTAAGCCTTGTCGATCTCTTGCTCTACGACATCTTTTGTACACATTTCATGTGGGGAAATCACAGCTACTGAGTTGGGACAGGATGACAGTTCCCACAAACCTTTTTGTAAATTGTGTGTTGTTTATCTATTTATATAATTTTTTTTAAGTGTGTAAGTAGCAACAAATAAATCTGTATCTATGCTAAGTCCAAAATATTGACACTAACCTCAAGTTACCAAACGCCGAGTTGATATAATTCTTAGCCTCTTCCTCAAGATATCGGACCTCACGCCAGAAGTCTCCCATAATGACGTCCCAGTTTTCTTTGTTGTCAAAGACAAACACACTGAAGTCTATAGTCCGGATGGGGTAGACTAGGTTCTTGACGCGCTTGCGCACGTCGTCAATTTGAGTCGGATCGCTTATGATCGATTTGAGTTCGGAGCCAAATATGCGTTCGAAGTCTATCAGGACCTGTTATCATGTGAATAAATTAATCGAAATCAGAGAATATTGTTTGCCGTTGCACTCCAAATCCTCACTAGATGTCGTCGAAGGCGACTTAGGAAATACAAGCTAAACAAAGCTTATAAACATCAATGAGACCCGCCTGGCCAGTGAGGAGAGTGCACTCTGGCTACTCTGGCCAAGTATGGTTGTGGTAGTACAGAGAGGATCGTGCTCCTGCAGTAGAGACAAAAAGACTTATTGATGATGATGAGGTCGATATAGAATTGGATCTGTAATATCTTCAGACCTAAGCATCATGATTGATTTGAAGTATATATGGGATCTATATGTATATGTTAAGAATTTCTTAAAACGATATTTTGCCAACTTTTTCATTCAAATTACTTTGATCATGCTCATATATTTTTTTATAGTTAAGTAGGAAAACAGTTACTTTTCATTTTCTTTTTTCCCTGTCCCTCTTAGTGTAGGAAATCTTCATGGAGCTTCTCATCTGGGCTAGTAATAGTAAGTACTTTGTTTTCTTACCTGTATAATATCTCCCAAGTCCCTAGCAAGAGTTCCAATATAATCGGTGGTCGTGAACAACAGGGGCTGATCGAACTCCCAGCGAGCGCCTTTCCCACTCATCTCTATTTGGCGACGAGTATCCCTATAGAGGGAATGCCACAACTCCATGATCTTCTGCCCTGTTCTGGCCAGATTCAGGATGGTTTCGTTGCTTTTGCTGTGAACAGAACAATAGATTTAGTTTGGTGATCGTTACTCTATGCTCACTGCTGAGCGAAGTTTCCTCCGTTTATGTCCATCAGTGTTGATTAGGAAGGACTAAAGTGTGGCTGTACTCACTTACTAAGGATTCCTAATAAAAGTACTGAAAATCTGTCTAGGCTGATTTTGTATCAGACTAAAATATTTTCATCATAAAATTCTCTAAAAACTTCCTTTTTAATTTTAATCAATTTAAATGACATTTAAGTATATATGTGGTATATGTGCGCATCAAGTAGCGGAAAAATGCTAGATAAGTAATGCAAGTTTCTTTGCCATATAAATAAAAACCCCTGACTTTCAAGCCGCTGAACCGATTACCATCAAATGGCTAAGAACCATGGCGATCGATTCAGCTTTCTAAAAAAACGCACCCAAATCCATTCGGTTTGGCAATTCGTTGACAGACATACAGACACGTCAAACTTATCGTCTGGGGTTAAAAACTTACTCAAAAAGCTTGTGGACGTCCAAAAATCTCTCCAGCTTATTGCTAAGGGCCCAGGATATTCTCGACAAGAGAGGCACCATTGTCTCATCGCTCCTGTAACCCTTGGACAGCACCCACATCATGTAGATACTCTCCATGAGCTCAGGTATCGTGTCGACCACGTGTTCGAGTGGGGAGTCGTCTTCTATGACCTTAAATGCATTATGATAGACTTGTCGAAGTATTTTATTATATTAATGTCTTATTTTATATTGTCGTCGTATGGTGACTGTAGAGTAGAATATAATTTGTCTTCACCCCTTTCCTCTCCTTTAGGTATCATAAGGAGGAAGGAGATCATAAATATTATTAAGGCATATAAAATAAAGCAATTTAAGAAGTACTTAACAAACAATTAGCTGCAGCGTCAATAAGCATGAATACAGAAAAATACTTTTGGCCCATCGGTTAGATTATTAAAAAATATTGTACTACAGGTATTTTTTCTTTTCAGAGAAACAAAATGATAAAGCGCCTTTAAATTTCGCATGACGTCACGGTTATGTACGATTTTAACATAGCAGTGACGTCGCAAGCCCCACTCTGGAGGGAACTCGAGTCCGAAGGAACGCTCAGCGCGATGGTTACTCGTATCATATTTTAGGTGAAAAAATCTAAAGTATATTTATAAACTCTGTTTCATATTCCGAAATCTTATTAATAGTAATGATGGAGTAGTTGTCTCATTCATGTCTAAATTAAATTGTCCTGGGTCTTGTTGGATGTTTATATGTATTTGTTATAAAATACTTATATAGTATCGTTGTGTTAGTATCCCATAACACAAGTCTCGAACTTACTTTGGGGCTAACTCAATCAGTGTAATTTGTCTTTTTCTCCCTGCCCTCGGTGTATAATCTACTACCTACGAGTATTTTAAAACGTATTGTAGATATGTACTTACGGTAAAAAATCGCATTAGTGTTGATAGGAACTTCAGGTTATCTCCAGCTAAGTTAAATTGTTCAAGAAGTCTCTCTTTATAATTGTTGAATCCCTAAAAACGTTAACAACTATACAATACGATATTAAGAGTATGTTGTTATTCAATCTGTTTAAAATAATTCAGCTGATATTTTATGTCATAATGTAATAATATATTTAAAATTATATTAAATTTGGCAACAAACGGTGAAATATTTTGCTCCAAGAAAAAGTAAGTTCATATGAAAATACCTTTGCAAATAAGAAAAATTTAGGACATTCAATTATAGAGCGTTTTTTGTTTATTTTTTTTTAATTAAAAAACGTTATACGCAATGGCCAGATTCTTTGCACTGAGGTTTCTATTATTCATAATGTTTTTGTAAGTGGCCAGTGTTTTGATTTTGTGCAAAGAGGTTAGGTATTGTTTGACTTGTTTTAGTTAATGAAATATAAAATTGTTCTGTTCTGTCTTACCACTAAATAGGTGGAGTTGCATTTCTGCAGCAAGGACAAAATCTTCACAACCATGGGCTGCTTTAGTTGCTCGACGATCAAGGAAATCTCGGCATCTCGCTCGCGCCAGTATTTATACTCAGCAACTGGACCCAAGCCCTCGCGACTCTGGGGAGTAAATAATTTTCATTATGAGCGTATGAGCAACTCTGGATTAGATGCAGGCCGCATCTAATCGGTCGTTTTGAAAATTCTTAGGGGAGGCCTATGTCCAGCAGTGGACTACCTTGGGCTGATATGATGAGCACCTCTGGACTTAAATATTTCTCTTTCTGCTCTAAAGATAACGTCGCATTTATGTAAGTATACGTCATCTTCTTCGAGACTTGTACATGTATGCAGTGGGTTAATAACATGCGTGGGTTGAAAGCTGAAAGATTTATATTTATTTAATTGAGGCCACTTGGATATATGCGGCAATCAGGGTGGTAGGTACATTTGCGACTAATTTGCCTTAGAAAATTCTAGGCTCTTATGGGGCCAACAGTGTAACTTTGTGTACATTTAAGAGTCAAATAAATCTCATTTAATTCATTTATTCATTCATTCATATCAGCGTATTACCCAGTTGTTTGCTCAGCTGTAATGCTGCGAAGCCCGGAATCCCCTTACTACCGTTAAGTATTAAAATATAGTAACGAGTCTTTATTTTTAACCTAAATATAAGAAAAACCTAATCATTTGTGATATCTGCCTGCTAATCTGAATTACCTACTTTTAGGATGCCGTTCCCAAAGGCTAAAACGGGACTCTATTACTAAGACTCCCCATCCGTCTGTCTGTCTATCCATTTTGTCACCAGGCTGTCTATGAACCTTGATAGCTACACAGTTGAATTTTTTTACAGATATATTTCTGTTGCCGCTATACCAACAAATATTGAAAACAGAATAAAATAAATATTTAAGGAGGACTCCTATACAACAAAAGCCATTTTTAGCCGTTTTTTGCTTGATATTAATAACGGCAACAGGTAGGTAGACGTTTGAAATATTTACAAAATATTTTTTAGTATATTCTCTTAAAAAACTAATAATTGAATCAAAAAAAAAAACAAATATTTAGGGAAGCTCCCATGCAACAACAAAAAATCACGTTTTTTATAGATGGTATGGAACCATTCGTGTGCGAGTCCGACTCGCACTTGGCCAGTTATTACTAACGACACGATAGAAAAAATCCAACCTTAGCCAAACACGCGGCGATGGTGGTATCTATATGCGACTGCCACAACATGACGGCTTCTTCTAGTTGCTTGATGAGATGTGGGTCCAGTATCAGCGGACCCTGGTGGCTTTCATGCAGCATCGGGATCGATGGCATAGGCAGCTGGATTTCACCTTCGATGTGTTCTATGGTCCTAGAGTAAAGTCACAGAATGAATAAGTATTACATACAGAACGGAATCTCCTATAAGGTCCCGCGCAATATGCGTCCTCGTACCCGTTCTCGCTTTGTTTAGGCCCAACGCAGACGACAGACTCGCGCAAAAAGTCCAGCGCGCATCGTGTGCGTTACTGCGCATGATTCCGTAGGTTCTATTTTCACAGACTATCACAGAGTAAAAAGTGCGTCACGGATAAGTCTGACGTCTGCGTTGGGCCTAAGGCGCCGGAAAAGAGCCGCGATTTGTTGTTACATGTTTAATTTTATTATTAGTACCTACGTCATTTAAATAAAGTAATAAAAGATTTTTATGTTTTCTTCAATACCTATAGCGCCATCTAGTGACAAGGGAAGAGAAATAATCCGCTATTTTCCAACAAGTCAAATCAGATACTTTTTTAAAAATAATTTTCTATATGATTTTGGATTTGTATGAAATACAGGCAGATGACGTCATAGTTTCTTGAAGTCAAATAGCCCTCTTAATATTAGTTTTTCTGCAACATTAAATCTAAAATAATATTAAAAATGTAAAAAAATATATTTAAACACAGGAAAATATCTAATTATGTTTACCTATAAGGCAATGTGTAGTCTTGCCTAAGGGCTTAGACAGACGAGCTTTATAGCGAGCTCGTGACCCTAGTCGGCGACTCATCAAAACCTTACATTTAGACATATTTACATAGGTTTTACATATATTTCTTAATACCTATTTGTTCTAATAATTGAGATTCAATGGACAAAATTTATCTTACCAATTTACGATAGCCACAAGTTCATTGATATCAGAAATAACTTCTTGTGCAGACGTTTGCTTTTCTTCAGTTTCAATAATCACGTCTATCTCCTGCAAGGAAACATCAATGGGACGAAATCAATCAATCAATCTTATCAGTAGATAATTAAATGAATATTTTATGGAAAATAAACAAACCTCATTCATTTATATCCTTATAAACGCTTCATGTGTCGACCCTACATTAATAAGTGGGATAAAGATAAGGCAAAAGAAGATGTGTTTGAATCCTACTTCCTATATGCTTAAACTACTGAACCAATTTGGATGAAATTTGGTATGGATATAGTTTGAGACTCGGAGAAGGACATAGGGTACTCTTTATCCCGAAATTCCCACGGGGAGCGAAGCCCGCGAGTACAGCTAGTAGCGAATAAATAATAAATATAAAATAGCAACTTCAGATGAACGAATACAATTAAGTACATAATTACCTTCTCTTTCTATAAAAATCTTGGGAACTCTTAAACGGTAGGGGATTATGGATAGTTTTTAAGAATCTTGCAGTAAAATGAAATCTACATAAGTCAGTAGGTACAACTATGCCAAAAGATTTAGCACATATGTGCATCTGTCTATAATCAATTAACAACTGAGCCAGTTTTAATGCAGATTTTATAAATATTACATGCATACTATCACGTCTTTAAGCCTAAGGGGCAGACAGAGCATTTTGCGTCTTGCGGCTTTAAGCAGACAGAGCCCAGGCTGCAAGACTACTTTTAGCTTGATGTGGGCAAGAAGGTGAATGAAGGAATCAAAATAGTGATAAGTTGCTAGCCGCATCGCCTATTAACATAATTCGGTTTGTGCCCATTACATCGATCGGCTCTTACTATATGCCCGGGAAGAGAAGCAGCTGGTACATTCTAATTTTTTTCTTTTTTCCCAGACCAGCATGTAAGATTTTATTAACATGTAGAGAATTTCCTGGTAGGGTAAAATGCTTAATAAATATCACTCCGTGCGCAGCCGCAGCGGGTTGCTAGTAATGCTTAGCCTTTTGTAAATTGTCTTGGGTCTTGAGTGTTTATATTTATGTATTTATTATTGATTGACACAATAAACTTAAGAAATGCTTTTTTTATGAAATTTATTTATTTTATTACTGTGACTTAACGGGAATACAGAGTGGCGATTAGTAACAGTGGGACTCATTGGGAAAAATGTCAGTTGCAATGTGTATCGCTGTTACTCATTGAGAATTTTTTCCCCAATAAGTAGCAGTGTTACTAATCTTAGTGTGACTCAACGGGAACAAACCGTTATTTGTCCTTATATATTTATTTATCCAAAATGGCTTGCTTAACCTAAATAAAATACATAACAGTGTATCAGTTATCTTACCGACTCCTCATTTATCTCTTCGGAGTGCACTTTGGCTGGAAGAGTTGGCAACTCCATTGATGAAGATCGCATGTTCTTGATCCTGGATCAGAAATTAGTTGTCTAGGAATGTGTACAAGTATGATATTGGGGCATAAGAAGTCTAATTTCAACCGCATTATTTTATTTTAGTTTTACAAACTTTATTGTTCCAAAGTAGACGACCTCCGGGGAATAGTGGTCACCATGATATACCGCCACCCAGAGGTCCCGGGTTCGATCCCTGGTCAGGGCAAGTTGGAAAATGACCTTTTTCAAATTGTCCTGGGTCTTGGATATTAATCTATATATGTCTTTGTTATAAAATATAGTATCGTTGAGTTACTATCCCATAGCACAAGTCTTGAACTTACTTTGAGGCTAGCCACACTTTGTCCCTAATTATTTATTTATTTAAAATTTAAAAAAAAGTACCTTTATATTTTTAACAACAATTGTACACATTTGAACAACAATGGGGGGCTTAATGCTAAGATAATTTTCTCCCTATCAATCATAGGGATAAACAGAGAAAATTGTGTGGCACAGAAAGCATACAATTACGTACATTATACAAAATATTGCTATATAATATACGATTACATAATATAACAATTTTATATATAAATCAGAATTAACACTAATAACGTCCAAAACTGGACATAGGCCTCCCAAGGATTTCCAAAATGACAGGTCTTAAGCGGCCTGCATACAGCGTTATCCAGCGACCTTGGTTAGGTTGTCTGACCACTTTGTAGGTGGATGTCCTATGCTTCGATTGCATGTACTTGGTTGATATTTGAGATTTTTTTTTCTGTTCGTCGCACTGTGTCCCGCCCATTGTCACTTCAGCGAAATAATCCGTTAGAAAGTTTTTTTTCCTAATTGATCACGTAGAGAAACACCGAGCATTTAGCCATGTATCACATCTATACATATAATCTATATCTATACATATAATAAAACAGTAAAAGAAGTGGTTCTGTACATTAAATATATTTCCAAAAAAAATATTGCGGGCGATGGAGACATAGTAATAGAGTAATAATTTAAAAAAAATGTCTGTCTGTTTGTCTGTTTGTCTGTTTGTACACGCTAATCTCCGGAAATACTAGACGGATTCGAATAAAACTTTTTTTGTTATATAGCTATTAAGCCTGGGCAACATATAGGGTATACCTAAATGATTTTGGAAAATAGAACGCCTGATGCAGAACCGTAATGGTCCAGCTAAACTATAAGAGATATAAAAATGTCGCCTTAGTAAAAGTTGTTCAACCTGATGAGCATTTTCCAGCGACATAAAGTCCACGCGAACGAAGTCGCGGGCTTCGGCTAGTCTGTAATAAATTCCGTCCACATGGACAATGTTGGTGTGCAAATGATTATATAAATAATAAATACTTATATAGGGACAAATTACACTGATTGAGCTAGCCCCAAAGTAATTAAACTGTTGTTATTTGCATTTAAATATTTAAAATGTAAGTAGTTACATTAGCATACTTAGTTAAATCAGGCCTGTGTCACTCCCTGTTTACGTATCGAAAATATACCTACATTATTACTATGCGCGCGCCGACCACTCCGGAGTGGTAAATTCAGTGAAATCTAGTAATCTAGTAAGAATAAAATTAGCTTACAATTCACTTCTAGTCTAGGTATCTAAACTAAAAGGTGCCAAGTTCTGACGCGAGCTAAATTAAACCCTATCGATAACGACATTGAGTAGATATTTCTTTGAATTCCTTTGCTTAGTAAGACTTCTGTACGTAAATACTTACACTTATTCTGTGGGTAAAGAAAGCAGTTCATATATATTACGTGTATAAAATAAATGAGTACCTCGTTTCAGCGTTTTCTCCCCTTGCTATGTTTGACATCCTGCGATAGTCTGACGGCCGAAGATAATTAACCTGACAAATAAAAATTACATTTAGCACCAAGAAGTTACCCTCTAAACTTTATGGTGAGCAACATGACACAATCATACACTAAGGCCGTCAAATTAAGCCCTCAGTCTCCCCTCCCCGCCTCGCCACCACCGGGATCTTTTTTCACGGGAACATTCTATGTAGTTCATGGGGGTCACAATCCCCTGGTACCTACACTGGTACAGTACCATCGACGCTACTGGCCGATGGAGTGGTACCAGTGGGAACTGGTACCACTCCATCGGCCAGTAGCGTGCATGATATGCAGCCGTTCTCTTAATGTAGATTAGTGCCTATCAAGAATATTTGTGCACGTCACTGCCATCAACTGTCTTCTTCACGTGGTGAATTATCTTTGTAAGGAGCCATTGTTGAAATATGATGGTTATTTTACCTGAGCAGCAGTATCTTCTACACTGTGATGTGCCCCAGCGTATGAGACTTGTCGACTTAGTACCGATTGATTTGAGTCGCTGGCGAGGACCGAGATCTCTCGGAACTGTCGCTTAAACAGTGGGATGAATGCCTGGAATAAAACAAAACAAACTCCAATGAGCTCCATATCAGTAAACATTTTAGTAATCCTATATCCGTATCCAGATCCAAAATTTCAAATAAGTCTTTAAAACCGGAAAATATTTATATATCCATATCCAGATCCGAAATGTACTATCCATGACGTCCTTGATCCACATTCATATGAGTCGCAAAAGTCTGATCTTTAAAATTTCCGATTGAAAGTGGTCATTGCCCAGCATTTTCTCGTGACTTTGATCAGGTAGTTTGATCATCTGGTACTAAGATATACTCGTATTTAGTTTACCACGCTGACCTTGCTGGCTATTGGATTACCGCTTTTAATTTTTGATACACTACACTTTTTTTATGTACTTTTTTTTTATGTTTGCGACGACGGGCTAAACGGCGGGCGGACCCCGCATCCTACCCCGCACCACACCTCCGCGCGGCCAATATATAAACGGCAGCGAGCTGGTCCTCGTCCTCTTTCGACTACTTTTGGAAGCCGGGCTGCTGTACACCGTTGCTAAGTACTTCCTACTACTCTGGATCAATGAATCTCATGGCTGATTACCCACGACCCCTCTCTGTGACTCTTTTCTGTTAATTAGCTAAATTGTTAAAAATTGAATTAAAAAGTTTGTTATCTTTAAAATTGTTTCTTTTTAATAAATCTACAAGGTCGCATGTTCACCGATAATTTGATAACGCCTGGACTGATTAGGAAAAAAAAGTTTGTTTGAAAGGATAATATATACTTGTCAGGTAGTGCAATAGAAATTTAATCAAAATCGGTTGTGTAGTATGAGGTAAAGTCGGTCTAGTTTTGAAAAATTATTAATATCAGATTTTCATATACTCTTTTTTCTTGATTGTGTTTAAAGCTAACATCACAACATGGCATCTTACCTATTATGCTTAATCCAACTTCAAATAGGTTTTTAACAAATCTGGATAGATCTCGTCGTCCTAATTCCGAACATGCTAAAAACTCATTTTTTGTAAAAAATGACACTAAAGGTGGTTATAGTTAGAAGGGCAGTAAGTGATAACGATATTTTCATACTAGTAAACTAGTGACCATATTTAATTTTTTTCCCTTGAAAAAAGTGGCGTTCTTTTAAAATGACCGTACTGGAGCACAAACTCGAGGTGTGAGCCATGCCCCGTGAGGATCGCACGAATAACCAGTGCCTACATTACTTGACTAACATGGTTTACACTAAGCAAATACAACCTTCAAGATTCCATACCTCCTTCAACTGCAACCCGAGACTAAGCAACACCTTCCCAGTGGTAGAACCAAAGAGAAAGTACTGCGGCATCTCGAGTCTGGTTAGTTCGTCCGTGTAACTGAGGGGGACGCCTTCTGGGATCATTCTGATGAAGTACAGGTAGCGTCTGTTGCGGTGCGTCACTTGGGGGGTGAAGGCCCCGAACACAGGGATCAGCTTCGGATATTGGATAATTCGTGGCACAGCCCTCTGGAAAATTGAAAAATAGTATCGCTCTGCAAAAATGTGGATACCGTATTATGACTTTTTTGTATGATATGTTTATATTATACAACGTGGGACATACCCGTTATAAATATATTATTACTATACTAGACTATATTAAGCTATGCTAGATCATTTTAGCATAATACAATAAAAAAACCGACTAAAACATAAAAAAATTCGGCATTCCCTTACAACTGGCCCGAGCGGCTGTTCACTTTAGTATGGAAATACATTTTTTTTGTTCTTTTACTGTTATTTCAATTTCATGCTGGTCCCATGCTGGTCTGGGAGAAACGAAAAAACTTAGAATGTACCAGCTGCTTCTCTTCCCGCGCAGATCGTAAAAGCCGATCGAGGGAATGGGCAAAAATGCGAATCATTTTAACAGGCGATGCGGCTAGCAACCCGTCACTGTATTGATTGCTTTTCCATCTTCTCGCCCACCATGACGCTAAAAGTGGCTTTTGAGTCTTGCGGCCCTAGGCTCTGCATAGAGCCGCAAGACCCAAAATGCTCTGTCTGCCCCATTAGGGATAAAGACGTGATAGTATGTTCAATTTCATTAAACTAAACTGATCTAGAATAGCCCTTGGTTCTATTTATAACGTGTATGTCCTTTCTACGTTGTATATCAATCTATTCACGATACATAAATACATATTTTCACGCCTGTATCCCATAAGGGTAGGCAGAGACTATGGATCTCTTATTACGATCCTTGTAAACCTCTTTTGCTTCGTCAACACTCATTGCTCTTTTCATGCATGCTCTCAGGCTATGGGTACTTCTTACATCTATAATATATCACTTTATACTCATATATCGTAGATAAGAGTCAAGTGTCCCAAGCAAGATGTATTCGCAGGTTGTTAGTATATCCCTTATTCAGTACTATACACGTTATTATTAACAGAAGAAAAAGCAACGGGTTCATTATACATTTCTTTTCTTCTGATCAGCACGAAAGGTATAGTTATCGTACAATATTGTTCTCGTTTTCACTTTCACATCAACTGGTATAAAATAGAATTTTCTTCTTTAAATAGAAACATCAGTTGAATGAATATTGTGAATGAATGTTCAATGAATGTGATCTTATTTTGATTTATACCTCTCTATTGACACAATATTTGTTACTTACAACAACTGTGTAGTATTCAATTGTTCCATCTACGTCAGGATCTATGTCTTCAGGAGCTGAAAAAAAAGTTACAGTATACAAAAGCCTCTTTTTAAAATTAACGACCCTAATTGGTAATCGCCTTAAATTAACGACCCTAGTTGGTGATCGCCTTAATGTATGCCTCGATGTTCGTATACCCATCATATATTCTTAAAAAAATCTGCAATCAGTCACATAGTGTGCATGCAAAACGCGCTACTAAAATCGGAAGCATTGGTCTATTTACAAGATTCGTGTACTAACTGATGAAATGGCGGTTATACTTACTTTAAGGTTCCGGGCACAAATTCCTAGCGGCGTCCCTAGGGCGGTGCGAGCGGTGAGACCACACTGGGCACGGTCATGAGAGGGGCGCCGAGTTTTGACCCAAAATCCTTGAGCATTTTTGGAACGTGCCTATTTTCCTTTTTTTGGCGGATGGGGGCTAAGCGAAAAAGTGTAAGATTTTTCCGTCACATTTTCCCGTCACGAACTTTTTTTGGGATTTTTTTAGGGGCTTCAATTTTTGTAACTTTGTTCCAACCAATCGATGTTCCACAGTTAGATTTTTAATCCATGTAGCTGTCACAGCTTGAATTTGGCGATAGTTGATAAATCATCCATCCGTTAAATCGGTTTTTTTATTTAGTAATAGACATAAAAATATTTTCTCTTTTTGTGTTAAACTAAACTAAACTTACATAATTACAGCTTACTGCATAGAAATAGCTCTATTTTTGTTAGGAAGGGAGGGTTCCACCATATCTCGCACCACCTAAAAATTAAACTAAGGCCGCCCCTGTAAATTTCATCATAGAATTATCATATACTAAGCATTTGATTCGCGACCATTACATGTCATATAATAAATATTTATTGGAAAAGACAAAGCCTTTCTGGCGAGTAGGCGACCAATACTGTCAAAATGAATTTGTTCGGTGTTTCTTTTCAACAGAGTATCGGAAGGTTTTCTTTGAAAAATATATAAAATATTAATATACACCACATTTCATGTAAATTATACTTACGTGACGTGTACAAAAGTGCCTGTAAAAGTCAGTAAACTGAAAATACATTTAATTTTAAAACTTACGTGGCGGGAATGAGTACGTATCTTCAATGATGTAATGCTTTTCTTCTTCTTCAGCCATTGGTTCTTCTTTCATTTCCTCTTCAGAGACTGACACATCTTCTACTGCACTAGCGGGTACTTCCTCAGGCTCTAATGAATAAGTTTATACTTAATAAACAATTTACCAAATTAGGTAAGTAATGAGTTAAATTGTTGTTGCCCTTCGCTGTTGAGACAATGGGTCCGTGGGGCCCGGAAGCAAAAACACTGGTGACTGAGATTTCAGCGCGCCTTCGGGAGGTTACGGGTGATCCAAGGGCTGGCAGTTATTTCGCCCAAAGAATTTCAATTGCAGTGCAGAGAGGCAATGCTGCTAGCTTACTGGGCACCCTGCCTCGCGGCGACGCGTTGGAATCTCTATTTTATTTGTAATTTTTGTATGTTTTTTTTTCTCGTGTTTAAGATTGTACTGGATTTTATTGAATGATTAGTTATTTTAAGTATTTAAAAAAAAAAAAAACGAATAATGAGTTAAATTATACAAATTAAAATACTTTATTTATCATATAATTCGATCACTTCGTATTTGTCAATCTACCTCTATATTGCTACGATTTGAATAGGCCTTAAATTAGGTATGTATTTGTAATGTAACTGAATTATGGTTACCTTCCTCAGGTTCCGGTTCTAATGCTGAAAATAAATAAATAATATTAATTCAAAGTTACTTTATGTAGTTCACACGCTTTTTTTCGCACATTTGCAAAAAAAGGTTACTTTTGGCAAATGTGCGAAGAAAAGCTTCACATTCTCACTCGCGTTTCAAATGGGGACAACACTGAACCCAAAAAAATGTAGTTAGTAATAACCTGGTTTCAGAAGCTTTTTTAAAATAAGTAAAGGTACATAACAATTCTCTCTTTATATATCTGTCAGTATCTAGGGTATTATTTATAGCTCAGATTTTTCGAGCTGCCTGGCATTGACGTATGTAACTCAACGACTGTCGTCTCGCGACAACTCTCATTATAACACAAACTAGTTAGTGTGCTGTGGGGTACTATGGGCTTCATACTTTTGATTGGTATAGAATTTGTCTAATAAGCAAACTGGTGTTTTTTTTTTAAAATTATTAATCAATCATATCCTGGACTGAAATTTGTTAGGCAACCCATATGCAATATCTTTATTGACATATTAAATTAAAAATAAAATACGAATTCATCAAATAGGCATCTCGGTGAAAGTAGTTCTATAACGGGATCCTATACTATTAGTGTTTCCTTATAATTATGCCGCTTGGCCACGAACAATGTTAATTTAATAGAAGAGACTTACTTGCCGTATAATCCCACGAGTCACAAGAAAAATAGATGTAAATTAGTACTGCGTAAGATGTACTCGTACAAAATGTTACCCTTGTTTTCATAAAAAACCTGCACTCCTCAATTAAGCTATATGGTGTCATCACCATCATCATCATCATCATATCAGCCACACGAAGTCAACTGCTAGACTTAGGCCAATATACTATAACGCATTGATTAAAGAAGCATTGTTTTTTTCTGTAGCTTCTGTTTATCGAGTCGAAATGGTTTCAGTGTAGCTTCAATTTCAAATTATCTTCGTTTCTTAGGGTTCCGTACCCAAAGGGTAAAAAAGGGACCCTATTACTAAGACTTCGCTGTCTGTCCATCTGTCCGTCTGTTTGTCTGTCCGTCTGTCTGACACCAGGCAGTATCTCAAGAACCGCGATAGCTAGACAGTTGAAATTTTCACAAATTATGTATTTCTGTTGCCACTATAACAACAAATACTAAAAACAAAATAAAATAAATATTTAAGGGGGCTCCCATGCAACAAACGCAATTTCTTATAAATAATGGTACGAAACCCTTAGTGCGCGAATCCGATTCGCACTTGGCCGGTTATTTTTTTTATTTCTCGTTAAGATCATCTATGGTTTGGCAAAGGTTTGAGACAAGTTCAGCTTTGTCTTTCTGAGCATAAAAAGTCATTGGTAGAGTACACGTTATATACTTAGGAGGGCAGATGTTTTATGAATAGAGGATCAAATTTTTCATTCTGTTTGTCCCATTGTCCATGTCCCATTATGAGGTAAAGATCTTGTTTCATCACATAAAATAAATTTGTGTATGTTTTGGTGCTTCTACACTGCTGTTATAAAATGTGTACAAACGAGTTAATATTTTGTTAGCAAACATTTGATCACACTGATACACAATATTGTTATGTTAGGTAATTGTTTGTAATAAAAATTGTTAGCTAACATATTGCAACAAAATGTTACATTTGTTATCTTTTGTACGTATACAGGTGACAGTGGGGTATGCGGAGAGTGCCATAAACGCATAACGTCCATTGCTGGACATAGGCCTCACCCAAAGATTTCTAAAATGACCAATCCAGAGCTTCCAGCGACCCTGATCAGGTCGTCTAACCACCTTGTAGGTGCCCTACGCTTCGCTTGCCAGTTCGCGGTCGCCTTCTGTTCGTCGCGCTATGTGTCCCGCTTACTGCCACTTATACGAGCTAATCCGCTGGGCTATGTCAGTGACTTTTGTTCTGATTGGATCACGTAGAGAAACACCGAACATAGCCCTCTCCATAGCAGGTTGAGCGACCTTGAGCCTTCTTATGAGACCCATGTTTTCAAATGTGTGTAATCATTTTTATCAGTGTATCATTATATCATATCATTTTCATCGAACAATTCCTAACAGAACGAATCATTTCCTTTTCCACACTAAGTTTTACTGTTTAAAAATGTAAGTAAACTTTAAACATTTTCTAAACAACTTAGCACATTTTCTAACAGCAGTGAGGGGAGCACCATATAACTGTCAAATTTTATATTTGCCGTTTCATAATTACCTTTGGCGCTCTTTATACTTTTAACACTTTTCAAGCTTTTTACACTCTTCATGCTTTTCGCGCTTTTTGCCACCGGCGGTGGCGGCGGCGGCGGCTCAGGCTCTGCCTTGCCTTTTTTACCTTTCTTCTTTTTCTCCGGTGGCGGAGGCGGCGGCGGCGGAGGAATGAGCCCTAATGTTTCGAAAATCAGTTATTTTATTACTGTGCTAGAAGTATCGTAACCAAAAAGTACGCACTGAAAAACGGCACGGCAAGCGAGTTTTATGACATGCAGTTAATTCATAAATATATATGTTAACAAAATACAATTAAATCTTTAAATCTTTATTGAATCTTTGAGGGTGTGGTACAAAAGTTATTTATGTAGGTATCTACATTGTTGCTGCATGTCCTATGCAAATTATCATCATCATCATCATCAGGTCTTTTTGTCTCCACTGCAGGAGCACGACCCTCTCTGTACTACCCGAGCCAAACTTGGCCAGGGCTGCCAGAGTTCTTGGCCTACACTCTCCACGCAAAATATCAAGTTACATTTGTATTAGTACATGGAAAGCACTCCACCGACAAGAGCCCAGCTCTTAAATGTAAGAAGAAGAAGACATTTATGGCTTCAGTTAATATTCTGTGTGTAAGGGAGTGTCAAGGGAAGATTGCCTTTTTATTGGTAACTTTTTCCAGTAAATATTCAAACCTAGCAGGCCCTATGTCTGTATTTTTTTATCTATTCTATAATAAAACAGTAAAAGAAGTGTGTCTGTACATTAAATATATTTACAAAAAATATTAGGGGCGACTGAGACATAGTAATAGAGTAAAAATTAAAAAAATCCCTGTCTGTTTGTCTGTGTGTCTGTTTTTACACGCTAATTTCCGAAAATACTGGACAGATACGAATACAGCTTTTTTTGTTATATAGCTGTGAAGCCTGGGCAATATATAGGCTATAAATGATTTTGAAAAATGAAACACCTGATGCAGAACTGTAATGGTCCAGCTAAACTATAAGAAATATAAAGATGACGCTTTAGTGAAAGTGGTTCAGCCTGATGAGCATTTTCCAGAGCCATAAAGTTCATGCGAACGAAGTCGCGGGCTTCAGCTAGTTTAAAATAAAGACAGAAAATTTATTATTTTAAGTTAAAAAAAAAGATTGAATGCCTGTTTAGGTATCTTGATAAAATACTGTGCTTTGTTTTTGGAAAAACCAATCAAACCGAACTTACTCCACTCCGTGAACTCCTTGTCCTCATGTATCAACTTATCCACAATAATCTTACTGACGTAAAACGTTCTCTTATCCAACGCCAGCTCGTTAGCCTTCAGTGGACTGGCCAAGAAGGTCGCTAGCTTATCTTTGTTTTCTCCCACAAACATGTTGTAGAATAGCTCTTCATCATCCATACCTATGGATGTGAGTATACGATCTTTGAGCCATAGTACCCGTGGATCCCTATATATGTTCACATCAGGCACCTCATCTTCCGAGTTTGAAGAAGATTCAGACTCTGATAGTAGCTCCACGCTTGACATCTAGGAAAAAGAATAAAAAATCTGTCGACTTAAAATTTTAAATCTTATTTTGCAACCAATACTTAATTAACACAATTAGTATGCTTGCTAAGAAGGTTCCTAAAACACCTGAAAACCATGGCGAACGCATGTAAGACGCCAGCAGGCGTTCTTAGCTTCCTACAGGAGCTGGGCTGGGCTGGTTCGATTACTGAGGCCGGCGTCAGCTCTCCACGCAACAAGGGACCGAAAAATTCGGGCCTGATAAATAAATAAATAAATATATAGGGACAAATTACACTGATTGAGCTAGCCCCAAAGTAAGTTCGAAACTTGAGTTATGGGATACTAACTCAACGATACTATATTTTATAACAAATACATATATAGATAAACATCCAAGACCCAGGACAACTTGAAAAAGGCCATTTTCTAAGTTGCCCTGACCGGGGATCGAACCCGGGACCCCTGGGTGGCGGACTAGCATGATGACCATAACGCCACGGAGGTCGTCAAATGATGGCAGAATACTGTCCTCGAGGGAAGTAAAGAAGTAGTGTAAAAGATTAAAGCTTTGGGAGAGAGACCAGACTGTACCCAATTTCGTCGCCTCGCGAGAAAAAATTCCACCTGGCTACTATCAGCCCTGGTCCATTTGGAAGTCTATGAACGAGAGGGGGCCGTTTTGTAAAGATGATACCAAGTTCGCAAAACATCTGCCAGTGTAGTTTTACTCCACAAACTATGTTCTACTATGAGCACGTTCTAACGTGTCCCGCAGGTGCCCAAAGACTTGCACTTGGGAAGACTTGATGGCCGCAAATATATGACAAAGCTCTCGATGTGGCCTGATACTAGTGTGACAAAATATTATAGTACCACCGACACGAAAAGAAGAAGAAGAACTATTATGGTTGCTAGTTGCAAATAGTAACTTTTTTTGACAAATTAACATTATTTTTTGAGTCTCATTTGAACTAAACTAATAGTGGATCTACTTCGGATGCTCGGACTTCAGATTGATAGGTCCTATTGGTTATTTGAACTTTTAACCATTTTTCTAACACGACATTATTTTCATCATCATCCATCATTATCAGGCAGCTACTGCTAGACATAAGCATCCAGCAAGGGAAATTCTTTTGATCTTATAAAATGCTTACCTTGATACAATTTTAACTTTACACAAAACTCTTATTTAAATATGCCAAACAAATTAAATATGTTACACAATATTATCAATTAAATTAGCCCATAATGAAATAACTTAAATAACAACATATTATTTTTGTTACCATTTTAGTCGGTAACTAAGGAATGTTTTGCTAAGAAACAAAACAAAAGTTTGTAAATAAACAATGCCGTTGCCATAGAAAGAGAATGGTTTCTATGGCAACAGTTTGAATTTTCTGTAGATTTTGTTGCTCGTAAGAAGTTTTTAATCTTATTTTTATTTTATTAACATCAATAGAAAAATGCCCAGCAGTGGGTTTTTGAAAGCTGATGATGATGATGATGAATAGAAAAATAAAAATGGGGATTTCCCCAAGCAAATACATTCTGTTTTTTCAAAGTACAATAAAGTTATTACAAAGAAACAAACAAACTATACAACAAACAAGCAAAATATACTTAATATACCAATACTCTAATTTCCCTGAGGAAAAATATTTCTGTACTTCACTGTCCAAAGTATATAAAAATAGTAAATTGACTTTTTGAATTTCTCAAGGAAAAGGAAACTATCAATTTGTTATAAAATATTTTATTACATATAGTTACGTACATAGTTTATTTACAAATTTATCCAGTTTACATCGATCAACTAGATTATTTAATTTATTCATTAAAGCCTTGGTAACTTTCGTACATATCTGCACCTGTATACTACTAACTAGTTTTAATTCTTAAAATTAAAAATTAAATTGTCGTGCTGGAACTATCCTAGGGTAGCCATTGCTGTTATCTTCCAACTCTAGCTTTGAATTATAATTAACTTCAGCTAGTTTTAAATTACCAATAGAAGATTGAGGAGCTGAATACGACGAAGGTCCATTGTATAACGTGCTTATATCATTAAATTGAGCACTGACTTGCTTTGATGGCGTGTGGTCTACAGTGTAACTTACATCACTAGTGAGAATTTGTCGTCCTTGATTGGAATCCTGGAGTTTACCAGATTTTAGACGAGGACTACCAAACTGATCGATTTGGAAAGCATTCAAAATCCTTTGCTGATCTTTTTCGTCTTCTAACTGATAACTGACTGAAGGAAGAAATTGGAATGTGACAACTTGTGGAGTATTTTTGCTTTGAATTAATTTAGCACTTTGTGGTAAACGCTGTTGTACACGTTGCCTGGTTAGGATGTTTTCGTTAATTC
Organism: Acrobasis consociella; assembly: GCA_963555685.1. NCBI lineage: Eukaryota > Metazoa > Arthropoda > Insecta > Lepidoptera > Pyralidae > Acrobasis > Acrobasis consociella. Next base: position 5,863,134 of record OY743122.1, on the reverse strand, counting down.
CGTTATTAAGTTTTGTATAAACATAATATGTCTGATCTTTTTTATAATTAACAAGCTTATTATCTTCTAAAGGGTGTGGTATAGTTCCTGTAATTTGATCTTGAATTTGTGCTGATATCCCGTTGCCATCTATCAAGAAGTCGTTAATTTCCTTTCGATTTTCAAATAGGTTTTGATCATTGGAATTTTCAGGCCTTACTTGTAACCTAGCTGGTAATGTTTGAGGGCGAACATTTTTCATTTCAGTACTAGTATATTTCTCGGCATTAACATTTGTTTTAAAGCTTGTTTCGGAATTTGTATTTTGAGAGCGAATATTAGGTAGGACGAGATTAGCAGAACTGTCTCTATTATATATTTTGCTTGTAACTACGGGGACTGGTAATTGATATAATTGTCCACTGTATATTTGGTTTTGAGGGTTGATTGAATATTGATAACCTGTGTTTTCATCATCCGAAGTTGGATTTTGGAGTCTAGCGCTGTATTGATTTTGAGTTCGTTGTGGTGCTGTTGGTGGCTGTTGTAGTTGCAGAGGTTTGACGTCATCGTGTATTAAATTATCACCAGCGCTTTCACTAAACTCGTGAGTCTTAACTGTAGCTTGTGTTGTTGTAACACTATTAGCATTATTGTTTGCGAACTGCGCTGATGTTAATTGTGATATCCTGTTAGTTATTGGTGATACATCTTCACTATCTTGAAACTGATTCAGTACAGGTGTTGATGATGTTGTGTCCTGTTTGGCTAAGTTACTGTATTCCTTAGCTACGTTGATGGAATCCGCCAAAAGTGAAAATACAAGGGCCTGTGAATTAGAAATATTTGAATTTTTATCTTCAATTAATCTACCTATAGTGGGTTTAACAAAATTGTTATTAGAGAGTACTAAATAATTACTACTTCCTGTATTAAGTATCTCTAGCCTACTGTAGTCACTTTCATTATGACGCTTGAACAAATAGTCTGCCACCTTTTCTGGAATTGATATTTTTAAAGACACAGTCCTTTCTATAGTATTTGTTGGAACCGGTGGTTCTTTAAAAAAGGGTAGGCTAGATAGTTGATTAGTAATGTGTTGATTTTCTTGAGACTCGATAGGTGGTTCCAAGTCAATGGAAGGACTCAATCTAAGTTTTGCACTTTTAGAAACTACGGGGGTTTGCGAAGTGAGAATTTCATCACTGTCTGTAACAGTTTTGCCTGGCGGTAAATAGTTATCTTCAGGATAGTCAGCAGGTAATACATCTTGTCTTAACTGACCAAACTGCGCAGGAGAAGCCGTGTTTAAAAATTTACTTGTATCTTTTACAATATCATTAACTCTTATATCTAATTTTTCTTTCGTTAGTATATCAGAAAATGTTATATTGTTATGATTTGTATTTATTTGGGACTGTTTAGTGAAGGAGAATGAAGGACTAGTGCTCGTCGTACTTGCTATTGTAATCCTTGTTGTAGCCGTAGTAGGAGCTTGTCTAAGCTGTTCACCGGGAAAGTACGTAGATTGTATTGTGTCAGGGGCTAAATACTGTCGAGCTAATATAATAGGACTCGGAGACTCACTTTCAGTTGGCGGCAAATAAATCCTGGCAGCTGGTTTAAATGTAGTAGGAGGTAGGTAAAGCGGAGAAGCTCTAGTTGGTGGTGGACTTGGTATATTGGGTGCTAAATATTGTCGACCAGAAAATGTAGGACGGGGTGCAGTTGGGGGAGGGTAGGTCTGTGGCGGTTCTCTTGTGGTAAATATTTGTTTGGATGCTACTGTTGGTTTATTATAAAAATATGGCTGATCAGTTTCTGTAACAAATCGTTCTGTTTGTGAAATTGTGGTTGGTTTATTATAAAAGTAAGGAGTACTATCGGACAATTTCTCGGTAGGTGCTCTTGTAGGTCTGTTATAAGTGTAAGGAGTAGGGCTAATTAATTTACCAGATTTGGATGGTTTAACTATCCATGTCTTTACTGTTATTCGTGATTTAGGCTTGCCCGGTTTGGGATCATCAACAAGTCTACTTAATGTAAGTGTTTTTGCTATGATTGTAGGTTTAGGAGCTTGATTTGTGGTACTTACCAAATTCTGTTTGAATTCGAATTCAGATGTTGGTGCATTGTATGTATACGATTGCTTCTCTTGATTAAAATTAAAACTATTTTGTTGTCTCATTAACCCTAACTCTGTTTGTCTCCCACTATTCAGCTGAGAGAGTTTCTTATTGTTGTCAGTGTACTGGGAAGTTTGTCCATTGAACTGTTCCTTCTGAGTATTTATTGCACTTTGTGCATTGAAATTACTTGTAAATGCATTATTGCTTTTTGGTTTTTGTCCGAATTGCGAATTCACGTGATTGTAATTTTGTGTCGGTCGAGCAGGTTGTGTTGGTTGAGCTGCAACTAAATTATCCGAAAAAGCTAAATTTGCAGACTGAGTCACTCTTCCCGTGTGTCCATTTGAAACTAGATTTGCTCGTTGTTGATGTTGTGTATTTTGTGCGTTTGCTCTGTTGCGTTGGTCATACTGCCCATTTTGTCTTTGTCTTTGAAAAAATTCTACGTCCTGGGTAGATGGTTGTATAGTGTTAAATGTTGCTGGTAAATAACGTGGATCAGGTGTAGAAGCCGCAAAAACTAAATCATTATTATCATTAAAAGCATTTTGAGAAATGGCTTGTATTTGCTTTGCGGGAACATAAACGTTGTTAGGAGTTCTTTCGGGCCCAGCTAATAGTGCTCCATTGGGAAACAACTGTCCAACAGGAGGCTTGTAATCTTGCATTACAATTAGATTGCCTCTCATAGCATTTTGATCGTATGGATTTCTCATAGGATGAGTGAGCATTTTCTTTACGTCTTTCATCAATTGGGGTCCAAGTCTTAGATTTCCGAACCTTTCTACGTTGTTATCAAACAACTGTTCAGATTTTTCGCATTTCACGTTCATCCACCAATCGCAGACAAATACTTCTTGGTTGAAGAGGGTTCCGTTTGGGCAGAGGAAGGACTGGAAACCGTAGGTTGCGCCGATGGTGCATATTCGAAACACTTGGCAACCCGTTTCTAAATCAGCGTAATACCCTGAAATTACAAAGGGGAAACTGCATTTACTAAATTTAATAGGTTTTGTATGCAATTTTGTTGTTATAGGATAATGTGCGGACAGACAAAACTATTTAAAACGTATGAGTACTAGCTCTGTAAAGTTTGCGGTTTTTCTATTCTCTTATTCTTGAATATTTACATATAGTAGCAACAAGTTTAGTCTAATATTACTGTATACGCTGTTTGTAGTACCTTAAAAAACGATATAAGAATCTCTAAGAATAAAAACAAAATTATATTAATACCAACTATTTTTCAAAATAAAGTCCATAATGAATCTAGCTAAAAATATTTTCTAGAATTTTTTTTTATGTCAACTGGTACATACCGGGTTCCTTTCCAGCACAAGAGAAAGACGTTCTAGGAATAGACCCGAGGGTAGGGTAGTCGGAACCTGGTTCCCCAGGCACCGCCAGTCTGATGTCCCAACCGTGGCCATGGTGATCGTGCTGGGCATCCCCGTTCCGTCCGTTTTGACTGGCAACCCATGGGATGAGTGCTACTGAAATAGAAAAAAAATGTAATGATTTTTAATGAGTCTTTGTTCTATGGCTTCCCCGTGATTATTTTTGGATGGCTGTTTATTATTTTAATGTTAATACTACAGTTATCCAAATACCATTAACCCGATTCCATTTTTTCCAGAAATAATTCCAGTGACATTTTTCTTTTTCTTGTATCCACTTACTAAAATCCCACAACATGCTCAAGTCAATGTGCGTTTATCTCTCTTTTTATGTATGACTAGAAATTTCGTATGCAACTTGCAATGTAAAAATATAGCTAACAAGGATATTATAACATGCATTTAATCTAGGTGATTACTGTTAGTTTAGCTGCTACTGTTGGTTGGTGGTAAAAAATAATATGGCTGTTCAGCTTTATATTATAATATGAATGCGAATAGATCGTAAGTGATCTAAGACTAAACTAATAGCTAAAGTAGATTCTACAATTTACACCACTAGCGTGACAACTCCAACCAGTAGTTGCATTAGAAGTTCGACAGTACATTGTTTCTTCGACGACATTGTGTTGCAAACTGTGGCGTAGCTAGTTCTCATAAGTTTTTGTGGGCTGGCAGTAATCGGGGGAAAAAGCAGATCAATGCAGGCTGGGCGCTCAGCCTCTCACGGCAGTGTAGAAAATACTTGTACTTGTTTGACATCTGGATGTTTGGTAAAATGTTTGTAGTGGGTTTTCCATTTATAACTAGTCGTGCGGCGACTACTGCTCACTGTTATTAACTTACTTTTAGGAATTTTGTTGTAAAATTACGATTTACCCCCTGCGCCTCCCACATTCTTCCCATGTATTTCTAGGTCGGTTATTACTTTGAAGCTCACTAACCTTCAAGTTAATCATTTTATAATACATAAATTTCAAGAACCAGGAAAATTTTAAAATTCGTTTTACTAACTTGCCCTGGCTGGAATTGAACCCAGAACCTCCAAGCGTAGGACTAACGTGCAAACACCACGGAGGTCGTATAAAGCACTCTCTTACTGTATGCGCTTTACAAAGAGTAATCAATAGAATAAATTTGCTTATGTGGGGGAAGTGCCTAACGTAAGTATTGAAATAATATTCCAAAGTTCCCGCTAGGCGGTTGTCGGTAAGTTTTGTGTTAGTTTTGATAGATAGCTTTATTGCCAAGCGAGTGTTCCCACCGGGACTATGAATACGTGCTAGGTTTCCCAGATCCTGTTGTGATTCTTGATAGATTTCCACTTCTAGTTTTATTTTGATATTATTAATGTCCTAGTTTTATTTATGTCGGTAAGTTTTGCGTTAACTTTTGAAAGATAGACTAGCTGTGCCCCGCGCGTAGTATCCCGCGGAAATAGCCTATGTTTTAATCCAGGGTATCAGCTTCCTGCATACTGAATTTTATTAAAATTGGTTCAGCCGTTTGCGCGTGAAGAAGTTAAAAACATACACATACACACACTCACAACTTTCGCCTTGATAATAACGTGATAGTGTGATAGGTAGATTTATTATCGACCGAGTGTTTACTATGAATACGCGCTAGTCATCCCACCGAGATTACTGAATACGTGCTAGGTGTGCTAGATCAAGTTGTGATTCCCGATTGATTGACTCACTCGTAGTTTTATATCAATATATTGTATATCCTTGTTAAATTTTTTTTGTTCTTATTTATTTATTTGAAACAATAAATTTGTTGGTGAGATTTTGGTGACTTTTGTTCGATAAATACACAGTAGACAGCTTTATTACCGAGCGAGTGTTCCCTCAGGGACTATAGAATACGTGCTAGTTGTCTTAGATCCAGTTGTGATTCCCGATTGATTGCCTCGCTTCTAATTTTATTTCGATACTAGCTGTGCCCGTAGACTTTGCTCCCCGTGGGAATTTCGGGATAAAAACTATCTTATTAGTATCAAACTATATCCATATCAAATTTCATATAAATAGGTTTAGTGGTTGAAGCGTGAAATGGTAACAAACAAACTAACAAATATACAAACTCACTTTCGCATTTATAATATTAGTAGGATTATTAATGTCCAAGTTTTGTTTTGATAGAAAGATAGCTTTTTGCTGAGCAAGTGTTCCCGCTGACTGTTGAATACGTGCTAGTTGCCCTAGATCCAGTTAAGATTGGCGATTCACTGCCTCACTCCTAGTTTTATCTAGATATTATTTGTCTCCTAATTTTGTTTTATTAGGCAGATAACTATAGCGGACCCCGGGCTTCACAGCATTACAACTGAGGATGTTACTGGGAATACGCTGAGATGAGAGAGACAGCTTCATTGCCGAGTGAGTTTCCCGCCGTGACTATTGAATACGTGCAAGTTGTCCCAGATTCCGTAGAGATTGCCGATTGACTACCTCGCTCCTAGTTTTATCTAGATATTATTTATGTCCTAGTTTTGTTTTGATAGATAGATAACTATAGCGGACCCTGAGTTTCGCAGCATTAAAACTGATTATGTTACTGGGAATACGCTGAGATGAGAGATAACTTCATTGCCGAGTGAGTTTCCCGCCGTGACTATTGAATACGTGCTAGTTGTCCTAGATCCAGATGTGATTCCCGATTGACTGCCTCGCTCCTAGTTTTATCTAGACATTATTGATGTCCTTGTTTGTTTTGATAGATAGATAGCTTTATTGTTAAGCGAGTGTTCCCGATGCGACTATTTAATACGTGCTAGTTGCCCCAGATCCAGTTAGGTGTCCTAGATCCAGTTGTGATTCCCGATTGATTGCCTCACTGCTAGTTTTATTTAGACATGATTAAAGTCCTAGTTTGATTTCTCAGTGATTTTCGTTAGTTTTGTTAGATAGAAACACAGTATATAGCTTTGTTACTGAGCAAGGTGTTCCCGCCGAGACTGTTGAATATGTGCTAGTTGCTCCAAATCCAGTTAAAATTGCCGATTCACTGCCTCGCTCCTAGTTTTATCTAGAGTCTTTATTATTTGTTTTGATAGATAGATAGCTATAGTGGACCCCGGGTTTCGCAGCATTACAGCTGAAGATGCAACTGGGGATAAGCTGAGATGAGAGAAGCTTCATTGCTGAGCGAGTGTTCCCATCGGGACTATAGAATACGTGCTAGTTGTCCCAGATCCCGTTGAGATTGCCGATTGACTACTTCGCTCCTAGTTTTATCTAGATATTAATTATTTCCTAGTTTTATTTTGATAGATAGATAACTATAGCGGACCCCAGGTTTCGCAGCATTACAGCTGAGAATGCAGCTGGGGATACGCTGAGATGAGATAGATAGGTTCATTGCCGAGTGAGTGTTCCCGCTGGGACTATTGAATACGTGCTAGTTGTCCCAGATCCAATTGTGATTGCCGATCGAATGCTTGCTCCTAGTTTTATCAAAGAAAGTAAGGTGATTTTCAATATTTTAATACTCTTTGCTTATTAATTTCTGCAAAATGTAATGCAATTATGAATGATTGATGATAAATATAACGGTTCTGAGATTTAGAAATGTATTTTAAGTGATAACAAAACATCAAGAACTATTTAGTGTATGTTAATGTAGCTTTTTACTAAGTACATAAAAATTTGTTTGGCAAATCTATTTCAACTATGAAATAATAAAATGTTTGTATATTCGTATAATACAATAAAATATAAAAATATTGACATAAACTAAAGAAAAGTAAGAAGTATAAAACAAAGTCGCTTCCTGGCGTCACGGCGTGATGTACAGAGTCACCATATCGAAATAAAGACCATTTCAGGAAAAACATGGACTAGGAAAGCGTTAAACAGAACAAAGTAGAAAGAAATGGAAGAGTAAAAACAATGTAAAAAGAAAATTATGTTTTATTGTCTTTATTTATTTTATTACATATATTATTATTGGGTAGCTAGTATTTTACTTATAAAGCCTAGCAACATGCAAATATGCTGCCGAACTAAATTCTCACAAGATTCTACCTACCTCTTTCAGATGAGATGACACTGCTTCGCCTTTGTATGAAGAATGAAGCATTTTGCGAAAGTCCGATCTAAGTACATATTATTATGTGATGGTTAACTGTTCAATGATACTTTTCATTAATATTATTACGAGGTCTTTCAGTAGCATTATAAGAAAAATTACACAAAAGTAAAAGAATACAAATCATACAAAATAATACAAATCACCGCTCTGCCGAACTAATTTTCTATGGGGGGTCGAATAAGTTTTTTTCGAATTTCTGTGTATATGAAAACGTTAAGATAGTTCAGTGTCTTGGTCTATATTTGCTCCAAAAAGGCTGGTAGTTACAAAAAAAAAATACCGAAAAAGACAATAATTTCTTGTCAAATGCCTATTTATTATTTCTAATCCGGTATGTACCTATATCAAAATTTATAACTCTATTAGGTCGGACCCTTCGACCTTTGTCAACGGGTCACACCGTAAATCAATACACAAGTGCGCAATATTTTTAACTTATTATTTTCAATTTATAAAAAAATTCAAATCCAATTCATCCATTCATTGTATGATCGTATGATAGGTACAAAGATAGAAAAAATAGCAATACTTATAAAGGAACTCGAAAACTTTATAAACGATTTTCATCCTAGAATTAGAGGCAGGAATTGTTTCAATTAAAATACGCAGATTTTCTTTTGTTATATCTAGACTAGACCTAAAAAAAAGTATCAAAAAAACTTCAACAATTAATTTATTTTAGGCAACTATATCTATTGCAATAAGCCTTTAAAATCAATTCTTTCATCGCAGTAACTTTCTACGAGATCCATTGTGATATATGATATATCTCCAACGTTGTTAAATGTGACAAGATGATGTGGTAATAGGTACCTATTTTTTTAAACTATCTATCAACATTTTAATCAATATCTAAAAAAGAGTTTGAACATATTAATCTTTTGCCGGAAATGTGTTTGTTTTTTACACCTTCGAAGGCGGTAATATGTAACCATTTGTCACCGACAGTAGGCTAATGGGGTCACCTGAACCCTCAAAAACATGACTCTCACTTCGTAACAAATGAGGAGCTGGAAGATTTTAAATTTCCATTTTAAAATCTTTAAGTATACACGTTGTTTTTTTTTTTGTTTTGGCCTCTTAATTAGCTAGTAGAAATAAAAATTTAGAAACGATTAATAGAGTTGCGTAGTTGCGAATGCCAAGTTTGAGTTCATGTCACTAATTAAATAATACTAAATAAATATATAGGGACAAATAACACTGATTGAGCTAGCCTCAAAGTAAGTTCGAGACTTGTGATAAGGGATACTAACTCAACAATACCATATTTTATAATAAATACATATATAGATTCCAATCCAACTAAAAACTTCTAAATTCAATTTTCTATTGAATTTGTATAAAAGTTATCTTTTCCGAGTACATTTTATAAGTTTATTGTTTACTACGGAACCCTAAAATGTGGATTAAAACTCGTATGTAAAATCGTGAGATTAATTAGTAGTACCGCCGCCGGCCAGCCAGCCGTAGTTCATTGAGTTCACGCGGCAGTTTTGGACGGGCGTAACTACTTGGTCTCGATTGAAAATTATTTTTGCAACTTTTTTATCCTATGTCATAAAGAAATGTCCCATAACATTAATTTACTTCTGCCTGCCTGCAGTAGATACAACTTCGGCCGAAAGCTTTTATATTACCTGCTGATAGTTTGATCGCGTGACGCTCGTTTTCGGGCGGAACTTCACATAATAGAAAAAAATCTAGACCGGAATTTTACAAAGAAATGGCAGAGGGCTGGTGGCATGTACTTATTTTGCGTACGAACAAGCGGGAGGTTAATAATGATTGCTTTACTTCTCACCCACTCGTAATATAGGTGGCACCATAAGTAACACTTTAAGTGATAAAAAATATATAATTATTTTATTTGAATTATGATTATATTTTATTGAGAATGATGGATGGTCACTGCCAGTAGGTAACTCATTAAATTATTACGCGATGGTAGAGCAATATACTCGTATGTCAAAAACGTACGCAGTTCGATGGCTTCCGAGATAATATCTAAGCGCACGGTAGTGCGCAGGCCAAGTTCCAGCAACAGTACACTATTTGCACGAACCGTTTATAGCCCCTTTTGACCCCCCTGTTGCCTATTGCAAGTACAGAGATAAAATTGTACATACGTAATCATGTGCTAGTACTAAAGCAATATGCCAAATTTCATAAATATAGCTTTAGTAGATCCTGAAATATGACCCTGTAAAATAGCTAATTTTGGCACTGACTCACTGACTGATTTTATATAAGTTTTTTGGTACTTAGAATTACGGATGTAGGACAATAACTTTAGTGTATTGAATTATTATGTTTATGGTACAGTCAGCCGCGAATATATATGTCAATAACATACGCAGCTCGATAGCTTTCGAGCTTCCAATCAACTGAAATGTTTGCGGCATTTGTTTGTTTTATCTGGATATTTTATATTGTTTTAATTTAGTTTTATAGCAGTTCGAATATAAAACTCCATTTTAACATTTTCGGAACACGAGCTGAAATCAAGTATTTAGGCAGAATTTTCACTTTGTTGATTTCATTTACATTGCCGATATACAAAAATAAAAAAATAAAAGATGTCGCAGAGTTGAAAATATAATCCTTTCAAAATTTTGAAATCGGCAGCTTAAACGCTTTTTAAAATCAGGCAGTGTGTACTTATACAACGTGGAAGGGACATGCCCGTAATAAACAAAACTTCGGGATATCTTCTTCTTCTTCTTCTTCTTCTTCTTATATTTAGGAGATGGGCTCTTGTCGGTGGAGTGCTTTCCATGTCTCTCTTCCTTCCGCTAAGTTCTTAACCTCTTTATATGTTTTCACGTTTAATTTTTCTTTTATTTGGTTTATAAATTTTCTTCTGGGTTTTCCTACTCCTCTCTTTCCTTCTATTTTTCCTTCCATTATTGTTTTAAAGAACGCATCGTGGCGTAGTAGATATACTAGATCATTATAGCTTAATGGGATGTCTCTCTTCCATCCGCTAAGTTCTTAACCTCTTTATATGTTTTAACGTTTAATTTTTCTTTTATTTGGTTTATAAATTTTCTTCTGGGTTTTCCTACTCCTCTCTTTCCTTCTATTTTTCCTTCCATTATTGTTTTAAAGAACGCATCGTGGCGTAGTAGATATACTAGATCATTATAGCATAATGGGATTAAAATAACAGCAAAGAAACAAAGATATTAAGAAGAAAGAAACAAAAATTATTTTTTGGCATTTTCATGCTATAAAGTATACAGCCGCTCGGTCAATTTGTTTGCGGAAATGTCGATTTTTCGGGATATATAGGTGTCACACACCGTGTTTCATGTTCAGGTAAAAGCAAATTTTGGACGACATGGCATATTCTAATTTAACTATAATTTAATTAATAATCTATAAAATATTTGTCCTGAACACAGATTTAGCAAAAAAATATATTTATATTATCTTATATTCATAAATAAAGGGTTCTGTGTTCTGTCATTCTATGAGATAAAATGCGTTGCAAAATTTGCAAAAACAGTTAAATTTCTTTAGACAAATCACACCTCTGAGGTAGTAGAGAGCTTCTTACTGCGTTGGCCTAACTCAAAACAAACAAGACTACCTAGGTACTTGTGTTTGTTTGTTTATAAAACTTAATTTTACATAAAAAAGAACATACGTAAATAAATAAATAATTATATAGGGACAAATTACACTGATTGAGCTAGATCTAAAGTATGTAGGTTCCAGACTTGTGTTATGGGATACTAACTCAACGATACTATATTTTATAACCAATACATATACAGATATACATCCAAAACCCAGGACAATTTGAAAAAGGCCATTTTCCAACTTGTTCTGACCGAGGATCGAACAGATACAAATCAGAAAAGTAATATCCCGGCGGACTTATCCCGTATAGGGATAAGTCCGCCGTTGTGTGTTTACTTTTATTATATCAAAACTAGCTTGTGCCCGCGATTTCGTCTGCGTATCACACATATCTTTATAAATTGTAGCCTATTATCCTGATGTAATAGATAAGCTATATTAAGTAAAGTTTTATTAAAATTCAATCAGTAGTTTTAACGTGAAAGAGTAACAAACATCCATCCATACTTACAAACTTTCACGTTTATAATATTAGTAGGATAGATAAAATACTTGTGTATAGGAAGTTTGCTTGTTTGCTCACGTCTCATGCGGTTCGCGGAACAGCAGTGCGCGCCATAAAATGCGAAGTTGCCCGTTCCATATCATTGCGGTGCTAAGTTTTGTAAGTTTTAACGGCGCAATGTATAGGAAGATGAGAAATTGCTTAGAAATATATGATAATGATGTAAAGTTTAATATTGCTCTCAAGCGGGCGTACCATGCATACTTTAAGTAAGGTAAAAATAAATAAGTAGTATTTTTAGGGAATTTCCCTATATTGGTAGGGAAAATTGTTGCTTAGACGGAACCAATTGGAAGCAGAAATAGGAGGGCTTTGCCCAGCAGTGGAGCACTCAATTAGGTAAATGAAAATCATTATAACCAGTATCAAATCTTATTTTTGTTTTTTAGGGTTCCGTAGCCAACTGGCAAAAACGGAACCCTTATAGATTCGTCATGTCTGTCTGTCTGTCTGTCCGTCCGTATGTCACAGCCACTTTTTTCCGAAACTATAAGAACTATACTGTTGAAACTTGGTTAATAGATGTAGGTATTTTGTGGACCACATTAAGATTTTCACACAAAAATAGAAAAAAAAAAAAACATAATTTTTGGGAGTTCCCCACACTTAAAACTGAAATTCAAAAATTTATTTTTCATCAAACCCATACTTATGGGGTATCTATAGATAGGTCTTCAAAAATGATATTGAGGTTTCTAATATATTTTTTTTCTAAATACTTTGCGCGGGAGACACTTCCAAAGTGAAAAAATGTGTGTCCCCCCGTTACTTCTAAAATAAGAGAATGATAAAACTAAAAAAAATATATGACGTTCATTACCATGCAAACTACCAGCGAAAATTGGTTTAAACGAGATCTAGTAAGTTTTTTTTTATACACGTCATAAATCATAAACCGCGAATTACCTTTCATTCAATCAACTCAAATAGAAAAATATAAAAAAAAACATACTACAAGACTTATATTGTGTTACTTGCTGCTACGGAACCCTTCATGGGCGAGTCCGACTCGCACTTGGCCGCTTTTTATTATATAGCAACTTGTAAAAATTATATTATTATTTTAGAAATTTAGAGCGGAAGTTTAAACGAAAAAAAGATTATCTTTAGCACACGTTAGCTGCTGCTATTTATGCTGAAATAACCAGCCAAGTGCGGGGCAGAGTTGCGCACAGGGTTCCGTACCATTATTTATAAAAAATCACGTTTGTTGTATGCCCCACTTATTTTTTTTATTCTGTTTTTAGTATTTGTTGTTATAGCGGTAACAGAAATAATTATTAGTGAAAATTGCAACTGTCTAGTTATCACGGTTCATGAGATGCAGCTTGGTGACACACAGACAGACTGACGGACAGCGGAGTCTTAGTATTAGGGTCCCCTTTGCGTACGGAACCTTAAAAAAATCTGAAACCCCAAAATCTTTACAAACTAAATAAAATACTTAAAGTCTGTTTGGCACATGAAAAATACCGTGAATATGCAGTAAGATCCGTTCATAATTGGCAATTTTGAAAATCCTTGGAGCCTACATCCAGGGGTAGACAAAGTGATGATGCACTTAGATTCACTATTATAATTTTCTCAAAACTTACCAAAAACAAAAAAGCTCCACATTTCAAATGTCCATAAGTTAAATCACTTCACAAAGTCCTCACTGCAATGTTTCCTTCGTCACAAATTAAAAAGTTAAGCATAGAGTACGCAGCGGCATTGTGTTCAACATGCGTCGCGGGAATGCTTCTGCGAATTAACTTGCTGGTAATATGGTTGGGTATTGACAGCTACCCTACCATACCAACCAGATACCAACTACCAGAAGCATGGGAGTTTCCAGCGACACGCATGTCATTGTTACAATGAAGACAACAATTTTTTTCTTGCGCATAGGAATGCATTGATCATTGAACGCAACCTATAGTTATGAAAGTGTCGACGTGTTTGTGTAGATTTTAAACGATTATTCTCTTTATTCATTTTAAAACAAGCTAGGTTTATTGTTATTTATAGAATAGACTAGCAGCTTATTAAGCTGATGCGTGTGCGAGATCATGCTTTTTTTTAGCCTATTTTTGTTCTCTTTAGGAGCAGTCACAACATTCTCTGGCAGCTTGTTTCAGTCTGGATTGGAGGGAAAATTATAAAATGGTTTCCTTTTTGATTTCATACGACACAACTTCAGCCGCGATGTCCACTCTATCGTTTTTGTCAGAAAATTGAAATGGGTCTTGTAGATTGGGCACATTATAAGATCCTGCAAAATTTTCAGGGTTGGAGTCAAGAATATTGTTGTGACATATTTAACTTTCAAGTAAGTCTAGCAACCAATTGAGATTAAAAATGTTTTCTCCTATTTTAAACAAGGGCCATGTAAAAACGTAATATTAAGAGCTTTACATCAGTAGGTTGTAGGTTTGGGAGAAAAGAAAAATGTTACGTCTTCAAGCGATGTGGCTAGCAATCCATCCCTGTTTTCATATTTTTTTTCAATTTTACGTCAGTAAGATAAGATAAGATAAGATAAAATTTCTTTATTGCACCAACTAAGTATGACAATAATCAAAAGTACATTTCAAATATAGTAGGTACAAAGGCGGACTTATCACTAAAGTGATTTCTTCCAGCCAACCTTTGGGTAAAGAAGACTGTAAAAGATGTGGGGGAGTTGGCGCAGTTAGAGTATTACAGTGTAGAAAAATACAAGTACCTATACAATTAAAATAATAGGAGTACATACTATAACATATAAACGAACAATAAAGTAATATAAAATGCATAAACTATAAAATTGGTACATACGAATGTTAAGGAAAGTAATTCAAAAGTAGCCAGATAAAAAAGATAAGAAGAAAAGAGATATTAGTCAGAGCTAGAGGAAAAGTAATGAGACGTCACTAAATCTTTAAATTTTTTCAATGACTGTACTTGGCGAATGTCCAGTGGTAAAGCATTCCAGATTTCTACTGCCTGAACTGTAAATGAGTTAGAATAGAAATGAGTGTTATAACCAGGGATGGAAAGTTTTAAGGTTTCAATCAGCACGATAGACGTGGCTTTTGAGTCTTACCCTCTCTATACATATCTGTGCTCGTTAAAAATAGTCTTAGGTGAAGAATGTTTCAGTATCTATAGGCTGCACATGTACTAGGACTAACTTTGTTTAAACCCTTATCCAATAACTATCTAGTCATACAAAATAATTTTTCCCTAAAATCTAGTCAGTCTAAAGATTACTTAATCCAATCAGAAATTGCGTCTAACATAAATTACCATATCGATTATGGATAGAGTCATTATCCTAAAGAGCGAGTGCGTAATCGGCTGCAAAACCGCACCCATTTTGATTGTCATGTGAACTGCGACAAAAACGCGAGCTCTGTGCTAACACTGCTCTGTCACATTACTTAATTAGTGCATTCGGACGTAACAGCAATGTTGTAAATGGTGTCACGTCTCGTCTCATTTATACACTAGGGACTCTGTGAACTGTAGACCTCGCGAGTCTGCCTTGCGCCTTAAAACCTCTTTTTGTTTCGCCATTACCAAAAAAATTAGGAAAAAGTTCACGCCTCATATGTAACGCTCATTGGAAAAATTATTAAAACTGTGCCGCATGCAAGCAGATAGATGGGCCCATAAGGTCACCTTGTGGGTACCAGAGGGAAGAAGACGTAGAGGTAGACCAAGGAAGAGATGGCGGGATGACATCGAGAATTTCTTAAGTGGATGGCAGCAAATTGCTCAGGATAGAGATAGATGGAGAGAATAATTGGCCAAGTGCGTGTCGGGCCACGCGCAGTGTATGGTTTCGTAGTTCCGAATGCCAACTTTGAGTTTATGCCACTAAGAACGTTTAAAAACTAATTATCTATTGAATTTGTATGAAATTTCTTTTTCCGAGTACATTTTATAAGTTGATCGCCTATAACTTTTACCCTACTTAGCTCTGATAGTTTTCCTTTAAACTACATTATATATACTATAGCTGTGAATTTTTTCACGTGGCCATATATAACCGTTTAGCAGATAGAGGGGGGGGGGACACTTGCCTCCAACAAAAATTTTCACTTTAAACCCAAATATTTCAGAAACGGATCCCTAAATCCAAAAATGGTGCTAACAAGCTCACAATGTTTTTGAAAGACCTATTCAACGACATCCCACACAATGTGTTTGTCGAGAAAAAAAATATTGACTACCTCTTTACTTGTATGGCAGCTAACCTAAAAAAAAATATTTTTCCAGATTTTATTTTACGACTTTTTCGCCATGATTAATATACATATCCATGCCAAATTACAGCTTTCTAGTACTTGTAGTTTCTGAGTAGGACCGCGGACAGACAGACAGACAGACAGACAGACATGGCGAAACTATAAGGGTTCCTTGTTTACTACGGAACCCTAAAAAGGGGAGGCCTTTGCCCAGCAGTGGGACACAACATCAGGCTATTAAAAAAAATATCATGTGGCTTGCGGGCAATCTGATAATACATAACAAATGCGTGACATACGCGCGCTGATAAAAAAAAGCGCCCAAGTGCGAGCCGGACTCGCCCATGAAGGGTTCTGTAGCGGCAAGGAGGAAGCACACAAATTAATAATATTTTTGGAAAATTTATTGTTCGTATATCTACTTACTAGATTTCGTTAAAACCAATTTCCGGTAGAAATTGCATGGTTACGGACATCATATACTTTTTTTTAGTTTTATCTTTCTCTTATTTTAGAATTTACGAAGTTACGGGGGGGGGGGGGACGGGGACAAATTTAACCTCTTTGGAAGTGTCCCTCGCGCAAACTATTCAGTTTAGAAATAAATGATTTATGAAATATCATTTTTAAAGATCTATAGATACCCTGAGTTTCAGTTCTAAGTATGGGCAACCCCAAAAATTTTTTTTTCTATTTTGGTGTGAAAATCCTAATGTGGTTCACAGAATACGTCAACTTACCAAGTTTCAACAGTTTAATACTTATAGTTGCGGGAAAAAGTAGCTGTGACATACGGACGGACAGACAAACATGATGAATCAATAAGGGTTCCGTTTTCTGCCTTTTGGCTACGGAACCTCCGTGAGGCATGCAAAATTTACAAAAACTGAATCGACATTTAAAATTTCACGAGAATCGGTCGAGAAATGCGATGCGAGAAGAACAGTTTTGTGCCGCTGTTTTTTAAGCTGAAGCAAACTACGGATAGATGGAATAGTCAGTCCTATTGAAACCATATAGTTATTAGGAAATTACAAACTATAGAAGGAAAATTAAAAAATCCCTGACATTCAACCAGATTTTCATAAAATAATAGATGCGATTTTTTTTGCTGTCTTGATCCACATAGCACTGACACTGGCACAGGCATATAGATACATTCATGCCAATCTTATAACACCAATCTTTTTAACTTTTGTAACTTGACCCTAAGACAACAAATTCTAAGTATATACCTAGACATTATATTCATTCATTGCAATAGGTATGAGTTTTTACTGCCATAACTATGAATGTAAAGTAGGCCCAATATCGATTGGACTGTGAGAACCAATTTATTCAAACTATGGAATATTTGTAGTTGCGTGAGAAGCCAGATAACATACAATTTAGTTTTTAACCTAAGAATACAGACCTCAGTGCGCACATAATGGATTGACGTTGCATTATCTTCTATTATTTAATTATATTATTCTGTTTCAATTATAATTTTATTGTATAATATAATAACTATATATATAAAAGAAAGTCGTGTTTGTTACAACACTTATAACTCGAGAACGGCTGGACCGATTGCCATGGTTTTTGATTTGTTGGATTTGTTTCCGTCCCGAATAGCAGAATACATCTTAAAAACAATGAAAACTCGATATGTGTAATGAATACTTAATCATTTCAATAGATGCTGATTTGTTTATTACATGTCAAACATTTGTTGTCCAATCCTGTCAAATAGTGTAACAACTTTTTTTTTTTTGGAGCTTATGGCTTGGTTGCTGAGACCTTTCAATCATTTTTTTCTGACATGAGTTTGAAGTACTTAATTTTTTTATTTTATTTTTATTCTCATTCTGTATGTATGTTTTCATCGTCATTCATCATAATAAAATACTTTTTTGTTTCTATCTATATAAATATATTATTTTGATTCATTGTTTTACGTTCATCAAAGCCTAAATTAGTTCAGCTAAAAAGTAACACGACATTCATTGACTGTTAGGCGGTACGAAGTTCGCCGGGTCAGCTAGTAATATATATATTGAAAACTAATGACAATAACAAACCATTTTCTCAATGTAAGACACTTGGCCTTGGCAAGTGCCTTTCATAAAAAGCATAAGAGAGTTAGATAGATGGGTAACTCTTTCATCATCAGGTCTTTTTGTCTCCACTGCAGGAGCACTCTCTGTACTACCATAGTCATACTTGGCCAGAGCAGCCAGAGGACTTTTTCCTACACTCTCCTCGCCGGCGAGATGGGTTGGAGGGGTCTCATTAATGTTTATAAGCTTTGTTTGGCTTGTGTTTCCTAAGTCGCCTTCTACGACATCCACGGGAGGACTTGGAGTGGTCCTTTTCTACTCTGCCCGACACCACACGGCTCTCACACCATAACTTTTTAGTGTACATCAAAAATAAAAATGTAACAAAACAATAATTTTACATTAAATGGATACAATAGGCGATCATATCGCTTAAAGGGATCCCTTCCAAACAACCTGTGGCTGGAGAGCAATATAAGAAAGACAAAGAACCAACAACAGCTGAAAACAATTACAATAAAAAAGAATGAAATAAAACAAATTATAATTTATTTTCGCTATAAACTCCAGCCGTTTGCTCCAGGCCAAATATTTATGAAAATCGAGCCCAGTCACAGATAACAAATAAATTACTTCGCAATCTACCTACCTACATAATACTTTTTAGTAAGACAGTTTTAATATTTCGTCATTATAACTTAGAAGTCTTGGGTATTAAGAAACCCCACAACACCATATGATGTTTTTTAAAACCCAACTTCTCATAAAGATTGATAGCACTCTCATTGTCCTCCTTCACATAAAAGAAAGTGTCCTTTTCTTCTTTAATGTGAATATTACAGACTAATTTCATGAGCATTTCTGCGTATCCTTTTCTCCGAAAGTTCTCTAGGGTAAACAAGTGAATAAGGAAGCCCACTTCATTTATGAAGATGAAACATGCCAGTTGGTTATCTTCGAACAGGCCGTAGCCGTTTTGGGCCTCGATCAACATCTTGAAGTGTAGATGAGAGCCTTTGTACCTATTCACCCAAGTGGAGTCTGCTATGTTTACATGCTCTTCTGATAAGCGTTTGAATGTCACACCTTTTGGTAACCTGGAAATTTTAAAAAGTTAATTTTTATGGACTGGCACTATATTGGCATCTGTACGACATTATTCGGCGTTTGGTGAATCAAAGATATCCTTTGGCAGTAGGTAATTATGTAAAATGTAAAAAATAAAAAGAAATATGCTTAGTTAAAAAAAAATCTATTTAAAAAATTGGAATATTTGAAAAAAAAAAGAACATGAAAGAGCTATATTATCCTTTAGTTTATTAAAATAACAAAAAATAATAAATTCTTTTGTCTTATTAAAAACAACTTTACAATTTAAAAACGAAATCGAAACTTGTGTTTTTATATTGAACTATTGATTTAAAAAAAAAAAAAAAAGTATGGTACATTTTTAACACTTAAAATGTTTGGGAAAACGCGTGTTTTCGAGTTTTCATGCGTTTTTTTCCACGCAGAATATGATCGCTAATTTCGTCGCGCCGGCCGCCATCCATTTTGGCTCAGCGGTTATGATGCGGACCACTACAAAAAGTGTTACGGGTTCGAATCCCACTCGGTGACTTACTTTTGTTTTTTTTATGTTCTAATTTATTTATAATTTTTTATTCTGTATTGTTTTAAGACAAGTTTAAAAAAATGTAGTTATTGTTTGAGATGTAACTGACCAAAGCTCGGTCGCTCAGGTACTGGATTGATTATGCCTGAAACATTCTGATTAAAATATATAAAATTTACCTTATATCTTCAAACATAGGTGTCTCTTTAGCTAATAAGAACATGTAATGTGGCGTCGCCTCCTTAGAGATGTTCATATTGATGTCATCTAAGATCGCATG
Source organism: Acrobasis consociella (assembly GCA_963555685.1). NCBI lineage: Eukaryota > Metazoa > Arthropoda > Insecta > Lepidoptera > Pyralidae > Acrobasis > Acrobasis consociella. The sequence goes on along the minus strand of OY743122.1, from coordinate 5,843,227 downwards.
GATACATCTTGTAATATGGCTTGGTGGACAGGGCACTAAAACCATCCTATCCCAACTTATTATCTTCGTTCTTCTTAGTGCTTCTTCGAGTTGTCTTGTGTCGTCGCTTGCGCATTGGATTACTAAATCTTTGATTGAACCCTGTGACATACAGTAAGTTTAATTAAAAGAGGCATTTCTCATTTCATGTAGTCAATACATACATACATACTATCACGTCTTTATCCCTAATGGGGCAGACACAGCATTTTGGGTCTTGCGGTTCTATGCAGAGCCCAGGGCCGCAAGACCCAAAAGCCACTTTTAGCGTCATGGTGGGCGAGAAGATGGAAAAGCAATCAATACAGTGATGGGTTGCTAGCCGCATCGCCTGTTAACATGATTTGCATTTTTGCCCATTCCCTCGATCGGCTTTTACGATCTGCATGGGAAGAGATGCAGCTGGTACATTCTAAGTTTTTTTTATTTCTCCCAGACCAGCATGGGAGCAGAGTAGGATGTAGTCAATTTTTACACGGTATAAAAAAAAACACGTCTTAATATCCACAATAAATTACGTTGTTAATTTTTTTAATAATCTTTAAACATGTTTGATTGTGCGAACGAGACAGCCAACCAAATAAACTAGACAAATTGAAAGTTAACAAAAAGATATTTGGGTTATTAAGTTCCGCTTTTAACAAAGAATGGAATGAAACAGCTGAAGATAGAAGTTATTGGAAACAAAAAGGGGAGGCTTTTGCCCGACTATGGGACCTGAATGGCTTAAAAAAAGTTCCGCTTATAAACTGTGTATTTTAAAACTGTTCAATATCCTAGATATCTCCCGCCATAAATTTTTAGAAACAGAATCCAATAATATATTTTAATAATATCATAAAATATTTTTAGTTTGTTTCATTAGGTAAATTATAAATTCTTAACCTTTCTAAAACCAATATTTTGCAATTCTTACTTTCTTTTGAACGGCAACCATCCCGTTCCTCACATCACCATATGGACAATATACATTAAAATCGTGTTTTATTCCTCGTTTCAGCCAATCCTTCTGGGTTTCCAGCGCCCTGTACCCAGCGATACTCCGAGGCCAATCTTTCTGGAATTCTTTTTGGAGATCTCCCCATTTCTCTGGAGGAAGGAGTACTAAAGAATCTTCGGCTTGCTTATCCATGTCTACTTCTTATAATGTATGCTTATGAACTGTTTGGAAACAAAAAAAAAACGCTTATGTACAATTTACGATTTAACCTATTTCTTACGATTTATGAAATGTTTTAAAAAAATAGCTTAGTAAGTACAATCCAATATTCAAATAAGATTACAGTTCCCGGCTTCAAAATGTTTGGTTCACCTCAGTTAAAGTATTATTTTTTAAGTATTCACTTTTTGTCACCAGTAAAGATGTTTTGTGTATCTATTTTTAAACAAAGCTTACGCGAATATTCGCTATAATAAACCACACCTAACCATTTTATACTTTAATCTGTTAAATTATAGATACTTAAACAAAAGTAAAGTGATCAAGATTCTAAAAGAGACGAATTCAACAATTTTAAGTTTTAACTGTGAGTAAAATTTTAATAACTTACAATGTAAACTACTTACTAACACTTCTTTGTTAAAATAATTAACAAACAACCACAGATAACACAGTAACAGTCAATGACACAGTATCACACATACCAGCCAGTGGACGTACGAGTACCATTTAGTAATTCGAGTTTTATAATCACGTTGCCAGAGACTGTTTGTCTCGCTTACACATACGTTATGATATTAATACTATCTCTTTCTGCTCCATAAATTGTACTGTTATCGTCATGCTGTTCTCGTTGGACTAAGTCCTCTGTCTCCATATTTGTTCTAGCTGTACCTACTATAAAGATAACTAAAACGAATCTACAAATACATACAATAAAATCGTCATTTAGTTAGATAAGTAATTTATCGTTAAGACTTTAAAGCATATCTAACATTGAATTTACAATATGTATTTAAACCATAAATAAAGTTTGAAAAATAAGTAGTAGACTTCGGTATGGAAGTAAATTTACCATGGCCCATTAAATAAATAATAATAAAAAGACAGGGAAAATCACATAGATTGAGCTAGCTCCAAAGTAAGTTTAGGAGGCACCAAAAAATACAACCATAGAGCAATCTCTGGGTGCCACCATCTTTTTAGGTCCACTATGAGTAACGTGGAAGTTCCCGGTCCCATAAATTATAATATTAAAAATGCAAGTGAGTTTGTATATTTGTTTGTTTGTGTGTTACCTCTTCACGCTTCAACCACTGAATTTATTGTTATATTATATTTAGATGAAATCTGATATGGATATAGTTTGATACCGAGGGACATATGGTAGATTTTATCCCTATATCCCCACGGGAAGCGAAGCCCACAGGCACAGCTAGTCATGTATAATTTAGAAAATGGCCTTTTTAAAATTGTCCTGGGTCTTGGGTTTTTATAAAGCTTTTACTATAAAATATAGTATCATTGAGTCAATATCCCAATTCTCATAACACAAGATAAACTTACTTTGGGACTAGCTCAATCAGTGCGATTTGACTAATATATTTAAGGTTTGTTAAGGTTGTTGATTCATCCATGACACGATCGCTTTGAATAATGGCTGATACAACAAGAATTTACAAACACATTTAGATAACATTGAAGTGTCTTCTATCACTGTTGCGCTACTTTATCTTTACTTTTATCATTATTGACACATTATTGACAGTGATCTCTATAATATCTCTAATCAAATATTTCACAAACGAAACCCTAAATTGAAAATTTGTGTTTACAAACTCACAATATTTTTGAAAGAATTATTCAACAACATCCAACACTATGGGTTAGTCGACAGAAAAATCCCTTCAAGTCTCAAAGTCCCATGGGTCTGGGACCCATGGGACTTTGAGACTTGAAGGTAATAACACTTACACAAACGAATCTCAACCTTAGCACTATTACCAATGATCTATATTCCTGGAGCAAAAAAACTGAATCCGGGATAGAGGATTCCCACTTTACATGTATGGAAGCTATTCTTAAAAAATCTTTTTAATATGTATTAAATTTTACCACTTCATTGACGTGATTAATATATGCCCGTGCTAAATAAAGGCTTTATAGTACTAAAGTTTCTGAGTAAAATCGAACGAACAGACACACATGGCGAAACTATAAGGTTTTCTTGTTTGCTCCTAAAAAAAAAGTGAAATCTTAAATTACGTACAATTTATTTCGTATATTTGTATTTACTTCTTACAATTTATGAGTCTTTACTTTTCAACCAATACCAAGCAATTTTATACCTATTATAACTAGTGAATTTAAGTTTATTGTACAAATTGCATGCACTTACATTACTTTTAACGCAGAACGCGTACACATCTTGTTTTTCTTTTAACATAATATTACAAACAATTTTTAAGAGTTGTTCGCAGTATCCTTTTTTCCTGTGTTTTTCTAAAGTAAATACATGCGTTAAAATACCAAATTCATTATTAAGCACCCAGGATATTAATTCACCATTTAAGAAGAGTCCATATCCAGATTTTGTCTTAATAAGAAGCTCGAAGTACCAAGAAGAGCCTGGGTATCGATGGGGCCAGTGAGTGTCTACGATTCCAATATGATCTTCCGTTAAGTAGTCGAAGGTTACTCCTGGTGGTAAGCTGGAATTTACAAAGCAAACCTTTAGTCTTGCTTGACCTCGACTCACACTGTCTAATAAATAAATAAATATATTCGAAAAATCACACAGATTGAACTATTTTTCATTTTGACATGACCGGGGATCGAACTCGGGACCTTCGGTGTAACGTCCTAAATTGAACATGTCATCTTTTATTTTGTTTAATTTTATTCATTTAATATCGTGGTCATATGAGTCGCAGAGACCATTGATTTTGCATGATTACATGGAAAATCTGTGGGCAGTCAATATTATCACACTAATATCCTATCCTATCCTACTAATCCTTCTAATATTATAAATGCGAAAGTGAGTTTGTATATTTGTTTGTTTGTTACCTCTTCACGCTTAAACTACTGAACCAATTTCGATGAAATTTGGTATGAATATAGTTTGAGACTCGGGAAAGGACATAGGGTACTTTTTATCCTACGGGCACAGCTAGTTATACTTAAAGGCGAAAGTTTGTGAGCGAGTGTGTTACTTTTTCATGCGCAAACACCTGGACCTATTTTGATAAAATTTGGGATGCAGGAAGCTGACATCCTAGATTAACACATAGGCTACTTTAAGCGCGGATGACACCGCGGGGTGCAGCTAGTAAAATCTAAAAGAGTGAACAATAAAAGCAATTCTTACGTGACATCTTCATATAACGGGCTACTTTTATCCAAAAAGAAACTCTCTGAAGGTATACTCTGATTCAATTCCAGGCCCAGATCATCGAAGAGTCCCTGGACACATTCAAATATATGTATTGGAGCAAAAGGCAATGTTATTGGCTTCTTCCAGTCAACCACTTTAGTATTCCTCAGAGCGTCTGCCAGTTTCTGAGTGTCATCTCTTGGACATTGAATCACGACCTCGTAGGATGCATTCTGTAAAATTTTCATTTATATAGCATGAAAATTTCACTATCATCATGATTATCGTCGTATGCTTTTACAAACCGGGGTAACGAACGCAAACGAACGTGCTGCCTCTCGTTTCTTCTGTATTAAAACAAGACAGATGCAGCATATTCGTTGGCGTTCATTTGGACGGTGTGTACGCGGCACTATAAAAAAAGAAAGAGGATGAGAAACAAATAACAACCGTAAACTTTATATAAAAATCGTAAACTATACGTAAAATAAACATCGTACAAATAAGATCAAATCTACAACGATAGTTACTGTCGTAATTTTTAAAATTTTATATTTGTAATATATGTATATGGGGTATTTGTAGAGCTGTAATTATTGTACGATGATTTTTATAGTTTTCTTCTTTTCTATATGTGTCTGCAACAAAAACTGTATGTACTGTAGTAACGATAACTGTTCCTTTCGCTTAGGTCACAGAAGTTAGAAGGTTTAGGATTTATTCTTAACAGGTGAATAACTTGAACTTGGATAATCTAGAATCAGATGGACAGACCAGTTGACTTTCAATATATATTTCTTGTCTACAAAGATTTTACTAACCTTCTCATTAATACCAACAATTCCATTCCAGACATCTCCGTACGGCACGTACACTTTGAAACCATAATCCAACCCCTGTTCCAGCCATTGCCTCTGGTGCTCCAGCACCGTGTACCCCGGTATACCCCGCGGCCAGTCTGCTTTGAACGCCTCCTGGATTTCCCCCCATCTGCTCACAGGCCAGAAGTGCAAGGGATCTTTAGACATCGTGTGACGTTGGTGGAGTCTTGCGCACTAGTGATAGTTGTGCCAAGGACAAGTCTTGCACAGTCAGATAACAGTTGTGTTAAACATTGCTTAAGCGAGAAAAGTACCTATAGATAAATTGATAGTGGGTATAAAATATTTAATGATGAAAATATTGAGGTTATTGAGGTAGCAACATTTTGAAAAAAAAAAATTAAGTATAAGTTGTTTGATAATCAGCTCTTTTTAGCGTCGTTTTCTATCTCTGATATTAAAAAAATCATACAAGTAGTAGTTAGGGTTCCGTGCCCAGAGGGTAAAAACGGGACTCTTACTGAGAGTCCGCTGTCCGTCTGTTTGTCCCCCTGTCTGTCACCAGGCTATATCTAATGAAACGTGATAGCTAGACAGATAAAATTTTCACATATAATGTATCAGTTGCCGTTATGAACAAATAATAAAAATAGAATTAAATAAATATTTCAGTGGGGCTCCCATATAACAAACGTGATTTTTTTATAGACAATGGTAAGGAACCCTTAACGCGAGTGGGACTCGCACTTGACCAGTTATTAATGAAAGAATGAGCTGTATTTACACAAAAGGTATGCAAAGATCGTATACTGCCTAACCCCGTTGGAAACAGGCGTAAAAATGACTGTGTGCTGTATTTACTGGAGATAAACATATTTAGATTAAAAATATTGTAGTTAGTCCTAGTGGCTGTAGCAAAGGATAGTTTAGAAATTTCATCTTTAGTTTTGATTATGATTTAAGATGAATGTTGACTACCCCTGGATTGGTTCTATTTATATTTGAATTGACATTTCTCTAGCAGTCTACCTGTCTCATTAGTACAGAACAGTACTTTCTAACTTTCTAGGCTGCTATCCTTTTCTGTCGCTCAGAACCGTCATTTTCCAGAGCGAGAGAGAGCGATGAAACGCTATAGCGCCGGCCATAAAATTCTATGTCTATGGCGCCGGCTGGCGCCGGCCGGGTTGCTGTCTCTGCTCCTTGCTGACAGGTGCAGCCCAACCCTTAGCAGGCCAAGTGCACTCTGCAGTTTAGGTAGCAGCTGAGCGGCCTCTCTAACGTGGATTAGTCATAGATCAATCAGGTTAAAATTATTGAAAATTGGACGCTAGAGATAAAGCAATATAGACCGTCGTCGCAGCGCAGACCTAAGTACATTTTGGCTTTTTCGGCACACTACGCTAATAAGCCAAAAGTCATATGCGCGGCGTGCAAACTAAATAGGAATTTAGTTTGCTGTTGTGACGACGGGCTGAACGGCCGGCGGACGCCCCGCACTCCGCACCGCACCCCGCGCGACCCATATATAAACGGCAGCGAGCTGGACCTCGTCCTCTTTCGACTACTCGTGGAAGCTGGGCTGCTGTACATCTAAGCTAAGCTAAACATGTACTGAATGTTCTCAAATTTTGACATTTGTGAGTGTACAAATACAAATCTTTACAAGGAACTATTATTAAAGATTTTTTGTCTCTAAGGTAATCATCGGTTCCCCAATCCTACTTTTCACTAATATTATAAACGCGAAAGTATCGATGGATGGATGTTTGTTACTCTTTCACGTTAAAACTGCTAAATGGATTTTAATGAAACTTTACAATAATTTAGCTTATACATCAGAATAACACATAGGGTACAATTTATAAATATACTGCGCAGACAAAGTCGCGGTCACCAGCTAGTAAGCCTTATTTATCTATACATATAATAAAACAGTAAAAAAAGTGTGTCCGTACATTAAATATATTTCTAAAAAAAATATTGGGGGCGATGGAGACGTAGTAATAGAGTAAGAATTTTAAAAAAAATGTCTGTCTGTTTGTCTGTTTGTACACGCTAATCTCCGGAAATACTGGACGGATTCGAATGAAACTTTTTTTGTTATATAGCTATTAAGCCTGGGCAACATATAGGGTATAAATGATTTTGGAAAATGGAACGCCTGATGCAGAACCATAATGGTCCAGCTAAACTATATGAGATATAAAAATGCCGCCATAGTAAAAGTTGTTCAGCCTGATGAGCATTTTCCAAAGACATAAAGTCCACGCGAACGAAGTCGCGGGCTTCGGCTAGTATAAAATAAAGTCCCCATTTTGTAACGTGTAGCTTTGGAACTCAACTCTGAGCGTGGTCAGACCGCACTTAACCATTTATTATTATTTAGAGCGAGAAAGTCATAGATGTAGCGTTCAAAAAACGTTGTCGCCGGTGCCCATGCTACGGGTGTAGGTCTTTGCACCATAGGTAGGAATAGGCAGGATGCACATGTTGAGGAGTTTGCGCTTGAGACATAGTGAAAGGTTGTCTTTCATTAGCGCATTTCGCACACGCAACGGACCGAAATCTCTTCGAAACGTTTTCTACTTATATACCACATAGGCGAAAATCATTCAAAAAACGACAATAAGTATCATACTTAGGTACTTTCCACTATGACTCTTCAACAAATAAAATAAAATTACATCAAGAGATACAAGTAAGTATAGTACACGATCTTTATTTAAATATTTGAATAATTGCACTTCGTTTGCCTGAGCATACAGTAAGATTACATTATCTGTAGTAAATTATTCACTTTATGAAGTTTCTACACAATGTGGAAGGGACAAACCCGTAATAAACCAGTAAAATGAAATTAAAATAACAGTCAAAAAAAAATTTCGGCACTTCCGTACTAAAATGTGCAGTCGCTCGGGCCATTTGTCTGGGAGAGTCGATTTTTTTATTTAAGTTTTTGATTGTGGTTTCTTTATCATTATACTATAGTAATCAAGTCGAGCCCGTTAGATTTATTACAGGTATGTCCCTTCCACGTTGTTTATGTATAACATAGGTACATTAAGACTAGTAAAGGTTTAATTTATACCTATAAACATATATTACATTCCGAATATCCAGTGGTTGGCATATGAAAACCTGTCTGTGTTAGGCGCAAGCCTTTCTAAATAGACACCATATGGATTGCGGGTATTCAAATTATAACTTTATTTCCATGCATTTTGTTTGAAATTTGAATGGAATCGAAAAACGCCACGCCTCCGTCCGGTCCAGTGGGGCTTACGCCTTAGGCACTGCTTCTACGTAGAGTGATACCTAGAACCAGATATTTGTAGGTAACCCTACATAAAATGCGATCTTTTTTACAATACCTTTAAATATAAGTTGGATTATGGTCTCCGAGCTACATTTTTCGCAAATAATATTTTATCCAGATGACATAAGATTTAGTCGCATAGTTAAATTTAGAGATAATGTTTAAGAATATAAGTAAATTAAGTGCATATAATTTTCATAATTAACGAGGTTGTTCAGTCAATGATGCCGAACAACTTCCTCAAATGAACTAACATCGAAAATGAAAAGTAAATAGTGCCCTTTCCATATAGTACTATACCACAATCACGTGATTGCTCAAGTTGTTCAAAATGATGGACTGAACTGAATATTTTTTGGCTGGTATTGTGATTTTTGAGGAACCATTACCTATGGATTTCTGTATCTATGGTTCCTCCAAAATCCATATATTTCTATGGATAATCATTGAAAGGTCGACAAAAAAGAAAGTGAACCTCACCTTATTGCGAAAAAAATCAAATTAAATTTAACATGATTCCGCCCATTACTTATGTAGATAAAAAAACATTTGGTGACCCCATACTTTCAGGTCCACTAACTTAGTTGTTGACTTTTACAATACCATACCTTAATTAGTTATTGCAGGGTAAAAATCAAGGACTCGACAGAAGGAACAAGTGGGCATTTCTGGGTTTCTATTCGCTAAGAGCACCCAGGAAGTCAGCCCAAGGTTTTGAAAGCCCAATTTTACGAACAATTTCTGCACTGCAAAGTTGTCCGCCAGTGCATAAGTAAGGACGTTACGTCCTTTGGATAACATATCGTTTATCGCGACTTTCGCTATGTACGTTGCATAACCTAGTCTTCTGCAGCCTTCTAAAGAGAACAAGTGCGATAAAGCCCCCATTTCGTCTACATGAACCCAAGCCATGGGTGTGTCGTACGAGGAATATAAGACGAAAGTCTGACTGCAATCCATAAGCCTTCTGAAGTAGAGCTTGGAGGTGGGACTGTAGAAGGTCCATGTTGAATCCACGGTATCAAGATGCTCGCATTTGAGAGGGCCGACATAAGAACAAGCTGGTTGTCTGAAATTGAAAGCATTAGTCGAGTTTCTATCTATGTGTGCCGACATAAAAATACATGAACTTTTTGGGGTCCAGTGCCGTATTTGAAATAAATTATTTAGAAGGAAACTGAGATAGCATTATTTAGCATTTTTGCCAAAGGTGGCCTTTACTAAGAAAAGCTTATAACCTCCCAAGGTCCCGCGCAATATGCGTCCCCGTTCCCCTTTCTCGCCCCCTCCCCCATTCTCACTTTGTAGAGGGTGTTGAGCGGGCGGCTACAGGCGCCTGCAGCTGCCTACCTGGGAAAGGTGTGAGGACGGGGAACGAGGATGTATATTGCGCGGAACTTTCCATTCTGAATGTAATACTTATATTAATTCTGGGACCAGGTACCACCTGGAGCGTTGGTCCAGCAAGCGGCACCTTATCTCATTAACCAAGTCCTTAGCTTCAGGACACCATGTGATCGACCAGTTGTTTCAACAGCGATTAGAACAAATTCATACAATTAATAGTTCCCTCAAATAAGACATCAGACAATCAGACTTTTCCATACAAACGTAGCCTACGTTTTATTTTGAAATGTCAGATTTTATTTCTTTGAAATTACAACATTTTACCGAAATCGGGCATGCCGTTTTGAGCAGACACCGCCTGAGCAGCTAACGTTTGCAGCTACCAAGATAAGACGCCGCTTGTGACCTGTAAAAATACTTACTCCAAACTGCAAAATTTCGGCGAGTCCTTACTGTACAAATACTTGATAACAAAACCGTTGCACTTCACTTCCAGCCTCAGCTTGGAGCCGATGGCGTCTATAATCGTCATGACCTCGGGCATGACCGACGGGATGATAATGTCCCTACACCAGTCTACGACGCTAGTCTCGAGGAGTGACATTCGTAAGCATTCTAAGTTTTCCACTTCTATGGGACATATGTATAGGTGGTATGATTCCTGTAATAAAGGGAACAAGTATCACATAAATAACTAAAAAAAAACAGGTTGTACCATTGTGGTCCAAGATTTTTATAAATAACTAGCCGAAGCCCGCGACTTCTTTCGCGTGGACTTTATGACTCCGGAAAATGGAAATATTAGACGGATTCAAACGATATTTTTTTTGTTATATAGCTTTTAAGCTTGGGTAACATATTTTGCACCTGATATAGAACCATAATGGTCCAGCTAAACTATAAAAAATATCAAAATGACGCCTTAGAAAAAGTAGTTCAGCTTGATGAGCATTTTCCGGAGACAAAATTCACGCGATCGAAGTCGCGGGCTTCAGCTAGCAATGAATAATTCCTTACAATATTGCTGACAGCGATCATGCCGTTGTGAATATCGCCAAAGGGACAGTACACCTTCATGTTGAAGCAGGTGGCGATGGAAGGGTTGGAGATCAGCGAATCCAATAAGCAGTAGCCTTCCACGCCGAAAGGCCAGTTTTTCTTGTACAGGTCACGGAGCTCGGGCCATTGCCTCCGAGTAACTTCACGGAATGGATCCATTTCTAGGTCAACAATGTAAGGTCAATTTTAATGCCTAACATAATAATTATCATGATGATGATCATCAGGTCTTTTTGTCTCCACTACAGGAGCACGAACCTCTCTGAACTACCAAAGCCAGAGCCAGAACAGCCAGAAGACTTGGCCTACACTCTCCTCGCTGGCCAGACGGGTTGGAGAGGTCTCATTGATGTTTATCAGCTTTGTGTAGCTTGTATTTCATGTCGCCTTCTACGATATCCACCGGGAAACTTGTAGTGGTCCTACTCTACTTTGCCGAAAACCACACGGCCACTCTAACATAACCTTATAAGTAAAAATATTTTTGGGGCAAGTTCGGACAATGATAAGGGGATAGACATCGCCTCTTTCATGATGTCATGATTCCCCAGAATTTGGCTCATACCCTTAATAGGCTTTAGCGATCCGAAGGAAACTGGTAAATTTTGGGGGCACGAGAGTGGCCGATACAACGAAAGCGCATTTTCTCGAAGGGTTTTGTCGTATTCTTCATACTGGACAGGTAGAAATGAAAAAACCTAGAATGTATCAGTTGCTTATATTCCCACGCAGATCGTAGTAGTCGATTGAGGGAATGGGCGAAATGCGAATAATGTCAATAGGTGTCGGCTAGCAACCCTATTTTAATTTCTTTTTCCACTATCTCACCCACCATGACGATAAAGTGGCTTTTCAGTCTAATGGCCCTGGGCTTCGACCCGCAAGTATCAAAATGCTCTGTATAAATATCAATCAATAGGGTTAAAAACGTGATATTACGTTTGTAACATGATAATATTTTTGTATGGTTTCTCTTTTTTTTGTACCCTTGTATATAAATTGTAGATTCGGTCTGAATAAAGATTTTACCTGGAAGGGATGTGCACGTTTTTGCCATCATTGATTAGAGAGACATCTGTTGAAAACCACTAGAACTTGTTCATCAACTAAGAATTTATCACTTCTCTTATCCTTTTATAGATAGCGCCACATGCCACATCATTTCACTAAAAATATAGTTTGCTCTTCCAATTACTTGATATGAGGTACCTATAAGTATGTTGTCTGCTATCCTGGGACCTTATCCACTTTCTAACATAACCACTTCAAAAGTTATCAAGTTTCTTTTGCATTTATTAGTAAGATAAAATTATTTATGTAAGTACTTATGTAAATTAATAAAAATAGGAGAAAAATATTTTGTTTCATGTCAGTGCAATAGTGTTGATATTTTAACTTCTGAACGGCTTCTTTTTTGATTCCTTTGTAGTTTATAAAATGTAAATATCTAAATATTTTTGAATGTTGCCAATTTTAAGTCGTTAAGCTATCATTAAACTTATAGATTAATAGATAACAATGTTATGTAGACACTACAATTATTAAGTAAAGAATTGAACTATATTATGCCTTAAAATTATTACTTGCCTTATGTTTTTGTTATAAGAATCAGGTACACTAATAATATTATAATACGGTATACAGGCTGTCGAGCACTACCGATAAACTGAAAAGAGATGTACGCTTTATCTAAAAGTACTCAGGCGAGATAATAGAATACGGATATTCATCGTTGTTGATATTTTTCACTTGGAAATTTGATGTTGAAGTGTCACTATGACACTCGTAGTTCTTTGAAAGAAGTGTCAGGTCAAAACTGGTTTGTAATGGTAGTGAGTGTTGGTGATTTTGCCAGATAAGGCCCTGAGCAAGGTCCACCGACATTCTGGTACAATAAATTATAGTAAAACGCTAAAAGATTATAACTATAATTGTTTTAAGTAAATAGATCGTACCAACGAAATTTTGATAATGAATTATTGAAATTTAGGCTGATCGAAAAATCTGACACCAATGTTGGCTAATAATATACTCGATAGGAAATTATCTATTATGTATAATAGAGATCGGAATTACGGGTGCTATTGCTATCAAAAGTATGTATATGACTAAAATTTCCAGGATTTCTCAAGAATCAGTACCTTAGTAATGGATGTAAAATACCTTACTAAGATTTCGAATAAAGATTATTCTACTGCTTGTAGTATACACAATATTTCCTAATGATGTTATGGACTTTAAGTCATATCCATACTTTTGATAGCAATAGCACCTGTGATTCCGATCATTTATGTATGACAGGATTGACTAGCCTAGAATTTGCGTTATCGACTCTATCTATTTACAAATAGGTCGAAGTGCGCTAGTGAGTTTCCATTGCTCTTCAGTCTTTTTAAACCCCGATGAAAAAGAGGGGTTTTATAAGTTTGACGTGTCTGTGTGTTTGTGCCATCGCAGCGCCTAAACGAATGGTCCGTGCGTAATTTTTTTTTTAAGAGCTGCTTTGGTCAGCATGTTTTTAAACTATGTTTGATAGACATCGGTTAAGCGATTTAAAAGTTATGGGGTGAACGCTTAAAAGTTGGGGTATTTTTTAAATTTGCCTGGCAAATAAACTTGTTTTAATAAATACAGGTCCTACTTCATATAGCTCATTTTTATTAATGGTCTTTTCCGACATTATTCGACTGAGGGAGATGTCTGTAACGCATGCCAAAGCTCTGTCAGAATAAAAAAAATCAGTAGTAAAATGAATAAATAAATAGCCAGTATATCAACCGAGTCATCTATCAATGAAAATTACTGGTAAATATTTCAGCTTTTCAAAACATGTAAGTAATTGAAGTGTTATTTCAAAAACCTGTACGAGCATATTGACTTAAAGTTTGTACCTAAGCAGTATTTTCTGTATTAGCTACATTAATATATCCAAATTAGAAAATTTTTAAATTGATTTCTGTAGACTAATTTCAAAGCGTATCAGACAATGGTAACATGTAATATGTAAGAAATACAACAAAATTTTCGTTTAAGTATAAACGAGCGAAGAAACTTCCCTAATTAACAGAGTAATGTGAAGAAAGTGGTTCCAGTGTTAATTACAATAATACTCCAGGAAAATTGTGATGTTCCCAAAAATAACATGCTTTGAGTACGCGGTAACTTACTTGGGAGCCATTTTGTGTATCATTATCCTATGTTACAACTTGTGTTTATTTATGTTTCTAAGTATTAAATATATTAAAAAGTTGTACGTTTTTAGCACAATTTCTCCCATTGGATTGACTCAATGTTTGGGGATGTTAAGTAAATTCCCAAATATTAAGTTACAATGGAATGTTATGGTACGAAGTGTGTTCAACTATATCTGATGATAAAATTGGAATAGTGATGGGACTATGGGAGGGTAGATAGGTTTCATATTTTTCTATGTGATAATGTATGAAATTACCGGGCTCCATTGCTGTCCCATTTGAAATTAATAATTTCAACGGAGATATCATTTAAAATCGTGTCTCTATCAAGCCCTAGAGAACCCTTCAAATTATATTATGAATTACTCCTAAATCTATATCTATATCTATACATTAAATCAGAAAAAAAAGTGTGTCCGTACAGTAAATATATTTCCAAAAAAAATATTGGGGGCGATGGAGACGTAGTTATAGAGCAAGAATTTAAAAAAAAAATGTCTGTCTGTTTGTCTGTTTGTACACGCTAATCTCCGGAAATACTGGACGGATTCGAATGAAACTTTGACTTGATTTGACTTTTTTTGTTATATAGCTATTAAGCCTGGGCAACATATAGGGTATAAATGATTTTGGAAAATGGAACACCTGATGCAGAACCATAATGGTCCAGCTAAACTATAAGAGATATAAAAATGCCGCCCTAGTAAAAGTTATTCAGCCTGATGAGCATTTTCCAGTGACATAAAGTCCACGCGAACGAAGTCGCGGGCTTCGGCTAGTATATTTTAAAGATTTTGCATTTTAATTTTGCACATTAGCGAAAGGTGGCCGTATTTCGCAAATGTGCGTTGAAAACCTTCTCTAACTGGGTAACCCTGCAAACTATTTTATGAATGACTGTTATGTATAGTTTAAAGCTTTTTCACATGAGCTAAATTTGGCTGTTTTTTTGCAAATGTGCGAAGAAAAATTTATCTAACTGGGGAACGGGGGGCGGGGAATGAACGCGGAATCTTATACCTTTAAACGAGCAATTCTTGTATATTTATTTATTTATTTATATATTTATACATTTCTGTGATATCGAAAACGGCTCTACCGATTTCGCTGAAAATTGGTATATGGGGTTTTTTGGGGGTAAACCATCGATCTAGATTAGTCTTATGTTTGGGAAATCGCGTGTTTTCGAGTTTTCATTCGTTTTTCTTTCCACGCAGAATATGGTCGCTAATTTCGTCGCGCCGGGCGCTATCCTCTTAGCTCAGCGGTTAAGGATGCTGACCGCTAGAAAGAGTGTTACAGGTTCGAATCCCACTCGGTGACTTACTTTTGTTTTTTTTATGTTCAAGTTTATATAAAAATTTTATTTTGTACTGTTTTTAGACAAGTTTAAAGAAATTTAGTTAATGTTTGAGATGTAACCGACCGAGCAAAGCTCGGTCACCCAGGTACTACAGATTTTATCAGTTTTTAATTTGAAAAAATAGGACATGGATTAAAAGGCCACTTAGTGAATTTGTCTATAAATATTTAGTGGCTTTTTTATTGAGTGTAGTTTGTTAGATCATGTAACTGAATGCGAATTTGACTCTAGACTACATCCGTAACTAAAACATTTTTTTTTTCAGATTTTAGAACACATTTTTTATGCCTCAGATGGTTTAAGAAACTCAAAAACTCGGCCTGCCAAGCCTTAAATAACTATCCTTTTGGTGGGGTATGTCCATCAAAGCCGAGGCTCAGGGCTTGCATTTAAATGATCCATTACACAATTACTGCCGGTCGCAGCCCTGTAGAATACTAATGGCGGATAATAATGCAACTTTGCTCTAGTTTGTTATTGTTTGATCACCACTACTATTTAAAAAAAACGTCTTTTTGAAATGGTAGTTGAAATTATTTTAGTTGATTTATTTAAAATGGTAGTTGAAATTATATCTTTGACGCAATTTATAAGTAGGTAAGCTTTATTAGTCCAGCCGTTTACGCGTAAAGAAGTAACAAACATACACAAATACACATTCAGAAACTTTTACCTTTATAATATGTGCGATAAACGATAATTAATGGACTGTATGAATTTTGAGTCTCTTCATAAACCGAACGAGACTTTGCTGAATATTTCGAGAAGGTTATTACTCTGACAAAGAATTGCGATATGACTTACCTCTGGAGATCTTCTAGGACGAAGTTCTGTTCCCTCTTGAGCAGATCAATCAGCGCTGTACATTGCTGGGCCCAGATATACTTTACCAATTTTCTACTGCTGTTCTTGGAAACATACACAGATTATTTTGTCACCTCGCAATCGTTCGTTACAACTGAATTTATAAATTTATAGTATCTTGCTACACTGCCTTGTGCACGAAAAGTATTTAACACGACAATTGGAGATTTAACGACTATTTTATCTCTATTTCGATAAAAGCATGGTTTGACCATGCCGCGATGCCAGCTTAACGAAAAGTGTTCAATTCGAACTTGAAACGAAAGGAATGAATCACTGAGTTGCCATACTACAAACATGACAAAATGACAACTAGTGTTGTCTATTGATAAATTAAATAACTACTAATGGCAATATCCAACATAATATTAGTGAGATATTTTTACGTAGGTATAACCAATCCCATCCATAATTAAAAATCAATTCTCTATGACAAAATAAGTATATAATGCAAAAACGTTATTGTAAGTAAAGTGTATCAAATGGACGTAATCGTAAATAGTGTAAGCACCTGTAGCAATTCGTCTAAGAACGAAGAACGAGCCTCAGACCAAAACATGTATTTCTATAACGTGATTCATCGAACAAATCACGTTTCTCTTTTAGGTTTCAATTGGGGACTTACTTATCGTATCCACAGATCGTGACATTTTCTGTAGACGTGTTTTTTAGGGTTTCGAACCCAAAGGATAAAAACGGGACACTATTACTAAGAATTCGCTGTCCGTCTGTCCGCCAGTTTGTCTATCTGTCATCAGGCTGTATATGAACCGTGATAGCTAAACAGTTATTTATTTTTAGCTATAACAACAAATACTAAAAACAGTTAACTTTATTTCTTAAACGAATTACTTTTTACTTTTAGGTTTCAATTAGGGACTTACTTCTTTGGAGTCAAACATATCCACAGATCGTGACATTATCCGTAGGCGTGTTTTTGAGGGTTCCGTACCCAAAGGGTAAAAACGGGTCCTATTAGCTAAGTAATTGTATTTATTCTGTGTTATTACTAAGAATGTCTGTCTGTTTGGTCTGTACCTATGTCACTAGGCTGTATATGAACCGTGATAGCTAGACAGTTTATTTTTTAAAGATATAACAACGAATACTAAAAACAGAAAATAAATAATTAAGTGGGGCTTAAATAAATAAAAAAATTTTTTTTAATGATAATTAATAGTACGGAAACTTAGTGCGCGAGTCCCACTTGCACTTGGCCGGTTATTTTTATCCATTACGTGCCAGTTCGATATCATGATACTATCTCTTTTATGACAATTGCTCGGTGAACGGGGGAGTATGAATTTTCTACAGTTTGAAGGGTTTTATGCGGTATATAAATTTCTTGACATTATTTCTGCTTCGGCACTTTAATTCCGGCTGTAATCATTGAATAGGTGGATGCAATGCCTTTAAGTAGCTTGTTATTGTGTAAAAAAAAACTATAGTTAAATTTAAAAAAATAAATAAACAACATGTCTTGCGAAAAATCATGATAAATATTTATCATGATTTTTCGCAAGACATGTTGAGATTATAATTTTAAAATAATTGAAAACATATTTTGAAAGTCCTCCAAGTCCTCCCGTTGATATCGTAGAAGGTGACTTAGGAAATACAAGCTAAACAAAGCTAATAAGCATCAACGAGACCCCTCCAACCCGTCTGGCCAGCGAGGAGAGTGAAGGCCAAGTTCTCTGGCTGCCCTGGCCAAGTATGGCTCTGTAGTACAGAGAACGTCGTGTTGCTGCAGTGGAGACAAAAAGACATGATGTTGATGATGATATTTGGAAACTCTAAAAGGGTCGTCGAGTGTTAAACTTCAGAAACTGAATTTTTCGGGTAAGTTTGGGACCGGCCGTTATTAGATTCATTCAATAAAGGCACGACCCGAATGTACTACTCGTATCTATCGACAAAAATGATTGCATGGCGTATTGAATGGATGTCAATTTTATTTTACAAGATTTTATTTAGTTTTCATCTGTTCCATTGTCTGTCGGTCTGTCAGTAATCAAAAATTGCAAGTTAGATTTGACCCACTTTCCGTATCCGATTAAGCTGAAATTTTGCACGCATACATATCGTCATCTTATCATCAGGTCTTTTGATCTTCACAGCAGGAGCACGACCCTCTCGGTACTACCAGACCATACTCGGCAAGAGCAGCCAGAGGACTTGGCCTACACTCTCCACGCTGGCCAGATTGGTTGGAGAGTTTTCATTGATGTTTAATAAGCTTTGTTTAGCTTATATTTCTTAAGTTGCCTCCTACGACATCCACGGGAGGACTTGGAGCCCTATTCTACTCTGCCGGAAAAACACATGCATACATATATCGCGTGACAATGCAAAATTATGATGACATGGAGCTGATCTGATGATGGAGCCGGAAGGTGGCTATAGGAACTCTGTAATGAAACAACGCAACTCCATCGAATTTGGGCTCGTTTGATTCATCTTGAGGATCTTTAGATGAAAGCTTGTTTTAAAAATATTTTTTAAATAATTCCTTTTTTTTTACTCTGAAGCTTGAGTATTAGCGTTAGAAGCTAAAAGTATGCTCGGTGGCAGTAGACCAGAGAGTGGTGCGCATTTGGATGGGTGACCACCAGTAGCATAAAAATTTCTCGAGCTCCGTCGTGTTTCGAAGGGCACCGATGATTTCAGCTGTCATCATTGTTTTCAAGTCATCAAGTTATGTCAGATGACTTGAGCCAGTTACTATCAACAGCAGGTAGCATTTTTTATTAAATTTGTAGAAAATATTATTTAGTTTTTTTTTTTGTATAGGCAACCAGTAGTAATAATCGGTAAATTAAGTTTCAGCAGTTGGAAAAATATTACACCATATATGATTTTAGAGGTTCGCGGTCACAATTACTGTTATTAGTATTACGGGACTTACCACGATAAATATATTTTTTTGCCAGATAATTCGACGATCCTTCTGCCGTCATGACCCGACCCAGTATTGGCCATTTACACACAGGAAAAACAAAAAAATATTATTGATTTGGGAAATGAATAAAAATAAAGACAAAATAAAAGTAAGGACACCTTTCCATCAACACACGACAATCATGTAACTTCCAAGTTTTCCTATCTTTTCGCTGTTAACAGAGTTGGCGATCCATCAAAAAGGTGCAATCCCTAGGGAACCCAATCCCGTGTCTACGTCTCAGATGAACATAGCCCAGTCCGTGTGAGACATTTGTTTTGCTATAAACGAACACATATAGGTATATAAATGTTTTTCCTTTAAAAAGTTTTGTAATGAAAGAGAAACATTTGTTGTTACTTTAAGATTCCCTTTTCGTTGAATCTTATATATTTTTAAGGGGAAATATTAAATTTAATCCTTACAGTAAATAAATAAAAAAATTACCTAAAAATAAATAAACATATAGAAACAAATTACACTGATTGAGCTAGCCCCAAAGTAAGTTCAAGACTGTTATGGTATATTTATTTAACGAAATATATATCACATAACATCTTGTTTTCACCGGGGACGAACCCGGAACCTCTGGGTGGCGGACTAGCGTGATGACCACTACGCCACGGTGGTCGACTTACCTATGTGTAAATAATTACCGTAAAAGTAATTTAAATTAGACGTTTAAATGTCATGATGATGGAAACTTGGTCGGTTTTTCCTACTATATTACGTGAGTAAACCATTCAGCAAAATTAGTTATAATTAATAATGAAATTACCTTACGTTAGTTTCAATTAAATTATTTCGTTAATGAACAACTTTTTAATTAATACATTATATCGCGTATTTCACTTTGAGGTGCGGTTTTAAATTAAAAGTTTTGGATAGCTTTTCGATTAAAACGGTTTATTTTAAATATTTCTCCCCAAGGACATGAAAATGAACCACAGATTTGCAGAGCTCTATTGAAGTTTGAAAATAACTTTTTTTAAATTAATTCTGCTGTTACAGTCCTCGAGGCTTGAGCTTAGTTTTGCATTGGGGCCAAATACAGATTCCTTTAAAAAAATACATAAAAAAAAGTTTAGCGGTACTAAAGATGAAGGTAAAGGGGGAAAGAGCGTGACAGAGAGATGACGCGCGAGGTCTAAGCTCGTCGTTAATTTGTCGTTCGTCGCTCGCATTCGTGCCGTGTCTCGGCTCAGGCCGAGTTTCAAAAACCTGAAAGAAAAGAAAAAAAAACCGTAGAATGCCGGCTGCTTCTCTTTGCGCGCAAATCGAAAGTTGATGTAACTCCATCATCTAATGCCTAGTACAGTTATTATTATACATTAGTGAACTAGTGTGCAGGGTTCCTCACGATGTTTTCGTTCACCAGAAGCAATTGGTGGCATTTGAATATTACCTGACGTTAGAATTTAGTACTTATAATAAGTAAGGCAGAAAAATTTGCAAAAGAATAGGCATTAGGTAGAGAATATAGGAGAAAAAAGACACATTATAAATTATAGAAAATAGAAGAGGGAACACGTTCGGTCGTCTACTACTTTACGATGAGTTCTTTGAAACAAGAATTACAGGGAAAATATAAGGGAAAAGATTAGGAAAACCCAGTAGAAAATTTTCGATCAAATAAAAGATATATTAAGCGTTATAAAACATAAATTACACAAGTTACATAAGTTCTTAACCTCCATGTGTTATAAAACATATGGAGGTTAAGAACTTAGCGGAAGAAACAGAGACATGAAAAGCACTTTACCTACAAGAGCATAGGAAGAAGGAGTATTTAATACAAGTCGCACCTAGTGAGAAAAGAATGAACTTATGCGTCATAGACCCTTATAGGCTTATAGCCCTGTGCCTCAACCGCTAAGCCAACATTGGTTTGACTCATATGTTTTATAAGAGTTTCTAATTTTACATTTTATTTCAGGGTCAAGTGGGTGGTTGTTATCGGATATAATCGTTTGAAAAGGGGGGGAGGGGGTTACTTAATATTAGATTATTATGGGTCGCGACCCGCGTGGGTGTGTTGTCCCATAGGTTATCGTTTAATTAGAGGTTCAACGATATAATAGCGGTACTTTATATAATTAGTTGTTGAGAATGTGCGAGATTTGAATCATGGTAATAGGCGATGCGGCTAGCAACCCATCACTATTTTGATTCGTTTTCCATCTTAACGCCCACCACCATGCTAAGCGTGGCCTTTGGGCCTAATGGCCCTGGGCTCTGTCTAATCCGTCAGGTATATAGACGTAAAAATGTATCTGTATCTATTGTTAAGAATAGCCGATAAAATTAGCAATGAAAGTCAGAGAATAAAGCAGTATTTATATACTATAAAAAAAATATACTTTATTGTGCTGTTATAAGTTATTACAAAAATATATAAAAAACAGACAGTTAAAAATGATTGAAAAAATGTATCTCAACAAAATAAAATGATAGATAATGAAGTGTTTCTATGGTGTGAAGTTTACCGGACTATTGAAACTAAAGTTGGCCATAGTTGTACTTGTTCTAACCTAACTTATAACGGCGATGTGAAGTTTGCACGGAAGTTTCCTGAAACAGACTAAATGTTGATGTCTTCATTATATCTGTGTAAATATTTTACCTCAGCGAACTGCACTTTGCAGTGAACTCTCAGCTCTAAGGAATATACTGGTAAATACGCTTCACTTACGTAATAAATAATAACCGGCCAAGTGCGAATCGGATTCGCGCACTAAGGGTTCCGTACCATTTTTTACAAAAAATCGCGTTTGTTGTATAGGAGCCCCCCTTAAATATTTATTTTATTTTGTTTTTAGTATTTGTTGTTATAGCGGCAACAGAAATACATAATTTGTGAACATTTCAACTGTCTAGCTATCGCAGTTCTTGAGATACAGCCTGGTGACAGACAGACGGACAGACAGCGAAGTCTTAGTAATAGGGTCCCGTTTTTTTCCTTTGGGTACAGAACCCTAAAAAAGAAATAGCCCGAGCGGTTTAAATGATTTGGTTATAGTTTTACGCCTCGGTAGCCTGCTTGACGTCAACCTGTATAGTAGTGCATTAGCACGAAATATTTTTGCTTAGTCTTTAAGTCGGCTCGTACGAAAACAATGTGTTATATAATACAACAATGTGTAATTATGTCGAGGATTAATAAAACGATTAGACTCTACATTCTATTTTAAATCGAAAATCCCAAAAAGTAGAAGCAATCAAGGGTACCTACAGCCTTTATTGCCACTCTTAAGTACTCTCTTTATTGCCGATGGGTTCTCATTTACAGCAAAACTTTGACCGCGTCGTGTATTGTTTGCTTACAACTACACACAACCCTTACTAAACTGAAACTGTTACACGTGTTAATCGTTATCGTAAAATGGCCAGTTCAAGAACTGATTTTATAACCATAATAGGCTATTTTACTGTGTATATTTTGGTTAATATTTTAATTTAACCAGAAAGCAGTAAGTAAGTTAAAATCTTTATGGCAGCAAAATACAATTACAGAGTAATAGATACACAATACAGATGTCAAAAGGAGATGTTAGACGAAAACAGGTGAGGTGCAAAGTTATAGGCAAGGGAGAAGATTAATAATACTGTAGGTACAATCAAGAAAGTACCACAGAAAAGAAATATTTTTTTTTTAAAAACAGTTAGAAAATTGTTAAATTAATAAAGCAGCAATCAGCATAAATTTTATTAATCCAATTTTTTTATATGTAGCCAAATAAACTATTTTTCTTTCTTTCATAAATATAAGAGTGGGAACGTGGTAGGGATATCTCACTATCTCTTTAGCAATGACGTCGAGAGCGCTGTACGAGCATCCTTTTTCTGTTACGTTACAGTTTCCCTTTCCATCACATTTTAAAACTTTATAATTTACTTATTTTCGGTCAGATTTAAAAAACTCATGTTGTTTCGGTTTCGGATTACATTACTTATCGTCGATTATCGATATGAATAATAAAAATAATTGATTAAAATACCGTATTGTTTCTTTTTTTCATGTGTGTAAGTGCCAACACTGGTATCACATTTTTCGGGCTGCTTCAAGGCATCTGACGTGCTTCGGAAGGCACGTATAAGCCTTTGATCCATACGTTTAAGGCATTCGATAAGCTATATCCACAATTAAAAGCTTTTAGGGACTTACACATATTGCATTTAATAATACCTACTTTGCAAAAGTTTGTTCAACCTTTTTAGGTTTTTTTAAATTTTAGTTCAAATACGTACTTACCTATGTTTTACTCATTCTTTCAATGTCAAAAGATGAGGACAAAACATATCTCACCTAGGCCTTTACATATTTCAAAAGTTCTTGTTTGTTGGATATACCTTTTTAAAAAAGGTACTCATCGTTACATCAACCACCATGTTGTATGTTTTAAGTAGGTATTTAAGTCTTTCTCTCTGCTTCTATATTAAACTGAAGTTTCCAAGCAATTCTCAATTGAAAATACCATTTGACGTTATAATTTTAACCAGCTGAAATGTTTGGGTCTGTAATAAATTAAACACAATTTAGAAAATTATTGACGAGCAATTAGTTAGAACCTCAATCAGTTCCAAAACACAGCAATAACTGTAAACGACCATTAATTGGAATTGCGCTTTCAGTAAGAATTTAATTTTGTGTCTAAACAGGTTTCAAATTAATGGTGTTTTAATATTGGCCAAATCCTGCTCAATATTATACAGTTAGTATACAACGTGAAAGGGATAAACCTGTAATAAATAGAACCACGAGCTATACTAGATCTCTATAGTATAATGGAATTGAAATAACAGTAAAAGAACAAAAAAAAATGCATTTTCATACAAAAGTGTGCATCATGTGGACAATTTGTATGGGAATTTTTTGTTTGTTTTTTGACCGTTATTTATTTTATTAAACTATATATATATATATATATATATATATATAAGATGTAGTATAGCCCCTGGTTTGATTTATTATGGGTATGTCTTTTCCACGTTGTAGATAGACGTAGGTGTATGTATCTGTATGTGATTTATAAATAAATAAATAAAATAAAAAATAAATGAATGTTTAGTAAGTAGACGATTGAAATCAAATCAAACCAAATCTTTGAAATTTTCTTTGCTATCCAGCGGGAAAATGCTGCCAACATTTTGGGCACGTAGTCTTGATTTTGCGCTTTTAAGAAATTATATTTATAAGTTCTTTTTTTTAATTTCAGATCGGTTTTAAAGTTATAAATAAGTAAAGTTTATTTTATCAAATATTGTTCACATACTTATAGTTTTTTCGTTTATTATTTATATTTTATTCTTGGTAAAAAAATTCAACAGAATCAGTTTATTTTATAGAGAATCATTTAAAAAAATAGATCTATTTAAGAGGTTGTTTCAGTAAGTAAGAAGAAAAGCAGAACATAGTCAGAGAATAAGTTGGTGTCGACTTTCAGAGATAGTCATTTTACTCTAGAAGGCTTAGAGCTACTACTAGAAGGCCTTATACATGAAGCTGAATGAACCAGAAATAAATGTAGAGACAAGAAAAAATGGAAGGCTTGTGTAAAAATATTTGGTTGAAAGTGGGTAAAAAATAAATAAAATAAATAAATAAGTTTATAGGGACAAATTACACTGATTGAGCTAGCCCCAAAGTAAGTTCGAGATAATAGGTAAGTAAGTATATATCACAGGGCATTATAACGGACAAAGTTAAATCGAAGAAACTGACAAACTATGCCGACCCTACTTAAAAGTAGAATAAGGTCAGGAAAAGAATCTACTTATAACACAGAGGTCACAAACAAGGGTTCGACGGAAATGGAATCAGAAAAAGATCGTTTCGTCGAACATTAACACATTAGCGGCTAGTAATAATCATAATCGTAAAAGGATAGGAAAATACGGCAAACAGCACTTCAAGTCATTAATAAATCGCATCATAAAACGGAAAATTTCAATGGATTGCCATCGCAGGGCGGTTATCCATTAAATAAATTTTATTCGTGTGATAAATAGGGTCTCCAACTCTGAAAGATTTTTAAGGATATTTTCCGTAATAAAACGGAAGTGAGTTTAATGTAAGTGAGTCTCGGAACATATCTATTTAGTTCATAAATATTTATGCAAAGCTAATTGCGAAATAAGTTTTAAGTAGTTTAAATAAAACGTACACTTTTACTTGTTCAATTATTCCAGCCCATTTATTATGTATCTAGATATAAGTATTAAGGTCATAACTAAACACCAGGTTTAAACATGTTAGAAACAAATAAAAACAAACTAGTTGAAACGAAGCCATAAAATTCAAGCAGACGGAAATAGCATCTTTATTTCATGCTACACCAAATTGATCCCCAATAATTCTCATAATAAAACAGAAACACAAATTCTTGGGCACGATAAAACCCAAACAATCCGGGACAATCCCACAATTGCAGCTCATCTGGCAACCTCAGTGATAAGGCGCGGGGCGGGCGGGCGGCAGAGCGGCGCGCCGTTCAGGCGCCCAGTCGCCGCCCGCCGCTGACTTCGCGCCGTCGCATCGCCCGGACGGTCCCGCCCGCGCTAAATTTATACGCACCCTACTTCTTCCTACACCATTAACCCAAAGTGAAGTGAACCAGTGATAGTGCTACTCACACAATTTTTAACCCTGTAAGTATCTTAATTTTTATTAGTAAATATATTAAGTTTGACATGTCTTAATCACCGAGTGTTACGGCCATTTTATAGAATGCGAACGTGCAACCTTGACTCGTCAGTATTTTGGTTGTTAGTACCTACTCACTAATTTTTCTCGAGTCGGGTCATTATGAAATCGCGATTATAAATAGTATAGCGTTATATATCATCGGTGTTTGGATTAAGGCAGCTTGTTCTGTAAGACAGGAACCATGTCAAGGTTTGGAATCTTATAATGCGAGTGTTCTCGGTAACTCGCGGATTCTGTTGCATTACTCATGTTGGCGATGGCTCATCAACAATTTTTCAACTGACTGCAATGTTTTTTACAAGTTTAAGAAAGTTATTCCTAAGGAAAGGTGTCAATCGCAGATGCTGGCTTTGATGAAGCTGTTCTATAAAAGAAATACTGACCACATAGTGATAATTAGACACTTGTATCGTAAGTTTACTTTACAAAAAGTATCCACGGAGTTAATAGTTAAAACAAACATTTCAATTGATTTGAAAAATAAAAACATGTGATGAAAGATTTCGGCACGAGTGGGATTCGAATCCACGACCCCTCACGTTACCGCCTTGGGTGCACTAACAATTGTGTTACCGTAACTTCTTTACTTAATTTGGATAATAATCCGAGCATTGTAATTCTAATAATTGATTTGAGAAACTCCTCAAGAACATAGAAATAAACATATGCCAACACTGGTGTCAGATTTTTCAGGCTGCCTAAAGGCATCTAACATAGCTTGACGACTGCTATACAATGATGAGACAGCCAAGCCAACGGCTTATAAAATCCTTCCAAAGCACGGAGGAGCTCAAGAATTTTTTATATTACTGTGGTCACCCATCCAAGTGCGGACCACGCCCGGAGTCACTTTACTTGCGCGAGGCCAAATTCTAGCCCAGGGGGTGTTAGGGAGACGACCTCTGTGACCTAGGTCATCATGCCAGGTTTTATTTATTTATTAAACTTCATACACAAATACAAGTGTAATGGCGGACTTAAAGCCTAAGGCCTTATCTACCAGTCAACCAAACAGGTTGTCAGCAGGCGTCTTCATACTCGAAAATACCTAGACCAATTTAGAAAAATATTTCAGAAAAGGTTATCGGGGCACATTATAAAAAAGACAAATAAATTTGTATTCAAACCTCCTCCTTTTTGGAGCCTGCAAGAAATTAAGTACAAATAAAGAGACATTATTCAAATTCAAATAAATCCCAAGGTTTGGTTCTGGTTTCTTTGGGTTGCGGAGGTCAGACGGCAGTCGCTCAGTGTAAAAACCAGTTACCTCGTCAAATCTCCTTGGTTGGATAGCGGACCCCGGGCTCTGAAGCGTTACTGCTGAGGATGCAACCGGAAAAATACGCTCGGATGATGATGAAAGAGACATTATTCGAAATAAGCTAGTAGGTACTTACCGAATTTAATTTCGGTTCGAAACGAACTCTCAACCACTATTCCATCGTTATTACGTTAGACGAGTACTGTATTGTGCGTATTAGGAGTAAATATGAAAACTTTGTTGTTTCTCCCCACTTACCAAATATGAGGATATTTGTACATACTTGTTATAATTATGGACCAACAAACTGTGATTGCTTTACTTTTTATGTTTCTTATGTCTTTTATTTACACACTAGCTGCGCCCCATGGTGTTACCCGCGTAAAAGTAACCTTTTTGTTCATCCAGAGAGTCAGCTTCTTATCGAGCAGATTTTATCAAAATTGATGCAGCCGTTTGCGCGTGAAGAAGTAACAAACATAAACACATACACACAAACTTTCGCCTTTGTTATATTATATTAAATACGTTTTTTTTTTTATCCAGGATAATGGAATACAGATATTTTAATACATATATTTTATCTCCCATGCTAGTCTGGGAGAAGAGATGAACTTAGCCTATATCAGCTGCTTCTCTTAAACCCGAAAATCGTAAATTCGATCAAGTAAATGGCCGAAAATGCGAAGCATGTTAATAGGCGATGCGGCTAGCAACCCATCACTGTATTCATTGCTTTCCATCTTCTCGCCCACCTAAATGGCTTTTGAGTGTTGCGGCTCTGGGCTCTGACTGCTTAGAGCCGCAAGAAAAAAAAAGCTCTATGTACCCCATTAGGGAAAAAGGCCGTGATAGTATGTATGGATGTACATGATACAAATGTCTGAAACTAATGATATTGAATACGATTTTATGTACAAGTAAATGTATGACATCTTGGTACTAATAGTAATTTATATCTCGTGCTACAACTGTATTCCTTATGAGGGTTAATGTAAGCCAGGCCGGTTGTTAACCTGTAGCCAAATCGTTTGAACAGTTTCGGCTGTTGTTTGCTGATTTCTGCATATTATATTTTTTTTAAAAAAGCAGTGCGCTGGCGCACGGGCTCCGAAACAGACAGCTGAGGATGCAACCGTTAATTCGGGATCAAAAAGCAGTTATTGGATAAGACAGTAAGCGCAATACTGAAAAACAGTAACGTAACGTTTTATTCCTGCATTTTCTTGAGAGTCTTAACATCGCACACATCCGTAAGTAGTCAGACAAGTATAAGCACTGGTCTCAAAAGCAATTGTTATTATATTTCAAGCAAATTGTTTCGCTGCAGACGCCTCATAGAACTATAACTATTTTAAGAATTTAACAGGGCTTGTTTACATAGGTAAACGTTGTTCGAGTTCGAAACCAGGCTTGGAATAAAGAGGTCTGTACGATGGAAAACCCCTTTTTTAGTTGCATTTTATTCTTGAGTGCGCCGTGCATTGCAAACATACATAAGTAGTACAACGTATGCACTTTATTTCTTCGAAGGCAATAGCAGTTGGATTTTCCGGGAAATTGTTTCGCTGCCTCTACAGCTAATCTTTCTATCAGACGTTTCTGCGCCTCATAGAATGACAGCTATTCCAAGAATGTATTATTCTTAATTGCGCCGTACATCGCAAACATACACAAATAGTACAGCGTATGCACTTTATTTCTTCGAAAGCAATTGCATTGGTTTCCCGGTAAATTGTTTTGCTGCCTCTACAGCTAATCTTACTATCAGACGTCTCTGCGTCTCATCGAATGACAGCTATCCCAAGAATGTATTATTCTTAAGAGGGCCCTTCCCGGTCCGTCTATAGTCAACGCGAGCATGGTTGGAAATGCTTGTTGTTTCATCCAGCGCAATGATAGAAAAAAAAACAAAGTGAAAAGCGAGAGATAGCACCTGAGCGCTCAGTTTGCATTCTATTGTACGAAATTAGTATTATTATTAACTATTCATTTTACGAATAATAACTTTTCATAGGCTGCGGAAATTTCATAAAACTTGTTCCAGGTGATACGTGTTTTTCAGAAAACCTTACGAGTGTGTGAAATAAATGTTTTTCATTTAGAATCTTTATTACATATGCAAATATTTTCTTTACTTTTACAATTCATGAGTACTATATGATCGACCGAAGTTCAGGTAAAATTTGTACAAAAAAGCAGATTTTTGGACGCTTATACTGAATTTGTTTTTCCAAATTTTAATTTTTAATTTCGATGAAAACTTAGAAATAGCGCACAAGATTCATGTTAGTTCAAAAATTTCTAAGAAAGTTCTGTCACAACGCCATAATCACGTACGATCGTTTGTATGAAAAGTAGGGCGGGTTGGGCACTCTTAAGTACGCCGTACATCGCAAACATACACAAGTAGTACAGCGTACGCACTGTAATTCTGTGAAAGCAATTTAAATTGGATATCGCGGCAAATTGTTTCGCTGCCTCTGCAGCTAATCCATGTATTAGGTGTCTCTACGCTTGATAGAATGATAACTATTCCAAGAACTTAAATAAACTTATTTAGTTTATACTTAAAAACACAGTTGTTTAAACACTGTCAATCTTAATACAAAACGCAGACTTACTTTAAGGACTTGTTTAACCACCTGGATGCCGGAATATTTAATTTAATAAAATAATATACAGACTCTATTAGTTAAACAGTGCATTCTCCCGTAGATTTAGGTACACAACGGCACGAGAAGTTAAACTACTATACTTCCAAATGAAGTTTACAATGACACAAAAGGGGATTTATTTCGCGAGATCTTCTTGTTTTGGAGAAGGAACCGGGATCAGAAGTGTGCAATTTTGTATATCTAACGCTTTCTGTTATACAATATAGGCAGACACAAGACATTCAATTTAGTTAATCCATGATACATAACCAAAAACCACTAAAAGCCGTTCTATCAAAATTTAGGTTACTTAGCTCTAAAGTGTTAGAATTAGCAGATTTTGAGATAATCCTTTGTTATTTAAATTACTAAATCTTGATACATGTATGTAAATTCGAAACCTAGTAATAACCGTTTAGGAGAAAGAGGGAGTGGGAATCTCGACTTAAAAAAAATTTGCAATATCAAACCAAATATTTTAGGAACAGATCCTTAAATTGAAAAATGGTGTTTATAAGCTCATAATATTTTTAAAAGACCTATTCAACGATATCACACACGATGCGTTAGTCGAGAAAAAAATAAAAACTCCCACTTTACTTGTTTGAGAGCTACCTTATAAAAAACTTTTTAAGATATTATTTTACCGTTTTCTTGGCATGAATGAAATATATATCCATACCAAATTACAGCTTTCTAGTATTTATAGTCGCTAAGTAAATCCACGGATGGACATATCGACAGACATACCGCCAGACAAACAGCCAGACAGACAGACAAACATGGCGAAACTATAAGGGTTCCTTATTTACTACGAGACCCTAAAAAGGGCAGCTGTTTTTCTTACAACTTTCAATATGAATGTCATTTCGACCCAAGCCACCAATAACCTCGGAACAACACTGAAAGCCACGGGATATCTTCGCTAGTATCTTGAGGCGAGATCTTATCATCAGTGATCAGACATGAAAGGGCAAAGGGTCGAAAAAGGGCCTAGATAAACAGGGTATCATAAATCCGCGTCACAAATTAAAGAGGAATACAGAAAGAAATTGTAAGTATACTGCGCCGCAACTATTTCTGTTTATCCCTATGGTTGACTGGGAGAGAACGCTCTTTGCGTTAAGTCCGCCAATTGTAAACAATTTTAATTGTGGATCAATCAATAAATATATAAGAAAAAAGAAAACAGTTTATTATCAGAGTGGAGTCAGAATATCAAGCTGGCTAAAGGTATCTGACTTAATCTGACATAGATTGAGGCCTGCCATACAATGATGCTCGCCGGGACCAACGGCTCCAAAAGCAAACTTTTCTGACCACGCTTACTTCCCTCGACAGCTCCTTATGTCATTATTTCAGAAAAAAAATCTAAACTAAAAACCGAATTTACGCCCAAACTACACAACCGATTTTGATAAAATGTCTATGGGACAATTTATGACGTATTAATATTCTTTCAAACAAAAAAAAATTTCCGAATCGGTCCAGGCGTCTTCGAATAATCAGTGAACAAACACATACATAAAAAAAAGATCGCAACAAAGTGATAACCTCCTACTTTTTTTGATTTTTGAAATTGTATTCTCTTATAACCAGATGTATAGTTTGTGTTTATTGGAAAAAAAATAACTTGAATTCAAACTAAATTCTTCATCTTATATTTAAGAGCTGGGCTCTTGTCGGTGGAGTTCTTTCAATGTCTCTCTTCCTTCCGCTAAGTTCTTGACCTCTTTATATGTTTTCACGTTTAATTTTTCTTTCATTTGGTCTATATATTTTTTACTAGAGGGAAAATGTTCGGTCATCTACTACGCCACGATGCGTTCTTTAAAACAATAATGGAATCAAAAATAGAAGGAAAGAGAGGAGTAGGAAAACCCAGAAGAAAATGTATAGACCAAACTATATTACCAGACGGAAATTCTTACGAGTCTACTCTTCTGTATGCTCTCTTATGCGGCCTAGTTATTGATGGCTCCGCCGGAAATTGCCAGGTCCACGAGTCCCGCTTCCGACCACGGGGAGCTTCTAGCGCGACACGATTTTTCAGATTGACACTTACATTTTTCCATTTATGACATGTCTTTGTTGTAGAGTGATGTTAGAGATTCATGTTAGAGATTGTACTTTTTCTTTTTTATCGCTTTTTGGCGTCTGTTTTATTTATTCTACTAGCTGACCCGGTGAACTTTGTTCTGCCTGTTCACATTCCCGCTCCCACTCCTGGTTCTGGTTTCTGTTTTCTCTCTCTCCGCTTTCCCGTTACCGCTCCCGTTCCTGCTCCCGCTGCTGCTTCCGCTCCCATTCCCGTTTCCGTTCCCCTTGCACCGTCCCCGTTCCCGTTCCCGTTTTCCTTTAGACAAACATAATCCTAATGCGCCTTTGTTCTGTTTTGATTGACTTCAAATGTTTGACTGCTGGGGACAGAGCAGAGAGGAAAATAATATTATTGTTTTTACTTTTTTCTTCGTATTTTTGCGTTTTTCTCTCCATAAAAATCTTCATCAGACTTCAACAAACACAACAAAAAGAAATCAGCCAAATCGGTTTAACCGTACTTGAGTTTTGTGCTTAGCAACATTCATTTGAATTTAAATAAAAGATATATATAATATAATATACAACATAACACGCAAAAAATATAAGATTATCCTGTATCATAACGTTTTGGTGCGATAATTTTTTTAACTAACTACTTACTTATTTTTTTGTCGTATTAGAACCTAGAAGTAAACCATATAGCGTGTAGCGTGATCTTCGCCAAATGTATAGTCCTTATCAAATAAATGATCAAAATGTCTGTGTTAGTAAGGAAGTAAATAATAGCGACATTACCTCCTCAACGTGGAAAAGACGCCTCATATATTATATCTCTATCTCTTACGGAGTAGATAGAACCTGGACACGTAAGAAGCCATGACCACATACGGTCACCTGAACGTCGCATAGGTGTGAAAGGGAATAAAATCACTGACGTGTTGTCCAACATCCATTGTTAAGATTTCTAAGATTTTAACCTGTTTGAGAACCACAGCATAGGGTACTTAAATTCAACGTTTTACCTTTTCTAGACCATAAACGCTAATACACTTTTAACATTAGTCCTTCTACATAATACTCGTAATAGCACTAAAAGTGTGCAAATGTACACATCCGAGTGAACACAGAAATTCACAGAATATAAAAAATATATCACCATTCACAGAGAGTCTCGCCGGAAATAAGGCGTTCCATCAAACGAAGTTCTCTCGCTGGAAAGTGGCAGAGATGTGCTCGGGATTGTGTTATTAGTCTTTTTGTTACGTTCCGTTCTATGTAATTTGCTGGGTCACATCTTTTGAAGAGTACAAATGGTTATAACTTAAAAGGTTTGAAATTTGAAATGGTTTAAAAAATATATTGTTGGGCCTAAAATAGCAAGTATATTAGGCACCGACGGCGATGAAAACGAACGGTCAAACGGTGTGGTTTCCGGCAGAGTAGAATAGGGCCACTCCAAGTCCTCTCGTGGATGTCATAGAAGGCGACTTAGGAAATCTAAGCTAAACAAAGCTTTTAAACATCAATGAGACTTCTCCAACCCGTCTGGCCAGCGTGGAGAGTGTAGGCCAAGTCCTCTAGCTGCTCTGGCCAAGTATGGCTCTGGTAGTACAGAGGGTCGTGCTCCAGCAGTGGAGACAAACAGATCCGATGATGATGATGTTATGGCCTAAGTGATAAATAAGACATTATAATAAATGTCTGCGCAGTTTGAAAAAATTAAAGTTATCAAGCGATAGATTCTTATAATCCAAAGATAAATAAATGTTTTTTGACCTTTGACTTTTGGTTTCTATTCAGTTCTTGTTAGAGTTACGTATTTTATTAAAGCCTTATGAAATTAACTGCAATCTCCTTATCTAGACGAGGTAACGTGATCATCTTTCCGCCCCTGCAGGGGATTACCTTTAACTTAGCAGCTCATCTTTCGTTCGATAACGTTCGATAGATATAACGAAGATTTTTATACTCAAGTTTAATCTCATAGTTATTTTATTTAAGGCTAAATCCAAGGTAGGTTGGCCCCTCTGGCATAACCCCCACAATACCCACCTATAGGTATATCCCTGGGTTTTAAATTAATAAAGCTAAATACATAGGTAAATAGGTAAGTATGTAGAAATTTTATTGGTACCTATTAATTGACATTATGTGTATCTGTCTGTATGTAAATTTAAAAATAAAAAGACTGAGCAAAATATACAAAAAACACATCACTGTCCTGAAGAAAAAATAATCAAAAGTTCGCAAAAAGAAACGACCAATATTTCAAAACATCAAAATTCCAGTATATACTTGTAAGAAAATGCTTGAAAGGAAAGTGGACTGTATAAACAAATTATTTTAGTTAATCCGTCAACTAGATTTATCCAAAAATACTGGACCCATGTGTTTTCATTTAACAAAGTAGTAAAAATTCACAAAGATACATCGTAGTTTCGGAGTGGGGATTTCATTTATGTCAGCTTCTGATGAAAATAGTACCTGATCGTATAACGTCACAAAAAAATTTTACGCACTGTATCTTCGTCTTTACTTGCTAATCACAGAAAAGAAAAATTCGTATACCATTCTTTATAATAATCTACATAATGAGCCAAAAAAAATGTTTGTCCACGTCCGTTAATGATTTCAGATTGTAACAAAAAAACAGGAGTGCAGGTATCTACCCAGTTGTAAGAATCCAAATAGAAAGAATTGCAAAAAGAAGCTTATCTTCGCATATTTTCCTAGCACACGGCCGTATTTAGATATTTGGAGTGTCCTCGAGTGAGAGGCGTGGGCAGCTTTCCGTGAAACCTTCAAGATGGCGGTCTATGTACGTACATTAAGGTTTTTGTTTGTGACTAGCTATAGAGCTTTGCAATACAAAAACATACGTCAAGTTACAAAGCTGAAATTATTTGATTTACTAGTGACAGACCGCTAAGATCAGTAGTTTCCGACAGTACTAAATGCATCATATATAATATTTATGAGGTTTATGACATTCTTCCATGCTGGTCTGGGAAAAAGAAAAATCTTAGAATGTACCAACTGCTTCTCTTCCCAGGCAGATCTGAAAAGCCGATCGAGGGAATGCGAATCATGTTAACAGGCGTTGCGGCTAGCAAATCATCACTGTATTGATTGCTTTTCCATTTTCTCACCCACTATGACGATAAATCGTGGCTTTAACGTCTTAAGGCCCTGGGCTCTGCATAGAGCCGCAAGACCTAAAATGCTCTATCTGCCCCATTAGGGATCAAGACGTGATAGTATGTATGTATATTATGAGATTTTGTGGTAAAAATGTATATTTAGAAAGACTTCATTATAATATACATTTTAAGAATATACATTTTCATATTAATATTATTTTCAGTTTAAGAGAAAATTCAAGATATAGGAGGGCCGGTCCAGGTATCTCGCTTGCCCACTGTACTTTGATCAAACGGCGATTCAAACAGCATTATTCACGCCATCAATCATTTGGCCACTGACATCGTTCCCAGCGCGGCGCGATGCGATTGATTTGTTATTGGCAGCTCGTTAACACAGCAGTTCTCAAGTTTCCGACACTATTGAATGCATCATATACCTATATAATATATAGACATATGACATCCTGTGATCCCATAGTCAAACGGCAATTCAAACAGCATTATTCATGCCATCAATCATTAGCGCACTGACATTGCTCGCAGTGCGGCGCGATGCGATTAATGTGTTATTAGACAGACCGTTAACGTAGTAGTTTCCAAATTGCCAAATCGAAAAATCTAATGCAGTATATGTAATAAAATATATAATTGATTAGGTTTATGACATTTTCCAGTCCTATGATCAAACAGCATTATTTATGCCATCAATCGTTGATGTACTGACATTGTTCCCAACTAAATGTGCGCGATGCAACTAATAAGTTATTTTTTTTTTATTTTTTTTTATTTATTATCATATAAAAGATCTTACAAAACATTGAGTAGGTATTAACTTAGCATAGCGAAACTACTAAGGTTTGAAATTATATTAAGAATTAAATTGACAGACCGCTAACGCAGCAGTTTAAAAATTGCCAACCCAATAAATTAAATGTATGTAATAAAATATATAATTAATTAGGTTTATGAAATTCTACAGTCCTGTGATCAAACAGCAATTCAAACAGCATTATTCATGCCATCAATCTTTGGCGCACTGACATTGTTCGCAGTACGGTGTGATGCAATTAATATGTTATTGACAGGACCGCTAACGCAGCTGTTTCCAAAATTGTCAACTCGAAAAATCACATGCAGTATATATTTACCTAGGTTTAAGATACTCTGCAGTCTTATGATCAAACGGTAATTCAAACAGCATTATTCACGCCATCAATCATATGCGCACTGACATCGTTCCCAGTGCGGCGCGATGCGATTGATTTGTTATTGGCAGTCCGCTAACGCAGCAGTTTCCAAGTTTACAGCACTAATAGATTGCATACCTATCTAGACGGACATATCATAAAGTCATGTCGACAGACATATTCTGTATCTTTTTTGAGAATAAATTTCTTGAACCTAGGGCAGGTTTATTTTGGGTCTTGCGGCTTTGAGAAGATAGGGTCAGAAGTAGGGGCTTAAAGGCCAGTTTTAGTGTGATGATGGGCGAGCAGATGGAAAAGGGAATCTAAATACAAGAAATAAGTAGCCAGCTATATCGCTTATTAACATGCAAGATTCGCATTTTCGCGCATTCACGATCTGCGCAGGAAGAAAAGCAGCTGGTACGTTCTAATGTTTTTTATTTACCCAGACCAGCGTAGACGAGATAATAAACACAAAAATATCGGTGTTCCTTCCACGCTGGTTTGATATTTTTAGGAATAAAAAAAAATTGAACATATCAGAAAATGTTCGTAAGTACACATAGAGATCTACTCTACGAGTACGCAGGAAGGATTTTTATGGATATATCTTAGACGAAAGGCCATCAAATGTACTTTCTAGTGCCTAGCTAAATACTAGCGAACAAACTAAATAGCGACATTGTAATCGCTTCTTCCTAGTGAGTGATTAACGCATCTCTGGCGCGTGAATTATTATCAAAGAACTAGTTCAACTAAATTGGAACCACGTTAATGTTAGTCTATAAATATTTATTTCTCTTCACTGTCATCAAATTTGCTGGCAGATTGCACCACACTGTCCACAGTGGTACGATATTAACTCCAGGTGATTGAAACTCTTTTGTGTCTTTACTTGGCTACGGCGAAGCGACTAATAAGAGGAAGAGTAATAGTTTTAGCAGTCTATGTATATCTGTAGGTATGTATATATGTATGGAAAGGGCCAGGACATTAATATAATATCGCATCGATTGAAAATGAAGTTGTGATAAGTTATTATCTGTTACATTTCGATCCGAAAACAAATGGCCTCGATTACTTGCAACTTAGTCGAGTGCTATTTATACGAGTTTGTAGAAACCCGTTTATAACGTTTGTAGATACTCGTATAAGCCATGTAGATGGCTTATATGCGAATGCGACCATATGATACTAAATCATACTATTGTCAATGTTTCATGCATACTAAAAATAACCGGACTCGGACTCGCACACAAAGGGTTTCGTACCATTATCATAAAATAAATCACGTTTGTTGTTTGAGAACCCCACTGTATTTTTTTGTTTTTTTTTAAGTGAAAACTTCTTTAGCGGCGTTGTGCACTTTTTTTGGAATGGGTAAAAAATGTTAAACTCGCGTCAGGTGACCTGATCGAAAATTCGTAAGACGGCGCAGGGCGCTTGCGCGAATGTTCGTGTGTGTTTATATTACAGCGTGCTGCGCGCATCCATGGATGGTGACAGCTGATGGCTCGACCGTCTGTGTAGTGGCCATACTGCTGTGTATTTGAAAATGAATTTGGTCATGCTTGTGACATTTGTGACAGACTGTGGTTCAGAAAAGATTTGAAATATTTTATACTAATAATTAAAGCAATTCGTGCAAAATGATTCCCTAACCATTCCAAAATATCAAAAATGCACAACGTTAATATTTAAGTTTTCACTTCTGCCGGCACTCCCAGAGTGCAACCCGTCGTTTTTTTTTAGTATTTGATGCAAGCCGCTCTAGATCAGTAATTTTGGAAATCCATGTCCAGCAGTGGACGTTATACAGCTAAAATGATGGTGATGATGATTTGTTGTTATATTGGCAACAGAAATTTGTGAAAATTTCAACTGTCTAGGACACTAAAAAACTAGTTAATATCTATGTACAGTACAGTCAGCATCAGAGATAACTGACCCCTCCTCTATCAATATCTTGAATTTTCTCTTAAACTGAAAATAATAATGAAAATGTATATTCAAAAAGACTTCATTAAAATCTCTCTGAATACAAATTTTCATGTTAATATTATCTTCAGTTCATTAGAAAATTCAAGATGTAGGAGGAGGAGGGGTCAGATAACTCTGATGCTGACTGTACCTACGTAATAAGTAGCTAAAATAAATCTTCTTCTTCTTCATATAGAGTCGAAATGGTTTCAGTGTAGCTTCAATTTCAAATTGTCTTTGACCAGTATGTGGCCACGGTGATCTCTCTGTCATTAGCCTCGTTTAGGTCCTCCATGGTACATGTCGTAGGGCAGCCCGGACACGACAGAAGGTGCTCCATTGATTGGATGGCGCCGCAATCGCAAAGATCGTTATTAGCGTGACGCCATCTAACTCGGTTTTCTCTACACCTCCCAACACCAAGCCGGAGTCTATTCAGAGACTTCCAGACTGACCCGGGGAGGTCTTTACCCGGTGGAAGTTTTTCTGCAGGTGGAAGGTATGAGTCATAGGGTGAATATTTTTCTAACCACCGGTCAACTCTTGCATTAGAAGCTTCCACGGCTGGTATGCTAGGCTGCCTAAGAAAGCTGTTGCGGCTCTTAAGACGTGCTGGTGGCGGAGTCTGTCCGTAAAGAAGGTGCCTTTTGTCTGACACTTGGCGGAGCAATACCGGACAGGGTGTACAAGTGAGACCGAAGTGTTGGCTTTAGAGTGCCTGTGATGGTTCGGCATGAGTCGTTGAGGGCTATGTCTACCTCTTTAGCGTGTGCAGAGCGAGCCCACACAGGGCTTGCATATTCGCCTGCCGAGTAGCACAAGGCCAAGCTACTCGTTCGGAGAACACTAGGTGTTGCACTCCAACGGGTGGAAGTGAGACGGCGCAGAATGTTGTTCCTGGAACTAACTTTGTTCTTCAGATCACAGCAATTGTGTTTTTAAGTTAGGGAGCGGTCCAGAGTCACGCCCAGGTATTTGGGGGTAGGATTGTGTTTTATGGCTACGCCGTCCCACCAGATTGTTATCTCCCTGCTACTAGCCTCCTGGTTGCATAGGTGGAAACAACTGGATTCAGTTCAGCTAAAATAAATTATAATTGGCAACAAACTAGCACGTTTCTAAGTAACTCCCTATAAAGATGTTCTCGAGTGTCGTTTGTGGCGCAGGAAACGCCGCGAAAGCCTGCGGCGACCGGGCGCCGTAATAAATGTGAGAATGGAGGCTTTAATTAAAACAAAGTCTGCAGTCTCGTTGGCGTGAAAAAGTAAAGGAAGCTTACAGGAAAACATAGTGCAAAATCCCTTTGGAAAATGAATGTAATGAATATATCTTCATGCTTTACAATGTAGGTACATAGTTAGAACACTTTGCCACAGAACTCGAAAGTTTTCTTACCATATTGATAGTAGTGGTTCTGGTAATATTAATAGATACAGGTTTTTACCTTTGAACTGCCTATGTAATGACTTGCTAAACAATATTGTATGTAAATATGATAACGATAACCAAAACGATAAAACATGTAGATACCTGTAGAGATCGATTTTTACGATAAACCCAACGATAAAGACGAAATATCATGCAGGTAATTTTGCCTGCGCATTTCACCAGAATACCTACTAGTATCTAACCTAATCTGGAGAGCGTGAGGCTTTTTCGTTACGGAATTTCTGGATTTGGTCCCCGCGCTCAAGGCCCGCGATATAAGCTATGCAATAGCTTAAAACCCTTTAAAAATTTCAGTCCCTATAATAAAGGTGGCTCCACACGACACAATTTAGCATACAATGTGCAGCAACATCGTTGCGCTACTGCAGCCGTATACGTGCTGTGGGCCACAACACGTCTACACACATGACAATCTGCAGTACAGCACCAGATTGATACTGTAGATTGTATGCCGAATTGTGTCGTGTGTCCTTAACCTTAAAAGATCGCAACGGAAAAAGTGACGGAAAAATCTGATAATACATGGATAATACAAACGTGTGACATGACCAAACAATAGACTAAAAGGGCTTGTATCCAAATCCGTAAAAATAAATAAAAATAATCTGATAATACACAGAAAAAACGCGTGACAAACGCGCACTGACCAAACAATAGACTCAAATGACTTGTATCTAAAACCGTAAAGAAAATGTCTTTATAAAAGTGAATACCTAATATGCATTTACATTTTACAGGATGTCAGCTAAGTTTTTTTGAGAATTTTAATTATATAACTTAACGAAACTAAATTAGACAGCAATATTTAATAGATAAATCATCCTGTGACGTGATAGAGCCATTTAAAAAAGTACAAATACATTATGTATTTTGAGCTTAATCGTGGCACAGACGTCCAGACAGACATCCGAACTTCCAGAATATTTTTTAAAATCCTTTTTTTTATGTTATGATTATTTCTTCATAGGTTTGTCTGTACTTATACGAGTATTATGTTTTAGTACAATATAAATATAGAGCTAATAGAGACATTTTAAGTCCAGAAGAATGCTTGAGCTTGAAATGCTGAAAGTAGAGCACTACCTTCCGCTTATACGAGGCGTGCAATTACTACAATATCTATTGATATATTAGTACTACGTTTATGCAAACGAGACATTAATATCGTTTTTTGATGTCGAAATATCTGGCAAGAAATGATATTAATCGCGGTAAGTTCCGTAGTACTAATAACAGTAATTGTGACCGTGAATCTCTAAAATCATATATCTATTTATTATATATATATATCTATTTTAAGTTTGGGGCTAGCTTAATCAATGTGATTTATTTTTATTTATTTAAATACACATTTATTTTTTTTATACATTTTTATCACACTAATATTATAAAGGCGAAATTTTGAGAGTGTGTATGTTTGTTACTTCTTCACGCGCAAACGGCTGGACCAATTTTCAAAAAAAATGTGTGCAGGAAGCTGACAGCCTGGATTAACACATAGGCTACTTTTTCCGCTGGTAACACCGCGGGGCGTAGTTAGTCATAAAATAAATACAATAAAAATTTAAATAAAATACAGCCCGTTTTTACCAATGCTTTGTGATTCCAGCGGCCGCTTTTTAGCTATTGAGTTATGGGACATCGTCCCGACTATTCCAATATGAAATATCATCTAACAACACCAATTCCACGGTCGTGGCCGGGAATAGAACCCATTTCTCAGCTCTAATGGATTGCCCGCAGATCACAACATGACAAATGGTTGCACTCGCATGCATTTTTGTGTAGTAAAAAGGGTAAACTTACTTTTTAACGCTGAATAGTATTTGAAAAAATGTAGGTTGTGATTATGTCCAAGAAAATTTAAATGACGAATTTTTTCATCAATTTGAATAGGTATCCTAGTATTAGGCAAAGGGATCTATCTCCCTCTTCCAAGAGTCGGACTTGCGCCATTTTTAAAAAAGGGAGGAGGTTATCAATTCGTCGCGATCTTCTTTTTTATGTATGTTCACCGATTATTCAAAGTCGCCTGGACCGATTTGGAAAATTCTTTTTTGTTTGAAAGGGTGTACTTGCGAGGTGGTCTTATAGAAGTTATATCAAATCGGTCAAATTTTAGAGAAAATTGCTACCTCTTGTAAGAATGTTTGGATTAGTAACTGAACTGAACGTAAAACTGGCCAATACTAGAGTCGTGCTCCTGAAGTGGAGACAAAAGGATCTGATGATGATGATGACAAAAGTCAAATCGATCAAAGGTTTGCCGAAATA
Organism: Acrobasis consociella; assembly: GCA_963555685.1. NCBI lineage: Eukaryota > Metazoa > Arthropoda > Insecta > Lepidoptera > Pyralidae > Acrobasis > Acrobasis consociella. The sequence continues at coordinate 5,801,264 of OY743122.1, read as the reverse complement.
TGGGGTTCACGAGTTCACAGTCCGGGACGAACTACTCGTTATTTCAATATTCAATGAAAATCATTTAGAAGAAGGACTGTGGGTGCCTATCATTAAAAACCCATTCGTGTATCTCTAATCGCAATCTCCGTTACACTTTAACGGAAATACGTTGGTGTTACCATAACTCGTGGTAGTAATCCCTTGTCGTAATTGAAATCGGGCAATAGAACAATTGGCTAATTGGAGCCAAAGTTGTGTGACGGTCCGGGATTTACGGCGGGATTGAACCGGCCGCGATTGAGGTTTTGCGGTCCCTTTGTAAGTTTTGCGAGATCAATGGCCTAATAGGTACGTAATTACCTTCGATAAGCTGGGTTACGTTTGGATTTATTATGCGGGTTTTGTTTGACATACCGCTACTCCTTAACGAAATATTACTTTAGACTAAGATTTTTGGACGAGATTAATCTTTAGACCACTTGCTATGATACGCGATTTAGTTAATGACCGTTTTAGACAAGTTTTTACATAGACATCGATAGAACAATTGGCTAATTGGAGCCAAAGTTGTGTGACGGTCCGGGATTTAGGGCGGGATTGAACCGGCCGCCATTGAGGTTTTGTGGCCCCTTTGTAAGTTTTGCGAGATTAATAGCCTAATAGGTAGTATAATTACCTTCGATAAGCTGGGTTACGTTTGAGCGTATAAGACGAGTTTCTACATAGAAATTACTTTTACGACCATTCGATACTAACTCCTCGTACGTGCCAATTTTTTGACAAAATGACTACCTATTTTTATTTAAACTCATTGTTTTGACATGATTTTAGTTAACTTTTATATGTAAATTTAATTTATGTAGTTCTGTTTCAACGTCAGCAAAACATATTTTGTCTATTTGATGATATTCAAGCCTCGGGTGTAAATTGTCTTGATGAAATTAGCTGTAGCTCACAATAAAAATGTATGCAAAACTATATAAATTTCTGAACACTAACATTTACATTATACTCCAAGACTAATGTCGAACATAAATAAAATGTAAAACATCTGTAAAAATATACCATCAAAGATGAAAATCCTAATATCCTAGCGGTAAATTTTATGGATGTTTGTTCGGTTTTCACGCCAAAACGGCTGCACGGATTAGAATGAAATTTAGCACGCATATAGCGAATTACCTGGACACATATAATAACACACAGGATAGTTTTTATCTTTAAAAAATGTCAGCTTCCTGTGGGATTATCATATACAGGTGGAGATTATATATTTGTGCCGTTTGGTGTTGAAATATTTGGACCATAAGGTTAGGGCGAGGAGACTTTTTAAGGAGATCTCCCCACTACGATAACCGCCAAAGTTACAAGAAGACTGGCTGCTTTTGCTCAAGGGATTAGCAAGATTAGCAAGGGAACACAGCCAAGACCATGCCGCGTGAACAAGATGTTTTTTTTTATATTAAGTATATGTTAATTTTAGATTTATTTAACTGTACCTGTTTTTGTTTCTTTTTCTCAATGAACTATACTTACCTACTTTTTGATATGTAGGTGCAACGCTGCGTTAAACCACTATTTTAAAATATGTTCAAAAGCCGATTCCAAAAATTGATATGTTGTAAAATATTACTTGTAATTCACCACGCGTTGAATAATTCATTGGGTCGTCAATTACAAAGTTTACTCTGATACCGTAACAATAAGGATGGGCCTGTTTGGAATATTTAAAAGTAAGCTGAACCCAATTTGACTAGTTCCAATGGCAAAGTATGTAAAATAAACGAGATTTTAGCTTGAAATGGATATCTAGGTATCTAAACGAAAAGTTGCTAAGTTCTGACACGGGCTAAATTAAACAATACTTATCACTAAGCACATTGCGAAGATCTTTCTTTGAATTTCTTTGTTGAGTGAGACTTCTGTGTGAGTACTTGTACTTATTTTGTATTTATGGCAAGTTTACGGTATATAGCTACAATTTGCTTAGAACACTTAAAATTGAAGACTCAAGAATTAATCTTTTTTACTAAGAGCGCTAAATGCGAAATATATAATCCAACTTTTGAATGATTTTATACTAATCGATGATCTCACCACAATGAACTTCTACGTTGAATTTAGAAAAAAGAATGTACATCGCACAGATAATTTAGGGTATTTCCTAGTATTTCAAATAATGAATATTGTTAACGAAATCAATATAAAAATTATACCGGCCAAGTACTAATCGGACGCGCGCACGAAAGGTTCCATACCTTTATCTATAAAAATCACGTTTGTATACGTTTGTTTATATCACGTTAAAATCCATAAGAGCCTACCTTAACTATTAATTTTATTTTAATTCAGTATTTACTTTCAAAGTGAATTTACAACTGAATATTTTGTGAATATTTCAAGCGACTACCCTTTCCCGTTATAATATCAAGCAAAAAACGGCAAAAAATCACGTTGTATAAAATGTGTTGTATCGAAGCTCCTGTTAAATATTTATTCTGCTTTTAATATTTGCTGTTATAGCGGCTACAGAAATACATCATCTGTGAAAATTTCAACTGTCTAGTTATCACGGTTCATGTGATACAGCGTTGAGACAGACGGACAGCAGAGTCTTAGTAATATGGTCACGTTTTTACCCTTTAGTTACGGAACTCTAATTAAAATGTTACTTTAAGCAAATTCTAAATCCAAACAATAGCAGTTCCTCTCTAATCTTGTTTTTCTTTCTAATGACATTTTAATTGCCAGCTTCAAAAATATCCAACCTTCGTAATAACAGACCTTTGTCATCGACGGCGTCGAAAAAACTTAATGTAAAGACGGTGTCCAATTTTAAGAAGACGACGGAATAATTAGTAGGGCAAACTGACAGGGAAATTAGGTAGGAAGGTAGTAATATGCTCAGTATGAATGATTTTCATTTACTTGCCCTGGAAAGACGGTAACTTATCTAAAACGTACCTATACCAGACTCATTGAATGCTCATGTTTTAATTAAATCCTAATATAAGTTTATTTCAAAATGGTGGAGCAATAAGGGTTTTCATTTTAAGGTTTGCATAGAACATTTATTTATTACAAATATTGATTTACATAGCATTACAATGCTTTTTCTGTGTGGTTTCCGGCAGAGTAGAATAGGGCCACTCCAAGTCTTCCCGTTGATGTCGTAAAAGGCGACTTAGGAAATACAAGCTAAACAAAGCTTGTAAACATTAATGAGTCCTCTCCAACCCGTCTGGCCAGCGAGGAGAGTGAAGACCAAGACCTCTGGCTGCTCTGGCCAAGTATGGCTATGGTAGTACAGAGAGGGTTGTGCTCCTGCAGTGGAGACAAAAATGACCAGATGATGATGATGATGACAATGCGTGGAAAAATTAGTAAATTAATAATAATACGTGATATAATTTTTTTACCTCGCTTCTTCTTTACTTTTATTGACTTTCAATTCATCTAATGGTAAATACATTTTTTATTCCTCACTACCTTCTAAATAGTATGCTAGTGAAGAATTACGCATGCTTCAAATGCTTTAATAAATAATATGTGATGAAGAAATTCACCGGGGTAGTTCAAATCACCATGGTACAAGCATGAGCTGCGTATTTTATCACATATTATAAATTGAGATATTTATTGATAAGCTATGCAAAGACAGACTCGCGAGGTGTACAGCTCATAAAATCATTGGTAGATTTTTTATTTTATTGTTTTTATGATTTCATAAGCATCCATTTCTTAATTCTATAAATCACGAGTGAAGACGAAAAAGCTTGTTTATTATACTGAAATAATAATTAGGTCGCGCCCTCCATCCGCTCGTTATTAAGGCCATACCCAAATTTTCCGGGGTCCAGTGGCGCCGCCATTTAAAATAAATCATTTAAAAGGAAACGGAGATATCATTTAAAATTGTGTCTTGGTCAAGTTCTAGATACCCATTCAAAGTATTTTTTAAACTACTTTTTGTAGTTTAAAGTGAGAACGTGAAGCTTTTCTACGCACATTTGCGAAAAACGGCCACTTTTAGCTAATGTGCGTAGAAAAGCTTCACGTTCGCACTCTAAATTGTAAACAGTAGTTCATAAAATAGTTTTAAGGGTTATCTAGGGCTTGACCAAGACACAATTTTGAATGATATCTCCGTTTCCTTTTAAATGATTTATTTTAAATGGCGGCGCCACTGGACCCCGGAAAATTTGGGTATGGCCTTAATGTGTTTACGTCTGTACGTCACTTCAATTGGTATTTAGGGAAATCATATTTAAATGTGTTTTAAATGAGAAGCACAGAATTTTTTAAATGATATGACATTTAACATAAAAAGAATATAGGGCATAAAATAATATGTGATCAAACGAACTTCCCAAGCGAAGTTCGATCAATTTTATATGAGTCGTTTCGTTCGAAGATAGATAAAGTGCGTTGTATCTGTTCATATATCGAGATGAAACGACGAAAAAATTAAATTTTAGCCACGTTTGTAAGATAAAAGAAAAGTATCAATCAATCAATCAAATATATCTTTATTATCATAGGATATTTATAATATCTCTTAATAATCGTCATTATTTTGTTGCACAATTGTTGACGTCAAATAGTTACTTACAGCTAAGTTTACTACCGCTTCCAAAGCGCTAGTGCAGAAGAAGCGGTAACAAACTGCACTGCACCTTTTCTCCAAGGACGTCAACTCACAATTAAATTAATACTTAAAGTTAATGTGGACAGAGAATACATTGTTTTGTTTGTTATGTCATATCATAATTTAAATTTAATTTTTAGAATGTCAAAATTTTAAAGTAATGTCAAGTTGTAGATTCAGTTTGTACAAAATGTACCAAATTATGACATTTTCGAGTACCTATATTACAAACTTTTAGAGGGACCCGCGTCAAGCTCACGCCAGACTTTTTTGTCTTTAAGGTAGTCATCGGTCCTATAATAAGCCTTCTCACTAAGTACTTTCTTTACATAAGTTTTGAATCTTTTGTCTGGCATATCAAGGATCGATTTTGGCAATTTATTATAAAAAAGTATACAGTTCCCCATAAACGTCTTATTAATTGTTTTAAGCCTATAAAACGGGGCAACTAAGTCATTCTTATTACGTAAGTTTCTATCGGTAAAATCGCTTACTTTATTGTATGAGGAAATATTTTTCCTTACATACATTATGTTTTCAAATATATACTGTGATGCTAAGGTAAGTATATCTATTTTCTTGAATAATTCTCTGAGTGAGTCTCTAGATCCTAACCCGTAAATAGCACGAATTGCCCGTTTTTGTAAAATAAAAATAGTCTGAATATCGGCTGCATTCCCCCACAGGAGTATGCCGTAAGACATTACACTATGAAAGTAACTAAAGTACACTAGTCTAGCAGTTGCTACATCTGTCAATTGTCTTATTCTCCTGACAGCATAAGCCGCAGAACTAAGCCTATTTGAAAGTTTAGTTATATGAGCACCCCATTGAAGTTTCGAGTCTATTGTAATTCCTAAGAAGGTAGTACTTTCAACAAGATCGAGTTTTTCACCATCTATCATTATGTCAACGCAGCCCTGTCTCACATTGGGAAGAGAAAATCGAACGCATTGAGTCTTTTTCGCATTTAACATGAGATTATTGGCAGAAAACCAATCAGAAATGGAAGACAAGGTGCTGTTCACCGCGCTAGCGTTTGTGCCATGTCGATCAAGTTTGAATATAAGCGAGGTGTCATCAGCAAACAGCACTATGCCAGCCTGCTTCTCAACCATGTAAGGCAAGTCATTGACATAAACCAAGAAAAGGAAAGGTCCAAGAATTGAACCTTGCGGTACGCCTATCTTAACATTAGATCCGTGCGATTTTATGCCATTTAAATCAACAGTCTGATGCCTATCTGTTAAATAAGATTCTATAAGTTTTATTGAATTATCATCAAAACCGTATTGACGAAATTTAAGCAAAAGTGTCGGATGATCTACGCAATCAAATGCTTTGGAGAGATCACAAAATGATCCAATTCCATCATTTTTGTTCTCCCATGCGTCGTATATATGAGTAACAAGTGCTACTCCCGCATCGGTGGTCGATTTCCCGCTAGTAAAGCCGAATTGTTGGCTATGGAAAAGGTTGTAGGTCTTAAAATGAAGAAGCATTTGATTCAGCATTATCTTTTCGAACACCTTACTCAAAACTGGCAGGATAGATATAGGTCTGTAGTTGCCAGGATCTGTTTTTTCTCCTTTTTTAAATAAGGGGATTAGTTTACTACATTTCATTAGGTTAGGAAATATGCCTTCATCAATACATTCGTTAAATATAAAAGCTAAATCAGCAGCTATGATATTTATGATATGGCTTACTACAGCAACTGACATGCCCCAATGGTCTTCAGATTTTTTTAAATTTAACTGTTTAAATGCATCTATTATATCTTTGGGGCCAATATGCTTAAATTTAAATTTAGAATCACAAGGCCTAACATTATTCTTAAGCAAGGCTTCAGCACGCTGTGGGCTAGAATTCACATTAGAAGTAAGTTCCAAAGGAATGTTAGTAAAGAAATCATCAAAAATATTTACTATTTCTTCAGTTTTAGTAATAGTCTTACCACAAGATTTGATTTGACAGATATTTTCTTTGGCTTTATTTTTACCCGTTTCTTTATTTATAACATTCCAAGTTTCTTTTATTTTGTTAGGAGCATTATTTATTTTTCTACTTATACGATTTGCCTTGGCTTGTCTACAAACTTTTTTAAATATTTTGGAATAATTTTTAACATATTCTAGAAAGGAAGGACTAAAATTATATTGTTTTTGGGAATATAAGTTATAAAGCCAGCTCCTACTTATGTAGATGCCGGTAGTAGCCCACTCACTAAACTGTAATTTTCTATGCACTACAACTTGTTTTTGTTTCAAAGTTTTTGAATATTCTGAGGTAATAACGTTAAATAGTTTATTGTAATGGTCGTCAGGATTTTTTCCTGTGTAAGTAAATAAGTGCATTATGTTATAAATACCAGCTGCTTTAATGTGTCTAGCTCTCAACCTAAAAAAAAGACGTTACATTATATTACTTGTATTTATATAAACGATACCTTCGTATGTTAAAATCCAAAGATTGTAAATCTACCAAAACTTTGGGACACAAGACAATAAATAATTATATTTGTTGTCTAATTAAAATTTGACATAACTATGAATACATACATTTGTTAAATACATACCTTAAAAACATTACCATCTTGCACCACGGTAAAAAAAGAAGTCTCTTTACTTAAAGAGACTTCTCTTTTCACAGAGTGGTTCTCTTTCTACTGTGGTAAGTACCACAGTGCACAAAAACTCGTAATCTCTCAATACACCTTTCAAGTAGAGATATTAAATTCTTTTATAAAATGTAAAACTTCGTGAAAACACAAATAGTGACCCTAAATACAATGCACAAAGTAAAAACTATCACGCTATAAACATTTACGAGCGCTATTGGAAAATGTAAAGTTTTTAAAAGTCCTCTTTTTCCTGCGCCGCAGACGTGCGTGATAACATATTTTACTTTTCCACGTAGCATAGGTTGACCGACATACTATGTTGTACGAAAATATCCTTTGAAACCTTTGTGATAAGGTTCAAATTTACTTAACTAAGTTTCTAGAGTGTAAGGATATAGACACCGGGAGTGAGAACACACTAGTTCGATGTCATTCATTTTCGATTCCTATTGTTTCCGAAATCGTATCTAAATTGGATCTTCTAAAATCTGGATTAAATTGGGATAAATTACCCATAATTGTTGCCGTGTGGTTTCCGGCAGAGTAGAATAGGGCCACTCCAAGTCCTCCCGTGGATGTCGTAGAAGGCGACTTAGGGAATACAAGCTAAATAATGCTTATCCTTTTCGCTGTCGCTGGGTGGAATTCCACCCGGCTTCCATTGTCTTACTATTGTGTCTGGGTTTTGTCGCATCTTAAAGAGTTATAAACGTCAATGAGACCTCTCCAACCCGTCTGGGCAGCGTGGAGAGTGTAGACCAAGACCTCTGGCAGCTCTGGCCAAGTTTGGCTCGGGTAGCACAGAGAGTCCTGTAGTGGAGACGGAAATACCTGATGATGATATTCTAAAGTATAAAAATATAAGCACCGGGAGTGAGAACACACGAGTTCGATGTTATTCATTTCCAATTCTTAATGTTTTCGAAATCGTATCTAAATTGGATTTATTAAAATCTGGATTAAATTGGGATAAATTACCCATATTGCCTTTCGATGCAACCAAATCAACACCTAAATGTTGGTATGAGTACATATCATCATTATCATCAAGTCTTTTTATCTCCACTGCAGGAACACGACCCTCGCTTTAATATGAGTACATAGGAGCTACATAAATATTTATTTAGTTTTTAATAAATTTAATAGCATTAATAAGGATAAGTACGCATTTATATTACCTTCTGTTATATTTTCGTCGTAATGTTTGGAGTGAGGCCCTACTGAAACAGGATTTCGTAATTGACGCATTGAAAGAGACAAAATCGATAAAGTAGCTTTTATTGGGTTTAAAAATAATTTGAATTCTAAATCTGAAGCTTCCAAATCGTCAATATTACACGTCGTCTCCATCTTAGGGTTTTAACAGACAAGCGACAAAATGCCCGTTATCCACATTTGGATGTCGTAAAAACAAAACGGACTGTGACAGCCCGTTTTGTTTTTACGTGTGGATGTGGATTTTATGAAATACTAACTGTACCCGCGGGCTTCGATCCCCGTGGGAAGTTCAGGATAAAGAGTACCTTATGTCTGTATATGTATGTGAGTACCCTGAGTCTCAAACTTTATCCATACCAAATTTCATCCAAATCGGTTCAGTAGTTTAAGCGTGAAGAGGTAACAAACAAACAAACAAATATACAAACTCACTTCCGCATTTATAATATTAGGAGGATATAGGATAGGATAAAACAAATAAGTTTAATGAAAGTTTTTTTCTACAAACTTTTATTGTAAGGCCTAAACTCATCAAGACAAACGTAATAAGCCCAAAGTCGATGGGATTGCATCGTTTTAACACTGAGTTCCATCAACCACCTTCCGTATCCGAGATCAAACCCTAGACATTGTCTACCATAAAGTGCTCGTCTAGAAAAATCGAACGAGTCCTATTTAATGAGGTTATTTTGTTATATGACTGAGTTCTGTCCCATATCTCCCGACTCCATCATCAGAATAGCTCATTGACTATAATATTATATTGTCATCTGAATTTCACTAGTAAAAAAAAATTCAGCTCAATCGGTTGAGGATTACTGGTTTAAAATTGAGTTACAAGGTTGAACCTAAACAAAAATGCATACAAGATACACTGCAATAAAAGCTTTGAAGACAGAAGTGATGTTTAGGATGAAATGCACGAGCGAAAAATAAAAGTGTGAAGTAAAAATAAAAATAAAATCATTTATTTCGGCGAACTTAGATCCATACTCGTATTACAAATTAAAATAAAGATGATATATGTAGTTTGACTATGAAAAAACCCTTCCAAACCAACCCCTGCCTTTCAGAGTGATTTGACTCTAGGAACATATAGCATCGAACGACAGCTACACGCGTCTCGTGCATTTCATCCTAAACATCGTTTCCGTCTCCAAAGCTGTTATTTTTGTTTTACATTCGCATAAAATGTGAGTGCTCGTTTTGTTTTTACGGCTTTTATCCAAATGTGGATCATATAAAACAGGTACGGATAGCAAGTTGTTCGATACTTAAAATTGTTGAACACATTTTTTTTAAATCTATAAATTAAATTAATTCTAAGTATTTAGTCTTGCGACCCTGGGCTCTGTTTGCTTTAAGCCACAAGACTCAAAACGCTCCATTAAAGATAAGGACGTGATACTAAAGAATAATAATGTGAGAACTGGATTCGTATTGACGTTTAAATTTTTTTGTTCATTCAGAACTGAAATTCTTGAGAAATATTCAATAAAGATTATTCTTATTCTTCTTCTTCTAAATTGCAGAGGATTCCACACAAATGTGCAGTGATTTCATTATTTTCAGCAAAGTTCAAGAAACGCCGTTCTCGAATAAGTCACAACGGTTGTTTTCACCGTGAAAAGTTGTGACTTCTCATGAATTACCAATTCCGTTAATTTTTGATCATATCTATGAAGGTACCCAATTAAGAGTTTGTCTTAAATTAATCTTTATTCATTAGGTGCCTGCAAACTTATTTTACTAAATATATTAATTAGCAATGCCCACTTTTATGGAAAATAGGGAGACATGAAAAATGCTCCACCGAAAAGCACCTAGTTCTCAATTTTATTGATTGGAGCAATCCCACAGCGATATAATCTCGTTATGAGAGAAAAGTTGAAATGTTCTGAAAGTTATGTTGCCGCGGGATTGTTAATTAAATTATATTAATAAATAAGAGATTACTGTTTCCTATTGGTCATTTTGGTAATTTATGGGGAGTCATGTCCAGAAGTGGACTGGAATAATAATGATGACATTATAGCAATGAAAATAAGGGCAGATCAAAGTAACATGTAATAAAGCAAATACTCACACTATCTTCAATGATGATGGTCTGGGAGAAAAGAAAAATAAAGAATGTGTGAAAATTTGTTAAAAAAAAATGTAAGCCACACTTATTACAATTAAAATTTTAAACTAAGCAATGCTGATTCTTTGAGCCAGTTAGTCATCTAGTCATCAGCTCTTTGGTCACGGGATAGCTTATAAAGACGTTTAGAAATAAATTGAAATAAATAATGGACTGAGGGACCCCACGGACCAAAAGTTTCTACCGCAAAAGGCTCAAATATGTAGTTTTCTCCAGTGTCTACATATTTGTGCCTTTTAAGGCACTCTGCTGGGGCTGGGGTTGCTGCTGTAATTATTCATTATTTTGAAATAATCATTATGAAATTGCTCACGGTTGACAAACTTACATCACGTATCACATTGAATCACTCAAACATGCAATACAGAAAGTGACGTTTCCAGAAATAGCGACGACGTTCCAGCGTATTCCATTGAAGATAAATTTAGATTTTGGTTTATTCTCGCCCGTGTCTATGGCAGTGCATCATTCATGCAAAATGTTTGTTTGTCTTAGTGTTCTTCTTAGATGTAAACTCATTATTGAAAGTTGTATCGTGATCATAAGCAATACAACTTGACATGTATTTTTTTTTTTGGAGATTTACCATTTTTCTTGTCTGTTGAACCATGTTAGTTTCTTTATGTTGCTCTTTAATATATGTATTTTGTATGTTACCGCCTCTTGTGTTAGTAGTATATGCTAGCACGTTGTAAGTTTTATTTTGAATGTGATTGTGCCTGTAAAAGTCAAAGTAATGTTGCATAAGATTGGCACTTAAAATATCTAAAAATCTAAAATAAATTTTATGTGTTTAAATTGTATGATTTATATCAAGTTTCTCGTCGATCTATCAAGTGGCTCTGATAATAAACTTTCACTATCGACATTAATCCATGTTTTGCTAATCACTTTGTGTCCGTGTCTGTCATCATCATCTTTATTTAAGAGCTATGCTCTGTCGTTTTTGTATGAACTTACTTCTGTTTGTCTATCTCTTACGCCAGTAGCTTTACTTCTCTGTGCGTTACGACGTTCTCCTATATCTGTTTCATGTGGCTATGCCTCGGTTTTCCTGATACTCGCCTGTAGAGCATTTTCTAGTTTTTAATTTTATGTCCAGTATTTATTTATTTGTGCAATAAAGAGCATTGTGTTGTATCTTCCCCTTAATGATAACCAGCCTTGTTAGCAGTATAAATATCTTAAATATATTAGAAAAAGAAGCCTCTTCTATGGTATCATAAATCTTCTTTCATAGAAAATCTGATCTCAAACTATTCAATATGTGATACGCGATTCGCTATTCTATTATCGGCAGCTTTCTCAATAATGAAGCGCAAAGCCTTTATGAGCGAAAGGATATAAGTTCTATACAAGTTTATACGGCAGACTTACAGCTATTGTGACGGTTTCCTGTGAGTTCAGGCTACTGCCAGGAAAATATACTTAGTCTAAGAGGGTACATGTAAACTAGGGTGAATGTCAGAGACTCTTTTTTGTTTTCATTATTCTATCAAATACGTAGGTATAAACTTAGTTACTTCATATTAGTGTGGCTATATCCCCTCGATAAGAAGATATGTGATTCTTTTTAGGGCTCCCTAGTTTGTATATTAATTATGTCGCCTAAGCTGTAAAATAAATAAAATATATATTTTTTTTTGGGTTAGCTCCCATACATTTAAAGTGGATGTCAAGTTTTTTGTTGACTAACTTGTGGTAAGTATGATTGAATAAGTCTTACAAAAATATTGTGAGCCTGTGGATACCATTTTTCGATTTAGACATCCTTTTCTGAAATATTTGGCTTTATAGAGCAAATTTTTATTATACTTACATGTGAAAAAAATTACAGCAGTAGTATATATAACGAAGGTCAAAGGAAACTGTCAGAGCTTAGTAGGATTTACAATTGAGAGTTATATTATAGGCGATCAACTTATACAATTTACTCGGAAAACTCGTACTAATTCAATAGAAAATTAGTTCATTAGACGTATTTAGTCGCATAAACTAAAAGTTGGCATTCGTAACTACGGAACCCTACACAGTGCGTGACCCGACACGCACTTGGCCTATTTTATAATAATACAGTTTAAAGACATGTTGGCGTACTTAACAATATATATTATTATTGAAATGTTTACACTTAGATACATTTTGCTGACTTAATATTCTGTTGATCGCAAAGTTTGTTATGCTAACGCGAATTTAGTTGACTAAAGTATGCAGAGTTTGTTGGACCCTGTTTCTGAATAAATTATTTTGGACATAATTGAAAGATAACGCAATAACGAACAATTCAAAATAAAGTCGTGAAACAACGCCCTTCTTGTAAATAACTTTCTTTTTTGAAGCCCTCTTTAAACGGTCTAAGTTATTGGTTTATCTTATCTTATCTTGCTTTTGTCCATAAATTGGAAACACGTCGAACCTTTGGGTTTTATTGTACTTACCCCTTTGCCTTACTCACCCGCATCGGGATTTCTGAAGAAAGACTGCATAAGCTTTAGAATATCACCTGGTGCGTAGTGGTTATAGTCCTCTAACTTAGGATATGCTGATCCAAAGAGGTCCATACGCTTTCCAGATATTGAGTCGCAGCTGCATACAATACTCATTCGCTCGCTTCGTTCGCTCGGTCAATCAGTAAGGATAATTCGCCGTTTGGTTTTCGGCAGAATAGAATAGGACCATTCCAAGTCTTTCCGAGGACGTCGTAGGCGACTTAAGGAATACACGCTAAACAAAGCTTATATACACTAATGAGTCTAGAGATGAGAGTAGAGAGTGTAGACCAAATCCTCTGGTAGCTTTGGCCAAGTATGGCTCTAGTAGTACAGAGAGGGTCGTGCTCCTGCAGTGAAGACTTAAAAGACTTAAAGATGAAAGATTAGATGTAAGGATCTTATAAATCTTTCAAAACTCGTCCTAACATTTTGATAAACAAATAATTCTTATATTCGACTTTTTGTAACTCGGGATTTCTGCACCAACTCAACCCTTTAAACGAAAAGAGTTTGAGATCGCTTTGCATGCTTTAGGCTAAAGAAATATCATTTTACAGGAATGAATATTTAAAACATTTACAAAATTGAGTGTGAAACAGCATTTGCATTGCAAAATGTAAAGGTTTTATTTAGAGCTCCGGTTTCTAAGTCCTTACATTCATCTCTACTTCATAAATCTTAGTAAAGTAACGTTATGGTTTTACATTTTGAAATACACAATTACACATCATTAATTTTTTATTGTTCAAAAGTAAAAAATGAGTACTTCTAGAAAAAAAATCTATTCGACCATCATCTTTTAGGTCTTTTAAATCTTTATTGCAGGAGCACGGGTGCGTATTGCTTGATATAATTACATTTTATATATTTACATTTTAATAACGTTCATAAGATATAATGTCAATTTGACATAATCATTATGGTATATATTTTTAATAGCTATAATATTCATTAATTTTTTATTATAAAAAGCATAAAATCATTATTATAACGTTTATGTACACTAAATATCACCTGTTATACAACTTGTGCGGTATACAGGCCAAAAAGTATATCATTCAAAAACTGTATTGTTGAAAAGAGATATCATTCAAAACATATACCTATCAAAATCATATTGTTTAGAAGATATATGACTTAAAAACCATACCATCTAAAAAGTATAGACAGGCAGACAGAAAAAAAATTTGGTTACACGTACAAAATGCGCGCATTTTGAACGTTTAACCAAACCATTTACTCGATTATTCGTTATTGACAAACTCAGTCTATCGTTATTTCTTTTCATATTTTATGTATTTTATCGAAATAACGTAACATCAAAGTTTTGTTACCCATAATTTTGTTTCCACGTAAGTTTCAGTTTGCAAAATAGTTGAAACATTTAAAACGAGTGCTAAGACACGTCTATCCATTTTCCTATGTTAGGGCAATCCTGTAGGTTAGGTTATGTTAGAACTGCGACCAACACATGCACGAGCCCAGCGAGCGAAGTGAGCGTGCCGCGGCAGCGGCCGGCGAGTGCTAAGACACTTCTATCCGTTTTCCTAGGTTAGGGCAATCCTATAGGTTAGGTTATGTTAGAACTGCGACCAACACACGCACGAGCCGAGCGAGCGAAGCGAGCGTGCCGTGGCAGCGGCCGGCGAGTGCTAAGACACTTCTATCCGTTTTCCTAGGTTAGGGCAATCCTATAGGTTAGGTTATGTTAGAACTGCGACCAACACACGCAAGAGCCGAGCGAGCGAAGCGAGCGTGCCGCGGCAGCGGCCGGCGAGTGCTAAGACACCACTATCCATTTTCCTAGGTTAGGGCAATCCTATAGGTTAGGTTATGCTAGAACTGCGACCAACACACGCACGAGCCGAGCGAGCGAAGCGAGTTATTATGTGTACCGTTACATATTGAAACATGTTTTCCGAACAGTTTTATTGATAACTTAATATTTTATATAAAATGTTAGTTCGATATACCGTTTTTCTATAAAAGAAAACCATTTTAAAATATATATTTTTTAAAATGTTGTTATTATTATATGAAACTGCGATGATAAACTATTCGTTTTATTAAGAAAAAAATGTTTTAAAAATCGTGGAATAGTTTTCTGGGAAATGAAATTCGATGTCAAAAAAATCTGTAGTCTAATAGACACCCATTTTTTATATATTAGCCATATATAAAAAAATAAGTGCGTAAAACAAAAAAAAATTGAGGAACGAAATCGTCTATCAATGTTAATACGTACATTATGTGATTGCGACATATTAATGTATTATTTTCAGCCCACCTGCATTGGCTTATTGTAATAAAATTATCCGCAACATACTGCCAGGCGCTATATCAAAAGTTTGTTATATCTAATGATAATTGACCGAGCGAGCGAAGCGAGCGAAGCGTCTCAGTTTCGAGATTAGCCAAAAATTATTTTGTCCGTCTGTCTGTCTGTCTGTCTGTCTGTCGGTCTGTCTGTCTGTCTGTTCTCGCCTACAGGTCGCATTTCTTAACCGATTCTCATGAAATTTTGTAAGCAGATTCAGCAACTAAATAGAATTTTTTTGTCGAGCCAGTTTTTCGAAATTTTTCAAAATGGCGGAAATATGTGGTTTTAAAATTTTAAAAGTGTCATATCCAAATATTTTCAAAAATGTCATTAGACTTTTTTGTTGCCATTATAAAAACGCTTTTTTTTATTTGAACAATTTTTTTGTCTGATCAACTTTTTTATACGTTATACTTGAACGGGTTTAGGATGACTCGCGAAGTCTAGCTGACTGAGCCGTGACGGATATAAAATACAAATCTTCTTACAAAATATACTGAAACTATTTAAGGGTGAATTCAATCCGGGTTACTGAACAACTTTCTTAAAAATGCGTATCTTACTACAGACACAGATCGTGTTATACCGGCCCCGGCAGCCAATTCGGCGATCAGCGCCGGCAGCGGAGGCACATCCTTTGGAATAATATTCGCGAGGTCTAAGTTCGTGGCGAACTACTAGTTATATATTAAGAATCTTCTATTAATCGATTCATATACGTAATAATTATTATGTTTAATAATATATCTATAGAAAGTTTATTATACGTAACGACCAATAGATTTCGAGAACTTTATACGACTTTAAATGTATACGAAAGGTTTGTTAGATGGAATAATTATTATTTAAACGATTTTATGGGTTTGAAAAGTATGATTTACGATTTTTATCTTAATTGATAATTATACCAACCAAAATTATATATTTCGTTGGTATTTATTCAAAATAATATATATTTTGTTGTTCTATCTTATATTACTTACCCCAGAAGCATGGCTCTCTCTGTACTAAAACAGAGATTATTTGCTAGGCAAATTTAAAAATAACCCCGACTGAAAAGAACGCAATCTAGTAATGAGTAGCGGAGCAATAACTTTTAAATAGCTTATCCGATTTTCATCAAACATAGCTAAGAACCGCAAGGAAACTTCATTTAACGTAAAAAATCCTTATCGAAATTGGTTCATCCGTCCGAGCGCAACGATGAAACAGAAAGACACACAAACAGAAATACGTCAAACTTATAAACTTTGAGAGTTTGTAAACGTTGCCCCTAATTTCCACCACAAAACAGCCCCTTGTTTTCCGACGACACTGTCTTCTCAGAATTGCCGTCAAATATTCAGACTCGAAGTTTCTCAATTTCCACCGAGGTGACAGCCTCGTTAGTGTACACTATTTAACTTCCACCTACGGGTATGTCCACTCTAATCTTACGATCCAATTCGACGTAGTTTACTAACGCTCATGCTCGCTAAGCAAAACCATCATCAGCAAAAATCAATAAAATAATACGATAGTCGCCCGACAATGTCATTTTTCTATGTCAAACTAAATTAGACTTTCATATCATACGTTTATAGTCAAAATTGTTTGACACTGAAACACGGATACTATACGCAGTAACGGACGTCTTGCGTACCGCTTTTGGAGTAACCCTTCAGGCAATAATGCGTGGTTCGCATGGGTGTCTGGATCTACAATTGGCATACAATATCTCGCTCCTCCATCCTTTGGAAGGCAGTTGAAATAGGCTGTCAATTTTGGCCGAAATACTATTTAGCTATTTGATAAACAATATCCCAATGCAGTTGTTATTATTAATTGTAAGTCGAAAAAGATAATATGGCAGGCGTGATAATATGTACTTAAATACGTAGAAATAAAGAAAATATTTTAATAAAAATAATGGTTATGAATCATACTAATATGACATGCATCTGCAAATGAAACTGAAGGCGAATCATTTAGATCTCGATATCTAAATGATTTTTTAATTGACAATATGTGATATATTTTTGTTTTGCCACAAGTGGATTTCGATCCCACGCTGATGTTTTTTATTGATTGTTTAGAGTATTGTTGTAAGATCCATATCTACTAAGTAGAAACGGATCATAAAATTTGAGTGGATATACCCAACGTTCGGCTGTTATCAAAGGGTTGATTTGTAACTGATTTAACGCACCTCAAACTTTGTTTGAAAGTGGATCACGTACTTTAAAACGGTCGCTTTGACCTAAATCTTAGATAAGTTTGTTTGTTTTCCGTAAATATCGTCTTTCCGGTGAATAAGATCTAAGTATATTGAAGATTAGGATATGAATGAATAGCCTTAAATCTAAATAGCAGACGACGTTTCTGGAAGACGTTTTCTATTTGTAAGGTTTTTCTTTTTTATTATTATTTTTTGTTTAGTTTAATTTAGAATTTAATTTAGTTTTAAATTTAGATGTTAACTGAAATTGTAATACATTTTCGTGATGATGTGTGTGATATATTATCTCAATTCAATAGCAGTTGTAGATTGTTTGTTTGGACAATCCAAAAAAAGTATACATCGAACTTTATACAAAATTCCAATTTTAACTCAGCTATAAGCAAAATTTGAAGCAGTAATGAGGTTAAAACCGCCACAAACTATTCGACTACTCAAGCATTAATTTAAAAATTTCGCTTCTCCATCGAAGGTAGGGTGTGTTTCAGAATTTCGAAAAAACAAAATTATTACTAAACTACAGGTTTTCACAAATCATTGCTATAACAAATTATGTCTGTAAAATCATCATCATCATCATCAAGTCTTTTGTATCCACTGCAGGAGCACGACCCTCTCTGTACTACCAGAGTCATATTTGGCCAGAGCAGCCAGAGGACTTGGCCTACACTCTCATGATGTCTGTAAGCTTTGTTTAGCTTGTGTTTCCGAAGTCGCCTTTTACGGCATCCACGAAGGACTTGGAGTGCCCTATTCTACTCTGCCGGAAACCACACGGCACTGTGAAATAAAAACGTTCATTGTATCACATATAAATTATGTAGGTTGAAAGAGAACTATCCAATGCCATAGCTCAGCTATGAGCAAACTTTGAAGTAGCAATGCCCATATTGCCCATTCCTAGAGAGTTGGTAGCCACTCCGAATCATTCCATTTTTTCCAACTACTTGAACACTCATTTAAAAATTTTGCTTTTTCATTTCGACGTCATACAACTTTAGGATTTTTTTGATAAATGCAATGGTTTAAATGTTGTCTTGACATATGAATGAATGAAGATAGTAACTGTCGAGTTAAACGTAATATGTAGCTAAGCTACTAAGTAATACTAACCTGATTTGAAAGCCGTTTCAATTATTTGTACTCTGAACTCTAATTTGAAAGACAAAATGTCAGAAATTAGTAGGAATACTCCCTTGCAGCACTTACTTACAGTTAACTTTTCAGTTTCGCGTCTTTTGTCCAATTCCCAACTTCACAATTGTTCGTTTGACGCTGGCAAGTGCCGCACCTCGGCAGACTTGAATTTTTAACTTACTAGGTAGAGACTTATAAACTCAGGATTGTGGTGTATTGTAAGTGATGCATTAGGAATATTAAGTTCATTCCTAATACGTCACTCGCAATATGCAATGATAGTATATTATTAACTGTTCCTTTACCGCCAGTACCAGACACAATAGTAAGACAATGGACGTGGACATTTATTAATGTCGTGCAGTTCTTGACCGGTTAATAGGTTAATAATTAATCTAAAATTACAATAAAAGGGATACGATCGTGACACTGATATTATTTTGTAACATTTGATTGCCTTAACTGTACCAAATAATTTCTTCTTGACCCAGGAAAATCCCGATTAACACCACTCCGAAGTCGAAACTGTGAAATCAGACCAATAATAGCAAGAACAACTAACAAAACTATGACGTCATCTGCGACGACGACGACGATGACCCATAGAAATTGTTTTGACGTTAAGAATTGACTTGTTGGAAAACAGCGGATTATGTATTAATGTATTTATACATACAATAAAGTAAAGAAATGTGTCTGTACATTGAATATATTTCCAAAAAAATATTTAGGGCGATGGAAACATAGTAACAGGTGAGTAAGAATTTAAATTTAAAAAAGTCTTTTTTTTTGTCTTTTTCTCTGTTTGTCTGTTAGTCACCTACACGATAATCTCCAGAAATACTGGATTGGAGAAATACTACTTTTTTGTTAAAAGCTTTTAATTCTGGGCAACACATAGGGTATAATTGATTTTGGAAAATTAAACACCTGATGCAGAATGGTCGAACTAAAGTACGCGAACGAAGTCGCAGGCTTAGGCTAGTAATACTTATCTAGCTATAAATCAATGGGCAATAAATTTATGATTTTAGGAATATATATTCCTTTATTCTAGTAAGTACATATCTACTTAGTTTTAAATGCAAACCAAATGAGCTTTCCACATTCTAAATAAGTCTATTTATGTCGTAAGCACATAGGTATCAATTCATTGTCTCACCAAGTCTAAAACGTCGCATATCCCAAAACAAATGAAGTGAATTAAGTAAATGTTAGCCATCATATTAAATCCACAC
Source organism: Acrobasis consociella (assembly GCA_963555685.1). Classification (NCBI taxonomy): domain Eukaryota; kingdom Metazoa; phylum Arthropoda; class Insecta; order Lepidoptera; family Pyralidae; genus Acrobasis; species Acrobasis consociella. The sequence goes on along the minus strand of OY743122.1, from coordinate 5,781,245 downwards.
GAAAGACAAAAGCCCCATTACAAATGTTTGCGTCGAAGTTATGAATGTTGTCAGACGGAGCAATCTCTATTATACTCGTATGTTGTAATTATTGCAGCTATCTCTCGTTATTTGTTGTTACAACGCGTGTAAAGCATCATTGAGTGCGGGCTTCACCGGGATGGGTGAAGATGCCTATGTTATGTCCTCTCTCCCGTAATTTTTTCACCATCGATCTGTAAGGTTCTCTCTTCTGTCTGTTCGCTATATTAATTCTCTGGAGGACTCAGCGAACTCCATAGTTTGACTCCACCATCTGTAGTCCATCCAGTCGTATCCATTACTATAGATTCCTTTTTCCACCTTCTCGCTGCTCAAGCTAAAAGTGGCTTTGAGTCTTGGGCCTTGGGCTCTGTCTACTTAGAGCCGCTAGAGTCTAAGCGGCTCTAAGTAGAGAAAGCCCGAGCATTTTGGGTCTAGCGACTAGACCCAAAATGCTCGGTCTGCCTCATTACGGATAAAGACGTGAAAGTATGTACTCATATGTAAGTATAATCTGTATTAGAATGAAGCTACGTAGGTAGATTTATCACACTTAATTTCGCCCGGCCTTGTGTCGGCGGCGCGTGATGGCGCCCTAATATCGAGGTTATCTCTTTATTACCGAGGGCTTACGCGTACAAGGATTAATATTCTTTCTTGTCACTTGGCGGGATTGATAACCATATTTGTCTCCCTTGACCTTATATGGGTAGACAGAGACATGCTAATTCCTTTTTTTATGAAATAGTTCCTTGTACTGTTCATGCTAGTCTAGAAGAGATAAACATAGAAAGCACAAGTTGCTTCTCATCCGATGCAAATCGTTAAAGTCGATTGAGTGAATATATTCGAACTTGAAATATGTTTTTAGGCGGTCCTTTGCGATTTTGTTTCCTTTTTACCCTACTGCGTCAGAACAAGGGTTATACGCACGCCTAACATCACGCTAATATTGGCTTTTGTCCCTTATTTCCCTTAGCTTTGTCTTCCTCATTAGGGATAAAATTTTAAATTGAATGAGGGTTTTATCCAATCTTCTTCTTGTCGAGTCGAAATGTTTCCAATTTTGAACCAATTCGTGGTGAAAGGATCAGCCAATTTGCGTAAAAGACTGACTGTCCACGCAGATTGGCCAGGGAGCGCCGGACGTACAGGGGGCTTAGTGCCTACGTTACTCGGAGAGGCTCCTTTCATGCACTCCAATATGCAATAGTTATTTACCATACTTGATAATTTATTTAATTTAATTGAAAAATATCTTTGAAATCTTTTTAAGATAAATCTTCCCCAGCGCAAATAGGTCCGCCTTTCTGTAGGTACTCTGTCACTACTGGACGGATTTCGTTGTAGTTACTTCCAAGTCCAAGTTATATATAATTCATACCCGTGCTATGTCAAAGTGGGTTACTAGTATTTTTTACATTTATTTAGCCTGCTTAGAGCCAAGCAAAATGCATTATTTGCCCCATTGGGGATAAAGACGTAAAAGTATTATAGTATTTGGTTTTCGTCTGCATTTGTAATTAATTTCTCGTTAGAAATCAAATATTATGACGTAAGACTTTGTTTGTTTTTATTCCATATGAAAGTAGGACCAATAGGGTTCCGTCTGCCACATTAGGAATAACGACGTGCTAGAGTGTGTGTAAAAGTACATTTTCGAATGTCTATTGAAATAAATCTTACTTACGTTATTTATTTTATATTTAAATATTACAATAACAACCCTCTACCCTTATCAATATAACTGACAGTCACAGTGTAACAGAATTAACAAGTACATTTTGAAAGTATTTTTAATACAAGTGTCAACCCTACTGTAGGAACATCATTCATCTAAATTAGTTAAGTTTGTTTATTAGGGTTGGCATGAGTAACGACAAACCCGTTAATATCACATAATTGTTTACATTGGCTTGTTGAACTGTAGTAATAAATCATTAATTAAAGAGTAGAATGGATCATGTAAGTTGTAGAGTTCTATTATCTTTTCAGTGTATGATTTGAAACAGTGGTGGTCTAACGGTTTATGTATTTGCTGTGAGTCTGTGAGTCACAATTTCAACTGGTACCCTGGAGTTTTTATTCATTGTCATAGAGCTATACCATAGAAATAGAATTTTATTATATTATAATATATAAACCTACAATACCACTGACTGACTCACTGATTGACATAGTTGTTTGCCCTGTTGCGGGGTTGGTGGGGTTTGGGTTGATGTGTGTTCGTATAGAGGGTGCTCCAGTGAGTACCAGAAAAATCTGACATTTGAAGATTTGCAGAAACCTGATGTGGAAGGGGTTTGGCCTGCAAAAACTATTAAGGTTAGGGGCGTGATTTTTTTTCCATAATGTAGAAGATTATAAGCAATTTGACGACCGTCATTTGTTTTTTGATTTTTTTCAAAATCCAAGATGGCCGCCATACAAGGACCATTTTCCTCCATACAAACTTACAAATTTTCTCAACTGGACATGTTATTTAGCCCACCTCAACAGCCGCACGAAAAACCGCGGGCTGCTTGCAGCCCGCGCAGCGCCCGAAAAGCTAGTTATAATATATAAACCTACAATACCACTGACTCACTCACTGACAGAGTTGTTTACCCTGTTGCGGGGTTAGTGGGGTTTAGGTTGATGTGCGGTCGTATAGAGGGTGCTCCAGTGAGTACCAGAAAAATCTGACATTTGAGGATCTGCGGAAATCTGATGTGGAAGGGGTATGGCCTGCGAAGACGGTTGGGGTTAGGGGTGTGATTTTTTTTCCAAAATGTAGGGGGTTGCAAGCAATTTGACGACCGTCACTTGTTTTTTTATTTTTTTCAAAATTCAAGATGGCCGCCATACAAGGACAATTTTCCTCCATACAAATTTCATACAAACGGCCACCCCAAGTAACTAGGCGCAGCCAGAGGCCAAAAGCCAAAAGCAAAGGCCACCCCCGCGAGGCCGCAGGCCGAGCTGCGGGCGAGGGCGAAGCCCGAGCCACTCCCCCCTCCCCCTTGGATCCCCCCTAAGTAATCTTCACGAGGCCGGAGGCCGAGCGATGCGAGCCTGAAGGGCGAGCTGCGGGCGAGGGCGAAGCCCGAGCCACTACCACAGCCCCCCCCTCCCCCCCCCCTCCCCCCCTCCCCCCTCCCCCCCTCCCCCCCTCAAACCTACATTACCACTCACTCACTCACTGATTGACATGGTTGTTTGCCCTGTTGCGGGGTAGGTGGGGTTTAGGTTGATGTGTGGTCGTATAGAGGGTGCTCCAGTGAGTACCAGAAAAATCTGACATTTGAGGATTTGCAGAAACCTGATGTGGAAGGGGTACGGCCTGCAAAAACGGTTGGGGTTAAGGGCGTCATTTTTTTTCCATAATGTAGAAGATTATAAGCAATTTGACGAGCGTCATTTGTTTTTTTATTTTTTTCAAAATCCAAGATGGCCGCCATACAAGGACAATTTTCCTCCATACAAACTTACCCATTTTCTGAACTGGAAACATATCTTAACCTACCTCAACAGCCCCACGATGAACCGCGGGCTGCTTGCAGCCCGCGCAGCGCCCGAAAAGCTAGTTATATTATATATAGCTGCACTTACCACTGACTGATTGACATAGTTGTTTGCCCTGTTGCAGGGTTGGTGGGGTTTTGGTTGATGTGTGGTCGTATAGAGAGTGCTCCAGTGAGTACCAGAAAAATCTGACATTTGAGGATCTGCGGAAACCTGATGTGGAAGGGGTACGGCCTGCGAAAACGGTTGGGGTTGGGGTCGTGATTTTTTTTCCAAAATGTAGGGGGTCATGGACAATTTGACGAGCGTCAATTGTTTTTTGATTTTTTTCAAAATTCAAGATGGCCGCCATACATGGACAATTCCCCTCCATACAAATTTGATACAAATGGCACCCCTAAAGCAACTAGGCGTAGCCTGAGGCCGAAGGCCGAAGGCGGAGCCCCCTTGCGAGGCCGCAGGCCGAGCTCCCCTCCCCCCCTTTTTGACATCCCCCCCCCCAAGTAACTTTCACGAGGCCGTAGGCCGAGTGATGCGAGCCCGAAGGGCGAGCTGCGGGCGAGGGCGAAGCCCGAGCCACTTCCCCAAGCGCAGTCAAATTTTTTTAATTTTTGGAAATCCAAGATGGCCGCCGAAAGTCAAATGCTTGCGATTTGGCTGAAAATCAATATCTATATGTATTTTGAGCCGAAAAATCCAAATTTCAATTTTTTTTTGGAATCCAAGATGGCGTCTGGATTTTAGAAAATTAAAATTATTTCGTTAGTATCGTCTCACTGGGACTTCATAGGGGTCTGAAATTTGCTTTACTAGAGTAATGCACCCTGTGGAACTCGAAACTGCAATCAGATTTTGGATCCAAGATGGCCACCCACACATTTTTTCATGTTTCCCCAACAGACTGCCAGTCTTACCCATTTTCTCAACTGGACATGTTCTTTAGCCTTCCTCAACAGCTGCACGGAAAAACCGCGTGCTGCGTGCAGCACGCGCAGCACCCGAAACACTAGTTATAATATATAAACCTACATTACCACTGACTGACTCACTGACTGATTGACATAGTTGTTTGCCCTGTTGTGGGGTTGGTGGGGTTTAGGTTGATGTGTGGTCGTATAGAGGGTGCCCCAGTGAGTATCAGAAAAATCTGACATTTGAGGATCTGCAGAAACCTGATGTGGAAGGGGTACGGCCTGCAAAAACGGTTAAAGTTAGGGGCGTGATTTTTTTTCCATAATGTAGAAGATTATAAGCAATTTGACGACCGTCATTTGTTTTTTGTTTTTTTTCGAAATTCAAGATGGCCGCCATACATGGACAATTTCCCTCCATACAAATTTCATACAAACATTCCAAGTAACTTGGCGCAGCCTGAGGCCGAAGGCCGAAGGCGAAGCGCCCTCGCGAGGCCGCAGGCCAAGCTGCGGAGCGAGGGCGAAGCCCGAGCTCTCCCTCTCCCCCCCCTTTGACCCCCTCCCCCCTACAAGTAGTTTTCACGAGGCCGCAGGCCGAGTGACGCGAGCCCGAAGGGCGAGCTGCGGGCGAGGGCGAAGCCCGAACCACTATCACAAAGCGCAGCGTCTTTTTTTTTTTGGAAATCCAAGATGGCCGCCAAAAGTCAACTGCTTGCGATTTGGCTGAAAATCGATATCTATATGTAATTTGACCCCAAAAATCTAAATTCAATATTTTTTTTGGAATCCAAGATGGCGTCTGGACTTTAGAAAATTAAACTAACTTCGTTTATAACGTCTCACTGGGACTTCGCAGGGGTCTGAAATTTTGTACATGGGTGTAAGGCACCCCGCGGAACTCGGAACTGGAATCAGATTTTAGATCCAAGAAGGCCGCCCCCACACAAATTATGATGTTTTCTTTACTGACTGCAGTTTTTACCCATTTTCTCAACTGGACATGTTCTTTAGCACACCGCAATAGCCGCACGAAAGACCGCGGGCTGCTTGCAGCCCGCGCAGCGCCCGAAAAGCTAGTAATATATATATAAACCTACATTACCACTGACTCACTGACTGATTGACATAGTTGTTTGCCCTGTTGCGGGGTGGGTGGGGTTTCGGTTGATGTGTGGTCGTATAGAGGGTGCTCCAGTGAGTACCAGAAAAATCTGACATTTGAGGATTTGCAGAAACCTGATGTGGAAGGGGTACGGCCTGCGGAGACGGTTGGGGTTAAGGGCGTATTTTTTTTTCCAAAATGTAGGGGGTTGCAAGCAATTTGACGACCGTCATTTGTTTTTAGGTTTTTTTCAAAATCCAAGATGGCCGCCATACATGGACAATTTTCCTCCATACAAACTTACCCATTTTCTGAACTGGAAACATATTTTAGCCTGTCTCAACTGCTGCACGAAAGACCGCGGGCTGCTTGCAGCCCGCGCAGCGCCCGAAAAGCTAGTTATAATATATAAACCTACATTACCACTCACTGACTCACTGATTGACATAGTTGTTTGCCCTGTTGCGGGGTCGGTGGGGTTTAGGTTGATGTGTGGTCGTATAGAAGGTGCTCCAGTGAGTACCAGAAAAATCTGACATTTGGGGATCTGTGGAAACCTGATGTGGAAGGGGTACGGCCTGCGAAAACGGTTAGGGTTAGGGGCGTGATTTTTTTTTCAAAATGTAGGGGGTTGTGAGCCATTTGACGAGCATCATTTGTTTTTTGATTTTTTTCAAAATCCAAGATGGCCGCCATCCATTAAAGGACAATTTTCCTCCATACAAATTTACCCATTTTCTGAACTGGAAACATGTCTTACCCTACCTCAACAGCCGCACGAAAGACCGCGGGCTGCTTGCAGCCCGCGCAGCGCCCGAAAAGCTAGTTTAAGCTATATTATTGTCCACCAGCTTGTTACTTCGCTGTACGACCCAACGCTCACCTTCTCCTTTATTTATTTCATATAGCCATGAGCGTTCGGCTCATACACGGAGGTCGCGGGTTCGATTCCCGGCGGGGGCAATGACTTTGCGTTGGTGTCATAGTTTGGTTAGGACATTGCAGGCTGATCACCTGATTGTCTGATAAGTAAGATGATCCGTGCTTCGGAGGGCACGTTAAGCCGTCGGTCCCGGTCACTGTCTTTGACATTGGTCGTTACCTAAAACCATGTCAGAAGCCTTTAAGGCGGTTTAAAAACTCTGACACTAGTGTTAGTCACTAACACACACGATAAGAAGAAGATATAGCCATGCTTCAGTCTTCCTGGTCCTCTTTTCCCTTCTGTCTTATCTTTCATGATATTTTTTAAGAAATCGTCGTGTCGTATCACATGTCTTTGCTCCTCTATTCTCTATTAAGTCTAGAATATATCTATTCCCTCCTACTTTTTAGAATTCCGTACCCAAAAGATAAAAGCAGGTCCCTTAGTAAGACTTCGTCTATCTGTTCGTCTGTCTGTCACCAGGTTGTATCTCGTGAATCGTGATAGCTAGACAGTTGAAATTTTCACAGGTGATGTATTACCTACAGTCACGTTTGGCATGATCTTCTCCCCTCTATTACTGTGACGTAATACGTAAATGCCCCCTTTACCATCCCAGTAGAACCTTTATTCCACCATGCTCAGCTAATAATTACTTTATTGCAAGAGTAGCTGTATAAGCGCAAATAACTTGCTTATTGGAGCGGGGTCTGACGGACCGGCGATAAACGGCCTTTCAATTACCCTCTTGAACAACTTCTAACATGGGTCTGTCCGACTCTATAAACAAAATTCATTAAAGGGGAAACGGGAGTGATCGCTGATTTGTAGAGGTTCACTGAATTTGGAGGAACTTTTTATTTTTGTTTGTTTTTAATGAGAGTTCAGTGGTTTTCTGAGTCAGAAATAAAGTGATTGAATAGCTATCCCTTATCACAAGTTTAGAACTTAATTTGGGGCTTCGTCAATATATGTGATCTTTCATTATATATTCTGATTATATAATTTGAAATCCCGGGTCTTTTCACGCCGGTCCTTTGAGAGGTTGCGTAGGGATACAGATCCAACACGTAGAGGCCCTTTGGAGAAGTTGTCATGTGGCGCTCCCGCCAAAACCCATTCCTGGATATGCCTATGAAAGGTGTACTCTTGATTAGGTTTCGGCAGGAGAAAGATTTATTGCAAGAAAAAGGGAAAGGTCTATGGGTTATGGAATGAGATTGGGATGGACTGATGCTGGGATCACTGACTATTGTAGGCTATTACTATATCTACTATATTTACTTAGGTACTTTATTATTATATGCAACCTGCATTACAATGGTCTCCCAGGGATGCCGAAGACCTCCATTATTGGATAATAAATCAACGATAGGTATATGTAGATATATACATACAGAAAGCATATAAAATATACTAAGCTCATAAAACAGCACTCTAATCTCAAGTATGTGCTATGCGTAATTGTATTTTATGAGGGCTTTATGTCGATAGGTTTTATTCCCCACTATATTTTAAAACACTATGCGATATATGGCATTTTTACGAGCATTCTGTACACAGAATATACATATATAAACGTGGGTCGTATATAGTTATATACGTAGGATACGGTATTATGACGAAAAATCAAGATAATCTTATACCTTTAAACGAGCAATTCTTGTATATTTATTTATATATTTATATGTATATAAATTTATTTCTGTGATCTCGGAAAGGGCTCTAACGATTTCGCTTAAATTTGGTATATGGGGGTTTTTGGGGGTAAACAATCGTCTTAGTCGTATGTTTGGGAAAACGCGTGTTTTCGAGTTTTCATGCGTTTTTTCCACGCAGAATATGATATAACCGAGGAAAGCTCGGTCGCCCAGGTGCTTCAAATTTATACAGGGAGGGACAAATGGTTTTTTTTTAAATATATTCAATGTACAGACACATTTTTTTACTGTTTTATTATATGTATACAGATATAAATTTTAAAAATGATGGCAATGAATTCAATTCCTCCCGGTATGATTTTATTTCTTACATTTTCTCTTGCTCTCACTTATGGTAAAACTGTCGGTTTTCCGAGCATATTTCGAAATATTGTCTGAAAAATAAACCCGTCGTCGCCGTTGACCGACGGCCGACGTTATTACAAAGCGGGTCTGGCTGTCAATATCCAGTGCTTTGTGACTCACACTTGCGTCCAAAAAGTCTATACCAATATGGAATTTTTTGAACAGACTTAGGATTATTTTTAACCTCTGACCAAAAGTGGGGTATTTGTTTTTTATAAAACGAGAACTATGTAACTTTACGATTTCGTATAAAGAGAAGATAACATATTGCGGTAGGTCTGGTAGGTAGATGGAAATCAGTTCAGCGGATCAAAAGTCATTGTTTACTCGTTTGAAAATCAGGAGTTTTTAATCTGCTCAATAAAATACATTATTACGCATTTATCCCTGACGGGGTAGACAGAGCCCATGGCTGCAAGATCCAAAGGCCATAACAAAAAATTACAAAAAAAACCGGCCAAGTGCGAGTACTAATATCTAAAAAATGATTTTTTATGGAAATCCCACTAAAATATTTATTTTATTCTGTTTTTTGTACTTGTGTCTTGTCGTGCAACCCAGCTCTGACTCCCTAAGTGGGATAAAGACGTGACTGTATCCTTGTATTTTAAAAGCAGTAAGATTAGATGGCCCTTATTTTTAGGGTAGGTAATGTCGTTAAGGTAGCTTCGTCCCGACGATTATTTTAAGGGCAATATTATTCATATAAATATTTTTATCATTTTCTTCCGTAAACAAGGCCCTCTGTGAATAAAATAATGTTTAAGTTTGACCTTCTGTGCTGATATGGAGGTAAAGAAAACCCTTCACTTTTCACACACACCAACTGGTTAGTAGTAGCTTTTGGCTTTAATATGGTGTTAGACTCTATCTTCCCCATTAGAGAAAAAGACGTAGAAGTGGAAAAATAATCTAAAAATAGACTGATAGATTATTTTTTTACATATTTATATTAAGTAAGTAAGTAAGTAAAAACACTTTATTGCACCAAAACACATGAAATTAACATTTAAATATAAATTCAGATGTACAATAGGCGGCCTTATCGCCAAGGCAATCTCTTACAGGCTACCTTTGGGTGACAGGATTGGCAAATAGAAATAATAGTATATTAGTGACTGATATTTGTATCTTACTAACTAAATTGTGTTTTTTTTTCAGGTAAGTATGTTCTACTCCAACAAATACCTACTAATAATGCACATAATAGTACTCGAAGTAAGTAAACTTTTACATTTCTCCTGTTTGAAGAATACTTTTGAAAGATTTCCACACACTAAATTTATATATTTTAAAAAAATCTAATATTTTTCAAAACTACACAACCGACTTAAAAAAAATTAAGGGATTACCTGACAAGTAAAATCCTTTGAAAAAATAATTTTTAAAATTGGTCTAGACGTCTTTGTATGATCGGGGTACATACATAAAAATAACATATATTCCTACATACATTTGAAAAAATATACCCGTGACTGCTCTTTCATACTAAGTAATGTTATTTTTTATTACGTTCGTACTTTAAATATAAACTTTTAAGTACACGTTAAGTAATTTATTAAACCTGCTTTGAATAAACAATCGTACACTCAAAGAGAACAAACATTTCCTTTTCACCTCTTAAAATTATTTATTTATATTTTACCATCAATGCGTAGGTAATTTTAGGTGGAGCGCTCTCGAGTCAAGTGGGGTCATGAATAAGGCATTATGAGGGAGCCCTGTCTTCATGGTAATAGCTGAAGTTGCGTAGGCAAGGGTGTGTTTACACTAATACTATGTTTTCATTTACCGGAAGTCAGTGGTAATATAAACAAAAACAGGATTTCATAACTTGCGTGCGACACAGACATTATGAGTTTGTAAAAAAGAGGTTATTCACCTAGAGAGTCAGTTGGCTATTTTGATGTATAAGTTTTTGGTTAATACTTTAAATAAAAATATGCCACTGAATAGATTTTTTTTTGTTGAAAGCTACAAGAATGTTGGTTTATTAATGAAGTAGTAATTAATATTTCAAATATAAGAGTGGGAGCATGGCATGGACATGTCACTATCTCTTTCGTACGTGCCTAATAGCGTGATGTCAAGAGCGCTGTACGTGCCTTCCTTTTTTGTTACTTGACAGTTTCCATCAGATTTTAAAAGCTTTCTTATTTTTGGGCAGATAAAAAAAAACATTTTTTTTTTCGGTTTCGGCTTATATAATTGATATGCATAATAAAATAATTGAGTAAAATACCGTTTTAACAAATACAATCGTTAGCATGTCTTTAATTCACATTTGCCCTGATGAAGCCCTACGGATGAGGTAGAAACATGTCGGCCAGTAGCTGACTCTATACGTGAGAAACCCGTTTTATTCATACTAATAAAGCATTTAACACATCAAATCTGAATTTCACCTTATTTATTAAACAAGTTAAGTATATTTTCCCGTTAAAAAAATATGCGAAATTATAATTTTAATAAAATATGGTTTGTTTACAAGCAAAAATAAATTTTCCCTATTTGAATTATGAAATCAAAACACTGTACAAGAGGCAAGGAAGATAATGGCAATTAGCTTTTATAAGCAGTCCAAATAAACATCAAACGATTGAGTCTCGTCAAACACGGGTCGTGAAAACAGAAATGTGAATCATTTCTGTAAACGAATGAAACCAAAACGTTTTGAATTAACATCACTTTCCATATCTATGCACTTAATTTAAGCATACGAGGCAAACGAGGATGTCTGAGTCTACGTGTATGAAGTTTGTTTGTTTATGTATATAAATACATACACTATTATATTTGTGCCGTACCGATCGTGTATATTATTGATTGATATCAACAGTAACTTATAGGTATGTCGCAGGCATCTGGATAAATTAGCCAAGTTAATTAATGCCTAGGCCGTTCCTTAAAGAACAGCACCTAATTGAATGCCTAGGCCGATAGCTAAATCACTCAACTTTTGATAACTTGGCGTATTGAAATTCAGCCCTTTGATGATGACTGACCAAGACTCAGCAAAGTCATTTGACTAAAAGATTCAAATTTAGTTCAGATTTTTTCACAGCGATGCTTTAAGTCACCAAAAGAACTATGGCGTCAACAGCGCAAATAGCTGTGCCTGATTTTTTTTAATATTTTTCTATTACTATAGTAACTTAGTGGTGGTAAGTTTTATTAGTAAAAAGTAGTCGTCAGTAAGTTGTGGACCCTAATCACATAATGACAAATTCATCAATATTCAATTTAAATGTATGACTTTTCTTACTACGTTCAGCCATCTTGTTAAACGTTGCATTTATTGACTTGACTAATTGTCCTTCAGCGGTAATTACAGAACGGGCTAGGCGTCCAGATGGCTGCGACTGCGACAGATAGAACTACCTAGTAAAAAAATGAAAGTAAAAAAACAAAATTGAACGTCGGGAAAACAAAAACACATCAGGAAAAGAGAACAAAATTAGATAGATGAATATAATTACTCTGTATTCCTATTCACAGCATTATCAGCCGATTATCTCCCGATGAATATTTCGGGAGCCGCCACAGATTAAGCAATTATTCCAGCTGAATGGATCTCCAGTCATTATCCTCTGGAACTGTTTCTTATGAGACGCTGAGCGGATTCATTAGGACGTCGATTGTCAGACTTTTCTTCTATGATTTGGTTTTTGTGCACATTTGAAATTATCTATTTTGTGCAGAAAACCGTTATTAATTGAGTGAAATTCATGGTTTACTTCTATATGATTTATTTTATCATTAGCTTTTAGTAAAAGAATAAGATTCCGCAAAAATTGATTTCAGCGATTGTAACTTATAAAGAAAATTGGTTAAATTGGTACAAATAAAACAAACTTAACAAATGTTAAAAATCAGGTCAGCAACCAAAGGATCAAAAAGATTACTGTATTTTGAATTATTTCAAGGAAATATCAGAATTCATTTCATACAATTATAATTTAATAAAAGTTGGGATATAAAATATATACATACCAAAAACAACATTTTATTCTAAATAGAGATTAATTTATTAAAAACATATTTTGTAAGATTGTGTCCACTATACTCTCTAAAAGTAATTTCAAACTGCAGCTAGAAATTTAAAAACGCTCTTGAAAGGATTTAGCTGCAAATTAACCGCTAAATGGCATAAAACTTCGAAGAAATTTAAAATTTTGCTCAGCGTTTAAATGCGAACCGACAAAGAGCGTCTAAAAAGTGTAATGGATTTTCCACAAAATGCAGTCTTGTTACTGAAATGAAATTGTGAATGTTGAAGATTGAAGAGTTTTTTTTTTTATTAAATGAAGTTAAAGGCACTTATATACCTACCTACTTATTTCATTTATATGTATAAGCAAAAAGAGTTTTGATGAGATGTGTGAATAAAAATAACATTCACGGTTTGCATAGTTGATGCCAAGTTTTTGTTGGACTACTTGCGCTGCAGCGGAAAAACCTGAACTAAATTTGAATCACTTGGCTGAGTATTGGTCAATCATTTTCAAAGGGCTGACTTTCAATACATACGCCAAGTTGTTAAACTTTGAGTAACTCTATTAAATATCGGCCTAGGCATTTAATTAGACGCTCAAGGAACGGCCTAGACGTTCAGTTAGCTGGCAAATTTAACCAAACGGCTGCGACATATTGCTTTAGTCAGCCAACAGAGTAACTGAATACAAACAATTTATTTTGCAAAGGAACAGTACAAAATTTTCGGCCTTGTGACTTTCGATCTCGAATATAAAATCATCTCTTTCTGTGGATGTTAAAAGAGAGAAATATAAGAAAAATATTCCTATTAGAAAAATTACTACAACCTGCTGCGTATGGATGGCGTTTTTTCTACTTTATCTACAATTGGGTACTTTCCTAAGTCAAAAATAAATAATTTTGTACTAATAAAAAAATAAAGCGTCGCAAAATAATGTCACTTGTCTTAAAACATTTTAACGTTGTTTTAAATTTATTATTGCAGAAAATCTGATAATAAGAGCGCTATTTGCCTCCAAAAATCTATGTCGTCATCTGCCTGTATTTCATACAAAATCCCATAGAAACTGTTTGTTTTGACGTTTAGAAAAAAAGTTGCTGATTTGACTTGTTGGAAAATCTCTGTGGAAAATAGCGTATTGAATAGCAATTTTTTTCGTAAAGAACAATATGAAAAAAAAAAACTCTACCTTTATCCTTAATGGGGCAGACATTTAGGGTTTTGCTGCTCTAAATAAGCTGAGCTTTAACAGTTGGCTAGAAGGTGGAAAAAGAAATGAAAAATGAGGAAGGGATACATGATTCACATTTTCCATTTCCTCGATGAACTTTTACGATTTCCGCGGGAACAGTATCAGCTGCACTAAGCGTGACTTAGCGTGGCAACCTTCTGGAGGAAAAAAATCTTAATTTCATTTTGAGCCTTCAACAGAAGAAGAAGGATCAGCTAGTACTTCACAAATTTCTCCCAGACCTGCTTGGAATTTTTTTTAAATTCAATTTGTGGAAACTTATTTAAAAGAAAACAGAAATTAATAAAATTTGAGGATCGTTGGGGCGTAGCACAAATAATAAAGCATTGCCGTCACGCCCCCCCCACAATACCCGACCTGGCGGGCCCTTCAAAGCAAACTTCAAACTCTCTTTTATTTAATTACGCATTTATTGAAGGCGATCAGTCAGTTTAGCTTCATTAGGCAATGTCGAAAAGTGCTCGGCTTTTTCTCTTTGGAACCAACTGTATTGCTACTCAAAATACTTAATTAAATACATATAGAGATTCATTATCATCCGCACCCAAGAAAAGACAGGTGAAAATGAAGTACTGTGGCAAAAAAATAAATTAGTCAAAAACGTAATATGCTTACATAACTCGTAGATGTTTATTTGAATAGCCACCCTTTTTTCGTCTGTTAGCGCGTTTTTGGTTGCACCTTCAGCAGTTGTGTTGCTTTGAATCCTAGAGTCCGCTTATAAGATTTTTTTAAAAGAAAGAAAAAAATATATATAATTAGCTGAGAAAGATCCTGAAGTGGGCGGAGCCTAGCCGCGTCATCGACTTGGCGGGGGCAGAGAGTGGGAGATGGCTTCAGACGTGCGGACCGGCGCTTGCGCCCTGTTACGCTGCGCATCTTGGGTCGAACGGACGTTCACACTAGTGTTACTTAGATTTTTCCATTTAATTTTTGAAATTAAGATAATTGCTAACTTGTTTGTTATTTTGTATTTTTTTTTAAATAAATAATTATTAATCAGCTAAATTCAGAAGTGGGATAGAACAAACCACTTTCTGGCCATTCTTTTAAATAATTTTGCTGCAAATTAAAAATAACGTTCGATAATACTTAGTGCTTTTTATAAATCATTTTTTTTTGAGTTATCATGTCGGAACCTAAACGCAAATCGCGTAAGAGTGGACGTTCTTCCGTCTCTGGCTTGGAACAACAGCTCCAAACCATAATTACTCGTTTAAATGCTTTAGAAGATAGCTCTCGGAACCGAGTTACTACCGAGGCTAGCGTGTTGCCATGCGACATGCCGGCTCTGTTGCCATGCACGCGCGAGCCGTCTGCGAATCGCTCACTGACGCCGCCGCTGCCCGAGGCTGGCGCCGCGCTGGCGCCGTTGCCGTCTCGAGCTCCGAGCGCCGCGGCTTCTGCGCCTGCGAGTTCTGCGTTTTCAAGTGCGGAAGCTGTCATGAGCGAGGTGACGGATAAGCTGGTTACTGCGATCAACGCTATAAACCCGGTGAGATCTAACCAAATTTATATTTCCAACTTTGACCCATCTTTGCATGATTTTAAAGTGTGGTGTAACGAAGTTGATCACGTTCGCAGTATTAATCGATGGGACGAGCGTGAATGTTTAGCACGTATAGGCCACTGTTTAAAGGGTGATGCCCGTGTGTGGCTCGCGGAGTGGACGACTAACGATCGCTCCTGGTCCAATTTTAAACGTGAATTTCAAGCATTGTGTCCTCGCAGGTTAGATATTGCGAATATATTATTTGAAGTGATGAAAACCGATTCCGACCATTATCCTACTTATGCCGAGTATGCTAGGCGTTCGTTGTTGCGTTTACGTATTGTGTATGGGTTAAGCGAAGAGTTAATTTCTGCTATTATAATACGTGGCATTGTGGACCCGCAAATACGCGCTGCGGCCACAAATGCGAATTTATTACCTGGTGATATAGTTAGTTTTCTGTCAATCTACATAAAGCCTAAAAGTGCCGTTTCTGCTAAGTTACGTGACGTTTCCAGTAAAGATAATAAATCGAAGAAGAGGGTATATTCGGAAGTAAAATCAAAGTGTTTTTCTTGTGGTAGTTTTGGACATAAGCAATATGAGTGCCCTAAACGTAAAAAAATTGGTGAATCAGTTAATAAGATCGAAGTACCCTCTACTTCGTTTAATTCGAGTGGATTACCATCAAATTCGGACCAGTGTGCTTTTTGTAAAAAGGTGGGGCATAAATTAGAGAACTGTTTTGCTAAACAACGTGCTGAATCCCGCGGTAAACCTAATGTTAACTTTTGCCGTGATACATCAGACCAATATAGGAAAAATGATATTTCGACTGCAGTGATTCAGGGCGTGCCCGTGGACATACTTATAGATAGTGGGTCTCAACTTTCTTTGATTGCGGAATCAGTGGTTAAACATTTTTAGTGCACTCAAAAACCGTTATTTTGCTTATTGCGTGGTATTGGAAGTCAAGAAATTGAATCAAGTTTCCTTACTACACTTACTGTCGAGTTTCCCGAAATTACAATAGAGGTAGATTTTCATGTAGTGCCTGATAAGTACTTAACCACGTTTGTAATATTAGGTACAGATGTACTTAATCGAGATGGCATTGTCTATACAAGGTCACGTGGAGTTCAACGTCTATCGCAGTTAAACAATGTTTTCGCTGTGGAGTCGAGCGTGCACGAACATACTATTAAGACGGGGGTTGAGGGTAGTGACAAGGAACGATTATTGAATATAATTAGTGAGTTTAGTGACTTTCTTGTAGCTGGCACAGCAACTACAACCGTTACTACCGGCTCAATGCACATTCGATTGCACAACGACACTCCTATAGTGTACAGGCCTTATAAAATGTCTTATCATGAAAAGTTACGTGAAAGGGAAATTATTAAGGATTTGTTAGATAAAGGGATAATTAGGGAGTCCGAGTCAGAGTTTTCTAGCCCTATCTTGTTGGTAAAAAAGAAAGACGGCAGTGATAGGATGTGCGTAGATTTTCGTGCATTAAATGCGAACACAGTAAAGGATCGCTTTCCCTTGCCTCTTATCGAGGATCATATTGACCGCCTAGGCAAGGCAAAGTATTTTACGAGCCTTGACATGGCCACAGGCTTCCATCAAATACGTTTAGACGACGATTCCATCCCTCTTACGGGGTTTGTAACTTGCGAGGCGCATTACGAGTATTTGAAGATGCCTTATGGCCTTGCCAACGCGCCAGTTGTGTATCAGCGGATAATCACCAACACGTTGCGTCCTTTCATTGAAAGTGGTAAAGCTCTGGTCTATATCGACGATGTTTTAATACCAAGCGAGACTATTGAAGAGGGTTTGCAGAACCTCCGGGAGGTACTTCAGACTTTAACCAGTGCAGGCTTTTCAATTAACCTAAAGAAATGTACTTTCCTTGCAAATGAGGTTGAATATTTAGGACGTACGATTAGTTACGGTCAGGTTAAGCCGAGTACGGTTAAAATTCAAGCGCTGGTGGAGGCCCGGGTACCTGGTAACGTTAAGGAGGTGAGACAGTTTCTTGGTCTCGCTGGGTATTTTCGCCGTTATATAAGTGGTTATTCTGTTAAAACGGCTTGTATTTCAAACCTATTACGCAAAGGTGTGCAGTTCCGATGGACCGATGAGCACGAACAAGTTCGCAAAGATATTATAAGTCGTTTAGTGAGCGAACCCGTGCTAGCCATATATGACCCATCTCTACCTACGGAAGTGCACACTGATGCGTCATCTCGGGGTTATGGAGCCGTACTACTCCAAACTGACAGCAATGGTCGTAAAAGACCTATTGCCTATTTTAGCAAGGTGACCCAGGGAGCGGAACCGCGTTATCACTCATATGAGTTAGAAACGTTGGCCGTTGTCAAAGCATTGCAACACTTTAGACATTACCTAATTGGCAATAAATTTAAGGTTATTACGGATTGCAATGCTTTGAAACTTACTCAGCGAAAGAAAGATCTACTTCCAAGAATCGCTCGTTGGTGGATGTATCTACAGGATTTTGATTTTGAATTAGAGTACCGTAAGGGAACTGCGTTATCTCATGCCGACTATTTAAGTCGAAATGCAATAAACATATGCGAAGTACAAAGGCCACATAATTGGGCACAGATAGCGCAGCTCGCTGACGAGGAAACCCACTCATTACTCCAAAAATTGAGCAATGGTGAGCTGGACGGAACACGTTATGTTAAACACAAAGACACCTTGTATTATAAGCTCGATGTAGCTGGAGAGCAATCTCGTTTATTATGTTTTGTTCCGAAGGGCCACCGACTTAGTTTGTTACGCATATTTCATGACGAACATCAACATATGGGGATAGAGAAAACTACTGACTTAATTCTAAAACACTTTTGGTTTCCCGGTTTAAGGAATTTTGTAAGAAAATATATCCAGCATTGTGTAGTTTGTTTGACCCATAAAAAGGTTCCACGCCAGCCTTTGCAGCCTATTGAGTCATGGCAAAAGCCATCGGCTCCGTTTGAGACTTTGCATACTGACGTTTTGGGACCTCTTCCCGAGTCAAACGGTTACAAGTTTGTAATATTAATTGTGGATGCATTTTCTAAGTTTTGTCTCTTGTATCCAATTTCTAAACAAGATAGTTGCGAGTTGAAACGTGCATTTGAGAATGTAATATCCTTGTTTGGTACTCCTCGGTTAATAGTAGCCGATAGAGGGCGTATGTACGAAAGCTCTTCGTTTTGCAATTGGATAAAAGAATTGGGGAGTGATATTCATTTCATCACTCCAGAGATGCACCAAAGTAATGGTCAGGTTGAGCGGTACTGTCGAACAGTTATGAATATGATTCGCGTGGAGGCGAATTTTCGCCGTGAAAGTTGGTCTGGCATAATTTGGAAATTGCAGCTCACCCTGAACATTACTAAACAAAAATCAACTCAATATTCGCCTATGGTTTTGTTAATTGGCAGTGAAGGTGTGACGCCCGTTATTCGATCCGTGATTCGTGACGTTGCGATGGAGGGAACTAGCCCTTGAGAATCGCGAGTCCTTGAGAGAGCTTGCCCGGCAACGTGCTAACGAGCTGCTGGACAAAAATCGTAACAAACAAGATGCGCGAGTTAATGAGCGTCGCAAGTCGCATAAGCCGTATGAACTTAACGACGTCGTATTTGTTCGTAAATCCAGTCAAGCCACTAGCAAGATGGATTCCGGTATGCGTGGCCCCTATCTCGTGACGAAAGTATTGCCAAATGGTCGATATGAGCTCAAATTAGTATCTGGCTCATATGGTAAAAGAACGCAAGCTGCCGCAGAATATATGACGCTCTGGCGAGGCGAATCGACCCCCGACGTGTGTATGGCATTTTTCGACTGTGAGTATGGTTTGTCACATGTTGAGCGCATCCTGAGGGCTCTGCGCTAGAGAACATCCTGAGGGCTCTGTTCTCGTAGTCCCGCATCCTGAGGGCTCTGCGGTGGTGCGGTGATGTGATGTGTAGCGCTGCATATCACATTACTATGGGTGGCATCCTGAGGGCTCTGCCAGGTCTGGTTCAAGGCTAAAGAGAGTTTTGAATTGGACACTGATCGATCAGTTGTGTTGTGTGTATCCTGAGGGCTCTGCACCTAGTGGCCTGCGGGCTCTATGCCTAGCAACCTGAGGGCTCTGCTAGTATTTAATTGTGTCGTGTATATATCCTGCGGGATCTATGCCTAGCAACCTGAGGGCTCTGCTAGTATTTAATTGTGTCGTGTATATATCCTGCGGGATCTACGCTTAGCAACCTGAGGGCTCTGCTAATATTTAATTGAGTACATGGTTTGCAAAGACAAACCAAAAATAGCTATCTTGTAAATTATCTGCTACTAAGAATCTGTAAATAACCCGAGGGCTCTATTTGCACGATAAAAATTTATTTCTATTCCTCACTATTTTTAGGGGTGGAAGTTTAAATTTTACTGTGTGCTAATGCCGTTAATTTTGTTTGTAGGTCACGATGATGAGATTGAAGGCGGTATTGACGGTGGTCCTATAGCTGCTGATTCCAATACCGAGGAGGTCACCGAGGTCCAAGCTGAGACATCATCATGTCCGGTTGATGAGAAAGCGGGCGAGGACGCGCCGCTGTCAGGAACGGCCGAATTAGCTGAGAAAGATCCTGAAGTGGGCGGAGCCTAGCCGCGTCATCGACTTGGCGGGGGCAGAGAGTGGGAGATGGCTTCAGACGTGCGGACCGGCGCTTGCGCCCTGTTACGCTGCGCATCTTGGGTCGAACGGACGTTCACACTAGTGTTACTTAGATTTTTCCATTTAATTTTTGAAATTAAGATAATTGCTAACTTGTTTGTTATTTTGTATTTTTTTTTAAATAAATAATTATTAATCAGCTAAATATATTTTATTTAATGCATTTTACAATAGTTACCTATCTATTTAAATAAAAATTTATTTATATAATTTTTTTCTTGCCCACGTTACACGGTCATTGGCATTCACCGTAGATTTTTTTAACAAGCCTATTAATTATTCCTGGCCACGTGTCAGCAGCGTTTAATTCTGATCTCACCCTATTTTCAGCGAACTATTGTAGTAAATGTATCGATTATTACTGTCCCTAACTATTATTGTCACTCTGTTAACCTCGTAGGAATAAATTAATCAATCGTGTATTTAAAACGACTTGAAAAAGGAGGAGCTTTTCAATTTGAATGTATATATTTTCTCCATAAGAAGCTTTGCTGATATGCCATTGACACCCAAATTGAAAAGAAAAGTCAGGAGATTTATTTTATCATATTGAGAAATTTATCCTTTTGAATAAAAGATCTTAAATCAAAAGAATTCAAATCATCATAAAAAAACTTCCCTACGTCCTTATTTCAAAGACATCAATCAAAGTTTATTTTGAATTTAACGTAAGATTTTCTCCTTCTAAAGGACTAACTCTATAGATTCAAAGAGAACGTATTTCACGTCCACAATTTGTCTTGAAAACTCCCGTTTTTCTTCCCTGAATTTTCGAATACGCCGCTAAGTTCATGCATTAAACGGGGAAGCTTCAGCGAACTTTTATAACATTCCTCACAAAATTAATGGTCAGCTGTCTGAAAAATAGGGACCGTGATTTTGGTTTTTTTATTTTCTGAACTTAGTTTTTACTACTTGTACCTACTGAATATTGGTTCGTAACTAAAATAATCTACTAATAGGGGTGACGACAGGGTCCGAAAAGTATGATTGTAATTAGTCCGTCTTTTAGATTATCCAAAAATAATGGGCCCGTATTTTTCAGATTACCAAAAAAGTTAAAATTTACTGATACGGAGCGTCAAAGTTCCGGAGTCGGGCTTGCAACGTCACCGCTAAGTAAAAATCGTACCCAGCGACAGCAGCGCATATAAATTTCGCATAACGTCACGCGTCAAGCGAAATTTATATGAGCTGTATCTTTTTCATTTTTGGTTTCTCAGAGAAAAGAAAAAATACGTGTACAATATTTTTTCATAATCTAACCGATGGAATAAAAATATTTTTACATTCGTCATGCCTATTATATTTTCATTATAAACTTATATATATAGTACTGTTTCGCATTTTTATCGGCTTTTCACGAATATTTTAAGTAAATTTGGAATAGAGAAAAATAAACAAGTGCTCCCCCGTCCAGCGGGCGGATCTTGCTTCATTATAGTTGAAAGTGCTTTTGTTTCGCACAAAAGTATGCCTGACAAAATGGATTATAATTCAGATTTTTATCTAATGGGGGTGCCACCTGGGAGGGATATTATTTAATCATTTCGAATAAAAAATATATTGTTTCTTGCTAGCTAATAGTTCTTTCCACTAGCAGTGACGAAATATACCAAATCATAAAAGAGCATAGGTGAATGTTTACTTTACAGTTAACTCTCCTCAAAAATACATACGCTAAATGAGAAAGTACTATCATCTACATTAAGTCGATGTACAAAAACCAGAAAAATAAATGATGTGCGCAATACATTAATCTGCATCAAAATCCTGTCATTTGAGTGCTTTAGAAGTAGTTAAAGTAGTTAGCATAATAATAAGAACGTATGATACCGATATTACAACCGAAACACATAAAGTATTTAAATTCACGCTCATAAATCAAATCCTAATAATTCCCGCGGCCAATCATCAAAACCAAATTCAACACCCGCAAACAGTGACAAATCTACATTCAGCAAACGACACTTGCCACAATTTCCCGACCTCTATTGTTGAGTGACAATCAAAAGGGGTGAGGGGGATCCCCCTGCAGACAGGTCGTCAGTGGAAGGGTAGGGATTAGCAAGATACAAACTCCCGAGGCATCACCTTTGAAGGTGCACAGCGGGAATGTGTGATACTGATACAAATAATATTTCATTAAAATTCGCGGGCTAGTCCTTCAATATAATAGAGGTAGGATAGTCGAATAATTAAAAAGTTATCGCCTGATCTGGTATGGCACGTAATGAGAAGAAATGCCAATCATCTGACTATGAAAATGGTCGACTTGCAAGAAGATGGTATAGAGGAAAAATAAGACATGGGAACTAATGCGTGAGGTCGGATATGGGAGAACGAGGGGTTAGTTCAGAGATAGCAATGGAAAAAAAAATATTGAGGGAGTTGACATACAGGGCCGACCCTTATATATGGGAAAACGCAAAAAAAGAAATAGAAAAAGGTACATGTTCTTATTTTCCAGAGAGAGATTATTTTTTTGGGTTCCCTACGTCCCTGTGACAGCTCTGAAATCGTATACGATATGTCTGGTGATCTATCGAATTCGAACGAAGGAGTTTCAGAGGGCAGGGAGTGGGGCGAAAATCTACTAAACCTGCTATCCTGGGCCCTGAAATTGCGTGGCCCACAGGTCAAAATAGAACCACATTGACTGCCACTCGGTACTATAGAAGTGGGATATTCCAATCTAACAATTTACACTAGACGTTGCATCTATTCAAACCACTGAAAGGGTTATTGATCTATTGAAAGTTATTTGAAAGTTATAATTGGATACATATAGCTTCCAACATTTCATTGAATATCGAGCGAGTCGCAGCTGGGCTATAGATTGCTCGTTAGTGATATTTGATAACGCAGTTACTTTTGGTACATATCTCTATCAAATTTAAAGCTTCAATATCAAACTACTGCGATGAATCTTATTTGTCATAAGCGTGTAGGGACATACAGGTTTAAATGTACTTCAGCGCTGGTACTTACCCCTTACCCCAAAATATCGCAATATCACAAAGTATTTTTCCGATATGAAATAGCAAGATGTTGGTTCTGGCTTGGCCAGTTGCCTTTCACCATTAATGAAGAATGTTCACTAATTTTGGTGATTAAGTGTGACCTGTATAAGGCCCCAGACAACGCTGTACAAGTGGTAACCTTCTGGAGGACAAAATCTGATTTTATTTAGACCCTTCACGAGATGAAGAAGAAGACTTATTTTAGGTTTTAACACATCGTATTCTCTGTCAAAAATAAAAAATACCAGTGAAATATTTTTTTTGATATCTCGTTAAGTTTCCGAGCTCTGGACCTTCGAAATGAGTGTGCTACGCCGGTTTCCCTAGAATGTAATCAAATTTTACGGTGCACCATTTTTGTAAATGTTTATCTAGTATAATGTGTGTACAATATTCTCATACATTTGATACATTTAAAGATTATCACCCTAACGAGGGAAGCGTTTCCACATAATCCCAGAGACGGGGACTACCGCACGATCGAGTGGTACTACTCTCGTAAGTACAATGCTCTTATTTCTAAAAGTTCAATAAGAATTTAATATTTCCGAAATTCATCGTATTTCGTGGACTGAAATTATAGGTATAATATAGGTATTTTTCTTGGCAACTTGTAACAAAAGTTTGAAAGACGTTGAAAGTTTTCACAACAGTCTGTTAACTAATGAGATTTTTAACTTTTGAAATGTAGTTATTTATCTATCTTTTAGTTGATTTTCAAAATTCTATACTTTTATGTGTGTTTTCACCTTACTTAGCTTAAAAGCTTTAAACAGATATTCTGCTTGTATACGAGTATATATTTTAAGTATTAAAAGGAAAACATTTCTTCTCTGGATAGCAATATTTTATAATGTATTATTTAAATAACTGGGAGAAAATGCTAATAGCATTAAGTGCACCATTTGTTAAAAGTATCTATATTTTTATTTTGGTACAAAGTTTCATAGATGTATGAATAAATTATAGACGTTGTCGTTAGCTTATCATCTGACGAGAAGGTCTATAATTTATTCAAACATTTCATACGTCCATAATTTATTCGTAAATCCCCCCTTTTTCCGGAAATGAGATTTCATTTCCGGAAAATAGGGGGAATGTGATCTTCCGCTAAAGCAATATTTTCTTCTTCATATAAGTGCACCTGAAGTATTCAACAGCCTATATCACGAAAGAAGTACTAGTATTCACGTAACTTCCATGTTTTTAATATTTTATTTAGTGAATGACAGCCCTAAATAATTTCGAACTGAGAATTCAAGCTTTGATTTCGATGAATCTAACTGTTATTCGTGGGTGCGGGATAGTATGTTGTTCATGTTAATTTGATTACATGATGATTACACAATCCGCTAGTTCCCAACAAGACAAATCGCTTTTTTTTTCTAAACGTCGCAACTAACATTGTTTATGGGACTTGTATGAAATATAAGTATTTTTAAAAGTCTAATTAGCGCTCCTATCTATCCAAACAAATCCAGTTTCTCTGCATGAATAAATAAAAAAAAAATTAAAGATGGATATATGATCAGAGACATTATTATCTTTATCAAATAGTTTTTTGACCCTGGACTATCCTTTTCAGAAAAGCAAATAAGAAAAGAAGGTGTAGACCATGCATTTTGAAATCTGCATGTAAAGCAATTACCAAGGCCTACTATTTTTCTGCAAAATCTTCAAAAGTTTGCATCCAAACTGTTTTAGACATTATGCAAAACGTTGTGTAATGTGTAGCTACAATCGCTAACTTGCTTTTAAACTCGTTTGGTTTGTGCAAACTGCAACGTTGGACTGTATGCAAGCTGAAGTTTGGAGTCTGACGGAGCTGGATTAAAGGATTTTCATAAAAGCTACTTAAAAAGTGGTCAGGTACCTAAGTTTAATTACTTGTTGCAAATATAACTCAATGTTTAGGTTGAACATGACAATAACTCCTTTTCTCCTCAGACTCTGCTGCTTTGGGAGAAAAGAAAAAGTAAGAATGTATCAGCTGCTTCTCTTCCAACCTTTACAGATCGTAGAAGCCGATTTGATTTGATTTGATTTCTTTTTTTTTCTGGCTAGAAGTGGTATTTACGTCTTGCATGTATCTGCTTAGAGCCGACCCAAAATGCTCTGATTAGTACCATGTTCGGAATCATCATCAGATGCAACAATTGGTTGCATCCCGGTTATTCTTAGCCATATAACTAAATAAAGTACAGTTGTCTATGTTATTTATGATTACTTAAACATATACCTTTAAATTTTGTTCTTCATAATTTTTCAAAACTAAAAACCGGCTTCAACCAACCAAACTTTCCGAATTGGTCCAGGCGTCTTCAAGAAATCACCACATAAGTACAAAAAATAACATAAAAGATTCCGAAGAATTAATAATCTTGTTTTTTTGAAGTTTTAAAAAAATATTATTTTCACATTCATTCACAAAATCATCTATTCAGACGTCACATTTCAAGGAAAGGAGACTATTAAGTACTCGGTATCAAAGAAGCTTTTCTTTGACGGAGTCTTTGATTCGATACACAAAGCGAGAAAATAATCAACAATCGATGTATTACTGCCGGAGACATCTTGGGTTCCTTTGAATTATCCAACGCCATTTCTATTGTTCTCCAAATTTATCTGCCTGGTGGAAACTAACATTGACATCTCGCTAAGGTACCGAATCAGTTGATTTAACTCTAGAAAGACTTTTACGTTGACGATATGGTAACAAGTTTCGACAATAAACAAGATTTGTTAACGCTATGTAACAACCTCAAAGGTTTTGGAGTCTGGTTGTTTTCCATTGAGAAAACGGTTGTTTAACTTCGATTGTGATCAATAATCAGCCCCTTCTAATTAAGAAATAAATAAATATATTGGAACAAATTACACTGATTGAGCTAGCCCCAAAGTAAGACTTGTGTTATGGAATACTAACTCAGCGATACTGTATTTTATAACAAACACATATATTAAACAGCCAAGACCCAAGACAATTTGAAAAAGGCCATTTCCCACCTTTATAACATAGCTTAAGAGTTAAAGTTAGGTACCAACGCTCAGTGTAAGACTTTAAGGGTAGGATGGTGAAACACGAGTGAAGAATTTTTTTAACAAACAATTTAAAGGTAACAGTGATAAGGTTACGAAAGCTCATTCTTTCACAAAATTTTGACCTACTCCAATACCTACATAAACACCTACAGATGTAGACCAGGGTGTATATTGTCGTAAAGATACCAATCGAGTTAGTAAACATATTGTAAAAATCGGAACTAAATTTAACATGGGACCAGCCATAAGAAAGATTAAATGAGAACCGGTGGCCATAATTTCAGGTACACGTACTTAGTTGTTGTAAGTCGTACTTTACTTATTTCTTACGTCAGCATCGTAGCAAGTGGAGGTAAATATCTTCTGCCTATCCCTGTGGGAAACAGGCGTGATATTATGTATTCATCGATTATGAACCCCGTCTCTGTAGCATGCTGACAGCTTTGGCCTATCAACTTTAGAACATGACATGAGTAAGTTGCGTGTCTACGCATGTCCGCCCGCCCGTTTGGAGTAAATTGATAAGGGCACGCCTACACTAGTGTTAACAATGAAATAAGTCATTTTAGCTGTATGGTTGAAGTGCGGTAGCCTTGCAACCCACGAATTATTAGAGCTTTCGCATGTAAAGCAACTGATCCGCGCTTGGATAGTTAACTTAAAAAAATATTAAACTTTTCCGTACTTTGAAGACACGTCAAGTTTTTGGTCTAGGTTTTCGTCATTGTATTGTAGGTATCTAGCTATTTCAGATGCCTTTAGCTTGAAAAATCTAACATCAGCGTTGTCCACTTTTACACACTAAAGTCATTCTCACATAAAATAGCATTCGGTACCCAAAGCGACATATAATCAACAATCGAGGTACCCGACCCTGTCAAAGACATTCCTTGAATTTATCCGAGTCCATTCTCTATTGTTCCCCAAATGATCTGCCGGGTAAATACCAGGCTGACATTTTACCGGGAACGTTGATATGCATTCAATCATTTAGCTGTATGATTCCCAATGATATAGGAATACTAATTCAAAATTTAACATTCAAATGTATATTCAGTAATTAGACGTTTACGGGCTCTTTTACACGTCAATATGTATAGTTTATATTACGTGTAGTGTTAACAACTAATTATTAAAAATATTTTTTTCAAAACATGTTTTTTTTCTAAAACAATGTACTAAAAGCTTCAAGTGTTCCTCAACACGAATCCAAAGAGCCCAAACTCAATGGGATTGCGTCGTTTGTTCGTATGGCCACCTTCCGGTACCATTATCGTATCAGCTCCATCTCATCATAATATTGCATTGTCACGCTATTTACGTGTGCGTGCAAAACTTAATCGGAAATCAGGAAAAGGGTCCAAAACTTACAAGATTTAATTACTGATAAACAGACAGACTAAATAAAAGCTTGTAAAAACAACCAACTCCTAAACTTATCCCAACTTTTGACCGCTGAACCGATTTTTATCAAACATAGTTAAGAACCATCTCGAACAAAAAGGCCGCGATCCGTTCACCCACGGGGTCCACGGGAAATTTCTGTTCACCAGTGCACCCACTGGTATCCACCCAATGACACTCAATATTCAAACAAAAAATATCAAAATTTTGGCCCATTTAGCGCTACGATGCCATAGACAAACATACAGACACGTCAAAATTATAAACTCCCTTATTTTATGGGGGTTAAAAACAGAAGGTTTCAACCCCCTAATTTTTGGGGGTTGAAAACAGGAGGATCCAATTAACTTACTGCTAAAACACTGTACCTAATAGAGAACAGAAGATAAACAATAAATAAAAGTAAGTTGGGCAGGCAGCCGTAATTGATCAAATTCGCTTGTTTTCCCCAAACAACGTCGAAATACTAATTTGTCTTCATTTTGGGGACGATAACAAAACTTTTAAGCGCAATCAGGGGAGGTAATCACTTGACTGACTCTAAAAAAGGAAGTATTCATTTTTTGGCGCATTTGTTGTTTTACGAGCTTTAATTAGTTTCACCTGTTCCGTTGTCTGTCTGTCTGTAATCTTGCAAGTTAAATTAGACCTATTTCCCGGTTTCCGATTGAGTTGAAATTTTGCACGCATGCTTATAATCTTATACCTTTAAACGAGCAATTCTTGTATATATATATATTTATTTATAAATTTCTGTGATCTCGAAAACGGCTCTCACGATTTCGCTGAAAATTTGTATATGGGGGTTTTCGGGGGTAAACAATCGATCTAGATTAGTTTTATGTTTGGAAAAACGCGTGTTTTCGAGTTTTCATGCGTTTTTCTTTCCACGCAGAATATGGTTGCTATCGTCGCGCCGACCGCCTTGTTTTTTAGCTCAGCGGTTAAGGATACCGACCGCTAGAAAGAGTGTTACGGGTTCGAATCCCACTCGGTGGCTTACTTTTGTTTTTTTTATGTTTAAGTTTAAATATATTTTTTTATTTTGCATTGTTTTTAGACAAGTTTAAAAAAATTTGTTAATGTTTGAGATGTAACCGAGCAAAGCTCGGTCGCCCAGGTACTAATACGTATCACGTGACAATGTATTATTATGATGACATGGAGCTGATCTCATGATGGAGCCGGAAGGTAGCTATAGGAACTCTGTAATGAAACTACGCAACCTCATCGAGTTGAGCTGTTTGATTCGCCTTGACTATTTTGTTTTCGATGTTACTAATATACATACGTTACAAATTACGTATGTATATTTGTGTATAAAAACTGACACTGGATTAAGACAGATCTAATAAGGGCTAATACTATGCAATTTGTAAGTAAATGTTATTTTCAACACATTAGCTCGGAAAGTGCTATTTACCTCACAAATTTTACCTATCTAATGTCATTCATTACGCACACATTCAAAATCGTGCGGTAAATATTACATACCGCACGAGTGCGGTAAAATGTTTTTAAATGTTTTAGAAATAAGATTCTGAAAATCCAAAATATCGAATATTATTTTTGAAACATAAAATCTCCGCATGCAGCCAGGCTAAACTCATACCGAAACCTTGTTTTACTCAAATTATTCCATTTTATATAGTTTTGTAACTGCCCTGTATGAAATATAATTTTTTTTTTTAAATAATCGATTGGCTGGTGGTGGATTGATTTATGTGTCTCTCGTATCGCTACAAATTCGAAGCGCGCCATATTTCTAATTTTCTTTAGCGAGATTTATCGTAAGTATAAGTACTACAATTGTACTCAATTAAAAATGTCTTCAAATAATGAAGTTATTTTTCCTCACTCACTGATGTGTTGAAAAACGTAGTATGGCTCACGTGTGTATTCTTCATCACAAGTCTCGGCTCCATAGAAAAACGCGCGTGCTACGCTTGCTTGTTTGTCAACCCGTCTCGACTGTAATGAACAATTTACCACACTTATATTATAAACTACTATTACTCGTATTGCTACGAAATTCTACACACTTAGGCTTCCCCGTTGGGGATAAAGACGTGATTAGATTAGGTATCTTAGATAAGCAAATTGAGTGTCAGCTACGCCTTAAAGGCATCTATGTATAGACCATAGTTTATACTCCATTCAGTTAATTGGATGGCACGCCATCGAAGTGCCGACCAAGTGGCATCGGCTTTTTCAAAGGCATTTGTGGCGCACCACAACTAGACCAGTAAAAATAGCGTAACCTGGACATAATGCTATAACCGTAAGTTTATTTTTGTATGATATAAAATAATGTTAGTTATAGTTAAAATAAACCGAATTAAACAATTTAGGGCTCTGCGTCAGTGTAAAAAAACCAAAAAACTGAAAATTTAACAAATTTTGATTTCATAAGTACAGCATAATTAATAACTTTGGAAAACTACCTCTACCATATTAAAACGTGTGCATTCCAGTTGAAAAAATCTAAATTAAACAAATTAATCAATTAGCACTATCGTTAATAAAGAAGGTTCGGTATGTTACAAATTTTCAGGCTTATCTCACCAGAAATTATAGATTACTGTCTTTCAACAATTTATTCTAAATATTATATTATGTGTGTTGATAAATTATTAAAAATTAAACAAATTCATTTTATGCATTTCTACATTTACAAATGTTTGTATTTTTTGTAAAGCCAAAATACATAACTATTTTGAAAGTGTTTAACTTATGCCGTCAACATATTTTTGATACTATAAGGAACAAATCAAACAAAAAATATCTATGATTATATTTTTTTTCTATTTTTTTCTTACTTACGTTTTAATATGAACGTTATTTCTTGCACAATAAGGTCGTCATTGGTTTGTGCCTCAACTCCCGACCGTGCTGTAGCGAGTCGCGAGTGATTCTCGTGTACAGTAGTTTCGTCGCGTCGTCTTATGCATTTATTTGTGGTCAATCATTGTCAAACTTTTATAAGCACGTGGGAACTTTTACTAACCATGGATCGGCTAGGGTGGAGATTTATTGAAATATTGTGTTTATTAGATCGATAATAACTACATTGTTGAGCTTTTATTGGTTTGTTTATAAAGCTTTTTATGGTACATAATAAAGAACACAGACACAAATCAGAAAAGTAAACGTACAACTGCGGACTTATCCCCAGGGTTTGTTACTGTTACCAAATTCACATTTTAAGTACCAGTAACAGAATTTTCACTATGTTAAAATTTTAAGGGTAATACTCGTATAGTACGGGTATCGTTTATGTAGTAATAGTAACGTTATAGGTATTGTTAAAATTTAAAGGTAATTTTACCGGTACGTACCTACGCGTTGTTACCGTTCCGCATGAAACTCGACTGCGAAGAGCCACATTCCCGTACCTACCGAGTCGCTCGCGAGGCACAACACTGCGATGACCAGTGTTGCCTCTCGATAATACACTATCGCTAGTCTATCGATAGACTATCTGTATTTTGAATAAAACCAATATTATCGATAGTATTGATTCTGACGACGAACAAACTATCGATAGTATTGCTTTTCTAATAAATAAATAATCTATACTATGGATAGTTTATGAAACGCAATACTATAGTTAGTTTATTCGTCATCAGGATCGATACTATCGATAGTATTGTTGGTTATCCATATTGTTGCCCTAAAACAGGAATTACTATCAATAGTACACAAACTATCGATAGTATTGTTGGTTATTAGAGATGTGTTGTTCTTTTAATCTTTAAGGTCTAAACCAATACTGACCTGTTGTGAGTAGTCAATCCGGGTCTTCTGATTCTGACCCATTCAATTAATCGATGGGTTTTCATGAAAGTTCACGAAACAATCGTTAAAGCCGGGTATTCCTACAAATGTAGGTATTTAATGCTGCCCCGGCCGCAATTTGCATCGCGTGGACGCTGCGTCGGTGAGCTCACATGTGACCCCACCAGCGACACAGTATAGAAATAAGCAGTAGAATAGTTTTATTTTGATTAAACTTTGTTTAAATTAGTGTTCGATACAGCTACATTATCTTATATTAATGCTGACGGGGTAGACAGAGTCCAGGGCCGTAAGACCCAAAGGCTTAGCGTGATCAAAAAATAAATCAATAGTGATGGGTTGCTAGCCGCATCGCCTATTAACATAATTTGACAGTAGCGATTTATTAATAAACAATTAATAGAAACAAATAACCCTGCAAAGTCGTTATTTAGTGTCTTTGTTTATTTTCAACCCCCGACAAAAAGAGGAGTGTTATAAGGTTGACGTGTCGGTATGTCTGTGTATCTAGGTGTCTGTTAATGGCATCGTAAGGCCTGATTGAAGATTTAATTTTTTTGTTTGAAAACTGACTTTTCGTCATAGTTCTTAGCTATATTTATTAGAAATTGGTTCAGCCGTTCAAAATTTATTAGGAGTAAACACCTTAAAGTCGGTTTTTATTATTTTTCTTGAATATAAACTTATGGGTATTATGTTGTTTTGTTATTTACTATCTATGATACAACACTGAACCTAAAAAACATGGGTCTCACCTAAATCCCAGTATTTTTCACACGACTTGCAAAGAAGAAGATTACGAATATATAGTCTATAGGGTGCAATTGAAATCATTAGCATTGATTTAACTTATCATCATACTCACCTAAAGGATATTTTTTATGGTAACAATACTGCAATTAATGCAGTAATTAAAAAGTATCAAAAAGTAAGAAAAATGAATAAAGTATCAAAACACTTCGAGTCGTGCGCGCGCACTGATACCTACGTGCCGCAAGGTCAAAGACCTTGGACGGATACAGCCAAACGGCGCGACCGACCGGCATACAAAAGTAGACCTTAATTTACGTGAATAAGGTTTGAAGTCGAATGGGGACGGGTCGTGTCACACGAAAGCTTGAGGACAATAGGTACGTTTGAAGTAGGAACGAATGTTAGGGTACCAAGACGCAACGAAATTGATACTATTATAATTAATTTATTTTTCGTATTAGTTTTTTTTTATAATTGCAGTACAGGTATGTATCAAAGAGTCTGACGCATGTTTAGAGGTTTTCTTGAATATGAAAATGACGACTTTTGATTGAAGTTTTATTAGTCTTAAATTACTTTGTATCATGGGTATAGTAGATACTTAAAATATTGCCAACGAATTCAATTCCACCCTGTATATGCATGTATGTATGTTGAATGTATTTGATTTTCTTTATTCCTTAATGTCGCCACGGATTTGAATGTATGGCCACAGAGCAGATAATAGTATTACATACAGAACAGAAACTCGCACGTTTTTGGACCTTGTAAGCGCCTGTAAAATAGGGTTGTTGCTAGTCGCACGTTGACGTTCACCCGAGTCATTTAGGGTAATTGAAATAATATTGGTGAGAAACTGCACATATTATTATTGCTCATCAACAAAAAACAACAAAGAACGAAAATTTTATAGATTTCCGAGTGATGAAAACAGTTAAGCAAAGCAACAAATTCTGTGGTGGCGACCCTGATTGTTTAACTCACACATTTGACGTATGCACAGATATATTATTTCGTTTGTAGTAGTACTAGTTATATTTGTTACTTCGTATCTATGAAGTACCATACCTGTGGAATGGCTTTTCGTTAGAATCCTTACATTTCAAAGTGACATGAGCTAAAAAGTCTTTTTATTGTTTCGTACCTAAAGGTTAGAAATTAGCCCAAACTCGATTGTGTTAAGTTGTTTTATAACTGAGTTCTATTGACCACCATCCGTCTGCGTAATCAGATCCTAGATAAGCATCGTCTTCCAAAAAGTACTCGTCAAGCAAGACAAATCAAACGAGACCTACTCGATGAGGTTATAACTGAGTTCCGTCGAATATCTCCCGGTTCCATCATCAGAACAGCCCATTGACATCATAATATTGTATTATCATCCGACTTACAAAAGTATACAAAATTTCAGCTAAATTGGTTGAGGATAACTGGTTGAAAATTGAGTTCGAAGATTCCACCCGAACAAACATACTTACATTTATACATACATTGCAAGTTAAATAAAAGCTTGTAAAAACATGTAGCGATCTTTAGTTGGGTAAGTAATATAAGACAGAACAACAATATATATATTATTTTGAATAAATACCAACGAAATGTATAATTTTGGTCGGTATAATTATCAATAAAGATAAAAATCATAAATCATACTTTTCTAACCCATAAAATCGTTTAAATAATAATTATTTAACCTAACAAACCTTTCGTATACATTTAAAGTCGTATAAAATTCTCGAAATCTATTTACGTTACGTATAATAAACTTTCTGTAGATATATTATTAAGCATAATAATCATTGCGTATATGAATCGATTGGTAGAAAATTCTTTATATATAATCATCATTAGATATAACAAACTTTTGATATAGCGCCTGGCAGTATGTTGCGGATAATTTTATTAAGACAAGCCAATGCAGGAGGGTTGAAAATAATATATTAATATGTCGCAATCACATAATGTAATTACTGATTACGTATTAACATTATTAGATAATTTCCTTGCTCAAATTTTCGTTTATTAGCCATAAATAAAAAATAAGTGCGAAACGTTTAAAAGAACGAAATAGTGTTATTTGTGAATGGTTACTCTTACAATGAAAATAGCCAAAACAATAATAAGTGAAATTAAATCTATATCATACATATAATAAAACAGTAAAAAAGTGTCTGTACATTAGATATATTTCAAAAAAAATATTAGGTCGAAGGAGATATAGTAATGGAGAAAGAATTTAAAAAAGTCTGTCTGTTTGTCTATGTGTCTGTTTGTCTGTTATTACACGCTAATCTCCGGAAATGGACGGATTCAACTTAAACTTTTTTAGTTATATAGCTGTAAGCCTGGGCAACATACAGGGTATAAATAATTTTGGAAGAACACCTGATGCAGAACTATACTGGTCTAGCTAAACTATAAAAGATATAAAAATGGTGCCTTAGTAAAAGTTGTTCAGCCTGATGAGCATTTTCAAAAGACATAAAGTCCACGCGAGCGAAGTTGCGGGCATCGGTTCGTAAAAAATAAGTTAGTTATTTTTTTTATTTCTTTCATACCTTGGGCCTGGGGCGAAAAATTTGGTTACACATAGAAAATGCGCGCGCATTTTGTATGTGTAACCAAATTTTTCATACCTTGGGACTTGGGCGGAAAATTTGGTTACACGTACAAAATGCGCTCGCATTTTGTACGTGTAACCAAATTTTTCATACCTTGGGGCTTGGGCGGAAACTTTGGTTACACGTACAAAATGCGCGCGCATTTTGTACGTGTAACCAAATTTTTCATACCTTGGGGCTTGGGCGGAGAATTTTGGTTACACATACAAAATGCGCGCGCATTTTGTATGTGTAACCAAATTTTTCATACCTTGAGGCTTGGGTGAAAAATTTGTTTTCATAGCTTGGCTATTGGCAAGATTTTTTTGTTAATAAAAAAATTGGTTAGTTTTTGTAGCCTTTATGATATGACTTCTTTTTTTACTATTTTCTAGTCAGATTTTTTTATAATCTAATCGTTTACTGACAAATTTAAATATTTTATTTTTATGTTTGCCCTCACTTTTGGGTATCTTATTCACAGTTTCTTTTATGTTATAAAATATCTTAATGGACATTGCCTACTTCTTTGTTTAAACTTTGCACCTTTATAAACCTATCGTATACCTTGAGTTTTTTTTTATAAGAAAATTAAAGTTTATGAGATTTCCCAAATTTGAATTATTTTCGTCTGCCTGTCTGTACTTTTTAGATGGTATGGTTTGTAAGTCATATATCTTCTAAACAATATGATTTTGATAGTTATATGTTTTGAATGATATGTCTTTTCAACAATATACTTTTTGAATGATATACTTTTTGTCCTGTATACCGCACAAGTTGTATAACAGGTGATGTTTAGTGTACATAAACGTTATATAAATGATTTTATGCTTTTTAAAATGAAAATGTAATGAATATTGTAGCTATTAAAAATATATACCTTAATGATTATGTCAAATTAACATTATATTTTATGAACGTTATTAAAATGTAAATATATAAAATGTAATTATATCAAGCAATACGCACCCTCTTTAGTTGTTTTATTGGTCCAATGTTAGTAAGCGCTAGCACGCGTCTAATCGGACCTGCCGAGTTCAAGTCGTCGCGCTCGCGAATTTCATATAATTATTAAGAAAATAATTATATCAAGTCAAACTCAGCGAATTTATCTGTAAATATTAAGTGGCTTTAATTAAGTACAATTTTTTTATGTAAAATATCAGTATTTTACTCGTACTTTTGAAAAAGTATCACAAAAAAGGGTTACTTTGGGATTTTTTCCAACCGAATGAAGTTTATAGGATCTTGTAACTGAATGCGAATTCGACGAGCCTGGATACTTAACTTATACATACCTTTTTTTAAGAGTTTAATAGTAGATTGTGCTACAAGGCGTAAAGGTAATACTTTTAAGTCGAGTGCGCTACTTTGAATTTAGAGCAAAACGAAGGATTCCTCAGTTGAATCACGAGCGTAGCGAGTGATTCTACGATGGAATCTTGAGTGAAGCGAGGGATTCGTGTATAACGCCCGAGACAAAAATATTACCATACGCAAGTAGCACACATTATATCGCCATCCATGAGAAAAACTAGCAAAAAGATACAAAACAGAATATGGAGAAAGTAGAACAACTACAATACCTAATCAAAGCCCCGACAAGAACTAACCTTTATTTAGTGTCGTTTTCATTCAATAAATACTAAGAAATAATTTTTAGGAACCAACTTCTAAAAAAAATGTTTGTTCACGCATAAACTCGTAACTTTGTTTGCGTGGACCTACATATTTAAAGATTTTTATAATAACAATAAATTTAATGTGCACTATCGGCTTAAACTTACGAAAAAGGATTTAAATTTACACAAAATAATTAATTTTAACACAATATAACCTAAAACATCTGTAATTACTTTGAATCGAAGACAAAAATTGCGCGAATTATTTTTTTTTCCTTTTTCGAAGCAAAGACCATAAACATTTTTACCTACATTCACGATGATATGTATTCCAAATTTAAAAAAATACGAAATCTGTTCCAGTTATTTATTGTATTAAAACTTAATTCTTTTGTTTTTAGCTGATTTTACATAGATAACATCGTGTTCAATTTTAAAATTGTGTTTTAATCCCGTAAGATTTACTTTTTCACTTTTTAATCCCGAGAGAACTAGCAGTAACTTTAGCTCCAAATGTTTTGGGATGAAACCATCGTTTTTTGAGCAGATGGGATGAAAAAAACACTTTTGTCTATGCCTCAAATGGTTTTCAAAAACTCTAAAGCACGGCCTCTGCGGGAATACCGAGCCTTAAATGTGTCCAATTGCTCTCGTCATTTTTGGTCCAAACCCAATAATTATTTTACTGAAATAATTAATTTTTATGTGACTGTAATTCTACTTTTTTTAACTATAAAACTCATTGAACCTCATTACATGATACCTAGATGAACCACGCTAGGAATTAATTGGCCATGTGATGAAGTCATACTGAACAAGCTGGCCAGTCGATACTTAGTGACTAGTGTCGTGTAGTGGTTTGAAAATAGTATTTTATACACATAAAAATTAAAGTGTGGTTTTCGTTTTGGTTTTTACTGATTATATTTATGCATTAAAAAGCAACTGAGTTTAACTTCCATAGCGCTTATTATAATACGACATAATAAATAGTAATAATACTTTATTAAATACAAAAAAAATATATTATTTAAAATGTACATAGCACACAGAAAAAGACATTAAAATGTCCAATGGGCGTGGGTGGTCTTATAGCTAATAGCAATAATTTCTTTTAGACAGCTGATGTAGAGAAGTGAAATGCTGCCATTTCCCATAGAAGTCTGATAGACAAGGTCTATGTTAAAAATAAGTCTTTCTATGTCAAACATTTTAGTCCTGCTCTCTAACACTACACGGCCTCTGTGCGGGCACTTGCGAGCACGTGTGCAGTGCGAATTGCGTTGAGACGTAACTTG
The DNA here is from genome assembly GCA_963555685.1 of Acrobasis consociella. Classification (NCBI taxonomy): domain Eukaryota; kingdom Metazoa; phylum Arthropoda; class Insecta; order Lepidoptera; family Pyralidae; genus Acrobasis; species Acrobasis consociella. The sequence continues at coordinate 5,743,685 of OY743122.1, read as the reverse complement.
GGCGTTGCATCGTGTGTGTGAACGGTGGGTAGAAATTGTGTAAAATGCTATTGTTACGGAACTGGGTTCGAGATTTGGAGAAAAACGCCAAAGTTCGTTTTATTCACTACGGAACCCAAAGGTTGACACGTGAAGATGGTCTTCCTGATGTCCAAGTCCAAGTCGCGTAGCATCTGAGGTCCAGGTATCTCGCCAAATTAGTCGCAGGTACTTCCACTTGTCGCACTGAGGTAGGTTTCCTTCGCTTCGATTCGCTTCGAAGTTATCGCTTTCGTAGCTCATACTGAACTGGCGGGACGTGCACTCGATCGCCTTTTTATAAGCGCCGATACAGCGGTCTACATTATTCTAGAATATTCTCATATCTTGACGAATGTATTTCGATTGACGGGAAACATCGAGACGCCGGTATGTGTGTGTGAGTGCGACTAAGCCGACGACCATTCAAAGAACTCTTGCCTTTATGCCATAAGGATATAAGGCCTAGTTTCGCTTGCATTATCCTGACGTCTTTTTTTATACCATTCCGCTCGCAAACATTCCGAGTCTATCTCGCCAGCAGAGTTCTTGCTCGTGAATATTCTACATTTATCTCGTTCGCGACACTATGTAAGCGCATAACATAATGAAACTTAAGTTGCACGGCGCAACTTGCACTCTGTAAATACCCAACTACATTTTAGTACGACAGCATAAAAACTTCGTTATATATTTATGTATTTAATTTTTTCTCATGTTACATCCCATTAATATGCAATGTCATGGAAAACGGAATATTTCAGCAGGGGCCCATTTTTGGAACGGTATTAGTCCAGGGGCTGTCATGTTGTACGGGTTTGCCGTGACAACAAGAGTATTACAAGACTTATATTGTTTTTAGAGTTTTAAATTGTTCATTGTGTCACCACGTTAACCCGTAAAGACCCAGACGGCATTAAAATGCCCACGTTCATCGTCTTTCTATTGTGTCTGGTATTGGCGGTTGCGAATGGGTTAAAGTTCAAGGCACAATCAAAACAATCCTACAATTAGCAAAATTCCATATTTACGAGTTATATGTTTTGTAAGCACACGGCGCGATCGGTTGAAAACACGTATAAACTCGTTCGCAGCCGCGCGCTCACCCGGCTGGTGCCTCGCTCTCTCTCCCCGCACCGCACCGCAATCACCGCAAGCATCCCGCTTCACGACATGTTCTCGCGTATTTTCAATCAAATATTTTTTGTTTTAAGTAAGACGTTAATGTGTTTAATTTAGATGAAAATGTGATTATAGTACACAAAAAGCTATAATTAAACAAAAATAACACAGTTACTATTTCTGGCTACTGAGAAAAACATTAATTTTAAAACATTAAAAAATGATGTTTAATTTTGGTCTTTGATGTCTAAAAAGACACAATATAACTTATAAAGATATAAACATTATGGTTATCATTTTGGCTTAACTAGATATCGAAATCAGGTGAAAACTGTGAAAAAAAATGTATAAGCAAAAATGGGGTCAGTTTAATTTTGCTATTAAGTGATCGCATTTGAATGCACCTAAAAGTTAAACTAACAAGGTCTTTGGTTACCTATTATGCTTTTAGGGAAAAGTTGAGTAGTGTACAAAATCTCACGATTTTTATATAATACGGTTGCGACCGCGGATAAATTACATAATATATCTAATTAATATTTGATACTCAATATTGATATCCGATAAAATATTGAAAACAACGAGTTTATTATTTATGTCCAGGTTGTGCTATTTTGATTGGTCTAAACGGCGTGCAAACCAATTCATCAAATGAACTATAAAATATTATGTGACGACTTCTGTGGTCTAGTAGTCATGATACTAGGCTGCTACTCCGGAGGTCCTGGGTTAGATCCCCAGTCAGGTCAAGATAGAAAATGACATTTTTCATATTGACCTGGATCTTGGACGTTTACTATTTTTGTATTTGTTATAAAATATAGTATCGTTGAGTTAGTATCCCATAACACATGTTTATATAATACTTTGGGGCTAGCTCAATCTGAGTGATTTGCCCAAATATATATATTTATTTATTAATATTATATTGTTATATTATGTTTATTATTATGCAATAAATTATATTAGAAGGTTCAGATGGCGCTTCTGTCACACGAACAAATAGCTCCACGCAATTTATTTATTTAAAATAGTTAGATCGCATAAAGTGTTGTGATACTGTGTTTAAATAGTTATATAGTATATAAAAATATTGCACAAGTGTTGGTGTAAGATCTCAGTGCCGAGCAGCGAAGATATCAACAAATCAAAATACGGCTCCGCTTGCATAACAAAGACGGCTATAAAATACAAAAAATCAGGGAGTATTACATTTTTAACACATCGGTTATTGTGATTAACTGGAAGTTGAGTAAGTACTTACTTGCATATCCAACAATTAAGTGGGAAAAGTACATCATACAAAGATTACTAAATTTAGCATATTTGAAGCATGAGTCATATATTTTAACAGCATAATTTTGAACTACCTCCCTATTGACACAATTAAAATAACAAAACGAAACGTCACGTCATAATACGATTTCGATTTAATTTGTCAATGTCATATTGGCAGATAGCTTCCCTGTAATTGAGGATATTTCAAACATTGTGCTGCCATCTGTAGCTGCTTGTTAAAACCATTCATAACTGATAGACAAGCAAAGTATAAAAGTTTAACTAATACATAATTTTCATCACTACTCATAAGAAGCCATTGGTCTAGAGGTGTGATTCTCAAAGTTGATTGAAAGGGTCCGAGATCGAATCCTATCGGAGGCATACTTTTATTTGTATTTTTTGTGAGGAATATTCATAACCATACTTACAAAATGAACTTCTTTCGACGTGCGAGCACAAAATCCGATTCGGAAAGCCAAACTGATGAAACGTTAGCATCAAATCTGAATATAGACGATGCTTCAATTATTTCCGGAACATCTCATGATGATGATACGGAACAAATACAAAAATTAAAAGAGTGTCTTCAAGTAGTACAATCACAATTGGAAAGTGCACATATAGAAATATCTAGTCTAGTTATAGAAAATAAAAACTTAAAATGCAGAAACGAGGAATTATGTAAAATTAATACAGATTTGCAAAGTAAGTATGACTCAATAAAAGCCAATTCATATAGTCCTCCTAAAACACGTGCGCGTAAATCAACGGCTAAGAAAACAGCTTCTACTATCCAAGAAAGCAGTCAAAAAGAAACGCCCAAAAAGGCAAAAAACAAACAGAGTAAATCAGTTAAAAGTTTGCCTATCAAAAATACACAGCAGAGTAAATCGATAGAAACATTACATATCAATAATATTCAGGACAATATACAATCACAAAGTCAAGTAGGAGAAACAAACAGCACTCAGAATGACATACCCACACATAGTCAAGTAGGAAAGACACACACACAAAAATCATGCTCACCCAGAATGTGCATACTCAGCACAAATAAACACAATAATATTACTTCTATTGCAACAGATACATTTAGAAACTATAATGTTTGTCACTACATTACACCAAATACCAATATTGATGTGTTAATGTCAGGTGTAGAATCTAAACTGACTAACTTTACAAAAAATGATTATTGTGTTATAATGATAGGAGACGAAGACTTTAAAACTACAAAAAACTATTTTAATATTATATATTATATACGTGAAACCTTAGAAAACCTCAAACACACTAATGTCATTATTTGTCTTCCTACATATAAGTATAGTGAATTAAAAAACATGTTCAACTGGAGAGTCGAAAACTTTAATAACCTTTTATACTTAGACATAATGACACATGGACATGCTTATTTATTAGACTCGAACAAGAAAATTAATTATGATCTTTTCACATTTGATAAAAACACAGGTCGAATAAAGGATTATGGCATGCGAATAATATTCAAGACTATTTTTGAACTAGTAGAGGACATCCAATACAATAACAAACATGAAGAAAACTCACCTGATAGTGATTCAATGTTTTTTCGAAAATAAATGTTTGTACATACTGCACCAAAACATTGCAGGATTGTTAGATAAATCAGACACATTTTTAGTACATTTACAAGAACTTGCTGATCGAAATATAAATATTGATATCGTATGTATAACGGAACATTTCATGATGACAGGATATGAAAAATTTCTAAGCTTACCTAACTTCACATTAGCCGCTAATTTTGGTAGGCCTAATATAAAAAGAGGAGGAGCGTGTATCCTTGTAAATAAGCAATACAGATGGAGAGAATTAGAAGACATAAAACAATTCTCCATTTTAAGTATTTTTGAATGTTGTGCTATAGAATTAATTGATTATAAAATTCTTATTATTTGTGTATATAGAGTTCCGAAAAGGACAAATCTTAATACTTTTTTTTATAAATTAGAACAAGTTTTGAGATATATTCCAAAATATAAATTTAACAATGTAGTTATAGCTGGTGACTTCAACATTGATATATTAACAGATAGTAATGATAAAATTGAATTTGAAGGCCTATTGTCAAATTATGACTTCAAATTAGCTGTAAAAGAAGTAACCAGGCCTGCTAGTAATACTTGTCTGGATAATTTTGCTCATAATTTTAAAACCAAATGTGCGACGGAGGTGGTAGAATTTGGAGTGTCGGATCATTCTTTGATATTGATTAAATTACCTGTTAAAAAAACCGTAAAATTAAAATTTTGGCGTAAAACAGTGCGAGATCACAGCGCAGAAAATGTAACAAAGTTTAAAAATTGTATAAAAACCTAAGTTTCACAGAAATTTATGATACTGAAGACCCTAACCTCGCGTATCGAAGTTTTATGGATACTTTTAAATTGTTTTATGATCAGTGTTTTCCTCTTAAACAAATAACTATTCATACTTGTCGTAAAGTAAAATGGATATCCAAAGGGTTAAAAAAATGCAGCCAAAAGAAAAGAAACCTTCTATGGACGTTCAGATTAAGGCCTACAAAAGTTAATAAAATAAATTATAAACGCTATGCAAACTTATTCAAAAGAATTATTAAGTTGACAAAACTGAGTCAAAATAATTATAAAATAAGCACATCAAAAAATAAGTCAAAAACGACATGGCAAATTATCAATGACTCCAAATTTAATTTACCAAATGAACCAGTAACGCGACTGAAGATTGATGATAAAATTGTTTCAGACCCCGATGAAATAGCAAATTCTTTTAATAACTACTTTATTGATAAGGTTAAACCTGTAAAGAGATGTGGAACTAATGTTACGTCAAATATTAGACACCAATCAAATTCTATGTTTATGGCGCCAAGCACACCACAAGATATATATAAAATTATTAAAAATCTTAAAAATACAAACAGTGTTGGTTATGATGGAATTGCAACAAAAATAGTTAAAGCCGTAAATGAACACATTTGTCATCATCTCAGTCATATTATAAATCTCAGTATTCAAACAGGTATTTTTCCAGAAGATTTAAAATTGTCTATAGTTAAACCTTTATTTAAAAAAACGGACAGGGAACGTATGGAATATTTTAGACCCATTGCCCTTAACTCAATATTTTCAAAGATATTTGAGAAATACTATTCAAACGAGTTAAACTCCTACTTTGAAGAGAAACAAATATTTTGCAAAGAACAAAAAGGGTTTCGTCGTAAAAAAACAATTAATATGGCAATTTATGATTTTTTACTGAATGTTATTACTGAAGTTAACAAAAGAAATCCAGTTTGTTCTATCAACTGCGATATGACGCAAGCTTTTGACTATGTGCATCATAAAATATTATTAGACAAACTTGAAGCATACGGAATTAGAGGTAATGTCTTACAATTAATTAAATCATACTTATCAGATCGTCGTCAAGTAACAGAAATATCTAAATTTGATTTTAAATCTAAAACAGAAAAATATTACACATCAAATGAACGATGTGTATCATATGGAGTTCCGCAGGGTAGTGTTTTAGGGCCTCTCCTTTTTATTATCTATATTAACGATCTTCCTATGAATATTAAACATAGTATAACATTATTCGCTGATGATAGTACAGTAACAGTTAAATGCACGGACAAAAAATCATATAAATTCGACGTTAACTCGACATTAGCCTCAATAATAACATGGCTCGATAATAATAATTTAAAAATAAACCTTGATAAAACTAACAATATGCATTTTACTCAAAGACCTAAAAAGGCGAACAATTTTAACTTAGAATACCAGGGCAATATTGTATCTAATGTTCCATCTACTCGATTTCTGGGAATAATAATCGACTGTAGGTTAAAATGGAAAGAACAAATTGAAAGTCTTTGTAAAAGGATTAGTAGTTCATCTTATGCCCTATATAGGTTATCTAATGAAGTAAATACTGATACACTAATAACTGCATACTATGGCCTTGTTGAATCAGTCCTTAGATACGGTATAATTTTTTGGGGAAATTCCACCGATAAAGATATAGTATTTAAAATGCAAAAGCGCTGTATTCGAGCAATGTTCGGACTACAAAGTACAGATAGTTGTGAACCGCTTTTTAAAAAACATAAGATTCTAACATTTCCGTCATTATATATAATAGAAACAGCTATATTTGTAAAAAGTAATCCTCACCTGTTTCCTAAGTTATCTGATAGAGTAGAAAGAAACCGACGTGAAGACAAATTGTGCATACATCCATCCAAAACTGCTTTATTACATGATAGTGTATTAGGTATGGCACCGATAATATATAATAAAATACCAAAACAATATAAAGAATTAAATGTTACTTTGTTTAAGAAAAAAATTAAGTCATTTTTGATAGACAAATGTTATTATAGTATTAAGGATTTCTTATCTGATAAATTGTGAATTGATTTTAGTTTATATATAAGGTCCATAGATTAAGTATATTATTATAGTATAGTTATATAGGTAGCATAGGTATAGATGATAGCCTTTCTGACCACATTTGCACACCGGTGATGGTAAACATGATTGGACGAAATTGAATGTACTAATATCTTGTAACACATGTTTGGCAAATAAATTATCTTTATCTTTATCTTTATCTTTATACACACTGGCATCACATTAAATTGAGAAGTGTCACAGTCCTCCTTTCATCTGTTCTGTAGTAAGGTATAGACTACTATAGACACATACTTGTAGAAAACCTACTCTTGCGCAAAATGCAAATAGTCTATCAAATCTTTGCTACAGTGCTACAAAATTCGTTTATTATCATATATTTCCTTTGAAATCACGGGTCTTTTTACCCTGGTCCTTTGAGAGACTTGCGCAGGGATACAGATCCAACACTTAGAGCCCTTTATTATTGTTACTAAGCACTCTTGCTGGATTATGTTTTCAGCGTGTAATGTGACACTCACTCAGGACTCTTCCAACATTTTACAATTGTTTCTTTATCCACTTACAACTCTTGTCATTCTTTTTCTTTTGTTCATTTTTCTTTACAAAATTCTATAGGTACAACCTACGATTCGTTAAGATTTGCTACATCGTAGCTACTCGTAGCAAGTCTACGGCGTAGAGGTGGCTATTGTGCTAAAGTTTCCAATCCAGTGAGCTGAGGGTCACAAATACCCACAAACTCGCTCATCCGGAACAAATTGTTGGGTAATTGTGACACAACCCTGTTTTACGAAACGGCTACTAAACATATCATAGTAAAATACAACATTTTGTATGAAATGCGTATAGAAAAGAATAGGTCTCTTTTATACGTAGTACTCTTAATCTCTCTCTTTCTCTCTCTTATCGAATGTGTAAATTAGATAACACTGGTGTCAGAATTTCCAAGCTGCCTAAGCACATCTGACGCAGCTCAACAACTTGCAACTACTCAGAATTAATACGTCTTGCTAAATACTTAATTATTTAATAATTTTAGAAGACTTATCTATTCTTAATAACTTAATAAAAGGTACGCCTTCATCATTGATGTGTCAGCCACAAAAAGTTCACTACGTGAAAACAGAACAACGTTATCTGTGAAAATTTCAACTGTCTATAGTTATCACGCTTTATTACCTAGCCTAGGTTTTACCGTTAGGGTACGAAACCCTAAAAAAAAACCATATTTACAAATATATTTTTTTAAAGATCTTTAAAAAGAGTTTTCACCAAATTAGCCACATTAATGTTCTTTTCTTATAAGGTTTGTAAACATAAACCAGCGTAATTTGAATTCATCAAAAGCAATTAATAATTCGGTTAATTTAAATAATTTGGTCCAGTTGAACGCGATCGACGTAATTTGCGCGCGTTATGGCCGAAATTTACGTCTGACTTGTAATTAGATTCAGCTGATCGGATGATAATCACGCTTAAGTAATTAAATAATTGGAAACATATTTCTTTCAGTATTTTATTTTAAAGTTAGAATATAATTTTTTTTGTGTGTGTGTTAATGACAGTAATGTAAATTACTACCGTACCAACTAATGTTAATTATACTTATTGACGTGTAAAGGTGCAAATTTACATGAGTCGGTACGGTAGTAATGTAAATTATAAGTAATTTACATTACTAACGTAACGAATAATGTAAATTATACTTATTGACGTGTAAAGGTGGTGTAAGTATAATTTACATCAGTCGGTACGGTAGTAATTTACATAACTGTCATTTACACACACGAAAAAAGCAAAAAAAAACTGGTATTCTATATTTTGCTTTATTTAGGTTAATTTTCTCTTAAATCCACGTTGCGTTAGTTTTTGTGCAACATTTGTTTATTTAGGTTAATTACACAATATGTCTCTGAATTGCCAATATTTCGCCCTAAATATCCCCGACGAAAGCGAAATTGTGGGCATCTTTCATCAAACCGCTAGAACGGCCAATCAATTTGCCAAGCCCTATAACTGCCCGGCGCTATCAATCCACGCGCAATAACCCAGGTGTTCCCTTGCCCTCAGGGCTGTCAACTGCCCAAAAGACCTTGGCCTGACCTTTATAACGATTAAGCATATGCTATTTATAAATATTATAATTTATTTAATTCATATTATAAAAAATATTTTAACTTTACTTATAAAAATAAAATTATATTCAAGTAATTACAGTATTTATAACCCGCTCCTAGGTATTTACGCTGCAAAGGTGCCCAATACGTTAACCGCACTGAATGGCAATGGTTAACCTTTGCATCAAAAATGAGCCAGCTTTTTCACAAATATTATCAAACAATCAAATCTTTAAAAAAAACTGTTTACTTCTTTGTCTTCACAGAAAAAATAATACCATGTACAAAATTGTAGCATTTTTCTAGATTTGTTACAACGTCATAACAATCAGTTTTTTACTAGTGTACTAGCCATATCGAAATAGCTACGGAAATAAACGCTCAAAACGCCTTTATATAAAGTGCACATAGCTTTGTGCATGGGACATCTGTCGACTCAGTACATTTTTGTCGAATTTAATGTACAAAATGCACTGAGATATCAGACGTCATACGCAAGCTAAATATGTATATTTTTTTTTAAACTTACATTTTTTGCACAAGCTTTTATTGTGAAGCCAAAGTATTTATTAAGACAAATTAAATAAGCTCAAACTCGATGGAGTTGCGTCGTTTTATTACTGAGTTCCATCGGTCACCTTCCGTCTTCGTGACCCGATCTTAGGCATCGTCTACCATAAAGTGCCCGTCAAGACTACTCGAAAAAGTCCTACACAATGATGTTATGTTGTTTAATAACTGAATTCCGTCGAATATCTCCCGGCTCCTTCATCAGAACAGTTTTTTGACTACATAATATTGTATTGTCATCCAACTTATACAAGTATGCAAAATATTAGCTAAATCGATTAAGGATAACTGGTTGCAAATTGAGTAGCAAGATTCGAAAAAAATATTCACACATACATACAAGACACATCGCAAGTTAAATAAAAAAACGACGGGTTGAACTCTGGGAGTGCCGGCAGAAGTGAAAACTTGAATATTAACGTTGTGCATTTTTGATATTTTGGAATGGTTAGGGAATAATTTTGCACGAATTGCTTTAATTATCAGTATAAAAGTACTCTCATTTATGTGGTAGAATACAATATTTATTTATTGGGCTATCGTACACAAACATGACATTTTATTAGCACGCTGTAACATAAACACACACGAACATTCGCGCAAGCGCCCTGCGCCGTCTTACGAATTTTCGATCAGGGTCACGTGTCCTGACGCGAGTTTTAGATTTTTTACCCATTCCAAAAAAAGTGCACAACGCCGCTAAAGAAGTTTTCACTTCAATAATAAATAAAAGTTTGTAAAATAGACTATAAGCCTCCGAGTAAGAGCAAACCGCACGACTATCTCCTTTGAAAAACCTTTGCAAGAATAAGTAGAAATAAATAACAACTTGCTAACACAGTCACACGAGCATGATGTAGTTAATATACATTGTACATGTATACTAGAACACATTATTTTCAAAACGTGGAATACAGATAATAATTATATAGGTACAAATTACACTGATTGAGCTAGCCCAAAGTAAGTTCGAGACTTGTTCTATGGGATACTAACTCAACGATACTATATTTTATAACAAATACATATATAGATAAACAAGTCCCAGGACAATTTTAAAAAGGCCATTTTCCAACTTGCTCTTGTCGGGGATCGAACCCGGGACCTCTGGGTGGCATACTAGCACGGTGACCACTACGCCACAGAGGTCGACTTAATAAAGATCGATTTTTGGAATAGGTAACCCTGGCTTTGCCCTTATTTATAACTCAATCTTTAGCAATGGGGTTGTCTCGGCGACGAGTTAAGCGTGAATAGGAGAAGATTGAATGAATCTGCTAAGATGGACATAATTAAAAAAAAAATGTTATTTGGTAGGTATAATAACCTGCATTGCATAGATAGGTTATTACCAAACGGCAAAATAATTCTTGAAAAACATGCACAGTTGTGATATTGAACAACTTGCCCGTTAAAAGGGTACACGTTCCATATCACGGTCTGAGCATGCCATTCACGATTCTAAATAATAGCAGGGATAAAATAACCTGCTAAGTACGAGCCGGATTCGCGCGCGAAGGGCTCCGTACCAGTATTACCTATGTTTATTATATGGGAGCTCCACTTAAAAATGTACCTATTTTATTCTATTTTTATTATTTGTTGTCATAGCAGCAACAGAAATACATAATCTCTGAAAATTTCAAGTGTATAACTATCACATTCATGTATCTATCACGTATTATCAGGTTCATGAGATGCAACCTGGTAACAGACGGACAGACAAACAGACGGACGTGCAGCTTAGTATAGGGTCCCGTATTTACCAATATCGCGTGACATACATCCAAACTAACTCAAACAGTCGAATTAATATGCTCGTCTTTTTTAAATCAGTTATAAACCAACAACTACAGATGAGTTAGTCGCGAATGGTCTTAAACGGAAGTAGACTATGTAGCAACCCATCTAAATCGCTCATGGTCTAAATCGCGTGTCGTCATAATAGAAAGGAATCCGCCAAGAAAAGTTCCGACAAACAGTACCTCACATCTTCCAGAAGGTGAGCGGAAATGGAAATGTTTGCTAACAATCGCTCCGCTACACTGGAGTTAATAGACTTGGTTTTGTGTTATTTTTATTGGTCATTCTTTGTCCATTGCTTTAAGATACAAGTCGCTTTCAATTTATTTAGAAACAACGCTTACTCAGCTTTGTTCCAAAATAATTGTGTAAGCAACAAGTTAATATAAATTGAAACAGTAAGCTCATATTAGTATACTAGCCGAATTTTCCGAAATGGAACGTGGACTTTATACATACATACATACATACTATCACGTCTTTATCCCTAATGGGGCAGACAGAGCATTTTGGGTCTTGCGGCTCTATGCAGAGCCTAGGGCCGCAAGACTCAAAAGCCACTTTTAGCGTCATGGTGGGCGAGAAGATGGAAAAGCAATCAATACAGTGACGGGTTGCTAGCCGCATCGCCTGTTAAAATTCGCATTTTTGCCCATTCCCTCGATCGGCTTTTACGATCTGCGCGGGAAGAGAAGCAGCTGGTACATTCTAAGCTTTTTCGTTTCTCCCAGACCAGCATGGGAGCTGACTGACAGTGGACTTTATGACTCCTGAAAATGCTCATCAGGCTGAAGAACTTTTGCTAAGGAGTATTTTTTTATTTCTTATAGTTTAGCTGGACCATTAATTATGGTTCTGCATCAGGTGTTCGATTTTCCTCAATCAATAGGCATAACGAATGGAAAAATATTTTTGGTTCATCGGTTAGATTATTAAAAAATATTGTACGTATTTTTTCTTTTCTCTGATAAACCAAAAATGACAAAGATACAGCGCATTTAAATTTCACGTAACGGGGTTACGATTTTTCGACGACGCTGGGTACGATTTTTGCTTTAGTGTGACGTCGCAAGCTCCCACTCCGGAACTTTAACGCTCCGTACCTTTGTGAATTTTTACTTTTCGGTAAATAGAAAAATATGGGTATATTATTTTTGTATAATCTAAAAGACGGACTAATTACAATCATACTTTTCGGACCCTGTCGTCACCCCTGGCTTAACAGCTACATAACAAAAGTGTTTCATTCAAGTATTGCTGGAAACAACTGCATCGCTAAGGCCGGGTTTAGGATACATAATTTTTTTAAACTAAAAACCGACTTCACTCCCAAAGTTCACAACTGATTTTGATAAAATTGTGCCAACCTGCATGTATGCCCTTTCAAACATAAAAATAATTTTCCAAATCGCGTCTTCGAATAATTAGTGAACATTAATAAAAAAAAGATCGTGACTAATTTATAACCTCCTCCTTTTTTCGTCGAAAGTCTGTTAAAAAGGGCAGACAAAACGAGTCTTACTGCGCCGTTGAAGGTGAGTATAAGTAAATGTACGTATACTTATTTCAGTGACTCCTTACGTTATCTGAACCAACACATTTACTCTTAATCCAATCATGTGTAAACCAAGTCGCTCACATTAAAGAGAATAATATTCGATATTCGAATTGAAAATGGATTCGATAATCGAGTCGACAAGAGCCGATATTGAATATTATGTGTACTCGAATATGGAAATGTGGCACCACCTGGCGAAGTGTGAAAACGGTATTATATCTCTAGTTATTTTAATATGAGTACTTGAGCCATGCGATGTATTTTAAGGAGCGGTAGTATGTTTAGTAGTTTAAAATCGTAAACTATAACCGCTACGTCACTGGTTTGATCCTTGATTATATCGGCTTGTACCCTAAGTTTGCAGTACAATCTTATATTATATACAGTCATTTTCATCGATCAATTTTGCTTCTGGTGAAAGAAAATATTATCGTAAAACCAGCACTATAGTTCATTAGTAGGTAAAATTTACTGTTGTTGTAGATATTGTTGTAGAGATAATCCTCCAAATAGAAAGATCGGATACTAGTGTTTATTTAAGGCGCTCTTATTCAGCGATCTGAGAGGTTGAGGTGCGAGGCGGCTGCGAGGTGCCCCGCACGCTACTCACGCTTGTGATTGACGAGGTACCGGGAGCTGCGCGAATGAGAAATCGGTTAACGGACCGCGGTAGATAGTAGTTTTTATCGATTTGTATTTGTTTCAGAATGGATGAAATGAATTACAATTCAAATGGGTGGATGATCTAGGAAATTAAAAGAGGAATAGTTGTTACAGATATGTTCCTAAATAAAACATAAGAATTATTAAAGTGTATAGTTTGGAAGGTTTAATTTAATGTTGTTTTCCTAATGTATTTATATCAAGTAAAGTTTATCTTATCGTATAGCACATACCCGGAAGACCTACATAAAGGTTCAAGCTATTTTGTGTATTTTTTTTTAAATTTTAATCTTATACGTCTATTTGACTTTAAATTTTCATTTTTGAATAAAAGCCCACCCTCGTATGAGAAAAAAATTACATTAGCTGGCTTTATTTGCTCACGCAAGTAAAGCTGCCGCCTGATTTCATGATATCAGTAATAAGGAGGCGTATTCAGTGAGCTGCATATATGCAGGTAATTAAGCAAGCCCTTACCTAAACTGATTGCTAATTTAGACGTCACTGCAATAATCTATATCGTATTGCTACAGAATGTATATATGTGTATTGCAACGTATTTGACGGCTTTAGATATAAAGGGTGTATATTACATTTCGTCGATCTGAACCATTATTATAAAAGACCAAAGCCGAGATCTTTAAAAAAAACAAGATTTCTTTAATTCTTTGTTTGAGTCTCATAAAAAAAAAACTTATGATTTATAAATTGGGGAATTTGAGATACTAAGGTAGGTACCAATTAATCTGCGTCATTTGTCCAAATATATGTATTTGTTTATTATATAATTAATGAATATCGCATTGAATATTTAATGAACAATAATTTCCCATAAATATTTTTAAAAATAACTCTGATTCCAAAATATAAATTATCAAGTAAAATATAAAGTTTTTAGTTTAATTCTAGTTAATTTATCACTGTTGTTTTCTTAAGTAAAATATACATAAATAAAATACTGCATTTAAATACACCATCAGGTGTTTTAACCCTAGCCAAGAAAGTATACGGACGCGAACTTCATTTTGTTTGAATTTTATTTTCTTGAATCAATAAATGTACAAAATCCGTTAGACTCTTTAGCTGGGAGTTTTTAATCATTAATCCAAGACCATCCGCCTCCCCACGAATAATTTATTTCCACCGTTTTCCCTACTTCCATTCGATTTTAATCCGAAATAGAACCTAATAAATCGTTAAAAAACCAACGAATCCAGCGAAAGATTTATTGTGTTGGGAATAATTCATTTCACTTTGACATGTCTATTTCTTTCAAGACATTCGGAGTCTTTAAAAGAAACTACTGAAGCGTATTTTAAAATATTTTGTAAATAAAAAACTATTATTATTACTACAGGACTTACCGCGATTAATTTTGACGACCCTTCTGCCGTCATGGTTACTGGCCGACTGATATGACAGTAATTGTGATGGGAAAATTCTAAAATATTATATCTCTAACATCATGTAAAGTCAAAAAACATTTGTCAAGTTTATTTTCATGAAAAATCTAAACTGCGACGAAATGTCAATTTCCCGCCAAATTTCCCGATGTGGCTTAGAGCATGCTGCACGTTCCTCGATAATCCCATTTTCGGAGAACCGATCACTGCCTTCGACCGATGACAGGCAGCATTCAAATCCGAATCCGATCGACATTTTGTATTCTCCCCAAGGATCTATTATTCTTGTTTGGGTATATTCCTTGTTCAACATGTTGCAAGTTCTTTGATAACTCCAGGTTTAATTATTGTTTTGTACAGCATTGCAAGCTCGGAACAATATATAAATTTTTCTACTCCTGTACTGATATCTGTCTTTTAAATGGTTCTGAACACTAATTTAAGACACATTGATAAATGATTTTTTGAGAAATGATACATTGATAATATGATTACAGAAAAAAATCTATACTTTATGCCTCATAAATAGCACATGTGTCGTTAATTCACTGCAACGATACGCCTAGCCATAGACCTAGAACTTTTTTTCTATAGATTTACCATACTGCCAACATAAGAAAAAAAATTGGTTGTTTGTAAAGTAGGTTTACGATCGAGATGTTTACGTGATAACGTCGTTTCACGGAATGACTGGCAGCGCTCGAGATGAGACGGGAGATCGGTCCGTCTCTCTCTCGTTATACCTGCGATCGCGCTCGTGAGGTTTTGGTGTGACACAAGTTTCTGAACACGTCACTCGACTAAAACGATTTTAAAGACCTTATCACGTCAAAAATATTTTTTCAAATAGTCACTAAAAAGACGTAAATTAAAGAAAAAGTTTACCATAGATACCATATAGATCAGAATCAGAACTTGTATATTCTAAATCTGATTTACCAAACATACGTCAAACATTTTCATATTTTCTTTGTTTGTTTTTGTATTTTATTTAGTAAATATAGTCGTAGAAAAAGTATTGTATGCAACGTTGTATAAATACGTCAAATAATTCTCGTGGCTAATTACGATGCTCGCTAAGGCTCGCATCGTAACCTGCGCCACTCGCATTTTTTGACCGTTCTTATACAACTGCTGCATAAAATACTATAAAAGGCAACATTCAAATCCGAATCCGATCGACATTTTGTATTCTCCCCAAGGATCTATTATTCTTGTTTGGGTATATTCCTAGTTCAACATGTTGCAAGTTCTTTGTTAACTCCAGGTTTAACTTATTGTTTTATGCAACATTGCAAGCTTGGAACAATATATAAATTAAAAATATGTGATGTGAAATTTCGCCACGAGTGAGAGTCGCTCGGCGACACGAACTCACGCCCTTTGAGAGTGCACTTATGTTAAGTGTATGTACAAATGCTACCGTGATTTCGAATCACCCTGACGAATGTATATTTAATTTTAATTTAAATAACTCCTGAAACACTCGCGGATATATGATAGATACGTCACCAAGTGTAAACTGTTTTAGTTATTTCTTCTCCACTTTGTAAGGTATTTAGCATCCTTGAATGACCATTGACATTAAAAAGGAATAATTGGCCAAGTGCGTGTCAGGCCACGCACAAAAAAAAACTATTTTTTTATTGTATTTATGTACAGACAGAAGACATGGCGAAACTATAAGGGTTCCGTATTTACTACGGAACCCTAAAAACTGCTTTATTATTGAATTTTCATCACGCGTACATATTAAAGGTTAAGGCAAAAGGCACTATATTAGCTGTATTTTGTTGCTAATGGACTACATATTAATGTTGACATGGTTGCATATCGCCTGCTATCGCTCGCTGCACGTCCTTCGATAATTTGATTTTCGGAGAACCGATAGCGTTAATTTTGTATCAACAACATATATATTCACATGTATTTACGCCCCACTGATTATCATATTCTATTTGAGTGAAATATTTAGCATTTCAAAGCTGACATGATTTTGCATAATGTTTGACACCACCTCCTTTCACTTCCAATGTCACGCAAGTTATAGGTGTCAATAGATTATAACGTCCTGTATGCAACTAGTGAGCTGACTGAGAGACAAGTTAAAGGTGTCAAATGTCGTTTACTATATACCTAGCAGTAACGTCCTCAGTGCAACTATTATGACCGTCTGACCACTAAGCAAGTTATAGATGTCAAATGACTACTATATAGCAGTAACTCTGTGCAGTGCAACTCCTTTTTACTATTTGGCAAATTAAAGACGTCAAAAGACATATATCAGCAACGTCCACTGTACACCTACTTTTTCATCATCATCATCATTTCAGCCGCATAACGTCCACAGCTGGACAAAGGCCTCTCCCAAAGATTTCCGAAATGACTGATCTAGAGCGGCTAGCATCTTGCTTGCAGTAATGTCCTCAGTGCAACTATTTTTACCATCTGGCAACTGCAACTAAGCAAGTTGTATAATGTACCTAGGTGTCAAAGGACTATACAGGGCGCAATTGAAATTATTAGCAATAATTTAACTTATTAACATACTCACATAAAGGATATTTTGTACGGTAACAACACTACAATTAATGCAGTAATTAACAAGAATCAAAAAGGAAAAAAAATAACCAAAGTATCAAAACACTTAGAGTCGTGCGCGCTCACTGATAACCTACGAGCCGCAAGGTCAGCGACCCGCTGCAATACAGCTGAACGGTGGGCGCGGCCAGCATAAAAAAGTAGACTTTAAATTACGTGAATAAAGTTGAAAGTCGAGTGGGGACGGGTCGCGTCATACGAACGCTTGAGGATAGTAGGTACGTTGAAGTAGGAACGAATGTTAGCGTACTACGATGCGACGAAATTGATACTATTACAATAAATTTCTTTTTCATATATTTAATGACGATTAGTTTTTTTATTTATAATTGCAGTAATGGTATCTATCAAAGAGTCGAACACATGGTTAGAGATTTTCTGTAATATGAAAATGACGTCTTTTGATTGAAGTTTTATTAGTCTTAAATTACTTTGTATCATGGATATAGTAGGTACCTAAAATATTGCCAACGAATTCAATTACATAGTATAGCCAAAACGTCCTCTGTGCAACTATTTCTTACCATCTGGCGATTGAGCAAGTTGTAGGTGTCAAAGGATTATATAGCAGCAATGTCCACTGTGCAACTACTTCTTACCTTCTATGCGTGGTGATGTATATATATCTTCTTCATTTTGAAAGGCCTAGGCTGATAAAAAGCTACTCTAGCAGTTGCGCTGTGACAAAATAACAATTTCCCATCAATGTTACCGCTGTGGCACCGCTCGTGCACGTCCGACGATAATCCCATTTCGAAAAACGGATAGCTTCGAGGATGCGATCCGACGCAGCCAGAGCGCATTCGGATTCAAATTTAAACGACATATTGTGTTCTATCCAGGGATTTATCATTTTTATTGTTCTTTCATCTTTTTCTTTTTTTTTATTTGGTTTACAAAACTGACAATTTACAGTAACACTATGGTAGGTATCTTAAATATACAGAAATATGTAAAAGTGAAAGTCTTCTAATGTGAACACAGCATGCATCTGTTCTCTTATCTTTTGCTGAACGTCACTATAGACGATAAAGATAGTGAAAAGTTGTGTTTTTATAAGCTGACTGCTTTTGTTCTCATAGTTTAGTGGTATTCGATTTATTTTATTCCTTTATCCAAAAAATATATCTAATGAAATATTTTCGTGACATTGTTTTCGGTTATAGTATCCAATCATCCATTTTGAATGACAGCTTGTGTTCTATCCAGGGATTTATCATTTTTATTGTCCTTTCATATTTTGCTGAACGTCACTATAGACGGCAAAGATAGTGAAAAATAGTGATTTTATTAGCTGACTGATTTTTGTTCTCATAGTTTTGTGGTATTTCACTTATTTTATTCCTTTATTCCAAAAATATATCTAATAAAATATTTTCGAGACATTGTTTTCGGTTATAGTATTCAATCATCCATTTTTAAAGACACATTGTGTTCTATCCAGGGATTTATCATTTTTTTTTGTCCTCACATCTTTTGCTGAACCTCGTCACTATAGACGGCAAAGATAAAAAATAGTGATTTTATTTGCTGACTGCTTTTGTTCTCATAGTTTAGTGGTATTCAACTTACTTAACTTCAAAAATAATGAAATATTTTCGTGACATTCCTTTCGGTTATAGTATTTAATCATCCATGTATCCCTTTAACTGTCAGCGACCTTATTAAGGTCGATCGAAAAACGGCGTCAACTGTCCGCGACCTTTAAAAGGTCGATGACGACGAGCAAACGACGCGTTTTTAAAAAAATTCACAACACATGTGTAGCCTTTGCTAGAAGCGTCCGAGTCTTTGCTTCGTTTAAAAAACAAGTAAAGTCATGCAATGAAATGTCAAAGTCATCAATATAATCAGCAAAAATTAAAAAAAAAATGACATACTACGTAATTGCAAACCAGATTGCAAACCCACAATGACCTAGTTTCGCGAAGGTATGTTGCTAAAAATGTAATCCAAAAATATTCCAAGGAAGTAGTTATTTTTATCATTTGAATATGTAAAGATATGTATCTATTGGGTAAATAAAAAATAAAAATAAGAAATATACTGCTTTTTTACTATCCACACTTTTTCCAAAATTATTCAAAAAATTCGCAAATCGTTTTTAATAAATTGGTAATAACATATATACAGTCTGATAGCGTATTTCCTAAGGATTCCAATGATATAACTTTTTATACTAGTATTCGTACAAAAGTTTTGAGATTTTCCAAAGGTTTCAGCCGCGCGGTAAAATTTTCAAAATTTTCCGCGACCCTTGGACAGGTGAGGCGAGGGGCGGAAACGGGCCCGAACATTTCAAGGGGGTCCCCTATTTGTTTTCGAAATTTGTTGATCCGATTTTCATAGTATCGAACACTGTGTGCCGATAACTCAGTGATGCGATGTTTTACTCTATCGATGCTTTATAGGCGCGATGTAACGTTCATGCGAAAAATTATGTTCCGATACACCTTACAGCGATAGCTCATTGCTTCGGTAATTTATTAGTTCGATAGCATCGTAGCCCGAAACGCCTACTGATGTGTCTGTCAAATAGGATATTGAAAAATGGAACACCTGATGCAGAACCATAATGGTCAGCTAAACTATAAGGAATATAAAAGTGACGCCTTAGCAAAAGTTGTTCAGCCTCATGAGCATTTTCCGGAGTCATAAAGTCCACGCGAACTAAGTCGTAGGCTTCGGCTGGTTTATAATAAGTTTCTTGGAAGTTGATTATTAAAAAAGCGGCCAAGTGCGAGTCGGACTCGCCCAAGGGTTCCGCAAGTAACATAATATAAGTTTTGTAGTATGTTTTATTTTATTTTTCTATTTAAGTTGATTGAATGAAAGGTAATTTGCGGTTTACGATTTATGACGTATTAAAAAAAACTTCTTACTAGATCTCGTTCAAACCAATTTTCGCTGGTAGTTTGCATGGTAATGAACAATATATTTCTTTTTTTAGTTTTATCACTTTCTTATTTAAGAAGTTACAGGGGAGGAGGGGGACACATTTTTCCACTTTGGAAGTGTCTCTCGCGCAAACTATTCAGTTTCGAAATAAATGATATTTAGAACCTCAATATCATTTTTGAAGACCTATCTATAGATACCCCACACGTATGGGTTAGATGAAAAATATTTTTTTGAGTTTTAGTTCTAAGTATCTGGAACCCCCAAAAATTATGGTTCTAGTTCTATTTTTGTGTGAAAATCTTAATGGGGTTCACAGAATACATCTATTTACCAAGTTTCAAGAGTATAGTTCTTATAGTTTCGGAAAAAAGTCCCTGTGACATACGGACGGACAGCAGACAGACAGACAGACAGACAGACATACATGACGAATCTATAAGGGTTCCGTTTTTTGCCATTTGGCTACGGAAAAAGGCCCTAAAAAGACACCTTTGCTTTTACAATGGTATTTCAATACATAAATCTACATAACATGCATTTGGTTTTTACAACAAAAAAAAACAGGTCATTTTTTATATACGAGTATTACGGCTCTAAGGAAGTAGCAGTAAGGTGTTCCATTTTCCAATATCAATTATACCCTATATTATGATGTCCAGGCTTATATTATGCTACTTGCGGAACCCTTGGGCGAGTCCGACTCGCACTTGGCCGCTTTTTTAATAATCAACTTCCAAGAAACTTATTATAAACCAGCCGAAGCCTACGACTTAGTTCGCGTGGACTTTATGACTCCGGAAAATGCTCATGAGGCTGAACAACTTTTGCTAAGGCGTCACTTTTATATTCCTTATAGTTTAGCTGACCATTATGGTTCTGCATCAGGTGTTCCATTTTTCAATATCCTATTTGACAGACACATCAGTAGGCGTTTCGGGCTACGATGCTATCGAACTAATAAATTACCGAAGCAATGAGCTATCGCTGTAAGGTGTATCGGAACATAATTTTTCGCATGAACGTTACATCGCGCCTATAAAGCATCGATAGAGTAAAACATCGCATCACTGAGTTATCGGCACACAGTGTTCGATACTATGAAAATCGGATCAACAAATTTCGAAAACAAATAGGGGACCCTTTCAAGGTACCTACCTACACACAGCCGTACAAAGCGGTCATTATACAAAACGGTCAAAAAAGGACACAAAACAAAACGACTGTTATATTACGTAAATATTTGAGACCTCAAATATTTTCATCCCCTATCTAAAAGCTTTTGACCCAAAAGAAGCTTAAAAGCTAACCGCGCAAGATTCTGCAATTATCGTATATACAAAAAGTCTTTGTTAGCGTTAATTTCTCTGTTTTAATTTTTCTAACACCAATTTTAATTAAGATGAAAGGAAAACAAAGTTGGCTTTGTCTTTTTCCGAATTAAGAACAGTGCAAATGTCTTCTTATCTCGTCCAGTTAATTTTGGCTTTGCGTTGGAATCCTCAGCATCTTAATTGCTACCTTATTATACCTTTTTGCGAGCATAAAAGGACATATTTCACAAAGTTTTGCTTTCTTCTTAATTTTCATAATTATGTGGACAGAGTGAAACAAAGTAATGTTTCACGTAAAAGGGTTTTAGAATATGTCTTAGCCTTTTGGATGAGGGTCCTAATCTGGTATGAAAATATGATTATAAAGTCGCTTAATTATTATACTGAATTAATAGTAGAATAAAAAGTAAAAAACACGCATTGATTTTAACTGATGCTTTAAATGACACAAATATAATCATCATCATCATCATGTCTTTTTGTTTCCACTGCAGGAGCACGACCGTCTCTGTACGACCAGAGCCATACTTAGCCAGAGCAGCCAGAGAACTTGGCCTACACTCTCCTCACTAGCCAGACGAGTTGGAAAGGTCTCATTGATGTTTACAGGCTTTGTTTTGTTTGTAGCTTTAGCTTGTAACAAAAATAATGTAACTACATAATTTACTTTTTTTAATTAAATATCTTTTCTTGTCCTTCGTCTTCGAATTCAGCTTTACCACTTTTTGCGCCAAGTGTATCATTTCTGATAGGAATACCAAGATTTTTTTCTTTTATTATTGCGCCTGGGTCACTGGCGGAAAGATTAAAGAATACATATGTCAACAAATGTATGTAACCTTCAAGCTGGCCTGGGAGAAAAAAAAAAAAAGTTAATTGAGGGAGTGGGCGAAAATAAGAATCATATAAATAGGCGATGCGGCTAGCCACTTATTACTATTTTTATTCTTTTTTCCACATTCTTGCAAACCATCACGCTAAAAGCGTTATTTGATTCTTGCGGCCCTGCGCTCTGACTGCTTATAGAGACGCAGGACATAAAATGCTCTGTCTGCCCCATTAGGGATAAACGAGTGATAGTATGTACGTATGTATGTAAACAAACAAACACATACTCTCTTTATGGCCCTACAACAGTTAAATTACAATACTCCAATCTGTCCACATAGCCCAAACCAAGTAAATCCCTCCCTGACAATACTTTGGCAGCTCTGGAGCACTGTTAAAGAAAGAAAGAAAGAAAGAAAATTGGCTGGTACCAACATAATATTAATAATGAAGAATCTCCAAAGAGACTGATTACCTCGGACTTTCATCTCGTAATATTATAAACGTTTAACCCCAAAGGCCCAGCGCTTAAAATATCGCTATCGATAAAGGGATTTTGAGAGAAATGAAGCTACAAATTCAATTTCGTTGAACTGTGCGAGCCTCGCTTTAAATCAAGAGGATTATTATATATAAGGTTCTTACGCGGCTATCTGTCTTATGCTCCGTTGGCACTCTAGTTTTAAGTCTAGCCTTTTAAGGAGTTCCAGGGTAGAAGTGACGCCCTTATTTGAAAAAAATGGCTTTATCGAAAATGTGGTGATAATTAACATTTTGCAAATGATGGGCATATGATAGACTTTTAAATTATTTCATGAAGAATCTTTAAAAGTAACGTTATAAGTTCCTTAATATTTTTTACAACTAAATTATTTTTCATCACACTTGCTCGTGAAGTGGGTCTAATTTCGTTTTAGATATATGTGTGTTTAAAATCGTCGTACGATATACGTACGTGCGTATATAGGTTAAACTCGGTTATATTACGCTGGTAACTTTCGCCTCGTGTGTTATAATTATATTATAACTAAAAACTTTAGACTCCTTTGGAGTGTAAAAACCGGCTTGACGTAAAATCATTGTTTTATATTTTGTCTGGTCAAAAGCAAAATATTATATAAAAATACAACAACAAATAAGTAGGTTTTCGAATTCCAAATATTTCACGGAAACTAACTCCGAATATAAAAGAAAATTTTTTAACAAACAGTTTTATACAATAATTTCGAGAACAATTTATTAAACAAAAATATCAAAGCATATTTTTTAAAGTTAAGAACAATTTGGCAAACAAACAATTCCATTACAAAAGCCTTTGACAGATATTGGTGCGTCGAGTGGCGCTCCGTTCCAACATTACGGAAAGTTTCAGAATGCCGCCATGCGAAATGATACAATAAACATGGTATGCAGGCATTTTAAACATTTCAACAACGCGACCCTTGACGTTGTGAAATATGAAATTGTAAATTGTATGACGCAGAAGGGAACTCCCAATAAAATACTCGTATAGTACAAACCTACACGGCAGCTGAGTGCAGGCACCGGATACTGTCCTCCACACCCAAAACTTAAGACAATATGTTATTTATTATTTATTATTATTTAGAGCCCGTTAGATCCCATTGTTGGGCAAAGGCCTCCCTCTCGGCTTTCCATTTCTCTCTGTCTTGCGCTTTTGCTTGCCAGTCCTTTGAGTAGGCTTCTAAGTCGTCACGCCATCTACGCCTAGGTTTTCCAGGACGCCGACGTCCGTTCGTTGGGGTCCACAAAGTTACAGTTTTGGCTCATAGTTCGGTCGGCATGCGGCTGACGTGACCGGCCCAATCCAATTTTAATTTAGCGGCGGTAACGTTCACGTCTGCAACTTTGGTGATGGATCGCAGGGTGGTGTTGCGGACTCTATCTATTCTCTTGATACTAAGCATACTGCGCTCCACGGCACGTTGGCAAACCCCGAGCCCGGACCTCTGAGCTTTTGTCAAAGACCAAGTCTGAGCCCCATATGTAAGAGTTGGAAGGATGCACATGTCCATGAGTTTGCGTTTATGTGTCAAAGGAAGGTTTCCCTTTATAAGTTCCTTCATGGACCAATAGTTCTTCCAGGCGCTTTCGGTGCGTCTTGCAACTTCTTTTTCTTGTCGCGCCTGGAAGGATACTAATTGGCCGAGGTACACATACTCATCGACATATTCCATCTTCTTTACATATTCCATCTTCTATTCTTCGTCTTCACTCATCGACCTATTCCATCTTCTATATAAGACAATATGAATTTTGAAAAATATATACATTAGAGCAAAATTTAAATTTATTTAAAAATATGTCTGTAAAAACTTAAACTTTGAGGAAACAGTCTCCGATAATGTTGGAGGATGCAGTAGAAAAAATACCTTCACATAGCGCGACGAAACAAAGGCCGATGGGGCATGAAGGTTCTCGAATGGCGACTACGTACTGGCAAGCTAAGCATAGGACACCCAGTACAGTGACGACCTGACCAAGGCTGCTGAAAAGGGATGAATGCAATCCGCTCTAGATCGGTCATTTTGGAAATCCTTGGAAGAGGCCTGTGTCCAGCAGTGGACGTTATGCGGCTGAAATGATGAACGAGAAACAAGAGGCACCACGTTCGATGGCATTTGCTGGTCCGGTCTTCTTCTTCTTCTTATCAAGTTGAAATGGTTTCAATTTCAAATTATTTTTGACCAGTATGTGGCCACAGCGGTCCTCTGTCATTAGCCTCGATAAGGTCCTCTATGAAACATGACGTAGGAAAGTCTGACACAAAGATTTATACGCAGTAAAAAATCTATGTCTATGGTCAGACACGACAGAATGTGGCCCTGTGTACCAAGCATTACACGAATCCTGCATCAATTCCCGCACTTTGCTACAAGTGGAAATCATAGCCGCCATTTATTCCCGCGCCCTTTTCACCTGTTTTATTGGTACTTACGCCTCATAAATTGACTATTTTAGTGGATGGTTTGTAGTGAAAGGGAAAATTCATATTTCTTTTCGTTGCACAAGTAAACATTTTATGTGACTTCTCTTTATATTTTCGTATGATTGCAGCGGCAAAGGCTTGTATGAAAGTTGTATTTTTCATTTGCATGGCAAAAAAATTTGTTGTTTATTTGTTATGGATATGAATTTAAAGCGCAGTGTGCTCTCAGGATATATACTGATTTGCTGTTACATGGTGCAAAACAAGATATTTTTGTTAAAACTATAAAAAATGTGACACCCTTTAATTTCCAAAAAAAAGCCCTTGTCACTGTGGATGATGTAAGAATTCTAACGATACCATACGCATCCAAATTTATTCAGGCATTTTAAAGTTATGACGAAATAAAAAAACCAACATATATATACAGACAAAAACACTGAACACTCATAAACATAAACCATGGTGTAATGAACGTTTGAACTTTTATATTACTCCCGAAAAGACTCTTGACTTTCGCTTTTGGTTATGTTTTCATATTGTCAAAGGGATAATATTGCGTCTAAGATAAATTGATGTTGAGGGGTGACATTTATGCTTTCGTAGAGAGAGTATTTTAATAATTCGATTTATAACAAAACTAGCTGTGCTGGCGGGTTCCGCTCCCCGTGAGAGTTTCGGGATGAAAACTATGCTGTTTCTCAGACTATATCCATACCAAATTTCTTTTAAATCGATTTAGTGATTGAAGCGTGAAGAGGTAACAGACAAACAGACAGACAGACAGATAAAGTTATTTTCGCATTTATATATTATTTATTAATAAAGGATAGTAAAGATGAGAAAGTACTTTCAAATGCGGGTGTAGGTTGAGACTAATAGGCCCATGTAACCATGAGGATATTTTTTTTCCTAATTGTTTTTAAGCAAGTATCAGGCCCAACGCAGACTATCTGTGACGCACTTTTTAGTCTGCGATAGTCTGTGAAAATAGAACCCATGCAATCATAAGCAGTAAGGAACACGACTCGCGCCGGACTTTTTGCGCGTCGTGTGCGTTACTGCATATGATTGCACGGGTTCTATTTTCACAGACTAAAAAGTGCGTCACGGATTAGTCTGTCGTCTGCGTTGGGCCTCATGGACATAACTTGCTCCAAAAATTTGGCTGGTGGTTAAAAAGTCAACGACTCCGCTACTGAATTTCGAAATACGATACGATATACGTCAGTTCGAAAGAACACTGTCACGAAGTACGGAATTCCGCAGCTTACGAGTTCAAAAGTATACAATTACGATTTACGTCAGTTCGAAAGTACACTGTCACGAGGTATGAAATTCCGCAGTTAAACGGGATTTAAAGTATATGATGATTTGCGAGATTGGAAGTACATACGTCAATTCGCAAGACGGTATTGTTGCACGCTTCCCTGTGGATTTCAAGGTAGCGGCTGACAAGTAGTGGTTTGTTCTTAGAATAACGTAGCGCTGAGCCACGATTTTTTACTATCGCTGTGGCACACATACTACCTTACATACTGTGTGTTATTTTTTATTCTGTACCTGAGTGTAATTATGTGTGTCTTTTTGATATCAATTCACACTTATCTAAGTCTTTTGGCTGCTCTGACCAAGAATAGCCGTGGTGTTACAGAGAGGGTCGTGCTCCAGTGCAGTGGAGACAAAAAGACCTGATAATGATGAGGATGATGATGACGAAATAATTATGTATCTATCTATTTAACCTTCAAAAAAAATTGTCTGATGGTTAAAAAGTCAGTTGTATTTATAAAGGACACTGTCTGCGCGTCTGGTTCAGGCAACAGTATCTTTTTTCCATTTTATTTTGTCGTTTTAGGTTATAGTTATTTTAAAATTTGATCAACTTTAATTTAGTATTAAGCAATGTATCTCGTACCACAGTTGAATGTACTGTTTCGCTGGTTTTGACATATTTTAACCTTAAAATATATATGCTAGGGTTTAATATGTCAAAACCAGAAGTTAATATATATTAACTTACCATCTTACGTTACCGTATTTAATGCTGGTTACGTCATAATTCTGGCTAAGTCGACGGGTCGACCGTTGAAATTTTTACAGAAATTTCTCTTTCAAAGGCTTCGCAAACTTTCAAGTTTTAAAACATTTCTTACGTAAACAAGCTTGATTCATTCGAGATTTACATAAAATAACCTAATTAAAATGATATTGAGTTTCTTCACTAGAAGTCCTAAAATTTACCGATAGATTTTCGGCAATTATAACCATTTTAAGTATTTTAGGTTGAAAAACACGGGACAAAAATGTAAGTATATATATTAACTTAAATTGTTATAGCAAACGTTTGTTAAGTTTTGCAACAAACTTTATAACTTCAAGTGTAGTCTTAGAACATACAAAACCTACACTGTACATACGATCTAAGTTCAAAGTCAAACAGGGTGACATACACTTTAATTGTAGTAAACACTAGATCAATTGAATCATTCCCCTTCTCTATCCCGCTGTACATTGATTGGATTCCCGATCCCTTGGGATTCAAAGGCTGCAGTTTTGTTTCTAATCCAATACAGCTCACCGGTCATAACTTCTGCGATTCCATCTCCAAACTTATTACGACTTCCAACTCAGCATCCCTAGGGCACGCGTGGCTGGAATTTAAAATGTGATTCCGATACTACGAACTCTTATGCATTATTTTTCACGGCTACCCCGTGTATTAAATGTTTTTAGAATTCATGTATATCTACATTAATTATTATGGAAGTTTCTTTCAAGGTTCCTTACGCCATAACTTAGAAATTCTTGAACTTTTCAAGTCATGATGTATCGTCCGAAACTTTACATCAACACGGATGACCTAGTTTTTTTTTTTGTAAATGGGCCGTTGTGTTGTTTATTTTGTTTTAGTTAATTAAAAGCTTTTTTTTAGTTTATATATAGATACTCTGGAATGGAATAGGTCTGTCTGATGATAGAGTGATGTTAGCAGGATCTGAAATATATATTTATAAAAATAAATAGCAACAAAAATGGTATTTCACTCACTCTACTTTAGAATTCTAATTTGGAAAATATAAGTCATGCTATTTATTGGATATGCTACAAAGCAGCAGCTATTATAGAGCTCACGGTTTACCAAATTATGCTTATCCGACTAACTGTTCAAACCAAAAACAGAAACATGCTAACTAGCGACAGCTGTTGACCTCGCGAGTCAATGCTTAGTGAGCTAACACGTAGATACACCATTTAAAAAATTGAAAAGTCGATTCAATAAAAAAATCAAATCCGCCCACAAAATTTCACGAGAATTATTTGAAAAATGTGAGCTTTCACGAGAATAGCCAGGCAGACATACTAATTTTTTTCGAAGCTAAAACAAAGTCGCTCGCTCGGTCAAAAATGTTCCAAACTGTGAACTCGCGAACCTCATATCTCGCAAACCTCACCGACCGATTTAACTCATGTTCAAACTTAAAAATGTTATTGGCTGCTTCTACATGCCTTCCAAATTTCATGAAGCTGCGATTAAAACTACCCGAGTTATTGTCGAACAGACATACATACTTACATACAAACGCCGGATATATTCGAGTAGACACTGAAAATTTCGCATCCATTATGTATTGAAAGCGTCCGTCTCCCGGGAACGAAACGTGTGTTGCTCTTTCCTCATATTGAATGAAATCTACGTTTAAAAATCGGTAGGTATTAAGAATTCGAGGAAAATGTTCAGTGTCTCAAATAATATCTGAAATATCTATCAGTCAATTTCAATTTGCTCATGATGAATGAATTTGTACGTGTTTGGATGAGAAAATCCGTATTTTCCGAGCAATTTATCATCATTCTTTATTACCGTTTGACTTTGCCGCCATGTTTGATTTTAGGGTCGGGCGAATACACAATGATGTGTTCATTTTATTACGTCAAATTTACATATATTAGCTCTTTTGTAATATAAGGTATTTATTAAAGGCAATGTATCCTACGACCCACGAGGTATTTATCCCACAATTAAGTCATATCTCGGTTATTTAGAGACCCCAAAGGAGAAAAAAAATATTTTAAAATTTAATGCAGTTATTAGTACCTAATTGACCATTACTAGTATTTATAAAACTTATAATATTATGTATTATAATATTATTTTAACAAAGTTATTAATATTATTTATATTATGTAATGACGTTGTTAAAATAATGTTGAAAATACCGTAGAACTAAGGCATCAGGGTTTTCTCTAAGTCACTGTGACAAAAATACTGGCAGCATATTCTCATTGAATAGCTTTGCTAATTGGTTGATTAAACTCTACAAAGAATAAATATGTAATGCTTTAATTTAGCTGAAATTATATATTGTTATATTACATGTTGCAATTTTCATCTTACTACAAGAGTAAATACCTAGCTATAGGTAGATTTAATGCTAAAGCATTTTCTACCTTTAAACAATAATGTGCTTTTTATTTATTTTTTTCAATTACTGGATATTCACATGACCGGAGTTGATAACTTTATGTACTTCTAATAAAATCTTCTAAACAGATTAGCATAAAGCAGAGAGGCGTGAAATGACATATGTATACAAACTTGTGGGCCATAAATTATACTCCCTTGTTCTGCCTTCGCGAACCCGGGGGAAACACATTTTTTACACCACACGACGTATGAATAGATGACAATCAGGGCTGTCGACGTTAAAATATTATCATCATTATTTGGTTGCGTGGGAAGTTTTGTATGTCCTGCATAAAGTTCTTCAAGTGCGATTTTTATGTTCATGGTACCATGTCATATCATAAAATACTAATAGTGAAAAAAATTACAATAGTTGATAATTAATAGAAAAATAATTACAAATTAAAAACCGAATTTTTAATGCTTAATCAAACTAGAAAAAGTACCTAAAAACTACTTCTATATTTTCATTTCCTTGTGTTATTAATTTTAGATGGTAACAAAAAATACTTTCGAAGTTTCACGCGATAAGCATGTAGATATAGATAAGAAGACATTTTAACTATTTTTTTTACGAGTAATAATGACATGTACAAACTTTTTTGCTTTTTGTCAAAAAGTAGGTGGCAAAACTTTTAATTTGTTTTCTTATTTTGTGAAAATTGTGATTAAAAAACCTTTCACACAAACTTGTCAGTAGGAACGGATTAATTATTATTAATTTATGTATAAAAAACTATTAATTATTTACATGAAGAATTATGGCCCGGGTGGGAGCCCTAAGTTGCACTGAGCGACACGACCTAGCGACAAATTTAATAAATCACTTGCCGAATCACGGCTTCATCCCAACTTTTATACTTTTTTCGATACTTTCGTGTTTAATCTCACTGGATTAGAGCGGCCTTAGTTCGTCCTATATATCAGATATTGGCATAGAAAATGCTTGACGAAAATATACTACTCTAATGAAAAAGGTTGTGTATTCAAATATATAAGAATATAAGTACTAACGACCTAACCAAGGTCGCTGGAAGGCGCTGGATGCAAGCCGCTCTAGATTGGTCATTTTGGAAATCTTTGGGAGAGGCCTATGTCCAGCAGTGGACGTTGTGCGGCTGAAATGATGATGATGATGATAAGTACTAACGGAAAGGGGAAAGTACAACCTCTTGTGCTAGCTTTCCATACGCCATTGAAAGGGGTTTGTTAAGATACAATAATCATAATATCACTTATGTTTACGTCATTTGTTATTTATTGTTAGGTGTAGCTATTAAGTGTGTCTATAAAAAAGTCGTGAATTGTTAGTTTTTTTTATTAGTTGTCTCTTAAATTTTATTCACTATAGTCCACAAACAAAATAAATTTATTTTGAAGTGCTAACCTTGAAAAAATCATCCCCTTGACAACACCACAAAATTTATACATATATACATAATAGCACGCCTGTTTCCCACAGGGGTAGGCAGAGGCTATGAACCTCCATAAAATTTCTTAATCATCAAATGTACCGAACATGGTACTTTGAAACAAAATTGTAACAGTTCAATTCACGACTTAAACAATAATTAAAATCGTTCCAAATGTGTAAAGTTTCTCCCATAATTTATCGTACGGGCTTTGGAAATATTGTAATGCTGCCAACATTACGTGATCATTATCCCTCGGGAGTAAGTCGCGAGGGATTTCAATTATCCCCGGTAACCTTATTAAAAAAGGGTAAGCGCCGCAGAATGTGGCCCCACAAAAATGTGTCCGTTGACCTTTAGGACAAACTGGCATCGAAAACAAAATGTGTGAAAGAGGTAAATATTTATGAAAATTCTTTAAATACAATTTTAGGGAATTTAAGCTTGTGTAATTGAAGTGTGATTGATAAATCGATTCTATTGTTTTCCTTTCAGGTATCCCTTGAACTCACTATAAAACCAACAAAACAAACAAAACTAATCCTTAAGTGTAAACTAGGAAAAAGTATTTTCCCCACGCAATGTAATCTATTGTCTTAATCAAAAAACAAAATTACATACCTACTGTGTACGTTACTTCAAAACGAAATTGTAACAGCTATTAAATTCACAACTTTAATAGGAAATTAAAATAATCCCAAATGTTAATGTGTAAAGTTTCCTCATAATTTATTGTACGAACTCGGAAATATTATAATGCTGCCAACAGTACGTGTTCATTATCCCTTGGGTGTAATTCGCTGAGGATTTCAATTATCCCCGGTAAACGTATCAAAAGAGGGTAAAGGCTGCAAAATGTGGCCCCACAAAAATATGCCCTTAGCCCTTTGGGATGAACTGCCGCGGATACTAGCTAAAAAATGGATTTTAACGGTTTGTTAAAATTATTTAATTTCAAGTGAAAGATTTTGTACATTTTTAACATAATCCCAAACCTGGATTGGTGCTATTCAGCTTATCGCTAATGATTCACTGTTATAAATATTATTGTTATAAAATTTGTTCGTCATTCTCGGCAAAGAAGATATCACGGGATTGAATTTTGAGTTTCTTCCTGTTAAAGGAAGAACATAAGAATATAATTACAAATGTAAGGAATATATTCTGAATAGAAGTGAATAATTAAGAAGTGGAGAACGTTGTAGTGCGTCATTCTTATAGAGTCAGCAGCAAAAGTATGGCACGAAATAAAAGCGATTACGCACTTTTTCTGCTCACTGTACAAGTCGGGCCTTTACTTCCGCAGGTTTTGACTTATCATGTTTTCTTCGGTTTTACAACGTAATTAGGTGAACGTAAATCTCATTTTTAGCTGTTGAATTTGTCAGTATATAATTACGTTTACTTCATGTCACCCGAGAACAACTCGACCCAATTTTAGCAACAAATCTTTACCAGAACCTATGACATAGTAACATGTAGGTTCATGAAATGTTCACCTTATGGTACCCTTGTTATGCAAGCACTTCATTAAGACCACATTAAGTATGAATAAGAGATTGTCTAGAGATCCAGGCATAAATCCGTGTCGCGTTGCGAAATTATTGTGCCCTTGTGTTAATTAATGTGCCATATTAAGCTGTTTGGGATCTCGCTGAATGTAGGGCGTTTACTTGTGAAAATTATTTATCGTGGGACAAGGTACAGACGCCGCTAAAATGTAAATTTTCAGGTTCTATGACCTCATTTCTCTATTTAAACCCGTGATATAAAAAAGGTCTTATACTGTCTAGTCCGCCGTTCGCGCTTATGATATAATTTTATTGACTGTACAAACAATGTACTTAACATTGTACTTAACATTGTTTGTCAATCATAATAAAGTGGCAATCTATGTGAAATTTTTGCCATACGAATGTTACGTTATATCTGCTTAAACTTAAATAAATAAATAAATATATAGGGACAAATTACACTGATTGAACTAGCCCCAAAGTAAGTTCGAGACTTGTGTTATGGGATACTAACTCAACGATACTATATCTTATAACAAATACACATATAAACTTGTTCAGGCACTTTTATATAAAATTAAAGAAATTTTTAATAAAAGCTATCGATACCAGCGATCACTACTGAGGAGAAAGGCTGCTTGTCTCGTTATATTTTTTCTTAAAATATTTTGAATTTTTATGTTCTATACAGCAAGAAATATTGTATAATTTAAAACACTTTTTTAATTACTGTATATGTTGTATTCACACCATTATTATTTATTTACCCAATAATAAATTAATTAATATTATTTACCTAAAATTTGTAGTGTAGTAGCATAGATGTGTGAATGTGTAAGAACAAATATATTTGATGAACGTACTAAATAAATAGACAGTATTAATTAAACACTCGTTTCACACGGCGACCCTGCCAATCAGCGCGCAGAGATAGAGATAGTGATAGAAATAAAAATATAAATTGGATTGGATAGGAGTGGAATATTGGTTTTTAAACGGGCTAAAGCGCTTTAATAAATATCTAGCTTTCGTGCTAAGTTCCAAATATATTTTCGGAATTTTATGATAAATTGTGCAAAATTAGGTGGCAAGCAAAAAGTTTAGACTGAACTTACTGACGAACTTTTAACTTGCTTTTTATGTTAGAAAGTACTTAAAGGCATAAAATCTTCCAGCTAAAGTTATTTGAGTCTATGAAAGGCCGTTTTCAAAGAGCACAGTAAAAAGATATCCAATTAGCCTTTGCGACAGGCGAGGGCCATAAAAAATTCAGTCAGATTCCTGTTTGTGCAAACTGACTGCTCGCGGCGCGACTGTGTCTGAACGATTCTTTTTGTTTGATTCCTTGGATTCCGATTGATTCCGATGTTATTTTGGTGAGTTTATTATGAACATTTCACATTTAAATGAGCTTCGCTTTTATGACTACCTACCGAGCCGTGAATTTTATTAAACGTACGTTTCTATTTTATTTAAAATCAACGAAAACAGTGCTAAGTTTTCCTTGTGATTGTTGTGTAACAGAATGATTGCTTGTTTAAACTTAATAGAAACCAATAAGTAATCCTCACAAACGGCCACTGTTTTGAGGGGACGTGAAACTACGTAAGTTGTCAATATGATTTTAGAGTTTCGCGGCGAAATTACTGTTATTAGTATTACGGGACTTACCGCGATTAATATCTTCGTCGAAATGTCTACCAAAAACGATATTAATCGCGGTAAGTCCCGTAATACTAATAACAGTTTCTCATTTCTCGTTCGCAAGCACAAATAAATAGGGACAAATTACACAAATTGAGCTAGCTTGAAAGTATATACTGTATTTTATCACAAATAAATATAGATAAACATCCTAGCAAGACCTAGGTCAATCGAAATTGGCCATTTTTCTACTTTCCCTGACCAGGAATGGAACCCAGGACCTCTGGGTAGCGGACTAGCATACATACATATCCTAGTTATAATGTATTAACATTGTATTATATTGTAAGTATATATTATTATAGACAAAATAATAGCATGACAAAGCCTTTCTGGCGAATAGGTGACCAATACTGTGAAAATAAGTTTTTTCGGCGTTTCTTCTCAGCAGTGGTCGTTGCAAAACGCTGGTATTGGCAGCTTTTTTTAATGAATTAAAAATTTTATGTAAACTGCACGTAATGTAAATTATACTTATTGACGTGCCTTTATAGGATACTTCCTACTTCTTATCGTGTGTGTTAGTGACTAACACGAGTGTCAGAGTTTTTAAACCGCCTTTAAGGCCTCTGACATGGTTTTAGGTAACGACCAATGTCAAAGACAGTGACCGGGACCGACGGCTTAACGTGCCCTTCAAAGCACGGATCATCTTACTTATCAGACAATTAGGTGATCAGCCTACAAAGTCCTAACCAAACTAGGACAACAACACAAAGTCGTTGTCCCCGCCGGGAATCGAACCCGCGACCTCCGGGTATGAGCCGAACGCTCTAACCACTACACCACGGAGGCAGTTAAATATATATATAAAGGATACTGAATAAATATTTGATTCTTTGAATCATGGGATCGTCAAAAATTACATCACGAGGGCAACGCTGCGGACATCAGCCAGAATCAAACAAAGTAAATATGATAAAGAAAGCCAGAAACCATGACTCCTGCAATATCTCCGAAATATCCGCCCAAATACTAAACTAATAGTGGTAGGGTCAATAATAGTCACAATTTCAGCCTCAAATTGAGGAAACGAGATCAAAAGAAGCAGTAACATCGACAACTTTCTTATCCCACAGGCAAATAATCCCGACCCCAGATATTCCCAGGAGAAACGCATCCCGCTATTGGAAAAATTGCCACGATTCAGAGAGAATTCAATTATATGCTATGTTACGTTTGCCGTGAGCCGATAAGAAGAAGATTATTCCTTATTTTATTTAAAAAACTTATAAATATTGTTAAATAGTTTTATTTATTTTTATTTATTTATTTTATTTTATCAAGCTTTATTGTTCCAAACAACTAGCAAACCATCACTAGTTTGATTCCTACTTCCACTTTCTTGCCCACATCAAGCTAAAAGTGGCCTTTGAGTCTTGCAGCCCTGGGCTCTATCTGCTTAGAGCCGCAAGACTTAAAAATGCTCTAGTCTGCCCCATTAGAGATAAAGACGTGATATTATGTATGTATGTATTGTTCCAAAGTACAAATATACTTTTAACAAATGGCGGACTTAATGCTAAGTCTTGCCGTGGATGTCGTAGAAGGTGACTTAGGAATACAAGCTAAACAAAGAAACAAATATAATGGAATAAAAGTCGCGCACTACGCGTGTAAAATTATTTTATTCCTACCAACTGTGTGTTATAAAAATTATCTACATTTAAACAATCATTAACAATTTTAATTAATATAAATATAATATATAATAACGA
Source organism: Acrobasis consociella (assembly GCA_963555685.1). NCBI lineage: Eukaryota > Metazoa > Arthropoda > Insecta > Lepidoptera > Pyralidae > Acrobasis > Acrobasis consociella. The sequence goes on along the minus strand of OY743122.1, from coordinate 5,707,275 downwards.
GACCTCTCCAACCCGTCTGGCCAGCGTGGAGAGTGAAGGCCAAAGTCCTCTGGCTGCTGTGGCCAAGTATGGCTCTGGTAGTACAGAGAGTATCGTGCTCCTGCAGTGGAGAGGTAATGATGATGAGTTTATCTTATACCTTTAAACGAGCAATTCTTGTATGTATATATATATATATATATATATATATATATATATATTTCTAAATTTCTGTGATCTCGAAAACGGCTCCAACGATTTCGCTGAAAATTTGTATATGGGGTTTTTGGGGGTAAACAATCGATCTAGATTAGTTTTATGTTTGGGAAAACGCGTGTTTTCGAGTTTTCATGCGTTTTTCTTTCCACGCAGAATATGGTCGTAATTTCCTCGCGCCGACCGCCTTGATTTTAGCTCAGTGGTTAAGGATACCGACCGCTAGAAAAAGTGGTCGCCCAGGTACTTAATCTAATATAGCACAAAAGGTGTCAGTGCAGAGCGGGCTGTGAAACCGTCGCTTCGACGTTCTTATTACTCGTCTGGATGAAGATTGTATAAATTAATCAGAACCTGGTTGGAATTTCTGCCTGTACATTACAAAACCGTTTACCAATATTCATAATAGACTACATACATACATACATATCACGTCTTTATCCCTAATGGGGCAGACAGAGCATTTTGGGTCTTGCGGTTCTATGCAAAGCCCAGGGCCGCAAGACCCAAAAGCCACTTTGAGCGTCATGGTGGGCGAGAAGATGGAAAAGCAATCAATACAGTGATGGGTTGCTAGCCGCATCGCCTGTTAACAGGATTTGCATTTTTGCCCATTCCCTCGATCGGCTTTTACGATCTGCGTGGGAAGAGAAGCAGCTGGTACATTCTAAGTTTTTTTTTATTTCTCCCAGACCAGCATGGGAGCATAATAATAACAATCATAATAGACTACGTCATCTAGAATATAAAGTGACATGACAATATAAAGTTACAATTTTTAGGGCTCCGTACAAAAAATTAAGAAACGCAACCCCTATAGGATCACTCGTGCTTCTATCTGTCCGTCCGTCTGTTATTGAGTGACGTCCCAAATTATTTCATTTTTTATTCGAGTTATCTAGTTTATTTGAGCATATTTTAATCTATATACTATGGTGTCGTCAAACCAATCGTAAGTCTACAATACAATGTTTCTATGCTACGCCGTAGCACCAGCTCCCACAAATAGTGGTCTACGATTAGCTACGTCGTAGCAAATCCTTGCTACGAATCTGAGATGCGTAGCAAAAGTAAAAGCGTAGGCTGTGTTATTTGATTGGGTTATTTTTGCCAAAAGGGGTTTATTTATTTCGCCGCTATGTTTGTATGTTTGATTATCTGTTCTCTCGTACAAGTATCTTCTATTATACTATTGCGACCTTGGGAGTACGCGCGTGATGTACCTTGTAGGAAGTGTTTAAATATTGTTAATTTAGCAATTCACATACATCACGCACGAATATACACGTACTCCTAACTCAGCAACTTTTCCCACTTCTTTGCATGTATATTTTTTAGTATATAAGCTAGTATTTTATTAAATAAATCATTCCTTTTGTTTACCTGCTAATGGTGGTTTAATTCATTTACCTAGTCGCTATAATGGTAAATAAACAAATGAGGTATGGTTATACGCCTTGTCCTTTTATCCCCAATGAGAGGTTACAATAAATTTAATGTGGTGCCCTCTATAGGCAAAAAAGTAACTTACTAAAATTAATAGAATCATACCGCGTGGGTTTTAAATCATCATCATCATTTCAGCCGCACAACGTTCACTGCTGGACATAGGCCTCTCCCGAAGTTTTCCAAAATGACCGATCTACAATATGTAACGAAAGCCCTGTCCGATCCATGAAAGTAATGTTGGGTAGCTTGTGTCTGTTCCATTTATCGGTTTCTCCCATTCCTGAAATCACAAAAAAGCCACTTGCTTCCAGCGCCATCCAATATTAATCCTTCGAATATCCAGTGAAAGGATTCAATTAGCACATTTTAAAAATATATACATTTCTAGCTATTTCTCCCTTATGTGCTTGCATTTACTGGATAAAAGTATTTTGCAGTAAGAATCTTCCCGTAGTCGGGTCTTAGTTTTTAGCTTTTTTTTTATAAATTATTTAAGGCTTTGGTTTTTTTTATATGACAGCCTTATCGTGACCAAACCTAACATATTGGTTTATATTAAAGGGAGTTACTGTTGCGCAGCCGCTGCTAATTAATATACTGCAGTTTTTTTATATTGTAGTAAAATTATAATCATTTCAATTTGACCCGATTTGTTGGTTCGACGTGATATTTGTTTTTTTTCTTTCTTTTAACATATATTAGACTGTTCATAGATTAAATAAATTACGCAAATCCAACACGCCCACGAAATTCATTACCCCTAAGGGCTTGGCACCGCGTCCATTATGAAATTTTCCATATAAGTAAGTATTACGAAAGCAATTTATCTGAAGATTAATTTAAATTAGGCAATAAGGAAAGAATACGCAATAACGGTATCCGAAAAGAAATTTATGAGTTTGGAAAGAAATATATTACACGAATGATGATAAAAACAAGCCTAGGCCGGTCTTGTAAAAATATTTATTATTTACTTAGGTATACGACTTAAATTACTTCTTAATCTTTCCTCAGTACATTTCATTTCATTTTGGTGTTATACTGTGGGTTTTTATGTGTGTGTTTGTGTGTGTATGTTTGTTCCGCTTTCAATCACAATTTTTATCGCCCTATGAATAATATTTATATTTTTTATGTATAAAAAGGCTAGAGCCCTGTTATCCTGGAGTGGCCCTACTCTGCCGGAAACCACACGGTGATTAATAAGATTTTTTTAATAAAATAACGAATAATCTACTTTCTATCGGATCACGGCAAACGTAACATAGCATATAATTGAATTCTCTCTGAATCGTGGCAATTTTTCCAATAGCGGGATGCGTTTCTCCTGGGAATATCTGGGGTCGGGATTATTTGCCTGTGGGATAAGAAATGCTGGTTCCCATGCTGGTCTGGGAGAAATAAAAAAAAACTTAGAATGTACCAGCTGCTTCTCTTCCCACGCAGATCGTAAAAGCCGATCGAGGGAATGGGCAAAAATGCAAATCATGTTAACAGGCGATGCGGCTAGCAACCCACCACTGTTATGATTGCTTTTCCATCTGCTCGCCCACCATGACGCTAAAAGTGGCTTTTGGGTCTTGCGGCCCTGGGCTCTGCATAGAACCGCAAGACCCAAAATGCTCTGTCTGCCCCATTAGGGATAAAGACGTGATAGTATGTTATGTTATGTTATGTTATGGGATAAGAAAGTTGTCGATGTTACTGCTTCTTTTGATCTCGTTTCCTCAATTTGAGGCAGAAATTGTGACTATTATTGACCCTACCACTATTAGTTTAGTATTTGGGCGTATATTTCGGAGATATTGCAGGGGTCACAGTTTCTGGTTTTCTTTATCATATTTAACTTTGTTTGATACTAGCTGATGCACGCGGTGTTGCCCGCGTAGTGAAATTTTTGACAATTCCACGATTCAAAGGGTTCAAATTCAAAGATTAAAATGTATAAACAGTGATTAGACCTTTACAGGCACTTTGACACGTTAATAAGTATAATTTACGTTACGTGTAGTGTATATTCTATTTTTTTTTATTATTAACAAAAATAATAAACGTTTGCTAAAGCTATTTAAATTAGTACATGTATTGAGTCGTCCTTACCATGTCAAATATAGAGAGATAAGGACATATTTTACCTAAAATATGTGTTTTAAGAATCAAGAGAGTAAAAAAGCATTTCCTCACGGTTCATATACGTCAATAAAGTGAAGATTTCTGCATACGATACAAGTAATTAAAAGAGAACCCCGGGGTTCGAGCAACAAGGAATAATCACACGGCGCCTTCATTACCATCGAGATTGACTTTAAACACAATTTCAACGCAAATCACTGTATTAAGGGGATACATGAATTTTCCGGGGTGCCGTGCTGCCCCCATTTGAAATAAATTATTTAATAGAAAACAGAGATCTTATTTTAAGTTTTGCTCTCATAAAGTCCTAGATCGCCCTTCAAACTATTTTATGAACTACTGTTTATAGTTTAAAGTGAGAATGTGAAGCTTTTCTTCGCCCTTTATAAAAACGGCCAAAGTCGGCCTCAGCTTTTGGTAAATGTAAAAAAAGAAAAGCTTCACGTTCTCGCTTTAAACTGCATACTTTACGGAAGTGGTAGGAAGTTTCACATGTCATTATCTCATTACCGAAGAGAAGATGTTAAAATTCCATCGTTCTGCATTTTATATGGTGAAAACCATTTTCTTACTGCTCAATTGCTCATAGGTACACGTTAACAAAGTGTCGACTTCGGTTAATGAGGTTTTTTGCATACGATACAAGTAATTAAAAGAGAAACCCGGGGTTCGAGAAACTAGGAATTATACGGCACCTTCATTACCATCGAGATTGACTTTAAACACAATTTCAACGCAAATCACGGTATCTTCACATACATACATCGTTTAAAACTAATTGATGATTTTCCTTGATTTAATAGCAGTTTGCGTGATGGTGGGAGAAATAGTGGAAAAAGTAATAAATAGTGATAGGTTGCTAGCCGCATTACCTGTTAAAATAACTCGCATTTTCGTCCATTACTTCAATGGATGGTACATTCTCGGCTTTTTTATTTTCTCCCAGGCTAGCATGGAAATAACTTCTTCTTACCCACACAAAATCTCATATATGTTTAGGATATCTTCTGAAATTATAATGACGTTATCTGAACCATCTCAACAATAATTCCCAACGCAACAATATAATAGCTAGCTTAGTGACTTCGCAAACATTCCTAAGGGCCCATAAAAACATGATTACCGGAGTGGTTATCACCGAAAATAATTCGTGGGTAACATCATTAGGTCAATGCCCTTTGACCCAAAAGTTCGAGTATTCTTCAGTCTATGAGATTAGTACTGACGATTGTTCATTTTCCTTAGTATCTTATTGTCGATTTACGACTAAATGTACCTATTTCTAGTTTATCTTGTGTTCAGCATTAGTTTTTTATTTATTTACTAGCTGTTGCCCGCGACTTCGTCAGCGTGGACTTTAGTTTATAAGAATCGTTATTTTGATATTTTTAATAAAACCGGTCAAGTGCATATCAGGTCACGCGCAGTGAAGTGTTCCGTAGTTGTGAATTTCGACTTAGAATTAAAACTAAAGATTTCATCATCATCTCAGCCCTTCTTCCGTCCACTGCTGAGAATAGACATGTCTTCGTCGACACATCTCGGTCCTGTGCTGCTCACATCCAGGTGTAACCCGCGACTTTGATTATTTCGTCAACCCATCGCATGGGCTCCGCCAGGCCAGTTGCCCTGCCTAGTGCTACTTTAAGTTCATGACCGTTGCCAAATTACAGCTTCTTGGTACTAATTATCTCTAAGTAAAACCACGGACAGAGAGACAGACAGAAATGGCGAAACTATAAGGGTTCCTTGTTTACTACGATCACACATTATCTCTAGTCACAGTCTAAGTCGATCGGAATTTTGACTATTAATATCGTTTTTTGCCAGATATTTCGACGACCCTTCTGCCATCATGGTTCTGCCAGCATGGACTGTAAACTACATGTAAACTTACACTGTTACCGAATGTTACTGCTACGCCGTGGGTCTCTTAATACGAAATACTTATGCAATACGTAGTGACTTTGCTAATATTTCATCTTCCGTCTTTTGGCGTCAGTTTTCACATCACTAATCTGTTGTAGCTCTCTGCAGCGAACTGCTGCCACCGTCTATACGTATCACCCCCTCTCCCTCGCCCTCCCGATGTGGCGGTGCAATGGTAAGCCTTGTCAAATATGTCTTTCGCTAAGCGGGAGATGAAAGTCGAGAAATAAGCATTTCTACTTTAAGTCCCGACGGATGACGGCGTTCCTCAAGTAACCTTAAACATAGGTTTTCTTAAGATCGCCTTAATCATGAGCCGCGTCCGTAGCTGGAAGCGAGAGGAAAGTACTGGATAGACCTTCCCCGGGGCCATCTTCACTATCGTCACCATTCTATTGATGTGGACTTTCAAGCTGAGGCATCTGCCAAACTTTAGATACCTCCAGGTATTTGACGTGCCAGTGCTTTGGCACATTTTACCAGTAGAGATTCAAGGATGGTAGGAAGTTAGTGTTCTCTGAGATCAATGTCTGCTTAGTGTTCACTAAGAACCTCCGTTTGAAGAGTTTCTCGGGTAGGGCGTCCTATACGGCTGTTTAGAGGTTTGGAGAACTGGAAAATGACCATGATCTTTCGTTCCTCAGGGAAGGAGGTCACAATACTAAGTAGTCTTGGTATGAGTGTTCCACACATTTTTATTGCAGTGCCTAACCTAAATTTAACCTAACCTTTTTTCCCTAACCTTTCTTCTTACGTGAGGAAAAGGTGCCTTTCGGCCACAGGAAATAGGTCGGTTATGGCTCTCACCCACAAAAAAACTCATGGTGACATAACGGCGTTACCGCTTTTGCCAAGGCCGTGTGCTAAATCTTGCTCCAAAGACCTGGTATACGGCGACCGCTTATCAGCGGCTTCGGCTGAGCTCATTCGAGGTACTCTCTCAGTTATCGAGAGGAGTCTGAGTGGCCTGCGCGGTGGTACATCGGCCTTCAATTTTATCCGCTAGGGTATAGACGCGTGTTGACACCAATGCTCCTTTCAACCTAGAGGACCGTATTTGTGGAGCGACGGAATCCCGTTCCCATCGCCCGACTGGCCCACGTCATGGAGGCAGCAGTTGCTCCTCTTTTGCGCGGGAAAAATCCCTTCGGACACCTTGCCAGTAACGGGAGACCGGTATGGTTATGTGGCGTTTACCACTAAAAACTCCGCGGTGTCACCTCTCAGCCACTATGGGCCAGCCCCGGCGCGGCGACCGCTATGGCGGTCCGTGACTCGCTCACTGCACCCTATGCTTTAGTCAGAGGACATCCCCTGCGCCTAACCTAATACTTCCTATTTTGATTCCTTTTTCCATTTTCGCGCCCACAATCATGCTAATAATGGCCGTTTCATGGCGTTGGGTCTTGCGGCCCTAGGTTCTGTGTATTTTTAACAGCGCCATCTATCGGTGACCAAAAAAAAAACTAATAAAAACACTCCGAACCCATCAAAATAGTAAATTTTAGGGTTCCGTATTCCGTACCCGAAGGCTAAAATCGGGACCCTGTTACTAAGACTCCGCTGTCCGTCCTTCCGTCCGTCTGCCTGTCTGTCACCAGGCTGTTTCTCATGAACCGCGATAGCTAGACAGTTGAATTTTTCATAGATGATGTATTTCTCTTGCCGATATAACAACTAAAAATAGAGTAAAATAAATATTTAATTGAGGCTCCCGTACAAGAAACGTGATTTTTTATAGATAACGGGACGGAGCCCTTTGTGTGCGAGCCCGACTCTCACTTGGCCGATTATTAACTTAATTATTTTATAAAAACCGTAATATAAAATTGACAAAAGTTTTAGCCAATGCTACTGTACAGTTTATTTCATAGCAAATTTTCTTTAAATTGATATAACTTTTTTATTTATCAACGGATTTCAATAAAACAACCACTACATTTTTAGTGAAACTTATTTAAATACATAAATGAAAATCGCAAGCGAAGTTGTTCAGCCGTTTCTGAGATTAGCGTCTACAAACACAGTTTTTCGAACAAAAATGTTTGACGTGAGATATAACTTTTTCATTTATGAACGGATTTAAATAAAACAAACACTAAATTTTAAGTGAAACTTATCACAATATTTCAATGAAAACCGCAAACGAATCGGTTCAGCCGTTTTTCAGATTAGCGTGCACAAACGCACAGACAAATAGACAAACCGACAAACAGACAAAAATTCTAAAAATCATTGTTTTGTGTTCTATTGCGATGGTAAAAGCCCCCAAAAATATTTTTACTCATTTATCTTCCATGTACAGACAGCGATCGGTTACGATTTTATTATATGTATTGATTTAGTGTGCAAAAGATATGCTTATTTGTTGTTTTTTCTTTTATTTATATATGATTGTTTATTAATCCGTCCATTGTAGTACAATCAAAGAAAAAAATGAAGATTGAAATTTGGCCGTTTAATGTTAGTCATATTTTCCCGGTTAAGCACCGACCTCCGTAGTGGTCACCATGCTAGTTCATCATCCAGAGGTTCGGGTTCATTCTAGGGCAAGTTGAAAAATGGCCTTTTTCAAATTGTCCTCGGTCTTGGATGTTTATCTATATATGTATATGTTATAAAATATAGTATCGTTGAGTAAGTATCCCATATAACAAGTCTCGAACTTACTTTGGGGTTTGCTCAATCTGTGTTATTTGTCCCAAAAAAGAAAGAAGTCCTTAAAATATACAGCCAATACTCTTCCATAGCATGTCTAAGATCTGTAGACAATTTACTGTTCAATTTTATTTACTTAACGAAATAGCTTGGGAGCGTCCTGAATTCTTTAGTAACTTGATAAAACTTGCTTAATTTCGTTACGGTAATGCTATAGGTTGGTAAACGATGTCGGTCAAATACTTCTGCTTTAGAAAAGGGTTTGAATCCAAGTTTCCGAAAGCTTCTAGTTAATGAAAACTTTTAGGCTTGTGTTCATTTTGCTCGTGCTATTTAGGTAGGAATCCAAAACACGGGATTAAGTGTACTAATTTAGAGCCAAGTCAATTCTAATAAGTATTGGAGAATATTTGTCTCTCTCAAACAATCTGTATTTTTTTAAATGTAAATACTCCATGTAATAAGAATTAATACACTACAATTCATCAATCACGACATATCATTTCGGACTGTTTACCGACCTCGTATATTCGTAAAGTCCATGATTGCTCGATTTATTTTGTGATTTTCCTACTGTTACGTACCAACATAAAAATAGGAGTAATTTTAATGATATGAGTGTACGTGATATTAATTATCATCAGCATTTCAGTCGCGTAACATCCACTGCCGGACAATGGATAGTGGACATACCTCTCTCGTTCAAAGCGTAGGACACCCTTCTATAAGGTTTGTAGGAAAAGCTGGATGTAGGCCACTTTAGATCAGTTATTTTGGAAATCCTTGGCAGAGTACGTGATATTATATAAAAATAGGAAAAACAAGCTGGCAGATACCAAATATTTGACCATACGTTCTGAGCTTCAAACAATGTGATTAAATATGCATATCCTCTTATTACCTACAAAGTTGTTTCAATCTGTTTGAGGTTCATTCAAGCGAGGTACCTTCTTCGCCAGTCGAGGGCGTAGCCAGGCTCAGGTGGGAAGAGGAAAGTGCCCATCCCAATTTCTAGGCTTTTTTATCCTACTAATATTTTACAAGTGAAAGTTTAGATGTTTGTGAGTTGGATGCGTGTTACTTTTTACTCAATAAAAATATAGTAAATAAGGTGTACATTTTTCCAGTATAAAAAGCGTCTCATGTGTTAATCTATATAATTTTAATCTGTTAAGCCGTTTTTGCGTGTGTATGGTAAGGTAAGGTATGAGATTTACTGCCCATCACTCTGATCTCTGAACTAAGCAATGACTATGATAATATGACATAATTATAGATTGTTGCATCATAACTATAATGTAACAATGTATTCTCAGGCCACATACCTAATTTAAATATTACTCTAATTGTAAGATGGTTAATTTTGTTGCCGCTTCTTCTGCACTTGCGCTTAGGAAACGGCACTAAACTTAGCTGTAAGTAAATAATCTGACGTCAACAACATACATTGAAAATTATTAAGTGATACAAACATCCAAAGATAAATAAATGACTTGTATCTTTGACTTCAGCACTAGATACGTCCTTGTCTTCCAGTCATCCGTCCAAACGGCCATCAAATATTCAGGCACTCGATCCCAGCTCGTAACTAGTCCACTGTTATTCACATGCGACCAAGTTGAAAAGACCCCTGAAGGAATAGCTCTTGTAATATGAATGGGATTCTCAATTTTATTAGCCTATGTTCAGAGTACTAGTTTTCACATGCATAGGCTTTTGTAACTGAGAAAATGTAATGCTTCTTTTGATATTATAAACTGAAATTTCCTACATACATACATAATATCACGCCTGTTTCCCGCAGGGGTAGGCAGAGACTATGGACCTTCACTTGCTACGATCCTGACAAACCTCTTTTGCTGAAATTTCCTAGACAAGTATTTGTGTAAATGTGTATGTATATTTATAGGTATTAAGCAAGCTGACTGCCTCCTTAACCAGTGGTCAACTAGGTATTCGCTTGTGATCCAGAGGAACTTTCTGCAAGATATTCATATCGAAATATGATTTATTACCGACTCAACTTATATTGGAAAGCCAAAAATTTTTTCGTTTTTCGCTATAGGGAAAATTATTCGGAATTATGAGCTGAAATCATCTTTAAAATAATTTCAGAGGGTATGTTTAGACGAATACTGAAAAAAACTACTAGCTAAACTTAAAACTATTGTTCTGTACAATTTGTATTTGATGAACAATAAAGAGTAAATCAATACATATAATAAAATCGTAACCGATCGCTGTCTGTACATGGAAGATAAATGAGTAAAAATATTTTTGGGGGCTTTTACCAACGCAATAGAACACAAAACAATGCTTTTAGAATTTTTGTCTGTTTGTCGGTTTGTCTATTTGTCTGTGCGTTTGTGCACGCTAATCTGAAAAACGGCTGAACCGATTCGTTTGCGGTTTTCATTGAAATATTGTGATAAGTTTCACTTAAAATTTAGTGTTTGTTTTATTTAAATCCGTTCATAAATGAAAAAGTTATATCTCACGTCAAACATTTTTGTTCGAAAAACTGTGTTTGTAGACGCTAATCTCAGAAACGGCTGAACAACTTCGCTTGCGATTTTCATTTATGTATTTAAATAAGTTTCACTAAAAATGTAGTGGTTGTTTTATTGAAATCCGTTGATAAATAAAAAAGTTATATCAATTTAAAGAAAATTTGCTATGAAATAAACTGTACAGTAGCATTGACTAAAACTTTTGTCAATTTTATATTACGGTTTTTATAAAATAATTAAGTTAATAATCGGCCAAGTGAGAGTCGGGCTCGCACACAAAGGGCTCCGTCCCGTTATCTATAAAAAATCACGTTTCTTGTACGGGAGCCTCAATTAAATATTTATTTTACTCTATTTTTAGTTGTTATATCGGCAAGAGAAATACATCATCTATGAAAAATTCAACTGTCTAGCTATCGCGGTTCATGAGAAACAGCCTGGTGACAGACAGGCAGACGGACGGAAGGACGGACAGCGGAGTCTTAGTAACAGGGTCCCGATTTTAGCCTTCGGGTACGGAATACGGAACCCTAAAATTTACTATTTTGATGGGTTCGGAGTGTTTTTATTAGTTTTTTTTTTGGTCACCGATAGATGGCGCTGTTAAAAATACACAGAACCTAGGGCCGCAAGACCCAACGCCATGAAACGGCCATTATTAGCATGATTGTGGGCGCGAAAATGGAAAAAGGAATCAAAATAGGAAGTATTAGGTTAGGCGCAGGGGATGTCCTCTGACTAAAGCATAGGGTGCAGTGAGCGAGTCACGGACCGCCATAGCGGTCGCCGCGCCGGGGCTGGCCCATAGTGGCTGAGAGGTGACACCGCGGAGTTTTTAGTGGTAAACGCCACATAACCATACCGGTCCCGAGCAACTGCTGCCTCCATGACGTGGGCCAGTCGGGCGATGGGAACGGGATTCCGTCGCTCCACAAATACGGTCCTCTAGGTTGAAAGGAGCATTGGTGTCAACACGCGTCTATACCCTAGCGGATAAAATTGAAGGCCGATGTACCACCGCGCAGGCCACTCAGACTCCTCTCGATAACTGAGAGAGTACCTCGAATGAGCTCAGCCGAAGCCGCTGATAAGCGGTCGCCGTATACCAGGTCTTTGGAGCAAGATTTAGCACACGGCCTTGGCAAAAGCGGTAACGCCGTTATGTCACCATGAGTTTTTTTGTGGGTGAGAGCCATAACCGACCTATTTCCTGTGGCCGAAAGGCACCTTTTCCTCACGTAAGAAGAAAGGTTAGGGAAAAAAGGTTAGGTTAAATTTAGGTTAGGCACTGCAATAAAAATGTGTGGAACACTCATACCAAGACTACTTAGTATTGTGACCTCCTTCCCTGAGGAACGAAAGATCATGGTCATTTTCCAGTTCTCCAAACCTCTAAACAGCCGTATAGGACGCCCTACCCGAGAAACTCTTCAAACGGAGGTTCTTAGTGAACACTAAGCAGACATTGATCTCAGAGAACACTAACTTCCTACCATCCTTGAATCTCTACTGGTAAAATGTGCCAAAGCACTGGCACGTCAAATACCTGGAGGTATCTAAAGTTTGGCAGATGCCTCAGCTTGAAAGTCCACATCAATAGAATGGTGACGATAGTGAAGATGGCCCCGGGGAAGGTCTATCCAGTACTTTCCTCTCGCTTCCAGCTACGGACGCGGCTCATGATTAAGGCGATCTTAAGAAAACCTATGTTTAAGGTTACTTGAGGAACGCCGTCATCCGTCGGGACTTAAAGTAGAAATGCTTATTTCTCGACTTTCATCTCCCGCTTAGCGAAAGACATATTTGACAAGGCTTACCATTGCACCGCCACATCGGGAGGGCGAGGGAGAGGGGGTGATACGTATAGACGGTGGCAGCAGTTCGCTGCAGAGAGCTACAACAGATTAGTGATGTGAAAACTGACGCCAAAAGACGGAAGATGAAATATTAGCAAAGTCACTACGTATTGCATAAGTATTTCGTATTAAGAGACCCACGGCGTAGCAGTAACATTCGGTAACAGTGTAAGTTTACATGTAGTTTACAGTCCATGCTGGCAGAACCATGATGGCAGAAGGGTCGTCGAAATATCTGGCAAAAAACGATATTAATAGTCAAAATTCCGATCGACTTAGACTGTGACTAGAGATAATGTGTGATCGTAGTAAACAAGGAACCCTTATAGTTTCGCCATTTCTGTCTGTCTCTCTGTCCGTGGTTTTACTTAGAGATAATTAGTACCAAGAAGCTGTAATTTGGCAACGGTCATGAACTTAAAGTAGCACTAGGCAGGGCAACTGGCCTGGCGGAGCCCATGCGATGGGTTGACGAAATAATCAAAGTCGCGGGTTACACCTGGATGTGAGCAGCACAGGACCGAGATGTGTCGACGAAGACATGTCTATTCTCAGCAGTGGACGGAAGAAGGGCTGAGATGATGATGAAATCTTTAGTTTTAATTCTAAGTCGAAATTCACAACTACGGAACACTTCACTGCGCGTGACCTGATATGCACTTGACCGGTTTTATTAAAAATATCAAAATAACGATTCTTATAAACTAAAGTCCACGCTGACGAAGTCGCGGGCAACAGCTAGTAATAAATAAATTCCGAACTAAGCTCGCAATAGTATTGTCAGCAAAGAACTTTGAATTTGTGCGACTCTGAATCTCGTTATGAGGATTGCTCCATAATAAATAGTAAAGAATCTCTTACCTTGTACAGTATTTTTATTTTATTGTCTACTTCTGGTTTTTATGGAACTTTTAACAAATGTAATATTACTATTTATTATTTATAAATATTAAAAACTACTATATGAAAGTGTTCATAGTGTTCTTGCTTTTTTAGCATAATTTATTTTATGGACATTGTGTCCTAAATAACGATTCATTATTATTATACAATATTGAATGCAAAAAAAACGATATTTCCATAAAAATTGATCATTTTTTGCTGTTTTTTTGTTTGTTTTTTTTTGTCTATTATTATAATTTCAATATTCTGAAGTGGCCGAGTAGCTCGTGGTTTAATTGATTACGCATTAATATTTATTTCCATGCTGGTTTAGAAAAAAATAAAAAACTGCGTATCCACGCGTATTGAGAAACTTAGCGATGCCATTACTATATTAATTTTCTGTTTCCACATGCCCACCAGCATGCTGAGAGTCTTACGGCTTTGGATTCTACCTATATTTATCCCCGTAAAGGATGAAGACGTCATATCAATCATTATAATTTATTCTTTGGTCATAGCACTCATACATAACCCTGACACTTGCATACCTACGTCAAAGAACGCAAAACTATTGTTTATTCGTATTTTGTCACTAGAAAAATCCATTTAAAACCTTCATTCAACAAAAATTGTTTAATTCACTCCACCAACGGATAGACGTAGAAATGCGGATGTGTTATCAATAATACAAAAAATACTTTGTAATCTAATTTTACGTGTGATTTTCCACCAACAAACAAGTTTTTCTCGCTGACTCACTTCAATCGAAGGGCGTTCATTCATTCAAAGGCCGTCAGTGTTTACGAATTCATTCATTCAGATACAACAGGAAATGACCCACGTTCATCGTTTACAAGAATATGTTTCAGAACGTACCTATTTTGTCAAGGAGCGGACAGATTTGCGGGTATTTTTTTGGAGAAAACAGGGGGAATTGTGTTCTTGGTTAAACAAATATTGATACGAGTAAGTCAACGCCTACAGAAGGATCCTGATGTTGGCGTCTATTCCTCTTTGTTCGATTTTATAATTTCGAGTTCGATTTGTCAAACTGAACATAAATAAATAATACTCGATACATTAATACTCTGTTTTCTATATTAGTAAAGCTATATTTAATAATGTGTTTATTCGTTCAAGGGTAATTCTATAAATCATTCGGAGCTCATTTATCACTTAGATAGATGTGTTGTTTTTGTTGCACTTGTTTGTTTATTTTTTAATTTTCCTTTGATTTGTACACAAAAATTACCTTTTTCTTCCCATTTTTCATTCATCCATTTTCATTCCTCTTGTGGGTCTGCTAGAAATTTCTTTAGAAATGAGTAACGTCTATGCACTATTTTTTACTTTTATAAATTTATTTTCATAAGATTTGAAGTGTACATGAATACATTAAATTCTAACTAAATGGGTTTACGTCTGTTTTTAAGCTCCCAGTCACATGACGCTGAACATTATTTTAAGACCTCGGTATTTCTTACCTCATAATCTTTACAGTTTTCCCAAAGAAGCTGTCAACAACGGAAGACAAGATTTACAGCGACGGATGTGCACAGTTTAATGGAGATCGACACCAACGCGTCTATTTCAGCTCTAAACAAAACACACAAAAAATTTACGTGCATATTGTTTGCGTCCTTTATTTATAACCTCGTCGGCTAGTCTGGCCGCATACCGCCAGCACTGCAATTAATAATGTATCTTAAGATAACAGTGTACGGTTTAAAATTCATTACAGCAGCAAATGAACGATAAATCTGCTGACCTATTGGTGGATTAGTTGGCGCTAATAAATGTTTGCCGTTCAATAACAATGAAAGTGGCGGGCGTTGCGGTTCATTTGGGAAATACAGTGTGCTGTAGGAGTATTTTCCTCTTGATAATCAGGCGAAAAGTTAGGCTGAAACTTTTCCTGAGGAAAGATTTGGTCATTTGAAAGTGATCTTCGGAAGGCACGTATAAATTAATAAGTATAATTCGGAAGGCCGTTGGTCCCGGCTGTCATCATTGTATGGCAGTCGTCAAACTAAGTCAGATGCCTTTAGGCAGCCTAATAAACCAGTGTTGGCCACTTACACACACGAAAATCAAACAAACAACAGTGACCACTAAATATTTTTGACTTTAACGAGCGATGTGTTTCCAAAGTAGTACTATTACACATTTCTTGTTGCAGAAAAATCGATAGTTTTAGTATCGATACTTTCGAAAAATACCAAACTATCAATAAGCTTATCGATAGCCGTTTTAGAGCATAACTTTTGATAGTATCGATAGTTTCCACTATCGATAGCTAAACTATCGGTTAGATAGGCTCTGTATAGTTGACTATCGAGCAGCAACACTATGTAAATTTTTTTATACATAGCTCTTTTAACCTACTTCCAAAAAGGAGGAGGGAATCAATTCGTCACGATCTTTTACGTATGTGTACCTATTAGTCGCAGACGGCTCTACCGATTTAGAAAATTCTATTTTGTTTGAAAGGGCATACTGGTTAAGTGGTCCCATAATTTTTTTTTCAAAATCGATAGTTTGGGGGTGAAGTCAGCTTTTAGTTTTGAAAAAATATTTATGAAGATAACATTCAGTTTTTTTATTACAAAACAGACAATATTACTTTATGGAATCCGACAGGTTACGTATAAAAGCGACTTGAGCATATTGCATTCCGTGTCGTTGTTTCTGCCTTTAGGGAATTCGCATATCTGACCTCAATGTGCGCTATAAATACACTCGATGTGAGGAGACTGATAGGACCGGGCTGATATCTGACTAAAAACACGTTATGCCATCTTTCCTTCAATCCTACTATTCTACCGTATAATATATATTATACAGTAGGAAGTAGGATTACTATTATAAATGCGAAAGTGAGTTTGTATATTTGTTTGTTTGTTACCTCTTCACGCTTAAACTACTGAGCCGATTTGGATGAAATTTGGTATGGTTATAGTTTGAGACTCGGGGAAGGACATAGGGTACTCTTTATCCCGAAATTCCCATGCGGAGCGAAGCCCACGGGTACAGCTAGTAATCCATATACTAATATATAAAGCTGAAGAGTTTGTTTGTTTGTTTGTTTGAACGCGCTAATCTCAGAAACCACTGGTCCGATTTGAAAAATTTTTTCGGTATTAGATAGGTCGTTTATCGAGGAAGGCTATAGGCTATATTGCATCACGCCCGTGACTTCACTCGCGTGGTTAACGCGGGCGAAGCCGCGCGCTGCCTCTAGTAAATAAATATAAATGGAAACATTACACTGATTGAGCTAGCCCCAAAGGAAGTTCGAGACTTGTGCTATGGGATACTAGCTCAACGATACTATATTTTATAACAAGTACATTGACAGATAAACATCCAAGACCCAGGACAATTTGAAAAAGGCCATTTTCCAACTTGCCCTCACCTGGGGTTTGAATCTTAATCACTACTTAGTGATATCTTTATTAAAAAGCACTGTTATATTTATTTATAGCCCAAAGATTTAAATCTGAATTGTAATTAATTTCTCTTCTTTAGTTCCGCCACCCGACTCAATTTTTTATTCGGTTCCACGTAATCTCAGCGAGTCTCTTTTTTTTAAATCAGACTGTAAAGCTGAGTAAAAACCTTTTTGGGTCTTAATTTCGCTAATATCATATTATACCTTTCGATTCCCGGTCAGGGCAAGTTGGAAAATGCCCTTTTTCAAATTGTCCTGGGTCTTGGATGTTTATCTATATATGTATTTGTTATAAAATATAGTATCTTTGAGTTAGTATCCCATAACACAAGTCTCGAACTTACTTTGGGGCTAGCTCAATCAGTGTAATTTGTCCCTATTTATTTATTTATAACTGACATGAATGACAATGTCGACATCCCGAATTCAAACAATATAATACAATTTTTCTCAAGGCATTTTAAACGGATGGTCGCGCCTAACACAAATAAAGTGGTAACTAGGAGAAGACGGGAGAGACCTTTGCCCACAATACAAATACACAACACAATAGGACAAATAAAATAAAATATTTTTGTTTCTTTCTTTCTTTTTTCTAACCTATCACCACTAATACGTCACTTACGCACCACGTCACAGATTGGCACGGCCCGACTTCGGGACACATATGAACATTATCGCTGGTAATTAGCCTTGGCCATCTCCCAACGGTTGCCGGACATCTTGAACAATACGCCAAGTATCTGATGACGAAAGTACATGCAAAAATACGCAGTATTGTGTTTAAGATTCTGTATGTATTATTTTTAATACTGTCTGACGATATGTGTGTCTGTCTGTGGCATTGTAGCGCTCGAAAGGATGGGCCGATTTCGTTGCGGTTTTTGTTACGTGAAAGCAAACTCTCTTGCAAAGGCTCTTAGCTATGATTGATGAATTTTGACAACCTCCGTGGCGTAGTGGTCACCATGCCACCCAGAGGTTCCGGGTTCAATCCCCGGTCAGGGCAAGTTGGAAAATGGCCTTTTTCAAATGGTCCTGGGTCTTGGATGTTTATCTATATATGTATTTGTTACAAAATATAGAATCGTTGAGTTAGTATCCCACAAGTCTTAGGGGCTAGCTCAATCAGTGTAATTTGTCCCTGTATATTTATATTTATGAAAATCGGTTGAGCCGTTTAAAAGTTATTGGAGATTAATGCTTGAAAGTCAAGGCTTTCTCTACCAAATAATAGATGGTGCTACGGATATCCATCTAGTGATGAGTAGCGGAACGGATACGACTTCGATAGTTCCGCTACTTATTACTAGATGGTGTTCTTGATAGTGTGGGGTTTTTTATTTTTCTAGCAAATAAACTTGTTAAGGTATATAATGCTAGCATAAACATTTTTAATTTTATATAAAAGAGTTTGTATCGATGCCCGTAGTCAGTCAACATAACCTCAGTCCGACTAACATGTATTAATTTGATCTGTAATCCAGTGAATTCCATTTCTTTCACTAGGAAATAAAGTGGTTTTTTTAAAGTACCCGCAGTGCGCCGTCCTAACATTGCGTAGCTTTTTTCACGTTTACTATGGGGAAAAGCACTTTTAAATAAGCGGCCAAGTGCGAGTCGGACTCGCCCATGAAGGGTTCCGTAGTAGTATTTTTTTTAATTTTTATATTTGAGTTGATTGAATGAAAGGTAAATTGCAGTTTATGACATATTAAAAAAAAACTTCTTACTAGGTCTTGTTCAAACCAATTTTCGCTGGTAGTTTTCATGATAATGAACATAATATATTTTTTTTAGTTTTATCATTCTCTTATTTTAGAAGTTACGGGGGGGGGGACACACTTTTTTCCACTTTGGAAGTGTCTCTCGCGCAAAGTATTCGGTTTAGATTAAAATGATATTAGAAACCTCAATATAATTTCTGAAGACCTATCTATAGATACCCCACACGTATGAGTTTGATGAAAAATATTTTTTTGAGTTTCAGTTCTAAGTATGGGGAACCCCCAAAATTTATTGTTTTTTTTCTATTTTTGTGTCAAAACCTTAATGCGGTTCACATAATACATCTACTTACCTAGTTTCAACAGTATAGGTCTTATAGTTTCGGAAAAAAGTGGCTGTGACATACGGACGGACAGACAGACAGACAGACATGACGAATCTATAAGGGTTCCGTTTTTGCCATTTGGCTACGGAACCCTAAAAACGTAACGTAATCAAGAAATGTCGTATAAAAATGTGAAACAATGTTGGCCACTTATAAATAAAAAGTAAAATTTGTACCTGAATAAACGCATTACTTCGATTTGACTCACTAGACTGAATTTACGTCTCGTAAAAACAGAAATACATTTTCAGTCAGTGTCAATATTGCCTTTAAAATGGTAAGAAATAGACATTAGTTCCGTTTGAAATCTTTCCGTGTTGTTTGTCTTTGCGAATGAGTCGCCTGGTTTTCTTCTGGAATGCACCTCTTATAAATAGCTAATGAACTTGACCATGTTTTTTTCTAGCCTGAACAAGAGATGACTCATTGCAAATTAAAAATTCTGGTCTTGAAAAGGGTCCAGTTTGGCATTTATTTAAAGGTCGATAGGTAAGTATATATTTTTCTTTTTTATTTAGTTCACATATAAATTAAAAATGATATTCCTGCCAATCTATATCTTATACCTTTAAACGAGCAATTCTTGTATATTTATTTATATATTTCCGTGATCTCGGAAACGGCTCTAACAATTTCGCTGAAATTTGGTATATGGGGGTTTTTGGGGGGTAAACAATCGATCTAGATTAGTCTTATGTTTGGGAAAACGCGTGTTTTCGAGTTTTCATGCGTTTTTCTTTCCACGCACACTTTATATGATATAACAGAACAAAGCTCGGTCGCCCAGGGACTCTTAGATAAAATTAGCAACGTTTCTAAGACAAAACTCTTTCTCCGGCGAAAGGTGACCATTTGATATTTTTTTTTTTATTTTTTTTAATATAACCTATTTCTTAAATAAAACCCTTTCACCACGAGACTTTACTTCAGTTGTCGTGCTCTCAGCGCAAATCGAGAAAAAAACACCAAAAAATAGGGATGTGGATACTCAAGTTATGTGCAATACGAGCAGTGGTTTTGGTCGGAAATATCCGACGCCGATGGACATGAAAATGTTTGTCGGATAAATACGACGTTCGCGCTGAAAGGGTTAAAGACACCGAGAGAGGTCTGTCAAGCAGGATCATAGCATAGGTTAATGGAGGTCCATTAGTCTCTGTCTACTACTGTAAAAAACAGACGTAATAACATGTATGTATATGTTATTATAGGGTGGGTCTTTATGTTTTTACCACGTTTGTTAGTATTTGTTTTTTCATTAATCAGTTTATGGATTTCCCAAAAATTCTTATTTATGTAAGTATACACGTCATTTCCCATAGTAATAAACCAAAATGAGAAACAAAACTAAGATAAAATACGCCCTAAGATAAAATAAGATAAATATAATGAAGCCGGAAGTTTGGAAATAAAGCGTTAACAGGAAAACGGGGACTTTATTGTTTTCTGGAAGAAAGTGCCTTTTTCTGGTAAATTACGGACATTTTGTGTCTTGCTACAGTTGCTACTGTCAGTCTTCGACCTTGTTCTTTGGCTCTTAAAACCACATGCATCCTGCCTTTTACCCGACTGTGTTGTAAGAAGGGTAATGTTTTTGAAAGTGTATGTATGTGTCTTTGGCATGCTCTACATTCTAAGCGGCTCGATTTTAATTTGACAGGTTTCGTTAGATTTTTCATAAGTATCTACTTATATCAAAAATTACAAAAATACATTCTAGCCCCTAAGCAAACTGCTGTTCAGCTTATTTATTATTGAGTTGACCTTTTGAGATGTTTGATATATGTTTCTTGACGATGTAAAGCCAGCATTTCTTGGGTCTACCACATCTGCCGCGGCCCAACGAAGGATATACTTACCTAACTTTCTAATTTACCTGGTAACGAAAATCTTATTGGTTGCTTAAACAAACCACAACTTAAGTGGAGCGTGGCGCGGAATCTTGCAACTTTATCTCCATTTATCTATTTATGTATTCGTTACAAAATATAGTTTGAGTTAGTATCCCATAACACAAGTCTCGAACTTACTTTGTAGCTAGCTCAGTTAGTGTAGTTTGTCCCTATATATTTATTTATTTATTATTTTTAGGTAAATAAATATATATATGGACCAATAACACTAAGCTGGTCCCAAAATAAGTTCGAAACTAGTGTTATGAGACACTAATTCAATGATACTATATTTTATATATATATATGGATAAACATCCAAGATCCAAGACAATTTGAAAAAGGCCATTTCCCAACTTGCCCTGACCGGGGATCGAACCCGGGCCCTCGAAGCGGCGGACTAACAGGGTGACCACTACGTCACGGAGATAATACACAACATTCATTTTAATATCCAGCGCATGCGTCACGAAAGCTCGCCCACTGTCATTTCATTCATAAAACTGAACGCGTTGGAACTATTTCAATAAACAGATGCCCATACTTTCGTATTTATATTGCGGCATTCCTAAGAAGTTTTGAAATTCAAAACATTACTAGAAATATAAGTAACTGGCATTGAAATTGAGTTTTCTTGTGACGTCACGGGCTATTTGAATAGTGGGAGACTGGATTTTACGTGTCAGTGTATCGTCTTGTCTCAGCCAATACAGTAGTGTTGAAGTGTTTTTTAATTATATTGTTTTTAGTCTATTGGTAAGTAAATAAATATAGTATTTATCATCTTAACCTACTAAGTTCTTAGATTTTATTATTTATTCTACTATCGGATTTAGTGAGAAAGTAAAAATTTACTAAATGTGATATGGAAAATAGTCGGTTTTATTTATCTTCATTAAGATTGTCCTCTACTACTTCTGAACAAAAGTTTTAGTACCTATTAAAGTAAGAAACAAAAAAACTCTTACCTTACATTCGATCGCACCCCACGGTAACCTTTTTCCAATAAATCTCATATGTACACGTAAGCATGAAAATACATAAAAGTCTCGTTTACGAACAAACACATTTTCACATTTATAACATTAGTATCGATATTTCACAAATATTATGAAATGATGACGATAAAAAATTACTTCACTTGTTTCAATATTTGAAATTGAATATCTTTTCTAAAAAACGTTCTTGCGTATTTACAGCATGAAACAATTGAAGTAATAAATCAGCAAGCAACAATCAATCGCCGAGCGTTTTTCAGCTGTTCCTTGCTTACGTCATGGGAATAAAATGTTGCTATTTATATATGGAACTATTAGCTAAGCGAAATTTTTACGCGCGAAATAATGCTAAACAATGTACCTAGGTTTTACTAGCCGATGTGATTTGAATCTATGTACTTGTACTTTTTAGTGTGTTCTCATTTACATATATACGGTCTAACAAAATATACTGAAACTATTTTAAGGCTGAATTCAGTCCGTGATTGTGAACAACTTTTTTCAAGAAACATATCGAAATATAGAAAATAAATTTTTAAATTTCCATACAAACTCGGATCAGCTGATCGGTCAACTTGTATGGGAGGCCAAAAATTACTTTTCATATTTCGATACGTGTTCCTAGGGGAAAGTTCTTTAGTGTCATGGACTGAATTCAACCTTAAAATAGTTTCAAAATTTTGTTAGACTTTATATAAGCTGTGATGTTTTGGAGTTTTTTTTTTTTAACTTTTCCTTCTTTATTTTACACCCTGTTCAGTATCCAAAGATTAAAAACTTGTCAATGATTTCACAACTAGTAATCTTACTAGTTCACTCACTAGATCAAGAAGTAAAATCTATGAGTTTATGAATCACTTTGGTAGTAACAAACAATAATAAACAGTTCCCCAATGAAATAACCTTTTTCTTCTTATATATTAAAGAGTTTCCGCCTCTTTCTATGAAACCACACACTTTTCCACGAATTTTAATACGGCTTTGATAAACAAAAACAAATGATTCATACCAAAAAGTACGGCTATTTTAATAGTTTATTTGATTTTCCATAACATCAACATTTGCAATATTTGATATATTAAAGAGTTACATAGGATACTCCTATATTTTACCTTAGAACTACAGGTTGTCGAAGAACAGTATATATAAAAACACAGATAAAAATAAAGCATGCGGGTGAACCT
The DNA here is from genome assembly GCA_963555685.1 of Acrobasis consociella. Classification (NCBI taxonomy): domain Eukaryota; kingdom Metazoa; phylum Arthropoda; class Insecta; order Lepidoptera; family Pyralidae; genus Acrobasis; species Acrobasis consociella. The sequence continues at coordinate 5,684,022 of OY743122.1, read as the reverse complement.
TTGGGTAAAGCTACTTCTACATTTAATATTTATATGTAGAGTGTGGAGTTTGTCGAAAGAGTTTAATCTTAATGTAAGATAAGTACAAATATGTAAGAAAATAAGTAATTCGAATGTGTGGTTATGTTTTGTCTAATAAAAGATGGTAAAAGAGGATTTTTGTAAGTAATAATTATTATTTCATATTCGAAGAAATATACATCACATTATGCCAGTGTTTTTCTGTGGTTTCTCTCACCCCTAATCCTATAAATATCATGACTTAATAAAAGTAGGTTATTCTTAATAAGCAGTTTTGTTTTTAAAGTGAAAGTAACAGTAAATTTCCGTAATTACCGGCTATATATCTAAAAAGAGATTTTGGCACGGCGACTAAATCTTATTGAGTTGGAACTGCTTGTAAACTGTTATATGTCGCACCTGTTCTGTAATTTTTTGTGTTTTCTAAACGCTTACAGATGTTTTTTACTTTGTTATTGAGACTGAAGTGTAGAGCTTTTATAAACATAAATGAGTGTGCTTTGTATGCTTGCTTCTTCTCTTCATTTGTTTAGGGGCCGTACAAGAAATGAAAAAATTGTACCCCTACAGGATCGTCGGAATCGTGCGTCTGTCTGTCCGTCCGTCTGTCACAGCCAATTTGCTCCGAATCTACTGGACCAATTCAGGTGAAATTTGGTAGAATGGTGTAACTTATGACCCAAACACAGATGTGTAAGGCAAATTTATATATTTTTTTTTTAATGAAGGTCATTTTCGGATGACAAATTAGCAAATTTAAAAAATGTTTTGTAAACCTGCGTCATATATCAAATAAAAGGGCTCGTTATATGGACCGTAAAAATATTTTTGTTATTATTTAAGACGAGAATTGATCTCCGAAATTCCTGAGCTATTATGTATAGAATGTATTAAAAAAAACTGTTTGCAATTTTGCGATTTCATCTTATTTTCTGTCGCTTGTTTGTTTTTATTTCGTAATAAAATTACACTTGTTCCATTTGTGGTAAAATAAAATAGGTACCTAACGAGATTGATAATTTTCATGTATTCATCAGTATTTGTGAAGTAAAGTTACAAAATATTTCGACAAATATAGATTTTGGACTCGGAAAAAACCACAATGCCAAAAGATATGAGTTTGTGACAATATTTTTGTCAACGGCTTTATAAATAGGCGTTTCATCTAGAAAATGGTTCAATCAATTAGCGGCTTATGCCAAATTATACGATCGCTATAACTCATTCGTTTTATTACACATAATATTTCACTGGTCTTGTTACGTCGCAATAAGCCAGGTCATAATAATTGATTAATTTTAAAGAATAGCTTTCACAGTAGCATCATCATCATCATTAGGTCTTTTTCTCTCCGTACTACCAGAGCCATATTTGGTCAGAGCAGCCAGAGGATTTGGCCTACACTCTCCATGCTGGCCAGACGGGTTGGAGAGGTCTCATGATGTTTATAAGCTTTGTTTAGCTTGTATTTCCTAAGTCGCCTTCTACGACATCCACGGGAGTACTTGGAGTGGTCCTATTCTACTCTGCCGGAAACCACACGGCCAACAGTAGCAATAGCAAGTAATTATGTAGTAATAGAAACAAAATACACTTACTTACAATTGTTTCTTTCCTCACGTTCAATAAAAAAGAAAATCCAAAAGTGCACGCCTCATAATGCTCATAATTTTTTATTTATTATTTGTGTTTTTTTATCCTACTAATATTATATATAAATGCGAAAGTGAGTTTGTATAGGTATGTGTTTGTTTGTTTGTTACCACTTCACGCTTCAACCACTGAATCTATTTAGATGAAATTTGATATGGTTATAGTTAGATACCTAGGGGAGGACATAGGATAGTTTTTATCCCAAAATTCCCTCGGGAAGCGAAGCCCACGGGCACAGCTAGTTAATTATAATTAAAAGACAATGGATTAGATAGTAATATTCAATAGGAAACAATCTCGTGACGTGTTGAAGCTCTTTTTAAAAATGGTACAAATATATTAAGCATTTCAAACGTAATCGTGGCACATACGGACATCCGGACATTCACCTCAGACATCCATTAACAATTTTTTAAATCATTTTTTTAATATGTTATGCTTGACAAAATTCTACAAATATTAAATGTGTTTATAAAAATACAGACAGTTTAAATCCAGAAAAATGCTTGACCCTTACATGTTGAGAGTAGAGCACTACCGCAACGCTACGCTTATAAGGGGTTCAATAAAATATTTAAACAATTGGCAGTACTCCCGAACAAAGTAACTATAACACATTTTTTGTAAAAATAAGCCATAGATTTTTTAATATGATTTAAAAGATAACTTTGTAAATTTATACTAATATTATAAAGCTGAAGAGTTTGTTTGTTTGTTTGTTTGTTTGAACTCAGGAACTACTGGTTCGAATTGAAAAATAATTTTTGTGTTGGATAGATCATTTATCGAGAAAGGCTTTAGGCTATATAACATCACGTTGCGATTTATAGGAGCGAAGAAACAGTCGAAAATGTGGAAAAAACGGGGAAAATTATTCATCTTTGAGGGCTTCCGTCGCGTGCGCTGCGAAAACCGTTCGAGATACCCAAAAAATATGTATGAAAGAATTATTCCTCTTTAAATTATCTAAAAGAAAAAAGGCCGCAACAGTATATATCTATCTTTTAAGATTAACTCACAATAACCGTTTTTATGATAATCAAATTTGGTCGAAATTAATGCATTATTACAAATTAACTATTCCGCGCAGGCGAAGTCGCGGGCACAGCTAGTAAAAAATAAAATGTACAAGAGAGGGCTGAATTTTTCTGCTTTAAAACCCATTTACCCATCGGTCTCCAATGACAAATGGGTTGGAAAGATGGTTAGAATATTTTCTAGGGCAGCTTTTCAGTGGTATCAATTTACAGCACACAACCACAGTAAAAGTATGTACACATATGAAAAACATATATTTAACAACCTTTTCTATTGTTACAGGTGGCGGGTGGCATCGTGCACAATAAAAAACAATGTTCGTGTTTTTATGATATTGCGTTAACGAGTCCTCACTAAACAATTTTTTTATTACTTATAAGTTGCTAAACCATGTGTTAGAAACATCAGTGTCAAATTGTACAAAGTGTAAATAATCGTGTTTTGATATAAATTATTAATAGGAAAGATTGTAAATAAGTAGTTTTTGTACAAAAGTGCGCGGGTGAAGTGAAATGGTAGGGCGAGATTAGTGAACTTTTTTTTTAAATTTGGTGAAAGAAATTGTGGGTAAAATGTCGTCGAGGACAGGTCAGCGAGGCACATCGGTGGCCACGAGTCAGAGGAAGCATCGCTCGAGGTCTACCACGAGGTACGACTTGGAGAAGAAGCCCAAGAAACCCATGCGTCCGACGGGCACGACCAGTCTGGTATCCATCCCTAATAGCATCAAGTTGACGATGCTCAACAGTGGCCTCATATCTTTTGGTAAGTGTTTTTTTTTTCTATTCTTTATAGGCCACTTATTATGTCATATGAATATCATACTATATGGTGCTATGATACTGCTGTAAGAAATGTTCACAAAACATATTACGACCTATGTGTATAATATTTTATGATGAATGTTAGAAAATATTTTCATGTTAGGTAATGTTAAGAAACATTTAAAAGAAATGTTATAGTGTTTGCAAACGTTTTTAACAACAGTTTTTAAGCACTATAATGGGACGACAATTCTCTATTGGCAGGACTAACTTTGCAGGCCTTCTGGGACAAGCTCTAAGTTTTGTTTGACTCACACAATCGTATGATCTTATCGTATGAGTTTTTGTTTTTTTTATCGGTTCCACTACACTATTGAACTACAATGAATGAAATGTAGTCAATAATTAATAAACTAGTAGTTCGCCACGAACTTAGACCTCGCGATTATATCTTCTACTATCAAGCAAAGCAAGCAATCCAATACACGACATTTGAACACAATTAACCGACTAAACAAAACTTTAAACAAGCAAGACAACAAAAAGTCATACGATTCTAGAAAAAATCAAGTCAATCTTGTAAACTTATGAAAAAATAACCAAAGCGAGTTCTAAGAGTTTTAAAATTTTTGTTGGACATCTAGTTATTGCTTTTTGTGAGCTGGTATTGAATGTACGCAACAAATATTTGTCAATTTTCTTCTTTTCTTAAAAATAGTGGTCAAGACATTGGCCTTGTAACTCGGAAGTCGCGGGTTTAATTCCCACGGGAGACATGCATTTTTAAGAAAGTTGTTCAGTAACCTGGACTGAATTCAATATTTTGTAAGAAGATTTTGTATTGTATATCTGTCACGGCTCAGTCAGCTAGACTTCGCGAGTCACCCTAAACCCGTTCAAGTATAACGTATAAAAAAGTTGTCCAGACAAAAAAGTTGTTCAATTAAAAAAAATGCGTTTTTATAATGGCAACAAAAAAGTCTAGAGACATTTTTGAAAATATTTTGAAATGGCGGATATATGACAATTTAAAATTTTAAACACCCATATTTCCGCCATTTTGAAAAATTTCGAAAAACTGGCTCGACAAAAACATTCTATTTAGTTGCTGAGCCTGCTTACAAAATTTTATGAGAATCGGTTAAGAAATGCGACCTGTAGGCGAGAACAGCCAGACAGACAGACAGATAGACAGACAGACAGACAGACGGACAAAAGAATTTTTGGCTAATCTCGAAACTGAGACGCTTCGCTCGCTTCGCTCGCTCGGTCAATAAATATACGATCCGTGGACCACGCGTTGCCGATTTCTGTCCTAACTGAATTTTGGATAACCGTAAGAAACATACTTATTACTAACAGTCTTACTTTTAAATGTTTTACTAAGAATCAAGTCAGAGTGACGTCCTCGTCGGATAGTACTGGTTCTCTACTGTTAATTATATGTTCTAATAGACAAAAAATGCTATTGAAATAAGAATGGGATCCATGGATTAGGCAAGTCGAAAGGAAAAACATTTTTGGTCCAACGGTTAGATTATTTAAAAATATTGTACACGTATTTTTTCTTTTCTTTGAGAAACCAAATATGACAAAGATACAGCGCATTTAACTTTCGCATGGCGTCACGGCTGGGTGTGACGTCGCCAGCCCCCACTCCGGAACTTTGACGCTCCGTATCTTTATGAATTTTTACTTTTTTGGCAAACTGAAAATTACGGATCCATTATTTTTGGATAATCTATACTTTTCGGACCCTGTCGTCACCCCTATTGTATGTATAGGATCCACGATAGGATCGAACCGTCACCCGCCATTTTGTGAAGTTATGCTGTCAAACATTTATCAAACTAAATCACTTAGTGTGATGTGCGAAAAAATAAATTTGGGTGTAAATCGAATTTTGGAAAGTAAGGATAAGGTGTAATAAATACACAATATGGGATATCGATTTTATGTTTATCCTTTTTTTTTCAAATGGTACGAAGCCCAGTAAACGGTTTACGAGGCCCAGTTTATTGTAATCCCATTGTACTTGAAACTAGAAATAATTTGTTAAACAAAGTCTAAAACAGTTTTAGTAGATGTTTTAGGTACTTTATGTTAAATGCGTTTATATTGACAAGTTATCATCATCAGGTTCTGGTCTCCACTGCAGGAGCGCGAACCTCTCTCTACTACCAAAACCATACTTGCCCAGAGCAGCCAGAAGATTTGGCCTACACTCTCCACGCTGGCGAGACGGGTTGGAGAGGTCCTATCGATGTTTATAAGCTTTGTTTAGCTTTTATTTCCTAAATCGCCCTATACGACATCCACGGGAAGACTTGGAGTAGTGCTATTCTACCCTGCCGTAAACCACACGGCTTATATTGAAAAGTATTGCTGTCCTATTTAAGCTTGATGTACCCTTTAAAACTAAATATTTAGGTAAATAAGTACTTATGTTTACCCACGCCATGTGATCCGTTGGTCCCTAATATAACCCACGGACGGCCGAACCTTGCATATTTCATGAACGAGGTCATTATTTCAGAAATTGTTTTTGTGGTCCGCCCAGATTTTTGGCTTTTACCCCGTAAACAAAAGTGACAAAATCAATTGTGAGTCGCTTTTCAATTGTTTGTTTTTAATATTTCCTTTTTGAGGATTATGTTGTTTGATGGGTGTATCTGTGAATTTCCCAACGTATTTTCAGTCGAGAAATATCGACGATGAAAATGTACTTAGAATGTCTCTTAAAAATTTGGAAACGAATTTCTTTTGTGTATTTATCAGTGATATAAATATATTATATATATTTGGCTGTAGCGAATAATGGTTATGAGTCATAGGTTAATGGATTTAGTTACCTGCCGAAATCCACACAACCTTCCAACCTCGTCTGGAATGAGAGACCTATAGAAAAGTACCTACTTCCAAGTGCAAACTCAATACAGAAAGCATGCAAAGGAATAGATGCAAGAAAATAGTTTGAATGAGAAATATATAATACTTAACATGTAACTGACTATATGTGTTTTGATAACTGAATCATATTGTTTCATTATTTTCAATTGTTTGCTCTATGAAACCAACATACACATAAACTTAGCTATAAGTAAATGATCTGACGTCAACATTTACCTTATAGGAAGTCGAAAGAGAAAAAAAAGCGGCCAAGTGCGAGTCGGACTCGCCCATGAAGGGTTCCGTAGTAGTATTTTTTGTTTAATTTTTATATTTGAGTTCATTGAATGAAAGGTAAATTGCAGTTTATGACATATTAAAAAAAAACTTCTTACTAGATCTTGTTCAAACCAATTTTCGCTGGTAGTTTTAATGGTAATGAACATCATACATTTTTTTTAGTTTTATCATTCTCTTATTTTAGAAGTTACGGGGGGGGGGGACACACTTTTTTCCACTTTGGAAGTGTCTCTCGCGCAGAGTATTCAGTTTAGAATAAAATGATATTAGAAACCTCAATATCATTTCTGAAGACCTATCCATAGATACCCCACACGTATGGGTTTGATGAAAAATATTTTTTTGAGTTTCAGTTCTAAGTATGGGGAACCCCCAAAATTTATTGTTTTTTTTCTATTTTTGTGTCAAAACCTTAATGCGGTTCACATAATACATCTACTTACCAAGTTTCAACAGTATAGGTCTTATAGTTTCGGAAAAAAGTTGCTGTGACATACGGACGGACAGACAGACAGACATGACGAATCTATAAGGGTTCCGTTTTTGCCATTTGGCTACGGAACCCTAAAAAATGACAATTATCAAGTGATACAAATATCCAAAGATAAATAAATGATTTTGACTTTAACACAGAAGTATTCTCCACGGAACAGAAAAGTATTCTCAGTGTTTCATATAAAATAAATAAAATAAGCCTTTATTACTGTAATTACATGCATTTTTATAATTTACAAATTTTGAACAATATTATTTACAGCTCGTCCTTCGACGAACGCCTCCTCTAAAACTTTCCATGTGGTTCTATCTTTTCCGGTGCGTCTCCATTCTGGACCAGCTATCTTTTTAATGTCGTCTTCCAATCTTTTAAATTGTTTACCTCTGTTTCTTTTACCGTCTCGTGGGTAAGTGTTTAATATATTACTCCCTCAATAAACAAACATAAATATGACCGAAAACAACGAATAGTAAAAAATTCCAACTAACATACATTTTACGACCATAAACCGCATATCTCAACTGAAACGACTAAATATAAAATGGTACTCGCATATTGGTACATCTGGAATCGAATAACCGCCAATTCTGCTCACGGATGTTTACAAATAGCTAACCTATGACTAGTAGCTGCGTATCTACATAGCAAAAAGTGCAATATTCGGTATTCGATGGCTTTCCGGGACAAAGTCAAAGTCAAAAATTTTTATTTAATGTAGGATAAATTTATCTCTTATTGAAGGTAACTTTTTTAAATATTAATTTAGAGCAAAAGCTAAGAACTACTTGCGTTTCGGAACGACCACTGCTGGCAAGATTACGCCGAAAGAAACCCAGTTCAGTATCAGTCCCTACCTAACCATTAATGGGCTATACAATACGATTGTTATAAACAGATAGCACTTAGCAATGTAGTTATTTTTAACCGTCTTCAAAAAAATGGAGGATGTTACCAATTCGTCACTTTTTTATTTATTTTTGTTCACCGAATATTCGAAGGACCGATTTGGAAAAATCTTTTTTGTTTGAAAGGGTATACTTGCGAAGTGGTCCCATATTTTTATCGGTATATACAAAATCGGTTATGTAGTTTGGGGGTGAAGTCGGTGTTTAATTTTGAAAAATGATTATTGTGCCTGACTGAACATATAGGTAGATAGGGATCTATCACAAGTTTTGTGCACTGCGAAAGAATGATTCATGAATTTTCTTCTGCTTGTGTATAAATTTTTATACCTAATGAGCTTTTTTTACACACATTACGCAATATATTAAGGCTATTTAAGGCTGAATTCAGTCAATGAAACATACCATAATTTTACCCAAGAAACGCACTTATACGTTAGACTGATAAAAAAGAAAGCAAAAAATAGTTTTCATATTTTGATACATTTTACTGCTAGAAAGCTGTTGAGTATCATGGATTGAATATATCCTTAAAACAGTTTCAGTGTTATTCATTATATTTAAACACAATCCTTCAAACAGTTTTACACTCTAGACAATCCACAATAGTTATTATGGCAGCAGTAAGTATGGTTGTAAATCTTTAGGTACCTATGGAGAAACAGCGTTGTTTTCCTTTTCTTTTGTTTTAGAAACTTGATGCTTTGGTTGAACTTTTACTGGCAGCTTAGGTTACCTACCTACTTTTTCGAGAATTCTATTCTGTTTGCATTTTGAAATTGGTTCAAGATATAATTATAATTACTGTATATAAAATTATACTTATTTTACAAGTTCCGGTTCTTAAGAATACCAGCATATTTTTCATTTAAATTTATAAAAAAAATATTTTAAAAATATTGTATACTTAATAAAAAGTAAGTTGTTAAAACTTACTTTATAGGATACTAGCTCGCTAGCTCAGTCTGTGTAATTTTCTCTCATCTATTTATATTATCATAGTCCGTTGCTATAAAAATATCCTGAGAACATTTCTTAAATTGCTTTCCGAAGTAAAAGAAAACTTAATTCCCTATCCTTCAACAAAGATTCTTACAAAAACTTTAATATCTTGAAGAGCAAACTCATCGAGGTTCAAATAACAAGCTACTTAACGTCAGGTGGTGATTGATTATAACAAAGATTAATTCTAAAGGAATAAATTCCCTTGACGGTGTAAAAATGTGTACTTTACGGTATAAAATAGCTAAGCTTCAGAAGTGCACAAAATTACAAATTACCTGCTTCAGTTCGTAACACAAAAAAAAGTTGCTTCACCGATTCACCGCAGCATTTGGCACTTACTTCTCAGCTTTGCGAAAGATTCAATAACTGTAAATACTGTAAATACCTTAATTGAAAATTGTAAATATTGGTATGTTAGACTAGCATATTTAAAAACATTTAAGAATGATATTATTGACTTTTATTAGTATAACGGGACTTACCGCGATTAAGGCCATACCCAAATTTTCCGGGGTCCAGTGGCGCCGCCATTTGAAATAAATCATTTAAAAGGAAACGGAGATATCATTCAAAATTGTGTCTTGGTCAAGCCCTAGATAACCCTTAAAACTATTTTATGAACTACTGTTTATAATTTAAAGTGCGAACGTGAAGCTTTTCTACGCACATTAGCTAAAAGTGGCCGTTTTTCGCAAATGTGCGTAGAAAAGCTTCACGTTCTCACTTTAAACTACAAAAAGTAGTTTAAAAAATACTTTGAATGGGTATCTAGAACTTGACCAAGACACAATTTTAAATGATATCTCCGTTTCCTTTTAAATGATTTATTTTAAATGGCGGCGCCACTGGACCCCGGAAAATTTGGGTATGGCCTTAATATCGTTTTTTGCCAGATAAATAAATATCTGTCAAAAAACGATATTAATCGCGGTAAGTCCCGTTATACTAATAACAGTAATTGTGACCGTGAAACTCTAAAATCATATATTATTGACTTCCCTTACACTAAGTGATATATTTATTTCATTAAATTTTCTAAAATAGAAGACCTAACAGAAAAAAATAATTCCTAAGTCATCGTGATCGTCTATTAGTAACTCTAAATGATGTAGTGTAGAGTCTGCGTAATTGTATCGCTTCTCTTCTGTGGTTTATTTAATTTGTACGTCATGATTTATCACCTAGAAGAGCCTTAATAAATCAGAGATCATAACAAATTATGACAAATGTACGCACAGTCGGCGAAAGAGGTTACTTTCGTTGTCGCAATGGAGAGGGCTGTCACAGTGGGTTATGAATATATTATTATGTTTCTTGGTTCATCAAAAGGAAGACCAAGAAGGTCGTTCATGGATGAAGTAAAAGAAAAGGCAAAAGTTGTGACGTATAAGGAGGTCAAGCATTTAGCAGAAAATAGGGAGACATGGAAAATACTCCACCGACAAGAACCTAGTTCTTAAATTTATTGATGATGATTCTTGGTTCATAATTATCAGTGGCAGATTGACACATTTGCCGCCAGTAGGCTAATTATATTTTGCCGCCCCTACCCATCCTTTTTCAGATGCGTCATGTGCCACTTTTTCTGTGGCGAAAAAGTGGAAATAGGTAGGTACGTATCAGTCCGCCGCCCTGATTACTTAAAATAAAACCTGGGAGTGCTTAATTATGCCGGCCCTATCCAGGGTAGCGGGGTTGCGCGGAAGGGGAGGGGTGGGAAATATTCGATATTGCCGCCCCCTAAAATGAGCCGCTCTAGGCTCCAGCCTACTTAGCCTGCTGGTAAATCCGCCACTGATTATAGGCGTACAGAGTCATCATTATTATCATCAGATTTTAAATATATATAATCCTCACTTTCTCTGCGCTATTCCGTTTTATCACTTGTCGCTGCGATCCAGTTCTTTCCAATAATTTGCTTTGTATCGTCGACCCACCTGACAACCTTACCATTTCTAGTATACCCCTCAGTGACGGCCTTACTCCACCCATCATAGTTTCCTGCCCAGTTTCGCTTAAAAGCTGCAAGAATCTGTAGAATATACTTTCGGAACTTTTATCCGACAATCTCCACATATAGAGTATTAACATATAATCCGCTAGATGACAACAAATCCAATCAGGCACTTTTTTCTAAATGTTAAAATAAAAATGTCTATTTAATCTATATGAAATACGCAAGCGTGACCTCATACTTTTTTGAAGTAAAATATCAGTTCTTCTGCATTTATTAATATAAAATCATGTTGAAATTAAATGAACATGATCAATGAAAAGTAACATTATTTTGTGACTCATTATCATCATCATTATCAGGTATTTTGTCTCCACTGCAGGAGCTACACGCTGGCCAAACGGATTTAAGAGGTCTCATTGTTGAAGTTTATAAGCTTTATTTAGGTTGTATTTCCTAAGTCGCCTTCCAAGACGTCCACAGTAGGACTTGGAATGGTCCTATTCTACTCTGTATTTTACACGGCATTTTATGAACTGTACCAAACAATTTATTTTTGGCGCAGTCATCTACCCAATATTTTATTACTCCCTCAACAAACTTTTACATTTAGAAAGCAGCTGGTACATTAAGTTTTTTTTTACTCCCAAACCATCATGGAAGTTCATTCCTCGTCCGCATCATCTCGTGTCAGCTACGAAAATAGCCTGAAAGGCGGTTGGCCGCCGCTAGGTCAAGAGGAATGACGCGCCACGCGTTTATTGTTCCACATGTTTATACTGCCATTCCAGACACATGGGCGACTTTTAAATTAGAAATGTTTTAGACGGAAATATACGACTTTTCTCTACTTTTAACAAACTTCAAAAAGAGAAGGTCATCGTTAGGGCCTGTGTCGACGAGCAAGGTTTCCGGATAGCTCCGGCCTCATGTACCTACAGATCTGTATAGAGCTCCATACATAACTAGCACCGGACTGGCACAAGACTGGCACCGGCCCGGCGTAGCCCGGGTAGAAACCGCGTCGGACCGGGTAGAAACTGTCTCGTGGACACATATAGCAGGCCCTCAAGCAGGCGGCTCATCAAGACTATTTTCAAAACGGTTAAACTGCTCCGGCTTCGACAATACAATACAATACAAATTTATCGCACCACAATAAAACACAAAAATTACAAATACATCAAGAAACAGTACACAAAGAGGACTGTCGTTATATATGCATTCTCTTTCAGCCAACCTTTGGGTGGAGGAAATATTCTTAAATACGTCTTTGGCGAACTTGGGTGACCATTAATATGCATATTATATTTAAAGAAAAAAAAAACGGGTAAGGACCAACACAGCCAATGATGCAATGGAAATTCGCCTAGATGTCAAATATAATAGAAATAAAAATACAGTTTAAAAACTGTGACACTAGTTTTATGTTATTTAAAAAAAATACTTATCTATTTTATAAGAAATATTCCTATCTACATTAAATATAGTCGTCCATATACTTTAAAAGAATAATGGTGCCATCAATTCGTTTTAACAGTTTAAAAATTACAAGATTAGGTACTCTTTTACAACTCCATTTGCATAGCTGCAAAATTTTCACGTAGTCAAAGAAGAAAATAATCATTTGCCGACGATTAACATTCAAGCCGATCCTTTCAACTTTTGACTTTACTTTTGAAGAATTTGCATGATAATTCACTTCAATGTCATTTTCCCTTTTCAATTAATTTTGAACGGTGTTTTATCTTTTGACATTGCCTTTAATTTTGCCACTGTTCCCTTTTTTGTTAACCCTTTCCTGGCCACTGCCTAGTATTATCGTCTTGCTTCTATTAGCAAATAGTACTTGGGCGACCGAGCTTTGCTCGGTTACATCTCAAACATTAACTTATTTTTTCTAAACTTGTCTAAAAACAATGCAAAATAAAAAATTATATTTAAACTTAAACATAAAAAAAACAAAAGTAAGTTACCGAGTGGGATTCGACCCCGTACCACTCTTTCTAGCGGTCGGTATCCTTAACCGCTGAGCTAAAAACAAGGCGGTTGGGGCGACGAAATAAGCGACCATATTCTGCGTGGAAAGAAAAACGCATGAAAACTCGAAAACACGCGTTTTCCCAAACATAAAACTAATCTAGATCGATTGTTAACCCCCGAAAACCCCCATATACAAATTTCCAGCGAAATCGTTAGAGCCGTTTTCGAGATCACAGAAATTTATAAATATATATATATATATAAATACAAGAATTGCTCGTTTAAAGATATAAGATATTATATGTTAAAGTTGGTTAAATATTATACATTGGCTATTTTAAACTCTTTTCATACGAATTACGTTACATACTCATCCTTTACTGTTATCGATTCGTAAATACTTAACTCACAGAAAATATTTGAACGAACGAGCGAAGCGAGCGAAGTTCTCCAAGTCTACCCGAACAATCCGGCGTTTGTTCGACGATAATTCAAGAAGTAGTGGTTACATATCCATGGCGAAAATATTTCTTCCCGTGTTATTAATTTAGATACCTTTTCGAGCAAATATATATTTATGGACCTACAAGCTGCGCCCACGATGTTTCCCGCGGAAAAAGCAGCCTATCTGTTATCCAGGGTGTCAGATTCCTGCATACCAATTTTTTTTTTAATTGGTCCAGCCGTTTGGAGCGTTAAGAAGAACACAACAAACACACACACATACATACACTCACAAACTGGCGCCTTTATAAATAAATAGCTTTGAAACTTTTTCAGTAAGTTTAAACTGTTAAGGATATTCCTTCTGATGAATTGTAAATATTATGATAAAATATAGCGCACTAACGAGGGTCTCATATGCATTTTGTAAACTAGATTTAAGTTTCACAATTTTATGAACATGAAAACGTGAAATAAATGAACATGAATACCTATTTATATTAGTGTGATATATATATATATATAACTTTAGTATCATATGATGTAAAGTTTTCGACAAAGATAATAAGAGTGGATTGTTTGCAGTTACCTTCACGTCGCTAGTATGTCGGCGTACAATGTTAAATTTCACGTTCTTCTTCTTATCCTGTGTGTTAGTGACTAACACTAGTGTCAGAGTTTTTAAACCGCCTTAAAGACCCCTGACATGGTTTTAGGTAACGACCAATGTCAAAGACAGTGACCGGGACCGACGGCTTAACGTGCCCTCCGAAGCACGGATCATCTTATTTATCAGACAATCAGGTGATCAGCCTGCAATGTCCTAACCAAACTAAGACAACAACACAAAGTCGTTGCCCCCGCCGGGAATCGAACCCGCGACCTCCAGGTATGAGCCGAACGCTCTAACCACTACACCACGGAGGCAGTCATTTCACCGTAAAAAAGAAATAGTAAAAATGTTGCAGAAACACTTACCTAAAATTGAGGCCCTCGTTCCTTAATTAAAAAAAAATACATTATACAAAAACGAATTGCTGTTCGGAGCAATAAATACTTAATAACTTAACCACCTGGTTAACCCTTCAAGAGTGCCCATTTCAATTCCGATTGCCCACAAGTTAGGTTAAATTTAATAACTCGACCCCGCTAAGGGCTTCGGGTATCTGTTTACCTACCGTGGAAGGTGGCGTAACTACCAAGGGGCTAGACGGTGCCGTGTACCGGGGGCCAAGTTAAACTTTATTGCTCCAAAAACGCATATAAATAGTTATGAAAAATATATATAGTATGAAGGAGTACCCATAACCGGAGAGCATGCATGAAAAGAGTTATGAGTGTTGACGAAGCAAAAGAGGTTTGCAAGGATCGTAGTAAGTGGAAATCTATAGACTCTGCGTACCCCCATGGGAAACAGGCGTGAGAATATGTAGGTATTTATTTATATACAGTGTAGGTATACAATAGGTGGCGTTATCGCCAGGCCAATCTCTTACAGGCAACCTTTGGGCATGCCTACCCATCGCTTCATAAACATAATTATTTCTCTTCCCTCGTCACTAGATGGCGCTATAGGTATTAATTGAAACTTTAAAGTCTCTTATTACTATTATTTCCATAAAGTAGTAAGTACTCTAATTAATTAAATATGACTTATATGAAATGCAATAAATATTGTTATGCTTTAATATATTCAACACTTTCTTTGTCACTTTAAATCACACAAAACTGATTTTCAAACGGACATACTTAATTTAGAAAGCTGTAGTTGGCCCCGAACTGTGAACCCCATATCTCGGTAACCCCTTGAACGATTTGACTCATGTTCGAAATTAAAAATTCTATTGGCTACTTCTACATAGCCAATAGAATTTTTAATTTTTAATAGGATCAAAATTACTCCAGTTATCGTCGAACAAACATACATACATACAAACGCCAGATTGTCCAAGTAGACTCGGAGAACTTCGCTCGCTTAGCCCGCTCGATAAAAAAAAAGGGGCCCCCATTGTTTTTGCACCAGAGCCTTCAGTTACCTAGCTACGGACTTTGGAAGGGTAGATCCCTCTCTAGGCAGATTAAACGCTCGAGACCCTGGCCTTTCATCGACGATCATAAGAAAATTATATTTCACGAGGTCAAGAAATATTTTGGCTTGTAAGTATTTATAAACGACGAAATGTTTTGATTGTGTATCTATAATTTTAAAGGTTACCTTATACTGTGTATTATGTACCGACTTTGTAATGCCTAATAGAAAATTACCTAGTAGACTCAAATGTAGCATACCTTTGAGTCTTGCGGCTTTTGGCTCTGACTGCTTAGCGCTCTTATATAGCAGCGACAGTATGCCCGGGATACCTGTCAGTGCCGTACATCGGCGACTGTTGCCGACGGTCGCGCGACAGTTTTGGCAGTTGTGATAGATTGACATGTATCACGAGGCCGTTTGCGACGGTCGTCGACCTTTATTACTGTCGCTCGTCTGTTACAGCTCTTAAAGTCGCTAGTACCAAAGTGCTCCATCTGCCCTTTTATGGCGTGATCAAACAACACGCGCACGCCAAGCCTAAGCCCAGCGCACGCCTAGCGCACGAAATTTTTGAAATTGGTTGCATTTAAATTAAGTCCCATCCACATCAATTCCTACACCTCAAATTGCATCAACTGAAGTCACGCGCGCTCGCCTTGCCTACGTCACGCGTTCGCATCGCCTCCGCCTCGCCTACGCCTTGCCTCCGCCTTGCGCCCGCCCGGCGCTCGCCCCGACTGGACTTCAGTAAATGCAATTTGAGTCGTATTAATGTGTGATAGGACTCACGCTTGTCATGTGCTAAGCGAGGGCTGGCCTGCGCGTGTGATCTGAACGCGCCCTTAAATAAAGACGTGACAGCATGTCAAACTCAAAATTTAACCAAATATTTGCAATGCTTCCGCGACCAAAATGAGAGTATACCATATCAGCATTAGTCAGCAATATTAGTGAAGTCTCAGCATCATCCATCATTTCTCGGAGATAAATGGCTACAAGCAAAAACTGCGTTGCTACGGACAACTTAATTGAAAGGGCTCAGCTCATGCGAGAAAATATAACGATCGAAATTGACGTCTCCGCATCCTGGATACTGACTTACATGTAATAAGAAAATATACATACCCAAGACACAGGACAATATGAAAGAGGCCATTTTAAAATTTACCTAGCTGGCATGGCAAAAACACCAAATCACAGATATCATCGATATATTGATTTCGTTACATTAAGTCTGTCTGCGATCACGAAGGATATGAATAAGCCGTTGGTCCCAGCTGTCTTCATTGTACGGCAGTCGTTAAGCTACGTAAGATGCCTTTAGGCAGCCTAAAAATCTGACACCAGTGTTGGCCACTAACACACACGAAAAACAATAACAACAACGAAGAATATAACTCCTTTTAAAAACATTAGATCCAACACACAAAAATCGTTTATTTACATAGGCAAAACAACTTAAGCAAACCTACAAGCTCATACTGCGCTATAAAAAGGCCTCATGTTACTCGTATTATCTGATAAAGTCACGTCTTCAAAAATGGCCGTAGCGAGGCATCCAAGTAAAAATGGCGC
Organism: Acrobasis consociella; assembly: GCA_963555685.1. Taxonomy (NCBI): domain Eukaryota; kingdom Metazoa; phylum Arthropoda; class Insecta; order Lepidoptera; family Pyralidae; genus Acrobasis; species Acrobasis consociella. Next base: position 5,666,963 of record OY743122.1, on the reverse strand, counting down.
GAATCGAGAGGTATTGGAGCGAGATTTTAAATCGAGATATATACGAGTTCCGTCGCTTCGCGCTCGGGACCGCTGATAAAAATTTCATACGTTCCGGTTCCGGCAACTTTGGCCCTTATCTTTGATGTTTTTGAAGAAAAGAAATGAGAATATAAGTATGTATGGGTGTTTATCTATATACTAGCTAAACCCCGCGGGGTTACTCGTTGTTAAAGTAGCCTATGCGTTAATCTAGGGTGTCAGCTTCCTGCATCATACACACACACACACACAAACTTTCACCTTTATAATATTAGTGTGATAGTGTGATGTGATTTATGCAATTATTATAAAATATAGTATCGTTAAGTTAATATCTCACACAAGTTTAAACTTAATTTGAGGCTCCATCACTGTAATTTGTCCCTATATATTTTTTAATATAATGATATCCTTACAGAATGTCCAAAGTGATACTTAAGCAGTACGGCTGTTAGATAATGCTTTTAGCATTAAGTCCGCCTATTGAGCCATACAAATTGTCATACGGTTACTAGTGTTACGAGCCTTGAAACCTGAAAGGCCCAAGGTTCAATCCATCCCAGATTGACTTGAAAAAGTACTTTGAAAACTTGAAAACGCAACAGACGCAACGGTACAACGAACACCAGTGTTGCCAGATTACCCGCATAATATCGATTTTTTATCGATTTTATTTTTAAATTATTTATAAAATCTACTATACTCTCGGTCAGAGGGTCTCGTGCATGAAAGTCTCGTTGGCTTTCGCACGGGTGTCGGGTATGCTCTCGTCGAGAATCTTCTCGGCCGAACCCCTCGGCGAGCGTTTACCGCTGACATTACAATGTATAAAGTGATTTCTTAACGGAAATGCAGTAGGTACCTATGATTAATGATTTCGATTAAAGTTAAATTCAATAATCGTTTGGCTTACATAGTACAGGTAACAAATAGAAACTCATATCTGGCAACACTTAGGTAGATGTCAATGGAGGAAACACGAAAGTAGAGGGAGGAATTGAGGAAACCCAAATAAAAAACTTATAATTGCGTATTATTTTACTGAAGTTCTAGGGTAAAAATAAAAACATAATAATTAATTAATGAATATTTCGGTTTTACAGGATACTACAAAATCTTTATACATTCTTAGGGCAGTCGTTTAGCCATCTCCTTTAAAAATAGAAAGTAATTTAATTTACCTGAACTTTGCCGGAATCTACCGCTTGGCATTATCCGGAATCTACCGCTTGGTATCTTCCGTTTTTCCCGTGGAGCCTTTTGTTCTCTGACTTCTTATTTAAATAAGCAGCTGCTGAAAACCGCTTCTTCATTTACCTGTTAGTACTGCAAAGGGCTTACAAATATAATGTACTTTTAAAGATGTACTTAGAATTACTTATCAGCTTAGAGCCGCTAAGAAAATACACTGACATAAAAAATGGTTGCTAGAAGCAAAAAACATTTGCTACACGTCATCAAAGTTGAGTGACTGCTGAACTCAGAGCTACTAGTGGCTAAAATGTGTTTTAATTAATACTGTAGTTTGAGACTTGCAACTACATGATTCTGCAAATGAGAACAACAGTTTGATATCTACTAACCAAATCGCAAGTAGCAAAACTGGTTCAGCTATTTCTTTTTCTCAGTGTAAGAGAATAAAAAAGCGGCCAAGTGCGAGTCGGACTCGCCCATGAAGGGTTCCGTAGCAGCAAGTAACATAATATAAAAGTCTTGCAGTATGTTTTTTTTTATGTTTGATTTGATTAAATGAAAGGTAAATTGCGATTTATGAAGTATTAAAAAAAAACTACTTACTAGATCTCGTTCGAACAAATTTTCGCTGGTATTTTTCATGGTAATGACATCATATTTTTTTTTTAGTTATTTCATTCTCTTATTTTAGAAGTTACGGGGGGGGGACACACTTTTTTCCACTTTGAAAGTGTCTCTCGCGCAAAGTATTTAGTTTAGAAAAACATGATATTAGAAACCTCAATATTTTTTTTGAAGACCTATCCATAGATACCCCATACGTATGGGTTAGATGAAAAATATTTTTTTTAGTTTCAGTTCTGAGTATGGGGACCCCCAAAATTTATTGTTTTTTTTTTCTATTTTTGTGTCAAAACCTTAATGCGGTTTACAGAATACATCTACTTACCAAGTTTCAACAGTATAGGTCTTATAGTTTCGGAAAAAAGTCGCTGTGACATACGGACGGACAGACAGACAGACAGACTTGACGAATCTATAAGGGTTCCGTTTTTTGCCATTTGGCTACGGAACCCTAAAAACCATACCATCTGTTATATCTCTTTAGATCTTAAAAGCCGATTGAAGTAATGAACTACCCATCGCTATTTAGATTTTTTTTCAGAACTTCTCACCCACCGACATGTTGAAAGTATCTTTTGTGTCTTGCGGCCGCTGGACACTGCGTAGAGCTGCAAGAACAATAATGCTCTGTCTTTTCCATTTTCTAAAGGTATAAAGACATGATAGTGAATGTCAATAATATTTATAGACTAGAAGTTAATTCTCTGAAACCGGCACCGATGTCCGTCCCCTAATTGCCGGAATGCGGGGCTGCCGGAATGCTCGGCTGCCGGAACTGTCGCTTTCCACTTTCCGTTTGTTGGGAGGCTTTTGTGCTGCGACTTATGTTCCCGCGAATAAACCTATGCTAAATAATTTACTCTTTTGAGTCTCTATATTAGCTTCAAAAATTAAATTTCTTTTTAAGCTGTACTTATTTGGAAACTGTCTGTCTGTTTATAACGCTTGATATTTCTCGGTTTTGGATAGTAAATCGGACGGAATGCTTTATAATGTCAAAGGATCCTCTATTTATATTCATAAAATTAGTTGACTATTACTTTTTTTGTTTGGAGTAAAAAAATTAAAGTACGTATTCAAAGCTTTTTAACAAGAAAAATTTAAATAATTTTAAAATATTAAAAAATACACTGATTAACTAACAATTTTGAAGGATTTACCAAAACCCCATACCTCCAATAATATTTAAGCGTTACATAGATTTTATTATTCTTGAAGTTACATGGATAGGAAGTACATAATACATAGATAAAATTTTACTCCATTTTTAAGGAAAAGTCGTATAAAAAACTAATAAAGTTACTTTGCCAATCAGAACTACTCGTAATAAGCAAACATAGATTGTTTGATTACCTGATCACGGGAATCGAGTCGATAATAACGGCACGGTGTGACCTACTTTTATTTGAATGCCGCAGGAAAATATTTATTCTACTGCCGGTTCGTACGAATAATACAAAAATTTTCCTTAAATGTGGGCTGGGCCAAAAATATATTATTTTATTTAGTCCGTCAACTAGATTATGCAAAAATAAAGGACCCGAATTTTTTTGTTTAGCAAAGAAGTCAAAATTCATGAAGATACAGTGCTTCGAAGTTTCATAGTGAGGGTAGTTTACATCACCGTTGGTTAAAAATCACAGCCGATCGTGACGTCACGCGAAATTTCAATGCGTTTTATCTTCGTCATTTTTTTCTAAAGAGAGAAAAGAAAAAATATGTATATCATATTTTTTAATACCTAATCTTTCTAATGAGCCCAAAAAAAATGTTTAGTCCACACCCCTATATCTGCTGTTTTCTTTTAATAATCAATCGCACGTTATGCTTTGTCAATTAACGTAACATCATCGGGTTGAACTTATTTCATTTGTACTGTATGAAAATAATTCAATAATCTTATTATGTGTATTTATTTTTCCTTATTCCGAACACAAAATTGGATCCGACCTCTTCCGAAAAAAATATGTGGCTACGGCCCTAGTCGAGTGATAAGACGAATGGTAATATTGATTTAACCTAACATACAAATTAACGAACGCATTATGTGCTTTCCTATTTCGAATTTAGTTTTATTTGGCAACCATTAACGGGAAATTGGTCTGCCATGGGAAAATGTCGTATCCGAAAACTAGGTCAGGTTTCGTTCAATGACTTCTCTCATTTTAGGTCAGAGTAGCGAAGGCTAGGATGTTTTCGAGAAAAGGCTAAATAACCAACATTTTATGAAAATATAAATTATTAAAATGGAGTTTTTGTTTATTTGGCGCAGCGTTTTGCGTTAATGATTTTATTTGTTTGTTATTATGTTTCACTGGATTGTTTCACAACATTAGATTGATTGAACTATAAATGCACCTGTAGGTAGCCTAATAAATCAAATAATAATAGGTCAAAAATTAATTTGGTTAAGAATTAGTGTGCAAGTTTTATCACGATATTTTTATTGATGAAAAAATCATGAAGATGTCATATTGTGTAATATCGTATTGTCGATGTTATTGTTATATGCTAATTTGATTATTATTCTATCTAACATCATGAATCACTAGGTACCAGCTGAAAATCAGCGCTGTGGTTCACACCGCAGCGTAAAGGTGAGCTGGCCGCCTTTTCGGCACTCTTTATAAATATAAGTCTTCTTCTTATCGTGTGTGTTAGTGACTAACACTAGTGTCAGAGTTTTTAAACCGCCTTAAAGGCCTCTGACATGGTTTTAGGTAACGACCAATGTCAAAGACAGTGACCGGGACCGACGGCTTAACGTGCCCTCCGAAGCACGGATCATCTTACTTATCTGACAATCAGGTGATCAGCCTGCATTGTCCTAACCAAACTAGGACAACAACACATAGTCGTTGCCCCCGCCGAAAATCGAACCCGCAACCTCCAGGTATGAGCCGAACGCTCTAACCACTACACCACGGAGGCAGTTAATATAAGTCTAGTACATAAGATCTTATCTGCCGAATTAAGATTTTCGGGTCCATCCGTTAAGCCCAGAGTCCGCGAAGCAGACGGCCGGGAAGCACCCGCATTTTAAAATTTGTTTGTCCGCGAAGCCCACGGTCGCTAAGCCCCCGATTGTAAAATATATGTTTTTTTAAAGAAAATTTGAGCAAGTACTGTTGCCAATAAAAGTGTTATTGATTCAAATAAATAAATTTTATATCTTATTATAACTTTGTACTAAGAATTATTGATTATTTCGTAAGCTAATTAAAATACACATCCTTCATGTTCCTAATAATTCTAAAATTCCGTAAAAATCTTTTTGAAATCCGAAATATGTCCATATTGATATATACGTTTCAGATTTTTGACCCCAAATCAATTTACCTACTCCGGAATTTGGTTATTATTATATAACCGAACGAATATTCGCGTGTAAATAATAATTAATTCTAACATTTCTGCTCTCACTCAACAGTACTCACTTGAAAATTATGCAAGAAAATAAAAAAAAGGGGGCTTCGCGACCGTGGGCTTCGCGGACAAACAAATTTTAAAATCCGGGTGCTTCGCGGCCTGGTGCTTCGCAGACTGTGGTCTTAACGGCCGGACCCAGATTTTCTTTCTTTCTCTCTTTACCAACATTTGTCAGATTTTAGTACAAACTTGAAAGAACCAATTGCACCGGGATACTAACCAGGGACCTTTCAGTTTTAGAACAATCACCAATTCATTTTAATTTTCATAAGAACTTAAGATTGGCTGTCTAAAATGGGAGATCTAAAATTATTTAGTATTTCATCCCGCATTTTTAAAGTAATGTTGCAAATATCCAAACCAAACATTTTAAAAAAATTGCGCTCTAGAATTAATATCCCAATGTAAGTACTATAAGTTCTTTATCGTCCAAAAGATAAAATATTTTCAAAGCAACTCTAGTAAGCTTCGCCTTGAAACTTAAGACTTCCTGTCCATCGCATTGTTAAAGCCAGCTACTTATTCCATTTTTTAAATTTATTAGTTAACATCATGCCTACCCATCGCCTTATGAACATTTCTATTTCTCTTCTGTGTCACTAGATGGCGCTATAAGTAATAAATAAAACATTATTTTCTTTTATTACTATACGTGGTGTGAGGGCGTGTGGACATACACACGCGCACACGCCCTCACACACACACACACACACACACACACACACACACACACACTCACACACACACACACACACACACACACACACACACACACACACACACACACACTATTTTTTACCTAGTAGGTACAATATGTTAGCGTTATGGAGGAGCAGAGCCTACTGGCACAAGTATTTTTTACTTAAAAGTAGGTTTCATCTATTATCTATTGTAACTATGCTACTTACTGAAATAAACATTTTTTATTTTGTTTTTTTTTTATTTTTACTATTATTACGGGCCCTCCAATAGTTTCTATGGCGTTGATTAACTGTTACGTAACTAATCCTATTATCTTTGGTTTACACCTCGACTGCCAGCATTGTAGACTCAATAGATATGTAATTGTTTGTCTGTTACCACCATGCATGTGACCGATATGGCGTTTAAATACTTGAATTTAGTCTTTAAACGCAACGATAAAACCTAATTCTAAACGTTGCAACTTTGCAAATAACTTTCTGGTTAGTTCACAAAATACCCTGAATTGATATAAATTTATTTAAAATACAAAGATGTCTAGCTAGACAAACTGATATAAATTCATGACGGATGCCGCGGCGGCAGCACTTTAGTTAATTCAATAGCGTCATCTAATTTCCAAACGTTGCAGCTGAACAAAGAACTTTCGCAATTATATGAATGAATAAGATTTAGGACCGCTTTTCACTTGAAGCGACGCGATGGAAATAATTCAAAATTTCTACAAGGTTCATTTAATTGTAAAAAATTAGTTTAATCGACCTCTGCCAGATATGATGAGATGTGACAGTCCTAGAAACGTAGATAGCCTCGTTTGATATATTCGCGGGAACGTTCTAGGTACATTAAACATAGTACAATAAGTACAAATACAATTGCAGTAAAACTTTCGAGGTAGTTTTACAAAATTACAAGTTTTATGTATACATTGTTTACATATGCTTTCGATTCTAAAATAATCAAATTATTTAAAAGGTGATTATACTTTAACTATCACATTCAGATCAAAAGAGTAGATACAATTTGCTAGATTTTGTATCAACAATAGGTATTATTAAGATATATTAAAGTGGCGCATATTTCTATCTGTGGGTACTCAAATTAGTTTAACACGGAGATCTATGAAATTTATCATCTAAATAATTCCCAATGAAAGTTAAAGAACGAAATAAAAAAAATCCTAAAACCGATTTGAAGTTATCGTTCCAAAGTTTCAGCGATGCAGTCGCAAAATCACCAAAATATTGGTCACCCATTTGTGTGCCAAGGCCCTAAAATAAACATCGCTCGCGAGAGCAAATTTGCAACGTTGCGTCGACTATGTTTTTTTTAATTTTTTTGTTTTTTGTAACAAAGACTAGACTTTGTAAGCAATAGTACAATTTTCAAATGTTTTTACTGTGAATGCATCATTTGCCATCTGAGAGTCAGTCTCCATAACCAAACCAGCCTCTTCAAACTTTAAAATCATTTATCTTCAAATCTACATATACTACTATAAAATCTACATACTGTGATTCGCTTTTCAGGCACACAAATTCCAGCGTATACTTATTTACTAATTGAGACTGCACAGTTTTAGACTATCGTTTAATCAGTTCAGTTGTAATTGGTATTGGATCTTTTACCTAAATTTCAATATGTAAATTCACAGTAAAAACACAAAACGAGGGTAAACATAGTTACAGTCAGTACGCGTTGGCACAATCGTATACCACCGTACAGTCAAAAGCTTACAATACTTTTAATATGAATTAAGTTGGATACCACACTACTAAATAGGCCGATAATCCACAATATTTTTAATATCGGTCAAAATTTTATCATTACAAAACCAGCTATGTTAATAAAATAAACAAATGCGATGACATGATTCTTGGGGGATTCGAAGTTGGCTCAACTTGGTTGGTTCGAATCTTTCGGGAAAAATCGTTCCGAGCATTGTAATGCTATTTTTAAATCAATAATTAAATTAAATAAAAGCTTATAAAATTCACACACAAATACAACCCCAAGTTTTAAATACTAAGACAATCAAATAAATTCATTAACAAATCGTAAAACAACTTCACAAGGCCCTTTCTGTGAAAATTCATTTGACGAAATATTACAAGCTTTTGACATTCTGAGCACAGTTTGGAGGCAGTTTTCGGTATCGACCGATCACAATCGCGCTCGAAACGACTTTCCAAGTTTAAAGAACCGTTTACAACTCAAGCCCTTCGAGTATTTGATTATTGAATGTAGACACGCAAACTTTGTCACTGAAGTTACGTAATGCGTGCCGCAGGGAGGTGAGTTTGGTCCACTGAGTTATTGCTGTTTTAGGTAATTTGTTTTCATGTTTTTGCTTTTTTCATTTTGATGAAATATTTGTGAAAACAGGCTTATGTTATGTCGCTCAGGATGATTTGACGATTTGACGATACTTACCTTAAACATCCAAATCTATTGAGGCATTTCGAAATTACCGCGGAATAAACTCACAAACAATATACATATTACATGAACCCTAAATAAATTATACTTCTGTTTTGGGGCTTTCATGTAAAAAAATCACTTTTGATGCTTTGTCTTTTTTTATATTTTTACTTTTTTCCTTTAAGTTTATATAATTTATTGCATGTCTTTATTCTTAACGTAGACCGACAAAGCAATATGCCACGAAGGCAGAAGCTTAAATTGCGTTTCCAGAGTGCCTTAAGGAAATTTAATTTGTGCGAAGGAAGATCACTATTCATTTAAGTGGATTAAGTGCGACTTGGCTGTACCTTTGCCTTTAAATAAATAGGAATGAGTATTATCTACATACTTTTTCTAATAGGTAAGTTCCAACATCAAATGTACTTTCAAAGGGTCCTTGGAAAGACCTACTTTTTATTTTATTTTCATACCTACCAATGTATAGCGAATATTTTTTTTTATTTTAGATGGCACACTTAACGAAGACAATTAACTATACTCCTAATTTATCAACGTTAACTAAATTTTGAACAAATATATTAATTTAGACCACCTTATTTTTAGACGAAATTGATCTTTAGATACATCCTATTATGACAACATGCGATTTAGACGATATAACGCTTATTGGAGCAAAGACGAGTTGTTACCGAGACTATTTACGTTTGCGACCATTTGATTCCAACTCAAAATAATCATTCAACTAGAGTATATATTATGAAGACGTCTATACGCTAAAACACACATGACATCGGTCCCCATCAAACCAGTATAAACTATTATATTTTCTAAGAATCCAAAATCTAAATAAGCAAAAGCTACACTTCTTAAAATATGCAACAAAGAATACCAACAGTAAAAACAAAACGTTTTCATAGCTATGTTGAAATTTGCATATTTTAATTTCTCAAATGAATTATGCTCTCTGAGAAAAAGTTAAACATTCTTTGCAGAAAACTTGTAAGAAACTTGCGGCTTGTCTAATTAAAGAAGTAATTTTACAAAGCTGCTGGTCTTGTCCATTTTGTGGCAACATCTGTGATTGTGATGGCTTTCACGAGCTTTGTTTCACTTTTCTGTAAAGATAGTTTAATATTGACCCAGACTTTTTAGTCTCAGAATACCCTTGATTTCAGTTTTATACTTATACAAAAAATTTAAAAATTATATAGGTAAAGGTACAAACTATCTATGATAATGTATTTTAAGAAAATTAATATTATTTCTTCCTCAAAACTTCTTAATTTAATAAATAGAATATAATTTAGTATAAGTTTATTTTATAGCTTAGTTTAATATAGTTTAGTTTAGTTTTTTTTGTTGTTATTACTTTTTTCTCAATAAATAGAAAAAACACACATTTTCTGAACACTTTGCTAGATGTGCTACCAGGAATATATAAACTACATTATAATCACATCATCATCATCTCCACTGCTGGGAAAAGGCCTTTCCCAAAGAATGCTATTTATAACGGTCCACGCTCGACCCGCGAACTTTCTTTCATTTTATAATCACATAGAAACTTATATTACTCCCAATCCAGTTCGTATAGCTACTCTTTACTCTATAGGTTTTATACAAGTACGCTTGCTCATATATCATTCCTCCACATTTTTAAAACCTGTAACAAATAATCAACACATTAGGTACTTTAATTTATAAAATAAAATCATAAGACCTTAAATTACTAAAACATCTAAATGGCTAAATACTAAAATCAATAGTACTTCAATTGTATCAATAGCTGAGTAGCGTTGTCATGTACTTTTCGTCTTTTTTTCCAGGAATAAGTGGTTTCTTCTTGCACTTCCCGTCTTTTTTCCAGGAATAAGTGGTTTTGGCTGTTCCTTTCAAACTTTGCACGATTTCCGGCATCCTTGGCTATAAGGCATACTTTTAAATTCTCTAGAAAATACTTTCGACATTCTGAATATATAAATATGCCTTCCCCTAGTCCCAGTGCTCGTTAACGCCATATGTAGGCCTCAGGCTATGCCAATTTGCCAAATCCCCTTTTTGCTCACATCCCGAATGTCTCATAACACTCCGGTAACATTTGCATAATTTACATCATTCCCTTCCAGAATTAGAAACGTTTTATCTTTTTTAGATCTGTATTTATACGCACATTCATGTTTGCTCGTTCGCAAATATAGATTTAGGTTAGTACTGGGTATAATTACATTATTTTTATTTTTGCGTTTCCTCCTACGATTCAAACGTTACCCATATTTATATCAGTACACTCATATGTATATTATAATGCGAGATTAGATCATATTTTTCAAAAAATTATTAAGAAATAGCATTAAACAATAGAAACCTCACTCAATATCGCACCCCTCACGGTTGACCGACCATGTGTGACGTGTAAAATAACCCTCTTTAAGAGTAAGTATCGAAATGTCGCAAACGTACAAACTAGTTACACATATAGAACTTCACAACATTGGCCTCGCGTCATTGAATAGTGTAACAATCCTGAATTACCTATTTTAAATATCTATATGTCCTAAGAAATAAAAGATAAACATTATCTAACTAATTATAATTATTATCTTAAACCCGCTGTGTGTCTTGAACATGTGAATTGGCTATGATCATCTTAGTGGCGAACCCAAGTTGTATAGAGCAGTAACTCAGACTCTGGCGCAGCACGTCCCGTTCTACTATCTCTTAGTATATATCTATAACAAATAATAACAAATTTTGTGAATTACGGAGATGAGATCTTATGGTAAGTCTAATACTGTATGACAGTCGGTATATATACATATATAGATATAAGAACGTTCATTATTTTGTATCGGTTAAAAAGCATGCTCCTCCCCGCATGTCTTTGTAGCTTCGACTCCTGACGGGATAACTCCCACCGATGGGGCAGCAATGCTCAGAAACGTTCTAAATATCTTACGTTAATAGGCCTTTTCAGGCAGGAGACGTGTCTGTCTGGAGGGAAGCAAGAAAAGTCTTGCGCAAGCGGATACAGAGGCTTCGGAATCTGAAGTTATTCAGAGACCGGATCTGAGCAGCAAATATTATTTTACAATCAACTGTATCCTAAACGCTTGAAAGCATACTACAAAAATATGTCCTGGCACGTCCTGTCAGTCGTCTGTCTGTACAAATCTATCACAATAGGATAGACAAAGTTAGGTGAAGCGATGATGTCTAGAAATAAGATGAGTAAATGATTAATAAATCAATTATAAGGTTTCAAAAGCATAAATAAGTAAAATCATTTCAGAGAGCAATAGCAGTTTAAATACACAAGTTACGTTACTATGTCCTCAACTCATGGTTGAATAAGTTAATGATGTAATTGGGATCCCTTCCCATTTAAACAATATATTGTTGTTTAAGTAATACCTCTTTGTCAGAAGGTAAACAGTTCCACATGACTTCTCCATGTTTATAGAACATTGTAGATACTCAAGACTTAGCTTGTTTAGCAGGCATGACATCAAAGTCAATGGATCAGTTTTAACCAGAATAGGTTTAGTAATTCCATTCATTGGAAGTAAAATAACCCCATGGTGAAGAGGTTAGATTCCAGGCTCAACTTCTCTAAGCCCAAAGGGAATCATACGACGAATAAAGCGTCTCCAGACGAGCGTGACATAACACTTAACGTAGACGGAGGGCCTTCCTTTGCATTGCAGTAGAGGAATGTACCCTATGAGCGAGAACTCAATAAAGTGCTGCCACAACCCATCCAGATAGCCCAAATGTAGTAAGTATGTAGATAGGTAATAGAATACCAAACCATCTTCATAGTCTCGACTTCTCCAAGACAAATAATCAATTCCACTGAACAAGCCAGTCAAGTCAACCAGAGTAGGCCAACACATAAATGAAGCTTTTGCTTTCTGAAGTTAATTCAGTTTTCAGCACTCCAGCTTTAAAAACTATATCCGAGGAAGAATAAATATTCATGAGTAACATGTTTAACAGATGTAAAATAATTAGTACATCAATAGTACATGAGTAACCGTAGAGTAGAAGTATCTCCAAATCAATGGCACAGCATGAGTAAATATAATATTTCCAGGATAATTGTTATCCAAGTTCCATCGGATCACACGAAGATATAGATAGTCAAATGGTCAACATCTAGTCATGATGTGTAAATAATGTTTGATGATAAATAAGTATTATAACTTACAGATTAGAAGAAGAATACATGACTCATGTATTTACTCGTTGTAACCCGTTGTGAAGTTTTTATTTACAAAGCTATATTAGGGTTTATATTAGAGGAAACACATTAAAATGATATATGTAAATCAGGGCAAAGGCTATCTTCTTATGTCTCTCCCATCTTAGAAGATAGTAACATGTATACATACATACACCAGTATATGATACACTTCATTTAATAATAATCTTATGTAGAGCGAAGGCTTGGAGAAATGATCTTCCTCTCTCTTCTTAGAAGATTTGCTTCTGAACAAACATACATACTTTATTTCATACATACGAATACATACGTATCTTATTTTATACAAGAAGTCATATCTTCCAGCGCAGTGTTACTCATAATAAAATAAACATCTCACCAAGTTTCCAGTTAGATATTATAAATATGATTTTCCTGTTATCAAAATGTATTATACCATTTCTCCAGACAATCGACCCTCAAGTGAATCATATTCACTTATATCTTGAAAAGTAAAATTTAAGATTTTCCAAGGAAAACTATTCCTGAGATCTCCATCCGCATTCCCAATCCAAAAAAAAATTATTTTCTTCCTCTCAACTGTCACAAAAAATAAACAAACAAGTAGATTAAAGAGTTTTTATTACTATGTCCAGCAGAGGATTGCTACTACGATTTTAACCGACTACGAAAGGATAAAAATACGTATATATAAGTTTAAATATATTTGAGAATGTAAACAACGATCGCACACATGCGGATGGTTACAATAGGATGAAAAAATATTCAAAATATTGCCTTTTTTCTTCAGTATCTATACATTCAATAAAATAAATTGAGGTTATAAATAAGAAAGTAGATATCTATATGGAATTAGAGACATACGCTCGTATATTATCTTCAAAAGTGAAGCCTAACTTCAGTAACGGAATTCAGAGAAAATTTTTGTTTATTGCTCGCAATAACAAAACGTAATAAAATGTTTCAAAGAAAAATGAGTAAATAACTCGCAATAAAATTATTACGGCGCAGCGCTAACCTGTCGCAGTGAGGCGTGTGAGCTGTCTAAAGCGACTGTTTGTTGTGTAGTATCATCATTGAGCGGCGGAAAGGCCTTTGTTGTTCGGCCGTCAGCACCCAGCCAGCAATGTGATGTAGTCATTGAGAAATTATGAACCATTCGTGAGTATCGGCCACTTGTTGCCATGCGGAGAAAACCCTGCACGCGCACGCGCGTTCTATCCAATATATTAAGATCTCTGGTGTTATACTGCTTCTTCTATTTCGGTCGTTTTTTATAGGGCAGTTGGGGGTAGGAGGGTCATCTTATGTTTGTTGATAGTGACACAGAAAAGCTGTTGGTGGTCGTCATTCACGGACGATCACTCCTCGCCCACGCACGCTCTCTCAGCCCGAGCGTAGCTCTTTCGTTACATCCCATAAAACATTGACTGTTTGTTTTGGTATTCATTTGGATATAAAATAAAAGTATTTGGATATTTTTATGGACTCTTTATATCGATTAATAGATATTTTATGCATATTTTGTAATATTCTCCATATTTTTTTTTTGTTTTATTGATCGATTCTAAATTTTATTTTGTTGGGCGCATCTGTAAGAACGCAATCTCCAAGATTAATCAAAAACGGGGACTATGTACCCGACTGCAGAAGAAGGAGGTTTATATTTTTTTTGTGAATGTATGTATGTATATTTTAAAGAAGGGTGTTTCGTTTTTGTAGTAATTCTACTTGTTGTTTATTATTTTCATAATTTATTGCATGGTATAAAATATTGGCAGCCCTTAATTTAACACTCGTGCAGTCCAATACATTCTCTAAATGCCTCGCTTAAGACCTAATGCTGTTAATGGCAGTGAAACCCTCTCAGGTACATTAATTATGTGACCGCAAATTGTGTTCTGCAAATGGATTGCAACAGTGGGCTGTTGTGGTCTTAATATCCTTTGGAGACCATTTCGTAAGTTGACAGGTCTACACGTTCATGTAATCACTCATTTCATTGCTCAAGTTTTCAATCTTATTACAAAACAATACAAATACTCTTTATATAGACGACGACAAATTCCTGTTTGCCAGATGACCTACAGGCACAGAATTAATAAAAGTATGACATACAGAACGGAAACTAACACCGTCTCTCGCAATCTGGCGTCCCCGCAACCCCTCCCCCGCTTTTGGGCCTTGTAAGCGCTTGTAAAACAGGGTTGTTTGCTAGTCGTACGTTGATGGTACGCGAGTCACTTGGGATTATTGAACCATAATGGTGAGAAACTGCGCATATTATCATTGTTTATCCACGGAAAAACCATAAAAAACTAAAATTTTATAGATTTCCGATTGATGAAAACAGGTAAGTAAATCAAAAAATTCTGTGGTGGCGACCCTGATTGTTTAACTCACACATTTGACGTGTGCACAGA
The DNA here is from genome assembly GCA_963555685.1 of Acrobasis consociella. Classification (NCBI taxonomy): domain Eukaryota; kingdom Metazoa; phylum Arthropoda; class Insecta; order Lepidoptera; family Pyralidae; genus Acrobasis; species Acrobasis consociella. The sequence continues at coordinate 5,651,924 of OY743122.1, read as the reverse complement.
TATATTGTACTAGGTATATTTGTTACTCCGTTTCTATGAAGTGCCATACTGTGCTACAGGTACGTATATCTCATATAATAATATCTATTGTTAGTTGCATATGTATAATACACGATATACGACCTAATTCTGATGCCAATTTTATCTGTAAAAAATATTATTTTCACGTCTGTGAGTTTCACAAAGATTTACTGGCCAGCATTTGTCAAACAAACTTCACTGTACCATTTTGGTTTTACATATGGCGTGCATTTCGTTATAGTTTAGGTTTTAGTATCAAGTATACGATATCAAGTGCAAATAATTGCTTTCTTTCAATATATATTCCATAAATTGTATGTTTATGTAGCACTTTCAATAAGGACATCCAATGTACGACTTACAATTTATTGCATTCGGAAGGGTGTGTTACTTGGATACGGGCCGTCCAGAGTGGCGCCTGACGACAAATTCCTTTTGCCTACTGACCTACATCCTGTGTATACGTATGTATAATGTATATTCGCCCTAGTTTTGTTGCTGATCTCATCCGGGGTCGCGAAAAATAGTTTTCTCAAAGTTTTGACCAATTCTGGTTTTACATATGGCGCGCATTATTTATTGTTTGGGTTTGTTTATTCCTGAGACTCAGTCTTATTTTTCCTGAAAGATTGTAATGTTATTGATTTATTAAATTTAAGTTAATCAGTCGAGAATAATTAATTTCAATTAATAAATGAAGTTTTATTTATAGAATATTTTCAATAGTCATGTGGCCAAGGTGGAAAGGGCCGTGTTTGAATTTTACGCCTTTGCGTTTTTCTACGCGTTCCTACTCCTAATATAATAAATTATAATAAAATAATTACACTGCATAAAAAAAACAAAAAACAAAGGCTTATTCCAAGTAAAGTCATCATTTTCTATAATCGCCTTAGTAAATCAATATAACTTCATTATCATAAAGTAAAAAATTAAATAACAATAGTGGTATTTTTTACTATCTTTTATTTCATTATTTAGTTTAAATATTTAAGTACTGCATCTGAAAACCCTATAAAAGCACATTATTACATACAAACGCAAACTTTTATTGTAATAAAAACAGAAAACCTCCCATAAATCGGTCCGCAAACTTCAGCTAAATCATGGGGGAGTTCCCGGGCGCCTCTAGGAACCGCAGAGTGGTCCCAAGCGCTAAATAGCTCAATATCGTAACTTGTCCACATTTGTCAGCCCATCCTGAGCATTCCAGAGGGTGCGTGAAGTCCCAATCTACATACAAACTGGGTGTTTATCGAGGTAGGCTAATGGTTTTCGCGTTCAAGGGACAAGCGGACAGCGGTGCGTTTTGGAGGTAAAACTCAGTTATCGTTTTAGACATTTAGATGCAAGCATTGTTATAAAGTTATTTGGTTAAACTAACGAGAGACCAATATTTTATCGTGTGCACGTCTCAAGTCACATTCGTTCTGAGGAAGACCTCCGGATGAGGTCGAAACGTGTCAGCTTAGCTGACACGCTACGTGATTTGATCCGTTTTCAAATATTAATTATTGTTATAAAATCTACTTCTGGTAGAATAGAGAAACCTTCGTTACACCAACTACTCCTCTAAAAAAAACTTTCTGGTATTTTTTGTGACTATTTCATTAATAACCATTACGCTATAAGTGACCTACGTCTAACCGCCCTAGGATCTGTCTACCCTCATAATAAAGACATGGTGATCAGAATCGCCGTGTGGTTTCCGGCAGAGTAGAATAGAACCACTCCAAGTCTTCCCGTGGATGTCGTAGAAGGCAACTTAGGAAATACTAGCTAAACAAAGCATATAAACATCAATGACACCTCTCTCTAACCTGCCTGGCCAGCGAGGAGAGTTTAGGCCAAATCCTCTGGCTGATCTGGCCAAGTTTGGCTCTAGTAGTAGAGAGAGGGTCGTGCTCCTGCGGAGTCTAGTGGAGGCTAAAAAGACCTGATGATGATGTATCTGTATCAATTTCATTCGTGATTAGCAAGCAAACGATCTGCTTTGGTAATCAAGGTCCATTTACCATTTATTCAGAACAGTATACCTACTAGCGATGTTAATAAAATAAGTGTGCCATGGTAGCCTTCGTATTCCCTCGGCGAAAAAATGAGAAATAACCTATTTGGTTTTAAGGCCCATTCATATACTATTTATAGGTATTTAAAGCAATAAATACTTGCATGGTCTAAACAAAACGTCATTTATACGAAATATTTATTTCTGCAATAAATATTTATGCAAAAAGCTAGAAGCTTGCACTGTATCGGCCTTAATCCGTTAGTAGTTCATCACTTAACCCTTATTATGGGTACAAAGAAGGTGGTGGAAGGCGCCGCCGGGTCGCGCCGAGCGACGGCAAAAAAGCACCTATCAAATTTCAAGGATGTAATGAAAATAATCACTATCGGAAGACTTTGCCATTGATTTTTATAATTATTAAACAATACTTTTTGTTTCAATTCACAGATACAGATTATCAGGTCTGTATCACTAACGAGGTAGACAGATACCAGGACGGTAAGGCCCAAAGGTAACGTTTACAGGGACGGTATTCGGGCTCTACCATAGATGATTAAGGTGTAATCAAATTAAAATAACAGTCAAAATACCAAAATAATTATAAAAAATATGCCGTGTGGTTTCCGGCAGAGTAGAATAGGGCCACATTCCCGTGGATGTCGTTAAAGGCGACTTAAGAAATACAAACTAAACAAATCTTATAAACTTCAATGATACAGGTAATTTCTTGGTGGACACTGGCCAGACGGGTTGGAGAGGTCCTCTCCAACCCGTCTGGCCAGTGTGGGCTAAGTCCTGTAGCTGCTCTGGTCAAGTATGGCTCTGGTAGTACAGAGAGGGTCGTGCTCCTGCAGTGACGAGCAAAAGACCTGATGATAATGATGATACCAAAAAAACAACATTCCCATAAAATTTGCCCGAGCTGTCCTGCTCTCTTTTGTATGGAAATGCCTAATTTTTGTTTTTTGTTTTAGACTGTTGTTAATAGTGATTTAGTTTAGCCCATGGCTCGATTTTACGCATAAGTCCCTAACACGTTGTATGCTCGTAATATCTATAGTGCCTGGTACATTTAATATACCTTACGAATTCTAAACTTATGCATAATTACAACTCGGATTCCCGCTGTTTGAATAATTTATTCTTATTAATGTATTCTGATGCACGTTAAAAGCTTCTTTTACTGATATCCAAGAAATTATCATTTTTAATAAGTTGTTTTCTTTTGTTCCATGTACCTGTCTTGTTGCTGTTGACGATAATAGGTGAGTAAATGGAGAACTAACTTTTAAGAACTTAACTGCGAGTGCAGAGCAGGCAGCGATACCGTGGGGTTGTCGCTCCTAGCACTCTCTAACGATGATCGTCTAAATCGATTAAAACATGGTCAGCCTTTCTGGCTAAGTTACTTGTAGGTTAAATTAATAATTAGTAGGGATATGGACACCCGTCAGTGGATGGTTGACAGTGAGGAACTGAGGATGCAAGCCTCTCTCGTTCATTTTGGAAATCCTTGCGAAAGGCCAAGTCCAGAAGTGGACTTACGCGGCTGAAATGATGATGATAACAACTTGCCAAGAAACGATTAATACTTACGTAGTAAAAATAAATCTATGTCTATGGATTAATAGCTATTCATCGTTTCTTAGCAAGCTGTATACAATGTATTTGCACGCAAACAAGTATGTATATCAAGGTTTTACGTTCAATAATGTTTATGGTTCCGCGATGAAAACTATGTTATGGTAAGTTCATTAGAATAATTTACTATATAGGCAATAAAAGGTATATCTACAGTAATAAGTAATTTCTTAATATTAATAATATTATACAACGTGGAAGGGACCTACCTGTAATTGATCGAACCACGGGCTAACGATAACAAAATAACATTCAAAAAACAAACAAAAAAATCGACATGCTCATACAAATTGCCCGGGCGGCGGCTCACTTTCGTATGGATATGCCAATTTTTTTTCTAACTTTTATTGTTATTTTAATTATACTATAGTGCCCGTGGTTCGATTTATTACGGATATGTCCCTTCCACGTTGTACAGATACTATAAGTATATAAAGTCACGTTTGATTAAAAATTGAATACATATAAGTCACGTTTGATTAAATGTTTAATACGCCCACACATCTTAAATTTTTAGGTATCTTAGAATAATTGCTTTAAAATTGATGACAGGAACAATATTTTTGCGAAACTGTACCCTAATGTGATCAGCTAGGGAGTGCCTACCAGTTTATAGTCAGCAGCGGTAGTATAACGTCTGTTTGATGGTGTACCCCGTGCCCTGGCGTTTACAACCTCTATATTATGTCGTTAAGTATCAAGCTGGGGTCTCGCACCCGTGCGTCCCACTTTTCTGCCCACAGTGCCACTGAAGCTTAGCGGAGCCGTTTAAAATTTTTGTGATTTGCTTGTTTTTCGTGTGTATTTTAAGCTGCATAAAAGCAATTGACATAGCCTGACGACTGCCAGGACAAACAGCTCAACGTGTCTTCCGAAGCACATAAGAGCTCGAGAATTATGCAACTTGTGGTCATTCCTATTTAAGTGCGGACCACGCTCAGTGTCATGTAACTTAGAAATATCTTGTAGTAACGAAATATTACAAGACAGCCTATTGGTTGTGAAAATATAGTACAGATCCGTTCAGCTTTAGTGAGGCGGAGGCCTTAGTTAATATATTTATTTGTAAGCTAGAAAGTACGAGAAAAACTGTACCAAGGTGGCACTACTATACATAAGGTTTACTTTTAAGCAGCTATTAGGTACATTCGGTTTTAGTCGATCGGTCATTATAGATATGTAATTAACTCCAGACTACTTAGTCTTTTAAAACTTGATTTTTCAGGGCATTGTGGGCTGCTTATGATATAGACTCTGTTTATGAATATTCTGAGTTCTTTTATTAACTCACTAAGTCTTAAGATTTTATGTAGATTATCTTTATGTCTAGGAAAATTCAAAACAAGACTTTCAAATAAAGACTCGAACTTTTGAAAGAACTCTAGTTTTTAACAACTCTAGTTGATAAGAACGCTCTTGTGTGCGGCAGGCTTTAAGACTAAGGTTTTGTACCAAAGGATGAACTGGTCCGGAACTATTAGTAGTATAGGTACCTACTGGTTTCTACGTAATAGCTGCTCTGGATCCATTTGTTCACTGAACCGCGCAGTTCTGTCTCGTTCTATCGTACAGCTTGCTATAACCGCATATTAACTTCCTGTATACTTATATACTATGATGGTTCGCCTAAAAGTGGGACCGTCACAAAAGATTTATTTATTTATACTTATGAACTTTTTCATAAAGTAAAATATTTAAGGTTCTTTTCATATTTATAATCATTTTTTAATTAGAGCATTTTATTTCATAAAATAGTTAAGTTAGGTACTAGGTATATATATAGGTACGTTTTTAGGAAAAACATTATAAAATCAGATAAACTCATTTGCTCATTGCCCTGAGATCATTTTAGAAAAATCTTAGAATGTGACGCCATGGTAATACTGGGTATTTTTACTTACATATATATGTTAGATATTAATTTGTTAATTATTTATTTTAGATTTTATTTCAGCATGACTTTAGTAATATATAACATGGAAAAGACATAATCGTAATAAATCGAACCACGGGCTATACTTGAACACTTAAGTATAATGGAATTAAAATAACAGTAAAAGAACCAAAATAATCTCCATTGCTATACTAAAGTGTGCAGCCGCCCAGGCAATTTGTATGGGAATTGTTTTTTTTTTTGTTTCTTGACTGTTATTTTAATTTGATGTGATCTAGTATAGCGTGTGGTTTGATTTATTACGAGTATGTCCCTTCCTCGTTGTATAATGCGTTGTAAACATTATCTTAAAAGAGATAATCAGATTTCACATTACTTAGAAAATCTCCTGTCAGTGATTTGCAAGCTTAATTGTCACTTTATCACGAGAGAGCATCTTCAAATGACATCGTGAGGGTTGAAGCCTTTAGGCTTTATAGATGAATTGTGAAGTGAAGACGGGGGATTAATGGCAAATTTTATCATTTCAGACCGAGTGAAGTTTAACCCGGAGAGTAAGTGACGGTTTTGTGCAGATATATTTGTGTTTAGAGGCTCTACTGGCTTATTTTGGACTTGCGACAGAGTTTTTTTTAAGTTCTTGCTATTTCTTTTTTGCCAAGGTAACTTTTTTTTGTTAATTTTTTGGTAAACAATAAAGTATTACCTAACTTTACTGAATCTTCTGTGTAAAATCTAGACTGACGTCTCCAACTTTAGGTTCCAACAAGCTACTCACGCGTTTTTTGTTTCCTATCTACTAAATTTTCTTCTCAACCTTCGGGTGAGCGGCAGACTTACCTCAAAAGCAGCTCAGTAGAGTGCAGTTTTGTAAGATGTACCTGCTAGAGAATACAACCAATACTCCCCTCTAAGATCGTAACCCCGCACCCCTGTAACGTCGCACCCGAATACCGTTGTCTGTTTATTTTACGAGTCAGTACTTGTAAAATAAACAAACATCAGTATGATTGTTATTATTACGCAGTCCAATATAAGCCAACGCGCTTTTTACGCTAGAATAGAACTAATGCCTCATTTGTTGCCTTCGTATGGATTTGGATAAGCCATACAACAGAAAATACGTGTACAAATGGTATAATAGTGCATAAAATTGTCCGTCCAATCTTGTCAGTGTAAATTTTGTCTAGGTTTTGAACATATTTTTAAACATTAAACAATATGATTAATATACATCTACACACGAAAAAAGTCATTGTATATTTATATTTTATATTTACTTAAACCACAAAACACTTTTCACTCTTGTAAGACATGTCGTATAATGAAGTAATAAATATGAATATTTCAACTATTGCCGGCCAGTGTCAACGACGAGCATAGAGGTAGGGTCATTTATGGTGTTCCAGGTGACCTTTGGCTACGTTAATTATTAAGCGTACATAATTAAACAAATCTGTATGTATTTAAAAATAGACGAAGGCAACACTCAAATGCGCTGTGATAAAATAAACTCGCTTAGAAAAACAATTGGAATTGACTAACACCGGTATTCATTTAGTTTTCGCTTTAGATATTTTTAAGTATTTTTCATAAAAATTGTTCAGCTACTTAGATCATTTGTGATAAATCAGTGTGATATTTGTGTTATTAAACAAAATAGAATAGATGTGATGATTTTATTTATTTTTATTTTTGACAGAAACCCGTGATTTTTTTTGTAGAAAGAAAATTGTTCTTTCTGCAGAAATAAGGAAAAATAGTAAAAGTAGAAATATGAAAGATATAATGCCAAGCTTATTGCTTTGTTTTAGTCTGTTTTAGACCTAACATTAGTGCTTATAGAAATGCTTCGTTTACACGAAATTAGAGCTAAGGGCCTAGTGACTAAAGCGTTGTAGATATTTCTATCTGGCACCACACACACACACATACACATAAATTAAAAAACATATAATTCGGAGTGCCAATACTATTTTCTCCGCTTTTCTATATTTCTGTTCTAAACGTGTGACACAAATACAATAAAAAAAAAACGTTTTCGTCGATAGCAATGCAGTGGACATTGAAGAAAAATAACACTAAACGGATAGCAGTCTTTAAAAACAAATACTTACGTACAATGCTTTTACTTGTAGGTTTACAACACAGAAAGTCACTAAGCGCCTAGTAGCTAAGCTTGTGTAAACAAGGCATAATTCTGGTAACCATAGAAGCAAATAACTGTGTGTAGACTAGAATAAATACTAAAGTCTTAAACTTAGCGATGCTAAAGAGCTTTATAGAGCTCTGCAAATTGTTGCAAGGAATACTTTGTAACTCAATACCGAACCGACGACGTCGAGGTTTCAAACTCATTAGAGAGGAAATAAGTTTTACTGTATTTAAAGTAAGTAACAATATGAATAATAAAAGTGGAAAGAAGACAAAGAATATCTTGAATCTAGGTCAATTTCCAAAAACGTCTGACATATACATACGAGTATATATATCTACAATCTACATAAGATACTGTATTTTGAAACGAAGGTCCATATCGCTGGTTACAGCTATTACAATACAAACGGCGTAGCAGCGGCAAACGCACCGTCGCCGCTGCGGCGCCATGTGTACCTAAAGTGTAAATTCACGTGACGACAAGACAAAATATAACTATAGCGACCACTAAGGTACTAATGGAAACCATTGGATCTGGTTCGATCCATCACCGTATATAGGCCAGGAGAGGCAAAGGAATAATATAGATAATTATAATACATAACATAACATTGGGTTCGTTCCTGCCTCCGGCATAGTTCGGGAATAATTGTCGTATTTCGGCGAAGTTCGCCAGCAGAAACCAAACATCTTGTTTTCTGTTTGTGAACTATAGGTAACTTCAATGAAAACTGTGATTTTGGGGTTCAAACTAGAAACCGTAGTCGTTTATTTCTATGTGGGTTATGTGTGTAAAAATAATTGATAGGTAGGTAGAGCAAAAAATACTTTACGCTAACATACAATTTTTCGACAAAGTACAAGACAAACAGAATTTCTTCTTGTTTGTCAATAAGGGCTCTTACAGACAAGTAACACCTTTCACGTGTCAATCTGTCACAAACTGTCAAAAACCACGCGACAGTCGCCGCTATGCGGCGGGCGACTATCCACCGTCACTGGCAGGTGTCGGGGCCATACTGTCACTCGTCTGTATCAGAGGCGCTCAGATGCTACTAAAGTGGTAAGTAGCGACAAATCATTTAAATGTCTTTAAACGAAAGTTAATATACAAAGTTTACTAAAATTAACCATCTGAGTCTATCTCCAGGTAATTTATCCTATCGTCCTTTACACATTCCGTCCAACATTTCTTTGGTCTCCCTCTGCTCCGATGTCTCTTCATCTACATTTTCAGAACGAGCCTGGTTATATTGTTTTCTCCCTTCTTTAACACGTCCATACCAGCCTAACCTATATTCTCCTTATTTTTTCTGTTATAGGTGCCACTTTCACACTGCCTCTTAGCTCTACCTACTCATTCCTTAAAATGTCTTCTTTCGCTAATATCGGTCACATCTGACCTAACAAATTCATTTCTATTCATATTTTCATCAAGCCAGTGCAGCGAGTAAAATTGGCGGCTGACCTCTTGTAATAATTGGGTCACTAAAATGGCACTTGCATACAAACGGCTCCACATATATAGGTAGTTTGGACGACCGCTGAATTTCGTTAAAGATAGTGTAATGCCTAAGGGGTTTGTGAAGTTCGTAAGAAGTATTTAGAGCAGGTTTGTATTTTCCATCACAAACACACAGTAATAATTTACTCGTAAGCCCCACGTAAGCTGGGCCGGGGTTTGAAAAGTCCCGTGAATACAAAGGAGATAAAATATACTTAGTACGAGTAGATTCGACGATGATTGTTCCAATAGTCCTGTTGGCGAATTGTCAAAAGTGATGTCAGTCAAACATTGGTGAAACAATGTTGATGTCAAACATATAATAGTAGTACCGATCAAATGTTATGTCGATCATAGGTCTGCCGGGTAACGGTTTGTCGCACAACTGTGGTACTTCCAAAAAGTCTTGACTGTATCAAGGGTCAGAATCAGCAAACATGGCTCATATTGTCTGGTTTCCGTCTCTGCGGCACTAACCACCGGCAGCTTGGATTCTGCCCCAAAAAACAACCTCTATCATTTACTATCATCAATGTAGGGACTTTCAAGTCCCACAGTATCTGTATCTTTTTCTTACGTGATTTCTCCAGCAGTCGCATTGACACTCCATGACAGCTGGCCGCGATCGCGTTGTCAGTTACCTGCCTGCAACTTCCCGAGGGAACTCGGCACTGTCAGGAAACCACACGTCTTCCGCATTGATTTCCAATAGTGTGCACTTTAGACGTGTTTTATCATACGGTTGTGTTCAACTGTAATTTTTACACTACTGTCCTCAAAATGAAGTGTAATGTTTACAAGGTTCACGTACGGTATACACGGCGTTCATGTACGGCGGAATGAAACACTCACTTTTGTTGGTGAGCTTTTTCGACGTGGATCGACCTTGCACCGGTTGCACTTTACAGACGCACAGCCAGTTACCTTAATAATTTGGCCACCAATGATGTCGCTGTCGAATTTAATTTTGTCAGTTTTCCTATATTCGGAAAGTGCAAATGTTTTTTCAGTAACTAGACCTTTACCAGGCACTCTTACACGTCAATAAGTATAGTTTATATTACGTGTAGTGTAAAGTATTTTGTCTAGAAAAGCTAATCCGATACCAGCGCTTTGCAACGACCATTGCTGAGCGCCGAAAGAAACTCATTTTCACAGTACTTATATTGAGATGCGATGCAGTACGATGCGAGCTCATTAATATACTTATTTTCCAAATAACCGTATGTACGTATATAGACATCGTTAGCTATAAACGACACGGTTCATTATTATAACAAGTTCCTTATATGCAAATTGCGTACGACATGGGACTTGTCCGAAAACGTTATTATCATATTTTTATAGGGTTTTTACTTGTAAATAGTAGGTAGTAGAGTTACGTAGCAAACGTGTTAAAGGAATGGGAGCTGGTGGAGAAATTCGGCGTGCGGGCACAGGTATGGAACTTCCTAGAAGCGGAGTATCATTTATGCGTACTACTACTACATACATACATACATACTATCACGTCTTTATCCCTAATGGGGCAGACAGAGCATTTTGGGTCTTGCGGCTCTATGCAGAGCCTAGGGCCGCAAGACTCAAAAGCCACTTTTAGCGTCATGGTGGGCGAGAAGATGGAAAAGCAATCAATACAGTGACGGGTTGCTAGCCGCATCGCCTGTTAAAATGATTCGCATTTTTGCCCATTCCCTCGATCGGCTTTTACGATCTGCGCGGGAAGAGAAGCAGCTGGTAAATTCTAAGTTTTTTCTTTTCTCCCAGACCAGCATGGGACTACTACTAACAAAACTAACTAAATATCCGAACACACGGCAATGTGTGTGTGTTCGCCCGCTCAACCAACTGGCGAGAACAGGAGAGGTGTGAGGACGGGGAACGGGGACGCATATTGCTCGAGACCTTAGGAGACTCTGTTCTGTATATAATACTTATATTAATTCTGTGGTGCGAGGTTGAACACGTGATACCTCAGTCGGGAAGAGCATGATCGTATCAAGACCAAGTCGCTGATTCAATCCCTGCTTACGTGGGTGGTTTTTTCACCATTTCTTATTTCATTATTTAGTTTGTTTGATCATTATTACCGGTCGGGGCAAGTTGGAGAATGGTCTTTTTCAAATTGTCCTGGGTCTTGGATGTTTATCTATATATGTATTTGTTATAAAATATAGTATCGTTGAGTTAGTATCCCATAACACAAGTCTCGAACTTACTTTGGGGCTAGCTCAATCAGTGTAATTTGTCCCTATATATTTATTATTATATTTATTATTATGTATCTCCTTTGAGAGTCACGGGTCTTTTCACCCCGGTCCTTTGAGAGGCTTGCGTGGGGATACAGATCCAACACGTAGAGGCCCTTTGGAGAAGTTGTTGTCATGTGGCGCTCCCGCCAAAACCTATTCCTGGATATACCTATGAAAGGTGTACCATTGAATAGGTTTTGGCAGAAGATAAAACTATTGCATGAAAAAGGGAAAGGTTTAAGGATTATGGAATGAATTTGGGATAGATTGATGCTGGGATATTGCAATAGAAACGTCACCTGCCATAATCATGATTACTGACTATTGTAGGCAGGTGGTGGCTTGCCGCCCACTAGATGGGCCCCTCAAACGCGCCGACAATAGTTGCCGGCAAAGGAGCAACACCGGTGCGGGCGACTCAGGGGTGTCGAGAGGTGTGCTGCGCTTTCTCCGAAGTTACTCGCGTCGTTATGCCCTTTAACACTTCCACCCCTGGAGCAACAGCTCTGACGACTCCTCTCTGCACAGCCAATTAAGGCAATGCAGAGCTGAGAGCCCTGCGAGCCCTCTTGGGTCTCAACCCCGACCGATGAAGAAGCGTCGGGGACGAGGGTCTGACCGGCTCTCTGGAGCACTCGGGTCCGTGGTGTCGTTACTCACCAACAGCTCGCCACAAGCTGCCCTGCGGATATTATTATTATTATTTCTTTCGTATAAATATACTTTTCTCTCTTTCTTAAGTGAAAGAGGTGAATCACAGCACGGGCCATGGCCAAGTGCACAAATTACGTTATAAACTAACTGTAACTACTGGAGAAATTTGCGAACGATACGGCAAGTGTTCAAGACGACAGCTTTTTGCAAGGTATGTATTATGTGTGTTGGAATGTCTAAGATCTGTAAGCTAGTGTGTAGTGTGTATGGTATGACTGCTGTTGTGGAAATAACGATTGGTACTATCTTAACGGTCCCAACGCGCCATTGTGTTTGAATTTCGATAGCTAAATCTTTATATTTACTCAGTTTTTCTGTGTGCGTTGTCTGTAAGTTGTGTGTATTAGGGACCGCGATATCTACAAGGTACACTATATTGTTGGCTTTATCGTGGATAGTAATATCGGGTCTGTTAAAATGGATTGTTTTGTCAGTAATTATTGTGCGGTCCCAGTAAACTTTAAAAGTATTGTTTTCCAATATTTTATCGGGCGTATATTTATTATTATTATTATTATTATGTATCTCCTTTGAGAATCACGGGTCTTTTCACCCCGGTCCTTTGAGAGGCTTGCGTGGGGATACAGATCCAACACGTAGAGGCCCTTTGGAGAAGTTGTTGTCATGTGGCGCTCCCGCCAAAACCTATTCCTGGATATACCTATGAAAGGTGTACCCTTGAATAGGTTCTGGCAGAAGAAAAATCTATTGCATGTAAAAGGAAAAGGTTTAAGGGTTATGGAATGAATTTGGGATGGACTGATACTGGGTTATTGCAACAGAAACGTCACCTGCCATAATCATGATTACTGACTATCATAGGCAGGTGGTGGCTTGCCGCCCACTAGATGGGCCCCTTAAACGCGCCGACTGTAGTTGCCGGCAAAGGAGCAACACCGGTGCGAGCGACTCAGGGGTGCCGAGAGGTGTGCTGCGCTTTCTCTGCACAGCCAATTAAGGCAATGCAGAGCTGAGAGCCCTGCGAGCCCTCTTGGGTCTCCACCCCGACCGATGAAGACGCGTCGGGGACGAGGGATCTAACCGGCTCTCTGGAGCACTCGGGTCCGTGGTGTCGTTACTCACCAACAGCTCGCCACAAGCTGCCCTGCGGTTTTATTATTATTATTATTTTTTTTTTTTGATCGAGGGAATGGGCAAAAATGCAAATCATGTTAACAGGTGATGCGGTTAGCAACCCATCACTGTATTGATTATTTTTGCATCTTCTCGCCCACCATGACGCTAAAAGTGGCTTTTGGGTCTTGCGGCCCTGGGCTCTGCATAGAACCGCAAGACCCTAAATGCTCTGTCTGCCCCATTAGGGATAAAGACGTGATAGTATGTATGTTATGTATGTTATTTAGTTTGAGTACATTGTAATCATGTTGTCCCTGACTGTACTGATCAGTCGTCTAAAAATTAAGGGGTGATAATGCTTCAAATTCGGGGTTTTGTAACTTACCCAAGAAATAATAGTTGGAACTACGATATCAATATAGTATGTAGTTCTGGCACTTGTCAGATGGTGTCGGGGATTTTTAATTTTCAGCAAATAAACTTGTCTTCCTAATTGCTTCTTATAACACCCATGGGAGACAAAGCGTATTTTACTCTACCGTCACCACATGGTCAATTAATACACTAGTTTTCCCTATATCCAGACATGTTTATATGTACAAAGTCAGGCATCGTTAACCATACAACACGGTTAATTATAACATGTTCCTTGTCAAATGCAAATTATGTGTGCGACATGGGACTACTCTGCAAACAGTATTATTATGTTGTTCCTGACTATCTTGATTCACTTCCAAGGGTTGGGCTACATCTGCAAGCACGGAACATCACTTTCGCGTGTTGCTATCCTTTTCTGTCACTAAGAACCGTCATTTGCTAGAGTGAAAGAGAGCGATGGAATGCTTCAGCATAGCCGGTGATGCAGCGTTCTGAGAAGAAGCTGTTCTCTATTCTCAGAGACGAGAATGGAAGTAAATATTGGTTTGTTACAATTGAGTACTTTCCTGGGTAAAAATTAATTGTTGCTAAACTTTTCTTTTATTTAAACAGGTAATAGAATAAAAGAAAAAAAAACAATTGTCATTGATCGTATCCATATTCAACCTGATTTTATATAAAAGAGCGCTATTTGACTCTCAAGGACTATGACGTTATTAGTCTATATTTCAAACGAATTAATTGTTGGAAAGTAGCGAATTTCAAAGGATATACGCTCTCAAATAACGCAATAATTATGGTGCAGTGAATGAGAGAGCCGGCTAGTGTGGAATATTGCCAACTGTCGGAACTACGCTAAATTCAGAATTACTTGCATAGCCTAAATGTGCATAATACTCGCACAGAGTTAATTATGAACCTCGCGTATATTTAATTCAATTCCTTAATATATCAATTCTTAGTCTTACTAATATTACCTTATGTACCCTGTCTAGTTTTATTAGGGTATTGCAAAGATAAGATGGAACGCCAAGCGAGTATTCTAGTTCAAGAAAAATATATTACGTAAAGTTAATAAAAAGTTTATTTGCTAGGCAAATTAAAAAACCCCCGACGACACCATCTAGTAATATATGACGGAACTACATTATATTCTAACTGATGTTACTGGAATTGATGTCCGTAGCGCCCACTAAAATTTGCCCAGTAAATTACAAAGCGGAAGGAAGAGAGACATGGAAAGCACTCCACCGACAAGAGCCCAGCTCTTAAATATAAGAAGAAAATACAAAGCCTAACTTCAAAGCGTTAACATCCAATAACTTTTAAACGACTAAACAGATTTTCGTCAAACATTGGCTAAGAACCACCGCAAAGGAATCAGCTTTCACGTAAAAAACGTGCATTAAATCTGTAGATGCGTTCAATTGCTACAATGCCACAGACAGACAGACCGACAGACATAAGCGTCAATCTTAGAACATCCCTAATTTTTGTCAGGGGTTAAAAATACTATTCAACATTTATATGTATTAGCATTATGAGCAGATGATTTGTTTTGTTTTTCATGTGTGAAAAGCCACTGTGTCATATATTTGAAGCTGCGTAAGTGTATGCTACGTAGCTTGACGATTGCCATACCGGGACCAACGCAACGTCTCAACGTGCTTTTCGAAATACTGAATAGCTTGGTGTTTTATTGTCACGTATCAAATAGACGGACGTGCCTGGCGTTGTCTAACTTGCCAAAGTGCTGCGTATACAAATACATGCTGAACCAGTGAGCTTAATAATAAAAATCCACTTAATCTGAAACTCACTGTGAACCTTTTTCTTTATTTTTATACTAAATTACGTGTAACGTTGTTTGTCCGCAATGGACTCCTAAACTTGCTCACTGTGTGCAATTTGATCCAACTTGAAAGATAGGATAGCTTACATCTCAATTTATAGTCGCAATATTATTTTATTGCACTGGACTGATGCAGATACGTCGGAGTCATAAAGTCCACGCGAACAAAGTCGCGGGCATACGCTAGCCTACTATAAAAAGAGATTTCTATTTACAAAGAAATACTGGTAGAATAATTGAGTAAACTCACACAGCTATTTGAATTAATACTTGCGAATAAACTGACATACCTTCATATAACAACAATCCAATTTGCAAAGTTTCGCGCCGTCCTCAACTGGCATCACTAATTAATGAGTACAAACAGAATAAGCTGACAAGACAGTTTTCAAGATTCCTGATCTGAGATACGACAGCGGTCCAATTAGAATTTAAATTTGTTCCACCTAGTCCCTTAGTGACATAGTACTGTTTTTAAAGTTTAAACTTTTGCGATTCCAATGGTGACTGACCGAGTTATGCTGTTTTGTAACAGATTAATGAGTTGGAATAGAACATTGTTTCACTATCGCTTACTGTCCGCATTGCAATGGCATGGCGAAACGACTTCACACAATCATGGCGTTGTCATTGTATGAAATTATCTAAAAAGAAACAGTTTACATATATTTTGTGTGATTCAACTACCAAACTTGCTTTCTTTGGTCCAACCATACAAATCAGATCACGCCCGTGGTTGCAAGCGCTAACAGAGCGTACTCCCACCGAGCTCCCCATATTCATCATCATCATAATCGGGTCTTTTTGGTCTTCATTGCAGTACGACCCTCTCTGTACTACCAGAGCTATACTTGGCCAAAGCAGTCAGAGGATTTGGTCTACACTCTCCACGCTTGCCAGACGTGTTGAAGTGGTCCTATTGATGTTTATAAGCTTTGTTCAGCTTGTATTTCCAAAGTCGCCTTCTACGTCATCCACGGGAGCACTTGGAGTGGTCCTATTCTACTCTCCTGGAAACTACACACCTCATATTCATTTCTATTAACTCCTGGAGTCAAAGTTGAGACGACCAAGGGGAGCGCACTGAATTTGCTAACAAAGAACTTGTTAGGCCACTAATCACCGAGGTGCTCGTGTGGACGCCGCTCAGTTGTTCAACACTGTTTTCATTAAGATAAACACGGATCAACAGTACTTAATATAAGGTAAGATGTTTGTAATACAAGTTTCGTTACTTGTTCTACATTATCATTTTGATGAAGAGGAAAATAGCCTTAAGATGAAAGAAAAAAGTGCGTTTTGGCAAGTTTTTCCTGCTACGAGTATGTTAGCCTTCGTTCAGTTACTTAAAGTTCTAAATCATCTACATATAATTGTTTATGTGGTGTGGGCATTACTAGCGCTTTCGCAAGTTAAGCGACACAAGGCATGGGCCGAACTGGGAAAGGTAGGCAAACACAAGGGGCATAAAAAATCTCGTAGGCTCGAAGGCACGTAAAAGCCAACCGATAGTCCCGGTTGACGTCATTGAATGGCTGTCGTAAAGATGGGTCAAATGTCTTAAGGTATCTTAATAAATGTGACACCAGTGTTAGCCACTTACACACATGAAAAACAACAAACAAATAGCGGAGTGATCTTTTTCTCTCTAACATATCTACGAGTAATGTTGCAAAAAGTCAAAGAGATGCTTTAATTTACTAAAAATTGGAAAAATTAATATATTTTTAAAAACCGTTTTGTTGCAACCAATTTTCAACGTAATTCTAACTAATACATTGACAATAATATTACTTACAGCAATCATAGCCAAAATAATATTTTTTATATATTTTGTTGCGACAGATTTAAGTTATACTCACTTATATGTTGACAATAATATTACTCGCAACCATTAATTCTGTAACAAAATTTTACTACCAAACTTTTTAGCTATATCAAATATATTTTATTTTTCAATTAACTCTACCGGCGTCGATCCGTAGGCGCTTGTACGAGTTTAAAATAACACTTTGTATGCCAACTCAACTTTTTTTGATCTTTCGAGCATAAACAATTAACTTTTCCCTTTTATATTAACGAGGGCTTTCGGCGGAGAACCATTTAACTGGTGCAAAATATTTTAGCTTTCCGTTCTTTATTTTGTATTTTACCTGAATAAAAACTATTGAAATAAATGCAAATTTTTAAATATTATATGGAGTAGTTGTTACAAATCTCTGAGTGTGTAATGCTCGATATTGTAAAATTCTAAATAGTTTTAAGTGTTCAGTACATCACGTTCATAAACTTGTTACTTCAGTAATAAGGCATTTTGAAATATCTCGACGTAACTTGTTTGCTCACGCGAGAAACTTTCGGACTCTTGCTTAATAATATTACATAGACTTACCGATAATATAATTAGTAATAACTCTAAGATACTCTAGAAAGTTCTACATAAACAGAAAATAGATATTAACATTCTGATTTTATTTTAGAGTTTAGTTAGATACCCTATTCACCCACAAGTTTATTTGCCAGGCAAATTAAAAACCCCTGCCTTTCAATAGTTTCACATGTAAACGCCATCTAGCGTTAAGCGAAGGAACTCAATATTAGAATATTCGTAGTTCCATCTATTATTTGCTATAGACAAACCATAAATACCCCGATTGTCAAGCGTTTTTATCAACAAATTAATAGCTAAGAACCATGACAAGGGAACTTGCTTTTAAGTAATAAAAAAAAACACATTGAAATTGGTCTATCCGTTCGAGCGCTACGATGCCACAGACAGATAGACATTAGCATTAATATACTTATAACACCCCTCTTTTTTGTCTGGGATTGAAAAAGCAAGCTAAACGTTATAACCAATAATAACATTAATCAACAAATCTCTTTTTCTTATATCAAGTGCGCTAATATACTAGTGTAAGATTTTTTGAGCTTCAAAGACGTCGACGTTCAATGACGTCATTTGGTGACAATAGTCATAAACTCATTAACTAGTTTCTTACGATGTTTACTGCAATTGGTGGTAGATATAATTTTTCAAAACTAAAATCCGGCTTCAACATTCTACACACAACCGATTTTGATAAAATTTATTTGGGACCACCTGACAAGTATAGCCTTTCAAACAAAAAAGAATTTTCCAAATCGGTTCAAAAAGATTCCGACGATTTGATAACCTCCCCTTTCTTGGCAATCGGATGAAAAATGACTTGCGTGCCTCACAGCCAGTGCCTAAACCACTTGACCACCACCTTTTTATATTTATAATATTTACCTTACAAATTTTTTTACAGAATCAAGAAGAAACTAGACCTTTTTAAACACTTTTTCGATAGTTTTTTTCCAAAACACATTATATTCAGTATAATGGGTTCGATTAAGTCCAGATAATACCAAATAGTGAAGAAAGTGCATGTTTTGATAGCCTCAAAGGACCGTCTACATCTAAAGTTGTACTGGTCGCATATAGAAGACGTTTAGTTAAGCTGTGCAGACATTGTCCTCAAAGGATTCGAAGTCTAGTTCGATTTTCAAGTTTCAAACTATCTAGCGAATCTAACCCACAACCCACAATGCACGTATGTACAAATATGTGGCGAGGAAAATCGATTACGTACGACCCTTAAGGGGCTACCTAAATTTTCCAGGGTTCAGTGCTGCCATGTGCAATAATTCATTTGAACGGAAATGGAAATATCATTTAAAATTGTGTCTTGATCAAGCCCAAGTAACCCTTCAAACTATTTTATAAACGTAAAGCTTTTCTACGCGCACTAGCCAAAAGAGGCCGTTTTTCGCAAATGTGCGTTGAAAAGTTTTACGTTCTCACTTAAAAATATAAATAGTAGTTATAAAATACTTTGAATCTAGAGCTCGGTCAAGCAAGACACAATTTTAAATAATATCTCCGTTTCCTTTCCAATGGGGGTGGCACTGGACCCCGGAAAATTCAGGTATGGCCTTAAAAAATATATAGAGCCTACAGGGATTTCGTCTCGGACGCGTTTTCCTCATTGGATAAAATAACAAATAATAAAGTAATTTTTTTCTTAGGATAAATGGAACCCCTAAGAACCGGGAAAGAGAAGAAAGAAATATAAGAAAAATCAAGAAATGTATAGTTTCATAAATAATACCATACTCTTTGCTTGTATGTTCAAGCTAATAAATAAATAAAAAAAAACTAATTTCTAAGTTCAAGTCTAAAGTACATAATTAATAATATTCTAATATCTTGTACCTAAGTCACAGAATTATATAAGTATTATATACAGAACTGAATCTCCTTAGCACAATATTTTTTATTTAATTTATTTATTTAACTTTATTACAAAAATTGTTACCTTTTCTACCAGTCAACCTACAGGTGATGCCGAAAAAAGCACGACAAGACACATCCTAATTAAAACTTTAAAATTGTATCAAAAAAAAATAACTATAATTTTATTTATATATCTATATGTATTCATAAACATACATGTAAATAATACACAAATATGGCATATACGTCTCATTCCCCGTTCTCGCCTTATCGAGTGTGTTGAGCGGGCGAACACACACACATGACGTGTGCACGGATGTTTAGTTTCGTTTGTAGCAGTAGTAGGCATAAATGACACTCCGCTTCTTTGAAGTGCCATGCCTGTGCCTAAGTTTAAATTTGATTATTTTAAACTTTTCAACTCTACCTAATAGAGATATCCAAGAGCTGAAATGCTAAAACTATTGAGTACCTATATGCATAAAACTACAAATATTTACACGAGTTTCAAATTGAAGGTTATTTAAGTAACATCAAAGTTTAATGAGCAATTCAATTCAATTCAAATTATTTATTGCATTTCATAATGTACATCAGTTCTAACTACTAAAAGTCACTGTCTTAAATTAGGTACACTATGAACCCTGTCGGGTATCGCAACCAAAAAGTGGAACGGCAAGCGAGTTTTATGACATGCAGTTAATTTATAATGATAAAATATAATCAAAAAGTATTTTTGTTTGTAGTTGTCAGCAGATTGTTAGTTATTTATTATTAGTAAATTATTGTCAACTTATAAATATAAAAGTAGTGTCAATGTTTATTGGGTATAGTATATAATGTCAATTTCAATTAAATTTTTTATCGTTAAAATACTCGTCCAATTTGTAATACGTTTTTTTATAAATTGAGAATTTTTTTCTTCATTCCTTAGGTTGTCGGGTAGGGCATTATAAATTTTTATCGTCATAGCTAGCGGGCCAGACTTAAAAAGTTCTAGCCTGGAAGCGGGTGTAACTAGTTTATTTTTTTGCCGAGTGGGGTATCGTCTTGGTAAGTCTTCTTTTTTTGTGTAAAATTGGGGATATTGGCGTACAAATTTGCATGCTTCTAAAATGTAAATACAGGGCAAAGTTAATATTTTTAGGTCTTTAAAATATGGTTGGCAAGTTTCTGTCCCTTTTATATTTTTAATTATCCGTATGCATTTTTTCTGTAGGATTAATAGTCTTTCTGCATCGGTACTATTTCCCCAGAGAATTACTCCGTACGTAAGCCACGAGTATGCATACGCATAATAAGCGGTTATCGCAGTTTTTATGTCCGTAGTTTTTTTTTAGTTCTCTTAGTGCGTAAGTAATAGAAGTATAGTAAGTAAAAGAGCAGCTTTGTGTAAGCTCCTAACTAGATTATCCGGTATCCTAATACAACAATAACAATATTATAGCATAAACTATACTTTAATTAAGTACAGTTATTGTTCAATAACTATAACAATTAATCTGCTCAGTTATCGGATTAGGCTATAATGTTACAGCGCAGGAATAACGTTTCAAGCGAGATTATGTGTTATTGTTCTACGAAATTGAATTCGCAATCTAAAATCAATAATTTAGATACCGTGGTATCTCTCAGATATATCATTAATGAGGGATATGTGATGATCGCGCAATATGTTCTTGTTTGATAATTATATAATATATTAACTTAATTTATACATGTACGTGTTGAATATGTATAAATACCGAAAATACTTGGAAAAAATGAAACTTTCTTATCTGCTAACTATATACTTACTGACTGTACCTGTTTTGGAAAGAAAGTATAAGAACCAAGTAACGACAAGTATTATGTTAAGTATCGCAAGATATATCCATCTAAATCCGCTATGTTTAAAAGAATCTAATAGGAAACTTTTTTCTTAACTCACAAAGCAAACATTTTATTCGGTATTTTCGCATGAAATAGCAGTAAACCGTGACATCATAGTTACTCAGATTCAAATAGCGCTCTAAATATCAGTTTTTCTGCATTCAATAATCAAATTGGATATGATCAATGGCAAGTGACATTATTTTGTGATGTTTTAGTCTCTTAACATTACCACATAATAAATACTACACAGTACCAAATAATTTCCCTATTTTTACGTCTTTATTTCTAGGAAAAGACAGAACATTTTGGGTCTTGCGACTCTTAGCAGACAGAGCCCAAAAGTGCTATTTTTCATTGAGGGACTCAGCGAAACATAAAACGTATAGTTTTCCAACTCACCGCTCGCGTAAAATACAGATTGATCGTATTTTTGAAACCGTCGTGTCAGCGAAAAACAATATTGTTTTACGCAGAAAACATCAACAAATAATTTGTCTATACTTTTCTAAAAATTCAAACATAAATAAAAAAGCAACGTGAAATGGAACGGATTTCCCATGATTGGTTTCGATGACATATCTACGCTACAAATGGCAAAATTACGAGTGGTCGAGACCACTCGTTGCAATCCTTCGCAAACTACCGATTCAAAAATGCGCCCGTTTGGTAACGCTCGCGCAAACCCTTCGTAATGTGACAAGTGATTTCAAAAATACGTCTCCAGGATCGCAAGAATCCAACGCCACTTTTACCCTCACTTAGACTTTACTTAGTTTTTAGTGGACGAGAAGGTGGAACAAAGGATTCAAAATATTAATATTTTAGTTAAAATATGTATTGTCTCGTTCTTACTATGTTAAATATTCAAAAGAGAGAAAGGAACAAAACATGTTTTAACTTTGATGGGTGACCACAAATAGCCAAAAAAATTATCGAGCTCCTCCATGTTTCGGAAGGCACGTGTAATAAAATTAGAACAAATTAAAATAGGGTTATCAAACGGAAGTTATTTTTATAAATATGAGGGTACAACTTCATGTAGTAATGACAACTCGCTGCGTTTTAAGCAGTGTTGTCAGTTACCTGACACCGCCGCTTCCCTCGGGAACTGCCCTTATTGATTTCCAATAGTTCCCAGCGGAATGGAGTGAGAATTGACAGTTCGGTCTTCTGCATAAGTCTAGTTTGTCACTTTTATGTCATACATTTTATCTATGTGAGTGAGTTAGTATCCCATAAAAAAGTGACGAACTTATTTTGAGGCTAGCTCAATCTGTGTGATTGTCCGTACATATTTATTTATTTATATTTTCGCCACATTTGAATATACATTTTTAACCCCTGACGATAAAAGCGGTTTTATAAATTTGTCTGTCTGTAGCATCAAAGCTACTAAACAAGTGGACCGATGATGTTTTTTTTTTAAATCTGATTTATATGGTCCAATGGGCAATGGGACCCTATAGGCTGAATCTGCTTATTAGGAAAAATAAATATATATGTCGCAGTTAAATTGTATAATCCGCTGTTATTCAAAAACTCTAGCTGTTTGGCATTACAGCTCGGTTTTGTAAAACAGCTGAAAATAGTTCAGCTCGATTGTCAATGAGTTACGTAATTACGTTTAACAAAACAGCTAGAGTTGAGATGAAATGTAGGGTTACCATTATTGAATAAAACTGTGTTACCAAACAAAATAATATATGAGGGGACCATAGTTATGTTTTATTATTTTTATATTACTCGTGGGATGGAAATAAAACCGCAATTCAACTCCTTACTAAATAATTCAGTCTCCAACATCATAAAACACCAATGAAGAATGATAATCAGTTCGATGCAATTGGATATTGAAATTTTGTAAACCCGACAACTCAATGGCGTAGCGATTTCTGGCCGTAAAGCGGGCATCGAAATAACAATATGAGAACCAAGCTAAAGGTCTGCTTTATTCTTTTCAATTTGTTGCAGTCCGAAATCACAAACGATGCCCCCGATGTCTCTCGATAAAAATTAGTCCCGGAACGCGGCGCAGAATTTATTTTATAGGAAGCCATATTGTCATTATGACAGTGACACTTCACAAGCCCCAAGTGGCAGAATTCCGAACTAATCGATCTACAATCTTACGTAGCTAGTTTGTTAAACGTAACACATTGGACGATCAAGCTGAACAATTTTGAGCTGTATTACAAAACCGAGCTGTAATGCCAAACAGCTAGAGTTTTTGAATAATAGCGGAATATACAATCCAACTGCGACATATATATACGGACAAATCATACAGATTGAGCTAGTCCCAAAGTAAGTTCGATACTTGTGTAATGGGATACTAACGTAACAATACTATATTTTATAACAAACAATAAATAAATATATAGATAAACATCCATAACGTAAGGGACAAAGATGTGACAGTAATTTACAAGCTCTGCTGGGTCAGCTGTCGAAATCTGTCATTTTCCAAGAGTTTAGTGCTAAAGTGACGGAATGTCGGATCGGAAACACACAAGATAAACTCAGTCAAAGGGCATTCGGGACCGAAATGGCATTGCAATTGAATTACAATAGCTGACCGGAAATACGCAAAATCTGCTGCACAATTATTAGTATTAGCGCTGTAATGTAGCCTGCGAATCTGTGCCGAATTGGTGCAAAGCCAAGTAATTGACTTAAAACGATATTGGCTATAATTTCCATTGGACATATCGATTGCAAAATTTTACCGAAGTCCGTTCGGAATTACTATAACTGTCATTTTTTTGTCGTATTTTTGCTATATTATATTGTTATTAATAGTTTCGGCCAAATATAATATTCGGCAAGCGAAGATACCCACCTGCTACGTGACCTGAGCAAGGTTGCAGGAATGCGGTGGATGCTGGCCGCTTCCGATCGCTCGCTTTGGGGGAGACCTATGTCCAGCAGTGGACGTCCTGGTGGCTGACATATTATGATGAAATATAATATTAGTATTTATATCTTGTTTAGCTTTTTAATTTAATTTCCTAAATAAACAATACTTATATGAAATATGAAAAAATATTTCTTTACTTTATTTTCTTTAAAACTTTATTGAGCCGAAAGCTAGATTAGGTAGATAGACTTAATGATTGTAGATAATCAAGTCAAAGTTGTTAGAACTGAATTAAAAAAAATGATGTTAAGGTTTCAGTTGAGCGCTGATTTAAATTATGTAAAGGGTAGAAAGTTTTATTTATATTTATCATCGTTAAAGAGCATATTATCTACAAAGCTGTAACACCATAGTCACCGATCACTACCTTCATATGGCTACAACTCATCTCTTACTGCGACATATGCAAAATCGATTTAAATTGGTGAACCGCCCATTACTTGACGGCGTGGCTTTGCCCGTATTTGGCGTGGACACATTGACAGCGAAATTTAACATAAAACGAGATTTCGTGCCACATCGGACATTCGACACGGATTAGATTAGTGGCCAACTGTGTTTCAATTATGTGTAAAATAGTGGACTATTTCTTACTTATCCTCGTGTCGGCTAAGATATTTGATTCATTCACAACTTTCGAGTATTTAGTAAATAGAAATCGTAATCGGCATTTTCATACAAGTTTCGTTCAGTTAATCCTACTAATATTATAAATGCGAAAGTGAGTTTGTATATCTGTTACCTCCTCACGCTTAAACTACTGAACCGATTTGGATGAAATTTGTTATAGATATAGTTTGAGACTCGGGGAAGGACATAGGGTACTCTTTATCCCGAAATTCCCACGGGGAGTGAAGCCCGCGGGTACATCTAGTTAAAGTTAAAATAAAAATATGTTTATTTTTCTCCAACAATCTGACTGGAGTCTGTGAAAGGCTGGGCTTGTGGCGCAGATCTCCAGAGCACTCTCTTCTGGATACAAATTTGATATACATAAATTACTTTTGTATAAGGCCTATGGTTCCTTACAGGCCTATTTTTGACTTTGATGTTGGGCATCAAATTAGTTTAGTTTTTGAGATATGCGTATATCTCAAAAACTGAACCAATTTTATGTCCAACATCAAAGTCAAAAGTAATTTGGTTAAAAATAAATATTGCTCTTTAATTTTAAACCGTTATAATTAACAGTTATCTTATGATTTGGATAATTAAAATTTGACGCGTTAGTTTTGCTATATTTCTCATGTAGGAAATAATAATAATGTGGGATGTATATTGGATATCAAAATTGTTTAACCAGTTTTAAAGATATGGAGTTAAAACCTGAAATGTGACGAAAAACTACCGTAGTGCTAAAAACAGTTCATTTATATCATCAAGCAACAAAAACTTTAAATTTAAGATACCTTAAAGTTACTTTCAAACATCAATTATACACATATATTTCACAAATATGTCACTGTGAGTGAGTGATTTCTCTGAATCGTGAAGCGAAATTAGGAACCTCTAGTATTCTGTAATTTAAAAAATACCTCAGAGAATAAGAATCGCGTCGTCTTATGTAATCTAAAGAAAACGTGATGGATTGTAGCTCTCGCAAAAATGTGAGAAATACGTCACCAGGGGGTTCTGCCGGTAGTAA
This sequence comes from Acrobasis consociella, assembly GCA_963555685.1. Lineage (NCBI taxonomy): Eukaryota > Metazoa > Arthropoda > Insecta > Lepidoptera > Pyralidae > Acrobasis > Acrobasis consociella. Next base: position 5,625,725 of record OY743122.1, on the reverse strand, counting down.
AACCCCGAACTGAATGTAAAAAAGCCGACAAGGACGCCACAAAACACTGTGAGTATAGAAATATATAGTTAGTATCGAATGTAAAAGTGCATGCTAATGTTGGTTGACTGGTAGAAAAGGCCCCTGGCCTTAAGTCCGCCGTTTACCTGTATATTGTAATGAAGTTAAATAAATAAATAAATAACTTAGGACTCGTTTTTTTCAGCTTGTTCCCTGACTTTCCGAGGTAAAACCTTAGATGACTGTGCTAAAGTTGCAAGTAGTCTCAAATGGTATCTATACATATAATAAAACAGTTTAAAAATGTGCCTGTACATTGAATATATTTTCAAAAAAAATATTTGGTTTGATGGAGACATAGTAATAGAGTAAGAATTTAAACAAAAATGTCTGTCTGTTTGTCTGTTTGTACACGTTAATCTCCGGAAATACTGGACGGATTCGAATGAAACTTTTTTGTTAACTGTTAAGCCTGGGCAACATATAGGGTATAATTGATTTTGGTAAATGGAACACCTGATGCAGAGCCACAATGGTCCAGCTTAACTATAAGAAATATAAAAATAACGCCATAGCAAAATTTGTTTTGCCTGAAAAGCATTTTCATAAAGTTTACGCGAACGAAGACGCGGGCTTTGGCTAGTTTTCGGAATTTTATAGAAATTCGGGTCTAACATAGATTACTGACTGCTATACAATGATAACAGCCGGGACCAACAGCTTTACATGCGTTCTGAAACACGTTGAGCTTGAGGAATTTTTGTACATCCAAGTGCGAATGTCGCCTGCGGCTTAACTAGCGAAAACGCTAACAACGCGTACTCCCATCAAGCCAACGAGCTCCTCGACACTCTAAGCATAAGAATCGACAATAAAAAAGAATACTGTCGTAGTTTCGTAGAATCTAATACGCTCTTAATATCAGTTTTTCTGCAATAATAAATCTAAAATCACATTGAAAATGGATATGATCACGACTACTGATATTATTTTGTCAAGTTTTATTTTCTTATCTTGTTCCATGAAAGTACCCAATTACACAAAACTTTTGCTACGTTCTTTTCGTGTTCTGTGCCGATGCGGATATAAAACGGACCCGTCACGGTCCCACGATACAGGCGCATGAAATAGGAAAATCCGCTGCTGATTCCGCACAATAAGTACAATGTTTACTACTTCTATAACATTTATTCACGTGATACAAAGTTTTTTACGAGGGTTTTCGGGGGTTTTTGCGAGCTGAGTTCACTCGACGTTGATGTGGGTTTTATTTGCATTTATGTGTGAAGTTTTTAACTGTGTTTGAGTTTATTTTAAACAACGTTAACGTATACCAGTGAGATTTCAAATTTTTAAATTTAACAGATTAAGGTACTGATCTACTGAGAGACAAAACCCTTCAAATACCCTTTTCTAGGCATCAAAATAAACATATATAAGCTTTAAAATTCTCAAAAGTTCTCATAGTTTCTCTTCTATCATACATATTTATTTATTTATTTAATTTATTTCAGTTAAAATTTAAAGTTTATAGTACAAGAGCTACAACTAAATGGTAAGCATTGTCTAGCAGGTCACCTTTAGGACGTAGCTGAAAAGATGGTCGAATTTGCACCTCAATTTAGTTAGATAAGTATATCTAAAGAAATAAATTAAGGTGTATTTAATTACATAAAGTATACATGGTATAATAACAATATAAACGAAAAAAAATGCAAATTAATCATCATGCAAATTATAAACTTACAATAATATAAATACGTATAATAAACATACTTTAACTATAACATAACATACACACACGGTTGACATAAAAAGTATGTTAAAAAATCTGGTACCTGCTATTAGAAAATCCTATAACAGTGAGCGATTAAAACTAATAGTTAGCCCATTTCAGAGGAAAATAGCCTAAACGGTTATTGAAATAAACACTTTCTTGGAATTTTCTATTCTTGCCCTTCCATTACTGGGTGTAAGCCATCACCGCCAGTTTCCCAAACTCTCCACTATTGATTGCCAAGCGAAATACCTAACTTATGGACTTTGGTAAATCTTAATTCGAGATGCTGGTTATCCCATTTCTTTTATAATTATCATCATCACATCTTTTTAGTCTCCACTGCAAGAGCACGACCCTCTCTGTACTATCATCACATCTCTAGTCTCCACTGCAAGAGCACGACCCTCTCTGTACTACTAAAGCCACACTTGGCCAGAGCAGCCACTGCCTGCAATCTCCAAGCTGGACAGACGGGTAGATAGATCTTATTGACGTTTATAGGCTTTGTTTAGCTTGTATTAGCTTCTACGCAGCCACGGAAAGACTTATAGAGGTCCTATTCTACTCTGCCGAAAACCATACGGTGACATTTATAATGCAAATTCTTATTTTGCCTTTACGATCACTCTCCAAACGTGGTAACATGTTTGTTGCGATAACCAAGCGGATTATCTCGCTTTACGACATAGCTGCTCCATGTTTCTTTTAAATTGCTCTCTGTTGTAGCCATTTTGTTATTGTTTATGGTCGGCAGTATAACGCGCATAAAGTCAAGATTCCATAATGATGGCGGATAGGAAGTTATGTGGCGTTTGATAGAAGTGGTAAAAGACAATGTATATATAAGACCGCATGTTTTTTTTCTTTTTGTTTTTTATTTGACGACCTCCGTGGCGTAATATTCAACACGCTAAACTGCTAATCCGAAGGTTCTGGGTTCGATCCCCAGCTTGGTCAACTTGGGAAATGGCCCTTTTTAAGTTGTCTTGGGTCTTGGGTGCATAACCTGTCATCTGTGAGCAGACCGGAATCCGGTCGAAATGCATTGTTTTACTATTGTGTCTGGTGTTTTGCACAGACAACAGGTTAACTATTTGTGTTTTTTCTATATAATATAGTATCGTTGAGTAAGTACCCCATAATACAAGTTTAAACTTACTTTGGGGCTAGCTCAATTAATGTGATTTGTCCTTATATATTTATTATTTTTATTTATTTTTTGGTCGATATATATACGCTATTTAAACCGCTTCAGTCAGTTGGTAGGTACCTGACAATGATCTTTTACACAATAACTCAATTTAATTGTAGCTAAGAAAGAATGACACTTAATTTAAGCTTAATAAGGGCGCAAAATAAGAGCGAACTTAAATTTTAGGAAATAACGTTTATTCCGGCAGATTAGAATAGGATCACTCCAAGTCTTCCCGTGGATGTCTTAGAAGGCGACTTAGGAAAAAAAGCTGAACAAAGCTCATAAACATAATGCTGGCCAGCGTGAAGAGTGTAGGCCAAATTCTCTGGCTGCTCTGACCAAATATGACTGTAATAGTACAGAGAGAGTCGTGCTTCTGTAGTGGAGACTAAATAGACCTGATAATGATAATGATAATTTTCGCGGTTAACAGCACAAGATACCACATAATTGCTATAATCACCAAACACCACACCACATACGTATGTAAACATACGCTATCCCGACTTTACCCTTAATGGGGTAGACAGAGAATTTTGGTGTAATCCCCCGTTCGTCTATTTGTTATAATAGACGCTTTCTTTCGCTGTGTTCAAAGATTATATAATTACGCTGGGGTGAATCCTAGCTTTGACACACTTCTGGCCTCGTTTGGCAACAAGAAGACGTACTTACTTTTTTGTATAATTTGGCCAATTATGAGAAAACGCTAAATACCCAATCCACTTAAGGCGGCCCTTCCCGGTCCGTCTATCGTCAACGCGAGCATAGTTGGAAATGCTTGTTGTGTCATCCAGCGCAATGATAGAAAAAAAAAGGAAAGTGAGATGAGAGAGATAGTACCTGAGCGCTCAGTTTGCATTATATTGTACGAATTTAGTATTATTATTTACTATTCATTGAACGAATATTAACTATGAGCACAAAAATCTTATTAGCTCGCTCCCTACTGATTCCCGTCTTGGACTATGCGGATGTAGCATATCTTGATCCTACCGAAGAACTTTTAAATTGGAGCGTCTACAAAATCAAGCCATTCGATTTGACTTCGGTCTCCGTAAGTATGACCATATTTCGGAGTTCCGGAATAAACTCAACTGGCTCCCAATCAGAATTCGCAGGAACACCCATATCCTTTTCCTTTTATTTAATATCCTCTTCAATCCCTCCACTCCTGTCTATCTGAAACGACAATTCTCTTTCCGACAGGTAGATGATCGTCTACGTGTTTCTAAAAACCCGCCCTTGGACACTCCACCGTATTCCACGCAGACATACGCCAAGTCTTTTTCAGTTATGGCGGCAAGGCTTTGGAACTCTCTTCCTGATGATGTGAAAGTGGCTACGTCGCTCAATTCTTTCAAAACTAAACTCCTTAAATCTTCTATTGTTACTTCAGACATTTAAGCTTTACATTTCGTTATTGTTAAGTAAGTACAATCTGTATTATTTATATATTTTATGTATGTTTATGTATATTTATGTAGGTTTATATATGATTATATATATTTATGAAGGTTTTTGTAAGTATATATCTTGTAGCAAGTATGCATGTGTAGGTATTTAGTTAGATATAATGTTAGTTTCATTTATCCTGTGTAAGTACGACCTTCTATACCCTTCTTGTGAGTAATTGTCCTATCTTCTTATTCGCCGGTTGACTGGAAGAGATTCCATTATGGGATAAGTCCGCCGTTGTCAATTAATTCTATTGTTTTTGTATGTAATTGTGTTTTTTCATAGTACAATAAAGTTATTACAAACATACAAACAAACAACTTTTCATAGGGTGCGGAAATTTCATAAAACTTGTTCCAGGTGATACGTGTTTTTCAGTAAGTCTTACGAGTGTGTGAAATAATTGTTTTACATTTAGAATCTTCATTACATTTACAAGGTTTCTATGCAAATATTTTCTTTACTTTTACAATTCATGAGTACTATATGATCGGCTGAAGTTCGGGTAAAATTTGTACAAAAAAGCAGATTTTTGGAGACTTATACTGAATTGATTTTTCCAAATTTTAATTTTTAATTTCGATAGAAACCTAGATATAGCGCACAAGATTCCTGTTAGTTCATAACTTTCCAAGAAAGATCTGTTACAACGCCATAATCACGTACGAGCGTTTGTATGAAAAGTGAGGCGGGTTGGGCGCTCTTAAGTAGTAAAAATCAAGAGTATATAATACAAACTATTGCTAAAAAGCATAAGTTTATAAAACAAAAGAAAAAAACTTATAAACATCATGAGACCTCTCCAACCCGTCTGACGAGCGAAAAGAGTGTAGGCCAAGTCCTCTGGCTGCTCTGTCCAAGTATGGCTCTGGTAGTACAGAGACAAAAACACCTGATGATGACGATGATGAAAAGATTATAAAAAGCTCAAAAAAAACCTAACGATGACAGTAAAAAAAAGTAGAATCTTTTTTACTTACTACTATCCAAACTCCTTACTACTTAGGAAAAAATAATGATCAAATACATCATTTTTTCCCTAAGTATAAGTAGGTACCATAAATAAAAACATCTTGAACATCCATAAATAACTAAAACACGAAATAAACATCGATGAAACTCAATAGCCGTTTTTCCAATCTTTTGAGGAACAGGAATCCAATAACTCGATTCAGTAATAAAGACTACAACAGTAATAACGGCCTCACGCAATGGGATCACAAAATAAAGATAAAACAGATTTGGTACTTCAAACAATATAACCACTCAATAATTCGTCCGCCATCGAATCTTTTGTATTCGCTTTCGCGTAGGGAATCCATTATCGTATTGTATACTATCTATGTGTGACCCTATATGTATAGGGTCACAGAGACAAGTGATGGGTCCGCTTAATGTTAAATTAAACCTTATTCTTTTTGTATAGCGATGAATTTGCACGCCAAGCAATAGTGTAATTCGTAATTTGAATTGTTGTTTCAACCCTAATTTTTTTTTTTCCCAAAAATATGCAACGTATTTCAAAGATACAATTTGAATATTTATTACAAAAAAATATAATGTTGGAGACTGAATGAAAAAATCAATAACTTATCTTTGGAAATTAAGTCATTTTCTCTTACGATTTCATAACAGGCAGTTGTTGACGTCAGATCATTTACTTACAGCTAAGTTTATTGCCGTTTCCTAATCGGTAGGTTTTCTTTAAAAAATAATCAAATTTTAATATACACTACACGTAATGAACTAATGTAAATTATACTTATTAACGTGTAAAGGTCTTATTACTGAATAAACATTTTAATCTTTTGAATCTATAAATATAAGCACAAGTACAGAAGAAGCGGCAACAAATATACTGCAGCATTTTCTCCAAAAAAACGTAAATTTACAATTATACTTATATTAAAATTAGATACGTGGATTGAGAATATATTAAGTCAAAATTATTAAGAAAAACGTCGAATTTGAAATTAATGTAAATTTGTAAGTTTTTACATGTAGCATGTACCTAAATTTATGTCGTTTGTGAGTGTACAAATACAAAACTTTAAGAGGGACCCGTGCCAAGCTTAAACTGGACGTTTTTATCGCTATAGGTATATTTATATCACGTAAGTTTCTATCCATAAAATCTCCAACGCCATAATTTGGCTTAAAATTAAGGTTAAAACGGTGTCATTTAACTTCTTTGACACTGATGAATAAATACCATAAAAGCAATGCGTATTTTTTAAAGAAAAGGAATCAAAATAACTGTAACCGATTCAGGCTCGAAGTAAGGTCAAACAAAGGTCATACTTTTTTAATAGAAATATCCAAAACCATTGATTATGTTGGTGAAAAAACACAACTGTTCATTAATTTATTATAAAATTAACTCGTATCTCGAAATGGTTTTTAAAAATATCGTTTTCCAAAATGAACAATCCCAATTGTGACGGTCAGTCATAAGTCATAAATATAGAGACTAAAAAAGCGATACAGAAAGTGGTCTCCCGTAGCGCTAAATTTCCGTTTAGTCATAGGAAGGTTTTTTTAAGTTACCCAACAAAATGTACTTGTCTCGTGATATTATGTAAGCTTATTAAGCACCGTGCTTACAAAAAAATTTCACCTTTCTGTACGGAAATCTTTTTTCTTGCATTCCTTTCAGCACGCGGCACGGATATGTTACGGCCTTTACTTGATTCGTCAGATGAATCAACTTTTGTTCAACAATATTTGTGATATATGTTTATAACTTTTATAACTAACTAAATAACATTAATAGGTATATAAGTAGTAGTATTTAAATAATTTTGCTGTCCATTTGAACCCTATTTATTTTGTGCCGGTATTCTAGGCACGATTGCGTTTCCAATATTGATCTAATAATGATAGGTTCATTTGTTTTATTCTATAGATATTTAGTTGTATATTTCATATTTTTTTGTTCTGCCGGTCCAAGTACGAAATGATAGAGCTTTTATGGCAAACTGCCAGTGCGTTTCAGATATCCTTGTAATAAACTACTATGCAAGATATATTTTTATTTTTAAATATATTTTACTCAAAATATCTTTGTTTAACTCGTAATTTTTACACTTTTTTGGTATTAACAATATGCCTGTACTAAAAAAAAAAGAAATGTATTCGTTTTAAAGCATTACCAAATGTGCTACGTCGGTTTTTGCTTATATGAAAGCTAAACACATTTGCTACTTTAGGTAAGTCCTAAAGTAGCTAAGAATACCAAAAATTTCGAGGTCTTTTGAGTGCTTCGAAGTAAGCACAGGTCTTTTGATGCTAGAACTTGGATATACACTACTAATAGTAGTCCTATCAACATATAAAAAAAAATTAACTAGCCGTTAGGTTGTATTTTTTGTGTTAAATATGACAGGCCTATTCTAGACTTCTCATGTGGCAACCCTCAACATAGGTGTACGTTAGATAGATAGCCTTCACGCCTGAGGTGTCCAAATACCTGACACGTTTCACGCTCCACGGTAATTGACAGGTTGTAAACTCTAAACCACACGAATTTAAATTACGAAATACTTCTATATGTACCTATATGATTTTAGGTATTTGGTAATAAGACGGATTATATCCAAAGCGACAAAGTCATAGAAGTGTGCTGACATACATTTACACACTAAAGAAGACATAAAATTTGTCGATTTCAGTATGCTACTCGTACGGCAATAAAACATTTATTTCATCCCGCGAGCGGAAAATAAAAGGGGAGACACAAATCTAAAGAAACGTATTACTCCTTGTGCCACAAATTTTAACAATGAAGCAGTAGATTAAAGATTTAACTTTTTTCTTTTTGTTTAAAGTATTAGACGTTAAAATTTCTGAAAGAGTACCTATAATTAAAGAAATTGAAACTCCAGCGAAGCGGTTACTAAGCTGAGTAAAGTAAGCTAAGCCTAGTAAGCTGTTTCGAAAATTTCTCCAAAACTAGCAACAATGTTAAAGGAAAACAAATTAAATTCACTTACAACATACGACGCGCTAGTAGCTACAATGTGTGGCTGGCTTTTGTACGTTCGTACGTTGTTTGCAATTGGTTTTCACAAATCCCTTAAACCATTCTAGCACGCTTAATATAAACATCTGTATTCAATTCGACGCTCTGCCAGACCGTCGCGGTCGGTTCTAGATCAAAATTTAGGTTTACAATGAAGGGCTGTATAACATTATTTTTCATAAATACATAAAATAATACAGGTATAACTATTTAAAAAAACACCGTTTCATACTAGTCTTTAAAAATAATGAAAATTAGATTCCTTTAATCTCTTGATCTCGCTTTTTGACTATTTAGTATTTCTTATTACGTAATTTTTGTTTGTTAACTCGTTCGCAAGCACTACATGTTATGTATAAACATTGTATTTTATTAAAAGTATTTCTTAAAAAAAATATAAATAAAATATGACAAAGCCCTTGTGGCGAGTAGGCGACCAATACTGCGAATATGAATTTCTTTGGGCGTTTTTTCTTAGCAGCGTCGTTGCGAAGGGCTGGTATCGGTTTTCTTCTCTTTAAAAAATAATTTAATTAAAATACACTACAAGTATGTATTGCAAAAAAATACTTATTGACGTGTAAAAGTAAAAGTGCCAAATTTTTTTCAGGTTTAGTTTGGTTTTTAGTTTCGATTCATTTTGTTACACGAGCAAACGTACAACCTACTTGTCAAAGTATATATATAACCACAGAATTAATAATAGTATTACATACAGAACGGAAACTCGCACCGTCCCCCGCAATCTGGTGTCCCCGCAACCCTTCCCCCGTTATTGTGAGGTGTAAGCGGCAGTAAAACAGGGTTATTGGTAGTAGCACGTTGACATTACGCGAGTCACTTAGGATTGAATTATAATGGTGAGAAACTGCGCACATTATCATTGTTTATCCACGGAAAACAATAAATAACGAAATTTTTATAGATTTCCGAGTGATAAAAACAGGTAAGCAAAGCAACAAATTCTGTGGTGGCGACCCTGATTGTTTAACTCACACATTTGACGTGTGCACGGACGGATTGTTTCATTTGTAGTAGTACTAGGTATATATGCTGCTCCGTTTGTATGAAGTGCCATACCTGTGACATAACACCTTGACTTTCATCATAGGAAACACAAGAGATGTTAAATTATTATTTGTAGGTTTGTGATCGTCATGCCATTTAAGTGTACTTTATCAAATCAGAGTTTCAATTATAATAAGTGAGTTGTGATAAGATATCGCCCAGCGTCCTCGGTAAATGAAGTGCCATTAATAGTATTACGTTGCTAGGTGATGAGCACAGCCGAAGGGCGGAGAGGCAAGGGGGGGGGGCGTCCCCACGACTTTAAGAAGGATATGAATACGATAGGTGTAATCCCGTACCCCGATTCATAATCGGAAAATAATAGGAAAAAAGATAAGGAGAGCCGACCACAAATGAAATAGGCCCATGGTTAGGATTCATGTTGATTCAATAGATTAATAAAAATCATTAATAACTATTTTATTATGTATGTAATATCTCAAATGTATGATTTACACTTTTGGCTACCGCTTTTATATTGTCGATGTTTATTACACATGGTTATCTATATATAATCACAATCCCATACTGTCAGGCGTCTGAAAAGTCCCTGAAAGTTTCGCCCTACTTAACTACCAAAACTAAAAAGGTCAGCATTCTTCCTGAAATCTCCGGAATACAACAGTTGGCAATTCTTTTGATCGCTTCGTAAGGACTGCGAGTTACTTATAATGGCCATTAGTGAACTTCTAACTACTTACAAGTAGTTAGTATGACGACCGTTATATGTTTTTTCTTGTGTCGGAGCTCTTTTAAGAAAAACGATTAACTGCTTATATGTTTATGTGAAAGAAAAACTTCCACTTTTATATTTGACTTACTATATTTCCTCTTATAATAAAAGACATGTAAAAAGTGTGTAAATGAGGTGTATACGATGCACCATGTACAAATCGAATATACAAACTACAGCACACCTAATAAGTAAGATTACTACTACCTAATAGGTACTTTAATAAAAATAATTAAATAGAACAAACAGTACCAAAAAAATAAAAACTTAGCTAATTTACTTGATTTTATCACACACATAACCCTGCGAGCTATAACCCTTTCACCGCGAGACTTTATAGCAGCTGTCCTCCCAGCGCGAAGCTTATTAAAGGTCACAGCACACTTATCAACTCGGAAAGGGATCGACACCGTATCGCCTTTCGCCGCGCGGTCAACCAGGCGTCAACCTGACGAAGGCACGTAACCAAACAGGCTCAGCTTCGGTACGTTGACTCGACTACGGCTGGGCGACGCCACGCTTACCGCTCGCCGGCCGCTCTGGTCTGGCTGGCACTAGATCATTTAAAACGTAAAGTGTAGCGCACGGTTATGTCTCGGTTCACAATACGCGAGTTGGCAATAATAGCCATAAATTTTTGATTATCTACAAATAAATAAAACGCGGGTGTGAGGAAACGGAAAGACGTCAGCTCGCATACGGAGAGGCGTAAGCGCGCGGCCGACGAGCCGCAAGCGCGGGGACCGCTAGTTGACCGACCAGCAAAGCGGTTCGTGAGCTGGTCTCGAGGCGAGGCGTTTACGTTACGAATCCGAATAGTGTGCGTTGCAGTAGGAAGTTTCATACAAAGAATACTGAGCTGCTCGAGTTGATACGTTTACGTTCCGTTTACGAGTTGATAAGTGTGCTGTGACCTTTAATCGAAAATAAATACCTACATCAAATAGAAATAATGTGGATGCTTAAGTTATGTTATGTGCAATACGAGTAGTGGTTTTTGGTCGGAAATATACGACGCTCGCGAAATAGACACGAAAATGTTTGTCGGTTTAATCCCACGTTCACGGTGAAAAGGTTAAAGCCAGCCAGCGACCACCTATAGACAAATGAAGGTCGAAAGCAAATTAAGATAGAGTTATTTAATTTTATATCATAGAACGAGTTAGTATCGAATATTGAAACTTGTGAATAATAAAGAAACAAAAAATAAGTAAAGATAGGCTTTAAAAGTCTCATTTGAATATACCTACACTACTACAAAGAATCACAATATAAATTTTGTTTTTTTTTTTCGCAGCGGATGAAAACGGGTCTATATCGGAGACGATTCCCGACCGGCCCGTGGAGATCAAGAATTTTCCCAAGCTTTGCGAGCAGCGGAGAAAGTTCCCGGTGCTCTACAAACTCGAATTTCAGGTACGTTTTACTAGCGTGAGAATATACAATCCATCATTATTATCCTAGGGCTTTCAACCTGCCACTTTCAGAAATGAAATCCTTTTTAGCAATAATTATTTTCTCGTGTACTCTGTTAATATAGATAGATGTTTTTTCCCCGTAGCGTGGCATCGCCGACAGCGTTTATTGAGTGCTATCATCTATCACTATTTTGCTCCATGTAATAATCTTTTAAAAACTACATAGCCGATTTCGATGGGACCACCTGACAAATATGCCCTTTCAAACAAAAAAAATATTTTGCAAATCGGTCTTGGCATCTTCGAATAATCGGTGAACATACGCGGGATGGCACTAGTTCGTCACGCGATATAAAGTGTATCTAGTTGTATCGACGATGCCATGCTAAGAGGGCAGAACATATTTATTACTTTTTCTACTCCTCTACTGTTATCTGCCTTTTACATAGTCACGAACACTATTATAAGAACATTGATTATTTATGACTTCAGGAAAGTCTATAGTCTATTCCCCATAACAGCACTTGTATCGTTATTTCGCCAAAACGATACTCCTAGCCATAGACTTAGAACCTTTTTTTTCTTTGAATCTATCATACTGCCAACATAAGAAAAACATTTTATTAATATATTCGTCATATATTCACTAGGGAGACGTCAATTTAAAAAAAAATAAAGTTTACCATAGATACCTATTATCTACCAAACATAAATGATGTCATACATTTTCATATTTTTCTTTGTTTATTTTTGTATTTTATTTAGTAAATATAGTCGTATAAAAAGTATTGTATGCAACGTTGTATAAGTACGTCAAAAAATGCTCGATGGCGTCTTCTTACGATGCTCGCTAAAGCTCGCATCGTAACCTGCGCCACTCGCATATTTTGAACCCTCTTATACTTACAACTGTTGCATAAAATACTATTGTTATACGTAGTATTAAAAATCCCAAGAGATCCGAATATCATTTTAAAACTAAAAACCAACTTCTGCCCCAAACTACTCAACAGATTTTGGTAAAATTTCTACGGAATCACCTAATAAGTATATTTTACAAGTCGGTCCAGGCGTCTTCGAATAATCGATGAACATACATAAAAAAAACTTGAGAGGTGTCAAGGGACACCCGGATGGAACGAAGTTCGACAGAGAGAGAGACAGACAGAGAAACACGCGCACGCCGCACGGCTTACAACTATAGCAAAAAGTATCGTTACCACTTTTGGTCTTAATATTTTCCATCTAGCCTCCTTTCGCAACGCGCGATAAGGAACTTCGTTCCTAAAGAAAATGAATAAAAGATTCCGACGAATTGTTAACCAGGTCTTTTTTGGAAGAGAGTTAAAAAAGTTTATTTATATCATAATAACACTCGAGTTATGGTCAAACAAACAAACAACAATCGTTGGGGAGTTTGCTCGCTTAGCTCGCTCGTTCGATAAAATAATGTAGCTTATGTAGGCCGCCAGCCTCTTCTGCTTAACTTTTCAGGGGCACTTTTTTATAACAAGTCAAAATTATATCACAACAACAACATAACAATCGAATTACGAAAAACAATACGTATCTTTTAATTACAAAGTGAAATCCAATTCCGAGTACAAACAAAAATAACACATGTATGTTGAGCCACAGAGCAATCATCCTTTTTTATCGAGAGCAAAAGTTATTGAACCATGGCGGTCTGGTGCTAACTAGTTAATTGGATGAGTTAGACGGGGTCAAATGTAACGAGGAGTACAGTCACCAATATTATCAACTTCCTTTTCCTATTTCTGTTTCTGTTTTCACTTTTATATTTCCTAACAAGTTTATTAGCTAGTCAAAATAAAACTCCCGACTGTCAAGAACGCCATTTAGTGATGAGTAGTGAAACAAGATATACCAATTGATATCCGTAGCGCCATCTATTATTAGCTAGGGAAAACCTCGACTTTCAAACTTTATCCCCAATAACTTTAAATCCAATTCCGAGTACAAACAAAAATAACACACGTATGTTGATCATCTTTTTTATCGAGAGCAAAAGTTATTGAACCATCGCGGTCTGGCGCTAACTAGTTAATTGGATGAGTTAGACGGGGTCAAATGTAACAAGCAGTACAGTCACCGTTATAATTAACTTCCTTTTCCTATTCCTGTTTCTGTTTTCACTTTTATATTTCCTAACAAGTTTATTAGCTAGTCAAAATAAAACTCCCGACTGTCAAGAACGCCATTTAGTGATGAGTAGTGAAACTAGATATACCAATTGATATCCGTAGCTCCATCTATTATTACCTAGGGAAAACCTCGACTTTCAAACGTTATCCCCAATAACTTTAAATCCAATTCCGAATACAAACAAAAATAACACACGTATGTTGTTCATCTTTTTTTATCGAGAGCAAAAGTTATTGAACCATCGCGGTCTGGCGCTAACTAGTTAATTGGATGAGTTAGACGGGGTCAAATGTAACAAGCAGTACAGCCACCGTTATAATTAACTTCCTTTTCCTATTCCTGTTTCCGTTTTCCCTTTTATATTTCCTAACAAGTTTATTAGCTAGGCAAATTAAAACTCCCGACTGTTAAGAACGCCATTTAGTGATGAGTAGTGAAACTAGATATACCAATTGATATCCGTAGCGCCATCTATTATTAGCTAGGGAAAACCTCGACTTTCAAACTTTATCCCCAATAACTTTAAATCCAATTCCGAGTACAAACAAAAATAACACACGTATGTTGATCATCTTTTTTATCGAGAGCAAAAGTTATTGAACCATGGCGGTCTGGCGCTAACTAGTTAATTGGATGAGTTAGACGGGGTCAAATGTAACAAGCAGTACAGTCACCGTAATAATTAACTTCCTTTTCCTATTCCTGTTTCCGTTTTCCCTTTTATATTTCCTAACAAGTTTATTAGCTAGGCAAATTAAAACTCCCGACTGTTAAGAACGCCATTTAGTGATGAGTAGTGAAACTAGATATACCAATTGATATCCGTAGCGCCATCTATTATTAGCTAGGGAAAACCTCGACTTTCAAACTTTATCCCCAATAACTTTAAATCCAATTCCGAGTACAAACAAAAATAACACACGTATGTTGATCATCTTTTTTATCGAGAGCAAAAGTTATTGAACCATGGCGGTCTGGCGCTAACTAGTTAATTGGATGAGTTAGACGGGGTCAAATGTAACGAGGAGTACAGTCACCGATATAATCAACTTCCTTTTCCTATTTCTGTTTCTGTTTTCACTTTTATATTTCCTACAAGTTTATTAGCTAGTCAAAATAAAACTCCCGACTGTCAAGAACGCCATTTAGTAATGAGTAGCATAACTACGTATACCAATTGAAGTCCGCCATTTATTATTTACTAGGGAAATCCTTGGGAAAGGCCTATGTCTAGCAGTGAACGTCATGCGGTGATGATGAAATCATAACATTATTAAAAGTACAGTGAGATGACATAACTTAATATTTTAACACAGTTTTACTTACGTAGTGTAGTCGCAAAAGGCCGACTAATTTCGATCGATTTAGACTCACCTCGCCGACTACACTATACGTGCGTAAAACCGAGTTGAAATATTTAGTCATTATCATTATCATCAGGTCTTTTTAGTCTCCACTGCAGAAGCACGACCCTCTCTGCACTACCAGAGCCATACTTAGCTAGTGCAGCCAGAGGATTTGGCCACGCTGGCCAGACCTGTTGGAGAGGTCCTGTTGATGTTTATATGCTTTGTTTAGCTTGTATTTCTACGACATCACGGGAAGACTTGAAGTGGTCTTATTCTACTTTTTTTAAATATAAATATTTAGGTATAAATCATATTCTATCACACGGTAAAGTAATATATCCCATACCCAATCCCACGGCAAATACAGAATGATATAAAGCGTCGCAAATATCAATCATTCTACTAAGAGAGACCTAAAAGGACCGATCCATAAAAATTTACACCGACTGTACTTTTCCATCTCTGTCGTGTCTTTCTTTTTTAATATTCCTGCATGTGCATCGAGCAAGGACTTGGCGAGCTCGAGTTTATTTCTCCGAGACACCCGAGTGAATGCAATTACAATAACGGTTGTTGTGCTACTGCGAGTCACAACGAGAATGTGCTTGTTTTATTGTTTCTAGAGATAAGTCGACGTCTGCGCTGGTAATAACTGTAATCGCTCAAGTCGCTATGTTTTGAAATACATTTGTACCAGCACTAATTTTATTTCGTACAACTATGTAGTTGTTTATACATTTATTTAATACATCGGAATGGAATGAGTCAAAATCAATCAAGGTTTATATCAACAGTGCTAGTGGCAAGTATTGTTTTTTACCCGACTACGCTAAAGCTAAGAGGAAGGGTAATGATTTTAGCAGTCTATGTATGTATGTATGTATGTATGCGGAGATCGATGTGTGTTCCACCATATTATCCGAACCGCTTATCTTTTGTTTCTTTGTTTGGTTTGGTATGAAAATGAAAAGTCTTAATTAAAGCATTTTAAAAATATATTTTGTTAGTCACATATTAGTTAAATGGCTCCAGTAAGTTTAAGAAAACTAATACTCGACGTATAAGTTTTCTTAAACGTAAATCTTGTTATTTTCAGTCTCAGTTGGATTTTACTTTGATTTTAATAGACACATATTGTTTTATTGTAATCCGATGTTCGAGTTTTATTGGATTTGACATTTTTTGGCACATATTCACAATTATTGAGTATGTTTATATCGAATTTTTATTAGGTTCAATCCATTTAAGGCGTGACGAATGAAAAATTTGTTTGTTCCATCGTTTGATTATTAACAAATATTGTACACGTATTTTTTCTTTTCTCTTAGGAACCAAAAATGACAAACATACAGCGCATTGAAATTTCGCGTGACGTCACA
Source organism: Acrobasis consociella (assembly GCA_963555685.1). Lineage (NCBI taxonomy): Eukaryota > Metazoa > Arthropoda > Insecta > Lepidoptera > Pyralidae > Acrobasis > Acrobasis consociella. Next base: position 5,609,158 of record OY743122.1, on the reverse strand, counting down.
CTTAAGCACGATTTTTACTTAAGTGTGACGTCGCAAGCCCCCACTCCGGAACTTTGACGCTTCGTATCTTTGTGAATTTTTACCTTTTTGGTAAACTGAAAAATATGGGTCCATTATTTTTGGATAATCTACAAGAAGGACTACATAATTACAATCATACTTTTCGGACCCTGTATTCACTATTGATACTTCAAGTTACATAAATTCAAAATTTCAATTTGTTTTATTTTGAGTCAGAGTTTGATGTCACTTTGATATTGGATATGATCAACGAGTTTTTGGTGGAAACTAATCCTACGTTCTGTTTGGATTTGAGAGAACAGGTAAATATTTGTTTTTATTGAGCGTTCCGGCGCTGGACGCAAAATATATTGACAATTATTTTGTTTTGCAACTCTGTTCTCTAGTGTGCTAAATATTATGACATTTCAAAGGTAAAACTTACTGTATTTTTTGTAAATGAGACGTTCAAAAGGAAAAAACGTTTATGAGTTATAGTAAAATGAAAATTACCCGTATTTTTCATTTCAGTAAAATTCTTAAATCTGCTATTACAATGTTTTGTGATCATAATTGCGTAGTTTAAAATATTTTATTACCTAAAGTGACTTTTTAAGTTTCGTATTTAAGAAAGATAAAAAAATTTAGTTTTGTATCTAAGATTTTTTAAAATTAGGCTATATTAGTATCGAACTGCTAGGCAAAGGTCTCCTTTTTTCTTTCCACTCGTTCAATTACTAAGTTTTATTTATTTTAAAATACATGACTGACTGACGGACTGTAGTTCTGAGTAAGGAGTCAGAGATACAGTCCGCCAGACTTAGAGCTCCAATCAGTTAATCAGTCATATATGATAAAACGACTAACTAACGTACTGTATAAATATATACTGTATAAATAAATAAAACTTAGTCATTTCCAAAGAGAGCAAAGTTCTCAGAGTCTACTTGAACAAAGCGTTTGTATGTATGTATGTTTTTACAACGATAACTTGAGTACTTTTAATCAGATGCCCAAAATAATTTACAAGTAATAACTATTTACAGTTCGAACATGAAGCAAATTGGTCAAGAGTTTGTCGAGATATGAAAAATTAATTAAAAAAGCTTAAAACACGACCAATACGACCAATGCATGAATTTCTTTGTGCGGTGCAAAGTCGCTTAGATTTTATACAAGCATTCCACGTATTTGCATGAAGATGCAAATACGTGGAATCAACAGTCCCGATCATTAGTTTCTTCTAGAATTTATTAGAATTTATTAGCATACATAGCGCCACATTTGAATTTCTTTCACTAAAACAAACGTTCATACGTACACAGTCGGGATAGATGAGTTATATGTTATATGTGCTGTGTTTGGTTTTCTCCATATTTTTCCTTAGATATTCTTAACTTCAACTCCTTTTTTTTCTATTTCTTGAGTTTAATTTTTACTCAATGTTTACTCCTTATGGATTTGAATTAAGGAGTTGACTTTAGTCAGAGAGAGATGGAAGGCATTGGTTGCTCCACAGACAAGAGCTTAGCTCTTTAATTATAAGAAGAAGAAGATTCTTAACTTCCATGCTGGTCTGAACAGTGCAGATCGTAAAAGCTGATCATGGGAATGGGCGAGATTTTAATCATGTTAATAGGCGATGCAGCTAGGAGGAACCCATCACTATTTACTATTACACCATATCTCAGCACTGGGTGGAATAAGGACTGAAATGTCTGAAGTACCTAGCACATTCAATCATTCAAGCATTTATTATTTTTTCAATAAAAAAAATTGCATTATTTTATCCAAGAAGCTACTACTAAAGAGGACATTTAAATTCCTTCCTGCATGCACTCGCGAGTATACTTAATTGAATTACTACACCAGTAATTTGATAATAAAATAATAATCATCATCAATATATCAGCCACAGGAAGTCCACTGCTCCCCCAAGGATTTCCAAAACTACCTATCGGAAGCAACCTGCATCCAGCGCCTTTCTGCAACCTTGCACAGGTTGTCTGACCATCTAGCAGGTGGGTGTCCTACGCTGCGCTTGCCGGCACGTGAGAACCTTTCTGCTCCATCGGCCATCGGTTCTTCGCACGATGTGCCCCGGCCATTGCCACTTCAATGAGCTAATCCATTTGGCTGTGACCTTCGTTCTTCAAAAATAATCAAACTCATTTCATTATTTTATTGAAAAAATAAATTACTTTCGTATTTTACTCAAGAAGTTGCTACAAAAGACGACATTTAAATTCCTTTCTGCATGCAGTCGCGCGTGCGATACCGACCTAATATACTCCACTTCTGTAGCGGCTGAGCAAGGATTCACACAAAGAAGGGTTTCTACCTGCAATTAACACACAGTACGTTAGTTTTCCTACTTGTTTTGTATTCAACAAAGCATATGAGTAAATAAATTATGCTTTCCAAGCTTTACGGTTTTCACACTTGAAGAAACTTCGTGATGAAATAAAATTAAGAGAAGTTATGCTTGGTTATTCATTTATTTATGATTGTGTCAAAACCAGTAATATCGTCAAATCTTCTTGGTTAGGAGCGGATCCCGGGCTCTGAAGCATTACTGCTGAACATGCAACCAGGAAAATACGCTCGGATGATGATGATTCATTTATTCATAATACTTTTTTGGTAAGAATTATTAGTAATACATTACTTTGACGACCTCCGTGGCGTAATGGTCAACACGCTACTCCGCCAAACTGGACGTTTTGGGTTCAAACCCTTTAGTCAGGACAAGCTGGAAAATAGCCTTTTGTGTCCTAAATATAATTTCTTCCTACATAAATATAACTTCTTCCTCTTCAGTTCTTTGTCACCCAATGTTGTCACGTCTTTCTAACAACTTTGACCATATTGTCTTACTATCTAATAACTGGTTTACCAACGCTTTAGCGATCATTTCTGGGTCTCCATTCCGTTCTTTTCCCAGGTAAAAAATTATAGGGTTGTGCTTTTCCTCACCAGTTCTGGATATAAATTCTTCTCAACTTTCGTCTCCAGTTATATGGCCCGCCCATCGACATTTCTTTTATGCTACCATCAAATGGTTGTGTTAGTATAAACATAACATACAGATGTATTACCCCTTACTATATACATTCAAATGTTTGAGCATTATCTTTTAAATCTATTAACGACTTGAAATTACATAAAATCCATGCCCACGACTATTATAAGACGCTCTCTCTTTAACTTGGATTAAAAAGTTCGCGAAGTCATCTAGGCGAAGAGCGCAATGCAGTTTTTAATGTCGAAAACAGCCGAGGCTCTCAGCGGGTTCTTTATGGAAGACCGCAGTTCGAGAAGTTACAGATAATATCGCTATTATCCAACTTTCAGAAGAATTGTAATGAATAAACTTTTTAATTTGATATTACCAGTTGTAGAACTATCTTTTTCTTCTTGTTAATATTCTAGTTTAGTTGTATATGTTGCGCTCAAAGATGACAATACTCAGTTAGCAAAAAATCTGCTCTCAACGCATTGTGGTTACTGTTTTTTTTGGAACGAAGTTCCTTACCGCGCGTTGCGAAAGGGGGCTAGACGGAAAAAATTAAAGTTGTAACGACACTTTTTGCTATAGTTGTAAGCCGTGCGGCGTGCGCGTGTTTCTCTGTCTGTCTCTCTTTCTCCTAATTAATCGAAAGGAACTTCGTTCCATCCGGATGTCCCTTGCCACCTCTCAAGTTTTTTTTATGGTCTTGAAAGTCACTGTAAAATATGCTTCGCGAAATTTGTATTATGTCTGTTGTAAAAACGCTCTCGACGAGTTGTAGCTATCACAAAAAGGTCACATAGGGATATTTGTGTCCTAACTGGGACTCATTTCTATCTAAACATCTTTTTTTTTTTGCTCAATCATCTTCAACTTTTATTTATTACTAGCTGCGCTCCGCGGTGTTGCCCGCGCCTAAAGTAGCCTATTTGATAATTAACGTGTCAGCTTCCTCCATACCAATTTTTTTACAAAAGTGGTTTGCGCGTGAAAATATAACAAACATACGCACACAAACACACACTCACAAACTAAAACCCAAAAGTACCCAAATGATTAAATACTCTATGTAACACTTAACCAACTACTAAAAAGGATTCGTAAACATTATATAAAATATTTTGGGTAAACCCGGCTCGTAAATATCAAAGGTTAAGCCTAGCTGACGCGACCTACTTATCCCACGTTAGCAACTCAGTACTCACGTTTTTCTGCTTAGAAAATAACACCTGGATTAGCTCTTATCCTCATAACAGATGTATTTTATTAGGACCATGTGTCAGTGAATGTTCTAAATGACGAAGGTCCAAATTTTACTGCTTCGCTATTTATTTTCAGAGCGATTTTAGTCCTTACACTTAGTAAAAAATAAAATGGGTGTTATTTAAAAAATAAATGTAAATAATCGAATGAAAAATATACATATGAGGAAGCCCTTCTGGCGAATACTTTGTAAACGAATTGTTGAAAAAGTCTTTATAGCACCAAAACAAAAACAAAATCACAAAATAAACATTAGGTACAATGGGCGATCTTATCGCTTAGAGCGATCGCTCCTAGATAACCGATAGATGGAGAGTAATGTAGACACGTCAGATATAAATTCTAAATGAGTTTCTTTCGGTGTTTGTTCTCAGCAGTGGTCGTTGGGAAACGCTAGTATCTACCGATACTTTAAAATAAATAAATAATTTAAATCTAAATAAACATTACACATAATTGGGCCTTTTCGGGCATTTTTACAAGTCATATTGTAAAAAGGCCTGAAATATCCCAATTACTAAATAAACATTTTGATTTCTTCTGTAAAATTGTAAATGCTAATCTTACCATTCGTTTATCCAAATCTATCTACTTTAAAAAAAACTTTTACAAGAAAATAATACAAAAGCTGCCACAAAACTTTAACTATTTCCAAATAAGCCATTTGTCTTAGAAACAAAGTTCCAGCTATTCCAGGCACAACTAACTTTGTTCGCTTGTTCCAGACGGCTGTCAAAGTGGAGACACACAACTGTCGGCACGCTACTAAGAAGACCAATTTACACAAAAACCAAAACCAAAAAGTTATACCTTGTAAGTATTTTTTTTTATTTATTTAATTTATTGCACTTAAAATCTTAAGTTTATAGTACAAAAGGTACAACTTAATGCTAAGCATTGTCTACCATTTCACCTTTGGGACGTAAAAAAATTAGTTCCTAAAATAGTTTAAATTTTAGGGGCGGATATGATCAAACTAGCTTATTTTTTTAATTCCAAGATTACATGGCTGAATACTCTAGAATAACTCGAGAAATAGTTTAAATTTTAAGGGCGGATATGATCAAACTAGGTATTTTTTATATTCCGAGAATAAATGGTTGAATACTCTCGAATTACTCGATTTTGAGTTAAAATTACAAACGTTTGCTTAACCTGTTTTAGTTAAAATATGTTTTGTCTCGTTCTTTCAATGTCAAATATTGATAAGAGGAAAAGGTACAGACCATGTTTTAACTAAAAAGGAGGAATAGTAATGGCGGAGTGTTAACAGCTGATGAGGTGAAATCTGTGATAAGTGTTGTTTTACTTTGTTTATTTTTTTATGTTTGACATTTATCTCATGCTAAATTAAATGGTCTCCGCAATCCAAGTTAATCTATGGAAAGAGTACTAGACGAATTTTTGTCGGGTTATACATTCACTTCCTTATCCATAGATTAACAATACCAAGGATTTCTTACTCCATTAATAGATTGGAAGAACGTTAAGGAAGTTATTCGAGATTAAATTCAAAGATTAAAATTACCCCAGGAATAGTTATACTGGTGGAACTTAATGTTAGATCGAATCCACCTTAAGAATAGTAAGATAAAGTTAATTTAGTATAAAAAAACACGTGTTTAAGACTTACTTTGGCCCTAGCTTAATCGGTGAAATTATGTCTGTCTCTATAAAAAAAGTTTTGTATAGTTTCAGAAATAATATGTCTCCCTAGAGATAGTTAACATTGTAGTCTACGAACAAAAATATTTTAACACATTTTGGAATTATCACGTTTGTGGACGTGATTCTATTGTGTCTGGCTGAGTGTCCCAGAATATGTTAAGTAGTCAAATCAATATGACTTTGACAAAAATCATATAATATATATTAAAACGATTTGAACAAAAGTGACATTACTTTGTGATAAATAACTACATTTTAAATATTATGTACGTATTTATTTGTGTGTAAGTGACCAACACTCGTAGCTTTTGCAGCTGATAAAAGGAAATTAATTAAAACTAAACTTAATGCTTCATTAGCCTGCTAAAGTATAAATAAAACGCCATAACAAATCACTGCCCAAAACTTGAACCTTAAACTTAATTATTTGAAATAATTAAGTTTGAAGTTTAAATTACCTGAAACTGACAACGTTTAAAGTAATTTAATTAACTGTAATAAACTATCACAACAAAAACATCTCTCACCATTTCAAAGTATCATACTCATTATGTGTGTATTAAAGTATATGCTTCAAAGTGCACATTCAAAACGACCGCTTTACTTATTGTTTGTGTGCTTTGTAAAGTTACATCTAATTAGCAAGTGTAGCGCTCACAAAGAGTACGCCCACGGAGTGTGTTATTTGGGGACGGACTTTCAGTGCTTCGTAGCACTTCGTAGAGCCTTGAAGCGCTTTGCAAAGTTTCGTAGCGTTTCGTAGGTCGTCGTAGAGCTTTGTAGAAACCATAACTCATAGCTTTTATGACTAGACTCGTAGCACTTCGAAGCGCTTCGTAGTGCCTAGTAGGGAACTCGTAGCATTTCGTAGTACCTAGTAGTGTACTCGTAACTTTTCGTAGAACCTCTTAGTGCGTCGTAGCCCTTTGTAGAATCTTGTAACTTTTCGTAATAACTATATGGTACAAGGTAGAATATATTTACTTAATGCGATTGTATATGAATGTATTCGATTCAAACAAACGCCTATATTATTATAGGCGATTCTGAAAACCACATAATATTTGAACACCAATTTCAGTACGGCTATGCTATCTATTATTATCACCACGTATTATCACCTTCAAAAATGTTATTATTATTAGAAGGAAAGTGCAATAAATTGCAACCTTTACGAAAAAATTTACTGTCAAATGGAAAAACGACCGAATAAATTCTTTTACAAAGAAAAGCAACAATTAGTTATACAAAAAAAATGTATTTATGTATATTGTAAAAATATTTTTAAAAACACAGGTCTATGTGGTTATAAAACATGTTTTATTCACTCAATCCATATGAAAGAAAATATCAAAACTTTAACAGGAAAATCTGTGAAACGTGCATTATAATGGTAATTTTGTATTGTGCTTGAAAACCGCCATTTTGAGCGTTTACAATGAATACGGATTTTCATATTGAAACACGCGACGTCGACTCTGACATAAACGACCGTTGAAATACAAAATCCGGATTGAATTTAACACCCTGTTCAAAAGAAATGGAGGGAATATTCGATTATTTTACCTCCTTGACTGCCAGTATTAACAAAATAGATTTAAATTGTTTGTTGTAACCGTCATGGCTTTAAAATATATATATACTAGTATTTTAATTCCTTATTACCCGACTACAGCAAAGCCAATAGGAAGGATAATGGTTTTAGCAGTCTATGTATGTAATCTATCTATATGTGTTCCACCGTAGCATCAGAACCGATTATTCAATTTTAACAAATGAGATATCAATCGATTTGTCATTATTGTCCGGGTGACATAGGCTACATTTTGTATGCAATAAATGTATATATCAAATGTTAATACATATATAATATCACGCCTGTTTCCCGCAGCGGTAGGCAGAGGCTATGGACCTCCACTTGCTACGATCCTGACAAACTTCTTTTGCTTCATCTAAACTCATCAATCTCTTCATACATACCCTTCGGTTACGGGTACTTTTTACCTCTCCTTTTTTTAGAACGTCTGCAATTTGGTCGCAGAAAGTTCGCCGAGGCCGACCTTTTCCTACAGTTCCCTTCACATTTAATGTTAATTACAGCTAAATTAAATGAACAGTAAATTAAGATAAAATAAAAACTATAAATCATATCTAAAACTAAAAATAACAGGTATTTGAAAATATCTGGACCTTAAAACGCTGTAACAGATATTTTTTCTAGGAAAAAAACTGTGTCAAGTTTTATTTTGTTATAAAAGCAACCATTTTCCCCTAACAACATTTTCGCAAGTGTAAATAAGTCCGCAGAATAAAAAACCGGCTTAAAAACATTGCTGCTCAGTGTTCCGTATTCTTGCTCAGCTGAAACGAGGAGGGGAATGATGCGGCCCCAACACGCGTTGGGGAAGAGGATATTTTAAAAAGTAATGAAATTTTTAAAATATATTATGTAGTGTATAGGCCCACCCAAGATTCGAGCTTAGACCTTCGGAGTGCCTATAGTAAGTTAGTTTGAGGCTAGCTCAATTGATGTGTTTTGTCCTTATCTAATTCTTTTTATACATACAAAGGGACCAACAGTGATTTTATACTTCTTTGTTTATAAAATAATTTGTAGGGTTTTCTAAAAATTTACAAAAGCAGAATTTATATATACCTACGACTACTATTTATAGATAATAAGAGTCTTCGAATGGCAGCGCCTTTTTGGTCCGAATTCTAGGCTTGATCTTATCTGTAGAGCATATAAGACTAAATTCTTTCTGTCCAAAGCCCATTCAAACTTAAAGGAGTTTTCTAAATTCAAAGACAAATTAACATTTACATTTTTATTTCTTTATCCTGAGCAAAAAATATTTACATAAGTAATAACTGCCTGGCTTTTATCTGGATCAAAATATTAGCATTGCTGCCAGCCTTCTAGGCTCGTTGCTACTACTAACTATTACGTACTTACTTCGCAGCGATTTGTCAGGTTTTTTTTATTAATAAAGAATTTAAGGTTTTAGTTCGTTTTTTGTTCTTCAATTTATTTATTAAAATCTTCTTGCTGTATAAATAATAATTATAATTGATAATAATTGTAAACTGCACAAAATAATGTCACTTTTATAAAAATATTAACAATATGACGACGCATTATTTTATAAAGATTATACTTTATAAAATAATGCGTCGTTAAGGCAATGCCCATTTTAAACTAATATGTTGTTTTGACTACTTTGTGAAATTCAACGAAATGTTTGTTCGCAGATGACTACAACCGAGTGGTGCTAGATACCGTAGACCGAGAGCCAGACTCCGATTATATTAATGCTTCCTATATAGATGTAAGTACAAAAATGTTATAAAACATCCAATCTCGTTGTAATAGTACCAATTTTAACACAAATATTATATTTACAATTCAAAACTCCTCACCCAACCACTCCCCTAAAATCGAATTGTGTTCAACCCAATGCTCCAAATTATGTTTGATAGTCTTTCATAATTCATCTTAGAAATAGAATATTGATTAACACGGTACACCGACGTGTTGCTCTTTGAATAGAACAGTCATGTGATCGGTAATTACTTACGGGTATTTTTTTAAATAATAATAAGTTTTCGCAATGTTATCAGCGACTGTTTTGAATATACCTAACTTAAAACACAGCTAAGGATTCTAAAGAAAAGCAATATTTATTATATATTTCATTCTATAAAATAAAGTAGGTACTGTTGACGCACACACGGACGCACACACACACACACACATATATATAGATATAGCGATCACCGGCCGGTCCCCACCACTTGCGCGTGAATACTTCCGTTGTCAACAGTGCATATTCAATGTTATCAATTCTTTTCTATAATTAAAAGTGCGTCCAAGTACGAGTCATTCATATTTTCAACCCCTGCTGAAGTCCCAATCGTAGATCGCCGCACCAGGTACTTTGTTGTTGTTGTTGTTGTATATCTTTATTGTACATAAACAATTTACAAACAAAGGAACAATAACAAACCATAAAATTTGTAGGTACAAAGGCGGACTTATCCCAGAAATGGGATCTCTTCCAGTCAACCAAATATCAGCGAAAGGATACAATAAATGGGCATAACGGGTAGAAGTTAAAGTGTACATATCGGCATAACTCTTATATTTACTACAAACATAAACGCTACTACTACAAAAACAAACATATAAACATACATATAATACATAAACCAATATATATACAAAACAAACTACATCTATAAATAATATAATAAATAAAATACATAAACTACAATAATAACTACATGTCTGAGGAGTCGTCATAATATCTTCTAAGTCTGACCTTAAAGGAATCGAGAGATGGCGCACTTGTCACGTCTGCCGGAAGCGCATTCCACCACTGTTTAGCGAGGACCGAAAATGAATCCCCGTAACCACTACTACGCAGGCGACTGTCGATCTCCCTAAATGAGAACCTCTCAGAAAGGTAACTTGGAGATTGAGGATTAAAAGGACTTTATAAAGCAGAGAAAGGATATGAGAGCTTCTACGAAGTCTTATTGGAAGCCATTTAAGCTGAGTGCGAAATTCAGACACATGATCAAACTTACGCAACCCAAAAATAAATCTAATGCCCTGATTTTGCAACCGTTCAAGTTTATCTAATAAACACTGGGTAAGATCTAAATAAGCAACATCTGCATAATCGAGGATTTTTTGATGCGAAAACAGAAAACTTATTTTCCAAATGGTACCTAGAGATATTAATGTTCACTGTTTTTAATGATCTTATAAATATCAGAAACGAGCTAAATAAGACGTTTCAAAAATAATTCAAAATTCTTTTTTAGATCACATTAAGTACAATATAAATAGGATCGTCTGGCACTTGAGAAATTAGATATTACTAATGCCTATTCGAAACGAATAAATGTCTGGCTGAGCTTGTGTTACAAAAACAATATGTTTAGAAATTGAAACGTTTTAGATAGATTTTACTTTCAGAAAAGATAATATCAAATGAAAAGGTCGAGGTATTACTCGTATAATAAATTGTTAAAGATTTTTAATTTAGTAGAAATATAACCTTTTAAATCTTGCAAGTAGTAAAAATAACAAAGTAAAGTACTGCTTATGAGAACGCGATGAGATGACACACAACGTTAGACGTTGAGCGTTTTAGGCGACTTGCCACTTAGACTATTTGCATTTAAGACAGATTTTCAGGATGCCTTAAGGCATTTGTCCAGCTTTACCACTGCCATACAATGATAACAGCCGAAACCAACGGTTTAGACGTACGGGAAGCAGGGAGGAGCTTGAGAAATGTTTATGCCACTTGAGGTCACCTACCCACATCGGACAACGCCCAGTGTCGCTTCACTTGCGATGCGAATGCACTAGTAATGCGTATCCGGGCCCCATAGTTTTACTTTCCTAATTCTAATATCTATGATTTGATATTTATTTTGTCTAATGAATGACAAGTGAACGACAAATTCAAATACCATAAACTTAGCCAAAGAGTAGTTTTATAACCTCCAATTATAAAGTACCTGATCTCATGCAAGCTTAGATATGACGAAAGAAAAACCGCACAATCTCGCAAAAAATCTCTAATAAGGGTGTAGAACGGTAGTACGACCCAGCAAAGACCCGTCCAAGGTCCCTTTGAAACGTCATGACTTGCGATACGAGGGCTGCTTAGATCTGTGACCCTTGTCATCACGGAGTGCCTATAGTAAGTACACTTTGACTGCCATTGTAAGTGTCCCAGATGTCGGATTCTAAATATTTTTTTTGCAAATGTTTTTCGTTGAGTTTTTGAGGTCGGCTTACTAGAATAAGGGTTTGACGAGTTCTGGCCTTGTGCCGATTTATTTTTTTCAAAGTGATGTCCACCAAAATAATTATTAACTTCAATAGATAGGTATACATACGATCAACAGAAAAGAAATAAAGTTTAGGTTAAAGAACGAGCATACCTAACTAGTTGTCCGGAATGGCTCAACAATCTTTTCAACACCGTTAAAAAGATTTATTTAGGATATTATATACGAAGTCATACATAATATGAACATAAATAAATGTTAAGATGCTTTCTGATGTCTTAAAGTGTTTCCGGTTACATCCTTAGCTGTTCTGCTTCAGAGCTCAATGTCCACTTTCCTGCTTCATCTTCTGCTAAGCCTGATTTACCTACATTTTGAAAAGTGAAAATGCGTGTGAAAAAGGGCGATCATACTTGTCACTGCCTGTTTATACGTTCTAAACACTTGTCAATGGTCACCTAAACTTGTCACTGGCACTTGTCAAACTGTAAACCAGACGTTATACGATAGGTTTTCTTTAAAAATAAATTAAATTTTAATATACACTACACATAACGTAAATAATACTTATTGACATTTAAAAGTGCCTGTAAAGGTCTCATCATCATCATTTCAGCCGTATATCGTCCACTGCTGCGTTTATCGTCTTATATATTCCCATAGATTTCCAAAATGACCGATCTAGAGCGGCTTGCATCCAGCGCCTTCCAGCAACCTTGGTCAGGTCGTCAGACCACCTTGTGGGTATGTCCTAAAGGTCTAATTACTAAATAAACGTTTCAATCTTGAATCTTTGATAATAACAAATATGATATTATTTTTGTCCACAGAGTGTATTAAAACCAAACGCGTACATAGTGACGCAGGGGCCAACCGAGGACACGGTGGTGTGCTTCTGGCGGATGATCTGGCAAGAGCGCGCCGCCGCCATCGTCATGCTCACCAAGACCTTCGACTTCATCAAAGTAAGTTTATTTCAAATTATGTAACTTTGTAATTCAGAATAAGTAAATTATATAATTCGGAATTAATTAATTATCAGTACTCTAATATAACAATTAATTATCGTATATTACAAATGCATCTCTTTATACAACGTGGAAGGGACATAGTCAAGCATTTTTCTGGACTTAAATCATTATACTATAGAGGTCTAGTAAAGCGAGGTACGATTTATTACGGGTACCCTGCCTTACCCTTCCACGCTGTATAAGTAACACAAATTTTAATAGTAAGTACTTCCAGGAACATCCAGGGTCTTTTTATTAGTTTTATAAAAAGCAGAAATTATTCAATGTTCAATTTTTTATTACCGAATACTGTTCTATTTGAAAAAAAAATTGAACATTGAATAACATATTCTGTTTTTTGGAAACTGATATATTTAAAGATAGAAGGATTTATTGTAAAATCTAGTAAAAAAAAGTAACCCCCTAACACCTTTCATTTACGATGATATTGTAATCCTATATACTTAAATACCAGAAACACATACCCTAAATACTAAATACAATATTGCTCAACATCGTAGCCAACCCTTTACCGAAATTGGATTAAAATAATGCTTCAACTTAACAATACCGCCAAAAATTCTCAAGTACCATCAACTTAGAAACTCCGGGATGATTCAGAATGTAATTCACAAATTGTTGGGACTTACAAAACCGGATTCCAACGGCGGATTCTGAAAACAGAAAAGTTAAATGTACAAAGGGTGGAACAGACTTCATTTTGATTGAATGAAAATAAGATTAATTCAACTTAAACTCTTTTGATTTCTTTTCAACCTTACGTTTATGACAAACATAAGTATAATTTTCCTTATTTACATTGCAAAATAGTTAGTTATATCCTTATTGTACCAAAACTAAAAATAAAAAAGGAACAAACGAATAAACGACAAATAACGAATAATGAATTAAACTTTACACGTAATGTATAAACTTATTCACGTGTAAAATACGTGTTATGAAATTTTCTTCCCAGCAAAATTAAAGTCACTTTTTTTACAATCCCTTGTTTTACCTATTAGTGATTATTTTGATTTATTTTATCCTGATCTAAACGCAGATCTTTTTGATAAGCTAGATCGCCTAATTAATAATTGCATTCGCTTTATCTTCTGTGTTTTTGTAAATAAATAATTGTGGTCAATAAAGATTTTATTTTATTTTATTTGTATTTTATTGTAATTGGTAGTGTAATTGTAATTGGTAAGGAAGATTATTGACTACAACAGTATAACATAACATATTAAAAACATGAAGTCATACAAATTATGGAGCTTGAACGTCCGGCAGAAGTGCGCATTACTATCGCTTTCGCAAATAAAGCGACACCGGGTGTGGTCCGCACTTGGATGGGTGACCACAAGTGGCACAAAAAATTCATGAGCTCCTCCGTGCTTCGGAAGGCACGTATAAGCCGTTGGTCCCAGCTGACATCCTTGTATGGTATTTTCGTTAAGCTATGTCAGATGCCTTTAGACAGCCTAAAATATCTGACACCAGTGTTGGCCACTTACAAACACGAAAAAAACAAGTGCTGCATAGGCCTAATTACATAAATATTTTATTATATGATTCTTGATGGTTTAATTGTACATTATAAACTAAAATACTATCATCACTCTTTCTAAAAAATTGATTTTCCAGCGTGATAATTTCAATTAAAAAGTAAAATAATGGTAAAAATCTTTCTTAAGATCGGAGAAATTTTTATAAACTCAAGCTATATTTATAACTTTAGTATAATTAGAAACTGCCAATAGAAATTTTAAATTAAGTTATTAAAAGGGAATATCGCAATGGAGCCGTTCCATTAGACGCAATTTGTCCCATCACGATTATGCTGCAAGTCCCGATATCGCGGTCCATTTTCTAACAAATTGAGTTTGCGCCTACGAGAATGATCGAATTTCACGTTAATGGAATCAATAACATGACACACAACTTTGGAGTGCGGGAGAATCATATCAATGTGATTGATTTATATTTCTCGTTGTTCCGTTCATTTCATTTAGACCTATCTACATTATTAGGTTATTGCTTTACATCTGTGATGTTGGGGACATGCCACACAGCGATAAGTAAATTAAATAGTTAGCTAGCATTCAGTTACTCTCACTTTGATATACGAGTAATCGAATTTCTTGCTAATGGAATCAAGAACATTGAAAACAGAATTTGAGTACCTACCATACAATGTCTTCAGTACGACTGTTATTTCTGAATTATTGATTGGCACTTTTTATTTGCATAGAATTTTTGAAATATATCGTCTATTATAAACCTACTATATTTATCTGTTTTTTACTTTTGATGCAATGCTTTTTTTGTCCTCTTTGCAGGCCGTTTTCATTCCGAAAGGAAAATCATAAACCTAAAAAGTGGCATTCTAATATTTTTCATTAGGAAAATGTGTTTATGTTTCCAGGAAAGTGCAAAGGTCGGAATGTTAAAATGGGTCAAGAATAAAAATAAAATACAAGATCAAATATGAAAACGTGAGCACTTATCAATTTCAGTCACTCAAGCACTATTAAGCCAACAAAAACTTACTTTCAGAGACAATATTGAAACCATAAGAGACTTCTCGCCGTTACCCTTATATACCGGATGCATCGCGTAGATTTTCGTCAGTTTTTAATTAAATTAGTCCGCGAATCGTTAGAACATCTCCTCTCACAGGCCTACCTACTGGAAAGATAACTTTTGAGATAAGTAGTGCTCTTCTACAACTTTTATTTTATATATTCTTTGTATACATTTTTCGCGTAACTCTACATAAATTGATAAATAAATAAACATAACACGTATCCATTTGGTCCCATCACGATTATCCAGCAAGTGGCCTCAATATCGGGGTCCATTTTCTAACAAATCGAGTCTACGCCTACGCGAGTGATCGAATTTCACACTAATGGAATAAAGAAATGGGTGTACGTGACACACGATCTCTGTAAAGGTATTAAGGATGGGTGTGTGCATTGCATTGTTTTAAACCTATCTGTGTTATATTTGTATACAGTGCTTTGGTAGGTTGGTGGTGTGGTAGACAATGCTGAGCATTAACTCGCAGTCAAGTTAAGTTGTACCTTTTGTACCATAACCTTAAGATTTTAAGTGCAAATATAAAATTATAAAAAGGCCTTCATCACTTTTTATTTTCTATTAATTTAACTTAATTACAAAAATTTAAATAACCTACAGGTAATGCCGATAAAAAGTAATTGGGATGATATGGCACATCTTTCTCTCTCTCTCTCTCTCTCTCTCTCACTCTCTCTCTCTCTCTCATCAGCGTATTCTCAGTCCACTTTCTGACTTTTTCTTCCGGCCCGTATTTCTTGGGTCTACCACCTTTTTCTCTGTTCCGTGTCTACCACGCCGCTATACATTTGTATCCCACGTAACTTGCCGATTACCACAAAAAAAGACCGTACTCTTGCAGCAAAGTTTCATAATTTGAAGTCATATATATGATTAGATACATAGAGTCACGACTCATGCATATTGTTCGTGTGTTAACGTTAGTGTCTTTAGAGGATTTTATATTGCAAGCTTTACCCTTAAAACATTTCACAATTTAGCACTGGCTTTGGTAGCTTAACCGAAATCCGAGGTAAACGTCTGAGTTAAACTAACTTTAAACCACACGCTCTCAAATTCACACGTCTCGCCTTTACGCGTTAAAATATTCAGACGAACGAGCAACAAAGCAACGTCGACAAATTTCTAAATCGCTAGTCTTTATTTTCAAAACATGTGAGGTTAAAATTTTTATTAAAATAAAGTATACCTATATATACAGGTATATATGCCGTGTGGTTTTCGGCAGAGATGGCAGAGTAGAATAAGGCCACTTCAAGTCCTTCCGTGGATGTCGCAGAAAACGACATAGGAAATAAAAGCTGAACGAAGCTTATAAACATCAGTGAGACCTCTCCAAACCGTCTGGCTAGCACAGAGAGGTAGGCCAAGTCCTCTGGCTGCTTTGATCAAAAATGGCTCTGGTAGTACAGAGAGGATCGTGCTCCTGCAGTGTAGACCTAAAAGACCCGATGATGAAAGTATACCTAACAAAAGTAATAAAGGAGAGGCCAGAAGTAACTGGCAGGCATGTATGAAGAGAGTGATTGATGAGTTAGATGAACCTTCTCCTGAAATGTGATCCTGACAGAGAGAGGTCTCTCAGGATAGTAACAAGTGAAGGTCCATAATCTCTGCCTACCTCTATAGGAAGAGGCGTTGTAGTATGTATGTGTATAATAATTGAACGAGTGAGCGAAATTCTTCGAGTCTACTTAAATAATCCGGCGTATGTATATATGTACATTATATGTATGTATGTATATATTTATGTTTGTTCGACTTTGTAAAATTTTAAAGGCGCTTTGATATGGCTAATAGATTTTTAAATTTGAACATGAGGAAAATCGGTTAAGGGATTGCCGAGGTATAGGGTTCGCGAGTTCACAGTTCAGGGCTAACTACCTACTAATAAAGTGTGACTTTTATGAATGTAAACTAATTTTGTTATGCTTTTTGTACGAAGAAAATCTTAAAATTGCTAACTCACTTATAAACAGGAATGTAATTTCTTGGCAAAAATTAAGAAACTTTGCTCATAAATTTCATAAATATCTGAGATGACACAAAGTTATGTGTAACTTGAATAATGTTTTGGGTTTACATCGTGCTATAAACTGAGTTTATTATAAAGTTATGTTTATTCTATAATAACAAAATGAATATCTAAAAAGAAAAATTAAGATAAGTACTAACGCCTTATAATTGGTATATTTTTTATTTAATTTATTATATTATAAACTAAAGCTTGGAGATATTATTTGATAAATATATTTGAGTTTTAAAAATTATTGATTTTAAGACTTTACCATGAAACTATATAGATTAAGTAAACCAGTAAGCTGTAGGGATAAAATGCATATAATTTTAAAAGGTAAGATGGATTGCATCATAACATACTGAAAAGACAACACTATTTTCATATATATTACAATTTTCATAGCTTGAAATAGTTAATTGTTTGTTTTATCGCATAGTTAATAATTAGGGAGTTACTTATAAGAATATCGTTCAGAGAACCAACTCAACCATAATACCAATAGCACCAACAACACAGAAACACAAATGATATTTTCATACCTAGCAAAAATAACATGAACATTTACCACAAACCGACACTTGACTCACACTAATTATGAAACTGAATTATTCCAGCTGTATATTTTAGAAGGAAATTATAAATTAAACTATAACTAACGACGTGGCTCTTGGAATTAGTTGGCGACATAAACAAAGGTTAAATGCCTTAGGGAGTCATAGAGGTGAAGGGCATTACCTGGCCTATTCTGGGCTGACAGCCCAGTAAATTGATACTGCTACATCGGGCTACATCTTCCATACTGGTCTGGGAGAAAAGTACGAGTATACATATTAATGTATCAGTTACTTCTCTTCCCGTGCAGATCGTAAAAGCCGATCGAGAGAATAGGTGAGAATCTAATCATGTCAATAAGCGATGAGGAGCAACCCATAACTAATTTATCTTTGTTGCCACCATGAATGTAATACGAAATACCTTCACATGAAGCGGTATAAAAACACGCGAGTCAAACGAGAGGATTTTCATGGGAATGGCACCGTTTTTGAGGGAGTGGAAAAATTCAAATACCTCAGATGCACAATCACAGATACAAACACGGGAGAAGACGAAATTAACATCCGCATCCAAAATGCCCTACGATGCAGTGCAGCCCTACATAAAGTGTTGACGTCCAAACTTCTCAGCAGAAACACAAAAATACGGATCTTTATGACGATCATCCATCCTATATTAATGTATGGGTGTGAGGCGTGGACGCTAACGCTAGCGGCGGAAAGAAAGGTATTTCGCTAGATCCTGGGGCCAGTAAGAAGAAAGGATGGTGTATAGAGAATACGAACCAATGCCGAAATAGAAGACCTAGTGAGAGAGCCTAACATCATAGGCGAAGTTAAAGCGCACCGTATTCGCTGGCTCGGACACGTCGAAAGAATGGCCGAGGATCGAGGGGTGAAGAGAGCTTCGTAGTGATGGCGGACCTGCGCGAGCTTCAAGTTGGCGATAACTGGAAAGAGATAGCACAGGACCGAGAGCGCTGGCGTGCTTTTGTGCTAGAGGCCAAGACTCACCTTGGGTCGCTGAGCCAGGATATCAGTATAGATAGTAGTAGTAGCCACAATGACGCTAAACGTAGCTTTTGGTTCTTATGGTTGTAGGCTCTGCCTACCCCGTTAGGTATAAAGAAGTAATAACGTATATTCTGTGGGTGTTGAAGGGGATACATTAATTTTTCGGGTATCAATGCTGGCCCCATTTGAAATAAATTATTAAAAAAACGGATTTAAATTTTGTCTCATGCGGCTCTTAATAACCCTTCAAACAATTTTATGAAAAACTGAGTGAAGCTTTTGTCAACAGTTGTCGAAAAACAACAACTTTTGGCAAAAATGCTACAGCACTGGACCCCGAAAAACTCATGTATCCCCTTAATGCAAACCGACACTTCAACTCCCGCCAATTATATGAAACTAATCTATTCCTACTGTATATTTTAGTAGGAAATTATATATTAAACTATAAGTAAATAACGAAGTGGCTCTTGGAATTGGTTGGCAACATAAACAAAGGTTAAATGCCTCAGGGAGTCACCGAGGTGAAGGGCACTACCTGACCTAATCTGGGCTGAGAGCCGGGATAATTCGATACTGATTTCTGCCCACTGGTTCGCTCATAAAATTAGATTTCTTTTATCGCACAGTAATATTTTATTATAGCATTTAATTACACTAGAAGTGTAAAAGAGTCCATAGTCTCTGCCTACCCCTTTGGGGAACAAGCGTAATATTATGTATGTATGTACGTAGAAGTGTCAAAGGAGGCCTGTAAACTAACTTACCGTGAATGAACCTACAGTCTTGTTCAAGTGTGTTTATCCAATTTTATTTGACTATAAATAAAGAGGAAGAAGAAAAAGGGACAAAGAAAATAATTTAGTCGTTAGCTTATCGTGAAAATCTCGTGGTATATTTCTATTTCAGTGATTATACCACCGTCTTTGTCTTTCTCACATTTCTCTCCATCCACTGGTTGTCGATTTAAGCGATAAGACTGCCTATTGTACTCATTTAATGTAAAATTTATTTCTTTGTTACGTTTTCTTTTTGGTGTATAATAAAGAGTTATCTATCCATCTATTATCAGGACGCCAGATGCTTGGCCCCCTTTGCTTTATTGAAATAGGAATAATACATCGCGAATGCGTGTTCCACGAATATTTCCTTCAAACTTTGGAATACGGATTGTACTCCTTCTATGTTTCCACAGTGACATCTTTGTTCTCCCTGAAATATTCAAAACTAGCTAAAAAACGTCTTTCCTGATCAATTTTCTGCGCAACATATTTTATTTATTTATTTGCTAGTGTATGTACACGGGAAATGTATACAGAGAATACATAAAATAAAAGTGGCACAAAGGCACAAAAAAATATTTTTGTTTTGCGTTTAAACCTTATATACAAAAATATAGAAAACTGAAAAAAGTTAATAAAATCGGTAAGGTCGTTTTCAAGTTATGGCGACATGAAATAGGAATTCATTTTTTTGTAATACTACCTGCTAGGAACTTTGTTGTTCGCGTGAAATTCATAAAAGATGACAACTTTTTTTTAATACATAAGATTTTAATTAAACAAAGCGTATATGTTGCTCCGAGCAGAGCTTAATTTATTATTAAAAACCGCGTCAATATCTGTGCAATAGTTTTGAAGATTAACGTGAATAAACACAAACAGAAAAATTCATTTTTTGTCTGTATGCAACGGTCAGTTACTTTTTTTATCGCCTACACTCATTTTTCATAAATTTATTAAAAGTACAGACACGTGATTTTTACTGTATTATTATGTGTATTTTAAATAGATGAGCATTGTGAAAAACAGAGTAAAATTCTTTTCATCTCAGTGTCTGTAATTCCATATAAAAGGAATAAATCATGTATGATAAAGGAATAAATTCTTTGATATGGATGCAGACAGATTATCACAAAGAGTCCTTACAATTCATACTCGTATATAAAGGTATCATCGGCTTGTAAAGGAATAAATAGCAATTCCAGCAAACTGATCCTTTGCTTGGATTTAAGGTGGTAAATTGAAGCGGGTCGCAACAAGCTGATGTAAAAAGAAACGTCTCTGTAGACCCCATAAAAATTACACTGTCGTACGACACGATCGTACGTGGCGACATGGTCCATACATTAGGTCCCGGTCCGTTCGAGACCTACGTACTATGTTATGTCATGAAAATGATTACATTTCTGCCGAAACACACAAATGAATTAGTCCGATCACCCTGCCACACGTCTGTTTGGGACTGCAAAAACTGTTTCTCGTATTTTAGCGTTTCGTTCTCATATAAACCGTTAACATAGACGAAACTTCTTTGAAACATTTGCGCACTGGAATAAAATTCTGTATCAATATACGCATTAACTAGTGTAATGTCCCAATAAGTCCCGCTTAAATTTACCCTATCCTTTAGCGTACGGTGTAAAGACGGGCGCGTACCCACTGGAGCGGTAGCGAAAATTTGCGAATATTTTTCGCTCTATTTGGCGCCGCCGGCGTGGGGCTCTATTTTCTTTACATTATGAAGCGCCGCATGCTCTAACTAGACTGTGCAGATGCGGTGAATTTTTAATTATCTTAAAATGTTGCTCGCCTTTTGAATCTAGCTGCACATTTTTGAGCAAGTTAGTTCTAATTGGCTTTTCTCCTGTTACTTTCTTTGAAACGTATTATTGTTTTCTGTGTTTGATATTTATGTAATTCAATTATTGGGCCACTTGTTATTACAGATCTTATGCAGGTTTATTTTTTATCTGACGTAGAATCCACAAAACTTTTTTAAAAATCTAAGAAGGTCCATCACTTTTTTGATTTCTTTTCCACTTAAGTACTTTTAGGCTTGTTGCCTTGTTTTGTCTATCCCATATGTATGAAAACACGATTCATATGTACGTTTATGTTAACTTGTTTTTATCACACAGTCTAATTTCCGGACACATACATACATTATTAGGTCTTTATTAGGGCTTGTGGCTCTAAGCAGACAAAGCCCAGCTTTTAGTGGCCGGAAAAGTCAAAAATATAATCAAAATAGTGATGGTTTGCATCGCTAATCCTGGACACAATCATCACCATCATTATCAGGTCTTTTAGTCTCCACTGCAGGAGCACGACCCTCTCTGTACTACCAGAGCAGCCAGAGGATTTGGCCTACACTCTCCTCGCTAACCAGGCGAGAGGTCTCATTAAAGTTTATAAGTTTTGTTCAGCATGTGTTTCCTAAGTCGCCTTCTACGACATCCACGGGAAGACTTGCAGTGGCCCTATTCTACTCTACCGGAAACCACACGGCCAACGGGCACAATATAGTTTAATTAAATAATAAATCATTTGTTTCCATAGGTAATGTGCGTCCAGTACTGGCCGCCCAACAAGGAGAAGGACGAGACGTACGGAGACATCAGCGTGGGCATCGTGCAGGAGGAAGAGCTCGCCAACTTCCACATACGCACCTTCAGGCTCTACAAGAGCGACAGAGGCGTAAGCATTACTAATACTGTTGTACTCTCAGACCAAATAAAAAAAACTCTAAAAGCCTGACTGCCTAGTGGTTAGTCGTGTGACTTGGTGTCATAATATGCCAGTGTCAGTCATATAGCCGTGGTAAGTGACGTATGTGATACTTCTCGTCAAAGAGAAGGTTGATAGGTACGGAGACATCATCTTGAGCGTGTTAGTTATACTGTTTATAACTCAAGAACGGCTGGACCGATTTAGATTAAAGGTATGGATATAGTTTAGCACTCGGGTTAAAGTCATAGGAGTTTTTATCCCGAAATTCAACTCCAAAGGGAGCGGTGCCCGCGGGCACAGAATAGAATAATACGATGGAATCTCAATAATTTATTGTTTAGTAAGCAAATTTAAATTCTTTGTTTATTGAACAAATATGTCTATAACTTATTGAGCTTATTAAGTCCGAAAGAAAAAAAAAACTGCACTACAGAATTTTCTCCATCGTCTTTTATTTAGTCATCTTGCAGCAACTTCAAAAAGAAAACTATCTTAAAATATCTCAAGCATATTTTAAGATAGTTTTCTTTTTGAAGTATCTGCAAGATGACTAAATATTCCTTAAATAAATAAATATTCCTTAACTTACAAGTAGCTAGCCTACACAGCTGGATAACAGTCCTCTCCCAAAAAAGGAAGGATTTACATAGATACACACATACAAACAATTTTTTTTTCGCCCCAACTAGGATTGTAGCCCTCGCTCGCTTCGTCCGCTCAATTAATTAATGTAGGTAATTAGATTATCCTTATCCCCAGGTGGTGGTCGAAGAAAGATTCATCCTTCAATTCCATTACACCCAATGGCACTCGCACACGTGTCCGTTCAGCAACGCTTTACTAGAGTTCCGGAGACGCGTCCGCGCCGTGGTCGGCCGGCGTCTGGCCACCAACCCTGCTGCGGGGCCCATGGTGGTGCACTGCAAGTAAGTGCTTTGTTGGCAATGCAACATTATTATTATTTATTAACTTTATTGTACTTAATAACAAACATTAATCACATATGTGGACTTATCCCAGAAGGGATCTTTTCCAGTCGACCAGAGAAACAAAGGACAGTTATTATATTGATAAGAAGACAGAGGTACAGAAGATCGAAATAAAAAAAAACGACGGGTTGCATTCTGGGAGTGCTGGCAGATGTGAAAACTTGAATATTAACGTTGGGCATTTTTGATATACGAAACAGCAGGCGCAGGCATACATTTTCGCCGCGCCGTAGAAAGAGAGGGGGATACTCCCTCTCCTACGCCGCGCCAGCGGTCTACTCTCCATCCGTCTTACGAATTTTCGATCAGGTCACGTGTCCTGACGCGAGCGTGTCCTGATGCGAGTTTAACATTTTTTACCCATTCCAAAAAAAGTGCACAACGCCGCTAAAGAAGTTTTCACTTCAAAAAGTTTAAATAATGCTTATAAACTACAACTACTTACACACAATAAATACTCCTTACACACAACATTTATATTTTTTGTAAAGTTGGCTACACAAATTTTTGACGTTTTCGTCCGTAATTTTTATCTGTCATTATTACTTATTCTTCTCTCTTTTGGGTGTTGCAATAAACTCAAGTGCTTTTCAAGAACAAGTTTTATTTTATTACCTATATAAATACAGTCCACCTTTAACATGCTTCGAGGATTCTAGAATTCTTTAACTAGACGTATGATCATCATCATCATCATCAGTTCTTTTGGTCTCCACTGCAGGAGCACGATAATCTCTTTACTACCATAGCCATACTTGACTAGAGCAGCCAGAGGACTTGGCCTACACTCTTCACGCTGGCGGGTTGGAAAGGTCTCATTGATGTTTATAAGCTTTGTTTAGACGTATGATCACACTGCTAGGCAAAGGGCTGAGAATATTTAAAATAACCGGCCAAGCGCGAATCGCTAGCCCCCATATTTTTTTTTAGTATTTTTATTATAGCGGCAACGGAAATACTTCATCTGTGAACATTTCAACTGTCTAGCTATCACGGTTCATGAGATACAGCCTGGTGACAGACAGACAGAGAGACAGCTGTCTGTCCGACTGTCTGATTTCGCGAAGTCTTACCCTTTATTCATAAAAAAAATATTTTAGTAAAAATATGTTTTGTCTTATTATTTCAGTGTCAAATATTCAAAAGAGGAAAAGGGACAACACATGTTTTAACTAAAATAGGTTTAGCTAGCGGTTGTTAATTTTATGAATAGGCTTAGTTTTTACCCTTTGGGTACTGAACCCTAAATATATATATTGCTCTTATAAGGAGGCATCAAACCATGTTTTAGTTTGGTATATAGGGTTACGAGCCTTAAAATAATTATATTTCATGTTTTGCTTTAATATTTGAATACATTGTGTGTAACAACACAAGCTCTCGCGTAGTGCGTAACTAATAACGTAATAACGTTACAAGTAATGCTATTATAAGTAAACAAACATCTTCAGCCAAAACCTTCATGTAAATATTATGATAGAACATTATTAATATAATGCTGACACGTTTCATTACATGAGAGCGGCTCGAGGCGAAATCGTGTGCGCGTCCTCAAGTCTCATTCGCCGTGATGAAGACCTTTGGATGAATTCGAAACACGTCGGCCAATAACTAACTCTACTAAGTAACCCAGTAACTTCAAACGAATAATATCTCTATGTCACGTTAGTTTTAATTAAATTGGCCAAGTGCGTGTCGGGCCACGCGCAGTGTAGGGTTCCGTAGTTGCAAATGCCAACTTTGAGTTCATGCCACTAAAACGTCTAAGTATCTATTGAATTTGTACGAAATGTTCCTTTTCGAGTACATTTTATAAGTTGATCGCCTATAACTTTTTAATTTGTTAACCCTACTTAGCTCTAATAGTTTTCCTATAAAAACTACATTATATATACTATAGCTGTGATTTTTTTCACGTGTCTATATATAACCGTTTAGCAGATAGATGGGGGGACACGTGACTTTAACAAAAAAATTCACTTTAAACCTAAATATTTCAGACACGGATCCCTAAATCGAAAAATTGTGTTCCCAAGCTCACAATATTTTTGAAAGACCTATTTAACGATACCCCACACAATGTGTTTGTAGAGAAAAAAAATATTGATTTCCTCTTTACTTGTATGGCAGCTACCCTAAAAAAAATTGTTTCCATATTTTGTTTTAAGACTTTTTCGCCATGACTGATATACATATCCATGCCAAATAACAGCTTTCTAGTACTTATAGTTTCTGAGTAGGACCGCGGACGGACAGACAGACAGACAGACAGACATGGCGAAACGTAAAAAAAGAACTTTACTTAAAAAAGTTAATTTGTTATTTAGTCACTGGGTAACTGGTTCTGAATTACTATTATTATTTTCCTTCAGGCTGTTTATCAGTTCTTTCATTAATGACTGACGACCTTTGTGGCATAGTGGTCATCATGTCACACCGAAGATCCCGGGTACGATCCCCAGTAAGGATGGAAAATAATCTTATTCAGATTGACCTGGATCTTGGATGTTTATCTATACATGTATTTGTTACAAAATATAACTATCCCATAACACAAGTCGCGAACTAACTCCGAGGCTAGCTCAATCAGTGTGATTTGTCTGTATATCATCATCATCATGACGTCCACTGCTAGACATAGGCCCAAGGATTTCCAAAATGACTGATCAAGAGCGGCCGTATTATTTTCATTGATTTATTACTAGTAAACCCTATGTTGTCTGTGATATTCCTTTGCCTTTAAATTAACGCGATAATAATGTGTATTTGTTGCCTTGTCAGTGATGGAGGAGGTCGCTCCGGAGTGTACTTAGCCATCGACGCAAACCTGGAGCTGGCGGAAGAAGAAGACTGCTTTGACGTTTACGGATACTTGAAGAAACTGAGACAATCCCGAAAAGGCCTTATAGAAAACGAGGTAAGATAAATCAGTGAATAAGTAACGAACATCTACTAATAGTAGGCAACAGTAAAAAAAACTATGTCTATATGGTGGACACGGTAGGGTTGTAGGTGGTAGTTTGGTGGACTTATGACTTCGCACTCTTTCAGAATCGATTGAACTGGAGGGGTGACTGGTCTAGAGTCTAGATATTTTTTACGACAAACAGCAATATTTGAAATATGCCGTAATATTTTTTTTCTGCCGACAAATGGGAAGGGGAAGATAGTAGCTTGCCCATAAGTTTTTTTTAAAACCTAGCTAGATCCTCGCCTAGTTACGAATCTTAAGACGCAGCTATCGTAAGTCAACCCTTCAGCGTTGTAAGCTATCGACCTAGCCAGACGGGTTGGAGCGGTCTAATTAATGTTTATAAGCTTTGTTTAGCTTGTATTTCCCAAGTCGCCTTGAACGACATCCACGGGAGGAATCGGAGTGGCCCTATCCTGCTCTACCGGAAACTACACGGCAATTGATATATTTATTAATTGTTTTGATCATATTTTCTAAGAATTACATACTGAAGCGTATTTTTTTCTACCAGGAGCAATACAAATTCGTGTACGACACATTAGAAGAGCACGTTGTGTGCGGCATATCATGGTTCCCCGTGTCCGAACTCTCGCAAAGACTGAAACAGAAATCGCAGAGGGACCCAGTATCCAAACTGAACGAGTACCAGAAGGAGTACCAGCAGATCTGCAAGCAGACCCCGCGGTTCACGATAGGGGACTGCGCTGGTGGCCATAGAGGAGATAACCGAGAGAAAAACAGGGATGTGTTGGTAGTTCCACGTAAGTTACTATATGTATAGAGACTCTATAACGAAATAATATATAAATAATCATTGGTCTAGAAGCTAAAGAAAAACGAACTTACCAAGTATAATTATTATATAGGTACCAGCTGCTTTCGTACTTACTACGCCTTTATGGTTAAATGTCTTGAGAAAAAGCGTCAATTTTTCTGCGATCCATATGCACCTAAATTTCCGTTAAACCGTTTTATTGATTTGTTTTTTTTTCAGCTGACAACTTTCGTCCGTACCTGACGTCTTTCCAAGGAAATAGTTTTACGGACTACATAAACGCAGTATTTGTTGATGTAAGTTAAATAAATGGTCTCATTCTCTTCTTTTTTGTATATTATTTTATTTTATTTATTACACTTAAAATCTTAAGATACAAAAGCATTAGGTATATCAAAAGAAATAAATTAGGTATACACCCGTTGGCAAACATAAACACCCAACTAATCATCATAATCAAATAGACCTACCCCTAAGATTTCAAAAATGTAAAAATGATCCAAAACGAATGCACGAAATAAAAATTAACACATTGATTTATGTCTGTAGTGGCAAGTTTGAGAAAGAGTCATTTTTTTGTCTAGGGTTACACCAAGCCTCGTGAGTACATTGTGACTGAATGGCCGCTAATAATGACCCAAGGAGAATTCTGGTCTCTAGTGTACGATTACGAATGTGCTGCTGTAGTCGTATTATGCGTTCCTCCCAAAAACTCTGTAAGTATAAATATAAGTCAAAGTCAAAATACTATTTAGGTAAATATTTAGATAAAAACCTTTTTTTTACCCGATAAGTATTATCTAGACACGTGGCAGCGTGCCCAGCCTAATTCAAAGAAAGGCATTGGCGACGCAGCGGCCGTCTCTATATTTACATGAACCATTTGGACTTACTTTTGACCCCTCACAACTCGAAACTTATGAAATTTGGCAAATAAGTTCTTTAGCTTATCTTGAATCCAACATTTCAATAATGTACATCTCAATTCTATTTTGAACTTGACTTCCATTTTCATATTTATGTTTTTGATGGGATATAAATTTAAATGAATCACTTCTGGAATCATGCGTTTAGTAATTAATAAGTTTTATAATAATAAGACTAATTTTTCCTGTTTTTGCAGCAACAATTCCCTCCTTTCTGGCCCGAGGGCCGCCACTCCAAGAAGTACGGGCCAGTGTTCACGATAGACCACGTCTCCCACAATCACTACACGAACATCAAAACTTGGATATTCAGGATCAACAAGAAGGTTTGTACCTGTATTAATAACCTTATTTCTTCACTGACTATTTCGATACTTAATATACTTAGTTTTTTTTTCTCAATTTATACTTAAGTTTTTTTCCACACTGATTTTGGAGATAGCAAACTCTTAGAATGTTCCAGCTGCTTCTCTTCCCGCGCAGATCTTTAAAGCTGATCGAGGGTATGGGCGAGAATCTGTATCATGTTATTAGGCGGTGCGGCTAGCAACCCATCACTATTTTGCTTCCCTTTTTCCATCTTCACGCTCACCATCACGCCAAAGTAGTCTTTGGGTCTTACGGCTTTGGGCTATGTTTTCTCTATTGAGTATAAAGACGTTATATCAGTTTCAATAAAAGTAATAATTTTGTATTAAATTAATTACGTTATAGCCATGTTTTTCTTATGATGTCCTATTAAAATATTGTGTCCATAGATTGTGTCACTAACGGAGCTGATGGCCGGCGTAAAAGCTCCACCAAAGACGGTGCAACTGTTCCAACTGACGTGCTGGCCCATGGGTCACAAGGTGCCATCGTCGACCAACTCGCTGGTAGAACTCATGAACATGGTGGAGAGATGGCGGCAGCGCACCGACTACGGCCCTGTTTGCGTCGTTTCACCGTAAGTTACTTTTTTATTTGTTATTTTATTTGTTATTTTATTTTTTGACACACACAACAGATTACAACCATTTCGAAAACAATATAAACAAATCAGAAGTGTTACAGCCTAGGTTACATTCCACAAAAGTGTGATTACACAGAAACTAACTTGAGGAGTTACAAACAAGTGATAATTAAACTATATAAATACTACTATTAAGAAACTAATGAGTATTTTATACTACACTACACAAACCGAGAGTACTAGTGTTTAGGCTGTCGGTTTATGATAAAGGATATCTTTAAGCGTTTTTATGTGTATGTGTCAACACTCGGTTAGATTTTTTAAGCTGTCTAATGGCATCCGAGTATTCAACTTAGGTTGGCTATAGATACTCATTCCATAATGCCAGTTACGGCCGACGCCTTAATGGGTCTTCCGTATCACGGAAACGCTTGAGACATTTTATTTGAGGGAAATGGTGAACATTTCAATAATGCAATAGGTGATGCGGCTATTTTGACGTCCCCATCATTATTTTAACGTAAATGCAGTACCTGTAGACTTAGCCTTAATCAGGCTCGTTCAGGCTGAATACAGTCATTGGGTCTTATAGGGCCTCGGACTCTGACTACACCATAAGGAAATATCTTATTATGTGTATGTTGGTATTGGTACATACAAGTACAGTAAATCCGCTTGTTAGACTAACTAAAACCATTGATATTTGTCAGAAGTTGGGCAGCTTTGGCTTTATCCAGATTAAAGCAGCCAAAGCGACAAGAGATTACGTAGCAATCAAACCGCGGTTAATTTGTGCGTAGTTTATATGAAATCATATCTAAGCTGATTTTGACACTAGTTCTTAACAGGGAATTCAGACTGTAATGAAAATTAGGGCTGGAATACCTACATTATACTGCTTACATACCTCCTAGTTTAAATATTGTTCAATATTTTCAAAGTTGTTTCAAATAACTGTAGTTTCAAAATTTTTTGATAGAGCATAAAATCTATGGAACCAACGAAAAATACCATATCGAAACGGTTCCTCATGATTTGTCTCCAAGTATGAAATATAAATATACGTATCACGCCTTCATCCCACAAGGAGTAGTCAGCGCGCAGGGCCATAAGACACTTTCGCGTGATTCGTATTTACCTACGTCTTTCTCGCAGAGATGGCCGCAGCCGTTCAGGAGTCTACTGCGCCGCGAACGCGTGCATCGAGCAAGTGATCAAACATGGGGAAGTTGATGTGTTCCAAGCCGTGAAGACCGTGCGTAGACATCGACCACAACTGGTCGAAAATATGGTAATAGTTCATTAACATTATTTTGTAGACAAACGTTAAATACTTTTAATTTTCCTCGATGACTAAAGATTTTTTTCTGTGCAGACGGAATACAAGTACTGCTACGACCTCGTGCTTCACTACGTGCTGCACTACTTAAATAAAGACATGAACGAAAAGAAGTGAGAGTGCGAACTCAAGGACGAGCTCTGGTTCATAGAGTTCGGGCGCGGCGCCGCGCTGCCTACCACGCCAGAGGAGACCAGCCCGACATCATCGCGCGCCCCACGTCCCGCGCGCCCTGCCCGGCCTCGTCGTGGCTTGTCCCTAGACCGCCTTTTGCCAACTGCGCGACCGCCCATACCACACGCCGCTACTGTTGAAGCGCCATCGCGTCGTCCACGCCGGGACCGTCCTCCGTTGCGACGCTCTATACGCCTTGAAGATGATGACGCTGCAGCTGAGGAACGACGTCGTGTATTCAGTCATGGCCCTCGCGCGCCGTCTTTCGACGAGGGAGACGCTAGTGACGAGCACGACGAGTGCGATTGCGTGCGGACGTCGCTAGAGCGCTCTGGGCCTTCCGCCGACACGCCCGACGAGGACGAATACGAACCGGAGTTCGCCACCTCACCACCCGCTGCGGAACCGACACCGCCGCCGCGGACGCTCCGCGGCATCTCTTCCGATCGGATTCTTGCCGATCGCCACGACGGACCTTTCGTACCGCGTGGTCCAGCTCGAGCTCATTCCCAAGGCGTGTTCGAACGTCGCCTGCCGAAGATTTACAAATTCGGCCTAATGGACAAATCCAAGCGAGCGAGTTCGAGTGCCCTTTATGAACGGACAGACCGCTCGCCGACCGAAGCGTTCTATAACGCGACAGGTTCAACTCGGCTTAGTTCCCAAGAGTTATTCGAAAAATTTTGTTCAGAAGAATTTACGTCACTTTATGGACGTGAAGACTATCGTCGCCGCCGACCTCCACACTCCAAGTCCACGGGTAGCAGTGGATCCGATGTTCGACACGAAAAGACATGTTGTCGTCGTCTTCCGTGTAGTTCGCAACCAGCACTGACTCGACGCCACATGTGTCAAGTTCCTCAATCTGATCGCTCCACAGATTCGGAAGATACATCACCACGCCGTGCAGCTCCTCATCCATTGCCACTTGACCCTGATGCTTCTCATAACGATGATTGCTCACGATCTGCCCCATTACTCAGCCCGGACCGATTTGAAGCTCGTTTCACATTTGATATCTCAGAACGTAGTGAAGTTACGTCCAACAGAGACGAAACTCCGTCTGACGCAACGGAAACTCGCAATTTAACTCTCTACGAGGAGCCCCATTCTGATCGAACTAGTCTCTGTGAGCTGTACGATGCCGCGTTTACATCTCATCGTCCTTCCTTCAAAAGAGATGGTTCTCGGCGTCACGGTGGATTTTTCGATTTAAGTGCACTTGACTTTCGCGCTATCGATGACGAAAGTCCACGCACCAGTCGACGTACTTCTCAGCGCAGTGTCGACGAAACTTTACGCCAAAACTCTGAGTCACGTAGCTGGGCATCAGACTCTGTATTCGCTACCCCAGAGCGTCGGCTTCCCGAAATGTCGTCCCCTTCGTCCATAGACACAAAAAAATCGGCGGGGAATGTAGGAGAGTCTCGTGCCGATTCCGCTGCGGCTGATTCCACTCTCGCTGACACAACTGTCATCGAGGAGGAAGCGCCGAGTGTGATCGAGCGCGCCGAATACGCGTTGGCGTTGCGACTCGGACGCATCGATCTGGACAATGATGATTTATCGGAGAGAGCCACGTCAACACCCATCGGCGATGAAGCGAGGCTCTCCAGCCGTCCGTCGATGCACAAATTAGAACCGATCGAACCGGAGCGCTTGTGCGGAGGTGGACGTCGAGGTGTGGGTAGCGAAGGCGATGCGAGCAGCGTGAAGTCAGGAGCGTCAGGGCGTCGACGGCGCGGCACTTCGGAGCCGCCGCGCCGCTCGGCGCGCTGCTTCCCGCTCTGACTGCGGACGGCGGCGCCGGCCCCCCGCCGCGCCGCAGCCGCCGCCGCGCCCCCCCGTGCCTTCCTGCGGCCGCCGGTGCTCGTCGCGTGCCGTCTTCGTCTCTTAGTCGTGTCGCGCCCGCGCCGTTTCAACGGTCGTGTAGTCCTTAGCAGGGCCAGCGTAGTGCTCGCCTCGTAACTTCACGCCTCCGAAGTTAGCCGCAAGTTCGACTCGGCACTTTTGTCGGTATACCTCTAATTATAGTTCTCTTAAAAAATAAAGTAAGCGCTATGTCATTTTTACGTCGGTTGGTAATTGTATATAATGTCAGGTGTAATATTTATTACTTCGTGTGTAGTAAGATAAATAGATGGGTATTTTTCAAAAATGAAGATCTATTCTCCTGCGGTTACGTTCGGAGGCAAATAAAAATATTAGGCTCGTGCCATATTTAGCTTAGCGGGCCCGAGCGATTTCATTCGCGGCTCTAGTCTTCGCCCGTTCACCTTATTGTGACTGCCAAATTTTCTAAAGAGATAAATTTACTTATAGTAGAATAGGGCCGTCTATTCGGCGTTAGATAGGCAGTGCGTAGGACTAACCGCTACGTGCGTAGAGCGTAGATTCTAAATCTCGTAGATAGAAATTGATCCCGAGTTCGCCACAGGCGCTCGGTTGCAGTCCACGACTGACACAGGGTCAACTTTAGCTAATAAATACAGTCTCACATTGGCACGCACACTGCCGGACATTGTGAGTGTCAGTGTGGAACCAAGTCGCCGTCACACCTGCGCGATGTATGAAGCCTTATGTAGAAGACCCATCTCACAACGGCTGACAAATACTTATTAAACCCCTAAATATGAATATTTACTTTTGTAGCATCAATATGCTGTATTTTGTGTTAAAAAGCTTGTAAAAAATCTCTAAAAGAAAAAATATATAAATACAACTATACCCCGTGTATGTTCCATGTAAGTTTTTGTGATCCGTTGTGACATCGGTGTAGACATTAGGCGTTAGTGTAACTACCTAGTTAGTATTTAAACAAATTAATTTTGGGAGTTTTATGTGATTTTGTAATGCTGAAGAGCAATTAGGTGCAAACCATTACATACCTTTTATTTATGGAGTTTCAACTCCATTGTTTTGCAGACTGAGCGTGAAACTGTAGAAATATTCCCCTTCTTCTACCAAAAGTATAACATTAAGCTTTACGTTAATATTTTGATGTCTCGAGCCTTGGTGGTATAGTGTTTGTAGTTTATTCCAGTATGTTGTAGCTTGATATTTTAATGAAAAAGCTCTAGATGTGCCCGGCCCGACAATATAGCGTCCAAAGGCCTTACTTCCAGATTTACACGACGTCAAAACGACTACATTTCTGTTTAGCAGTATACTGTTAAAATTAGCAAAATAATGTTAAGGCTTTACTAGATTTCATCAGTATTGGACGAAAATCGGGTCAAATTTCACAGTAGCAGATATTTTTCTTTGCAAATATAGATATGCCAAATTTTTCTCAATATGGGCATGGAAAGTATAAACAATTCACAAATAGAGACATGATAGGTATATGAGTATATAGCCGGGAGGTGAAGTCGTAATTTAAGGTGACTGTTTTCCTACCACGTTCGACTTGTGGCCCGCGCGGGACAAATATGTCGGTTAGAGCACGTCTAGAAGCACCCTTATATATTATAGCTTGTATTTTGCTGAAATATATTCTAGTTACTTTACATCAGTACCTAACTTGAAGCTGTGTATTGTAATATGTTAGGTTTGTATTCAGAACGTGCCAATTTTTCCATGATTTCAAATTTTAAACTATGTTTATGATACTTAGACGTTAAAGATATATTTATTACGAGCTTGAAGCTCTTGTTTAGTAGTTTAATAAGGAGATTTCCAATTATTTATTTAATGACGTATAAGCAGTTGGTTTTATATAAATGTGTACTTTTACGCTTCCGTAAAATTATATATTTTAATAAATTAATGTTTTATAAAGTACCGCTAATATATGATATTTATTTTAGAAAGACGTAGAAACTTTTGCTGTATGTATTGTGTTAAGAGATAGTTTTCTGTAGCTAGAATTAATGAATAATGCGTCCGTATAAATTAATTAGATGGGTTTTTTTATTTGTTTCTGTGGGGTATTGCAGAAAGGCGAAATAATCCTCAAGGCAGGATATTCAATATAATATATCAGTTCAGGATATTCACAATATTTCATATGGAAAAAAGTTCAGATTTTTTTTTAAATGGGGCAGCTGTTTGCTGTTTGAGATAAATAATTTCGAATTTTTTGATTATTGAGAATATCATGGACTGATAACTCTTGTATCATAGCACCTATATATTTTTCTGTAATTCTGTGTCGTCTATCGAATTCTGCAATTTTCTTCCATATTTATTCTGTCCATCAAACTTTTGCTATTACTTTTATAAAATTATGCAATTTTCTTCTTCTGTCATCCCTCAACTATTCTTGATTTATCAACTGTACTCAGATGTCTCATTTAAAAACGCGCTTTCTGTTGTCAGATTTTTTAACGTGTTTTCATTTAAAAAAAACAATGATAACATTTCGAGATAACATCTTCCTCTTTTCACATAACACGCTTGCCCTATGATATAGGTAAATGCGAAAAATGATTCTTATCTCTGTATTAAATAAGGATAATTTACTTCTACGAGAGAAATCATATTTACTAACAACATTTACCAGAAAACACGTACATTTCCCGGTGTTATGTGAATCACTCACTGCCTCCCTGGCGCTCCTATAAATCCTGCGCTCACACCGTGTGATATATTTAGTCGGGATTTGTACACTGGATCTTTGTCTTTACTGCTCTATGTTATGTATTTATTCTCAAAATGGCATGTTTACTTAGAAATTTATACTCAAAATTTAAAATATTTTTAAAAATATAATTCACATGGTAAATAAGGACAGTTTATAAAAACTAATAAAAACCTTTTAAAAGGTCCACTTTATTGCCAAAAAGTGAGTTATTTACTTGATATTTTATTATAAATTATTATTTATTTTATTACTGGCAAACTATTCTCTGAATATATTTTTACGTTTTTTTTAACTACAGCTTCTACCCATGGCTTTTCTTCGCGTGAGGTAATAAATATGCAA
Organism: Acrobasis consociella; assembly: GCA_963555685.1. NCBI lineage: Eukaryota > Metazoa > Arthropoda > Insecta > Lepidoptera > Pyralidae > Acrobasis > Acrobasis consociella. Next base: position 5,573,639 of record OY743122.1, on the reverse strand, counting down.
GGTGTATCAATTTAATCTACTTAAACATTCAACTTAATCAAACATGTTTACGTATAAACAAGTACTTTTACTGAAAGACGCGTTTTTAATCAGTTCAGACTTGTATGATAAATATTCCACTTTCCTATAATGCGTGTAAAGCTTCGTATAAACATACAAAACTAGATTTATAAATATACAATGTGGTGGTGGACGTTAATACTTTTTCTAAAGAAAATGCTTACCTACGGTGCGTTCTTCAAAGTAGATAGGTAATTTAAAAAGGCCGGAATTATAAATAGACGACACAAGACAGTTTTACAAATGATGTATATCTACTCAATACAACAATAATTATAATATACAAAGTAAGTCAAAAGAGTGCAAATACTTATATCAACCTGAGATGGGTTCAATGTTGGTAAAGACTAATATGAACAACTTTTAATTGAGACCCAAAATGCTCTGTCTGCCCCATTAGGGATAAAGACGTGATAGTATGTATGTATGTATGTATGTTTGATTGAGACCAACTCTGAAAGTTTCATAATTTTGAGATACCTAGTAGGACGCTTGCCGCCATCGTCGAAGTTGATACATACATACGTACATAATATCACGCCTGTTTCCCACAGGGGTAGGAAGAGACTATGGACCTCCACTTGTTAAAAAGTTTATCTCCTCTTATATAGGAACATTGGTAATTTCTGATTGATAGAAGTTTGTACATTTTTTGACTAAGTACCTAACATTATCGTAATAATATTCACCTTTACTATTCAATAAAATATGTATGTATTTTAACGAATAATAACGCACAACCTAAAGCCAGACCTAATTTATATGTAATATTAATATATTATACTAATTGTATAACATACAGTTAAATGTTCCCTTGACTGCAAACATTTTTATAGTAAATTTTACGAAATGCTTTACAATAAAACTAGCGGCAAAATATCTATTGTTTTAGTACAGTCGCGACCACAAGTCTGTATCCACTTGAAACTAGAATAATTTAATATTGAATAGCATGCACTATTTTAAATAGAATGCAAGCAAACTCGTGTCAGCGACTGTCGGTATATTTAAAAGACAATTTTCTACAATGCAAATACATGATAGAAGTTTCGTCGACGTAGCTTGCTCTAAAAACGAGACATCTATGCAAACATTTAAGAATGGTACTCGTTGAATATTTTAAAGGGAAAGCTAACTAAAAAGATAATTTTACGTACATAAAACGATGTAAGGAGCTACTATTATACAAATTCCATTATGCCAAAGTAAAAGTAGTTGCAGTGCCAATTTTATAACAAAGATAGTTTTATTTTTATTTTTATTTAAGAAACAAAAAAATCGAAGTTATTTCTATCTGCTTGCATTGTTACTCGTTACTACCTACGTTATTTCTATATTTATTTAAGTAGATATCTAGTTATGGTGTTGTAAATGCTTTATTGTAAGTTAAAATTTCATGTGGACCATTATTCGATGTTTTTTTAGTACTAGAGTATAATATAAACACGAAATGAATTTTCTTTACAATTAACAAGTTTTTATAATAAATAAAATCTCGCCGCACCGACCATCTTTTATGTAAATAATAATAAATAGCAAAACTAAAGAATTATGTAGTCGAAAGTACCTACACTTAATTATACCAAATTATTGTATACTGTATACCATATACTTATACATATTAATGAACTTGATTATTATAGAAGGGAAATTGTAACGTACTATAGTTATAAAAATTATATAGGAACATTGTGATTTCAAGTTTTCAACTTCCAAAATATTGTAAAATAACATATTGAAATATTGTTGTCATGAATGTTATTTAAAAAGTAATTTTAAAATTTATACATGGAACTTAATGGAAAATATATTTATTTGTTGTATAAATCATTTGTTTCATTTCTTACTTTCACCTGTTTAGAGACAAGTTTATTTATAAAGGGAATTTAAAAAAAAACGATTTTTAAATAGTTTCGTATGTAAACGCCATAGCTAGACAGGCAAACCATCCCGACTTTCAAGCAATAACTGAAACGGTTCGGCCGTTCCAAAGTTATTCTTTTAAATGGCCGAACCGATATTTATCAAACATAGCTAAGAACCATCGCAAAGGAACTTGCTTTCATGCGAAAAATACCTCATCGAAATTGGTCCATCCTTTCGGGCGCTACGATGGCACAGACACACGATAGACAGACAGATAAATAGAAACTAGCGTCAAACTTAAATAAAACCCTTTTTTGTCGGAGGTTAAAGTAAAGAAGGAATCGGCTGTCAAGGTTTTTTGATCTAAACTCCTACCGCATGTAACTCTTTAACTTCATTTAATTTAAACTGAGGTTTCAAAACATGCAGGAGGTCAAATTCATACTAAGTATAATCATTTCAACCGCATAACTGCCGCTGCTGGACATAGGCCTCTCCCACGGAATTTCAAAATGATCTAGAGCGGCCTGCATCCAGTACTTTCCAGTGAGCTTAGTCAGGTCGTCAGACCACCATGGGTGAGTTACCTGCGCTTTTCTTACCGGTGCGTCTAGTCGCTATTTGAGAACCTTTTTGCCCCATCATCATTGCCGAATCAAACGCCGTACTAGTATCTACTTAATATGTTCCTCCCTTATTTTGTTATCTTACATATACTGCATTAATGAAATCTGATAACCTCATCACAACAAGAACCACGAAATTCCCCACAGCTACCTAATGTTAATTATGTTAACGTTGTATACCCGCGGCTGTGTATACAGAATAAAGGTTATGTTAATATTTCCATGGTAATATATTTAGGCGTCAAAAACTTACACCAATCACCGCTTCGTCAAAGTTTTGTGCAAATGTATACCAAAAATCGCCACTGCCCGATACCGAGCTGTCCGGCTGTTTGGTAGACGGCAGTACAATTTTATCACCCATAGAAAGAGAGAGAGAAAGAGAGAACTCTCTCCTTTTTTTGATTAAAACTAACGTGAGATACAGACATTATATAGAACGAGTTAACGGGTTTTTTCGAAATTACTGAAATATGAAATTGGAAATTCACATAATTTTGTCACAAGTAGAGAGTTTATGAGTGAGTCTAGACGTGAGTAACCCGTTAGGGTTACTCACGTCTAGAGTCAGCTACTAGCTGACATGTTTCAACCTCATCCGGAAGTCTGCAATCAAATGTGACTATGTCAGGATGGTAGTCAGTGTGTTGCGAGCCAGTGTCGTGTACGGGCCTTTAGTCATATTCGCCCTGATGAAGACCTCCGGATGAGGTCGAAACATGTCGGCCAGTAGCTAGCTCTATACATGAGTAACCCGTGAACTAATAAACTCTCTACTTGTGACAAAATTGGGTTAATTGCCAATTTTATATTTCAGTAATTAAAAAAAAATACTAAGTATATCGTATGTTTGTTTTTAATTTTCATATTTCCGTTCACTGCTGTTATAATTACAGTCGTGCGTAACGAAGCTTCCGCTGGTGTTCCAATTATCTTACCATTTCTGTGGTCTCGCCTGCTTGCGATTATTATAGAGAAATTTAAACGAGAATGTCGTATATACAATTAATACAACGTAAAATGCGTAAAATTTAGCTATGGGCCCAAATAGTAAAATGTAAAACGCTTGCCAGATTAATCCTTGTTCAGAAGGTATAGTATATGTATGTATAATCGAAAGGTATACAATACAAGGTAGTATAGTATAAATAACAAATAGCTGAAGTCTTATTCTGCTTTTCTGTTTTATATAAGTAAACCTCTTATTTTGGTACCAGCTGAAAATCCTTGTGCCACGCGACTTTCCTTTTTTACTAGCTCTACGCATTTCGTAATTAGTATTCGTATTCGTAGAATTTCGTAAAAATTTCGATAATAATAATATAATATTAAGTAACATAAAAATGTATATTCAGAAAGTGATTAATAAGGATTTTCTCTATATACATTTTCATATTAATATTTATTTCTAGTATTCAAAATAAAGGTTAGTCTTCCTGGTCTCTCGGCGGCTGACTGAACCTCCTTATACACACTAAAAACACCTAAAAGCTGAAATACACATTTGACAAAATATCAACATATTTGACAAAGAATTAACAAATTAATATTGCAATTCAAGTAGAAAACTCCTTGGTCTGGAATGGAGAGATAGCGTTGAAAACCGAAACAAAAATTCTCTTGCTTTAGTTTGAGTTTATTATATACTAAATTGCCTATCTACACTTTTCCTATTAATTTTACTATTTTAAAGTGACTGCTAAAATGGTTCAAAGAAAAAAAAAATAGGGACAAATTACACTAATTGAGCTAGCCCCAAAGTAAGTTCGAAACATGTTCGAAACTTGTGTTATAGGACATATATTAGTAATACGTCATTGTCTCATCTGAAAATGTCAACTTGATTTGGTCGGATAATGATTTAAACCTAGTAACAAAGATAGTCTGCGCTTTAAAAAAAGACAGAATAACATTATATAGAGCCGTGTGGTTTCCGGCAGAATAGAATAGGACCACTCCAAGTCCTCCCGTGGATGTCGTAGAAAGTGACTTAGGAAATACAAGCTAAACAAAGCTTATAAACATCATGAGACCTCTCCAACCCGTCTGGCCAGAGCGTGGAGAGTGAAGGCCGAATCCTCTGGCTGCTCTTACCATATATGGCTCTATATATATGTACAGAGGTGATCATGGTTTTTTAGGTAACGACCAATGTCAAAGACAGTGACCGGGACCGATGGCTTAACGTGCCCTCCGAAGCACGGATCATGTTACTTATCAGACAATTAGGTGATCAGCCTACAATGTCCTAACCAAACTAGGACAACAACATAATGTCGTTGCCCCCGCCGGGAGTCGAACCCGCGACCTCCGGGTATGAGCCGAACGCTCTGACCATTACACCACGGAGGCAGTTGATGATGATGATGATGATTACGATGATTACAATGATTATGATGACGTACATATTTTCAAGCCTGTTCCCCATGGGCAGAGACTATGGATTTCCACTTACTATGATCCTTACAAACCTCTTTTGCTTCGTCACACTCATAACTCTTTTCATGCATGCTCTCCGGTTATGGGTACTCCGTAGCCCGTACATCACCTATCTTTATATATAAAACCTATAATATACTCGTGAGAAGCAGGCGCTGGTATTTAATAAGATAAACCCATTACCTATATATGGGAGAGCATGATACAGAGCTGCAAAAACGGTTTCCATGTAGTTTGAGGATTACTGAGCGCGCATACTCCGCCGTTTAAAAGCACATTACGTCACGAATATTCTATGAGAGTGATATTATAAAGTGGGTATTGTTTGTGAAGTTACTTCCCGAAATAGTTATTGTCGTAAGTATATAATTTCATTAGTAACTTAGTGGTCGCCAAATATTATGATCTGTCGCTGTCGCCCTGTTATTGTAATCTTTGCCCCTACTCCAAAAGGGATAAAGTTAAAGGAAAGGGTAAGCAAAGCAACAATATAATTTCGAGTTATTGTGATGTTACACAGATTTGCTTTTGTTTTCGTTAAAAGCTTTCAAGTTTTCAAATGGACAGGAATACATCCACTGGGTCGGTATGCAAACGTGAAGCGAAGAATAAAAATACACATATATCTACGTCATTCAATTACTTTCTGTATATATCTTTCATCCTGGTCTGGAAGGAAAGAAAAAACTTAGAATATACCAGCTGCTTCTCTTCCCGCGTAGACTGTAACAGCCGATTGACTGTAACAACCCATGACTATTTTTATTTCTTTTCCATTACGCTAAGTCTGTCTTTCGGGTCTTAGAGCCCCGGGTCCTATCTACTCCGTCAGGGATAAAGACGTGATAATGCAGATATCTGTATTTGTAAACATTTAACTAGGTACTTCCACTTTATATAAACTCTTATAGCACTCATCTCAAATAGTATAGATACAATAACCTGGTTAAGTAACCGTTATTTGTTCTAGCACTCGTACCTCCATTAAAATTTAAATTCAATCAGTCCAAAACGTTCTATTGAGTTCTGCGAGCGAGATCCCAGATTCCATTTTGAATAAAATTGAAGATTTTATATCAATCCAGGCAAATCTCTTGTCGAAGTGGAAATCAACAGTTTATTCATATTCAATATTCTTGCTTTTTTAACCGACTTCAAAAAAGGAGGAGGTTATTAATTGTTTTTAGGGTTCCGTTGTAAACAAGGAACCCCCATAGTTTCGCCGTTAAGTCTGTCTGTCTGTCTTGTCCGTCTGCGGTTTTATTTAGAGACTCCCATACAAATAAAGGTAGAAGTCAATATTTTTTTCTCGACTAACCCAGCGTGTGGGTTATCGCCGAATAGATCTTTTAAAAATATTGTGAGATTGTGAACACTATTTTTCGATTTACGGATCCGTTTCTAAAATATTTATAGTTTTAAAGTGAAAATTTTTGTTAGAGTCAACTTTATCTGCTAAACGGTAATATATGGATACGTGAAAAAATTCACAACTGTAGTATACATACATAGGTAACGAAGTTTAAAGGAAAGCTATCAGAACTAAGTAGGGTTTACAAATTAAAAAGTTATAAGCGATCAACTTATAAAATGTACTCTGAAAAATAAAATTTTATACAAATTCAATAGAAAATTAGTTTTTAGACGTTTTTGTTGGCATGAACTCACAGTTGGCATTCGCACTACGGAACTCTACACTGCGCGTGGTCTGACACGAACTTGGCCAATTATTAACCTTTGGGTACGGAACCCTAATAAGGTGGTTCAATTAAACCTATACCTACTGTTTTTGCATTTTAATACAATTTAAAGTTACGGATACGAAATTCATTATTTTTAAATGCAATATGGCGCCTCTTGTAAAAGCGTAAAATGCAGTTAATTTCAGCATTGCACCGCCACTGCAGGCGTTTAAGGCATAAAAGGCTGTACAGTTTCAAGTAGAGGCGTGTGGTTAATGAAAAATTCCGAACAAAATGTGAATGTATATTGGTACTAATATACATGTCACGTCTTTAACTCTTATAGGTCGCACAGAGTCATGAAACCAGGAGATTACATTATGCGACAAAATCCATACTACTATTATAATCATCATGATCAGGTCTTTTTGTCTCCACTGCAGGAGCACGACTCTCTCTGTACTACGAGAGCCAGCAGCTAGAGCAGCCAGAGGACTTGGCCTACACTCTCCATGCTGGCCAGACGGGTTGGAGAGGTCTCATTGATATTTATAGCTTGTATTTCCTAAGTCGACACAGACGATAACAGACGACATCCACGGAAGGACTTGGAGTGGCCTTATTCCACTCTGCCAGAAACTACACGGCTACTACTAATATAAATGTGAAAGTAACTCTGTATGTTCTCTTCACGTTTCAATCACTGTACCGATCAAAATAAAATAAAGTACGGATATAGTTTGAGACCCGGGGAAGGACATAGAATAGTTTTTATCCCGAATCTTTCACGGGGAAGGGAGCCTGCGGGCACAGCTAGTGATCTATAATTTTAGTCACATATTTGGTTTATTTCCAATCAATTTCGATTATTTATGAATAAAAAAGATTTATAACTACTTGAATACTACCATAAACATAGATACTTCTGTAACAAACGTACGAACTAAAGTACCTAGCTGAAACGTTTTCAACGTGACCTGAAGACAAAGTAGGTACGCAATGTGCGTTGCATACATAAATGACAGACAAACAAACAGTTTGAGTTGCTCTCATGCACAAACATGTTGAAATGAGATTGTCAGACGAGTCTACACGAATTTGTCACAACCAAACAAAGGTGTTTGAGAATTTGGAGACTAGACTATCTCCTCATTTGAACTTGCTTTTAGAGATGGAACACAGACTCTTTGACTTAAACTGATGAATCGCCATAATAAGTCTACTTTAAACTTTAACAATATTTTTTAAACTTAGCTATTAGACCCAAAACGAATAGGAATCTTAAACTTAAATTTTTCATTAATTATTCTTTTCCATTTGATATTTAAAAAATTCCGTTTTATCCCTGCAATATATTTAAATGAAATGGAAAATACAATAACAGTAATTGACAGTAATTTATTTAAAGAGCGTATAAAAAATAAACCAGTATTAAAAATAGCCAGAGTGTTGCTAATTAAAAGTAGGTCTCACAATTTACACGCACAAAAAGTGAAAACTAACAAAACGCTACTGTCACCATTGGGTAAGTTATAAGTACGGTAGTATGTAATTTTAATATTCAAGAATTTGTCCATACATTTAAATTAAAACGGGATTCTCATGTTAGCTGCACATCCCAAATACTCACGAACATTACGAGCTAGCATGAGAGACGGTTTATAAAGTGTATTAGAGATAACATAACATAATAATGAGGACAGAAGTCAAACTTCAAATTCAATAATAAAATATATCAGTATATTTTAATTAAAACTTAGTCTCATTCCTGATGCACTCCCAAATACACGCGAACATTACGAGATAGCGTGACAGATGGTTTCCATATATTTGTTGCAGTTAACATAACAGAATTATTGAGACAGAAGTCAAACTTTACTTTTACTATTTACGAGTATGAATATATCAAAACTGCAAACACTACATGCTTACACTGCACTTATATTTATATGTACGCGGAGAAGAAATAAATGAACAAAGGTATGACTATATTTTAGGAAAGTATAGAACTTTTTTAGACAAAACATGTAACTATTTCTGTATGTTTATATAACTTATGAGTACCTACTTTATAAGTATAGAAGATTTTACACAGTTTTTTAAAAGTAAATACTGTTCATGACACTAATTAGTTTCTCCGAGAATTAAATGACGAAATATAAATAATAATCGCAGTTCAATTCAAACGAACGCTTTCTGTACTTATGTACTAAAGAATCCTTTCTAATACTTAAATCCATAATGCGTATATATTTCTTCAAACATTATATAAAAATATATCGTTAAATTTTTCCTTCTATTCTGACTTGTGCTGTGATATCATCCTGCAAATGCAGTAGGACGCAATTTCCTTTGAAAACAAACATACAAACTAACTCGTTGAGCTGAAAGCATTTTGAAGAGCTTGTTTCTCTCACCTTCATAATTACCTTACCTTTAAAAGGTTATATCCTACTAAATATTTTTAACGAAAGTAGTTTTTCATCCTACAGTATGTATTTCTACAGACGATGAAGAAACGCGTTGGCGTGACTACATCAAGTATTTTAAAGTAATTTTTGTAAGTGAAACAGGAATGAACAGAAGGCGATGGAAGGCCTACTAGATAGAAGCAAAAATACTAAAGTAAAAAAAATATGTGAAACACAAATTATTTAATACGTAAACGTGAAAAATAATACAAATAATAAATTTTTTCGTTACATACATACATACTATCACGTCTTTATCCCTAATGGGGCAGACAGAGCATTTTTTCGTTGTTGTTGATTTTTCGAATGTGTAAGCAGCAGACATTGCTGTCAGATTTTTCAAGCTGCCTTAAGGCATCTGACATACCTAGCTGGCAGCTGCCATACAATGTCAGCTGGGTTTGACGGCTTTACGTCTAGTGGCCCCGACTGTCAAAGCACGAAGGAGCTCGAAAACTGATTATGCCGCTTGTGGTCACCTATCCAAGTGCAGACCACGCACGGGTTTACTTAACTTGTGAAAGCTCTTGTAATGCGTTCTGGGCCACCAAGCCCTTCGTTAAGTAATTTCTTTTGCCCAAATTGTCGGCAATTTAACGCACTTTACTGGCAACAATGTTCTATCAACAATGTACCCGTAATTCTGTACGTATATAGCTCAAGCCGGGCAATTTCGGTGGTTGCCAGCGTAACATCGATTTCCCTTCGCATTATCGTTGTAGGAGCCGCGAAACATCGTCCCGGAACGCCCGAGACGAGACTCAAGTCGGAGTTTTCCGAAGCCACGAACAAACTTGGAAATCCGGCGACGACGCGGGAAATTGAATTTGTAACTGTAAATTATATTATTCATTCGCTAAGATCATACGTACCTTAAATGTAATTTTGTTTATTTCAAAGTTCATTAAGGTACATATTCTATTAATACTTAAGTAAGAATGTTTGATAGATACAAATTGTGAAATCGAATTAAGTATATAGAAATATAATTTTCCAAAATAGAATTTTGAAAAAATCTATACATTTTATTAAAAATGAAATCTACACATAACAAATTTTTATGAAGGTTTTATAACTGGTTTGTATGAGTTTGTATTGGCTAAGACAAAAGAATCATCATCATATTTGAGTTTGGAGGTCTTCTTCTTCTTCTTATATTTAAGAGCTGGGCTCTTGTCGGTGGAGTTTGGAGGTCAGCAGGCAGTATTTCTATCTTTCCAGATTCTTGAATGCCGTCATAAAATGTGCGTCCGGGGACACTTTCCGGGGATTTGGCCTTCGAGGATCAACCTTGTGAACGTCTTGGGATTCTCACAGCAAATGTTAAAAAAATAAGACCTTTCGCTTCATAATAGTTTTCCCTTCTGCGATTGGATCTTTACGTAAAGCTGTGCTAGGGTATTCGTAGTATTCTTCAGACTTATACTTAGAAATTATATTTCAAACTTGAATGAGTTCCCTTACCCTTTTTTTTTTTTTTGACGCGGGAAAAATCCCTTTGGTATCCAAATAACCTAACCGGTTACGGGACACCGGTAAGATTATGTGTTACCACTAAAAACTCCGCGGTGTCACCTCTCAGCCGCTATCGGCCGGGACCATGTGCTTCTTCATGCTCCACAGCCCCGGCGCGGCCGGCCGCTACTTAAGCGGCTCCGGCGCGCCAACTGCCTCACGGCACCCTCTGCTGAATCAGAGGGACCGAAGCAATCGCCGCCTTGGCTACTTGGCCCAAGGACAGGCGCGCTGACACGCACACGCGCCTGCCTTCCACTCCGGAGGGCTGTCCGTTGGACGATGGAATCCCGTTTCCACCGTCCAACCAGCCCTCATAATTTGGGGCCTGCTAAAGCAGGCCCTGCCCCAGTCAACCTGGCGGCGACCGGGGCCCACACAGCCGGCCGCAGGGGATAGGGAGAGCGGCAACGTAACACCGACACTCCTCCTCCCCTGCGGCCCCACCGATGCCGTGCCGAACGCCACGGCCGCGCTTGGTCGCGGAGGATAGGGCGAGCGGCAACGACACACCGACACTCCTCTTCCCCCGCGACCCCTACCACGGCTGTGATGTTAGTCGTCACCCCGTCGATGGTAGTGGTCATCGTCACCCCCTTCCCTCACAGCCAGGCCATTCCAACTAGGAATGGCCTCCGCCGGGCCCGGGGAGGGCTAAGCCTCAACCCGGGCAATGGGTTCCTCTTAGCTTCCCTGCGGCCGAGGCAACCGCAGGTACTGAGCCCCCCATCGCGAAAAAACAATAATATCTTCATAACAGAAAATAAAATCTAGGCTGTGTTAATCTCTGTATCATATAAAAGCGGCAGTATCATGAACAGCCGTGTAATGAGAGAACTGCGACTTCATCTATCCTTGGACACACTTTATTAGACACAGGACAGTCCACGGCCGTAATAACATTCTCCTTATTGCTGTCATTTCACGTAATAACTTCTAAAGATTATCCCTGCGTCTCTAATGTTATCTACTTACTTTATGGAAATAAACAATAAATATAAATAAGGACTCACTGATTGAGTTAGCCCCAAAGTTAGTTCGAAACTGGTTATATACAGTACACGTATTTACTTGAAATTAATCAAAGTTCAGAGGGAAACCTGAAGGAAAGCTTACGATTTCCACCGTATTCTATATATTTCCCAGGTCAATTAACAAAGCTAACAATATGCAAATTAAATTCTAATATCTACGTAAATTTTTTCTCTAAGTACCTATCTATTTAGTTAACTTTTATTTTTATATTGACTTAAAAGTGTACATCGCCAAATTACGGATAAAGGTCTAATGATTAGGGGGCAAATCCGTTAATTTCCAACAAGTCAAATCCTTGGTGCTATTTTTTATTCGCAGAGTCACTAAACGAACGGTTTTTTTTTTGAAGTGAAAACTTCTTTAGCGGCGTTGTGCACTTTTTTTGGAATGGGTAAAAAATGTTAAACTCGCGTCAGGACACGTGACCTGATCGAAAATTCGTAAGACGGATGAAGAGTAGACAGCTGGCGCGGCGTAGGAGAGGGAGTATCCCCCTCTCTTTCTACGGCGTGGCGAAAATGTATGCCTGCGCCTGCTGTTTCGTATATCAAAAATGCACAACGTTAATATTCAAGTTTTCACTTCTGCCGGCACTCCCAGAGTGCAACCCGTCGTTTTTTTACCGAAAAACCATTTATGTAGGTGACTCCGAGTTTCAAAAATGGCACTTCAGATTCTTTATTCTAAACTTCAAAACAAAGATTTTCTATGGGATTAGTATGCACGTTCATGACCTGAAATTGTAGTTTTTTGGAGTCAAAATAGCGCTTTTTAGTACTAAATCTTAAATCACGTTCTAAATGGATATGATCAATGACAAGTGACATTCATTTGTGATGTTTTATTTTCTTTTATTATTTATCACAAAAAAAATATTTTTGATAATGGTTATATGATGAAACAGAGTGATTACTAAAATCTACGGTTTAGCGTGTCCTATTATGAAAAAAGATCGATGTTTAGAATTGGCATCCTTATTCTACGGACGATTAGATGATTTATTGCCCAGTTTATAAAATACATACTTACATACATACATACTATCACGTCTTTATCCCTAATGGGGCAGACAGAGCATTTTGGGTCTTGCGGTTCTATGCAGAGCCCAGGGCCGCAAGACCCAAAAGCCTCTTTTAGCGTCATGGTGGGCGAGAAGATGAAAAAGCAATCAATACAGTAATGGGTTGCTAGCCGCATCGCCCGTTAACATGATTTGCATTTTTGCCCATTCCCTCGATCGGCTTTTACGATCTGTGTGGGAAGAAAAGCAGCTGGTACATTCTAAGTCCTTTCCCTATTCCTCCCAGACCAGCATGGGAGTAGCCCGTTCTTTGGACGTCTATCTCCCTTCGCCTCTTACGACACCCGTGGGAAGGAAGGGGTGGTGACTTACCGTATTCTATTCTGCCGTCACCACGCGGCAATAAAATACCTCACGTATTTTAACATGTACAAAGATAAATAAGTACTCCTTTTACTCGAGGACCTTTTTTGACTTTGACTTTAGGTACGTCGTCGGCTGGTACGCGAGAGGAATGCCATCTTCATGACAGTTAAATTTAACACTCCAGCGCATCACCTCAATTTTAATGGGTCTATAATGGAAATTATTGTTTTGGTTGAATAATTAATACATGAAATAGGTTTACAGGATTTTAGTGTTTATTATTAAGGAAATTCCCAACTAATTAGTATTAGGTCACTTTAAACGAAAAATAAAATTAAAAAGTATTTATTAATTAATAAAGTTAATTGATGAATGTATCTATAATCTATAAGTAGTATGTTAGTAAAGCACAACTAAAGGTCTAAATAAGGCTTGAAGCCTGCGTCGATATTTATACAATTTTATACTCTAAATAATGGTAATACGGTTGTAATTTAAATGGAACTAGTAAAATCTGAACTGGCTCTTAATAAACACTGTAAACTTTTTTTGGCAATGCTTGCGTCTTAAAAGCGCCTATAGCATAGAACTCCTAATAATTTCAGACTTCATATTTTTGTTGCTAGTTTCATTTCCTTTGTATTTTGAAAAACCATAAGATGACCTCGAGCGATATAGCATTACCTCAAACTTTCCTCAATATGTTTGTGGTTGCCTGCTAACATCCATTTACTTCAGAAGGAGATTTACACTCCATTTGCGGAAATTTATATCACCCCGCCCTGAACTACCTATGTTTCTTAGAGAATACCATATTTTTAACCCCTGACTAAAAAAAGAGGGGTGTTAAAAGTTTGACACTAATGTCTGTCTGTGACATCGTGGCTCTCAAACGAATGAACAATTTCGATGCGGTTTTTTTACGTTAAATCAAGTTCCCGTTACGGTGGTTCATCATAACTATGTTTGATGAAAATCGTTCCAGCCGTTCAAAAGTTACTGGGGATTGATGGGTTACATGGTTTTCAATAAAGATACAAGCGAGATTAAACAGGATGGAATTTATTGAGACAGCGAATACGAACAGTACAACATTTCACGCACAGAGTGTCAAGCGGAACTCCGGCCAGAGGGGCCACAGATAATCTATAAAAAAGAACTGTCACCTTGACATTGACTTTATATCCAAACGTCATTCAGACAATCTAATATTGACAATGTTTTCATACAATTGATAAATCCAACAAGGGTAAACGCTTGAAATTCGAGGTTTTTAATTTACCTGGATAATATAGACGGCGCTACGGATATCAATTCCACTTTACATCGGTATAAATAAGTAGTTCCGCCACTAATGTACCAGCTACTTATTTCCCCGCGCAGATCGTAAGAGCCAATCGAGGGAATGAGCAAAAGTTCGAATCATGGTAATAGGCGATGCGGCTAGCAACCCATCACTATTTTGATTTCTTTATCCACCTCTGAGGTGGGCAACCTCAAGCTAAAAGTGGCATTTGAGTCTTGCAGCCACGGGCTTTATATGCTTAGAGCCGCAAGACTCAAAATTGTATCTCTGATAGGGATAAAGACGAGATAGTATGTATGTCTGTATTAAGAGTAGACAATTTAGTACCGTATACTTATCGTATCATGAATTTGTCAGGTGCTTACAAACCATCAAAAGGTTGTAAACTTACTTTAACAAAGTTCATTCGTTACACCGGTTACACCATTATTACACCATAAATTGTCATAAGGTGTCATAACATAACTCATCGAGTGAATAATGATAGATAAACTGCAGCACACTGCAAAAGTTTCTGATCATTCCGTCTCAAATGATTCGTTCCGACAAATGGGACATCAGAAGGATTTTACCGATCAAAGCGAGAAATGAATCGATTTTGTGTCTGGCAAATCCGGACAACGGAACGAATCCCATATAGTTTATCTACGGCGGACGGGATTGCTTGTAATCGCTCATTCGGGGACTTCTGGGCGAATCCTAAGATTTTCTGAAAAATCTGGCTTTCTCTCTCTTTCTGATGTCGTCTGTTTGTGGACGCTAATCTCCGGAAATACTGGACGGATTCGAATGAAACTTTTTTTTTATAGCTGTTAAGCCTGGGCGACCAACATATATGGTATAATTGATTTTGAAAAATGGAACACCTGATGCAGAACCATCATAGTCCAGCTAAACTATAACACATATAAAAATGAAGCTTTAGCAAAAGTTGTTCAGCCTGATGAGCATTTTCCGGAGACCACGCGAACAAAGTCGAGGGCTTCGGCTAGTTTATTATATATTTTCCAGAACTATACAAGCAGCCCCCGACTAATAATCCTACTCCTACTAGTCATATTATAAACGCAAAAGTTTGTGAGGATGTATAGATGTTTGTTATTCTTTAACGAAAAATCTACGAAACGAATTTAATCGTTAAATCTACTGAAGCTAATGTACCAAGTCTGTCAAAGTGATTTTATGTATTATAAATATTTTTTGTAACGGGCCCGCAGTCTAAGAAGCCCTGAAATGTCACATTGACATTGACATAAAGTTGTTTACATTTTTTCTGTGGGATTAAAAATTAGAGTATAGTATTGCGAATGCATGGGTGGGTCCAGCTTTCAAGTCAAAATGCAACTAAACGGCTGTACGAATGGTTACAATTTAGCTCACAAATAATTAATAACCTATCGAGTGAATAATGATTGGAAGATTTTTTTTATTCTGATCATACACAATTTTTCAAAACTAAAAAACCGAATTCCCCCTTTAACTACGTAACCGATTGTGAAATTTCTATGGGACCATCACGAAAGTGACCTTTTCAAACAACAAGAATTTTCTAAATCAGTCCAGGCGTCTTCGAATAATTGGTGACCTCCTCCCTTTTGAAAGTCGGTTAAAAATGAGTATAAATTATTAAGGGTATACCCGTTTTCTAAAAAGAAACTTAGGATAATTGCTTGGTATGTTATTTTCGTATGAATGAAATTGATGTTTCCCGTTTTATAAGAAGGAACATAGGATAGATCCGTGATAGGTACTAGGTTAATAGATCACATTCACTCCGAAGAGGCTGTGTGCAACGAGCTTATGTCGCTAACATAATGTTCTAGGTCAATGCACAAAAGTGATTGATCGAGCTAACGAGCGGGCGACTAGATACACAAATACGATATACGAGGAATGGATGAGCCCTTTTGGTTGTATCTAGGTAAAACATGTACATTTGACTCCCTTGATCTCAATTCTCTATAAGGCCAAAGTTTAAGTTTAGGGAATACGTGAAAAAATTCTTTATGAAAAAATAAGGTAGGGTAATTGTAAATGTGGCTAATAAATACTTACCATTTGACGATGCATGTTGCGGACAGTAGCGGTTTAGGTTGTAGACTGTAATATGTTACTTTTATTTAGCACTGACAACATAATTACTACCTATAGTTTTGAAATTAATCAGTAACAAAGTTACAAAAAAAGTATTTGCTGAAAAGCTAAATTGTAAATGAAAATATGCTATGAATCCAACTACGAAATCGGAACAAAAAGAAAA
Source organism: Acrobasis consociella (assembly GCA_963555685.1). Lineage (NCBI taxonomy): Eukaryota > Metazoa > Arthropoda > Insecta > Lepidoptera > Pyralidae > Acrobasis > Acrobasis consociella. The sequence goes on along the minus strand of OY743122.1, from coordinate 5,556,992 downwards.
CACTTTTAGGCGCTAATTTCATATTTTATGTTTCTTTTTTAAACAAATATAGCTCTGGTTCTTATTTCAGTGTTTGTCACCGTACTTTCTAAAAGTTGTTAAAAAAAAAGCTTGTCATAATTTTACCAGTCATCCTCTTCCTGTACACCTACTAAGAATTTTGTTTTTTTCAGTTTGAATCGCGAACAGTCCCCACTTTGTTTAAGTCTGAAGTCTGAAGTCCCCACTTTGTTCAAGTCTGAAGTCCCCACTTTGTTCAAGTCTGAAGTCCCCACTTTGTTTAAGTATGAAGTTCCCACTTTAGTAAAGTCTAAAGTCTGAAGTCCCCGCTTTGTTCAAATCTGAAGTCCCCACTTTGTTTAAGGGTCCGGCGGACCTAGACCAAAATACAACTTTCCATACAAACGTAGTCTACGTTTTATTTCAAAACGACATGTCCGATTTGGGCAAAATTTTGTAATTTCAAAGATATTGCAATTATCTAGGTTTATATTAAGTTTCCGACGGTAAAAATATGAACTTGAAATAGAATATAGTGTTTTATATCATTTTTGACCATTAGTATGGGAAACTTCTAAATCGTTATATTTTCTTTCCAGTTCATAATTTTACTATAGGAAACCCAATATAACCCTAGATAATTGCAATTTCTTTACAATTACCAATTTTTACCGGAATCTGACATGTGGTTTCAAAATTAAACGTGTACTACGTTTGTATGGAGAAGTCTAGGGTCGCCGGACTCTTAAGTCTGAAGTCCCCACTTTGTTCAAGTCTGAAGTCCCCACTTTGTTCAAGTATGAAGTCCCCACTTTGTTTAAGTCTAAAGTCTGAAGTCTGTTGAAGTGAATGTTGTTGTAATGAATTTATTGTATTGTTCTCATGTGAAGTGAATTTGTAATTCTTAATGAGAATAAATATCTTAAACCTAAACCTAAAAAAGTCCCCACTTTGTTTAAGTCTAAAGTCTGAAGTCCCCACTTTGTTCAAGTCTGAAGTCCCCACTTTGTTCACGTCTAAAGTCCCCACTTTGTTCAAGACTGAAGTCCCCACTTTGTTCAAGTCTGAATTCCCCACTTTGTTCAAGTCTGAAGTCCCCACTTGCTCAAGTCTAAAGTCACTTCTCTCTATCAAAAGTCGTCATAACAGACACTTTGCTAAAGGGATCTTAAAGCAGGCGCTTGACTCTTCCTCTAACGTTAATGTTGAATTTTATGTAATTTGGAATATCATTCAAAACGCTAAAAAGCGCGTGGTTTTTAAATTAATATGATATGAAACTCCCTTGATAACTAACGAAACAACTCTAAAATCGAGAAAAGCATCAACTGTTATATATCCCAAAATTGGTCCCATAGTAAAAGTTGTTTATATAAAAAGACCAAACCTACCTTTAAAGTAAATCACAATATAAACCAGTATACAGCACTAAGAATTACACAATACCAGTCTGTTTGTTTTAAATATCTTTATTGTACTTAACCAGTTTACATTTCACAAACATAGTTCCTTTAGTTGGCGTGAAACGCGAGCTATACTCGCTTTTTGTTGAAGGCACTCTTCTTAGTAACAGTCGTACGTAATGCAGACAGTTTTCCCTCTTCCTGTAAAATCAATCTAAAGGGTTCTCTATAGGTTGGTCTCCTTATACCTAAGTAACCAACTCTATTATCAAGAAAAGCATTAGCAATGCCATACATTTCAGAATAGGGCCACTCCAAGTCCACCCGTGGATGTCGTAAAAGGCGACGAAGGAAATACAAGTTGAACGAAGCTTATAAACATCAATGAGACCTCCCCAACACTTTTGGCCAGCGTGGAGACAGGCCAAGTCCTCTGGCTGCTCTGGCCAAATATGGCTCTGGTAGTACAGAGTGGGTCTTGCTCCTGCCTGCAGCGGAGACAAAAGACCTGACGATGACGATGACGAATACAAATGGACTAAACAAGCTTTTAGTAAATCATAATATAAACCAGTTTGTAGAAGTAAAATATATAGAGCTTCTTTTAGTGTGAAACACGAGCTATACTCTTTTACACGAGTCTGAAGGCACTCCTCTCTGTCAACAGTCGTAATGCAGACACTTTGCTCGCCTCCTGTAAAAGCGATCTAAAAGGAGGCTAGAATTTCTCGAGCTAAAATTACGTCAATATTTTGTTTTAATGAAACTTCATGATTGTTTTGACTAGTCCCGAAAGTTAGGGCATCTATTGTGCTTTCCAAAATTGGCTCCTTAAACCCCTAGGATACTAACTAAAATATGTCTTGTAGGTATTATTTACATAGTAGTGTGTATCACAAAAGCCTTTAATATAATAAAATAAACAAGAAAATTAACTAAAACTAAACTAATAACTTAAATTACGTATTAATAAAAAAGCCCTAGCAAATCGCTGCTCCGTGGTAACATATCCAAAAGGCCCTAACAAATCCACTGCCCCGTTGTATGTCAACGCGTATCTTAAGAGCCAGATCAAGCCAGTCCTCTGGTCACGCGTGAATTTGTAAATATTTGACAATCTTACTACAAACTCCCGAGATAGATTAATATTGAACAGTCTGAATTCCTCTTAAAATTAATTAGGTTGGGTCCAAGATTGCCTAAAATGATTCTCGTGTAAGTTGCCAGCCGGTAAGGAGTCTAAAGGGGCGCTGTACATATACCTAAAGCAATTATATTATTGAACAAACTGGATATTGTTGAAAAAGAACTAAATTCTTCTTTATCAATTGTATATCGTAACGATGATGCTTTTGTTAGCTTTGTTAGCAGAAAACTTTTTGTAAATAAAAACAAGCAGATATTATAATGTAAGCAGTATTAGCCAAAATATAACAACTTATTTTTCTTTTATCCCTTATAGTTTATACAGATACTCAGATCAGTAGTGTGTGTATGCACACACATGAAAAACATACATGTTTGTAGATATACGCGTATTTTCTTACGTCCTTAACTTTTTTATTTATTTATTTTGCACGAAGTACTGAATACTTGCGACAAACTTACGATTTTATATACAGGATAACATTTTACCCACTAAATCGTTGAAGCAAGTTCAGTCTGTGATGTTAAACTATTTGCTATTAAAAAAAAGTTCTCCCATACAAAATCCTTGGCCCAGCGCTTATTTATACGTAAAGCCGGATACTTTTATCATTTTTATTGCATTTATTGCATTTTCCGGAGACATAAAGTCCATGGGAACGATGTCGCGGGCATCGGCTAGTTTGGAATAAGCAGACTTTTCTTGCAAACGCCAAAACGGCTCGCCTCGACCACGTTTAGTGCAACCCTTACAAATCGAAACGCTCGGCCTATACGTAATTTATTGCGTCGGTAAAAGAATGTGGCTTTTGGGATTCTGTATCCGTTATTTCTTAGGGCTTTATATACTTACTCGGGTACGTGGAGCCTTTTGTTCGGAATGAGGTAGGCATTTAGGAAATATTATACGACTAGCTGAAGCCCGCGACTTATTTCGCGTGGACTTTATGACTCCGAAAAATGCTCATCAGGCTGAAAAACTTTTGCTTAGGCGTCTTTTGCAACAGGTGTTCCATTTTCCAAAATTTATACCAGTATACTGTTGCCCAGGCTTAACAGCTATATAACAAAAAGTTTCATTTGAACCCGTCCAGTATTCCCGGAGATTAGCGTGTACAAACAAATAAACATTTTTTTAAATTCTCACTCTAATACTATGTCTCCATCACTTATGCGCGTTTTTGGAAATATATTCAATTACACATTTTTTTACTGTTTAATTATATATGTAGATAGATTTAGACTAGGCAAGAAGTTTTTTATCATTAAATAATCAGCCACTTCTAGTCCAATATTGAACAAAGGCTACTACCATTTCTGCCCATATCTTTATCCTGTGCATTCTTCTTCACCACCAGCATCAGCAGCATCAGCCAAGTTTGTGATATCGTCCCCCAAAGGATTTGTAATTCTATTATTTTATTATTAGGTTTTTATTTACACCATTTAGATAACGTAAATATTCTACCACATTCACTAACGTAACTGTGTGACTTTCTGTGTCATAATAGCTCACAAACAGATAAACCTATTTTACTTTAGTTTCTTTTGTTTAAATGCGTCCTTATTCCTTATGATAAAAGTGAAAAAAATGCGAAATGTCGTTTTTACCAAAGAGAAAGAGGTACAATACTGACATTATTTCCCCGAGAATTTTCCAGCGCTATCCTTCAAGATTGATCGTCGGCCATCACCCGCCGCACATATAGTATATCTACCTCTCTAACCCTCTACACTAAGTGCTCGATATATCGCAGGCGACGGAAACTTTTATTTGGGTCTGTAACGGAGGTCTTACATATTATACACGTACAGTCGGCATCAGAGATACCTGACCTGTCCTTTATTAAAATTTTCCAAACCAGAAGGCTGGCTTATATCTAGGTCAGAAAATAAGCATTGCCATATAACGTGGCAATGCAGCCAGCCTTCTGGGCATGTTACCGCAGGGTAAACAATTACGGGGGCCTTTTTTTGTAAATATTAGTTTGTAGTGTATTGTAGTGAGATAGTTTCTTAATCTTTATTAATTTTTTGAAAAAAATTTTAAGTGTATATGTATATAATTTTTTTTCATCTAAATAAAAACTATTTTATTATCTATTATAATTTTTTCATAAACTAAAAATAATATTAACATGAAAATATGTATTCAGAGAGATTTTAATAAAATCTTTTTGGATATACATTTTCATTTACATTCTTATTCAAGATATAGATAGAGGAGGGGTCAGTTATCTTTAATGCTGACTGTACACGTATGATGGTAAAACTTTGCGCAAAATATGAAACCAACAAAAACCTGTTTAAAACTTAGAGCACCACGTGCTCTTCCCCTTGCCCTAGACCAAAATACAATTTTCCATACAAACGTAGTCTACGTTTTATTTCGAAACGACATGCCCGATTTTGGCAAATTTTTGTAATTTCAAAGATATTACAATTATATAATTACAAAAATTTGCCAAAATCGGGCATGTCGTTTCGAAATAAAACGTAGACTTCGTTTGTATGGAAAATTGTATTTTGGTCTAGGGTAAGGGGAAGAGCACGTGGTGCTCTAAGTTTTAAACAGGTTTTTGTTGGTTTCATATTTGGCGCAAAGTTTTACCATCATACGTGTACAGTCAGCATTAAAGAAAATTTTCTCCTTGATATTATATTGGATCAATTATATGATCATTTAAATGATCAGAGATATTTGACAATGTAATATCCCCCTTAGGCATGTTAACGCATTTGTTTGGGTAGATGGCTGCATAGATTCGAAGGTACAAGATGGATATAGAGTATTGTAAAATGTGACTAAAAACGAAATATTTCTGTGTAACTTTTTATGGGTTGTATTTGTACCTACTACACAAACTATGGGTAAAGCAGTACGATACCATCTTTCCAGTATAAGATAACTTATAAATTAACACAGTTTACAATTTGGAAAATAAAATTTTCGTGTAACGATGTTCGAACCAGGGTGACAATGGGTGACATGTTTTGTATGAAAACTTGTCTCATTGTCAAATTGATGCTATCTCTTTTGCTCTTATAAAGAGGACACTTATCATATTATCTGTCGCACTCGGCTAGTGTGGTCTTTTTACGCAGTAAAAAATTCTAATTCTATAGATGGCTGTGTCAAAAATAAGTTATTCCTTACGGTTCATAAAATAAAACGTCAAAAAATAATGTCACTTTTCACTGATCATAACTATTTTCAACGTAATTTTAGATTAATTAATGCAGAAAAACTAATATTTGTAGCTCTATTTGACTTAGAAAAAGCACGAAGTCGCGTTTTTGTATTTCATAGTAAATCTTATAGATACTGTTTGTTTTGACGTGTAGAAAAAAGTGTATAATTTGACTTAGTTGTCTAGCGGACTTACTAAATGCATAGCTTCATAAAAATAACTTTTATTAGCTTCATAGGTATGAATGTAACGTAACGTGTGCTGTAACTTAAGAGTCTCCTTACCCTAGACCCCTAGACTTCTCCACACAAACGTAGGTAGTCTACGTTTAATTTTGAAACCACATGTCAGATGTCAGTAAAAATTAGTAATTTTAAAGAAATTGTAATTATCTAGGGTAATAACTGGTTTCCTACACTAAAATTATGATCTGGAAAGAAAATATAACGATTTAGAAGTTTCCCATAGTGATGGTCAAAAATGATTTAACACACTATATTCTATTTCAAATTCGTATTTTTACCGTCGGAAACCAGTTATTACCTAATATAATAAGAATCGGCAAAGCTGAAGTGGCATGTTCTATAAAAGAATTCTTATCATGGGACCAATTAAAAGACTTCTTCAAAACACAGTTTAGCGAAAGGAAACACTATTCTCACCTACTCACCGACCTACAAGAAAACAAACAGGGTCCTCAGGAGACGGTGAGTCAATATTCAGTTCAGTTCAGTTCGCATCGATGCACCGCGCGCGTTGCACGTCAAGGCGATGATACACTCCCCGCCTCCTTCTAACGCGATTCCGCGATTAATACGAGACAATGACACGACTTGTGTTGATAATTCCAAATGTGACACGTGCAAAGTTGTAGTCAATGAGCTACTAGCCTTTGTACATAACAAAGTTGACACTTTACCCGAGTTAGGAATCGTACAGATATGTATGAATGCGTATAAAACGGAAGACATTGAAGCTGCTAGGTTACTGGCGTTTAGGCTAATAGCCCCTACGAAAAAGGTTATGAGGAGAAAGGAAGGAAGTGAGCAGAAAAGTCTATTGGAAATTATTAGGCTTATTAAAGAATGTGAAAATGGAAGCTTACCAATGTTTGCATGTGTTAATCTAAATAAATTACCGCCTGTGTCATGTGCACCACACTAGGATGAAAAGAGGGGCGCGCGGCAGCGGAGGGAGTGTACCGCGGCCTGCGCCCGCTCGAGCGGTGACTCATACAGCCGCTGAAGCACCCGTGAGCCGTACTACGTTAGCAGTGCAACAGCTGACCGATGCGAACGATGTCTCGCGCACTGCTACATACGCCGAGACTATAAGGACCCAAAATGATTTGCAGACACATACAGATAAAGATGGTTTTACCACAGTAACGTATAGGAAGAATAATAGGTATAAATATAGGTATGAAATACAAGAGGAACATTAGAAAATAACAGCAAACTGCAGGCGGCGGAATCTCTGGCATATGTTTATCTATCACGTACACAAAAGAACACTACGGTTAACGATATAAAGGAGTACATGAGGGACATGAAAGAAAACTGTGTGGATGTAGAATTGCTGTCCCAAACAAGAGAAACTAATTTTAACTCTTTTAAAATATCAATACAATCTTCAAAAATTGGTAATATTTTAAGGGATGAATTTTGGCCGTCGGGATTGGTTTTTCGACGTTACCGACAGCAACGTCCATCCTCTATGGGTGCTACCGCTATACCTACAACTCATAATGGATATACGCCCAAACAGTAATGAAATCGTTGTGGCTTCTTTTAACTGCAAAAACGTTAAAAGATCCGCGCAACATATTCGTGACTTATGCAGGAGCGTAGATGTCCTTGCATTGCAAGAAACTTGGCTGATGCCACATGACCTGGGATTCATTAACGAAATCGATAAGGAGTTTTGCTGCAGTGCGAAGTCATCTATGGATACATCAGCTGAGATTATACGCGGACGTCCCTACGGTGGTAACGCTTTATTGTGGCGCGCAAACTTGTTTACGTCGTCAGAAATAATACAGTGCAGTAGCGACCGTATTATAGCTGTGAGACTGTCCCGTGATGATCGCAGTATGCTAATATTTAGTGTGTACATGCCCTGCAATAGTGAAGATAGTCTGCCCGAATTTACTCAATGCCTTGCGGAAATTAGTGCAGTGATAGAAGCCTCCGAAATAGAAAGTGTTCTCATGCTCGGCGACTTTAACGCTCACCCTGGTACGCTTTTCGGAAAGGAACTGGTAAAGTATTGTAGTGAGCAGTGTTTGCGCTGTGTGGACATAGATCGATTGCCGCCTGACTCATACACGTTTGTAAGCGAGGCGCACGGCACGTGCTCCTGGCTCGACCACGTCGCCGCGACTGTCGCCGCGGACAGATTGATAACACATGTTTTTATTATGTACGAAGCCTCTTGGTCAGATCATATGCCGCTAGTCAATAAATGTAATTTTAATTCAATAATACCGAAAGCTATTTATAATTCAGAGAACAATTCAAGTATCTTTAAATGTATTTGGGGTAAGAGGGACGCAAACCAAATAAATGCCTATTCAAATTTATGTAATGATGATTTCCTATATATTTTAAATAACTTTGATAAGTATACATTTCACTGTGATAACGATTTTAATAAGATTGACCAATTATACTGTGATATTATTAAAATACTTCAGTTTTCGTCAGAACGAGCTTATAACAAGCCCAGTATGGATAATAAGAAAGTGGTAGGGTGGAATTTTCACGTCAAACATTTACATGCAGCGGCGCGTCGGACGTTTGGCGAATGGGTGTTCCACGGTAGACCATGTTCGGGATATTACTATAATAAAATGACGGTCGCTCGTAAGGAATTTAAAAATGCTCTTAAATATGTACAAAATAATCAGGAAAAAATTAAAATAGACATGTTGGCTCGACATCATGCAACAGATCACAACTTTATTAGGTTTTGGAAAGAAGTTAAAAAGTTAAACTATAGAAGTACTTTGCCAAAAATAATAGAAGCTGAAGAAAATAAGAAACGTATCGCTAACCTTTTTAGTAACCATTTTGATGTAAAAACTAAATCAAAAATAGAAAAAAACAACAAAGACAATAATGTTAAAACATTTGGTGGTAGTTATGGCGGGGATACTTGCCACGTGACTGCTGAACAAGTCGCTCATATATTAAGATATATGAAGAGGGGCAAGTCCCCCGGCCATGACGGCCTCAGTATAGAACATTTGCTGTATGCGGGCCAACATGTCTGTGAAGTGCTAGCGCGTTTTTATAGTCTATGTGTGGAGCATTGCTACTTACCGAGCGAACTCACACGTACTCTAGTCGTTCCTATAATTAAAAATAAGACTGGTAATATCTCGAGCATGGCCAATTACCGACCGATTTCACTGGCAACTATAATGGCCAATGAGTTATTCATCAAAAAATGAACCCTTCTGTTGTTATTGACGATGGTCAGTTTGGATTTCGCCCTAATCTCTCTACAGATTTAGCGATTTTTTCTCTTAAACAAGTAGTTAAGTAGTATAAAGTTCGTGGTACAACTGTTTACGCATGTTTTCTCGATCTAAGTCATGCTTTTGATACAATAAACCACGACTTACTTTGGGAAAAGATGCGTAACACAGATATTAACCCTGAAATCGTTGATCTCCTAGCGTTTTGGTACCGAAATCAAACGAATAATGTAAAGTGGGATAGTGAAATGTCTGATACTTACAGGTTGTCACGTGGAGTGAGGCAGGGTGGGCTCACCTCTCCCGACTTATTTAACATCTATGTTAATGATCTGATTGTGGAGCTGAGCAGGACTCCAGTCGGACTAATGCTTGATAATAGGTATATAAATAACCTAAGTTATGCAGATGACATGGTGCTGCTCAGCCCCTCAATCAAAGGATTACAGAAACTAATATCTATCTGTGAAGAATACGCAAAAAAGCATGACTTAGTTTATAATGTAAAAAAGACAGAGATGGTGATGTTTAGGTCGGGAAAGGGGCCTAAGTTTATACCCAGTCTGACTCTAGATGGGGAGCCTGTAAGAATTACGACCTCTTTCAAGTACCTTGGCCATATAGTGACCTCGTCTTTAAAAGACGATGAAGACATCGAGCGACAGCGCCGATCGTTGTGTGTTGTTGGCAATATGTTAGCCAGAAAATTTTTTAAAGCCTCTAATGACGCGAAGGTTACACTTTTTAGGTCTTACTGCCAGTCTTTTTATGCATGTCAACTCTGGATAGACTATACGCAAAAATCTTATGATAATATAAGGGTAGCGTATAACAACATCTTTAGGCACCTTATGGGGCTGAAATCTTGGTGTAGTGCCTCTGGGATGTTCACAGAGGGACGTGTCAATACTTTTAGCGCCATACACCGTCACCGCGTAGCAAATTTTATGTCCAGGGTTGCCATGTGTAAAAACAGCATTGTACAGAGTCTGGCAGAGAGACTTGTATCTACCGATACCTACAGACACTGGTTGGCTATTGCCGCTACGTTAAAGTAATTCTTTGATTAAAAAATTTTTAAAATAATAAATGTATTGTGAACAATTTTATTTTTAAATTGTATTTTATTTTTATTTTATTTTATTAACTATGGATCTTTTGTGTCTGCAATAAAGCATATTATTATTATTATTATTATAATATTCTCTTAAAATGGAGACATGCCTGTCTCAACTCTTAACTGAAATATAACTCTTAGCTGCTATGGAGGACCTTGCCCTCCATCATTTCGTTATGGGCTTGCACCCTCGCATATCCAACATCATAAGGTGTAAATCTCAAAACCCCTAATGAAGCGATCAATTTTGCCATATCAGAAGAGCGCATACAATAAACTATTAACAAACGTGCTCAACCCGAACTGAAATCCAATAATAATAATAATAAATTTAAACTTAACCCCTCAAAACCTAATTTTAATAATGCACCTTCAGCACAAAAATCATCTAATCCAGCAGCACAAGGGACTGCTAATCTTTTCTGCCGTTACTGTAAAGCTACAGGGCATGAAATTTCCACGTGCAGAAAGCGTGAATATAATAACAGCCGTTTCAAACTCCCACAAAACCAATCACCCAGTGCTTTCAAACCAAGGGTGAATTTCCTTGAGCAGCCTGACGAGGAGAACTCTCAGGAGGAATTAGACTCACATGAGGATTTAAACGAATAATGGGCTCACGGCGGTGTCTCGTGAGACCCAATACTTCTCCACTATTAACCTTTCAAATAAATCATAATGGCACCTCAAATCCGAGCCACACGGGTAACCAGCCCCAAGCAAGTGCTCATCTTCCAAGCCCGAACCACATGGATATCCAGCCCCAAGCAAGTGCTCATCTTCTAAATCCGAGCCACACGGGTAACCAGCCCCAAGCAAGTGCTCATCTTCTAAAACCGAGCCACACGGGTAACCAGCCCCAAGCAAGTGCTCATCTTCTAAATCTGAGCCACACGGGTAACCAGCCCCAAGCAAGCGCTCACCTTCTAAATCCGAGCCACACGGGTAACCAGCCCCAAGCAAGCGCTCACCTTCTAAATCCGAGCCACACGCGTGACCAGCCCCAAACAAGTGCTCATCTTTCAAATCCAAGACACAAGGGTAATAAGGCCCAATCAATCAATCCAATTCAAAATCCTATCTATAAAATAAACATAGACACTACTAAAAGGTTACTACCTCATGTTCTATTAACCTCACCAGCCTCTGACATTCCTCTATCCCTACTTGTAGACTCAGGTTCAAGCATATGCCTTATAAAAGAGACTAGTATAAAACAAAATAAAAATTTAATCAAAGAACAAACAAATTAAAAGTCATAGATCCCAGTGACGAAACCACTCAAACCGAAGGTCATTTCCAACTTAAATTAAATTTAAATGACAAAAATTCCTTATCTTTTAAATTCCACGTAGTAAAAAATATAAACCTACCATATGATGGTATTATAGGCACTCTCCTCTCCACCTCTTAACTAAATTCGGTTGTAAAATCGATTATACCCGTGATACTCTTAAAATAGGGAAATTAGATATTAAATTGCATTTCTCCGAGCCTTTTTATGTCGTTCCACCCCGCACGGAGGCTGTCATTGAATGTTCTATTCGTAGAACCGACCTTAAAGAAGGTATTATTGCAGATCAGCATTTGTCCGACAGCCTATTGATAGCCAACTGTATAGTCAGAGTCAAGGATAACAACAGAGTCAATCTAACTGTAGCCAATACCTCTGAAAACTTTGCTAATATTAAAACTAATCTAAATCTTGACATTGAACCTTTATATTTTAACCCAACCTCACCTTATGCGAACTCCAAGGAAATAGCTAAAAGAACCAACGAAGTAATTAATTCATTAAGAACTGATCACTTAAACCAAGAAGAAAAAGAAGCCATCACAGAACTCTGTTCTCAATATTCAGACATATGCCATCTACCTAATAATCAGCTCACTTTTACTGCACTTTTACTGCAAAATTGACTGCAATTCAACATCAGATAAAAACTAGTACTGATGTTCCGATACATACTAAATCGTACAGATTTCCTGAATGCCATAAAAAAGAAGTAGAAACTCAAATCAATAAAATGCTCAATGAGAACATAATAGAGCCCTCATCTTCCCCCTGGAGCTCTCCCATTTGGATAGTTCCTAAAAGACCAGATCCTCAAGGCCATCGTAAATGGCGCATCGTGATAGATTATCGTAAACTTAACGATGTTACTATTGGAGAATTATACCCTATGCCACAAATATCTGAAATACTTGACCAGTTGGGAAACAGTAAATATTTCACAACTCTCGATTTGTCTTCCGGTTTCCATCGAATCCTTATGTCTCCCGAAGACGCCCCCAAAACTACCTTTTCCGTTCCTCAAGGACATTACCAATTCAATCGCATGGCTTTCGGTCTCAAAAATGGTCCATCTACTTTTCAAAAACTTATGAATAATTGCCTATCTGGCCTCCAGGGCACCCGTTGCTTCGTCTACCTGGATGATATAGTGATATATAGCCATGATTTGCCTTGTCACATCGATAATATAAGGGCCGTTTTCGAGAGAATACGCGAATTCAACCTGAATAATGCGAATTCCTCAGGAGGGAAGTAGCCTATCTAGGGCATTTAATAAGTGAAAATGGGGTTAAACCAAATCCGGACAAAATAAAAACCGTTTCCGAATTCCCAAAACCCCAATCTCCAAAAGATATAAAATCATTCCTCGGACTAGTATCTTATTATCGAAAATTCATACCGGAATTCGCAAAGCTAGCCAAACCTTTAACATCCCTGCTAAAGAAGGATATTCCATTTAAATGGCAAAATGAACAACAACTAGCATTCGAATCCTTAAAGGATAGACTCATATCCGCTCCAATTTTAGCATATCCAGACTTCACACAACCTTTCCTCTTGACCTGCGATGCCTCTAACTATGCGATATCAGCTATACTATCCCAGGGTCCAATTGGACAGGACCGTCCTATTGCCTTCGCATCTCGCACGCTCAACAAAGCGGAGTGCAATTATAGCGTAACCGAGAAAGAATGTTTAGCAGTAATCTTTGGATGTAAACCTTTAGACCTTATATTTACGGTCATCGCTTTACTGTTGTCACTGACCATAAACCCTTAGAGTGGTTATTTAAATGCAAAGACCCAGGTTCACGTTTAATCCGTTGGCGTCTTAAGTTAGAAGAATTCGAGTACGATATAAAGTATAAAAAGGGTAAGATAAATTCAAATGAAACCCGAGACTGCTCCCACTATAGAACCCGGAGTAGATGAGGAACCTATTCCAGAACTCAATAGAGACCTCTTGGATTTATTAATATCCCCAGCATCATTTAACCCAGGCGAAATAGACCAACCTTCCCCTTCCAACCTTATGAAGACCCACTCTCTTTACCTGATATCAATTCACCACTGGATCTCCTTGATAATAATGAGGACATACCATCATTACCTGAATCTCTACCGCTATCAGACCCTTACCTGAAATCGTCCCAGAACAAGTGACAGATCCTGATCCAACTGTCTCACTTGATCAAATCCCAGAAGAAACATCACCCGAATGTTTCCAGGATGATGTCACCCCAGTACCATCCACCAGCGGTTAAATAGATTTAACCGGTGGAGATTACTCTACATTCCTAAAATTTGCAACAAATAAAAACAGTACAGTAGATACTAATATCCAGGAACATAATCAAAACATAATTAAATCAGAACATAAGATCATTATCATACCTACATCCATAGACCTTGACGAATCTAATCCTTATGTACAATCCGTCCTGGAAATAACACCCGAAAGTTCTGAGATCCTAGACAAAGAAAGGACTCTAAATTCATTTATATCCTTCACTCATGGAGATAAGTCATATTACTTTCTCTTCTTCAAGGTATATCATTTCGATAAATCTTGCTATAAAGACATCTATGAAAGCCTCAAATCCCTCAGGAATGAACTGGTTGCAAAATACGATAAGGACACTATCCCAGATATCGTCGCTTAGGTAACAATACCGCGTAAGTCAAATTTGAAATGTTTTCAGGAGAGACGAAAAACTTTGTATTTCATAAGAAATCATATTAAAAGGTGTTTGAATCCATAAATATGTAATGTATTGACTTTATTTATTACTTTATAAGGTTAAATGTGTGTATTTAATTCTGTGAGTATATAAAAGATGACTTACGCGGTATTAGTCTAACAAAATGAAGACTTATGCGGTGTTCAAATTATTTATTTATGATAAAAAAGGAGATGACACAATTTAAATGTTTTCATTACAATGCAATGTTATGTTTTAAACCTAGAAATATTATTACACAATTTAATAATGCTTTTTAAAAAAAAATCTTTTATTCAATTTAAACAAAACAAGTAATAATTCTGATAAATTATTCCAAAGTAATTGCATTAGTAGTAGGCACAAGTAGTGTCATTATGAAATAATATCACAAGCTTTGCGCAACTATGTTACAACTTAGCTTCTTTAGTCTTAAGTATTCTTAGTAAATAGGAACATGACAAATTTTTAAACAACATAAAAAAACCTTAAAATTATTTAAACAAACAAAAAATATAGTTTTTTCTCAAAACTTAAAGTTGTGATAACATCACATGATACAAACTGAAAATGTATTCTACTTTTAATTATCCATTATAATTAAACAACATAAAAAACCTTTAAAATATTTAAACAAACCAAAAATATAGCTTTTTCTCAAAATTAATGTGGTGATAACATCACATAATACAAACTGAAAAATTTAATGTATTCTAACTACTTTTAATTATCACATAAATTAATCAGTCTCATAAATCACGCCACATGAGATCAAGTTTTAAATGGTACTTAAATCATCGTAAAATGAATGACAGTTAGATGGAAGCACCGCTTTTAAATCTTGAAGATCCTTGTATTTTCGCTGGGAAATTTGAAGTTTCGCAGGATAAAGCTTAGGCATCGTACTTAAAGGTGTTACTTTGCTCAAATTCACTGGACGCTGAGGCAAAGGTTGCAAAGGATCATCAAAATTTAATTTGTACCAAATCGTACCATCTGGTTTGTGAACTATAACCTTTAAATCAGTCACAGTAGGATCATTAGTTTTCTTTCCCGGCCGAATAGATTTGTAAATTAAATTATCACTAAAATCAGTAAAAAACTCATGATCTACATTACGACAGTCGTATGGCATTGGGTTAGTCCTAGCTGTCTTCGCTATAGTTACATACTGCGAAGGTAAATAGATTTCTCTTCCTTTTAATTTGCATTCGATGGCACTGTGCACTGAATCGCATTCCATCTGAGTGTGCCCTTTCTCAAGATATTTTTGGGTTATTAAAACCTGCTTTTCAATTGCTAAACGCAAAAGAGCATTACTCAAGACAGAATTTCGATTCTGTGAACAGCAACCATCGGAATAAAGTATTACAGGTAACAATCTCCTGTTCAGTATGCTTTGTAATTGATCTATAATACAAGATGCAAAAACGGATGCTTCAAGAGAAGCATTTGATTCGTCAAACCAGTAGCATACAGCCTCGTGAGTAGACAAATTATACATCGTAAAATTATGCACGCAGAGTTTTGTCTTATAATATACAGAACTAGCCTGTAGATTAGGAGCTAATTTAACAGCTTGCAAATCTTGCGTGTATACATGGCATTTTCCTTCTTTGGCTAAAACTTTATCTGTCTCCTTTTCCTTTCTAGCTTTTTCTTTTCTTTCCCTGTGTAGTGTTATTTCTGCATCTGTAATATTACCTGTTTCATGGCCACAACATACATCACATCGGTCTTTTTTTGGGTGGTAGAGGCTAAAATTAAGCTTTAAAAATATGTTATCAAAAACCCTGCGACTAAGAGATTCTACTGATTCAAATTCACATTTATTAGTATATTCCTTGTAAAGCTGCGCCATGTTTTGAAATGAAGGTTCTAAGTACTTTCTAATAATGATCAGAATGAGGAGGCATCGCGTTGCTTGTTTTTTCTAGCCAATATCTTACAAACCAGTCTTTGATCCCTAATGTATTAAGGAACATATTTTTACATACTTGGTGGCGTACGTTCTCAATAGTCAGGAAATAGGCTAGAGTTCTAGACCTTTTCGAATCAGTATTTTTGGTTACTTTTTTGTCGAGTGTTGTAACATGACAACATATAAAAATTTTCCTCTGTTCCCATGACATCGTTTTCCAAAAGAATTTAAATAACTCCTTTCGTTTATCTTCATTTATATTATCACAATTTCTTAGTTTTGACTTCTTACAAAATGATGAATTACATGCAGGTTTTATGCTTCTTGCAGGCTTCAAGACGTCATGATGGATCTTTTTTTTTTAAATTAGTATTAAAATTAGTTTCTCGCCTATATCCTACATACGCTTCTCCTTTCATTCTTAAATTTTTATTCAAGTTTTTTTTCCACTTCTCTGGTTCTTTGTTTGCTTTATTTTTCCTTTTTCTATTGATTGATAAATCTCCGTAATACGTATCAGAGCTACTCATCTCATTAGATTGGTGGGCATCAGTTTCACTAACAGCGGAAATCTCGTAAAGTTGGGGATTCGATGCTTCACAAATAGAGGCAACTTCATTAGGTTGAGAGTTTGATGTGTCACTTACAGCTTCAACTTCATTTGGACGGAGGCTGGAAATCTCACCGCTAGCGGGAACTTGATTAGTTTGGAAACTTGACGTCTCATCAACAGCAACAATAGTAATAGTAGAATCTACTAGATTATTATCTGCAGTTATATTTAATTCAACTTGAGAGCTCGAGGTAATAATATCAGGCATAAGTTCAATGGTTACAATGTATATAAATGAATTATTGTCAATACACATAGATGGAGAAATGTCTCTGGACTCTATACATTCTAAGTTGCTATTGTTTATTACATTTAATTTTGGCTCATTCTCCTTCTCGTTTTCAAGATTGTTTCCTTGAAATATACTAGTATTTATGAATGTCATCGTATCAGCTAGTGCAATTTCTTCATCACAAGTAGTTTCTAAACTGACACTATCTTCTACTTGAGTTAAATTTTTCGCAACAGTTTCGCCAACTGAATCAGAAACAGAATTCAAAGGTATAAAGGCAAGTTCATTATGCTTAATTCCTATCTCTGCCAGCTTTTCAGTGTTTATTCTTTTTGTAATACTCATTTTTTTGGCTAGCAACGCTTCTCGTTTTTGTTTTAAATCGCGTAATGTTGTAACTTTAAACAGAGTCTCATCTTCCCCACTCATGCTATCCTCGGCCATTTTCACAAACTGAAAAAATACATTAAGTTTTAACTTTTAAATTTAATACAAAATGATATACAGAGATAAATACAACACAAGTTCACTTTGAATAATACCGCTTAAGTCTTTAAAATGATTTAAAAACACAGCGTAACTCCAATCAAAATAATAAAAAAATACCGCCTAAGTCAACGAACATTACATTGCAAAACCGCCGATATATTAACGTGAACAATAATAGATAAAGCAACATGTTTTACTAGTTAAAAACTGTAACCATAGAAACAATTGAGTTGGCTTACCTTTTTGGTGCTTCCGATTTGTCAGTATCTTCCAAAATACCGTTAAAAACAAAAAATAAACAATAAATTTACTGCGCCAACGCACAATAGCACGAGATAATATGGCGGACTGACGACTTATGCGGTTGTGACCCTACTGGAGACTTACGCGGTGCTAGAACTATACGAATAACGCGCTGTGATTGGATAATTTTTAATTTTAAGTAACGTCATTGGATGCGCGTCGAAAATATCTATCCAATGACATATAAAACATCATATGACATTTTTTTGACTTGCGCGGTATTGTTAGCTAAGCGACGATATAGCAATAACAGAATTCAGGAATCCTTTCGATACTCACCAATTCATTAAAATATATAATATGCTGCTCTACTTATTCAATAACACAAGAATCAAAATTCATATATATAAAGATAAAATGATATACCCATCTCTTTCGGAAATTCCGAAAATCTTGAAAGAAAATCATAATATCCCTATTGCTGGACACCTTGGAA
Organism: Acrobasis consociella; assembly: GCA_963555685.1. Taxonomy (NCBI): domain Eukaryota; kingdom Metazoa; phylum Arthropoda; class Insecta; order Lepidoptera; family Pyralidae; genus Acrobasis; species Acrobasis consociella. Next base: position 5,538,644 of record OY743122.1, on the reverse strand, counting down.
TGAACCGTATGCTCAAGCGAATCCAGGAGATGTTCTACTGGAAAAATATGCAGAGCGATGTAGAGGACTACGTAAAGAAGTGTCCACAATGCCAAACAAATAAAGCCCTTAGACAAATAAACCGTGCTCCTATGCAGATTACAAGCACTTCAACTGAACCTTGTCAGCGAATATCCCTTGACATTGTCGGGCCATTGCCTGAGGCTGGACCTGCCAAACTCAAATACATACTAACCATACAAGATGACCTCACAAAATTCTCTTCTGCATATCCAATCCGAAGTACTACCGCTGAAGAAACCAGCGAATGTTTACTACACTATATATCCATATTTGGGATCCCGAAAACAATCCTCACGGACCAAGGAACTAATTTCACTTCTGAACTCTTTAAGAAAACCTGTGAATTCCTTAAAATAAAAAACCTTTGAGCTTCTCCTTATCCGCAGACTCAAGGTGCCCTTGAGAGAAGTCACTCGATCCTCAAGGAATATCTTAGATCCTTCACGAATGAAGAACAAACAAACTGGCCCCGTTATGTATACACAGCTATGCTCACTTATAACACTACCATTCATTCAACAACCCACTTTACACCTTATGAACTAATGTTTGGATGCAAGCCCGTAATCCCAACTTCTATATATGAAGAGTCTCCAGGAGCAACGTACCCTGATTATGTGCGTATGCTTCAAAATAGACTAAAATATTCCCTAAAAAAGGCTTTAGACTCCATAAGAAAATCTAAGGAATCTTCTAAAACTTACTATGACTCACATACTCGCTCTGCTAAGTACAAAGTAGGCGACTATGTGTATCTGAAAAATCATTTAAGAATGCGTAAGGCACTTTCACCCCTCTGGAAAGGGCCCTATAAAGTAGTAAAAATAAATGGTAATAATACACTTACCTTATTAATAAACCGGCGTCATATTACCCATCACTTCGATCAAGTGAAACCTGCCAACGTCGGGGCAGACCTGTAAATAAATCTTAAATGTCAGTACTTAAATATAATGTATGAATAGATAATAGTAACTTACCTTTAGTTAATGTTAATTATAATTATTATTTGCAGCTCAGCTCAAGGGCAATCTCATGGAGATTTCATCCAGCCAATTACCTCCAGCTCGGGCCTCTACTATGACTACTTAGGAAAATAAAAAATAAAAAATGTTCAACTAAAAATTGTAATACCAGTAGATATTTCACATTTTCGACCCCATATACAAAATATTAAACTTGCTTTAGGAGAAACATCACGTCTGTGTTATGAAACGCAAACACCGCAAACAATAGCTGAGTGTCATAGTTTAATACAGCCACTGATCGCACGATTCCAAGACATGAGCAGAGAATTTATGTCTATTTCACACCTGATTGATAAAAGAGCTAAACGTGCATGGATAGGAGGTATAGGTACAATATTTAAACATATTTTCGGCACTTTAGATGAAAACGATGGTTTAAATTATGAAAAAGCAATAACTGCAATACAAAACAACCAAAAGCATTTGGCTTCACTTATGAAAGAAAACATTTTGGTTACCACTTCAGTATTAGCACAATATAATAAGACGTTACATGAGATACAGGAAAATGAAGAAAACTTAAATGAAGCTATTAATGAGCTCTCAATTTATATTGCAAATATTACCAAAATTACGAATGAATTACAATTAGCCACTAATCCTAATAGTCTTCGATATGTTAGAAACATCTATACTTACTCTTTCATTTCAATTAGAAGATATTATTAACAGTATATTATTTAGTAATCAAAACACTTTGCATCCCGCAATTATAACTCCTAACCAATTACATCAAGAGCTCGTTGATAACTACAGACATTTGCCCAGTGACCTTGAGCTGCCTGTAACCCTAGATATAAGTTCTGTACATGTTATTTTAAGTATCTTTAAGTTAATCTGTTACTATATTAATAATAAGATTATATTCATTTTACAAGTGCCATTAGTAACTACAAAGGAGTATGTACTGTTCCATAATATAGCATTGCCAACTCCACATAATTCTAAAGAACCAAATTCATTCAGCTTAACTGTGCCTAATAAAAAATACATAGCAATGACCAAAGACAAAACCTATTACTGTAGTCTCGATGATCTGAACATTTGTAAGCAAGTGGACACTGGAACCTACATCTGTGACATTGAAAACGTGTACTCCGTTGACGCTAAACCGATCTGCGAAAGTGAGCTACTATCAAAGGTGATAAGTGAAAAACCAAAACAGTGTGAAACAAGAACAATATTAGGGACACTAGACGTTTGGAAACCATTAGTAAACAATAGATGGATTTATGTACAATCAGAACCCAATAAGATATCAATTGACTGTGTTAATTCAAAATTATATGAAACAAATATACTAGGAACAGGTATAGTAACTATTCCCAAAAATTGCATAGGATATTGCAAAAGCACTAGCCTTATACCAAAATATAATGTTTTAAACATAACGTCTCCTATTAACCATTTTCCGGATTTTAGCGTCATAGACGACACCTGTTGTAATAAAAATAAATTAAATGTAATAAAAGATGTACCTTCTGTACATCTACATAACATAGATTTGGATGAAATCAATTCTAAAAGTAATACTAAATTTAAGTCCCTTTTAAATGACGTAGAGGCTATCGAACACCAAAGCCCACATATTGTTAAATATGGGACGCACTACTCTATAGCTACTATTTTACTTTTGTGTTTAATACTTTTATTCATATTATACGTTATCTTTAAGAAATGTAATTCTGGCAGCAACCGTCCATTTCAACTTAAACTTAAAATCAACAAAACACCTAAACCTACCCCTAAAGTTGAGGACACAACAAACATACAAGACGATAACATAGAAATGACAAGTCCCATTGCTCCTCTTAGAACAAAAATTTAACAGAGACTTTGAATCAACCCCAAAGTCTCTTCTTAAAAGGGGAGGTTATATCCTCTGTATGACAGCTTAAGTGCTGACTGAGCAACCCTTCGGGCTTGCTCAGCAACCCCTCTTTCTTAGCCAGTCTCAGAGGAAACTCCGGCAGTCAGTCCGTGCTAAGACCTCTACCCGAGCGGTTGCCTAAGGAAATAATTATTCTGTTAAATAACTAGTTCAGTAGTGAACTCAATTAAATCCTTTTTTTTACGCAGTGATTAAAATAGTTTTTGAAGTGAAAACTTCTTTAGCGGCGTTGTGCACTTTTTTTGGAATGGGAAAAAAGTCTTAAATTCGCGTCAGGTCACGTGGCCTGATCGAAAATTCGTAAGACGGCGCAGGGCGCTTGCGCGAATGTTTGTTGTACAGCGTGCTACGCGCATCCATGGATGATGACAGCTGATGGCTCGACCGTCTATGTAGTGGCCATACTGCTGTGTATTTGAAAATGATTTTGTTGAAAATGAATTTGGTCATGCTTGTGACATTTGTGACAGACTGTGGTTCAGAAAAGATTTGAAATATTTTATACTGATAATTAAAGCAATTCGTGCAAAATTATTCCCTAACCATTCCAAAATATCAAAAATGCACAACGTTAATATTCAAGTTTTCACTTCTGCCGGCACTCCCAGAGTGCAACTCGTCGTTTTTTTTTTTTTAAAGACTTTTAAACTCATCCGCGTAACAGTACGAATACCAAAATCAGGTATTTTAACCAACATTTATTTACCATAATACCTACAAATCTGAATAAATCCGTTAAACATTTAGGTTGACACTGGCAGGGACGCACGTTTCGTCACCGCAAGTGACGCGTTGTCAGCCACAAGCCTGCATTTGTTTCAATGACAGTTACATTTGTGTACGAAATACCAAAATCAGGTATTTTAACCAACATTTATTTACCAGAATACCTACAAATCTGAATAAATCCGTTAAACATTTAGGTTGACACTGGCAGGTACGCACGTTTCGTCACCGCAAGTGACGCGTTGTCAGCCACAAATCAGCATTTGTTGCGATGACAGTTACATTTGTGTACCAAAATCATGTATTTTAACCAACATTTATTTACCATAATACCTACAAATCTGAATAAATCCGTTAAACATTTAGGTTGACACTGGCAGGGACGCACGTTTCGTCACCGCAAGTGACGCGTTGTCAGCCACAAGCCGGCATTTGATGCGATGACAGCTACATTTGTGAACAAATACCAAAATCATGTATTTTAACCAACATTTATTTACCATAATACCTACAAATCTGAATAAATCCGTTAAACATTTAGGTTGACACTGGCAGGGACGCACGTTTCGTCACCGCAAGTGACGCGTTGTCAGCCACAAGCCGGCATTTGATGCGATGACAGCTACATTTGTGAACAAATACCAAAATCATGTATTTTAACCAACATTTATTTACCATAATACCTACAAATCTGAATAAATTCGTTAAACATTTAGGTTGACACTTGCAGGGACGCACGTTTCGTCACCGCAGCATTTGTTTCGATGACAGTTAAATTTGTGTACGTATAATACCAAAATCATGTTTTTTAACCAACTTTTATTTATCTGAATAAATTCGTTAAGCGCGGCCGCATACCATCAGAATTTTCTAACAGAAAAATTCTAACGCTCGCCCGACGCATGCCGGACGCACCACGCATACTGTCAGAAATTTCGATCCGGCAGCTTTTTAGCCCAGTCGTGTTGCGTTTGCGGAGACGTGACCTAGCCCAGTCGTGTTTCATCTGTACTTCTATTTAGACCCTATCTATCTATCTAGACCCGTATTTTTCAGTCTACCAAAAAAGTAAAAATTCACAAAGATACGAAGCGTCAAAGTTCCGGAGTTGGGGTTCGCGACGTCACACTTAAGTAAAAATCGTACCCAGCCGTGACGTCACGCGAAATTTATATACGCTGTATCTTTGTCATTTTTAGTTTCTCAGAGAAAAGAAAAATCGTGTACAATATTTTTTAATAATCTAACCGATGGACCAAAAATATTTTTCCATTCCTTATACCTATGACTAACACGTGTGCTCCGTGCGGCGACGTGCCTGAACTGACGCGAAACTGATAGTGTGCGGGGCCTAGTACAAAATGTATGGTAAACACGCCTTCCGCAATTTCTGTCAGAAAAATTCTTACGTCCGGCAACGGTGCGATCTTGCGGACATCAGAAACGGACGGGCCGTTAGAATTTTTCTAACAGTGTGCGGGAGCTAATACAAAATATATACATGGAGTGCCTTCCGGCGAGCGTTAGAATTTTTCTGTTAGAAATTTCTGATGGTATGCGGCCGCACTAAATATTCAGGTTGACTCTGACAGAGATGGACGTGTCAACTCCAGAAGTGACGCAATGTCAGTCACAAGCCGCAGTTGATGCGATGGCAGCTTTGTGTTCCTACAAAATATCAAAATCATTTTTAACCGAACAGAAATTTATATTTTAATAATTCCGGCGACTCAAAGATAGCACAATCACTTTGTCTCATAATTAACTTCATAATTTCTAAGGAGGCTTAATATCGGACGACGACTTGAAAGTCAACAATTCAAAAACCCGACTTTCAAGCGTCAACCCCCAATAATTTGAATCGATGTTCATCAATCATAACTAAGACCTACCACAAGCGGGAACTTGCTTTTACGTAAAAAACCGCATCCAAATGGGTCCATCCATTCGAGAGCTGCGATGCCACAGACCGACAGACATTAGCGACAGGTTGTTTGTGACTTTCTGTTGTGTTGTTGTCCTAGTTTGGTTAGGACATTGTAGGCTGATCACCTGATTGTCTGATAAGTAAGATGATCCATGCTTCGGAGGACACGTTAAGCCGTCGGTCCCGGTCACTGTCTTTGACATTGGTCGTTATCAAAACTATGTCAGAGGCCTTTAAGGCGGTTTAAAAACTCTGACACTAGTGTTAGTCACTAACACACACGATAAGAAGAAGAAGCGTCAGGTGCAACTTATAGCTTCATTGACCGAGCGAGCGAAGCGAGCGAAGCGTCTCAGTTTCGAGACTAGCCAAAAATTCTTTTGTCCGTCTGTCTGTCTGTCTGTCTGTCTGTCTGTCTGTCTGTCTGTTCTCGCCTACAGGTTGCATTTCTTAACCGATTCTTATGAAATTTTGTAAGCAGGTTCAGCAACTAAATAGATTTTTTTTGTCGAGCCAGTTTTTCGAAATTTTTCAAAATGGCGGAAATATGGGGGTTTAAAATTTTAAAACTGTCATATATCCGACATTTCAAAATATTTTCAAAACTTTCATTAGACTTTTTTGTTGGCATTATGAAAACGATATTTTTTTATTTGAACAACTTTTTTGTCTGAACAACTTTTTTATACGTTATACTTAAACGGGTTTAGGGTGACTCGCGAAGTCTAGCTGACTAAGCCGTGACGAATATACAATACAAATCCTCTTACAAAATATACTCAAACTATTTAACGGAGAATTCAGTCCAGGCTACTGAACAACTTTTTTAAAAATACATATCTTCCCTGGGGTCCACGAAGTAATTTCTCTGAATAACTATTATGGTTATTATTTTGAGTTTCATAAGTAGTTCTATAAATTTTATCATATTTAACCGACTTAAAATAAAAGGGTTTTGCTTATTTTACGATAACTTTTTTTTTCAGTTTTTGCTTATTTTGATTGATTGTTGGCTTGTTTATTAAATTTAGCAATTTTGTTGAGCGAACTTTCGTTCAATCGCTGCTTGTCTGTGTTTCTGTAGTAGTATTAGTAATTATGCTACGAACTAACAAGAGATCAACAGCAATCAAAGCCCGCGAAGTAGCTTTACGAAGAAAGTAAGAAACCAATGAGCAGCGGCATAGAGCCATGGCAATACAAATAAACATTTAAACCTAGTTTTTCCAACAACGAGCTGACTTTGTCATTTGAAAAATGATGGGTCATTTTTCGGTGAAAGACTACTGGTACAGAACTGAATTTCAGCATCACGGTAGACCTCATATCCATGGGATTGTATGGTTGGAAGGTGCTCCTGACATTTCAGAGCTAGATCGAAAGTCATTTGAAGAAAGGGCTTTGATTGGCAACTATTTTGGAAATTTGGTCACAACCATGAATTCGCATATCGGTAAACCTGCACCGATAATAAAATTCATCCAAATCAGGTACATTATTCTGAAATAATAATCGCGAGGTCTAAGTTCGTGGCGAACTACTAGTCATAATAGAGGCAACAATACGATCCTCGATTTCGTAAATGTACCGTAATGGCTATGTACTCGTACTACTCATCCGTTTGACATCTCGCTGATTAATTACAGTGAATCGGCACTAATGTGAGGGCCAATTAAACTAACATCGATCTCTTGTAATGTATGTGTGGATTTCAGTGACTCACTGCTTCACGGGTTTAAATCTTTATTATCGTAGGATATATTATCATCACGTCTTTTGTTGTCTCCACTGCTGGACCCTCTATGTATTACCAGAGCAGCCAGAGGATTTGTTTAGCATTTTTTTTCCTAAGTCGCCTTCCACGACATTTACGGGAGGACTTGGAGTGGTCCTATTCTACTCTGCCGGAAACCGCACAGCTCATTGGATATTTATATATAGGATCTCTGTAGGATAATTATTACCTATGTCACTTTTTTTTTATTTTCAACGTCAGATCGTTATCTCACAGCTACGTTTAGTGTCTCTTCCTAGGCTAGAGTGCAAAAAAGTAGTAGTAGAGTGGCAGTCATAGGTTATCTTTATATCATGGCAGTTGAGGAGCTCGGTGACCCGACGAGAGTGCGCAATACTAGCGCTTTCGCAAGTAAAGCGACACCGGGCGCGGTCCGCAGTTGGATGGAAAACTGGTGGCACAAAAGATTGCCAAGTTCCTCCGTGCTTCACGTATAAGCCGTTGGTCCTGGCTGTCATCATTGTACCTATGGCAGTCGTCAAGCTATGTCAGATACCTTTAGGCAGCCTGAAAAATCTGACACCAGTGTTGACCACTTAACACACGAAAAACCAAGGCAGTTTTTATACATTACTTACTCTACTATCACGATCCCTAATGGTCAGACAAGGCCCAAATCAATAAAATCCAAAAGCCATACTTGAAGCATAAGTGGGCGTAAAAATGCGAAAAAGGGTATATATGCAAAATAGTGATAGGTTGCTAGCCGCATCACGAAATTAATATGACACAAAATGAAAAAAACTAAATACTGGACCGCTTGGTTACCAAACACCACAAGTGTCGTACATACTCATATCAATAAAACGAAAACACTTAAGATTATTTACTATAATGATTAAGAAAGGTGAAGTAAGCTTGCAATAACACGAACAGGAGTAATCTGGAGTCGAGCCCAGTCCCTTCCCGAGGGATCACTTCTCTGCGCCGTGCGTGACTGACCCTGTGAGGGGTACCTTCACTAGAATTGTATGATACATTGCGAATGAAAATTGATCTAGAAATGTTTATGCCACTTGTAGACACCCATCCAAGCGCGGTCTTAACCCATAACTTGCAAAAGCGCTACTAATCAGTACTCCCACTGAGTTACCATTAGGTATCTAACCTGTTTTACAGTGTATTCCGACATGAACTAGCGATTATTTAAGGTGATGCTGTTCTCATCTGTACGAACAACTTTTAGTAAGAGAAAAAATACAAAAAAGCGAAAGAAATGCTAGCATTTCTTTCGCTTTTTCGTATTTTTTCTTGCTCCATAGTAATTACATTCCTTTTTGTTCCATAGTAATTACATACCTATCGCATAAATATGTATGGAGCAGCAAATTAATTTTTCACGATTTCGTAATTTTTCCCTTAGTAAAAGTTGTTCGTGTAGACGACGACATGACCGGCCTTTAAATAATCGCAAGTCCATGTCCGAACACACTGTATATTGCTAGAAAAGCCACAGAAACGAGTTTTGCCCGCAGTGATATTAATTCAAAATATTACCTACTATAGTGTCGTGTCGTGTCTGATAATTATTAGCCTAGTGTAGAACAAAATATATATATATGTAGCATCTGGCGAGTGTCAGAAATATTCTGACAAAAAATGTCTTACATGAGGCCAAGCTAAAATGTTTTACCAAGTTTGAATAAGAAACTGTTATTATTGTAAAATTTAATTGTTCTTATCGAATGTAAAAAACAATAAACCAACCAAATAAACACTCACAAAGTTTGACATTTTGAAAATTAAAAATCTATCTAAGTACATAATATACTTCGCATGTATAGTGTATGATTCTGATCCACGGTTACATCGCAATGCAAATGCATCATTTAATTCGAGTGGACACACCCGGCCGTTCGACCTCTTGCTAGTAAGCACAGGGACGACTACGCCCTTTATCCCCTTTCCCAATCGGGTCGACTTTGCTTTCAATACTGTAACTCCTAGAAATAATCTTACGACAAATAGGCAGTACGGGCGGACTGCTGAAACAGGGCCCAGGCGTTTTATATGGAATTTGTTTAGGTACACTTCAGAAAAAGGAGTTGCGGAATGCTTTCTATTTTAAATACAAAGTTATACAACCAAACCACGGGGTATACTGAATTACTATAGTATAATGAAATTAAAATAACAGTCAAAATCTAAAAAAAAATCGACGTTCCCATACGAATTGCCCGGGTGGCAGCACACTTTTGTATGGAAATGTAGATTTCCTATTTTTAGTTTTTGGCCCTTATTTTAATTTTAATACATATTCTATAGTAATCTAGTAAAGCCTGTGGTTCGGGTTGTATAGTGAGAACAAGTAGAGGTCCATAGTCTCGGCCTACCCCTGCGGGAAACAGGCGTGATATTATGTATGTGAGCACACCAAACATTATTATGCATATGAGTTCGAATGGAATGAGCAATTTTTAGGGTTCCGTAGCCAAATGGCAAAAACGGAACCCTTATAGATTCGTCATGTCTGTCTGTCTGTCTTTCCGTCCGTATGTCACAGCCACTTTTTTCAGAAACTATTAGACCTATACTGTTGAAACTTGGTAAGTAGATGTATTATGTGAACCGCATTAAGGTTTTGACACAAAAATAGAAAAAAAACAATAAATTTTGGGGGTTCCCCATACTTAGAACTGAAACTCTAAAATTTATTTTTCATCAAACCCATACGTGTGGGGTATCTATGGATAGGTCTTCAAAAATGATATTGAGGTTTCTAATATAATTTTTTTCTAAACCAAATACTTTGCGCGGGAGACACTTCCAAAGTGGAAAAAAGTGTGTCCCCCCCCCCCCCCCCCCCGTAACTTCTAAAATAAGGGAATTATAAAACTAAAAAAAATACATGATGTTCATTACCATAAAAACTACCAGCGAAAATTGGTTTGAACGATATCTAGTAAGTAGTTTTTTTTTAATACGTCATAAATCATAAACGGCAATTTACCTTTCATTTAATCAACTCAAATATAAAAACTAAAAAAAAAAACATACTACAAGACTTTTATATTATGTTATTTGCTACTACGGAACCCTTCATGGGCGAGTCCGACTCGCACTTGGCCGCTTATTATATATTGACTTTTCTGTCTACAACCACGAAGGATGTAGCTCCTACTCGAAAAGTTAGACCTGAGTTAGACGTAACAAAAAAAGTCCGTGCTAAGACTCGTTTATATTTTTTACACCCAAAAATGATAAAAATAAAGTTGTGTTGCGCTTATGACCTGTGCTGCTTCGGAGCCCGGAGTACGCTTTCCAAATTTCTTCTTCTAAGCCATTTAACTTATTTATTTATTGTACTTTTTTGTTTTAAAGTAAAAATATACTTTTTACAAATGGCGATCTTGATCCATTAAAAGCCTCTTAATCCTTTATGAGGCCTCGGACAATGCTGTAAGAGTGGCATCTTTCTGGAGGAAAAAAAATTAATTGTTTGAGCCAACGACACGAAAAGAAGAAGAATAGCCTCTTACAACAACTATTCTAAGCCGGAAACCGTATGTTATGTCCCGGAAAATGGTACTTAAAGCAAAAAGAGAAACGAAAATAAGTATATTATTAAGGTTCAAATTGTTTTTTTTTTTCTAAGTTGCGAACTTATAAAAAAATATTTTTCTATCTGCTTTGGAAGTATAGATATACCTACCACAATTTTTTTCTTCCAAATACTTAAATCACTTTAATCTAAACGTATGGGATTTCTATAAAATATATACTAATGACCGCATAATTTTTCTTGGAGTCAACTAGCGCTCTTAATATTAGCAATAATAAATCTAAGGTCACATTGAAACACATATAACAAGTAAAATTTTTTTGTGACGTTTTATCTTACCAAATTTTTTCTTTAATCCCTGAAAATACCCAATTACGATAAATATACTTTTCCCTCTTTGAATATGTAAACTCCACGAGAATTCATAACAAGATGGAGCGAATGTTAATTAGACTCGTACAAGTGGCAGTGATACTAAATACCAATAAAATACATACCGCATCAAAGACGTGTCATGCAAATGACGAGATTGTTTATTTCTGAAGTTTAAAGTAAATTTGGGTTGAGTAGAAACTTTAAATGGCAGAGAATAACAAGTATTATATTATAATAATATAAATTACAGTTCTTTTTAGAGTTTTTCTACCAAATTACATGACGCTCCCATAAAAACTATACTCGAGCAAAGAATAAGTTTTACATTTTAAATTACTAGTACCACAAAGTACTAAATACTAGCGAAACTAGTACTAACGTACTTGTCTTCGTCAGCAAAAAAATATCTACTCAATGTCGTTAGCGATAGGGTTTAATTTAGCTCGCGTCAGAACTCGACACCTTTTCGTTAAGATACCTAGAAATGCGTTGCATGCCAATTTCATTCTTATTACTCTAGCTTGACATACAAAAATAAATTATTTCTTACTAATTAAAAAATAAAGCGTCGCAAAATAATGTCGCTTGTCTTTGAACATATCCATATTAACGTTATTTTAAATTTATTATTGTAGAAAAACTGATAATGGAGCGCTATTTGACTCCAAAAATCTATGACGTCATCTGCCTGTATTTCATACAAAATCCCAAAGAAACTGTTTGTTTTGACGTTTAGAAAAAAGTTGCTGATTTGACTTGTTGGAAAATAGCGTATTTATGTCACTGAATCACACCTGAATTTACCCTTCCGGAGTGGTAATGTAGGTATATTTTCGATACATAAACGGGGAGTGTCACAGGCCTGTCTCCAGTAACGGTCAAACAAAAATACATTAAAACACCGGATAGTTCGTAGACTCTGAAAACTTCACACGCTTCGCTGACTCGTTCAATAATATTGAATTACTTGTTTATCCAACTGGAGTACAGCAGCTTTTAACAGTATGAGTTAGGTAAAGCTGTTAAGTAAAGTAGAAAGCTCGAGCTACGCTGCTCGAGTAGCGAGGTGTGCATAAAATTTTTATTGCAAATACGAGCAAGCTAATACATCAGTCCGGTACACGAACAGTCAGCAGCAAAAGTATGTCACCAAATAATAGTATTTTATGCAGCCGTTGTATAAGAAGCGTCAAAAAATGCGTGTGGCACAGATATTGTATGAAAACGCCATCGAGCATTTTTCTCGTACTTGTACAACGTTGCATACAATACTTTTTCCACGACTATATTTATTAAAAAAAATACAAAAATAACAAAGAGAAAGTGTATGAACATGTTTGACAGATACTAGCATATCTATTTATAGTAAACTTTATATTTTTTAAAGTTTTTTTTTATTGTTGTCAGTATATAGTACACCTAAAGAAAAAACGTTCTAGGTCTATGGCTAGGCGTATAACGATACATGTACTGTAATGAGTAATAGACTATATAGACTCTCCTGAAATCATATATTATCAATGTTCTTATATTAGAATTCGTGACTATTTAAAAGGCAGATAACAGTTCAGGAGTAGAAAAAAGCGTTTACTAATGTGAAAACGCTTTTATTTGGTGACATATTTTTGTTGCTGACCGTAATTTCAAACAATAAATATAAAGAAGATAGACTACTTAATCCCGCGAAGATAAGTAAACGTACTTGTATATGCATGTCTGTACAGTCAGCAGCAAAAATATTTTTGCTGCTTTAGTTAAGTTTAGCGCACTCGGTCAACTATCTCAATGTATGTTGAAATATTAATTATAAAATATTTATTTATTGTAAAGTGAAACAAAGATATAAGTAAAATATACAATGTCCTTTTTAATTAAGTACAAATATTTTAAGGGGTGGTTCAGTTCATCATTTTGAACAAATTTTCCTAATCAATGCATATCTAAATACAAAAAAAAAATAGGTTTTCATACAAATCTAAGTAATTAATTGTCTCAAAGTCAGATCCAGTTATTAAAAATATCCAACTTAATAATAAAACAATAGACCAAGTTCAAAGATTTAAATATTTAGGAACTATTATCAACGAAGAGGCAAGATGCTCAGAAGATATTAAGAAGAGGATTGCTATTGCAAAAAGTACATTGAAGAGTAAAAAATATATATTTTGTTCTGGTATTAAAGAAAGTTTACGTAAAAGATTTATTAAAACATTTATATGGAGCACTGCTTTGTATGGATGTGAAACGTGGACGATGACCAAAAAAGATAGAGATAGATTAGAAGCATTTGAAATGTGGTGCTGGAGGAGAATGAAAAAAATAAGTTGGACGGAAAAAATTACAAATGAGAAGATACTAGAGGATGTGAGAGAGAAAAGACAAATAATACAAATTAAAGAAAATAGAAGAGGGAAAATGTTCGGTCATCTACTACGCCACGATGCGTTCTTTAAAACAATAATGGAAGGAAAAATAGAAGGAAAGAGAGGAGTAGGAAAACCCAGAAGAAAATTTATAGACCAAATAAAAGTAAAATTAAACGTGAAAACATATAAAGAGGTTAAGAACTTAGCGGAAGGAAGAGAGACATGGAAAGCACTCCACCGACAAGAGCCCAGCTCTTAAATATAAGAAGAAGACAAATCTAAGTAGTCACGTGATATCATTACTATGGAAAATGTTTTTTTTTTTCGTATTTCGATATACATTTATTGGGAATAGTTGTTAGTAATGATGGACTGAATTACCTCTTAAAATATTTGTTCTTAATTAAAAGGGACATTGTATTAAATATATATGTATAGGGATAAATTACACAGATTGAGCTAGCCCCAAAGTAAGTACGAGACTTGTGTTATGGGATACTAACGAAACTATATTTTATAACAATTAAATATATAGATAGATAGATCCAAGGCCAAGGATAGTTAGAAAAAGGCCATTTTCTAACTTGCCCTGGCTGGGCATCAAACCCGGAACATCTGGGTGGCGGACTAGCATGGTGACCACTACGCCACGGAGGTCGTCATAAGTATAGAAAGTAGTCACCACATCTTTTCATAACCGGACAAAAGGTCGGTTCAGACGCGGCCGGCGCGCCCTACGCCATAACATTCTATTCTTCGGCCCTTATATTTATTCTATTGTAACTTCATCGTCGCAAAAATGTCTTTCTTTTCTCGCCACGAAGGGACATCTCATTTCCAATATAGAACTCTTCACATCAGGAAGTCATCGTTTTCTTTCTTGTTCTTATGTACCACCGTGGCAAAGAATATAAATTTAGGTACCTACTTATACAGAGTGAATTAAAACCAGTCCATGATAAACAAATTATACTGACCGAGTCAAAATAAGTTTGAAACTTGTGATATGGTATACTAACTCAACGGCACTATATTTTATAAAAAAATACATTAGTTAAACACCTCAGACCCAAAATAATTTGAAAAAGGTATTTTTTTCAAAATACCTGGACTGTACTTGCTCTAAAAAAAATAATGGTCTTTAAGAAAATACCCTGTATAACGTAAAGTACCTGAAAGACCTTTAAACATGAGAGTAACCATTTAGTTTACCAAAAAAGATCTAAAAAGACCTGTAAAATAGAGTACGTGAAACAAGGGAGTATCCAAAAGGCATGGTAAACAATGAAGAAGATACTTGCTTATAAAATGTGCCTCATAATTGCAATGAAAGCGGGAAAGAAAAGACACGCACTTTTGTTGTGTTCAAATTTTATTAGGGAAAATTTTCGTGACTTGCCCAACGATGGGACCTAAATGGCAACAAAAAAAAAGAAAATAAGTTTCAGGATTTTTTTTCTAAAAGCACCTATTTAAAAAATATAATTCTACAAGGGGTAAATTTATTTTCTGAATACTTTTAGAACAGTGACTGACATATAGCTACTAAATCATAGGAAACCATCAGCTAAATAAAAACTGTGTTCGTCGTGTGGTTTCCCGCAGAGTAGAATAGGACCACTCCAAGTCTTCCCGTGAATTTCATAGAGCGTAACTTAGGAAATACAAGCTAAACAAAGCTTATGCATCAATAGGACCTCTCCCATACGTCTGGCCAGCGTCGAGAGTGTAGGCCAAATCCCCTGGCTGCTCTGGACAAGTATGGCTCTAGTAGTACAGAGAGGGTCGTGTCACTGTAGTGAAGACTAAAAAGACCTGATGATGATGATGATGATGATGATATAAAAACTGTTCGGTCGAGACATCTGAAATCACTTTGTATAATTAACGAATCCATTCAATAGTTATCGACATAAGGCTGTGCTGTATAAAAGCCATTACGTAATTGCTGATTACTTAATGAAGGGGAACTTAATGACACACATATTCTGCTGAACCTTAATCCTAGTTCATCATGAATGTGTCTCTTTGGCACTGAATCGAAATTCGATTGGTTGAGCATTTATAGTTTTATAAGAGAGGTTGGATTCGAATCGTTCTTGTTGAGATTTATTTATTTACTAGCTACCACAGCTAGCTAGCCGAGGTGTTACCCGCGCCTAAAGTAGCCTATGTATTAATCCAGGGTGTCAGCTTCCGGCATACCAAATCTTATCAAAATTGATTCAGCCGTTTGCGCATGAAGAAGTAACAAACATACAAATTCAGTGTACACTAATGAATTGACGACAAAATTTCAGCCAGCTTGCTATGTTAAAACCATTACGGGGTTGTTACATACATACATACATACTATCACGTCTTTATCCCTTATTGGGCAGACAGAGCAGTTTGGGTCTTGCGGTTCTATGCAGAGCCCAGGGCCGCAAGACCCAAAAGCCACTTTTAGCGTCATTGTTGTTACAACTTAGGATATTTTGATAATTAATAATCCTCAAAGCATACAAGTGTTAATTTTGAATCAGTTCCTATGAAACTAAACTACCAATTTATTTTTGGAAAAACATGTTAAACTTATGTAGGTTTCTTTGTTTTGCCTTTACCTCAATTTCCACTATAGAGATATTCCACATATATTTTACTAAAGTTCCTCATTTGGAACTTTCGGAATGTTATCGGTAAAAAAATCACTTTTCAGGTGATCCCAAAACTCTACTCTCGGTAGTTCGGGTACGACTACCATTTTGAGTTGCCGACCCATATTCAGCGCCCGAAGTTCGTCTCGTAGAGGCGCCCACTGCAAATCTCCTAAGATATCATCTTCCTTGTTCGGTGTCGGGTTTCTGTAACAAATTTTCACAACAATAAGTTTTTGAGGTTAATTGGATTTATAGTTGTTATAATTCTGATAGTAAATAATACGTGACGCGTTTTCTAGATGACATGTTTATAAACTTGGCATTGTCAACGACAGAACTTGTAGCCTTTTTATTTAGTGTGGTTTAAAAGAACTGTTCATCAAATGATGTTATGTCACTATATCAATAAACTTTTATAAAAATCTAGGTCTGTGAATAAACTACTTATATCAGAGTTGATATGCTTGATATTTAATTTTCTTAACAAGCCTCATGATCTCTTTACGCTACGATTTAGTGATACTAATATATATCTATCAATCATAAATAGAAAACGAAAATTTTCGGAGTAACATTTAATTTGAAGATATTAAACTTAATCTTAAGAATGAGGCGCATTACCCTTACCCGCATTTAGCGAAATTCGCCAATAATCTCGCCATTTTCTTAATGAAGTGCCTTTCACTCGACACTCCGCCGCTATTGTAAGCGTCGTTTACTGATTTGCACTTGAATAGGTAGCAGATTTCGTCTCCCGCCGTCGCGCCGCGCCAATCTAAGCCCGGGACCGAAGCGTCCCAAACGACATTGAACATTCCTTTGAAAGTAAATCTATACAGATAAACATTATCACACGACACCTGAGCGTGGAGCCGCGCCTGACGGAGCAATGGATAAATCACTTGATCGGAGACGTACTTCGCATACCGCCTCAAACTCCCCGCCCCGATCGTCCCATTAACGAAATAAAATTCCATTATACGTCTCCTAATCTTCTTATACCTCTTCGAGCCGTATTCGTCCTTTGAGCCTTCAAACGGTAACACATATTGGAAGTTATAATTTAAATACTTCAAAAGCTCTCTGTTCTTTACAAATCCGTGCAACTTGTAGAGAGAATCTAAACTCGTGTATCCCATCATTACTGCGACTTTATTGTTTGTGAGTTTTCGATTGTAAACCTTTAAAGGAGATTTGTTCATGAAAGCCTGCTTTGTCGTTTCCACGGACGGTCCGAAAGTATTGATCAACCTCTGCGCGTCTCTCACTTCTGTGCTGTCGAACAGATTTTGAGATGCCGATATCAGAGTGTCGGCGGAAGCATTAGCGAGCAATTCGTACAATTTCGTCCTATTCAATTTTTCAAAAGGCCCGTTCAAATTCCAGTACAATTTGTTGACGACGTCAAAATTGTAATTTCTGTAATCTGCGGGGGACAACGCCGATCCGCCGTGTACGATAACTCTGGCGAATAGATCGTCGGCCGCCGGGGACAGCAATAATGAGGCGACCAAAACGGCGCTCTTTTCCGATCCGGCGACCGTGACTTCGCTGGGATTTCCATTGAAATAGCTGATGTAATCTCTGATCCATTTGAGAGCCAGTAATACGTCTTTAGCTCCCATGTTGCCTTGGGCGAAATCATCTTGTGTGTTTAGGAATCCTAGAATCGATACTCTGTAGGATACAGTTACTACAATAACTCCTTCGTCTATGAGGAAATCTGGGCGATGGTGTTTTGAATCGTCGTGTAGCCAGACGAGGACGGGCGTGTGTGTTTGTGTATCGGATAGCGGGGAGTACACTGAGAGGTGGAGGCAATCTTCGCCGAGCTGCCGCACGCACGTAGCTTTGTTTGAATTACTGTGGTCTGAAGTACTGTTACTGTAGAGTTGTGTGGCTTTCGGTGGCTGAAAATAATTGTTTGCACATTAGAAGTAACAATTTAGACACTTATTTTATAATATCTGGTTTAGTACGTGTCGGGCCATGCGCAGTTTAGGGGTCCGTAGTTGCGAATGCCGACTTTCAGTTCATACCACTAAAAACGTCTAAAAACTAATTGTGTTTTTTTTCATGTATCCTTATATAACCACTAATAGATAGAAAGGGGTGGACACTTGACTTTAACAAAAATTTTGATTTAAGAACCAAATATTTCAGAACCAGATCTCTGGATATTTCAATAAATCGGAATGTGGTGTTGACAAGCTAACAATATTTTAAAACGACCTATGCAACTGAAAGAAAGGTTATTGGAGAAAAAAAAAACTTCCACTCTATTTGTATGGAAGTTCTAATCCAAAAAAAAATTCGGGATTTCACAACATTTATATCCATGCCAAATTACAGCTTTCTAGTAAGTCTCTAAGTAAACCGCAGACGGAGAAACTATAAGGTTCCTTGTTTACTACGGAACCCTAAAAATCTGTGATCTTGACCAGTTAATTCATAAGGTACTATTTTAAAACATGCCTCGTTTACACCATTAATTAACATTGATGAATCTGAACTAAAAACCGATTTAAAAATATGGCCTGTAAAAATTAAAACATATTTTCACGAAGTCCATTTTATTATAAAAGCAATTAATGCTGTCTGGTTTCACAATTTAATTTTACAGTCTACTTTTTCGGTATAATTTTCAGTAAATTTTACTCGTATATTGAATTGTATTTTCAGTCTTAAATAATTTCATTTATGAAATAACTACGGATCTACAGTTTACGTATTTATTTTATAAATGAAAAGTAATAAATTATTGTTTACATATGTTTTTCAAGCTTTGTTGTAGAGTTAAAATTCTCAACAGTGAATATATATCCATCTATAAAATCTTTACGAGATATTAGGAGCTAATGAGGTACCTAGACACCCCAAGACTTTAAAAAAATTTAGAACTTGGTTGAAACAAAGTAACATAAATTAAACCAATAAAAAAATACCCCCAAAAATCTTCCAGCCCCTAAAGTAGTTCGTGACGGAATTTTTTTATTTCCCCTATACCCCATCCCCATCAACTTCGTTCCAAAAAAATAACTAAAATCAATCAGTTTTATATTATCTAAGTCGTTACTTGTAAGGTCTAAAATATTTCACCACACCTCTTTTTTATGCAGTCATATGCAGTCGGATTTATCTGTACATATATAAACAATAATATTGTAGAAAAAATCTTCTGTGTGCGTTAAAGTGAAATTAAAATCAAGGCAAACAAAACACGATTTTACCTTAAATCTTAAATTTCCCAGAGGAGGTACAGCATACGGTATATCCCAGAAAGCAGCGTACGGCCTATTTTCGAATACGGTATATAACTTTCTACCAATCAACTTGCAATTTCTAAACTGCATAGTTATTTCACCACTCACTGAAGAGAACAATACAAAAATATTTATTAAGATGGTACAACACATAACTTCATCAAAAAATCACTTCAAACACTCTACTTTATTTGAATAAAAATAAAAGTGGTGGACTGAAATTCAGCCTAAGTCAAGTTGAGCCACGTCACTATATACAAATTAAACCATGAAAATGTTTTTAAAACATTACACGTTTTGTAGTAAATTCATATAATACCTACATACTTGTTTAATTTATTGAACAAGAACAAATCTTATACATAATAAATGATAGATAATAATAGATAGTCATAATATTTGTATATTTTGTATGTAGTTAATTTTTAATTATTTTTCTTTTTATATATATGTTTTTTTTAGATTAGGTAATTTTTATAAATAACCTAATCTAATATTTAAATTAAATAAAGAAAATATTAATGACAAGTTCTCTCCTTCTGTCTGGCACATACATTCTGTAAGTTTCGGTTAGACATCTGATGCGTAAACAATAACTCCGTATGTGCACTAAAACGACTGTGTTTAATACAAAATATACAGCCGTATAGCTATGTTCTATTTACGACGCCAGAATCAAGGAGTATCGTAAATTCGTAATATCAATAACGATGTGTTTTACGGCTTAGATTAATTCTGACATCGATAACACTCCTTCAGTCAGTACCGGCCTTTCATAACGATCGTCCAAATTACTATGCGTAATGTCCATCTACGATATTATTGCTGTTTTAATAGCAGCCGTGTTTACGGTTAGTGCTAAAAGCCTGGAAGTGGAAACGACACACGGGAGGGTCGAGGGGAAAGCTCTGAAAACATTGGTTCAGGATGTACAGTACTATGGATTTATGGGAATACCTTTTGCTAGACCGCCTGTGGATGATTTGAGGTTCTTGGTACGTGGAATATGAATTTAAATTATTTTCTTGTTTAAGTATGTACACTAATTACGCTAGCATTTAAAAGAATTCTATCGTTTCATACGTTCATCCATATTTCTTTTGTAAAAAAAGCCTAATATAGTGTTGTAAATATTTGTAATAAAATATACTTAATTACCTTTTTCGATAAATATATCTTTGAAAGGATTATGTATAGTAATGATTAAACTGCACGTTACACCCGCCGAGTTTATAACAGTTCAGTGCTTCGAATGCCAAATAAATACGTAGATCAATATACAGCGATCCCGTACACACGACATATAAACTTTATCGTAATCATTTTCTAACAGATCACAAAGAAACTGATGATTGTTTATGTTATTTATTTTCTATTTGATATCTTTGCAGCCTCCGCAACCCCTCGAACCTTGGGACGGCGTTTTAAAAGCTACCAAAGAGAAACGTGCATGCGTCCAATATAACACCAATGTGAAAAAGGGTCAACCGTTGGGAGTGTACGGGTCAGAAGACTGCCTTTATCTGGATATTTTCACGCCCGATTTAGATCAAAACAAACGAGCTGTTATTGTGTTTCTTTATAACGAAAACTTTGCCATTTCTTACAACAAAACAAAAGAATACGCTCCAGATTTTTTCATTGAAGAGGATGTTGTGATTGTAACTATAAGTCACCGATTATCTTTATTTGGATTCCTTTCTTTAGAAGATGACAATGTACCAGGAAATTCTGGATTGAAAGATGTAGTCGAAGGTTTAAAATGGATTAAACACAATATTGATCAGTTTCGAGGAGATCCTAATAAAATTACTTTGATGGGAGTGCAAGGCGGTGCGGCTGCTGTTGATTTACTGATACATTCCGATGCACGAGAATTATTTAGTTCAGCAATTTTGCAAAGTGGCTCTGCATTAACCACTACGTGCCTACAGGAAGGCGCCCGAGAGCGAGCATTTGAGTTAGGTGAATTACTGAAATTTAGCACGAGCAGTCCAACTAATCTTTTAAAATATCTTCGAGATGTAACACCATTAGATTTGTTAAGTAAAGAAACACACGCTAGCCCAAAAGATTATTTCAAAGAAAATCAAAGAGGCGTTTCTGCTTTCGGTCCTATTGTTGAGAAACAACCAGATGGTCTAATCACTGCACAGCTCGAAGACTTAACTGAGAAAATAAATATGCCTATAATGATAGGTTTTAACTCACGTGAAGGACTAGAATCTTCGTTTCAGTATCTTATTGAGCCACGGTACCTCACTTACCTTAATAGAGACTTCCCATTCATGATGCCGATTCGCTTGAAGTTCAAACTTGACCCCACACAAGAATATTTCTATACAGCGATAGACGAGATAAAAAAATTCTATTTCCATAGTGATAAAGTAAAGATAACTAATGTCGCTGAATATGTATCCTATATTGGCGATGTTGCATTCGCATACAATGTTGATTATGCAGCTAAAATGTATAGTAATAAATCTAAAGAAGTATTTTACTATCATTTTGATTACTATAGTGATTTAAATGAAAACCAAAATAATATAATGAAGATAGCTACAGTCGATGAGGGAACGTGGGGGGCAGCCTCAGGAGATGAACTCTGCTATTTATTCAAATGTCCAAGCCTAAAGAATGCATATTTAAAGCATCATAAATCCTTATCTGAAGAAAATAAAATTCGAAGAAAAATGGTTAGAATGTGGGCTAACTTTGCGAAATATGGGTAAGTGAATGAATACCATAATATATTATTAAAACTAACGTAACGTATCGTCCGTGACTGTATTTACCATCATAGTATCTTCAGCTGTGCTTCTTTGGAGCCCGGATTGCGCTTTGCTGCTTTTTCTTCTCCAAATATAAACATACATGTCAAATGATTACCAAATATTAAAGTATTGTATCTATATCTTATATTTATGTATAAACTACGTTCTCACTTTTACGTATCTCTGGAAATTTTAAATAAACTTAAATGTAAAAATCATAGACAGATTTATTTATAATATTTGTAACCTTTTTTGTGTTACAGCAATCCTACACCAGATGGCGACGCTGTTCTCGAAGGATTACAATGGCCTGCACATAACATAGAAACTAATGAATATCTACACATTCACAAATCCTTTGAAGTGAAAACAAATGTGTTTATGGAAAGATTTCGCTTTTGGGATCATTTCATTAAAAAATGGGAAGAAAATAGTAAAACAGCTGCGGAATCGGCGTTAAAAGATGAACTATAATATTTTTCTAGGATTAGGTTAATAAAGTAATTAATTTTAAACTTCGTATTTCTTTGCCTTCTTTGTTTTCCCAAAAAATTTACATTTGATTACTCCTATAAACCTTTATATTGACCGTCACCTACATAAATCTCTTTTTTTTTTCACATAATGATCATATCAGCCACAAAAAACAGAAAGACCACTGCTGGATAGGCCTCCCCCAAAGATTTCCTGAACTGATCGAAAGCGGTCTGCGCGCTAAGTTATGCCCGACCTTCTAGCAGGTGGGTGTCCTATGCTACGCCGCGCTTGCCAGTCGTGCGGCTATTTGAGAATCTTTTTGGCCCATCGGCCATCGGTACGAATCGTAATAAAAACATTATTGAAAATATTATACATAATAGTTTAAAATATCCTAAATGATTTCTGTATTTAAAAGACGAATAAAAGCTCTATTTTGTTGAAATCATCTATTTTTCTTTGTCAATTCTCAATCAATTGTTCTATCTAATTTCTTCCATGCTGGTCTGGGAGAAAAGAAAAAACGTAGAATGTACCAGCTGCTTCTCTTCCCGCGCAGATCGTAAAAGCCAATCGAGGGAATGGGCGAGATTTAAATCATAGCAATAGGCGATGCGGCTAGCAACCCATCACTATTTTGTTCCTTTTTCATCTTAACGCCCACCACCATGCTAAGCGTGGTCTTTGGGATTAACGGCCCTGGGCTCTGTCTATCCCGTCAGGGATATAGACATGTAAATGTATCTATTTGTATCTGTATCTTAAATTGTAACCTATATTATCAATATTAAGTTATTGCACTAATATAATATTGAAAAAAATGACCTTCAATAAGAAATAAATTTATACTATATTTAATAAAAATTCTTGACTTTGTCTTCGACTTTGAAAGCAATAAAAAATGCTTGACATGTTAATGTTGAGAATATTGCACAACCTCATTCGCTCCGCTTATAAGACGTGCAATAATTAAGCCTTTTTAAAATTAAAAAAAGTCCAACAAAAAAGGAACACGTAAGATCGTCTTAAGCAATAAAACTAATCAGCTATGCTACTGTTGCCAACGGTATCAAGGGCCATAATTCTTCAGAATACCCCGTGCAATTATCGCTAACAGATAATAAATTAACTGACACATATGTAGAGATTAGTATTGATTATAATTTATCAATAAGGACACGTCATGTTCAAGTAGAGAATATTTTGTTAGCTACAAACAAATTTATATTATTTACTGGTGCTAAAATGATTAGACTATTTGTTTTCTTATGTGGAATTATAGCTTTTGTAAAAGGGGATTTTATAGTTGAGACCAATACAGGAAAAGTGGCTGGTGTTGAAGTGAAGTCTATTATTGAAAATGAAAAGTATTATTCCTTTATGGGCATCCCGTACGCGGAGCCGCCAGTCGGTAAACTTCGGTTTATGGTAAGTTTTTAGCCACAAGTGTCTTTATGATCTCACGAAGATTGTGCCTGGCATTTTTTGATAATTGTAATTTTTTGAGCAACGAGAAACAACAAACAATGAGACAGACATAAATTGCTAGATTAAAAAAAAAAAAATTTAAGTATTTTTTATTTATTTGTAATGTTTAATTTTTTTTACTGTTTTACGTAAAATAAATGCAATCGATTTATCAATTTACAGCCACCAAAGCCACATCAAGGATGGAGCGATGTTTTAAATGCCAAGAAGGAAAAGAAACTTTGCTCTCAACAAAATATATCAATAAGATGCCTCCGAAGATATGGATTTTGTGGTTCTGAAGACTGTCTCTACTTGAGCATACATACGCCTAGACTACCGGACAATCAGCCCCTTGATCTCCCTGTAATAGTGTTTCTATACAATGAGAACTTCCGAATGTCCAGTAACGCTTCTAAAGAATTTGGTCCAGATTTCTTTATGAACGAAGATGTTGTAGTAGTAACTATTCAACACAGACTGGGTGTCCTTGGTTTCTTATCTTTCGAAGATGACTTACTTCCCGGGAACAATGGAATCAAAGACGTAATCTTAGCCCTAAATTGGGTTAAAGAAAACATCAAAGGTTTTGGTGGAGACCCAGATAAAATAACACTGATGGGTAGTGAAGGCGGTGGTGCCTTAGTAGATATTTTATTGCACTCACGGAAAGCGAAGGGTTTGTTTGGCGCAGCAATCATACAAGGAGCTACCTCTTGGGGTACCCCTTACTTCAATGGTAATGCTAGGAAGAGAGCAATAGATTTAGCGAAAAAACTTGATAGACCAGTAACTACTAGCTCATTTTTACTCAAACAGTTAGACGATTTCACCGCAGAAACTTTAACTGAAAATGAGGACTTTGCAGTCCACGCTGACGAACCACGATCAAAACAAGTTGGTGTCATAGCGTTTGGACCTGTAGTTGAGCATGATCATCCAGATGCTGTGGTAACTAAACTACCAGAAGAAGGAGACATTGACATCGATATCCCTATTATGATTGGCCGTAATTCTAGAGAAGGATTAGAATACTGTGAGAGATATTACAGTCGCCCACAATTCCTTACATTTGCTGACCGTGACTTGCTTTTAGTTTTTCCGTATAGACTTAATTACCATTTCGAAGTGACTCACAATATCTATTTTGAAGCTCTGGATGAATTAAAACAACATTATTTTGATGAAGGCTATATAAAAGTGGGAGGTATTGGGGAATACGTTACGTATTTGACTGATATGTTGGGTTTTTATCCTTTGGACTACACTGTTAGAAAATATGTAAATGCTTCCAAAGCACCTGTGTATTATTACACGTTTGACTATAGCGGAGAGCTTAACTATAGGAAGAAACTTGCATTAGATAAAGCCGTCACAATCGATGGTAGTTGGGGGGCTTCAATGGCAGATGATCTGTGCTACTTATTCGTCTGCAAGCCAATAAAGAAAGCTTACGTGCAAGCGTTAAAAGAAGAAGACTCTGAGGATATAAAGGTTTTGAAATATATGGTTAAAATGTGGACCAATTTTGCCAAAACAAGGTTAGTATTAAATGTCTGACGCCTATATCGTTACGTACTTAAATGTATGAAGACTTTCTATTTTCCACTATATTTACACAATTCTTTAATGTCTGTGGTTTTTTCCTCGTTTTTCTTGGTCTTTCTTTTTCGTCTATTTCATACGTATATGTGCCGAACATTAAATTTGTTTATGCCAAAACTATTCTGAACACAATTATGGCTAATAATATGTTAATTCTAATAATAAGTGGTTACGATGGTAGCCTAAACGCTTTCAACCCCCTATGAGGGTTACGTTTTTACATATTTAATGATTACATTATTTTTCAGAGATCCAAATATATCTGAAGCAGAATTTAAATGGACGCCAGCTACCATCGAAAATAGGGACACTCTGCTCATCAACGAAGAACCAAAGATGAAACAGAAATATCATGAAGAAGTAGTCACGTTCTGGGACAATTTCTTAGAAAAATACAGAAATATGGCAGTAGATGGTGTGATAAAGGACAATGATGTGAAAGATGAACTTTAGTTTACTCAAAATAAGAATGTTTTAAAATACCTCTACGTTTGTAATCAAAACAGTGTTTTTAACTTTGTAAGATACCTACAAAGACCAAATAAAAAACTCTGAGGATACTAATTGCTTTTTTATAAATAAATAGTACCAAGTAGATATTTTGTTTTTAAAAATGCTGTTCAATTTAGCAAATATCTTACTACGGTCTTTTAATTAAATTTTATAAATTTTAGTACTTCATTTAAGAAAACATTGTTCAAGAGGTATCTGAAAAATTCTGAAGCTCTTGAATTTAGAATTTCCGATAACATCTTGAAAGTCTATGCTACCTCTTGCACTCGTAACTAGTAAGTATATGATAATAAAAAAATTAAAAGTATTTTTATTGACAAACATAACTTCGTTCTATGTGTGTCTCAAATAAATAATTCTGATCCTAATACGTGATAACTTAGTAACTACCTATGTAAACAAACGTGTAACTAGTTAATTATAAAATGTGACCAAAACTTTAGGTTGAAACTGATAATTTTAAGAAAATATTTTGTTATCGTGCAATTTGCTCCCTGATGAAGTTATCGCGTGGGTTAGGTGTATATAGTTTTTTTGGGGTCCTGTTGTTTGACCAAAAGTCATTTGGCAAAATTACACTTGACAAACAACGTTTGGCAAAGAAATGGTTTCGCCAATTGATCATTTTACTACTAATCATTTTAGAAACGAGTCACTTTGCCAAATTATCAACACTTAGATTTACATTTTATAAATAATTATTACACAAATGAACATTTAGCAACTGAGTTATCAGACAAAACTACTATTGGTCTAAAAACATTTGATAAAATGTATTATTTATTAATAAATCTATTAATAAATATGGTTTGGGTCAAGACACGAGCGAGCGACTCAAGCTTAGGACGAAAATAACACAGACACAAAAACCACTTTGCCGTGTAGTATAGGTTAGGTTTGTTAGGTTTCCTGTGACCAAGACACGAGCGAGCGAGCGACTCAAGCTTAGGGCGAAAGTAACACAGACACAAAAACCACTTTGCCGTGGAAGGCAGGGCTAGGCATCATTCGAAAAATACTATGAGATCTTAATTTATGGATATCAAATTTATGAGACAAAGTAGAGAACCACTTAATCGTGATGTTTGAAAAATGAAGTACTTTTGAAATAACATTTTGTTAAATGACATTTGGACAAATACTTAATTTGCGAAATATATTAGGTATGATTATGATATGATATGATACTTTTGTCAAATGTATCGTTTGCCAAATGAACATTTGGTGAAACGTTGTTTGTCAAATTACCATTTGTCAATCAATTTTTGGTCAAACATTAGTAATCCAGTTTTTTTATTTTATTTTATGATTGTTTGTTTGGCGCTGGCCCGTGCCGGTTTCACGCGAGTGTAAACCTTTCTGAAGTAACAGACAAAAAAACAGGTTACATCTACGTGCAAACTGTTCATGTTCAGGTCAAGAAGTTTCCTAAATATGGAGTTCGCAAGTTCACGGCGAAATATATATTGTTATTTGAGTTTATTTTCAACAAGAACATAGTTTTTAGGGTTCCGTACCCAAAGGGTAAAAACGGGCCCCTATTACTAAGACTTCGCTGTCTGTCCGTCTGTCCGTTTATCCGTCTGTCTATCACCAGGCTGTATTTCATGAACCGCGATAGCTAGACAGTTGAAATTTTCACAAATTATGTATATCTGTTGCCGCTTTAACAACAAATACTAAAAAAAAAAAAAAAAAAATATTTTAGGGGGGCTCCCATACAACAAAAGCGATATTTTTGTCCTATTTTGCTCGCTATCAATAATGGCAACAAGTAGGCACTTGAAATATTTACAAAATACTCAGTTCTATTTTTATTTTAATAATAAATAAATAAATTAAAATGATATAAATATTTAAGGGCGCTCTCATACAAAAACCTTGATGTTTATAGATAATGGTACGGAACCCTTCGTGCGCGAGTCCGACTCGAACTTGGCTGGTTATTAAATACATTGATGATGATGAGTTTATTTTTTATTAGATCATCATTTAACCACATAACGTCCACTGCTGGACATAGGCCTCTCCCAAGGATTTCCAAAATGACCAATCTAGACTTATAATATATAGACAGATAAATATAATAAAAAAGACCTTCGTATTTTTTTGTTATTAATCCGCATCGTTTTATTGCTGATGAAAGAAGTTTGTGAATTATCTTATTTGCTTTAGGCTTGGATTAACAGAAACAAATTCCCAGTTAAAACTGTCAAAATGATATGAAATTATTTATCAGAGATAATTCCAAAAGTACACGTAGGTATGTATGTGTCTTCACTTACTCTTATCTTGGTCTTCATTGGAAACTAATCAGTATAGTCATAATGTTTGCCAATTAAACAATAATAGAAATTCATAGAGACAAAATGCATCGGGTATTATTTATATCATTTGTTTTAATAAAATTATCTGTTTCATCCGATTCTGAAACAGTAGAAGTGAAATTAGACCAAGGCCTGTTATCGGGGACAGTAGAAAAAACTCTATTAAGGAACCAAAACTATTATGCTTTTAAAGGAATTCCATATGCAACACCGCCTTTAGAAAAATTAAGATTCAAGGTAAGTCATGACTTAAGTTCTGTACTTGCTTTTTTACGAGTGATGTATATTATAAATTAGGAAATTAATTTACACTCTCCGGAGTACGATTGGGGCTGCTAATAGAACTTGCTTCTTAGAATTGTTAGAATAGACTGTTATAATTGTTATTGATAGACGTGTCTAAAGACTTTATATGTAAATGACGCGAAAAAGGTCTGTCAGGATTGTGTAGTATGTGAAGTCTGAATTCAAAAAAGAGTTAGTGTTAAAAATAGTTTTTGCCTACATCTAATTATAGCATTCCTAACTAGTTCTTCTATTGCATCTTTTTGTCCATGATTTGTTCATTTCCGATATTTACATTACACTATTTTTGGTTCATTACATTACATTGACACCGCCAGTTTTCAATGACGATTGATTTTCCAAATAACTAATAAAGTACTAATTGTTTTATATTTTATTTTAGCCTCCTATATCCCACACTGGCTGGGAAGGAACATATGAAGCTCATGCAGATAAACCAACTTGCTTACAACATAGCTCTCGCATGCGTGTGAAAGAACCATACGGAATCTCTGGTTCGGAAGACTGTCTGTACATAAGCGTCTTTACTCCAGACCTCACAGGTTCTAAACCAGTCGTAGTTTTTGACTACAATGACAATTTCAGAACTGGATTTAATGGAACTAAAACCTACTCCCCCGTCTTCTTCATGGAAGAGGACGTTATTGTCGTTACTATCAACCATCGCCTTGGTATCTTTGGATATTTGACAACGGGAGATGATGTTGTACCAGGCAACAACGGAATACGGGATTTTATTTTAGGTCTTGAATGGATTAAGAACAATATTGAAAAATTTGGTGGAGATCCCAATAGGGTCACAATAATGGGTAACAGAGGAGGCGCTATTATGGCAAATTTGCTTCTGTACATCAAACAAGCTCAAGGTTTGTTCAGTGCAGTGATAATGCAAAGTGGAAGTGCATTTGAGTCTATACTCTTTCACCCGAACCCAAAACGAGCTGCATACAAACTAGCAGAGTTAGTTAACGTTACAGCTGATGATAGTAAATCTTTGCTGGAAGGTTTACAACAAGCAGATTACAGCACTTTATTATTGCATGAAGCGACAGTAGTGCACTCTGAACCACTTGAAATGTATCAGATGGCCATGTTTCCTTTCGAGGCAGTCCTTGAGCCAGAAGGCCCAGATGCTTTACTAACATCTTTTCCAGAAAAAAGTAAAATTGTTAGTCATGTGCCAGTCATTATAGGCTTCAATTCTAAAGAAGGACTTGATTTGGCGTCGCATTATATATTCCGCCCTGGCACAATAGAAACACAGAGTCAAGACTTCTTTTTTAACTTCCCTATAAGACCTGGATTTAGATTTGACGTGAACAGCACTGTATACGAAAGTGCCATTGATGAAGTGAAGAATTTCTATTTTAAAGCCGGATATTTACATACAAGAAATATCTTGGAATATGCTAATTATGTTGGTGATGCTTTACAAATTTACGCTACAAATTACGCAGCGAAAAAGCTAAGCAATCAACTGAAATCTCCAGTATTTTACTACATGTTTGATTTATATGGAATGCTAAATGAAAACAGCATTTACATCACTAGATATGCCATGATTGATTTGGATAATAAAGGAGCTACCATAGTCGATGAGTTGTGCTACCTGCACTTATGTTCTCGCATTTTGAATAAGTACAAACCGCTTGTGAAATTAGACACGCAGCCACCTGAAATTAAAATTCTGAAGAAAATGGTCCGTATGTGGACGAATTTCGCCAAAATCGGGTAAGTTGTTTTTCATTATTTTCCTATATGGATGAAACCAGCACAAGTAACTATTTGAGCTTCAGAATTTTCTTTGCAAAAAAAGCAATGCCTGGTCTCTCCCCGGGATGACAAGAGTTCGGGCAACCTTCTTCTCAGTATACAAAATAAATAAAATGTATTTGTATATCAGTAAAAAAATGTGTCTGTATATTAAATATATTTCCAAAAAAGTATTGGGCGCTTTTAATTTTTACTATATTACTATGTCCAAGAAATATAGTAAAAATTTAAAGAAAATGTATGTCTATTTGTACACACTAATCTTAAACTGGGCGAATTGAAATGAAACTTTTTTTGTTATATAACAGTTAATCAGTTATGCCTGGGAACATATATATATAGGGTAAATATAATTGATTTTGGAAAATGGTATACCTGATGCAGGACCATTAATGGTCTAGCTTAACTATAAAAATGCCGCCTTAGCAAAAGTTGTTCAGCCTGATGAGCATTTTTCGGAGTCTTAAGTCCATGCGAACGAAGTTGCGGGCTACAGTTGTATTTTATTAAAAATATATTTCATAGGTATTTAATTAAAACTTATTAAGTTTATATAATTATTGAAACAGTAAAAAAGAATAATTTTAAAAGAAAAAAGTGTTGTTACTTTCTACCAGATGTAGCCTTACCCAAACACACAATAATTACTATAAAAATATATAAAAAAGTAGTACCTATATCAAAGAAGACAGAGAACTTCAATATATTAAATATTCAATAGAAATGCGAGCCAATTTAAAGAAATGAACATAATTTACATTTTAATTCATTATAGTGACCCGACGCCATCACAAAAGGTACAGGACCCTATATTAAAAGGGTTCACTTGGTCGCCTCTGAAAAAAGACGACAACACTGCGAACTACTTGCACATCACCAAGAAACTGAAGATGGAAGAGAACCCCATGGGAGTAAGAGAAGACTTCTGGAGCCACTTCCTTGATAAATACGGCAATATGGCGGATAATGAGGGAGTGGTTAAGTATCATTTAGCTAGGGATGAATTTTGAATTTGAAATAAAATTATTTTAGTGCGACATAGTTGAGTACTTATTTGAACCTAGCTTTACAGAGGCCAGGGCCGTAAAACCCAAAGGCCATTTAGCGCATTAGTGAACGTGAAGACGTTAAAAAGTAAATAAACTAAAACCCGACTGCAACGACAAACAACACCACAGATTTTGACAAATTTTTGGAAAATTATTGGTCCACCTCACAAGTACTCAAACAAAAAATATATTTTAAAATTGGTGTGGGAATCTAAAATAATAATTGATGACCTTCTTTTTTGAAGTCAGTTAAAAAAGAATCTATATAGCACAGAGTAATAATATACATATAGTGACACAAATTTAATTTTTTCCTCAAATTAGTGAGTAAACAATAAACTAAATATTTAATAATAAAACAAAAATCTAACATATATTTCACTTACATTTAAAGAAAATTATAAACTAAATTATATCTAATTAAAAATAAAGCATTATCATTACATATATAAAATATATGATGCATGTGCATATTCCAAAATAATTCAGTTTTTTTTATCGACTAATATAAAATTTGTTTCGTATTACTCTACCCTTAGATTATAATAACAATGTAACTATTATTAAACACAGTAGATAACATTAGTTCAGTAGGTAGATGTGAGTGCATACTCAATCGACATCGTTCTTCCCGAAATAAGGCCAAAGTTTGCCAAACCGTTACACCTTAATCAGACAGGTATTCAGTCTAAACTAAATGCTGAGTACATAGCAGCAGCACAAGTTTCAGCTACTGAACTGCTGGCAAATTCCTACTGAACGATGGAGCTACCGCATATACCTTCTTAGAATAGCTGTACCTACACCTACTCTAAGTAGGTATATGCGATTGCTACGTACCTACGTTGCGGGGTAGGAAATAGGTTTTCATATTTATTATAAATATGAAGATCTTCAGAAAATAAGTTAAGTAATTCATGCTGATCTGCTGGGAGAGAATAGAAAAAACTTTGAATGTACCAGCTACTCCTCTTCCCGTGCAGGTCGTAAAAGCCGATTAAAGGAAAGGGCGAACATGAGTATAATGTTAATAGGCGATGCGGCTAGCAACCCATCACAGTTTTAATTTATTTTCCACCAGAAGGTGGGCAGAAGCCCACCATCTTGATAAAGGTGGCCTTTTGGTCTTACGGCCCTGGGCTCTGTCTGCTTAGAGCCGCAAGGTACAAAATGCTCTGTCTGCCCCATTAGGGGTAAATACGTAACAGTGGCTATGTGTGTGTGTGTTCCTTTGTAGTACCTATATGGTAATAATTCTACCTACAAGAATAAGGGAAATTAACGGTTCCTCACCAAGTCCAAAAGTAAATTGATACTTACAACTTACAAACAAAATACAAATCACTCATAGGAACGTATACAAGATGCAGAAAGAAAAGTTCACACATTCGACAATACATACATACAAACATACATACTATCACGTCTTTATCCCTAATGGGGCAGACAGAGCATTTTGGGTCTTGCGGTTCTATGCAGAGCCCAGGGCTGCAAGACCCAAAAGCCACTTTTAGCGTCATGGTGGACGAGAAGATGGAAAAGCAATCAATACAGTGATGGGTTGCTAGCCGCATCGCCTGTTAACATGATTTGCATTTTTGCCCATTCCCTCGATCGGCTTTTACGATCTGCGTGGGAAGAGAAGCAGCTGGTGTACATTCTAAGTTTTTTTTTTATTTCTCCCAGACCAGCATGGGATATAATATTTATATAATAGTTAATAATATAGACAATAACTTATACAATCTAAGTTCTATCGCAGGTAATTTAAGTTATGGCAAAAATTTTAGCTAAAGAAAGAGTAATATTATTATCGTAGGTAGTAGGTACCTACTTCTTTATATT
This sequence comes from Acrobasis consociella, assembly GCA_963555685.1. Lineage (NCBI taxonomy): Eukaryota > Metazoa > Arthropoda > Insecta > Lepidoptera > Pyralidae > Acrobasis > Acrobasis consociella. The sequence continues at coordinate 5,504,933 of OY743122.1, read as the reverse complement.
TAGTAATCAACAAATTATAAAAATAGGTTTCGTACCAGTACTGGCATCTATAATATCGCAAACAATTTAAAATAAAAAAAGAATGGGTAACTGGAACTCGAACCTCTAGAAAGTTTTGTTTATCTACTTGACAATAGATGGCGTGCTGTCATAAAACAGTAGATACAGCTACTCGCCACTAGATGCCAGTAACAGTATTTAATCGTATAAGTAGTCCGTGCAGATTTAAAACATATTTTAGCTAAAAAAAATACTTTCCTATGCATATTGCCCGATAAATGAAATAGAGGATTTTTTGAGACCCCTGGTAGGAATATTATTCCAATTGACGGATTATTGACACCATTTCATTTAAGCCTGTGCCGATCATAAATTTATAAGTACCATGAATAATCAATTAATCATTAACCCGAACGTTGTGGGTACGATACGACATTCGATTAGGCTTTAAAACACGTATGTAAAGAGTTATAATCCATTGAATTATAGTAATTATAATTCAATGATAAGATCACCTGAATTTTCCGGGGTCCAGTGGCGCCCCCATTTGAAATAAATCATTTGAAAGGAAACGGTGATATCGTTTAAAATGTTGCATTGACCAAACCTTAGATAAACTTTCAAATTATTTTATGAACTACTGTCTACAGTTTAAAGTAAGAACGTTAAGCTTTTCTACGCCCATTTGCGAAAAACGGCCTCTTTTGGCTAATGTACGTAAAAAGCTTCATGTTATCACTTTAAACTATAAACAGAAGTTCATAAAATAGTTGAATGAGCTATCTAGGGCTGGTCAAGACAAAATTTTAAATGATATCTCATTTTCCTTTCAAATGATGTATTTCACATGGGCGCCACTGGACCCCGGAAAATTCCCCTTAAACATTGATCGGTCGATTGTATGATTTGTATGTAATTACACACTGCACCGATCATAACAACACTCAAGTGTCACATGCAAAGTACGTTCAGGTGACACCTACCTACATTATTAATGAACACATTGGCCACAAGGGCAAGAAGACACTTTAGTTTTTAAAAGTAGTATTAGGCCGTACTTAGACGTATGTCAAAATACTAATTACCTCCAAAGAAAGGTCAAAGGTCAAACTTCACCCATCTGCAAACCGGATGTTTTTTTTAAATTAAATTAAATATGTTACTGAACATAGACCATTTGCCGTAAAAAATATGATCCAAGCAATTTTATTGAAATCATTCAAATTGCAGTCAAAAACAAAATGGCGTCCGATACAGAAATTCCTTTACATATTAATATAAGTGCAAATTATACCCTGACAAGTGTTTGTGACAACTGTGATTTTATAAGAACACCTCAAATTTTCAAAATGGAAATTTGTCAAGTTATTTTCGGAAAAATAAAAAATTTGAAAACTATCGGAAAAATAAAAACTTTTCCGAACGATATTTTTCCATTACCCGTCAGTACCGGGTGACATATTCGACTAACCTATCTCTTCTGCCGTGACAAAAAAGAACTAGGTCTATGGCCGCGACCAAACACTATAACCCAAAGGTTGACAGACAACACTTCTAGCGTTAAGTTCGCCTATTGTTCTGTACAGTTTGTATTTGATGAACAATAAAGATTAAATAAAATAAACATTCTCTAAAACGACTTAAATATCATCTTCAAGAAATCTTCAAGTTATATGTCATTGAACACACGTTTGTGAAACTGATTATTTACGTAGATAAACATGCCTTTATGTAGCCTCACCTTATTACTTTGACATTGATCTTTGAAAATGTATATTTAATTGCTTACCTAAATCGATTAGACTATAGTTATTTAAATAATTTAGAACAAGTGGTTTAATTAACCAGTCAAGACCATGGCATGGCACCATATGGTTGGCTTCCATTGCTTTACCTACTATTGTGTCTGGTATTGGCGGATCTCAAAGTCTTAATTTAGAACTAGATATAATAAATAAATACATAGGGACAAATTACACAGATTGAGCTAGCCCCTAAGTAAGTTTGAGACTTGTGTTATGGGATACTAACTCAACGATACTATATTTTATAATAAATACATATATAGATAAACATCCAAGACCCAGAACAATTTGAAAAAGACCATTTTTCAACTTGCCCTGACCGGGAATCGAACCCGGGACCTCTGGGTGGCGGACTAGCATGGTGACCACTACGCCACGGAGGTCGTCAATAAAGATATAGGTTAGATACTATTGGATACAAAAATTGCTAGCAATACCATGGAAACCTAAAAATTAACAAAATGAATATTTTATGAATAAGTACCATACAGTTTACTTACATAGAGAAACAGAACACAAAACTATGCTGAAAACACAAACAGCCTTTTTATTTATGTTTAGTCGATCACTAGGGCGAGTGTAAGGAGTAATGACTAGCACTTCAGAATAAATACTAGTAGCGTAATGATTCTATTTTTTATGTTTGTTCACCGATTATTCAAAGACGCCTGGACCAATTTGGAAAATTCTACTTGTCAAGTCCCATGGAAATTTTACCGTAATCGGTCTAGTAGTTTGGGCGTGAAGTCGGTTTTTAGTTTTGAAAAATGATTATTTATTTTCTCTGACGTTTCGTTTCGGGTAGCAACGACCGTGGTCTCAGCATGACCTTACCTTCAACGCGTAGTTTAAAAGCAGGTACCTACTTAGTTACACGTAACTGTAAGCACTAATACTATATAATTATACGTAAGAGTTAGCGCTGTTTCGCAGAACTTTCAAAGATAATGAGAAAGTTATACAGACATAATTCTAACAATTAGGTATACTAGGTACCAAAACCAAATCAATATATACTCTAGGAAATAATAACTTTAATAACATCGCTATGAATAATTTACGTTGAAGCTATTATAGTGAACGGCGATTAGTTGGATCAATAAATAAATGCACGTACAAGTTTTCCGATTGCAGAAAATGCGTAGGTTGACAAAAATACGCGAAGAAACAGTTAAACGTAACGTAAAGCTGATCGAGCGTAATTTCTGCTGCAGAAAATGAGTTACAGAACTTACAGAATTTTCTACAGTGACACTGAGGAAGTGTTTCGGAAGAGTTAAGCTGATAATCGTTGTCTGTCACCCTCGATGTCATACCAGCGATCGATTGTCATTAAATCGATCGCTGGTATATCCGTTTATAATAATGAATTACGATAAATATAAGTAGATTTCGATGATAAGATAAGCTTCGAAGTGTTTGTAGGTAGCTTTTTTATTTTTAGAGTAATTTAATGTTACTTAATATATTTGATCTTAATTGTTTAGGCATTTACAGGATTCTTATAAATATTTATTTTATTTATTTATTTTATCAAACTTTATTGTCCCAAAGTACAAATATACTTTTAACAAATGGCGGACTTAATGCTAAAAGCATTTTCTCCCAGTCAACCATAGGGATAAACAGAGAAAATTATGCGGCACAAAAAAGCAATACAATATACGTTTGTACATTCTAAAATTACTAAATAATATAACATTATATTATATGGTGATTTGCTTAAAAAAGCTTGGTGTCGATAACAGTGTCGCGAGTTTAATGGTTTTTTCCCCATCTCAAAACTGCTTTCCGTGCATGCCCAACGCGCCTAAACATGTTTTCAATTCAAACCATTTCAAAAATGCTATTTTCTCTTCTCTAAAGGTTTTTTATACAGGTAACTAGCTTTTACATATAGTACCTAAGTTTCTGCTACTTATTTATGTGCCCTCCAATAGTTTATATGAAGTTGATGACCATGACATGACATTAAATATGGCTAAATAAGATTAAGCTACTATTTTTGTATATTATACCTAATACCTGTACTGCACACCCTTTTTATTGCAATAAAAAAATATCTTATCTAATTATTTTATAGAGATATTTTATAGACCTTTACCCAACAATGGGAGAAAACAGGTTAATAAAAAAATATTGTATGACAGTATAAAAGTACGTAAATCAATACTTATTTTAATTAGTGTGGCAACAGAAAGAAATGTAAACTAAGCTAATAACATTTGTGCTTTGTTTGGTCGTTGTCGTCGAGTGTCGTCGTAGACCCACCTACCTGAGGGGTCACTCCATAAAATACCTTAGTCGTACAATAGTAACGTTCTATTTCTATTTCAAACCATATTACATTTTATCATCATACGTTAGTGCTTATTATTGCTTGACACCGAAACGCGGATACGCAGTAACGTCCGTCTTGCGTACTGCTTTGGGAGTAACCCCCCTGATTTTAAATATTTACGTAGACATTTATGACGGTTATATTAGAAAACATTAACAAGTTTATTTCCTAAGCAAATAAAAAAAACCCCGAGTGTCAAGAACGCTAACTAGTGACGAGTAGCGGAATTACCGATACGACTTAATTTCCCATGACTTTCAAGCCCCCAATGACTTTTGAACGGTTTAACCGATTTTCATCAAACATAGCTAAACACACCGCAAGGGAACTTGCTTACACGTAAAAAAACCGCATCAAAATCAGTCCTTCCGTTCGAGCGCTACGATACCATAGACAGACACACAGACAGACCGACATACAGACAGACAGACGTTAGCGTCAAACTTATATATAAATATAGATAGTTTAGAATAATAAATATTTTTACTTAAGTTTAATATTTTTACTAAAGTAATGTTGTTGGATGGAGAAAAATGGATGGAGATTTTTTTTACTTCTTAATTTACTTTAGATATAGTAGGTTCCAAGATTTAAAACTGTAAATTAGAGCCTTGACTAACTTTGACTAGTGATAACCTCACAGTGAATTCGATATTAGCTGCAAGGTTAAGTATCTATTGTCAAGAACTCTGTGTTAAGTTCAGCGGCAACTATAAAAAATATAGACAGTTTTCAAAAAAAAATGCCACGACAAATTTTTTATAGATTTTTATTACAAAACTCATAAACTTACTAAAAGCTTTGGTCTGGTCAGAACGATACAAGGTCAGGGCCGTCAGGGGATTTGTAATTTCAATTTTCATTATAGTCGACTCTGAAAAAAATATTTTGCTTTAAAAATACAGACATTCCGGGGATCAACGTTAAATAAAGCGGGAAATTATCAAAACAGGAGATAATTAATTTCGAAAGTATCAAGAAGATGGGCGATAAATAAAATATTTTATGTTTATTATTTTTAATGCTGGTCTGGGAGAAATAAAAAAACTTAGAATGTACCAGCTGCTTTTCTTCCCACGCAGATCGTAAAAGCCGATCGAGGGAATGGACAAAAATGCAAATCATGTTAACAGGCGATGCGGCTAGCAACCCATCACTGTATTGATTGCTTTTCCATCTTCTCGCCCACCATGACGCTAAAAGTGGCTTTTGGGTCTTGCGGCCCTGGGCTCTGCATAGAGCCGCAAGACCCAAAATGCTCTGTCTGCCCCATTAGGGATAAAGACGTGATAGTATGTATTATTTAAAAAAAACGGGAAAGTATGAAAGAAACAGAACTAAAATAATAAATTTTTGATGTTTTTACGTTTTTACGTAAGTTTTTTTTCATAGAATATATCTTTTTTTTCTATTTTCATAAGGTTTTTCTCTGGTTTATTTTAATTGACAAACAAATAAAACGAAAAAATATAACTGTTTGTTTCATTCCCCGAAAATAAAAACGTTTTTTCCTCAATCAACAAGATAAAACTTTTCGTATCTTTAGAATATATGAGTGTTAATACACGTATGTCTCATATTCGTCCCCTTTTAATATAGACAATCCGGCTCTTATTTGAATGTTTGATAACCTAACTGGAAATCAAAAGAGTATTTTTTTCAAGCTATGTTAAATGCCTATAGAAATCTTGAAAAATCTAGATAAGCTGATCACTAACAGAAACAAAAAAAACTACCGCAGATTTGAATATACGTAAGTAGAATTTGCATAAAAATATTACGTACTTACGTACGTACACATATGCTAAAATTATACATACATACATACTATCACGTCTTTATCCCTAATAGGGCAGACAGAGCATTTTGGGTCTTGCGGTTCTATGCAGAGCCCAGGGCCGCAAGACCCAAAAGCCACTCTTAGCGTCATGGTGGGCGAGAAGATGGAAAAGCAATCAATACAGTGATGGGTTGCTAGCCGCATCGCCTGTTAACATGATTTGCATTTTTGCCCATTCCCTCGATCGGCTTTTACGATCTGCGTGGGAAGAGAAGCAGCTGGTACATTCTAAGTTTTTTTTATATTTCTCCCAGACCAGCATGGGAGAAGTAAAATTATTAACGCGTAAAAGCGCCCGCAAAGGCCTAATAACTGAATAAACATATGATTTTGATTTGAATCAGTCCGTGGTACCTACCTTCCTGGTATTATTTAAGACATATCAAATTATTTGTCTAAATCACATCGCTAACTCGTACGATGTCGCTTACTTGTATGCACTGAGAACTCGCCTCAAAACTGGTATGACTACAACAAGTGTAACCTAGATTGCGTTATATAACAGATAATAAGCGCCAAACCGGTCTCCAATACAAATTACCTATTCTATAAGAAAATCCGCACTTACAATGATGTATCCATGAAGTTATTATGGAAATATTCCGCTAGAATCACGAGTTTGTTTAAAGGAAGAGTTAAAAGTACTCAAGTATAAGATTTATCAAATGACTTACGGTAAAGAATCAGATGGAATGTTTTAACATTAGAAATGTCTTTTCGTTCGCTCCATTGTAGGCTCCAATTTCACGAAAAAGTGCGATCGCCTTATATCTCGGAGAGATGTTAAGATATGATATTCAAAAAAATTTCAAAAGACGCGTCTTCATTAGAGCTGTAAAATGCAAAAAGAATTATTCGAAAAAGTAGTGAAAAAAAAACAATTTCTTCCAAACTTTTGATTTTGGTGCTCAATATTTAGGAAACGAAGAATGATATAACAAAATTGAGAAAAAAATCATTAATTAAATAACAATAATACACGATTTTTATGTTTTATTTATTATCTATAGCGACATCTAGTGACAAGGAAGAAAAATAATTACGTGTATAAGGCGATGGGCAATCATGACATAGCTAATCTACCTACTCAGCTGGCACAGACAGCACATAACACGTAATTAGATTACGCAGCAGTACAATAACAAGCGGGTAAGTGGTCGGAACGCCCCCTACCGTTTTCCTGGTTCCCGCAATTTCATACGTAACACATTTACGATACGTAAAGTTGTATCTTTAGCAGTATTCTAGGCTGCTTTACTTTTTACTATCAAAAACAATTGATGGCCAGTTGGTTTTATTTTCTTTTATATTATAAATTCTAAGTTTATATATCTAGCCTGCATGCTCACGCGTGATTATTTATACATATATCTCTTCCCTCCTTGCCAGTATTTCATTATTTAGATTCCATTTTTCCTTATTGACAACCTTTATCAGGTTGTTTTTAAATAATAATATTTTATGAGTAATATTATGAGTGTGTCGCGAGCCGATAGTGACTACCTCCGGATGAGGTCAAAACATCTGAAACATGTGGGCCAGTGCCTGGTCTATGCGTGAGTAACCCGTTAACTCATTTTAATAATACATATATCCTTTATATTTTAGGCACAGGCTGTCTACCCAGTTAGAGATAAAAACATCATAATTTATCTGTATCATACGATGAAACAAGGTATCTTGATATAGATCTATCTTACTGTACGATTGTACGACTGTACGTTGATGTCTTTTGAAAGACGCAAGATGCCAAAATTCATGCGACATTTCCTACTCTCACAGTCAGACTAACAAATCTATTTTCGGACCAAATCTAGTTTTGACAACTAGTAAAATGTCACTGTCTCATCTGAAAATGTCAACTTGATTTGGTCGGAACCTAGCAACAAAGTTAGTCTGCGTTTTACAATAAGGCAGTCATTATTTTAATTTCAATGCCTGTTTTGTAACGATCAATAGGTATTTCATTGTAACAAAACAAGTAATGTATAAAATCAGCAGACAATGCGAATCCCACCTTAACTAGACCGTTATAAAGTTAGAGAGTTTAATGAAACCAGCACAATTAATAATGATTTAATCACTTTTTAACCAATTAATCAAATATGCAGACATCACAAATAAAATTTAAGCAGATAGCTACATAGAAGTGTAGATAAATGAGAAATTAATGAGATATAACATTACTGGCAATGATTAAATATATTCAAATGACTTGATAACGATAAAATGTTTATCTGGACTAAATTATTAGAGACCTGATACTGGTTTGTGATTTGAGTAGTAATTACTGTCAGCTCGGCAATCACGTATCCAGGTGTTCAAGTATATCCCATTCCCTTGATAGGCGTCTTCGATCTCCCGGAAAGAGAAGTAACAGGTGCATTCTAAGTTTTTTATTTGTTTCTAGACAGGCAAAGAAAAATTTGAAATATTCAATTATATGCTCGGGTTTCGTGGACAATGAAATCATGAAACATGGTCCGTGCTTCAGTTCCACTGCAAAGAGTGGATTTAAGTAATACTTTATTGTACACCAAAAAAATAAGAATAATTCAAATATACACAGAAAAAACATACAAATGTACAATGGGCGGTCTTATCGCTAAAAGAGGTGTAAGACAGGGAGACGTTATATCTCCAAAACTGTTCACGAATGGCGACCACGTACTGGCAAGCTAAGAGCAGGATACCCACCTAAAAGGTGGTGTGACAACCTAGAAGACGACAAGATTGCTAGAAAGCGCTGAATGCAAGCCAAGAAATCCTTGGGAGAGACCTATGTCCAGCAGTGGACGTTAGGCGGCTGAGATGAATGATGGTAATGATGATATAGGTAGACTGGTGGTATATAGGTAACAAAGAACATGTAATCCACCCTCTGTGAAAGACATTATACAATCTACTGCCTAAAGACATTATAGAATAATGGGCAAATCCTCTCTATATTAGAAGAGGCCTGTAGTCCAACAGTGGACTGATATAGGCTGATTAGAAATAAGGTTTGGAGAACATGGATTTATAAAGTTTTATAACTTGAATGAAACTGGTTTAAATGACCATTACATCATGGCCGCGTAATAGTCTAACAAGTTTAAAAACTCGTGATAAAATGAAACTCGTTTTAAAATAGTTGAGATTGAGATCGTTTTATCCTTAAATCGTTCGATGACACGAGACTCGTTTCTTTCTTAACACTTTTCGGGACAAAAACAAAACAATTTTTATGTGTCCCGAAATGGGTTGACCTTTAAACGGATTTGATACGGAGTGGCTTTTTCATTTGCATAAATGATGAGGACATGCTTCTTTTGAACTGAATAATATCAAATAATATCAAAACAAAATAATATCAAATGCATTTCATTTACGTGCATCGATGCATTTTTTGAATGGTATACAATTTTGGAATCTCATTTGCGGCCATCCACAATTTTTATGTCTCGCAGATTTTGATTTTTTTAAGCAGTCTAATCTTAATGTCGCTAATCCCCTGGGAACGCGGCAGGGCGTTAGTGTGGGATGCCACATGCGTTGACAAACTGGCACCCTCCCATCTCAGGGGATCAGTCTCGAGAGCCGGTTCGGCTGCTGAAAACGCTGAGATCGCCAAGCGGCGCAAATATAGTTCTTTAAATGATGACTATATTTTTGTGCCGTTTGGCGTGGAAACTTTCGGACCTTGGGGCCCCGGTGCTCTCTCCAAGTCTGATCTGCGCCGCTGGTGACAAGAGGGCTGGCTGTTTTTTCGCACAACGAATCAGTATTGCGATCCAACGCGAAAATGCGGCCAGCGTTCTTGGCACTGTGCCACATGGGCAAGATTTTTTAGACTAAATGAGTAGTTAACTTTTTTCTGTATGTATATTTGTAAATATGTATTTTTTTTATCCTTCTTATTTCCATAGATAATATAATATTATTTGTACAAGATTTAAAAAAAAATTGTCTAATCTTAGCTCATTCCTGATCGCATCGTTAGCTGTTCTTTTCTTTTCAGATACCAGTACTAGTCACTTACACACACGAAAATTCAGGGCTTGAATTCATCTAGTGACAACGGTAATTTTACTGTTTGTACTAGAATCAGACCGAAACTAAAAAAAAACATGTTTTTCGCTCTTCTTACCTTTGGTTTCACAATAAATTATTTATTGAAAAACTCGACAAAAAAAAAGGTTCATTTTATTTGTAAAATAATTTGGGGCTAGGAGGCCTCCACTCTATTGTTGCCCCGTGGCCTCCAGGCCTCTAAATTAGGCCTTGCTAGCGCTGACCGTTATTGCGCAAAAGTCAAAAATTTATACTGTTTCCATGAAGCTAAAGGGTTCCCCTCTGGTGCATGAAGCGCATGAATGAGCATCCAGTATCCCTTCTACATTTGGCTCAGCAGCGCTAAACTTACGTGCTGCTACTTGTATTTAAGTATGTAGCCACAAAAAAAGCACAGAATTATTAATAGTATCAAAAGCAAGAACCCAAGCAGGGGTCAATGAAAAATACTGAACAATATATGTACGTACACGTTGTATCAATTCACGTTACTTTTACTAAAAACTCAAAATTTCGGGTCGGTCGGTTATCAAATCCCCGGTCTTTTTGTTCATAGGTAACGCTCTCAAACCACTAAACTACTACCGCTTCATCGTTAGCTGTGACAGGAAATTTATACTACAAAACATTGATATTGTACAAAACATCCGCACACACCCGCAAGAACGCCATATGTGTCGATGCCTAATGCAAACAGATACCTACAGTTTATAAAAATTAATGCGGATTAAACTTTAAACTAACATTTATAAGGAAATTAATACTTTTATATTAATAATAAAAGAACGCCGCACGTGTGTCGGACAGGTGAAGTTTCGCACCAGTTGAGACGTCGACGCCGCAGGACCCGAACGCAGTGGCGGGCGATGTACGACACTGACATTGAAAAAGACGCAAAGAAATACTAAAAAAATCGAAAGTCATAATTAAAAAACCAAAACATTGATAAAACATCAACAAACACGAACGCAGTGCACGTGTGTCGAACATTTGTTTCGCACCAGTTGAGATGTCGACGCCGCGCGAGCCGAACGCAGGCGATGTGCACATCATTGACATCGAGGAGGAGCCTGTGAGTGTGCAAGTGCCCGGTACGGCCGTGTCGGACTCTGAAGTGGTGGACGTTAAAGTGGAACCAGTCATGAACGGGAACGGTAAGGAATTCCCATTTACTTAATGTTAGTACGAGTATACAACGCGGAAGGGATGTACCCGTTATAAATCGAACCACAGGCTATACTAGATCATTATACTTATATACATTATAATAACATTATAATGATAATAAAATAATAGTCAAATACAAAACTTTAAGTAATTTATTTTTAGTATTTAAGTTTATTTTAGTTAGTTTAATTTAGTTTAATTTTTAATTGTAATTATTGTTAGTTAGTTTAGTTTACTATAATAAATTAAATTTAATGTTTATTACGAAATAAATACAAAACAAAAATAACATTCCTATTCAAATTTCCCATACACTTTGGTATGAAAATGCCGATTTTTTTTAGGTTTTGACTGTTATTTTAATTTAATTTTACTATAGTTGTTAAGTAATATAGCCTGTGGCTCGATTTATTACGGGTATGTCCCTTCTATGATGTATGTAAGTAGGTTTACTTATTATATTTACCGAAATGAAAGTTACTTATTGTTTTTTTAATATAATTTTTTAGAATGATAAAGTAAAAATATTAATTTAGTTATATTAGTGTATATTCCATATTATAGTCTAATACCAAGTAAAAATTTACGGCACGACACATATTCAAAGATCGACTAAGGAAATCGAAGTACTTATGACGTGCACAAATATTTTTGACAGAGTAGGCACAAATCTTACCCGAGATTAGCTGCTTAACTAGTATCCGATATTATATTAGGGTAGCACAGGGTAGACAAATTCTGTGTCTGTACGAAGTGGTGCGAAATGCACGCTACCGATGTAACTTTTTCATAGGAACAATGCTTTGATTTACAATAGTAACGTAACTTCTTCTGCCTTATCCTTGTCCCATTATTTATTTATGTGGGGTCGGCACAGCATGTAAGTTCCTTCCACTTTTGTATCTCCAGTCCACCCGTCCGTCTCGGGTTCCTAACTATGAGAATAAAAAAAGTAAAAATTCTTATACTAATTCCTGAATCTCAACTGACAGGAAATAAGTTTTAGTATTATTTTCTTTTTACCTTTTTTAAAGATAATTACAAATAAGTAGCTAAGTAACCTAATAAGAAACTTTGCATGAACTAACGTAGATATCTTTTTACCACGGACATAGATATCTATACCTGTGCTTTTTAGCACGCAACCTATCGGAAAATTAAATTATAACTTTCGTGCTTATTTCTCGAAAGTAGCTAAATGATGATTATCTAGATAGGACAAACAAGTCATCCCTAGAAGTTGTCCTAATATAGTATTGATTATTGACGCAGTAGCTACCTATAGGTACTAACACATGTCATTTGATTACCTATTTTACGGTTTCGTAGAGAACAAGAAACATCATCCCACTACAGAAGATAACACTCTCTGTACTTCTAGAGCCATACTTGACCAGAGCAGCCAGACGATTTGGCCTACACTCTCCTCGCTGGCCATACGGGTTGGAGAGGTCTCATTGATGTTTATAAGCTTTGTTAGCTTATATTTCTTAAGTCGCCTTCTACGACATCCACGGGAAGACTTGGAGTGGTCCTATTCTATTCTGCCGGAAACCACACGGCGGTTTTACTCATAGACTATTATTAAAACTATAATTTAGCATGGGTATTATGATGTCAATCACGCCGTCAAAACGGTAAAACAAAATATTAAAGTGCAATTTTTTGTTGGAGTCCAGTGACCTCCCAACCAGTGGCTCTATAAACAATTATAGACGGACGCTTGAAAAATGTTATGGGTATATTCATAACGAAGTTAATAGGAAAACTATCAGAGCTAAGTAGGTTTTTACAAACTAAGAGTTGTATTAAACAAACTAATAAAATGTTCTCTTAAAATGAAAGTTTTAAACAAATTTAATATGTAAAATCGTTTTTAGTTGCTAAACAGTGAGGCGTGAACTCAAAGTTGACATTAGGTAGCAACTACGGGTATAAAATATGGATCTATAATATCTAATATGAATACGTAAAAATATATAAGGTCTAACAAAATATACTGAAACTATTTTAAGGGTGAATTCAGCCCGTGATAGAGAACAACTTTCCCCAAGGAACACGTGTGGAAAAATAAAAAATATTTTTTGACTTTCCATACAAAGTCGGATCAGCTGATCGGTCAACTCGTATGGGAGGCCAAAAATTAGTTTCAGTATATTTTGTTAGACCTAACAAAATATACTAAAACTATTTTAAGTGTGAATTCAGTCCTCGATACTGAACAACTTTCCCCAAGGAAAACGTATCGAAATATGAAAAATATTTTTCGACCTCCCATACAAGTTGACCGATCAGCTGATCCGAGTTTGTATGGAAAGCAAAAAAATATTTTTTATATTTCGATATATGTTTCTTGAGGAAAGTTGTTCAGTAGCATGGACTGAATCTACCCGTAAAATAGTTTCAGTATATTTTGTTTGACGTTATATACATAAGTATGTCTTATCAAATCTTTACGTGACACATTCTAGCTAGCCCGTCAATAAGTCAGGGCCGCGGTCAGATTGATGGTCTTAATATTAAACCGATTTTGTATAACATTGTAAACTAGCAATATCATAATATAAAATTTATTGATTTAATAAATTTAACTAATAATAAAATTACTTGGGCCCGCTTGCTTCATCTTATATTGCCTCAACACCTCAACACCGTTAAAGTAATATAAAAGTTGTATACCCCTTGGTCCGAGGTAGGTATATTTTGAAAGTCTAAAGAATTCTAAAGAAAACGAGAATAGAAGCAATATATGGATACAATACAATTCTATATTTAATTAAAACAGCATGCGAAAAGTAATAAAGCGAATATAATAACAAAAATTCGCAGTGAAAGTAGCATTTTGTTATGATTATTGTATAACTATACGTAATTGGTTGTTTGCACAGCGGAACGTTTTATTGTGACTGGCCGCCGGATATTATCGAGCTGGAGAGAACGCAAGGTTTGATTTCGTCCGGGAATACTTCCTGCTGTTAGTACACTAATGTGCAGATTATATTTATCGTAGATACAAACAAACCTAAATAATTAGTTATGAATATATCTTTTTCGTACCACTTGCTCAAAAAAGTCACATTCTACGGCACAAAAAGCGAATATAACAATAGACTTTTTTTATCTGTTAAAAACAGGGAGAGAAAAATGTACGGAATTTTATTCAGCCTCTAGAGGGAGAATGTGGTATACTTACCGGAATTTATTCTGAACTGAAATCATTTCTATATTATCTACTATTTTCAATCGAGATTTTCTCGATCGAGATTAAATCAGTGATTGATATGGTTAATTTTCAGCCGCTTAACGTCCGCTGCTGGATTTAGGCCTCTTCCATGAATTTCCAAAATGACGGATCTAGAGCATAAATGTAGCATATTCATAATTTTCTGAAAATAATATCTACACAGGTTTATGTTTTGGTTATAATTCGAGAGCGGTTTACCAGTTAATTTAGTGGGCCTAAACTGAAATGTTTTTAAACGGTGATATGGGCGGATCCATGTTAAATTTAGTTCTTATTTTTTTCTCATTATGGCGAGGCCCACTAACTTTATATACTGCTAACCTTTATTTACTTACCCAGTAGAGTATTATATTAGTCGCATACTAAAACAAATACTTAGTCATAATGAAATTTATTTTAAGGACCGTGATGGACGTTTTTAGGCGACACCCATATCTATCTATCTCTTTTTAACCGAAATCCAAAAAAAAGAAAGAGGTTATCAATTGGTCGCGATCTTTTTTTTTTTATGTATTTTCGCCGATTATTCGAACACGCCTGGACCGATTTGGAAATTCTTTTTGTGTTTGAAAGGGCATCCTTGTTGGGTGGTTCCATAGAATTTTGACAAAATCGGTTGTGCAGATTGGGTTGGGTGTGATTTCGGTTTTTAGTTTTAAAATATCTTATCTCTTTTTAACAATGAGTTGACGAAAATCTATTGAGGTATGTAAGTATAAAGATAGGGGGTGTTTCTATTGTATCTAGATTGTAACTATAATTATCGTAGGTAATCAGGAGGTTACACGAGAAAACCTCGTCATTAAGTGACTACGCATAATTTATTATAAGGCTAATCGTGCATTTTCATGATTATGGAAATTGATGCAATTATCTTGTCGCATGCCCATTGTGCTAGTACATAGTATTCATGAAATGAAATATCATTGGAGCACATAATTATAGATATTCTTGTTTTATAAACTATACCTACATAAAATAATAATGTAGAACCATCATATCTATTATTCTATATACACGGTGATTTTTCATCGGTTTTGGAGCCGAATTTAAGCACACTTCACAAGGATCGTTAGTGATCTAGTCAAAATAAAAATTCAGAAACAAAAAATGTTGACTAAAGCTCGAGAGTAAAATTGTTAGATCAATTAGTAATGCCGCATTCAGGCGCCGCCGGCCAGCCGGCCGGAGTTCATCCAGGTTACGCCGTCACGCGGCAGTTTTGGATAGGCGTAACTACGTGAACTCGATCGAAAATTATTTTCGCAACTTTTTTATCATAAGTCATACACAAATCTGGATTACGTATATGAAAAGAGGAATTTATTTACCATAAGTATGACATTTTTTTTTTCAAAAACAATGAAAAATCTGCATTAATAGTCCTTCGCTCGCCAGTGAAACAAGATAAGCATTTGATGTTTCTATACAAGTAGGCACATGTCAGGAACACACTGTAATAATTACCAAACAGGAGCCAAATCAGGGTTGTTGAGATATAGTATCCACAGAGCGCCACACAATGAATACCACCGCCACTACCAGCGCTCTACCATGACGTAACCAATACATGAATTGACGTTGGTTATCTTTAATCTCAAAAAAAACTTCCTTACTTTTTAATAAATATTTTTCTTCCATAAGTATAAATTCAATAAGATTCCACAACAAAGTTATGTTTTAAGTTTTATGAAAGGAAGTATTGTGATATTAATCTAGAAAATCATTTTACAGCTCAGCATTTACCGAGATTTAACTTATGTTGATACAAAGTATCACATTGTTTTGAATACGATAGTTCCATTAAATGGATATTTAGTTTGTTTCTTTCTCGAGTGCAGATACAGCTATCACAGCTAATACAGCAATTATTTTTTGGGTTCCGTAGTAAACAAGGAACTCCAATGTAAGTAAAGTGAGAGTCAATTTATTTTTCTCGCCTAACCCATCTTTTGGGATATCGTTGAAATCGTTAGAGGCGATTTCGAGATCACAGAAATTTATAAATATACAAGAATTGCTCGTGTAAAGGTATAAGATACCCTATATAGGGGTAAAAACCTAATTTTGATAAGTACAAAAGCTACAAGACAGATATTTTACTCGCATTTATGCCTTTATCACTACATTGGACGACACTGTTCAACGTTTATGTACCTATCCATAATGTATTATTTCGCATTGTTCACACAAAGAGAGACAATGACCCAATGAATAATTTTATTTTAATACGCAGTACAAGAATGCAACAGTTAATTATATGCAAGGACATGGACATCATTGATATTTCTAATAATATAAGTACTTACCGTTGTTGCTCCTTTGCCGGCAACTATTGTCGGCGCGTTTGAGGGGCCCATCTAGTGGGCGGCAAGCCACCACCTGCCTATAATAGTCAGTAATCATGATTATGGCGTAGCGTTTTTATTGCAATAATCCAGCATCAGTCCATCCCAAATTCATTCCATAACCGTTAAACCTTTCCCTTTTTCATGCAATAGATTTTCTTTCTGCCAAAACCTTTCATAGGTTTATCCAGGAATAGGTTTTGGCGGGAGCGCCACATGACAACAACTTCTCCAAAGGGCCTCTACGTGTTGGATCTGTATCCCCACGCAAGCCTCTCAAAGGACCGGGGTGGAAAGACCCGTGATTTTTAAAGCAAATAATTACTTAGCAAAATAAATTATAGAACTATACGAAGGAGTTATAGACATACGTCAGGAAAAAAAATCTAAGTCCATCTATGCGTCATGTCAACTGTTTGTTTGCATCCACACCATTGTCACAGAATTAATACAAACATACATACATACATACTATCACGTCTTTATCCCTAATGGGGCAGACAGAGCATTTTGGGTCTTGCGGCTCTATGCAGAACCCAGGGCCGCAAGACCCAAAAGCCACTTTTAGCGTCATGGTGGGCGAGAAGATGGAAAAGCAATCAATACTGTGAAGGGTTGCTAGCCGCATCGCCTGTTAACATGATTCGCATTTTTGCCCATTCCCTCGATCGGCTTTTACGATCTGCGCGGGAAGAGAAGCAGCTGGTACATTCTAAGTTTTTTCATTTCTCCCAGACCAGCATGAGAGCAGAATTAATATAACTATTACATAGGTATCGCGCAATATACGTCCCCGTTCGCCATCCTTGCACCTCTCCCCCGTTCTCGCCTTGTTGAGTTTGTTGAACAGCGGCTACAGGCGCGTGCAGCCGCCTCAACAAGGCGAGAACTTTGAAGTTGACCGGGGACAAGGCATGGGGACGCGTATTGCGGGGCACCTTAGGAGACCTGGGGGGTTACTCCAAAAGCGGTACGCAAGACGGACGTTACTGCGTATCCGCGTTTCTGTGTCAAGCAACTTTGAGCCCTAACGTATGATAATAAAGTCTAATTTGGATTGACATATAAGTAGGACGCCACTATCGTACGACTAACGTATTATTTAATGGAGTAACCCCCCTGTTTTATCATCATCATCATCAGGTCTTTTTGTCTCCACTGCAGGAGCACGACCCTCTCTGTACTACCCGAGCCAAACTTGGCCAGAGCTGCCAGAGGTCTTGGCCTACACTCTCCACGCTGGCCAGACGGGTTGGAGAGGTCTCATTGATGTTTATAAGCTTTGTTTAGCTTGTATTCCCTAAGTCGCCTACTACGACATCCAGGGGAGTTCTTGGAGTGGCCCTATTCTACTCTGCCGGAAAACACACGGCAATGTGTTCTATATGTGATACTTATATAAATTTTGTTCCATTGTCACCTATCTAGCATGTGGATGATCATATCCACTGGAAAAGCCGATCAAGCAAAAACGCGCTTTTACACTATTCTACTATATCCTGGTTAGTAGAAAAGCGTTCTCAATAGAAAATGTTACCGGATTTCTTTTCTACACACAAAACTAATTGATTGACTTTAACCAATATTTTGTAATATATGGCTATTAGAAAAATTGCGGGGCCTCATTAAATCTGTCAAAAGGAGTAAATAATGTATCCCGACCTGACCCGTCATTACTCATTAGTAAGTCAGTAGTCAAAGTTTAAAGTGGTATCATCATCATTTCAGCCGTATAGACATTATCCGTCTTTTTACAATAATCAATATAATATATTAATCATGTATTAATATTAATGTTGCTTGACACCAGGTTGTCCTGTTTTAAATCGGAGCCTGTCAACTAATACCATCTTATTATAAAACGAAGATTAACTTTGTTACTAGGTTTAAACCAATATCCGGCCAAATTAAGTTGACATCTAGTAATGCCAGTGTCTCCTCTGAAAATGTCAACTTGATTTGGTCGGATAATGGTTTAAACCTAACTAGTAACAATTAAAGTTAATCCTCGTTTTATAATAAGATGGTATTAGTTGACAGGCTCCGATTTAAAACAGGACAACCTGGTATCGAGCAACATTGAGTATTAATACATGATTAATATATTATATTGATTATTATGCCGTGTGTCTTCCGGCAGAGTAGACTAGGATCACTCCAAGTCTTCCAAAGGATGTCGTAGAAGGCGACTTAGGAATTGCAAGCTAAAGAAAGCATATAAACA
The DNA here is from genome assembly GCA_963555685.1 of Acrobasis consociella. NCBI lineage: Eukaryota > Metazoa > Arthropoda > Insecta > Lepidoptera > Pyralidae > Acrobasis > Acrobasis consociella. The sequence goes on along the minus strand of OY743122.1, from coordinate 5,485,911 downwards.
TCAATAGGACCTCTCCAACTCGTCTGGCCAGCAAGGAGAGTGTAGGTCAAATCCTCTGACTGCTCTAGACAAGTATGGCTCCAAAGAGAAGGTCGTGCTCCTACAGCGGAGACTAAAAATAATGATATTATATTGAGTTGACAAAAAAATTTAAATTGCATAATTTAAATGTAAATCTGTATTGTATATTTTGTAACATAGCCCATCAGGCTGTGTAGGGACCAATACTGAACTGGGTTTCTTTCGGCGTAATCTTCCCAGCAGTGGACGTTCGAAACGCTAGTAGTTTTTAGCTCTTGCATTAAAATAATATTTTTAATAACCGGCCAAGTGCGAACCGGATTCGCGCACTTAGGGTTCCGCACCATATCTATAAAAAATCACGTTTGTTTTAGGGAGCCCCGCTTAAATATTTTTTTTATTTTGTTTTTAGTATTTGTTGTTATAGCGGCAACAGAAATACATAATTTGTGAAAATTTCAACTATCTAGCTATCGCGGTTCTTGAGATACAGCCTGGTTACAGACAGACGGACAGACAGCGAAGTCTTAGTAATAGGGTCCCGTTTTTACCCTTTGGGTACGGAACCCTAAAAAATGACCTTCAATAAGAGATAAATGTATCCTACATTGAATAAAAACTTTTGACTTTGACTTTGATGATAAAGTCTAATTTCTTTTTATATAGAAATAGGACGTCACTATCGTACGACTATCGAAATATTTAAAGAGTAACCTCCCCAGTTCTCATTGTTTAACCTACCTGCCAAGTATAATTTCAAGTTATATAAGTTTTCAAGTCAAGATTACCATCAAACGTCTCAAATGCGGTCTTGATCTCAAGTTTATGGTCCTGTTGACTCTAGCTGAAGTCAAGGCTGCCAACATAACATCTGCGTCACAGATTAAACACCGCTGCGAGCTGCGCATGATTACATTAGCAAACATAACGTGGTCAAGTTGCATTTAGTGCGAGTGCCTACTCTACCCCATGGTACAATAAAATAAGGTATTCTCTTCCCGAGATGGAACTTGACTACGTCACGATAGTGTTGCCACTGATTGTACTTTTCAGTAAATTTAAGGACTTTCTCAATTAGTTCATGAATATTAACCTGTCAAGTACCGGAATCGCAGACACAATAGATTTCTATTGTTTTGCGGTTCACATGTGAACCGTCGGGGTTTGACAGGTTAAGTAACTTAAATATTTAGTATCTCGCGATTCTCGCGTGATTCATCAATTCAATATTTTATAAATTGATATTTTGGATTATTAATTTGAAATTAGTATATAAAGTTCAAAAATGCATTACGCTCGGGTAATTCAATTTCATACAGTGGCAACATATCAAGCTGATGACGTAGTCAAGTTCCACCTACGTCATCAGCTGTCACGGGAAGAGAATACCTTATTTTATTATACCATGCTCTACCCATTAAAATTACTATTTACTATACAACGTGGAAGGGACATACCCGTATTAAATCGAAGCACGGACTATACTAGATCACTATAGTATAATGGAATAAAAAAAACAGTTAAAGAACAAAAAAAATTGTATTTTCATACCAAAGTGTGCAGTTGCCCGGGCAATTTGTATCGGAATGTCGATTTATTTTTTGGTTTCTTGACTGTAATTTTAATTTTATTATGGTATAGTGATCTAGTATTAAGTGATCAAGTATGGCCCGTTATTTAATTTATTACGGGTATGTCCCTTCCACGTTGCATTTGACGCTACTTGATTGTTTGTTTTTTTTAATTAAAAACTTCTTTGGCGCATTGATACAATAAAACTAGTTTTTATTTCTGTCAGCACTCGTGGAGTTTTGAATGATTTTTTTTTATGTTGACCAATACTGGTGAAAGATTTTTCAAGCTGCCGAAATGCATCTGACATAGCTTGACCATTGCCATACAATAACGACAGAAGGAACCAACAGGTTTATAGGCAGTATAAAAACGTATAATGTATGTGTTCCTAGATCTGGCACTACAAAATTTTTTTACAAAAAATACGACGTTGAAGGTTTTTTTCAACTTAGTATTTACTTAACCTCGCTTTTACAATATATAATAATATAGGTAAATAGCAAAAAATACTTTTAAAATGTTAGATGCCACATTAACATAATCTGACACACAACTTATTCAAAATGATGGTTTATTGTTTGTAGGTACATTTAACAATAGGCAAGAGCACTACTACCGCACGCACCTAAATGGCATATACTCACATAAAAAATAAAATTAACACTAGCGTGACAATAATCCAGCAAGGAAAACTAGTAAAATGTGTATAGGTAGGTGTCTACACTTCCGAGGTAAACATATTTATTTTCAAGTTTCGTTTAAGTAAGTATAAGTCAATACTTCCTAGTTTTGTTAAAAATATCTTGAGTTTGATATCAGTGTTTGTTTACGGTGGATAACCCAAAACATTGTATTGTATCCAAGAGGTACCCCATTTTAGTATCCTAAACCTTATAAACTTATTTAAAAATAGGTATGTATTCATCCACATGTCTACTTCTAGGGCTGATGCTCTTTTCATTGTTGTTGTGTACAAAATAAACTAATTTTAAATTCAAAATATCATAGCAATATGCATTACGCGACGGCATTGACTTGACATTTGTTTGATTGAACGCGTTTAGAAGCGTTATACGGCCAATATCGGACGTTCAGAATGTTAAACCTGCGTGTAAAACGCCTTTTGCGTTAACTGCGATTAGTTTTTGTCGGTGAAATCCAAAGGAACTAAATTCAAGTGCGTAAACGTGTTAAGTTTCAATTGATCGCATTTAACTTTAACGGTGAAATCCGCCCTTAATGGCACATAAATAATTAACCGGTCAAGACCCGCACGACATTAATAAATGTCCACGTTTATAAAATTTGAAGATCTGCGGAAACCTGATGTGGAAGGGGTACGGCCTGCAAAAGCGGTTGGGGTTGGGGGCGTGATTTTTTTTCCAAAATGTAGGGGGTTGTGAGCGATTTGACGAGCGTCATTTGTTTTTTGATTTTTTCAAAATCCAAGATGGCCGCCATACAAGGACAATTTCTCCCCATACAAACGGCCCTCCAAGCAACTTGGCGCAGCCTGAGGCCGGAGGCCGAAGGCAAAGCCCCCCTGCGAGGCCGAAGGCCGAGCTACCCCCCTTCCCCTTCTTGTTCGTGTTCATCAATTGTATCTGGTATTGGCGATAAAGGAACGGTTAATGCGAAAATAAGGAGAGTCTGGAACTTTTGCGACTTTATCTATACTATATATATAGCCTGAGAGAAGTGAACTAAAACGAAAGAAACTAACTCTTCCACATACGAAAACAAAACAAACTACTCGTACCTACCTACGTATTCTGTACAACAAAGTAAGATATGACAAAGATAATATAATTACTATAATTAGTAACCTAACTAACGTTACAGAAGTAACAAATGCCCAAAGCCATAGAAACTATAATTGGAGGGCCCGTAAGTAGGCAAAACTGAAGTTGCGGGGTAGACTTACAGAGATGGCAGCACACTCGACTAGCAAAAATGTGACAAAAAAGTGTTGAATATACTTTAAAAATATGTATATAAGTCATATTTAATTAATTAGAGTACTGATTTATTTTGATAATAGTAATAAAAGATTTTAATGTTTTAATTATTACCTTATAGCGCCATCTAGTGACAAGGAAAAGAAATAATTATGTTTACATAACGATGGGTAGGCATGATATGATAAAACAAATTTCTTAAAAAATTAAGAATTTGCATTTAAAAATGCTTAACACGTCAATGTTGACCTCATTCGCTCCGCTTATGAGACTTGCAATATAGCAGGTACAAAGTAGGTGGAAGGTGGCATATTTTAAACTAACTATAAACTGAATACAATGTGTGATCGATATTACTTCACTAATTCATCATTGCTGCAGTTGGCAGAAAAGTTTAAAACCTTACTTTATCAGGATAGTAACAACAAACTCAAACAACAGTGAATTTTAAAGTCAGTGATGACGAATAAAACATTTTAAAATAAGTAGGAATCATTTTTCAACAGTCGACGTGTCAAGGCTAAAATAAACAAATATTTTTAACACGTATAATTTATCGTTCATATTATAGGTTTCTTTCCTACTTGGTTAATTTAAAAGTTGTTTTTTGAGTTGTCTTTAAAGCCTTCACAGATTTTATAATTAAGTACTTAGTTTCTCTACTTATTATGCTTTTAGTTTCGGATGGTTAACTATCTACTTTCAATATATTTTTTTAGTAAGTTCTCCTAGTAGAGGTCGATCAAGGGAATGTAGGAATTCGTAAGCTTTATAAGCAGGGTTTTATTCTAATAATTTAATTTTAGAAATAGCTTCTTTGAGATGTTAAAAGATGTCATCTTCAAAAAAATAATAAGGACTAATGGCTTATTATCTATCAAGTTTTATTTTTATCTACAGGTGAAGGGCTAAAGTCCACCTTCATAGGTAAGTTTTTTTTTGGGTTCACCTTTTTGTACAAGCTTTTATTTTGAACACCCTCCGGTTTCAGCAAACCCATATATATCATAAAGACCAGTCCTTGATGACAAGATTACGTTCCTATGACCACTTACTAACTTCATCATCAAACCAGCTGTAAGAATACGTTATATTGCATTGTAACCGATTAGTTTAAAAAATTCAAATGTTTATCTAATAATCAGGCCTTTGCAGACGCTTATGTGTAAAATTAATTTTGTTTAAAAAGGTTACCGGTACTATGCGTTTCGCAGCGACGACTGCTGAGAAGAAACGCCGAAAGAAACTCATTTATACAGGAGTAGGTATACAACATTTCAGCTCAAACAGCATCAAATGTTCTTATAATATACTTATAATAAGATTTGACAGAAAAATCAGCACTACGTAAATCGACTAAGTAATAGAAACATACAAAAAAAATATATTGAAACTCTCGAACTTCGGCATAATGGAAAAAATGTTGCAATCCACCTGGTTTGTTTTATCAACACTACAATCTACCAATAAGTTACAGTTTTATCGGTAAAAATAAGGTCCAAATACAGTTTCAACTATTTTGAAACCAAAGAAATTATACATCCTATCGTATATATCATACTCTTCCCTTATAAATTCTATTCTCTCTTCCAGGCACACACATAATATGCTCACATACAAAAAATATACACATATCTACTTACGCGCACACTCACTTAAACGCAAGTACATACCTATAAGTACGCACACACACACATACAGTCGATTTATCCATTTATTAGTTTAAAGAACTTAATTTAGATATAATTTCTAATTCTTTTAATTTTAAGTACAAGTGTTACTGTTCAATTTTTATACAAGGTATAATATAAAACAAATAGGTCAACCTTTTTCTCAACTTTGGAGGGTATCGTGTTCTAAGATACAAGATTCACTTAGTTTATATACCAGTCTCTCACAATCTTCTGCTAACCATGTACCTATGACGATGATGTAAAAATAATAATTCTTTATTTCTCCCACAAAAAAACAATACTCTATTTTCCAACTAGTCAAATCAGATACTTTTTTCTAAACGTCAAAACAAACAGTTTCTATGGGATTTTGTATGAAATACAGGCAGATGACGTCACAGTTTTTTGGAGTCAAATAGCGTTCTTATTATCAGTTTTTCTGCAATAATAAATTTAAAATCACGTTAAAATGGATATTTTCAAAGACAAGTGACATTATTTTGCGACGTTTTATTTTGTTATCATATCAGTACAAAATAATTAATTCTTGGCTTAGGAAAATACCCAATTTCACGTCTCAGTTATTTAAGAAACAAAAATGTACATGGTTAGTATTGTAAAACTAAGTCTATTACACAATCTTCAATAAACATATTGTGGGAGACTGGTGCCTAAGCTAGACAAAGCCTGTATTTCAGGTCACCAGGTCTCCACCCCAAGGAAAGTTTACAGCTATATATCTACTGTAGACAATACTTATAAGGTAGTCAAACACAACCTAATTATATAAAATAACAAAAGTATATATTGTTATTATGTCATATAATAATATAATGTACTATTGTGGAAAGAAAAAGATACTGTTTTTTTTAATAATAAGTTTTGTAATATAGTTTTTTTTCTCTCTTACCTATAACTTTGCTTCTCACCTGTTTCCGTCAAACATCTCCAAGTACCTCGGTTGCCTGGAAGAGATTGCAGTTGCGATAAGGCCGCCTTTATATCTGTTTTATGAATCTATAACTCTGTAACATTATGTTTTGGTGCAACAAAGATTTTAACTAATAAGCAACTAAGTAACTACTCATTAACTGTGTTGCGTTGAGCAAAAAAAAATTATTAGAAGAATTATCGAATAGTGAAACTCAAGCAAAATGGGTACTTTCTTAAGCCAAAAATAAATTATTTTGTACTAATAACAAAATAAAACTTCGCAATATAATGTCACTTGTCTTTGAACATGCCCAATTATTGCGAATCAGAATTGCGATCCAACGCGGAAATGCGGCCAGCGTTCTTGGCACTATGCCACATGGGCAAGATGGGCAACTTTTTTCTGTATGTATATTTGTAAATATGTATTTTTTTTTATCCTTCTTATTTCCTTTAATAAATTATGTTGCCCAATTTAATCTGATTTTAAATTTATTATTGCAGAAAAAGTGATAATAAGAGCGCTATTTGACTTCAAAAAACGATGACGTCTCGACGAAAAATCCCATAGAAACTGTTTGTTTTGACGTTTAGAAAAAAGTATGTATATCAGATGATGAGTGAAAGAAAGATTGATGTGTTGTGTGTAAATGAGACGAAACGGAAAGGATGCGGAACCACTGAGAGTGGTTCATTCACGGCATATTGGTCAGGAGTACCAGAAACCGCCAAAGGCTGTCAAGGAGTTGGCCTCATCCTTTCCAAAAGAATGACAGACTGTGTGAGTGAGTATGAATTTGTAAGTTCAAGACTTGTCTGGATTAGAATGAAAGTTGGGTTGAATCGAATATTTATATTGGGAGCGTATGCGCCTACAGAAGGTAAGTCTAAAAGAAATAAAGAAGAAAGAAAGGAATTTTGGGATAGTGTGAATGATGTTCTGAGTGGTTGCAAAGACAATGAGAAGATAGTTATGCTAGGTGATTTTAATGGATGGGTTGGTATTAAGCGAAATGGTTATGAAAAGGTATTGGGTTTATTTGGCGATGAAAGGGAAAATGAAAATGGGAAAAGTTTGCTTGAGGTATGTCTGCAAAAGAATCTTTGTGTGACAAACACTATGTTTGATCACAAAAAGATTCACATGTACACAAGGGAGGAAAACGGAGTGAAGAGTATGATTGATTTTATAATAGTGGACGAAAGAATGAAAAAGAATGTGATTGATACAAGGTCTTACCGTGGAGTAGGGATTTCTACAGATCATTATTTGATAATCTGTAAAACTAGAAACATTTTTAAAAAATGGCGAAATTTTATATCTAACCCCTCCAACAGGTTGGAACGGATAAAAGTTGAGAAATTACAAGAGGAAGATGCAAAAAAGAAATATAAATCAATACTAATAGAAAAATTTAAAGGAATAGAGGACGAATGTGAGATAGAAAACGTGTGGACAGTATTAAAAGAGGGAATGATTGACACCGCTATTGATGTATGCGGTATGACAAAAAGAAGAAAAGGCAAGGATGTGGTAAATGTATGGTGGGACAAGGAAGTACAAGACGCTGTAAAAAAGAAGAAGAAAGCATGGAAGGATTGGTTGTCAGTACGAGCTGATCGAAGAAATCAGAATGCAAGGGATAGTGATGTGGCGACCTCTGCGCCACAACGAGGAACTAAACACCACAAACAACAATGAACGCAGCAATACCTAGCTCACAAGAATCATACGAGATGGCGCCAGCAGATTCTACATCTCGATCTCAGAGTTCTGGTTGCAACTGACTATATATACAACCTCCGACAATACACCGTCGGAGCCGCGGTTCCCCAGGCGCAATACCATGCCTGGCGGGAAGATCTTCCCTTTGTGGCGGTCGAGCATATCACCTCGCTCCCGCTACAGTGGTGACCCCGACGTGATTGGAAGCAACCTTCTCCATCATCAGCAGTCAAGCAGCCTTCTTCAGCACCATTGAACTCTGTCATCATCGTTCCTCTCTCTCACTCAATGTTGGTCAGCAGCAGCATCAGCAGTCTCACAGCAAGCCAGCAACAACGGGTCAATCATCAGGTCCATCGCAGCCGACTCACCGAGCTTCCTGGTCCTGATCCCAAGCACCCACAACTCACTCGACGACTTCAGCGACCGGCGCATCCCCCGCAGCATCGTACCCTGGATCCGAGGCATCTACTCTCCAGCGTAGCACTCCGGCAGGACATCATTCCGGCGCCAACAAGTCGACAACGCTCAAAACAGTCTCGACTCACTGCAGACTACGAGCACGCTCAAGACAGTCTCGACTCACCGCAGACTACGAGCAAGCAATCCACTTCCAACTCACTGGAAGGCTCCCGACTCACTGGGACAAGAATCATCTGGCACTTGCAAGCTACTATATAAAGCACAGACTGCACTTGGAAAAAACTATCAGACCTCCGGTCTTGGGAGGGAGTCCTGTGGCGACCTCTGCGCCACAACGAGGAACTAAACACCACAAACAACAATGAACGCAGCAATACCTAGCTCACAAGAATCATACGAGATGGCGCCAGCAGATTCTACATCTCGATCTCAGAGTTCTGGTTGCAACTGACTATATATACAACCTCCGACAAAACACCGTCGGAGCCGCGGTTCCCCAGGCGCAACACCATGCCTGGCGGGAAGATCTTCCCTTTGTGGCGGTCGAGCATATCACCTCGCTCCCGCTACAGTGATGTATTTGCAGCAAAGCAAGAATATAAGAGGATGAATGTGATTGTAAAAGAGATAGTAAAAGAGAAGAAAAAAGAACAAAAGGATGATTTTGATATAAGGTTGTCTCAAGACTTTAAAAGTAATATTAAATATTTTTGGAAGAGCGTTAAAACAGCTAGAGGTAAAAATACGACCTCTGAGTTAAACAAGATCAGAGACAAGAATGGAAGATTATTAGTTGGGTTACAGAGTGTAGTAGATAGATGGAAGGAATATTTTGAAGGACTGTTTGAAAAAGATGAAATGAGAGTACCGGAGCCTGAAAATGACGCACAAGAGAGTGATATGCAAAATTATGATGAGGAAATAAGTTTGGATGAAGTAGTGAAAGCATTAAATAGTATGAAAATGGGAAAAGCTGGAGGGTATGATAGGATTACTGTCGAAATGCTGAAGGCTGGACAGGGCATAGTAGCAAGTCAGTTGTGTCACCTTTTCAATCTTTGTTTTAAAAACTGTGTGGTGCCAAAAGATTGGTGCAATGCGGTAATTGTACCGCTGTATAAAGGAAAAGGTTCACAGCAAGACTGTAAAAACTACCGAGGCATTAGTCTTCTCAGCGTTGTCGGCAAATTGTATGCAAAGGTCTTGATAGAAAGGGTGGTGAAAAATACAGAAGAGAAGTTATGGGATGTACAAGCGGGATTTAGAAAGGGTATGGGATGCACGGATCAGGTCTTTTCTTTAAGATGCATTTTAGAGAAGCTTTTGGCCAAAGGTCGAAAAGTCTATTGCATCTTCGTAGATTTAGAAAAGGCCTATGACAGAGTGGTGAGAAATGAATTGTGGTCAACATTGTCTGCGTATGGGCTGAGCAGCCATCTGATCCGAGCACTGAAATCTCTTTATAGGAATTCCAGTGCTTGTGTCAGAATTGACGGCGAATACACGGACTGGTTTAACATCGAAAAAGGTGTTAGACAGGGATGTGTAGCGTCGCCTTGGCTGTTCAGCTTATTCATGGACAGTTGTTTGACAGATTTGAAAGATGATGAATGTGGTGTTAGAATGGATGAGTTATTAATCAAATGCCTTCTCTATGCCGATGACCAAGTAATACTTGCGGACTCAGAGGAGGAATTACAGAAGATGATAGCTGTTACGAATGATGCATTAGAGAAAAAGGGTATGAAAGTTAATGTCAGTAAAACCAAAGTTATGGTGTTTGAAAAGGACGATAGTGCAACAGAATGCAATATTTTAATAAATGGGGTGAAAGTTGAGCAAGTGAAAGAGTTTGTATACTTGGGATGTATGTTTACAAGGGATGGTAAGCACGAGGGTGATGTTGAAAAAAGAGTGAATGCGGGTAACCAAGTGAATGGAGCGTTGCATTCCTTTATGAGCAGTAGGAAGGTATCAGACAAGGCACGTCTCGCTGTTCATAAAGGAGTACTGATGCCTACTTTAATGTACGGTAGTGAGAGTTGGGTATGGCAGAGAAAGCATGAAAGTAGAATAAATGCAGTTGAAATGCGAGCGCTGAGGAGTATGTGTGGTGTTACTTTGAAAGATCGAATACGGAATGATGCCATAAGGGAGCGGTGTGGAGTAAAAGAGGATGTTGTGACAAAAATAGAGAAAGGGATGTTAAGATGGTTTGGGCATATAGAAAGGATGGATGAAAAGAGATTGACGAAAAATATTTATATGACGAATGTGAAGGGAACAGTAGGAAAAGGTCGGCCTCGGCGAACTTTCTGCGACCAAATTGCAGACGTTCTAAAAAAAGGAGAGATAAAAAGTACCCGTAACCGAAGGGCATGTATGAAGAGATTGATGAGTTTAGATGAAGCAAAAGAGGTTTGTCAGGATCATAGCAAGTGGAGGTCCATAGTCTCTGCCTACCCCTGCGGGAAACAGGCGTGATATTATGTATGTATGTATGTATGTTAGAAAAAAGTATCTGATTTGACATGTTGGAAAATAACGTATTATTAAAAAACCTAGTATTGCTTGCTTCTAGCAGTACTAACAAGTGTCAGTTCCAAAAAATTTTAACCATCATCATCACATTAAGCTCCTATCTACTTCTTCTTTTTCTGTTAAATTTTAATATTTGCTAAGAAAAATCAAAAGTCTACGACCTATGCTCACAAATAATCCCGATACGTCCTCTAAAGTGCAAATATGCATTTTCTTTGAATGGAAGGTCAATGCTGTCAATGGTAGGTAAACGGCCCAGCAATGTCAAGTCAAGCAATGTGTGGCGATCTCTGCGCCACAACGAATGTAAAATGATGGTAACCATACACAAGTACAAGGTAAATTTGATTTAATTTGGTCCAGTATTGTGTAATAAATAAAAGTAACCTACAACAATTTTTTTTCTGTTAGGTAATAGGTCCCGTCGTGACAATATTATTTACTTTTCGTACCACTTGCTCAAAAAAGTCACATTCTATAGCATAAAAAGCGAACATAATAATAGTCATTTTCAATCTGATAAAATCAGGGAAAGAAAAATGTACTAAATTTCATTCAGCCTCTAGACCAAGAATGAAAACAGGGAAAGAAAATTGTACTGAATTTCATTCATCCTCTAGGGGGAGAATGTGGTTTAAGTTTGTAATACATACCGAAATTTATATTGAACTGAAAATGATTGAAATCATTTCTATATTGTTAAGCGTAAAAAAATAACGATTTTGAATCGACAACATGTATCCGCAAAATCCACATAACCACTTAAATTTTATAAAATAAACAACTAAATCAAGCCATGTTATTGTTTTTTTTTTATAAATTAATTTACGGCTCTGGATACTATTCCTTTAGAGCCCATCTTCATTTATCTCTTCTTTATTCCGAATCCTAACCCTAACTATACAATCGAAGGTTGGTATAGGTCCTTTGATTGCTTCAAGGGAGTCCACTGGTTTTAATAGCCGATTGAATAGCGGACTGCGTCCAACCGCAGTCCGCAAATAAATATCACTACAGCCGCACTATGACTGTCCACTTTAAACATTTCACATATTGTTCGTGAGAATAACGATTAAAACTACACCAATTTCATATTATGAAGTCCACTAGAATCAAATCAAATCAAAATCAAAAGAAAATTGTTTGTTTAGTTTACACCAGCTGTTTAGTTTTCCAAAAAGAAAAAGCAAAGGGCCATTTGCGTCTCACACATACAGCCTAGTTTTCTGTGTACCTATATTTATTTACAAAGTAAAGCATTTTGTATTTTTTAAGTATCTGGGTATAAATTAATTAATAAATGCTTATCTCTTGTTATTACTGTCTTTATTTTTTTCGCAAATGGTACGAAAAGTAGAGTATTTTCCTCGGTGATAAAGCTGTCTTAGTCTTGGGTGAACTTAAATCCGTCGCTACACTCAGGACTCGTCCTAAATCCCTCGCTTCGCTCGTGATTTAAGTATTTAACACCCTCGCTTCGCTCGGGAGTAAACCTCGAGTCCTTCGTTGCGCTCGCGATTTAAGTCGTCACCCGCGACAGAAGACACTGCTTTATCCCCTTGGTTAATAATCTACTATTAAATTATATACCTAAAAAATCTTCCAACATTCAATTCATCGAGGCATCGTACTTGTCACGCAACCCAAAATCGTTGGGGTTACGTCGATTCATTACAGAGTTCCTATGGCCACATTTCAGTTCCTTTATGAAATCAGCTCGATCATATCATCACAATAATTCATTGTCACGCGATATACAATGAAACCTTAGCTTGCAAGATTTGATTACATACAGACAGACAGACAATGGAACAGGTAAAACTAAATAAAAGTTGTTCAAAGAGAGTAAGAAAAAAGTTATTATACCTATGACATTTCTAAAAAAATTGAATAGGCTAAAATATGATTTTGTTTTCAACCCCCATATTTTCGCCATTTTCAAGTATTTTCATAAAACAAAAAAATCTACCTATATAATTTTTAAACTTGATTACAAAATTTCAATAAGTATATATACCTACTTAATAATTGGGCGACCGAGCTTTGCTCGGTAATATCTCAAACATTAACTACATTTTTTAAACTTGTCTAAAAACAATACAAAATAAAAAATTATATATAAACTTGGACATAAAAAAAAACAAAAGTAAGTCACCGAGTGGGATTCGAACCCATAACACTCTTTCTAGCGGTCTGCATCTTAAACCGCTGAGCCAAACGGATAGCGGCCTGTGTGACAAAATTAACGACCATATTCTGCGTGGAAAGAAAAACACACAAAAAACTCAAAAACATGCGTTTTACAAACATAAGACTAATCTAGATCGAATTTTTCCTCCGAAAACCCTCATATACCAATTTTCAGCAAAATCGTTAGAGCCGTTTTCGAGATCATAGAAATTTATAAATAAATAAATATACAAAAATTGCTCGTTTAAAGGTATAAGATTTATTTTACTATGGGAATATCAAAATAGTAAACTCCCGGTTCTAATAAAGTTAGTATCTATTATTTGTATATAGTTCGCTGATTCGAGACGTTCCTTTTTTGCTCACCTTTTTTATAATCAGGTTTATTACAAAAACAACGCAAACAAGCTAGCTAGAGAACCAGCTACTCCACGCTAGATGGCGCAACTAGTATTTTCAAGAAAATTTCATTCGTTCAGTTCAAAATTAACATTCATTCAATTTTCTGTCACATGTCACTGTTATCACCTGTCAGTGTCAGAGGCAGCCTTGTATTGCGTAAGTAAATCCAACAACAAAGTTGTCGGACGACTTCTTTCGTTTCGAAAGTTGTGTAAACAGCTGACATGTTTCTCGTCTTGTGATATTAAATAATTTCATTTTGTTTCAAATTACCATCAATCCTAGACTTCCTAGAGTCATCGGGTTAAGGTGGTCTGATAAGTAGATACCAAAAAAGTTTGCATCCGTATATATAGTTACTCGCATTCAAAAGTTGTTGTGCATAGGATACGTAAATTATTCAGAAGATAATTACACAAGATAAAATTGCAATGACTGTTGGTGAGTATTATTATATTTCGTATGTATCTACCTATTTTGCGATTGTTTTATTTTATTCAATTTACTACATATTGTTTTTGTTTAAAGCAACGGGGTCACATCGTTATATATTTGCAATTCAGCTGTGTGACGATTTATAGTCGTTAGCATTTTTTTTAAATGAGTATGTGTTTAATTAGGTATATGTATGTTATTTAAAAACATTATCGTCTCTATATCTTCCTGTGTGTAATGTAAGAAGTGACTAAATACAAATATCTCGTGATTCTCCACAGGAGTCAACAATCCTTGGGAATGTAGTTTCTACTACAGTCCCAAGGAGGGTTGACTCCTGTGGCTTCCAGTTGTTAAACTTATATCACTTAAGTGTATATTCCCAAAGAGAAAAATCACAGCATGTTTTATTCGTTTTGGATTTTTCCTTACCATTTATAACTGGAGAAAGAAAACAAGAAACACTTTTAGATTAAAAGGATTTTAAGAAAAAGTAGTAGAAAGCATACTAGGCATGTGAGTATTGAGAGGCAGGAATGTCACACCTTATATAAAAGTTGTATATTAAATAATGTTTAATGTTAACAGGGCCACTTATCAAGAATAAGAGTATTACTTCTACAACAGCCTTATTTGCATTGATATGAAGTCCTTCAATTAAACAACATAATTATTACTTTTTTATTTATTTATTTATTTATTAAATCTTTATTGACCATAATGGTACAACAGGTGGACTTAATGCTAATGCATTCTCTACCAGTCAGCCTGTAGGAAAAACAGAAATAGATTTTTATTTCAATAAATACACATATGTAATATCGATATTGATGTTTAAAAAACTATTTCAAACTATCAAAAAATGTAGGTATATAAAGTGGCCAAAGCGCCATGCTGCACTTAAGTTTATTTTACTCTTCATTTCATACAACAACAATAGCCAGAGCCTTGACAATGAAATACATAAGCGTTATACACTAACATGTAACTTTTGCTCTTTGTATTCATTTGAAATTGTTATGTACTGAACTGTAATTGTACTGCTCTATTTACATATATTTAAAATCTCTTAATCTTTATTTAACCACATGTTCATATAACATGAATATAATTTCAAAACCAAAACCTTACTGAGAAGAAATAACAATCTACTCATATAATGTCATTTATTTATCACATGTTTATTTAATAGTCCCTATTAAATATTTTCCTTTTATCTCTACTGACCTTTAGACTTTCTGTAGTTGACATAGCTATTTGGGTGAATGTTCATGTTATCAGGCCTTATCAACATTTCTTGATTGATTGTTAATTATTATCAGGATTAAATATATTATGTTATGCATTATTTATGTAACAACTTACTTAAGTTAATAAATCAAAATATTCATTGGTTCTATTAATATTAAGTTTTTTAAAGTGCATACACAATTATAAATAATAATAACTTATTAGTTAAAGTTATTTATGTGCAGTCATTACATCGGCAATTCAAACAAATATAAAAACAAATCAATAAGGTTTTTACTGTTGAATTTCTGCACAGTTGAACATCAGTATTTATTTATAGGCCAGTCATTATCAATATCAAACATCGCAAACGTGTATGTATCTATGATTTTTTTATATGTTGTTTGATTTATCTGTTGTCCCTGAGAGTAGTTTATATCAAAAACTGCAACCCTGAAAATCTTGTGCTGCTACCATGGTGCTTGATAAATTGCGAAATTATGGCTCTTGTTACAGTTTTTTTTTTTTAATTTGTTCTTTTATATACTTTTATCAAGCAAACTAAAGTTACTACAACTTAAGCCCAATGTGATCTCTGTAGGTCTATTGGTAGCGGAGATACAGCTAGTCAAAGATGGACCATTTTATCCAAAAAGTGGAAAATTGACGGTAGGTTGTTTGTTACATTTGCCGGCTAAGGTAATGGTTCTAAAGAAAAGCCATGAGAAGGAATTTATAGAAAATTGAATAAGCTTTACTTTAATTTAAAAAAGTGAAAAATTATCGATGCCCCACTTTGGACCCTACCGATTTTTTTCACGTTTTGAAAAAAAAATGCCATCTTTGACTAGCTGTATCTCCGCAACCAATGGACCCAGAGTGCTCGGGTTAGGTAGTTCAAATGGTAGCTAATTTGGTTTGCTTAGCAAAAGTATCGAACAAAGAAACCTGAACATTTTTTTTTTCTTTTTAAATTAACAGGCGCCATAATTTTGCAATTTTTCGAGCCCATGATATAATCAATTTACCTCAAATAATACATTTAATTAAGATGCTAGTTCAACATTATTAGATGATGCAAAAATAATTTAGAAACGTCATTTTAAATTTTGGTTTTTTATTGTTGCAGGAATCATGAATCAAAAACCGAAAGTGAACATTAGTGAAGTAAGTACCTGTTTGAGAAGATAAATGTACTTATCACTTAAATATTTAAATAATATTTTCATGTTATTAGTTTTTTTTTTTTCAACTTTTGATGCATACTTACTTATAAACGGTGACTTTTTATCCACCAGCCAAATGTTTGGAGCAAGTCAGGACAATGACACTGAACTAATTTTATTAAAAACAATTCACGAAAAACGAAAAATCAATTTCTACTTCCCATACAAATCAGCGTTTGGCCAAACGGATTTTGTATTTGAAGACGAAGGAATTTTTATCGATTTTTAATAACTTTTTTATAGAAACAAGTTCAATGTCATGGACTGAACTTGCTCCAAAACTTTGGCTGGTGGATAAAAAGTCACAGCCTGTATCTTTTACGTCGTAAATACCTTATAAAAATCATAATATGCATTGATTAGTAACATTCGTTAAATAATTTATAGTTACATTCGTTTAAGTTTACATTATTATACAGTTACCTAACATTATTTTAAATATTACAACAAAGCAATAAAATTTTGGTTTTACGATCGTGTTAAAATTTCAAGTTAACATGTACTTAAATATTATACCTGAGTCAGTCGGTAATTGCAATACAAACTGTAGATATTGTTCATCAAACCAGTTATGTTGACCTTTGCACCTTGCCCAAGTCACGCTATATTTAGCATTTTCTTTGAGCAAACTAACGCATTTGAAATCCGGATATCGAGGGCGTTTTTCATATATTGTAAACATATACTTTAAACTCTTCCTTGCTGGTCTGGGAGAAAAGAAAAAACTTAGAATGTACCAGTTGCTTCTCTTCAAAGAAAAGCCCGCCTTCAAAGCCGATCGAGGGAATGGGCGAAAATGCGAATCATGTTAACAGGCGATGCGGCTAGCAACCCATCACTGTATTGATTGCTTTTCCATCTTCTTGCCCAATATGACGCTTAAAGTGGTTTTTGAGTCTTGCGGCCCTGGACTCTGTCTGCTTAGAGCCGCAAGACCCAAAATGCTCTGTCTGTCCCATTAGGGATAAAGAAGTGATAGTATGTATGTACTAACGTTCCGAATAGGAGTTATATCCTTCGTGGTCACAGACAGACTGAACACTACATTAATAATAAGTACTTACATTTTGTGCTACAAGTGCATACCCAGAAAGGACGGGCTCCCCTTCCTTGCCCCGTCTCCTGTCTGTGTGTTTTGCGACCTGACGTTTCTAAACATTTCGTATGAAAACAAATGATGACATGGTACTAAAACAATTTTCGAAAAGCCGAAAATTTACAATCGTGTGGTTGGTTGTATAAATGTAATATGACAGATTGTGTATATTTGTTGTGGTTGTATGTATATATTTTCTCATAATAATATTTTATGAGTGCATCTACCTACATTACATGCAACAATGAACTGTTACTTTTTCTTATGCTTCAATGTTGTTTATTTCATGCTTGTACTAATTTTTAAAATTTATTTATTTAGTTTGCTACAAAATTTTGAAATACGCTATTAAGAACGCGGAAGTCCTGAGTTCAATTTGTAGTTCTGGTTGTCTTATGTCCTTTTAAAAGTATTTCCGGATACGAGTACCACAAACATACATTAATATTAGGCTGTTTAATAATCTTTACGTTTACAACATGAGCCTTTACTTTTACAACTTTCCCTCTTTTTTCATTAACCTATACTGTCCCACAGCTGATCAAAGGTCTCTAACTTTCCCTTACAAAATATAAAAAAAAATGTTGCCTGCCATCATCGATGAAATAATATTACTGACATATAGTAGCCTCCGATCAGCGGATTGGCCAACTAGTATAGGAGGGCAAAATCATCAAAATAACGTTTTTTGCTATGTCTTTCCTGGGAACAATATTTAGTAATTTTAGTCATCATCATCATCATATCAGCCACAGGAAGTCCACTACTGGACATAGGCCTCCCCCAAGGATTTCCAAAACGACCGATCGGAAGCGGCCTGCATCCAGCACCTTCCTGCAACATTGCGTAGGTCGTCTGACCATCTAGCAGGTGGGTGTCCTACACTGCGCTTGCCGGTACGTGGCCGCCATTCGAGAACCTTTCTGCCCCATCGGCCATCGGATCTTCGGGCTATGTGCCCCGCCCACTGCCACTTTAATGAGCTAATCCGCTTGGCTATGTCAGTGACCTTCGTTCTTCTACGAATCTCCTTATTTCTGATTCGATCACGTAGAGAAACACCGAGCATAGTCCTCTCCATAGCCCGCTGAGCGACCTTGAGCTTTCTTATGAGACCCATAGTAAGGGACCACGTTTCAGAGCCATAAGTCATCACTGGTAACACACATTGATTAAACACTTTCGTCTTGAGGCACTGAGGTATTCTAGACGATAAAACACTGCGCAATTTTCCGAACGCTGCCCAGCCTAGTTGAATTCGTCGAAAGACCTCTTCCTCGAAGCTGGAACTTTCTGCCTGGATCAATTGACCCAGGTAGATATACTGGTCTACAACTTCTAGGGTGGAGCTCCCAACAGAAACAAGTGAAGGCGTAACGTGCCTATTTGACATGACCTTCGTCTTGTCAATATTCATTTTTAGGCCTACTTGTTGGGAAACTCGAATTAGGTCTTCAAGCATCGTACTTAAGTCCTCCATCGATTCTGCCATGACAACGATATCGTCGGCAAATCGAAGGTGAGTGATATACTCGCCATTGATGTTAATGCCCAGTCCTTCCCATTCCAGGAGCTTAAAGGCATCTTCCAGAGCGGCGGTAAACAGTTTTGGAGATATGACATCTCCCTGTCTTACGCCTCTTTGCAATGGAATATCCTTCGTACTGTGCTCCTGTACTCGGACCGACATAGTGGCTTTGTTGTATAGGCACTTCAACACCTCGATATACCTACAGTCAATTCGGCACCGCTGGAGAGACTGAAGCACGGCCCACGTTTCGATCGAATCGAAGGCTTTTTCGTAGTCCACGAACCCTAAACACAACGGCCGATTATACTCCCTCGTCTTCTCCATAACCTGCCGCAATGTATGGATGTGGTCCATGGTACTATAGCCTTTTCGGAATCCGGCTTGTTCGGGAGGTTGGAAGGCATCAAATCTGTTAGTGAGACGGTTCGTGATAACCCTCGAAAACAACTTATAGACATGACTAAGAAGCGTGATGGGCCTATAGTTCTTCAAGAGAGTATTGTCACCCTTTTTGAAGAAAAGGACCACCACGTCCCTGTTTCACGCTTCTGGCGTTACGCCCTCGAGCAGAACGGAATTAAAGAGCCTCTGAAGGACTTTCAGTACCGGCGTTCCGCCCGCTTTTAGAAGCTCTGCTGTGATTCCGTCCTCGCCCGGCGCCTTGTTGTTTTTTAGCTGTTTGAGGGCCATTCTAATCTCGTAAAGACTGATGTCCGGGATATCCTCGGTATAGTGTCGGGTGAGCTTGGCTCTTGGATCTGTAGCCATATTCACAGGATTTGCAACTAGAGTAATTTTAGTATATTTTGTTAAATCCTGATAGAATATTTAAAAATAATCTTATATGTTATTTAAAACTGGAATACTCAATAATCCCATCCACCAGAAAAAACAAATGTTTTTAAATCTATGATCTGGTTTTGACGGCTGAGGACGGTATAAATCGTCTTAGTAAGTTATACTGATTTACTTGACATGAACAATGATTATATAAAATCAATAACACGTATTATATTTTATCCGTAGCTCTTAATACAATAAAGCAATTACAATTTGTCAATTGTTGGATGAAAATTTTCAAAGATAAGGTCTTTCGACTTCAGATAATTTACTCGTTATTTCAGTTCTAATAAATATGTTTTTAACATTTTAACAGTCAGTCCAAAGGGCCCGCGATGCATTCAACCGCGGCGTTACGCGTCCCATCGAATGGCGGCGCAAACAACTGCAAAGTCTTCTCAAAATGTACGAAGAGAACCAACAAGCCATGGTAGATGCCTTACAGCAAGACCTGCGCAGGAGCAAGATGGAGGCAGTGCTTCTTGAAGTAGACTACTTGATCAACGATCTCAAGAACACGCTCTATTATCTGGACGAATGGACGAAGCCAGCGCATGTAAGAACTCTTTGTATCATTAAAATTCTTTTTCTTGTTCTCTATGCCTCCTTTGGGTTTGTGAGTGAGTGTGATGGAGGAGACGCTAATAAAATTGTTCTTTTGTGGCTCATAACAATTATCAGACGGAGGCTACAATAGCCTCCGTCCATAGACTGGTAAAACATGGGTAAAATTAAGTAGAATAATATTTTTTATTCTTAACTGCCCCAGGTTCATTTGTCCATGATGTATCTTAAAACTTATGTTGTGTTTCTAAAACAATATTCCCGTTTTGTGTACCCTTCTGTTTTCTATGAAACTCCTGCAGACATGCTTAGAATAAAAAGTTTTGAGCTCGGTGGGAGTGCGCATTACGAGCGCTTTTGCTAGTAAAGCGACACCGGACGTGGTCCGCACTTGGATGGGTGACTACACTGGTAGACTACAAGGCGTTGATCCTGGCTGTCATCATTGTATAGCAGTTCTCAAGCTATGTCAGCTAATGCACCCTGAAAAATCTGACATCAGTGTTACCCACTTACAACCACGAAAAACAAAACAAATTAGTTTTTATATATTTCTTAATTTGCATGGATTGTGTCATTTCTAAATTAAAAATGAAATTTCAAATTGAATCGCGGTAAGATTATTCTGACTTGTTCCTCGTGTAAAATTAAATTTGTCTTAGCCACAATAACATAAGTAATTATGCACTAATAGGTACAAAGATTTAGAATTTACAAAATAGGTAAGTATTAAATTGACATAAAGATTGACATGTTATTCATGAATATTTCGTCATTATGTTTTTGTTACTTCTCTCAAATTAAATTGTTACTACGTATACATTTATTTTAAAAATGTTGGCTGATGTAAAATATTTCCTAAATTATTTAATAGTACATTTGTTACGATCTAGCGGCGATGTCCAACTGGACAGAGAGTTCAGCCTATAAATGTAGATGTAAACATGGACATTGGACATATTATTTTGATTAGGTTTTAATCCTATCTAATTCTTACCTGCTAATTTGGATCATCTTTATCTTGTACACTAGCATCAGTAAAATTGCGTTTAAGAGATGTCTCAACAAATGTGTTATTAGCTAACACTGTTGTCAGATTTTCAACCTGCCTAAAGGAATCTTTTTTAATAGAGCCACTCCAAGACCTCCCGTGGATGTCATAGAAGGCGACTTAGAAAATACAAGCTAAACAAAGCTTCAATGAAACCTCTCCAACCCGTCTGGCCAGCGTGGAGAGTGTTGGACAAAGTCCAGCTGCTCTGGCCAAGTATGGCTCTAGTAGTACAGAGAGGGTCGAGCTTCCGCAGTGGAGACAAAAAGATCTGATGATGATGATGGCGTAGCTCACGTAATACACTAATCACACTCATAGATTTGTCTTAGATTTGATTTACAACAAATAAAAAGTAATCCCATTTCAGCCTCCCAAAGGCATCGTGAACATGCTAGACGAAGTGGTGATATACAACGACCCATACGGTGTGGCTCTCGTGATTGGCGCGTGGAACTACCCCCTTCAGCTGTTACTCCTGCCCATGGCTGCAGCCATAGCCGCTGGCAACGCCGTCGTCGTGAAACCGAGTGAACTGTCCGTGGCCTCTGCCAAGTTCATTGCAGATATGGTGCCCAAATGTTTGGATAATGTGAGTATATTGGTCAAAACAAAGAATCATGTTACTGTTGACTGTGATCAATTTTATTTTAGTAAAAAATTCTAAATTTTCATGGTTTTTTACACGTATACAGTCCTAGTACTACTTTTATTATTAAGACCAAATAATTAACGATGTATCGTATATACATTTTTACATATAGTATGTAAAGGTTAAACGTGAATCCTCTTTTTAAGCTCCACTACATTTGGCGTCCTTTATTAAATAAATTATGCATATAAAATACATCAAACATGAAAGTATAAGTTTGATGTTAGAAAATAATAAAAATTAATTTGTACAAAAAACAAAAACACAAATGAATCAAATCAAAAGATTATTCAATCCGAAAAAATAATCTAGTTTGATGTTATACTCGTAGGACGCCGTGATCGTAATCGAAGGAGGCCCAGAAGAGACCAGCCAGCTCCTCAAAGAGAGGTTTGACTATATATTCTACACGGGAGGAACCAACGTTGGCAAGATCGTGTATGAAGCTGCTACGAAGCATCTGACACCTGTCACACTCGAGTTGGGAGGCAAAAGGTAAGCATATTTTTTCTTTTTCCTGTTCAAGTTATTTTAAGGATAAGATAATGTTAAAAAGTAAGTAAAAAACATATAAAAAAATCTTCGATAACTCGGTTGCAAATCAAAAAAAAAATTATATTGTTTGTTAACATTTTTAATATCAGCCAAATTTTCACTAATTCAGTTCATAATTCATAACACTTCAGAGTATTCAGCATTTTATTCCTTTTTAAATTTTCGTGAAATATATTATTTCATACAATTCACAAAAATCAATTGAAAAAGGAATAAAAAATTTGGTCCTTCCTTAGAAAATCCGTTTGGCCCAGCGCTGATTTGTATCAGACAGGGCAATGTTCTTAAAAATATAGTATATTACAAGGACTAAACTTGCTCCAAAATCTAATCTGCCGGGTGACTAAATGGATAGGTAGTAGCGACTTATTGTTTCCTATGATATCATACTTTATACATGACTTATGAACTTTGTTCTGTTCGGTCTGAATAAGGCTATATAAACGACCATGACTTACTTGACATGTTTTTCCTTATTCTGCAACTGCTAATAAAATGGAGCAATGTTGTAAATAATCTTATACCGTTATAGTTTTATTATATGTTTTATTACGAATATTTAGGGTAATACTAACATTTACCTAATACCTAACTCAGGTATTGTAGGTATTTCTATATATTTATTCTATAGTAAGAAATTAAAATATAGCTTCATTGTAGCTGTGATATATAATCTTTATATTTTTACTATAATGCAAAGACAAGACAAATCATTAATGATGTAGACATTTTGAATTACTTTACAGTCATATTAACTCATTTTTTCCAGCCCTGTTTACATAGACAACACAGTGGACATAGAGGTGACCGCGAAGCGCGTCCTCTGGGGCAAGTTTATTAATGCTGGACAGACGTGTATTGCGCCCGACTACATTTTGTGCACCAAGGAAGTTCAAGACCGGTTCGTAGAAGCCGCTAGAAAGATCCTGAAGGAATGGTACGGAGAAGACCCACAGAAGTCGCCCGATCTATGCAGGATTGTTAACCACAGGCATTTTGCGTAAGATCCTATTTGTTTTATCGTTTGCGTTGCAACATGGTGTCACGGATCGGTTTGGAGTTTCCGTCCTTTTAAAAGAACTGTCGATCTAACTTAAAATGTAAAATGATTATAAGTAGTGAAATAAAAAAATATTTTTTTCAATAATTTTTGACTACGTGTAAGAGCATTAATAATTGTAATCTTGTTACACGATGCTTTAGAATCTTTTCTTGTCAATCAGTATACTTAATTAGAACTATTTGAACATAAACCAGAATTGATTGAGAAAAAGTTATTAAGGGGCCGCATTCGGCATTAAAACTTAAAATCATTTTTAACTAAACTCTCAAGTTTTTACAGCATAACACAGTTATGATTATTATAAGATGTTTTGCTTAGTAAACTATATTCTAAAATGTACACGTTTCAGACGTCTCCAAGCAGTATTAGATGCCAGCAAAGGTAAAATAGCGGTTGGTGGAAAATCCGACGCCCAGGACAAATACATTGAACCTACAATTGTGGCCAATGTGTCCGCCACCGACAAAATCATGGAGGATGAAATATTTGGTCCCATCTTACCCATTGTGCCCATAGCCAATGCTTATGAAGCGATCAAATTCATCAACCAAAGGTAAGATTTTTATTTAAGTTTTCTGGGACTTAGTGTTCATTTAGGATGATGTTAGCGTGCGTAATGTGTATGTGTATAATGTGTGTGAAGTTTTTTGCAATTCGACTCATCAGTTTACTATATCGTGGAGAATTATCGTAATGTTTTTGCTATTTTCTGGAACTAACTCGGTTTGTCAATCATGAAAAATGACGTGTGAATGCCAACATTTGGAATTAAAGTGGGGGCACTTCATATACATCTTTTGCAATTTAATATTTTAACTCATTTATATTACTTTAATTTATATCAATTAGAGGAGTCTAAAGAAAAACAAAACTAAGTAAGTTCACCATATATAACCATATAGGTAATGTTTTGGTGGAATTCGTTAACCTTGCTTTGTGTTTACCACAGCAATTTTTTCCTACATTCAAATTTCAAGTTAAAGTCAACTGGTCGCATAATTACCTATATACGAGTAGAGTAGGTAAGTATACTCATTCAATACAAGGTCATAGATAGGTGAACAAATCGATGTTTCCGATTTTAGAATCTGAAAAAAATAAGTGAGTAAACTAGTTACTAATATTCTTAATAATTGTGTCCTTTGTTTTTGTATTCCCAAAATTGTTTATTTTAAAAAAACCTCCAGATTTGCTTTGAGAACGTTGAAAGTAAATAGTATTTAAATTGCGTTGTATTAAAACGCGAAAAACCAATATTTATCTTCCAAAAACCTAGTTTCCACTGTGCTAATAGATACAGCCTTGTAGGTGTCAAAACGTCGACTATTGATTAATTTTGACACCATTATTAGCCTAAACGTGGAACCTGCAGCCATGTTTAAATGAAAAATAATCCGTGACAGAATTATTCACAAAATGTTACCCACATTTTGATCGTTAGGAAACAATACGCTATTTTCCATAAAGTCAAATCTAATTCATTTTTCTAAACGTCAAAACAAACAGTTTCTATGGGATTTTGTATGAAATACAGGCAGATGACGTCACAGTTTTTTTGGTCAAATAGCCCTCTTATTATCAGTTTTTCAGCAATAACATATTTAAAATCTCGTTAAAATGGATATGTTCAAAGACTGATGACATTATTTTGCGACGTTTTATTTTGTAATCAGTACAAAACAATTTATTTTTGCTTTGGAAAATACCCAATTCGATGCTTCTTATCATTATTATTGTGTACGTGTCAACACTGAACGAGGCGGATAATTTCAGGGATCATCCATTAGTACTATACGTGTTCAGTAATCAAAACAACATACAAAAGTTGTTCACTGAACAGACTCGCTCGGGCAGTATCAGTATGAACGACACGATCATGTTTTACGGCGGTAAGACACCACATTGTCAAACGAATGTTTGCAAAAACATTTTTTTATACAATTAGCATTGTATTGGCGTAGACCGTAGTCACTACCACAATCCGGCTATAATTAAATACATCAATGTGCTACATACATTAATAATACTGTAATAAATTGATTGCCCTTTTTATTTTGACTAATTTTATTGTTGAAATGAATAAAATTGAAATGAAATAATGAAAATGAGTTAATTCGTTTGTTTTTTTAATCATTCGGTCTACGTAAGTGTGCCACATCTTTATATGATTTGGCGGTTGAATTTTGCCAATACGACTTTAATAACGTTAAATTGTTATATAATCATAATACGTCTTGATCGAATTTGGCATATGAAAATGTTTTTGCAAATGTCAAAATTATTATATGGGAGTGGGAAATCCTTAACCTTTGTCTATATTTCTTCAAAATTGTGCACAAACATGATAATATTTCGAATAAGAGAATCGCACACTATCAATGGCAATCATATCATGAAATTATTTTACCATTTACATGGAGTAAAGTTTTGTGTGTGATCCGCCTTTAAACATCGAAACATTTTTATGTATCGTTTGCAAATGGAGTGGGTGGCAAAATGTGGTGGCAACGCATGTCGAAAGGTGGTGGATGTATGGTGGTGGTCTCGTAGGATAATGAAAAATCTACACTTACTTTAATTGACTATAGTTCACTAAAATGAACTTATTTGTTATTAGATAAATTGTGTATAATAAAAATAATTTTAGTTTAATTATCTACTTTTGCAGCTTTTTTGTTAATATCACCCAAAAATATAAAAGTCCTTGTAAATATTCCCTGTAATAAACATAGGATGTGTGTTTCAAGTATTTCTCTACGCATGGTACAAATGTTGTCTCGACACTTACTTGGAGGCGGCACTCAGCTCGGCAGTATGAAAAGTTCTTGACATTGACGGACGTTGTTTCGGGTAGGATTACCTCGTATTAACCTACCCGTAACAACTAAAACATATTCTATATTGATTTCAAAATTTCGGCTTTCATAATCACAAATTAACACATCCCCTGTTTTTACTATTAATAAGATCAACAAAAATAAATTAATTTAAAGATATTTTTATATAAGTACGTTTTTCACGTTTAGCAAAGTATAAAGTATAATAATTTTAAATTTTTTTCGCAATCACTTTACGTGAACTATTTTTGTTGGTCTTTCTGTAGTACGTAAGTCGTTTCTATAATAAATGTAGATAAGGTGGAGGTCTTATTCTTTCCTAATTGTATAGAGAGAAGCCACTGGTGATGTACTTGTTCTCCAACGAGAGGAAGGTTGTGGATAGCATCGTGGAGAACACTAGCAGCGGCGGCATGTGTATCAACGACACCATGATGCAAATGGGAGGTCGGGTGACTTTTAACAAATAACCGTACTTCGAGACGTCATTTTGCCGCCTTGAGAGTTTGTTTAATAAATAAATAAAAATTAACATTTTAAATAAATAAATCGGTTTTTCTTATCAGCACCACCACCTTGTGGTCGTAAAGGCCCTGGGCCTTAAGACCGCGTGTTAAAATTTTTGTATTTAAGTTAAATATAAAAACAAACAAGAGGCTCTCAATGTTGGTTTTTATTTTAATTTATTTAACTGACATCGATAATATCGTCAAATACGTCAAATCAAACGACTGATGAATGAATAATTTAATTTGATACCAACCTGGTATTAACTTTGAAAACGCATTTTTTTCATACTGCAATCAGAGTAGACTTCAATTGAAATATCAAATTCGAAAAGACATTTTAGCCAGCAGTTTACTAAGCCTGGTTAACGTTTCAGTGCTGCCACCTGCTGATTGCAGTAGTCTAGGCTTTGACATTCATCTTGAGGATGATCAATCAATTAGTAATTATCCAATGCAATCAATAAACTATGTTCTTGTGGAGTATAATTTCTTCCGATCTGCCGCCAAATGCTTGATTCATCTTATGAGATTAATTACTTTTCTGTCAGTATAATTTTTTAAGAATGTTCTTTTTAAAGGACATTTTTAAAAGTTTATTCTGATAGAAAAGTAATTTAGTCAAGTCAAGGATTCGTATTTATCTTAAGTATCAAAGTGACTTCTCGAAGTACGAAAATAAAAGTAATAGTTAGATGTAAACTCAAACACAGCAAATGCATTGCCTTGTAAAATAATGCTTCCATTCTTTAACTAAATGCTACGCTTGATGTAGATTTTAATTGAAATTATTTTTAGCTTACTTATATTAAACAAGTTACTGGCCTCATTTTTGAAGTGAAAACTTCTTTAGCGGCGTTGTGCACTTTTTTTGGAATGGGTAAAAAATTTTAAACTCGCGTCAGGACACGTGACCTGATCGAAAATTCGTAAGACGGCGCAGGGCGCTTGCGCGAATGTTCGTGTGTGTTTATGTTACAGGGTGCTACGCGCATCCATGAATGGTGACAGCTGATAGCTCGACCGTCTGTGTAGTGGCCATACTGCTGTGTATTTGAAAATGATTTTGTTGAAAATGAATTTGGTCATGTTTGTGACATTTGTGACAGACTGTGGTTCAGAAAAGATTTGAAATATTTTATACTGATAATTAAAGCAATTCGTGCAAAATTATTCCCTAACCATTCAAAATATCAAAAATGCACAACGTTAATATTCAAGTTTTCACTTCTGCCGGCACTCCCAGAGTGCAACCCGTCGTTTTTTTTTTCACTAGAATATTCATTATAAAAATTAACTAAATGAGGCGAATGGCTCGTTTAGCAACCAGTTTTAACCTTTTTTGTACATATTTCTTGAGCTTGCACTTTTCTAACATTTCACTTAATATATACCTTATTGAGTTGCTAATAAAGTTGTAAATTGCAGTGGACACGCTGCCCTTCGGTGGGGTGGGGCACAGTGGTATAGGGGCGTACCACGGAAAGGCTTCGTTCGATACGTTCACGCACAAAAAGAGTTGCCTGATTAAGAACTTTGCGGCTATTGGAGAGAAACTGGCTTCGTAAGTATAGATACTATTGACACATTGTTATGAATTGAAATCGGACGAAAATTAATCTACTGCTTACAGCGAAATGACTTCGTTCTCCGTCAAAAATTTAATAGTAAAATTTTGACAGCAAGGCCAGACCATGATACTGATTTTAAAATGAATTAAAATAGGATTTTTTACACTTAAAACATGGCAACAGGCATGATTAATAAATAAATGTATAGAGACGAATTATGATGACTGAATACTTTTTAATTGGATCCATCAGATAAATTATTAAAAAACCTCTGACTATCAATTGCGAAGATACAGCGCATTTCAAATATGCGCTACGGCATGCCTTAACCGGTAAAGACCCGCACGACATTAATAAATATCCACGTTCATTGTCTTACTATTGTGTCTGGTATTGGCGGTAAAGGAACGGTTATTTTTTACTCAAAAGTGACGTTACAAGGCCTCCGGAACTTACGCTCTGTATCGTTGTGATTTTTAACAATTAGATGCATCGTTAAATGGAAGTTATTAGTTACATTTTAATAATGTTATTTTAGATTAAAGAATTCAAATTTAAAAAGTTTTCGTGACCATCATTTCTTTTTCAAAATTAAAGTTTAAAAAATACTTCTTTATTTCATAATATTTTAACTTAGAACCCCTCTTTGGGTTTAGCCCTCCTCATAGAGTGCCATCTCTCCCGATCTTGGGCAATTTTTATAAAGTTCTTCCTGCTACTTAAACGATGTCGTCCACTCACCTTTGTCTTGTACGGCAATGTTTTCTCAGCCGTCTTTAATGCGTACTATGTATTCCGCCCATTTCCATTTTGTCTTCATTGCGTATTCTACTGCCTCTATAATTTTTGTATTTTGTCTTATTATTATTACAACATGGAAGACTACTTTTTGTCGTTTCTTTAGAGCCCAAAATTTATTCCACGACATAGTGATTCTTCTTATGAATTGAGCCGTAAAATAAGTGTCCATTATTATTGAATAATCTGACTGACGGATTAAACAGAATATTTTTTTCTGACGTAGTCATTTCCCGTAAAGTAGCTTTATGTTTTTATTTAACAGGTATACCTGATTTCCGCAAAGTAGCTTTATGTCTTCATTCAATAGGTATACCTATTGAATAAAAACAAAGCTACTTTACGGAAAATGACTAGTATGAAGTCTATGTCGTCGATGAGCTGACTTCTATCTGTGATTTAAAAAGAACTTGTAAACCAAACATGAGAAATGTACGTTCCAGGGGCCGCTATCCGCCCTACTCGGACGGCAACCTGAAGTTCATCTCGACGCTGATGCGCAAGAAGCACGGACCCTCGCTCAAGTTCCTCCCGTACCTGCTCGCCTTCGCGCTGGGCGCCGGCCTCTCCTACGGCATCTTCGCTTGGAATAAGGTAAAGAAGTGAACGCGGCGCGGTGACAAGATAATATTTATATACGCTAAACTCGGATCGAGAAACATAAAGGTCAGACGCAGATTATGCTAATTTGAAATACATCGCCTGTATACACTTAATTTAATTGATTAATCATTTTAAAGATGCCATTAATAGAGAATAAGCATCTGAATTTGTGGGTCTGAATCTGAATTTAATTTGACCTTGAATATTATTATTTGTTTGAATAGTTCAGTTTAGTTTATCGTTCTGAACAACCTTTCATAATGAATGTTTTGCTATTTCTAAAAAAATGTCTCTCATATGACGTAATTTTTATTTTTGGTAAATTTATGATAATTGGGAAAAAATAACATGGTGAAATATTGTACTAATTATTAATTTATTAGTGTCAAGTAAACAGTTTACTAAGTCAACGTTTTAATTATTCAACTGTTAATGTAATTGACAATTCAAAGAATTCGAATCAATTACGAGGGTTATTTAACATTCGATTTCACTTTTACTACACTATAATGAAAGTAACACTATAATGTAGATAATGAAAGTCTTCTAATAAAAATAATAAGCATTTATTTCAAGTATTATATAGACTTGAGTATCAAGTTGACTATATTACCTTTGTTTTTCGAATTTGATTTCTTCAAGAAAACAGTGTTTGTGTTCGGACATAATAAGCAATAAACAAAGTGACATGACATATTTACCACGGTATCGAGCATTGTTCACAAATGATACAGCATTACGTCATGCTATAAAATTGATTGTATTCAATTAAAAATATGTAATCAATAATGATTATGATTTGAACGTTACATCTTACACAGTCACAGTCTCTATTCTTAAATCCTTATCAAAAAGTAGTTTCTTTTAAAATTTAATCTCTAACACCAATACCTACATCACAAAGGTAGGGACGTCAGATAGGGATCTCTTCCAGTCAACCTTCCATTGAGAGTATTGTATTCTAACTAATATTAGAAATTCGAAAGTGAGTTTGAATATTTTCTTGTTTGTTATATCTTAACGTTTCAACCACTGAACCTTTTTCGATGAAATTCGATATGGATGTAGTTTGAAACCAACGGAAGGACGTAGGATTTATTCTAAAATTCCATCGGGGAGCGGTGCCCGCGGGTACAGCTAGTATGTTTAGTAAATAAATAAATATATACGCACAAATTACATTATTATATTGTATTGTATATAGATAGCTTTATTATTTAGTGAATAATGGGAAAGTGTTCTATAATTTAACTATTCTACCATTTATATTGTAATGTGAACAGTATTTTCGTAAAGTATAAACTTCTGAAATTGAAACATTTGTTTTATTGCAAATTGACCAGTAGATCATTATGACTTATGAGTTATTTATTCAAAATTTTATTTATTTCAAATCTCAATTTCTTAACAAAAGGGATAACTTGCAAATCAGGTGGCATATTTTGACGGCATACAAAAACAACTTTGGCATTAGAAAAAGTTTTTATTTCGTTATTCAAAAAAAAAACTTATTGTACAATCGTCCAAATTAAACCTTTCGTTATTTCTAGGAGGCCCGCGATAAAACTCAATTTAATTCTTTGAACCTTAGAGTATATCACCTGATTTGCCAGCATATATTTTTTTTAATAAATAGAGGGCACAGGGTGCGATCATGGTTTGCTATCAAAGCCTTACGAAAATAATGTTCGTCGATTTATACACGCAGGCTAAAACCGGGCAGAAGTGGCACCCTCACTTTAAATAAATTGTTTAATTGTAAATGTTGTAATTAATGACATTTAACAAATTGTTAGGCATAAAATATTTAAATAATTTTGTTAATTGTAATTTTGTCCGTCTAGTTTCAAAACTTGTGTTCATCAAAAGTGACCACTTTTACCAGAACTAAGTTTTAAAGCTACACGGAATATGAATTATAATTTCAAAGCTTATTCATAAAACAATTCAAAGACATATCTACTGCCTAACAATGTCATCATCAGGTCTTTTTAATCTCCACTGCAAGAGCCCTCTCTATACTACCAAAGCCATATTTGGTCAGAGCAGCCAGAGGCTAGGCAGGATCCTAACAATGTGTAAAATGTTAATTATCACCACATTTACGATTCAACAATTTATTTAAAATTAAGGCCTAACGCAGACGACAGACCGATCCGTGCCGCACTTTTTAGTCTGTGAAAATAGAACCAATGGAATCACATGCAGTAACGCCTAAGGCGCCACTTCTGCCCTGTCTCCGTCACACAAAATTACGAAAACCTGTGACCATTTTAGTAAGACGGACGTGGTCTGATATAGTCCAATGTACACAATAACTTGAAATAATAAAGTAAAGTCATGTAAGAACATTCCGGTTAATTTTCTTCTGACAACCTAAATTCTAAACGTGTAAAGAAATTTCAGAATCTTCTCATGCTAACGCTATCGTTTTTATCATAGCGCCATCTATTGTCGAGTAGTCGTACTAAAAAGTATTTTAATCTATGTTGTATAGAAGGTACCGTTTTTAACAGGTAGCCGTCTACAGTGTAAAATATTTTACAAAAGACATGCATGCAAATTGATAACATACATTTATAAATACTTTCATGAATAATATACGCACAAATAAACTTTTTATACCATACATCAAGTTTAAAAAATGTTGGTACATACAAAAATAAATACGTAAATAAAAAGCGAATATACTGCACAAAATTTGGACCTACCTGAATGTAAATATTAGAAAATGAGTATTGCTGTTTGTTAGTCTGGCTAAAACTCTAGAACAGATTGGCTAATTTTAGTTTTGTAAATATTTGTCGACGTCCAGGTTTATATAGTGAGAAAAAATGTGGTCAAATGGCGGAAAGAATTTTGCTGGGTCAACTAGTTGGATATAAAAATCATAAGTATTGTCCATCGACCATACAAAAATCATGTGTCTTATTAGAAAACGCAGTCTACCTTAGGACTTAGTATAGACCATTATTCACCGTAATGAAATTGCCAGTGACACAATGTAAAAGGTTATATTGCGTGAGGTCTTCTTGTTTTGGGCGGATTATGTGTACCATGTGGAGGTCCATAGTCTCTGCCTACCCCTGTGGGAAATAGGTGTGATAATATGTATGTACTAGCTGGTGCCCGCGACTTCGTCTGCGCAGGTTTAACACAGTATCTTAATAAATTGTAGCCTATGTGTTATATCGATGCATAAGCTATATTATTGTAAAGTTTCATTAAAATCCATTCAGTAGTTTTTACGTGAAAGAGTAACAAACATCCATCTATCCATCCATACGTACAAACTTTCGCATTTATGATATTAAGTAGGAAGTAGGATGTAAGTTTTTTATTCGTTCGCGTTCACATTTAAACTGTCGTGCCCAGTTTAAATTATCACTATGTTTCTTTACAAACAATATTTTTGTTTTCAGATGGCTTCAGAAGATCTGTAGAGCTCAGAAGACGACTGAACCTTGACGGAAAGATTACGCGTAGACGGATTGTGATAATTTTATACTTACCTTAGCGTTTAAGCTCTCTGCTACATTCTTGCACAATAATTGCATTTATATTTTACTATTTTAAAAGAACATATTTACACTTGAAAATATATTTTTGTTTTTATATTTACATAATCATAAGAAATATTTAATGTTCCCTCGAAAAATACGGATTTCTTGTATTTACTTATTTATTACAAGTAACCTCTAATTCGTATACATATTTAAAGTATATGTTTTTATCTTAGATGTAATGGTTTTGAATACAATTAATATTTTTTAACTAAGTATCTGCCAGTAAACGTAAATAACCACATAAACGGATAAATAAAAGTTCAAACCAAGAATCAAACTAAACTATAAAGTAATTGAAGTGAGTAAGACTCCAGAAACGGTTTTTTGTCGACGATAAGATTATGCACAAACGCCTGTGGCTCCCTCATCATTAACATCATCAGCTTTCTAAAATACCCTCATGATAGATTACTTCAAATAAATCTTTTGTGAATTTTAAGATAAGTATTTTAAGATTTGCTCATAATGACCTTGGGATATGTATTATTTTGTGTGCCTTATTATTGTTAAATCGCTACTATTTATTGAGTCTGTTTTCACGTACTTTACATGTTTTTAAAGATGACGTTCAAATTGTTCATTGGAAGACGGGCAATGTACATAAAATTGCACACGAGAAGAAATATGTAAGGTAAATAAATCTTGAGAGCTGAAATGTTATAAAATTCAATGTTAAGACGAGGAAGTAGATGTACCTAGTTGGGGAAAATATTAATAGCAAATATTTGGAGAAAGTGTTGCCATTGTCAATGTTAAGTCTATTTTTTGTGAATCGCCCCCTTCTCTATTCAACTCGCTAGATTGTTGTTTCTCTGTACCAAAATTGTAATTTATTTGCGTAAATTCCACTTGTTTATATTATTTTAAAATTATTGCATTGTTAAATGGACTGTGTGTAATAATGGGATCAAAACATGGTTAATAAATTATTTTACTCTACATGGCATATTTTCCTTATCGTTATTATCCCTTTTACCTAAGAATATTTAGCGTAGAGGTACATACATTAGTTATTTGGTTGTTACAATGAAGGTGCTACGGCGAACTAGACGGCGCCGTGCCCTGCCGTGCTTGCTAAGCTTGATTTTAATGAAAAGATGGTATTACAATGTAGAAATATAAATATCAATACGATTTATATAAAGAAGCAGTGTCAGGTAAGAAATCAGGATTTTATGGTGATTCAGTTCTGTAATAAAACCGATTTATATAAACGAAGGTACCTCTGGTCTGGTCTGGTTAAACGAAGGTCTGTAAGTTATCAATGTTTGTAAAAACAATCTTTTAACATCTTCATATAAGCAAATATATCCTTAAAGTAACAAAAAAAAAAGAGGCTACCTGAATTTTTCGGGGTACAGTGATTAAATCATTTAGAAGGAAACTGAAATATCATTTAAATTGTTGTCTTGATCAAGCCCTAGATAATTTAAAACTATTTTTATAGACTACTGTTAACAGTATAAAGTGAAAACTTGAAGCTTTTCTACGCACATTTGCATAAAACTGCTACTTTTGGGCACGTAAGTACGTGAAGCTTTTTTTGCATACTTTGACTAATATGCAAAACAGAGCTTCATTATTATTATTTATAACTTATAAGACCTCATATAAAACTCTTATTAGCAAATAAAGATACGTATTTGTATTTGTACGTACCTACTTACTTCCAACTATAAACAGTAGTTCATAAAATAGTTTGAAGGGTTATTTAGAGCTTGATCAAAACAAATTAAATGATATCTCCGTTGCCGTAACAATTTAAAATAGTATGTCCCCTTGAAATAGAGAGAGAACCTTTTTTCAAATCGGTTAAATTTATTTAATGAGTGAATGAAATGAACGATATATTCCATTATTAAAAAATTTCAACATTTTTGAACGCGTCTTTGTTTGTTTCTGGTGTTGACAGTGTTGCCAGGATATTGCAAAATAGGCAGAAAGACAGACGTCCATGACCAAGTTACGTCAAAATAAAAAAAAAACTACGAACGAAAGTGCTTGTGATGAGCAAAGACGAGTAAAAAGTGTCGATAAGCCAATATTCTGCAGCAATTAGCCAGTTTCTTCAGGTATCTACAACATATAATAAATATCACCGTCGCATGTGAGGGTACTATGTGGTGGTGCTGTTCTTCTTCCGCTAGTTCAGGTGCTTATTCACATTTGAGGGCTTGTCTGACTACTCCCAACCCATAATCCTATACGGCGGCCATATTTATAAGTCATGAAAGGCGTTGACGCTCGACATCATCGTAATAATTTGCGTTGTATTCTTTCGCAGGACCGATGGCTGCTATACGCAAAAAATTAGTAATCGTCGGTGACGGTGCTTGTGGTAAAACATGTCTGCTCATCGTGTTTAGCAAGGATCAGTTTCCGGAAGTGTACGTGCCGACAGTGTTTGAGAATTACGTCGCCGATATAGAGGTTGACGGCAAGCAAGTGGAGCTCGCGCTATGGGATACGGCCGGGCAAGAAGACTACGACCGGCTGCGACCGCTGTCGTACCCCGACACCGATGTCATTCTAATGTGCTTCTCGGTGGACTCACCAGACTCGCTTGAGAACATACCTGAGAAGTGGACCCCGGAGGTGAAGCACTTTTGCCCGAATGTGCCCATCATCCTTGTGGGCAACAAGAAAGACTTGCGCAATGACCCGGCCACCATCAATGAGCTACGTAAAATGAAGCAAGAGCCAGTGAAGCCCCAAGAGGGGCGCGCCATGGCCGAGAAAATCAACGCGTTTGCATATCTGGAGTGCTCTGCCAAGAGCAAGGAGGGAGTGCGTGAGGTGTTCGAAACTGCGACCCGCGCCGCGTTACAGGTTAAGAAGAAGAAGAAGACTAGGTGTTCTCTGCTGTAATTGTGCTGTTGTTTGGAGAACTCTGATTTCTGAATTGTTCGCAATACTGCCTGTAACTTATATTTGAACGACTGGGACTGCAGCAGTCGCGGCGTCGGCCAGTGCTTCCTTCCGATATTGACAGCTGACGCGATGTCGCGGCCCGCGTTGCACGCACACATCCACTCAGTATTTGTGTGGCTACATTTTCGCAACTACTGGTACTTGTATATTTTATAGATTATCTATAAAGATTAAGAGTAAATGCCTTATAACAATTGTAGTCGGGGGAGAGATCAGGCCTCCGTCTCGGTGGCCCTCAGGAATTTTTGTGCTATCAAGTTATATTATTGAGTAGCATTTCTTTATCTATAGGTGTATTCCTCGACCGGTGTTATCACCGAGACTTGTTTAGTTCGATATTTTGTATTTTAATTTTTCAATAAAATAGTGATGTATAAATTGTGTAGGATGTTTATTTGACTATGGAGCGTGAGCCCCAATTTTTAGCCAAGTGCCTGTCAAGTAGACTTGCCTCGGGAGCATCAGCGTGGTACGCACCACACTGACCTCTCGGGGCATGGATGCCAGCTCATGGTTCCGTAGGGCAGTTTTTTAATGTAATTGTGTGAAATTTTAACTTTCCATATTGCATGATAATATAATTTATTAGTAATAAAGGAACCCCATGTTTTAATAATTCTTTTCTAGACTCTTTTTGACTTTTATAAAAATTAATACAGCATTTATGCATCAGAGGTGTTTAGGATGGGCAAATATTTAAGTTAAAAATCATCTATGTTATGTTTATTAGTATTGTAAGTACAAAATTATCTTGAAATATACATTAATTAACATAATATTATTAGACTTCCTTTTATAATTTAAGATGTTTTGGATCTATTCCAATTACAAATTTATTAACTAATCATTGAAAGTTTCAATTAGGAACTCCTCGACATTTTCAATAGCTGCAGGGGGTTGAAGCGCCTCCGTGGGGCGGCCATGAGCCGCTGCTGCGGGCGCGAGCCGCGCGCGCGGTACGGCACGAGTGCGCCCCGCGGCAGCGCCCGCTCCTGCCCGCGCAGCTCGGGCGCCCAGTCCGCGTACACGAGCGTGTTCACGGCCGAGAGCTCCTCGCAGGGCGTGATGATGAACAGCTTTTCGTTCTCAAAGTCCACCGCCCGAACTAGCCCTGCGAACAACGCGAGTATAGGCTCTTAAACTTATCACTTAATCAGCACTTTATTGCTGCAATTTAATTGATAAGTAAATATGTATGTATGCATGGATGAATGACATAATCGATGTATTTTTGTAACCGTATGGGTAGTGCTAGAACGTGGTATCATGGCAATAAGTTTGCACTATACATTTGTGCCTCGGCGCGCGTATAAAATCACTTCTTGACGGGCT
Organism: Acrobasis consociella; assembly: GCA_963555685.1. Taxonomy (NCBI): domain Eukaryota; kingdom Metazoa; phylum Arthropoda; class Insecta; order Lepidoptera; family Pyralidae; genus Acrobasis; species Acrobasis consociella. Next base: position 5,448,082 of record OY743122.1, on the reverse strand, counting down.
TACGTCATTGCCTCGAGTGTAGATGATTCATTGGAAATCAGTTATTTTGTCGTAATGATGAAAGGGTCATGTTATTATCTAGTCTTTAAATGCGGACGTAACTTGAAAAGTTAAAATGTCACAAAATTACGATAATACCGAATATAATAATACTTTAGGTATTTATTTTGGGCTTTAGGTAAGTTTAAGGAAAATTGTATTTCATTAATCCCATTTTGCTAACTTATAAATTGGTCATCATGAGCAAATGGCGTAATCGTTTGAATTAAATGATGACTGTTTGATAACCCATTTACTCACACACCATTCATCACCAGTTATCATATTCAGATCTACATTGAAATTTAATGCACATTATATTAAAATTACTACATCAATTACTTTATCAATGGCTCGTTCTTATGCAATACATCAAAGTTTCATATTTTATTACGCTACCGTTACTCAAAAGGAGTATGGAATATTCTCTTCAAGTAACACAAAACACAGTGTTACTTGACGAGAATACGGCACGCGTTAAAGTGAAGTTAAGAAACACTGGTACTCAAAAAAGAATGTTATTTGCATAAGTAACACTGTAACTCATCAGGAAGATTTTCCCCTTGAGTAACAGTGGTACCTACCCTGTGGTGACCAACTCATCGGGAACAAACGTGCATGAAGCATTGCATTAGAATGAGCCACTGAAGTTGCCTCGAAAAGAGATATTTTTAATATTTATACGAAAGACTCGATGATACAATACAACACAATACAAAAAACTTTATTGCCCCAAAAGAAATTTACAATTTAAGATGATCGAGTCAATAAATCCTACCTAACAAGTGCAACCAGTCTTTTTAGTTAAAAATAGTATGCTCACAGTAGAGAAATAGCGTCGATCAAAGGAATGGGCCGTTTACTACTTTTGATTCTCGGTATAATATTCGCATAGATATTTCCACCACTTTTGCAACCTGTCACCTTTGAAACTTGTGTCTAGTTTAAACTTTATGAACGTATTCTGTTCTGACACCTGTTTGAATTAGTGTTCTAGCTATTTCTTATATTTTCCTTTTATACAATTGTTTGTTCGGACAACACGTACCTGAATATTTGAAAGCGTATTCATAAATGGGTAATATTGGTATCTGGACACGCGAACGAAATCACACAGACAGAAAAAATAAATTGTTTGTTCCGAAAGATTTGGATATGCGTTCTTTCTAATACACAGACAGACACACCAGTTTGTTGTTCACTCACACTCAAAACTATTTTTATATGGCGATCGCGCCTCAAGTTCAACTAGGAGTAAAATAAACATTTATACAACGCGTTCGTAATCGTGTTTCCATCTGTCAATCACATTTGATTCCTATGACTGTGATATTAAATTCAAAGAAAGATTTTTAAGTCAAGTAGGTATTCTGACATTGCCGTGTTGCTTTCGAGAATCTCATTTTCATTGGTCCTTCTGGTACGCACGGGTTGCGGAAAATTTCTGAAACGCATGCCGTAGGGCACGCATGCGGGTAACAGTTTTCACTAGTGTATGTAACTAGAATTCGGGGTGCGAATTTCCACAACGCAGTTTTCACTAGTCGATAGAGTAACGTACAGTCGATATACAGCATGTAACGACCACTGTATCGACATATACAATAAGCCATAAAGTGGGACCACTCTACTCCATCTCTTCCCGTGACTGTCGAATAAGACAACTATAGGACAAAGCACAAATATCTCGTGCTTTATATCTGCATTTCTAATAAGCAATTAAACTGTTCTGGCTATGTTTTCTTAATTTCACATGGTCTTCGGCATTCTTTGTTGTAAGCGGAAGCAGCACATCTAAGGATGCAACCGGAAACGCGCTAAGATGAAGATTTCAAGATAAGATTCTTTCGACAATGACGACGACGACGATGAATTCTTTTGACGACCTCCGTGGCGTAGTGGTTACCATGCTAGTCCGCCACCCACAGGTTCTGGGTTCGATCCCCGGTGAGGGCAAGTTGGGAAACGGCCTTTTCCAAACTGGGTCTTGAATGTTTATCTGTATATTTATTTGTTATAAAATATTGTATCGTTGAGTTAGTTCCCATAATATGGTAAAATGGGACTCTATCACTAAGACTCCGCTGTCCGTTTGTCTGTCCGTCTGTCTGTCACCAGGCTGTATCTCATAAAACGCGATAGCTACACAGTTGAAATTTTCACAGATTTGATATTTCTGTTGCCGCTTGCCGCTACAACAAATACTAAGAACAGAATAAAATAAATATTTAGTGGGGCTCCCATACAAAAAAACGTGATTTTTTTATAGATTATCGTCTTCGTGCGCGAGTCCGACTAGCACTTGGCCGGTTATTTTATCGTGACGTGATTACCGTGTCCCAGGCACAGCAGTGGGTTATCTTGCAAAGTAAACACAGCGGCAGTGTCGGCCGGCAGTTGACACAACGCTACCACTTTCCCGTTGATCACTTTCAGCGTTGCTTCTGGGTCCACCCGCACGTTCAAGCCGATGTGGAGCTCGCGGAAATTCACCCTGGAATGAAGTTATACTTTATTTTGGAAACAAGGTTATGACTACCTCTGATTAGAGTAAAAGTTCTACGACTATTTTAGGTATTTTAATTTTCATCAGAGAGATCCCGGCCGCATCTTTATCAGGGAGCACGTAGCGCTTTCAAAATGGTCACCTAAGGACGTGAAGTGGGGAAAAAAATAAGTGCTAAATTTGAAACATGGGAGTCACCTAAACGAATGAACGAATGGTTTTTTCATACAAAAAATCGTGCGTTTGGTGACTCCGCGTTTGAAAAATGGCACCACAGACCCGTCAGAACAATTATTTGGCTGCGATTTTACGATTGCTACAAACAATGTCAAAATTTCATTTTCGATCCCCGTGGCGTAGTGGTTAACACGCCAGTCCCTCTCCATGATTCCCAGCCAGGGCAAGTGAAAGATTTATCCTAATCTATTTATTTATTTAGAGAATGGGCAAGATTTGAATTATGTTAATAGGCAATGCGGCTAGCAATAGCAACCCATCACTATTTTGATTCCATTTTTCTTAATGCCCATCATCACACTAAGCGTGGCCTTTGGGTCCTACAGCCCTGGGGTCTGCCTTGTCAAAGAAGTGAAAATGTATCTGTATCTATTAATTCATCTTCAACATTTTTCCTTCTAGGTCCAAAATAGGGTTCTAGAATACCTATTGAAAAATCATACAAATCTAATGTAGGACAAGTTTACGGCTACAACACAAACAAACAACGTAACCGCCACCCAGTATCTAATTTCTAAATATAAGTCGGTCCTGAATAGGCTTAAGGGCCTCCGAGACGGTCAAGCTGCTTTACGGCAAGCACGTAATTTTGTTTTGATTGCTCAGACAGGCGGCTTGATCAAGGCACTTCGAACACGATCGCGACTTATATTTTATAGAAAAACTAGCTGTGCCCGTGGGCTTTGCTCCCCGTGGGAATTATGTCCTTCCCTGGGTATCAAACTTTATCCATATCTCATCTAAATAGGTTCAGTGATTAACCCTTCGACTGTCGACATAGCAGACACAATAGTAAAACAATACATTAGACGCCCGCTCCGGGCGTCCGACATTTAAAGACTTTGACTTTTCGCATTTATAATATTAGTAGGATTTGATAAACTTGATCTAGTCGTTCGCGAACACTGTCTAAACTTCGCGTCAAGCTAAAATATACAATCGTATCAAGCACGTGCAATGCTTCACTCGAGCGTCAAGCAAACATTGTAAACGGTCAACATGCTCGGCTCAAGCCAAAATCTATACGTGCTTGCCGTCAAGCCGCTTGACCGTCTCGGAGGCGCTTTACGGATGACCGCGGACAGTCGTCGAGCTGGCCTCACACGAAACATACGTATGCTGCGTCCAAAATGATGACGAATCATCCGGTATTGTATGAGTCACCAATTCCGGGATCCACGTACTATCTTACTTAGTCATTTGCGGACAATTATTGCGATAAGTTTCGTAGCTTTATTTGACATTGGTTTAAAAATAGGCGCGCGGTCTTGCCAAATAAGAAAATGGTGCAATAATTGCGATATGATAAGGCGGCGCGCGGGTTTAAAATAATTAATCTTTAAAATAAACAGATTTTTTTATATGACCACCCGGAAAGACTTGGAGCAGAAAAATAACAAACAGTTTTGTTTTTTGCGAAATATACATTATTCATTAAGAATTTAAAAAAAGAAAAATATTAGACGTAATGAATATTTTGGGAAATAAAAATACGGCGTATGAAAATTAAGCAAAAAGTAATTAGACTATACTAACTTAGGATTATTAAAATAACTATGCAAGCCGCTCTAGATCGGTCATTTTGGAAATCTTTGGGAGAGGCCTATTTTCAGCAGTGGACGTTATGCGGCTGAAATGATGATGATGATGAAATTAGGATAAATGAAAAAGTTTAAAAAAAAGTTTGTGCGCCAATCTATATTGGGAATCTAAAAAATTAGGGAAACAAATATAGACCCTCATCGCATCTTATTTCCTTATATTTAAGGTGAAGATAAGGCGTAAGTGGCGTTCTCATTTGAAAGAAATTCTTTATTAATTTACCATTTTGCAAAATGTTATGCACTGGATAGAGCTTTAAATTATTTATTGAACAACGGCTGATTGCAATTAAATTAGTCCATCTAGTTTTGTAATCTGCTTTCTTCAAAAGTGGCCGCACTTACTTAGCTAAAACAAGTTTTAATTAAGTTCAGCAAGAGTACCAAATATACTCTCAAAGGTTATTCATTAAATTAAAAAATGATAATTTTCGCCGCATTTTCGATTAAGGAATACATGAATTTTTTTGGGTCCAGTGCTGCCCCCATTTGAAATAATTATCTAAAAGAAAACTGAGATGTTATTACGAATTTTGTCTCTTAGTCCGTTTTCTAAAGAGAATTCTTATAAAGAGAGGTATACTTTTCTGAGTTCAGCAATGCCACTTGGTACGAATATTATACACGTCTACCCAAGCCCAAAACGCCCGGGAGCCAGATTGAACTCCGCGTCATGAGGAGGGGAGGGGGGCCCAAAGTACAGAGCTCCCGGCGCTCAGAAAAAAAATTCTGGCGGAATTGTTTGGACATTTGAATTAAGTTTGGTGTCGTTTTCAGGTAACCAGATGATGCCCAGTTCATTCCTCATACCAGTTCTTTTAGGGTTCCGTAGCAAAATATGACGCAATACTTAAAATACTAAACCTTTTGTAGTAACGTAATGTAAACAAACCCTTATATTTTTATATTTTTGTATGAAACTTGGTTTATAAAAAATACTATCCGAGAGCCCGTTTAATGCAAATTATAAAAATATAAACAATAAATATACTTTTATCTATTTCCAATGTAAAATAAAATAATTATTGCATAAACCTAATAGAGCCGCATAGAACGGTTTATCTTCGAACTACTATATGAAACTTTTCATTTGTCCTTTCTGGCTATCACGACTGGTGGCGTTGGATTCCTTGTAACGCTCAAAACCCGAAACTCTCGGTTATAGAGTGCTTAAGGGGCGGAGGGGGGAGGGGGAGGCAATCAAAGATGGCGGAAGAGCAGTTTGGTTTTCACGCCATAATTCCATAAGTACTGGACTGATTTCCAAAATTTAAATGATTTCTCAAAGGCAATAATATGCTCCATGTTTTGTCTATATACATCTTAGATGTATTTATTACAGTTGATGAGTTTTGTTAAATGAAATGTTGAAGCTACAGAATTTTTATTTACATCTAGAAGTGCCCGCGGGCTTTGATCCACATGGGAATTTCAGGATAACACTATCCTATATCCTTTCCCGGGTCTGAAACGATATCCATGCCAAATTTCATTTAAATCGGTCCAGTCATACACGCTTGATGGAGTGACCAAGGGAAATAGGGATTTATTTATACTCGTACATATATAGATTTCCTCCACAATAACAACAAGCTAGCGTTTGGAGCGATTACATTTGGTACTGCAAGATTTCAAGCATCTACATCTAATCAATTCTAAGCATGCTTGAGCAGCCATAGGACTTTGGGTCCACAGTGGCACCCAAACTTCTCCTTTTCCCTGCCAACCCCATTTAGATGGGCAAGGAATATTCAGATTTTTCATAAGCACTGCCCCGAAACCTAAACAGCTTGTAAAACTGCCCTTAAGGTATGTTGTTTGAGAGCAGCCTCTGTAGGAGGCAATTTTTCGGTTTGCCTGTCCTTCTTATCCAACAGCTCCCCGAGTAACAGCTAAGATACTAGATGGTTCGGCTTTAGTTCATATGTTGAGCCCATAACCGTCAAAAATATTTGGGGATTATGCTACCAATGCATTTTCATCCTTTCTGATTAGAGAACTATCTAATGTCAAAAGACTGGACGTGATTGGTGACTGGAGTTTGAAGAATGGCAGCTCGAGAAAAACGCGGTTCTGGCAAACGCTTACAACCACGCAATCAATAGTAAGCGAACATACAAGGATTCCAAAAGGCTAACTTTCTTCGTGAAGGATCAAACAAAGAAGAGCTATACCATCTTTTGTCGTCACATTGTCACTCAAACATGGGTAAACAAGCACTTACGAATGGGTAAAGAATTCATCATAACTGTAGATAATGATTTATTTTTCTAATAAAAAATCAGAATATTCCTTACCCATATGAATGGGGTTGGCAAGAAGAAGGAAAAGTTTGGGTGCCACTGTGGACCCAAAGTCCTATGGCTGCTCAAGCATGCTTAGGATTGATTAGATATAGATGCTTGAAATCTTGCAGTACCAAATGTAATCGCTCCAAACGCTAGCACGTTTTTATTGTGGAGGAAATCTATACATGTATAAATAAATCCCTATTTCCCTTGGTCACGCCATCACGCGTGTACGGCTGAACCGATTTAAATGAAATTTGGCATGGATATCGTTTAAGACCATGGAAAGGACATAGGATAGTGGTATCCTGAAATTCCCATGTGGATCAAAGCCCGCGGGCACTTCTAGTTGTAAATCAAATTCTGTAGCTTCAACATTTCATTTAACATAACTCATCAACTGTAATAAATACATCTAAGATATGTATAGACAAAACATGGAGCATATGATTACCTTTGAGAAATCATTTAAATTTTGGAAATCAGTCCAGTACTTATGGAATTATGGCGTGAAAACCAAACTGCTCTTCCGCCATCTTTGATTGCCTCCCCCTCCCCCCTCCGCCCCTTAAGCACTCTATAACCGAGAGTTTCGGGTTTTGAGCGTTACAAGGAATCCAACGCTACCAGTCGTGATAGCCAGAAAGGACAAATGAAAAGTTTCATATAGTAGTTCGAAGATAAACCGTTCTATGCGGCTCTATTAGGTATAAGCAATAATTATTTTATTTTACATTGAAAATAAATAAAAAGTATATTTATTGTTTATATTTTTATAATTTGCATTAAACGGGCTCTCGGATAGTATTTTTTATAAACCAAGTTTCATACAAAAATATAAAAATATAAGGGTTTGTTTACATTACGTTACTACAAAAAGTTTAGTATTTTAAGTATTGCGTCGCATTTTGCTACGGAACCCTAAAAGAACTGGTATGAGGAATGAACTAGGCATCATCTGGTTACCTGAAAACGACACCAAACTTAATTCAAAAGTCCAAAAAAATCTGCCAGAACTTTTTTCTGAGCGCCGGGAGCTCTGTTCTTTGGGCCCCCCTCCCCTCCTCCTGACGCGGAGATCAATCTGGCTCCCGGGCGTTTTGGGCTTGGGTAGACGTGTATAGCATTCGTACCAAGTGGCATTGCTGAACTAAAAATTGGCGTACTTTTTCCCCTTAAAAAACGGACTATCTAGCGGTGCGGCTCTATGCGGCTCTAGATACTTGTTGCGTGAAAACTAGAGTAGAGGGGTCTTAGCATACTATGGATGGGCACTGAGGGGGGGGGGGGGGGAGGCGGGTAAAAAAATGTGGCATGGAGTATGGGTATACTCCCTAAAGTACTTACTTATGTCACTATCACTTACTCATAAGGTACGATTCCGAGCAGAGCCTCATCTTCACGAGCCCGCATCAGCTCCCCAAAGTACGCCAAGTAGTTCAGGTATCGCTCATCCCTAGGCGCCAACGAGAAGTCTTTCTTCCCAGAACTCTCCATAGAATCGCATACAAAGAACGAATACTCCAGACTCGTAGGTTCCGGCACATTTTTGAATAAAGAATCATTTTTAAATTCTTCGTTATAAAGATTTTTTATCGTGCCAGGATTTAGATGGCTTTGGAATCTCTTTTTAGCAGTTTTAGAGTCTATTTGAAGTAGGTAAGTGGGTTGTGTGTGTAATATGATATGGGTTATGAACTTTAGTCCCATAGCGTTACACATTCCCATTGTGTTTATTATCCATGGCATGCGTTGGTAGGCGTTCTTGGTGCGGCAGTAGGTAATGAGTTCGGCGACGGCGGCGGCGTAGCGTCTCGGGTTGTCCATTGTGTTGATCAGGCCTAAGTACAACATCCTGAAAGAATGACCATAGTGAGTGATTTATAGGCTATTGTGGGAAGTTCTCGTTACTGGTGAATGTACTGATACTGAAGAAATTGTGAAAATCAATTACCAGACAAATTAAGACTTATTTCATACATACATTCATACACTAACTAATCACGTCTTGGTCCCTTATAAGGCAAACAGAGTATTTTGGGTCTTGCGACTCTGAGCTATCAGAGCCTAGAGCCCAAAGTCCACTTTTAATGTGTCCATTTTTAATTATTTGCAATTTCATCCATTCCCTCTCGGATTTTACAATATGCACTGGAATAGAAGTAGCTGGTACTTTTAATAAATAAATATATGTAGAGGGACAAATTACACAGATTTAGCTAGCCTTAAAGTAAGTTCGAGGCTTGTATTATGGGATACTAAATCAACGATACTATATTTTATAAAAAATACATACATATATAAACATTCAAGACCTGGCAAGACTATTTGAAAAAAGCCATTTTCCAACTTGCCCTAACCGGGGATCAAACCTGGGACCTTTGGATGGCGGACTAGCATGGTGACCACTACGCCAAGGAGGTCGACTTTTTTCTTTTCTCCCAGACCAGCGTAGAAGAACTAAGACTTGTTTCGTGTCTTTATGATTTTTAATTAGAGGGAAAAGAATGGTCTACTTGATAGTAGATGGGTGTATAAAGAAAGGAAGGCCCAGAAAGACGTGGGAAGAATGCGTAAGTTGGGATATGGTGGAAATGGTGAATGGCAAAGGATAAACGGTCGGTTATGGAAGGAGTTGTCATACAGAGCCGACCCTAAACAGGGAAAAGGAAACAAAGAAGAGAGTTAAAAAAAATTATAAATTAAACCGTACTTGTCAGGTTTCCTCAGATGTGTAAAGTTGGGTCCCAGCAAGGGCTCCGTGACGACGGTGGCGGACACACTGCCGGCCGTCGTGAACTCTGCCTGCCCCGGGTCCAGGTCTACGACCAGCACTGGCCCCTGCGACAGCAATCTGTTCACGCAGTATCTCAGGAATGTTGACTTGCCTACACCTTTTCCTCCGCATACCAGGCCCCTGCTTTGTTGTTCTAAAAAAATTTATACATACTATCATGTCATCGTGTCTTTGTCTTTACCTCACAAAGGCCTCTTTTAGGAGTAGCGTAAGATCGGCGAGAAATCAAAATAATAATGGGTTGCTAGCCGCATATCCTATTAACATGTTTTCTAAGATCTTTGCGGGAAGAGAAGCAGCTGGTTGCTAAATGGTGATTTAGTACTCAGTACACTATAAAGATATGTTTTTTATTGAGTAATACTTACGAAGTCCATATTTAACAGCATGCATCCAACTGGCATTTGCCTCAAAACATTTCCAGGGTCTCGAGACATACAGTGAGCAGCCAAGGATTTCCGATACCTGCCTCAAACTGCTGTCAACATTCCTACTTATTTTGCTGAATAAATCTGTTACACCAAAATTATTTTCTATGAAGTCCATTTGCTTGCATTTCAAAGGCGTAAGGCAGAGAACACCATCACATGCTCCAATAGATGTGACGATTTCTTCTGCTTCGTGAATTGAAAGCCCCACTGATGTCAACTTACTAAACAGACCATAGTATGCATTCTCACTATCAATAGTTTTAAAGCAATGTGCATAATTATAATTTGGTGCATATACTTTACAGACTTTGTCTTGTAATGTATACCCTAAGATTTCAACTGTACCACCTAGTGCTCTTACATTTACTTTTCCATGTATGTACAACTCTGCTGGGTGTTGCATTATAAGTATGCAAGAGTTTTTGGCATAATAAACTTTAAACGGATTCACTAGTTCTTCTGAAAATTCCATGGAAGATTCTCTATCAAAGGCTTGCTCAGATTCTGCTGTATCTTCATACATAGTAGAATCAACAATAGCTTCATCATCATAACTTCCTGAGAAATCATTTTCGTTTTCTTTTTGCTCATCTTCATCATAGGATTGAACATCAATGTCCGTAACGAAATTATTTTCACTTACTTCTAGAGAAAACATTGTATCATTAGTAGAATTGATAGTTTGAATGTCTGAAGGCATGTTTTTAACAGTGGAATGTCTGTAGTTACCCAACAAGTCACTAAAACTATCATTGGGCATTTCTGTTGCAGTGACAGAGATAAATGGTGAAGAAACATTAGAATTTATTATGCTATTGTTTGAATCCTCATCTTGATCAGTCTCCATTTGATCATCTAGCCTGAACTCCTCTTCTTGATCTATCCTGTATTCATCTTCACTATCTTTGTTTTGATGTTGTTCAATATCTTCTACTATTATGTTTGGAATAACTTTATGAACTCTTTTACTGTTAGTGGCTTTCTTATTATCATTCTTGTTTTTAGTAGTGTTATTTTTCTGTTTTATTTTTCGTAATATCTTCATCGCCAAGGCGCCGTCAGCATCAAATGATTCTGATGATTCAGAATCACCTTCTGTAGCAGAGTCTATTGTGATACTCGCCAATGAAAGGTTGTCAGTTTCATCCTCACCTGATGAGCTGCTGTCTAAATGAGCTTTATTTTCGGATAAAGACTCAAGAACATCCTTACATTCAGAAATAGATTCCAAACTACTGAGGGTACTTGAAATTGTTTCATCTTTATTCATTTGTGTGCTTTCTTTGCTTAAATTTAAGTCGGGATTTGGTTCGCCGTCATCAGACTCGTGATCACGAGTGAAATCTCCCTCGTTGCTGGAATTGGTTAGGTTTAAATCCGAAAAACCGCTTACCGAGCTTGAGTCGTCCAAAAGCCTTTGTGGGTTTAGATAAATGTTTTCACTCTTCCTAATAAGCTTGGTATCACTCTGCTTGTAACCTTCCAACATCTGTTTCAGCTGCTTTTTTACAGTTTCCTCTGTTTTGCTATCTTTTTTTAAAGATTCCTTCTTTGATACGTGCGCCTTTTCAAAGAAATCCATTTTTTACACTTTACCTTGCAAATAGTTAAACAACGCTTATACCAATATGAAGACTAAAGAATTCTTAATTGTTGTGTACTGTTATTGTGTACTCTTAGGTTTTATTCATCACTATAATCTGAAATAAACAAATTATTATTTTGAAAACTTGTGCAACAACGTGATTTCTCATATGACACGACACAATGACAGTGACAGACAGTGGGTGACAGCACAGCACAATGACAGTTGCATCAATCAGTATTGCTGATGGTAAAAAAAATACATTCATTTGAATCGATTAATATTTTGAATCAATATGAATTCGATGAAACATATAATATTAACCCAGCCGCCATATAATATTTATCCAGAGCAAAATAAGGTTTAATTTCTTACTAACCCAATAAATGGAGCCCACGTCTTCGTTCCATATTTAAAAATTACATTACGACAACTTTCTTCTAAAACAAATGGGATCATAAATCTATCTAAATTGTTGAAAACCTCGTAAATGTCCATCTAGTAGTTTCGAAGATTAGGGTACACATACAGATAGACATTTTTTTTTTGTCTTTCTTGTGTTGTGTTGTGTCATAGTCATAGATAAATGTACAGACAGACACGCCGTTTTTACTGTTTTATTAATTGTGTTGTGTTGATTAAAAGCCGTAGTTGCACATATATACGACACGACTAGTACCTGGGCGACCTTATTACTTGTTACTATTTATTGTGATATGGTGGTTGTCTGACTGCCATATAAACCAGCGCCCCTATATTAATATCATTAACATCGCCTCCGCTAGATGGCGGTAAAAGCGAATTAAAACTCGCTATGGTTTGTGTTGTTTGTAACCTATTGCATATTATGGTAACGTCAATAAACGTTTTTTTCATTGGTGTTTAGGTGATAATTTACATAAACTTTTTTAAACTTGTCTAAAAACAATACAAAATAAAAAATAAGATATAAACTTGAATATTAAAAAAAACAAAAGCAAGTCGCCGAGTGGGATTCGAACCCGTAACCCTCTTTCTAGCGGTTTGCATCCTTAACCGCTGAGCTAAATGGATAGTGGCCAACGCGACGAAATTAGCGACCATATTCTGCGTGAAGAGAAAAATTTGGAAACACTCGTTTTCCCAAACATAAGACTAATCTAGATCGATTGTTTACCCCCAAAAACCCTCATATACCAATTTTCAGTGAAATCGGTATAGCCGTTTTTGAGATCACAGAAATTTATAAATAAATTAATATACAAGAATTGCTCGTTTAAAGGTATAAGATAAGATAGAAAATATTATCATGTGTCGGCGCTAAGGGCACTTTTTTTCGTAAGAACACCTGGCGGTCAAATAAAAACAGACATATTTTATGGGGAGTGCCTCTGTTGCCGGCACCGGCAGCGGAGGCTCTCTCTGTATTAAAATATCCATGGTTAATTTAATTATACCTTATGGGCCCAACGCAAACGAACGACAGACTATCCGTGCAAAAAAAATACAACGTATGCTTCATCCCGCGCTAACACAGACGTCGCGCACTTTAGTCTGTGACCTGCACTCTGCTAGTGGTGGACGTGATGTGCGCGGTATTATAGCATGGCGCTAGAGATAGATGTACCGATGTTAATTCATGAAATACAAAACAGACCTGCAATGTATGATACTTCAAAATCCAAGTATCATGCCTAGTATAGCCTTTCTTCTGGACCAATGCACTTTCTCATTATTGTTTCCGAATGTGTCAAAGCCGGTCTTAAAATGAATAGCAACTCATTAAAAGTATTAATAGACATTTTATAAAATTTAAAATGTTTGTCCGGTTATTGTTTTAGAATTGCATGTTTAATATGGAATTGTCCTTTTAGTAATCTCTCCGAAAGTAAAGTCCAAAATTTTCTTTTTCTGTACTTCAAGTATAAAATAATACATCGCAATCTTTGCACTTCCATGGCGTGTACAGCTGTACGTGTCCGTCCCTACAGTTCTGCCGACAGAATGATTCAAAATGTGCGTCGTGTGCGTGTGTGTTGAGTCCGTGAACAATCCGCGAAAGACTTTTTGCGCGCCACGGAGACTTTTTGTGCGCCGCAGACTCGATCGGACAAAGTCTGTCGTCTGTGTTGGGCCATATGGTCTGTGTTAATATCTAACTATTGGTCAAAGGTCGTGGGACTTCTAATCTGGTTTTGGAATATTTCAAACTAGGTGTACTATGTCGTAGCTCGTATTAGCTTCATAATCTTTAGCGTTTCGTGTTTGAAGGCGTTCAAAGTTTTTATTACCCTACCACGTCAGAATTATTCTTAATTATATGCCTTGGCCAATACTGGGCCTGGCATAGGACCCGATGTGTGACCACGCTTTGTATTTTGCTATCTCTATCGCACTTGGTTTGTGACAGATAGACTGAACACGTAGTGTGGTCTCGTCTATGCAGCGTAGGTATTCCTAGTGCGAGGATGGGATGGAGTAAAACCACAACTTGTAATATTTTAAAGAAGTTTATTTATATATATAACCACTCCTGACATTTCCGAGAGATAAATACATTCCATGATTGTATCAACATTCAATACAGTCCATACGAATGATAACTACTACGGCTAGCGAAAACATCGACTGATCTACGGGCGAGTGTTTTCGTTAGGCGATTACTTAACGTTGTACTGAGTTCGGCGCGACGCTGTGTTGCCAGTGTATGTAATTTCAAATTTAGACGATTTATCCTAAATGCTCGGCGGCCCAATGTCGCGCCGAAGCCGAAGTTCGGATCTAAAACTAGGCTTTTCACTGTGCAGAGAAGGTGGCGATGAAATCAGTGACAAGCTTCTTGAGGGTCGCGTCTGACTCTGGGGTGATCTGGCCGTCCTTGGCGATGGTGGCCAAGAGTCCCTGGTGGCTGGTCTTGATGTGCTCGGTGAAGGCCTTCTCGAAAGCGGTGATCTTGCTGGGGTCCAGTTTGTCGAGGTGACCACGGACACCACAGTAGATGATGGCGACCTGAAACACAAATAATAGTAACAGGCCAGTCAAGTATTACATATAACAGAAGAAACTCTGATCGATTAATGCACAGCTGAAACTGGTGGGTCTAGAAGTGTGAAATTTTGAACAAATCTTCCATAAATGACGTTAATGTTGACTAAGGAATTTTTGGAAATTCATCCCCTAAAGAGTGTGTCGGAAGTTTGTATGAAATTTTGTCAATTTTGAAGTTAGAAATAAAAATGACATGAAATCACATTAAAAAAAGTTGACTGATTATTATAAATTATGGGGGTATAAAAGTTTGTATGAGACAAAGCTAAAAACGACTAAGCAGTGGTAAAATGGGATAAGTTCAAATTTATTAACTTAAGATATGAAGAGCACACACCTGTTCCTCAATAGCCATGGGCACGTACTGGCCCTGCTTGAGCAGCTCAGTGAGCCGCATGCCTCTGTTGAGCAGCTGCTGGGTGGCGGCGTCTAAGTCGGAACCGAACTGGGCGAACGCGGCGACCTCACGGTACTGGGCCAACTCCAGCTTCATGGAACCGGCCACCTGGAACGTAACGAAATATTTTGAGATATGAGTTTCTTGAATTCCGTTTCGTTATCCTATCCTATTTCCTACTATCCTACTAATATTATAAATGCGAAAGTGAATTTGTTTGTTACCTCTTCACGCTTAAACTACTGAACCGATTTAGATGAAATTTGGTATGTTTATAGTTTGAGACTCGGGGAAAACCATGTTCTTTCCAAATGCAACTGATGACTAAGGAATCTTAGTATTTTCTTAGAATCTTATTTATATTTCAATTATTTAATTATCATAGTGGCAGTTGTGATACTAGTGCTGGGAAGAAATGCCGAAAGTAACTCATTCTTGCAGTAATCAAGTACCGTCACTATGACTTTTTATCTATCTATTTATAGCAGCCTTAACGTTGTCCTTTTAGGACGTATAGGCCTGCTCCATATCTTTACATCTTTGTCTTTCCCTTGCCACCTGCATCCAGTTGCGGCCTGCGTGACACTTAATATCGTCCACCCAACTTGGGTGTCCTTTACCTCGCTTGTTGGACTACCATTATAAGTGTTATCTTAAGGGAGGAAATTTAAAACCAATGCCCACCTGCTTCATGGCCTTGGTCTGGGCAGCGGACCCCACACGGGACACAGACAGACCGACGTTGATGGCTGGCCGGATACCCTTGTAGAACAGCTCAGTCTCCAAGAAGATCTGTCCGTCCGTGATGGAGATCACGTTGGTGGGAATGTACGCGGACACGTCACCGGCCTGGGTCTCGATGACGGGCAGGGCGGTCAGGGAGCCGCCGCCCATTTTGTCGGACCTGAGGAAAATAGGTTTGAATTTTCAACACAATTTAAATCAGTACTGTAAAATAAAAAGCGACAGCAGTGCATATTTTATTACAACCTTTTATTTAGTTTTACCCCTTGTGTCTGCAAACCTTGTACGTTAAATTTGACCCACTTAAGTTTCCGATTAAGCTGAAATTTTACACGTATACATATATTGCATGAAAATATACGTAATATTATCTTGACATGGAGCTGATTTAATTAGCTTGTCAACTAAGAAATATAAAAGTGTTAAAAGTGACCTTTAATCGAAAATATAGACAATTTTAAGAAAGTGATTTAAATAAAAAAATTCTACGTGTTATCAGGATTTTTTAATATAATTTTAAACAAAACACCGGAAGTGACGACACACTGCAATCGAAGTTTAAATTTAGCGCCAAAAGAACAATGACATCTGTCAGCTGTCAATGTCTACCGTTTAAATTACCGTCATTATGTTGGTTGTTGTCAAGTTGTTGTGTTTGTAGATGACAGTGACAATGACACATAATACAGTGGTACCATTTTTAAAACGTGGAGTCACTAAACGAACGGTTTTTGTATGGAAAAACCAGTCATTTAGGTGACATCGCGTTTCAAAAATGGCACTTCAGCACAGTACTGAAAGTGGAAATTGCCAACTTTACTCAAAAAATCTTCATCGTGACATCACTTCCTTAAATAAGGTTGACCTTGCTTGAAAATAAAGGTCAATGGGTTTTTTGCAAATATCTAAATAAGTAAGACCTTATTTTAAAATCTGATTTGAGAAAGCTTCTCCTAGAGGCTATTCCTCGAAACGGACTGCGAATCAGATGTTTTTGAAAATTACTTGACAAGCCAATTATGGAGCCGGAAATTGGCAATAGGAACTCTGTAATAAATCGCCGTAACCTTATCAAATTCTGGCTAGTTTGATTCGTTTTCAGGAGCACTTACACTTCCTAATAAAAACTTATTTGAAAAAAAATTTGTATAATAACTTTGCTTAAGTGTTTTGAGCGTCATCTTCGTCACTTAAATGTCCTATTTTATTGTATTATTTTTTCAAGGCTTCAGTTTAAAAGTACTTAAGTTGCAGTCTCCACTATCGTGTACCAAACAGTACCTTCCTGATAGTCATAACACCGTTTTTTACCAAGAGAGTATATTGCAATATAAGATGTATGGAGTGAGAGGATATCTATAGTGATAAAATGTAACTCACATCTTGGCGGCACGCTCAAGCAGACGCGAGTGGAGGTAGAACACGTCACCGGGGTAGGCCTCACGACCCGGGGGACGACGCAGCAGCAGCGACATCTGGGGGACACATTTATCAAGATATAGCAACTGTAGTCCTACTTGTAAGTATGGATGGATGTTTGTTACTCTTTCACGCGCAAACAGCTGGACCAATATAAATAAAATTTGGCATGCAGGAAGCTGACATCCTGGATTAACACATAGGCTACATTAGGCGCGTTAACACCGCGGGGCGCAGCTAGTACAAAATATTGGCAAATCCTTCTGGTGTCACATTTTTCATGTTTGGTAAAGGCATCTAACAAGCTTTACAACTGTCATTAAACGGCTGGAACCATCTGCTTTATGCGCCTTCAGAAGCATTGAGTTCCTCATATTTTGCCATTAGTGGTCACCAATCAAGTGTGAACTGCTGTTAGGGTTTAACATATACACTTATAAAATTCTCTAGATATCAATTTACTTACATGTTCTCCTGATAAGTTTTTTTTATCAGGGGTACACCATGCAGGCAGAAATCTTCTTGGACAGTATTCATCACTCAACAGGTTTACCAGTAAGAATATTGACGATTTAAAACAATAAAGTTCTCATTTCAGACCAAATAAAATACACAAAAAGCAATCAACTCTTAGTTCATGAACCATGAAATGAAACAAATTTATGTGCAAGCAAACACCATAAAAATAGGTTTTAACAGGTCATTTACACCATTCTATTGTAAAAGCATGGTGCACCAACAATCTAGGGTATGTATACCATCATTGAGTATATGCTTTGGTTGACTATTATGTAGATAAATCCTGACTCATATCCATTCAATTGATAGGGCAAAAATTGCCTAATAAACTGAAACTTTATGTCAATGCAATAAGGTTGAGGTTCGTCTGCGTAGACTGGACCCATGGGGCCGGTTGAAGACCCTGATGATATGATATTCTAAGTCCTACGCCCTAGAAGTTTACACACCTGACGGTAGGCCACGGCCTGCTTGGACAAGTCGTCGTAGATGATGAGCGCGTGCTTGCCGTTGTCACGGAAGAACTCTCCCATGGCGCAGCCCGAGTAGGGCGCCAGGTACTGCAGGGGCGCCGCGTCGGACGCCGTGGCGGACACGATGATGGTATAGCCGATGGCACCTGCAAATGTTAACTCGTTTTTAGAAAGGCTGCCGATTGGTTTTGGCGCCAAAGGCTTCATAAGGATCGTTAGACCTAATTAGCTAGTCAAAATAAAAATTCGGAACCAAAAAATGTTGACTAATGGTGAGATCAATTTGTAGTACCGCCGACAGGCACCGCCGGCGGAGTTTATCGAGATCACGCGGCAGGGTTGGACCATGTGGTGTCGATCGAAAATCATTATTGCAACTTTTTAGGGTTCCGTAGTAAACAAGGAACCCTTAGTTTCGCCATGTCTGTCTGTCTGTCTGTCTGTCCGTCCACGGTCCTACAGAGAAGTCCAGAGTCCTACTTGTTAGGGATCCGTTTCTGAAATATTTGGGTTTAAAATTCAAATTTTTGTTCGAGTCAAGTGTCCCCACCCTCTATCCGCTAAACGGTTATATATGGCCACGTGAAAAAAATCACAATTATAGTATATATAATGTAGTTTGAAGGAAAACTATCAAAGCCAAGTATGGTATACAAATTAAAAAGTTATAAGCGATCAACTTATAAAATGTACTTGAAAAAAGAAATTTTCATACAAATTCAATAGATATTAGTTTTTAGTGGCAAGAACTCAAAGTTGGCATTCGCAACTACGGAACCCTACACTGCGCGTGGCCCGACTCGCACATGGCCAATTATTTATTTATCTTATGTCATACACATATTTGGATTACGTATATATGGATAGAATAATTTATTTAATAAAATCCTCAGCCAATAATTTACCTGCATTGGTATTTTGGTTTAGTAAATTTTGATTGCTATTTCTTAGACTTACATGAGGCGATGTAACTAGCAATCAATCACTATTTTGATACTTTTATTTTCAGATTTCAGATTTCAGATTTTTATTGCAAGTCACAGTTTTCTAAGGTGTTACATAAATAAGATAGGTACAAGTGACGCCCTGCTAGGGCACTGCAAACATCAAGGGCAACTAGATGCCATTTTACTTAAATATATTCAATTAAAATTTCATTATAAACATTTCCTCCTTTTTCATCAAATTAAAATAAATTATAGTATTAAACGTACACTTACATATACATGCATGCAGACAGAGAATAAGCTACAATTTGTCATTGAGAAATTCGGATACACCATAATAGCATTTTTCAACGAGAAACAGTTTAAGGGTTGTATTGAATGGAACATTTCCTATAATATTTTTTATGTAATTAGGTATATGGTTATATATTTTCATCGTCATATAATGGGGACTAGAAGAAATTAATTGCATTTTAGTGGGTGGTATCTCTAGTTTATTTAAATTTCTATCATTTCTTTTATTGTTATTTTCCTTTTTTCTGTACAGGAGTCCGTGCTTTCTTACAAATTTACATGATTCCAGGATATATTTCCACATTCTCATCCATCATCATGCTCTGCCTACCCAATTGAGGATAAAGTATTATACTTATAGTTTGCCCAGAATTGTGAACTCGCAAAGCCCATATCTTGGCAAAAACTTAACTGATTTGTTTCATATCGATACAAAATTATAGATTCTACTGCCTACCCAATTTCATGAAGCTCCAATCAAAAGTACTTGAGTTATTGTCGAACAAACATTTCGTTGTATGTGTGAAGTAAACATTCTGAGATTTGGAGAACTCACCAGCATCAGTCAACCTCTTCACGATCTGGGCGACGGTGGACCTCTTCTGTCCGATGGCGACGTAGATGCAGTACAGCTTCTTCTTCTCGTCCTCTCCCTTGTTGAACCTCTGCTGGTTGATGATGGTGTCGATGGCCAGGGCAGTCTTGCCTGTCTGACGGTCACCGATGATCAACTCACGCTGACCACGACCGATGGGTACCAAGGAGTCGACGGCCTTGATACCTACCAACAGATTACCATGTTATTTCAATTTTTTTGTCTGTGAATTTCTTAATTTGCCGTAGTCAACATTTTGTTACTTCATTACATAGTATTTATTGATTCCTTTTTTTCAATCGTAAATGGACCATCTTTCTATTGTTAACAAATATTCATTCTATTGTACATCAATGAGGCTAACATTCATAAACTAAATAAACTGAAGCGCAGTAAGACACTAGACTAAAACTATCAATTTTACAGTCCTGTTAGTCACAGAAATTAAGGGGATACTTTAATTTTTCGGGGTGCTGCCCCCATTTGAAATAAATTAATTGAAAGGAAAAGGAGATATCATTTAAAACTTTGTCTTGATCAAGCCCTAGATAACCCTTCAAACTAATTTATGAACTACTGTTTAAAGTGAGCATGTGAAGCTTTTTACGCACATTAGCCAAAAGTGGCCGTGCCAGGCAAAAGAAAATAATGAAAAAAGAAAACAATACTAACCAGTCTGCATAGGCTCGCGCACAGACACACGGGGGATGATACCCGGGGCCTTGATACCGACTCGCATACGGGTCTTAGTGTCGAGGGCTCCCTTGCCGTCGATGGCGTTACCCAGCGCGTCCACCACACGGCCGAGCAGCTGCTCGCCGACTGGCACGTCTACGATGGCGCCGGTACGCTTGACGATGTCTCCTTCCTTGATCAGCTTGTCGTTACCGAATACTACCACACCCACGTTGTCGGGCTCCAAGTTAAGAGCCATACCCTATATGGAAATAAAAAAGTTACAATGTGTACCAGTTATGATTTGAGAATATAATTGTTAGACCACAACTGATTTTTAAGATTAGAAAGATAATGTTAGGGTAATAAATAAATATTGCCTTGGAAACATTGGAATTAATTCAATTACTATTTTTAGAAGTATATTTTACAATCATTTTTATACATGTGTGCAACTATTCAAAAATAATATCAACAATATCTATGAAAATATCTTAAAAGTTTTTCCAGCATACTTTTTACTTTTAGTACACCACAATTGAGATGAAATATATTTAGTCATGGAACTCAACATGCCAATCAGATGTTCATAGTACACATGAACTTACTGGTGGCAGAAGCACATAAAATAATCCAAATAAAAGAGCATATCAACATGTCAATCAGATGTTCATAGTTTGCATGAACAACTGTTCCAATAAAAAGTATGTAACTTTGACTGACAAGTAAACCTGAATCTATTAACTAGATGTTCACAAAGTAACATCTGTTGAATGAGTATTGGCATAAAATGTAAATGGTATAAAATGAAAGATGATTGGTATAAAATGCCTCAGGACTTATGTCTGCCTATTACATTTTTGCAATAAAGTTTAATAAATAAAAAACCCCAGAATCTAACTAGATGTTTATCCTGTATAAATGTTTTCTTAAAGATTTTTAAATCAACCTATTAAGAGCAAACATCTATCTCCAAAAAATGTGTACAAAAAATTAATTTTGGTACAAACCTTGAGGCCGGAAGAGAATTCCACCATCTCCTCAGCTTGGATGTTCTTCAAGCCATACACACGGGCGATACCGTCACCAATGCTCAGCACACGGCCAGTCTCTTCCAAATCGGCCTGCAATTATATTTATTTTGGAAATTCAAAGTAATAAAGACCAGACAATTTTGTTGACCTATGTAGAATTTTAAACTGGTCAAGGTCCGCATAGCATCATATGATGTGGCTTCCATTGTTTTACTATTGTGTCTGGATACTGACGGATATCAAAAGGATAAATTTCACTTACAAAAATTAAGCCACTTTTTTTGGAAATTTTATACTGTACTTCTAATCATACTACTTGAATACATCAAATGATAACATTCCATTTACATAACAGTGCATGTATCTTTTGTGATAAATAATTATTCTTATAATTTTCTAAGTAGGTCATTTATAAATCAAAATAGGTAGGGCTGGAATTCTGATATATAATTTACTTGGACTAATTATAAAAAAAGACAACAACA
This sequence comes from Acrobasis consociella, assembly GCA_963555685.1. Lineage (NCBI taxonomy): Eukaryota > Metazoa > Arthropoda > Insecta > Lepidoptera > Pyralidae > Acrobasis > Acrobasis consociella. The sequence goes on along the minus strand of OY743122.1, from coordinate 5,425,989 downwards.
ATACTTAGTAGGTACATAGATAAGTAACCATAACCTAAAAGACCAAAAGAAGTTTATGTAACACGACATACTGACCTTGGGTGCGGCACCGAGGATTCTCTCTTCCAGGATCTGGGAGATTTCGGCCGCCCGATGTGGTGTCGACACATGGAGCTTGCGGGAGGCGACGGCAACGGCAGGCGCCGCCACCTTCGACACCTACCGGACATAACCAGAATAATCCTCAATCCATCTTGTAGTCACATCCTTGCAATTATATCACTGATTGACACTTATCACACTGGTTTCCACGTATTATTCCACTTACACATACTGCTGAAACTAATCAGGTTATACTCTGCTCACCAACTATTACATAACACTTATCTTCGGGATTGAACTCCAAAATATTAGTTTATATGCTATAATTCAATACGAAATGGTATGGAATGCACTAGAAGAGACGTTTACATGTCCAAAACAGGTAATACTAAGATATTTACCCAAATACTCCCATTGAACAAGCAATGGTTACATTAGACATGATAGCCGGGTATGTATAAATTAGGTTTCAGATTCAATATTGGCACTAATAATGCAGTAGAAACGATAAAATTACCTGGGATGCGGCATTGGGTAGGCGCCTGGCCACTGAAGAGGCCAAACGAGCGGAGATCAGCGACATTTTTCACAAATTATTAATTTTATGGCAGGTCTAAAGGCCCAAGTGGTTCTCCGCTCGTATCTCGTTGCGGTAGAACCGGAAGTGACACAATCGATACCCACTTGTCTGTGGTTCATGCGCAATGATTTTGGTGTTCAGAAATAGGGCAAAGTCAGAAGTGCCATTTTTGAAACGCGGAGTCATCTAAAAGAATGGTTTTTCCATACAAAAAACCGTTCGTGTAGTGACTACGCGTTTGAAAAATAGCACCTCAGAAGTGCTTTTTTTGAAACGCGGAGTGACTTAAACGAATGGTTTTTCCTTACAAAAAATCGTTAGTTTAGTGACACCGCGTTTTAAAAATAACACCTCAAAAGTCCGATAGAATTATGTTATATTTAAAACATACATTTATTTAAGGAGTGCCGGCCGTTTAGGGCGCCATGCAGCCCTTAATAATATTATCCTCCGTTCTCTCGCCACCATCAATATCCCGGCGGCCCTAGAACCCAATGGTCTGGCCAGGGATGATGGCAAGAGGCCGGACGGAATGACCTTGGTGCCTTGGAGATTGGGACGGCCCTTGGTCTGGGACGCTACTTGTGTGGACACCCTCGCACCGTCCCATCTTCAGGTCACCAAGTCAAAGGCCGGCGCAGCAGCTGCCGCAGCAGAGAACCTTAAAAGGCGCAAATATGTAGACATCGGAGAAAACTACATATTTGAGCCTTTTGGGGTAGAGACTTTTGGTCCGTGGGGTCCTTCCGCCCATAGTTTATTTCATATTATTTCTAAACGTTTATTCGAGGTATCCCATGACCAAAGGGCTGGTAACTATCTGGCTCAAAGAATCAGCATTGCCATACAACGTGGCAATGCTGCCAGCCTTTTGGCCACGTTGCCGAGGGGTAATATTTTAGTGGGACTACATAATTTGTAATTTTTAGTTTTAATTTTAGTTTTAATTTTAGTTTTAATTTAAATTTTAATAAGTTTGTATAGTTTTAATTTAAGGAAATAAGAAGGATAAAAAACACAGACATAGATATAGATAGACGACTTAAATGCACCTACTTCGCGTGTAAGTTCTCAGACAAAGCGTCGAGGTTGGCCGATGCTACTGACAGTCCGCCCGTGTCTGTGATTGCAGCCGGACGGCAGCGAAAAATAAAAAAATGCCTCGTTGCGTGTTAATAAACTGCAACAGCCCAAAAATTGCAAGCGCCCAAAGTCAAGGACATATTTCCTAACACAGCTAAGTTATTTAAAAAAAAAAGCGTAAATTCATTTTAAAACAATTTTTTAAGCATTCTAAGCGGTGATTCCAAGATTATACCTAAATAAGTATAGATTAAGGTTTAAAAACTACATTCACATTACATTGCCGCGTTTGCTTTGAGCGTTTGATCCGACGTTGTGTGTTAACAAGCAATGAATATCGAAATAAGCGATACTGTCACGCATCGCTACGACGTCGTGGTACCGGCAATTTCGCATTCGTCAGTAAAATTTTACAACATATGCCAATAATCGATTTTAATCGATATCGGACTGACGAATGATATTAACTATTATTAAAGAGCCAATTTAATAGATATTGATATAAACAAGCTCATTTCCTAATTTACACTTTAGAAAACGAGGGTAATATTTTCAGAGTTCATGTATGTAATATGGTCGCTCTTTGAACATATACTACTGGTCACACGTTGGTGAACAAAACCGCGCGTGCGTCACTGCTCACTGCTCGTTAGTGAGTCGTCCCTACTGAATTTCCCCCATTGAAGCGGTATATTTTCGATACCTCTACGCGGAGTGAGACAAGCCTGACATGGCTAAGAACGACCGCAAGGGAAGTTGCTTTAACGTTAAAAAAAAACGCATTGAAATCGGTCCATCCGTTCGAGTGCTACGATGCCACTCTTTCTTCGGGGTAAAAACAGAATAAAATAAATACATCCCATACAACGAACGTGTTTTTTTATAGATAATAGTACGGAACCCTTCGTTCGCGAATTCGACTCGCACTTGGCCGATTATTTAAGAATAATAATAGTTTTATTTTTAAAGTTCAATTAAAATATTTACATTATTTGTAATTTTTAGTTTTAATTTTAGTTTTAATTTAAATTTTAATAAGTTGGTATAGTTTGAATTTCAGTTAAATTGAAATAAATTATTTAAGTACAAATATTTATTCTTTATTATCAAAAATCGATTGTGATTTTATCATAAATCGATTAACTTGAATGTTAATCGTTGTATGGTTAGCGAGCGCGGAGTGAGCGAGCAAGACCACAGATATAAAATCTATGAGTATGAGCGAGACGATCAGGGCGGCGGCGTGCGTCTTCAATAAATCGTTTAAATCGTAGCGAGCGGTTTCTTTGAATCGGTTTGAATTTCCCGTCACTAAAATTGCCCGTGACGTCACAGTAGGCATTAAAAAAGTTGGCACGCTTGGTTTCGATACAAATCTTGATACAGGCGTTATCTATTACATCTATATCTGTGATAAAAAAGAATACATATTTACAAATATACATACAGAAAAAGTTAACTACTAATTTAGTCTAAAAAATCTTGCCCATGTGGCATAGTGCCAAGAACGCTGGCCGCATTTCCGCGTTGGATCGCAATACTGTTATATTTAGTTATATTATGTTTATAAACAACTTACAAAGTCATAAATTTTTATAAACCATATTTTATTACATATTTTTAATTGTTTTAATTTACCTACCTACCATTGATCTAACTATCCCTACAAAAACTTTCATATTAACACCTACCTAGGTAGGTACCTATTTTTGTTTTTGGACGAAACCGTTTAAAAAACATAGACAATATCAGTATTGCCATTATGTTGGGATAGCAACGATGGCGGGGCCTTTCAAATAATTAAAAGCCCTTTGGTATGCACATCACTAATCGAATAACTGGTAATCTGGTCAAGTCAACCAGCTGATTTATCTGACCTGACAAAGTTGTCAAACATCCGTCATTTTCATCATGAAATGATGCTGTTCTTGAAGACGTTTGCCAGTTATTTTTCCGGTGTTATTATATTTAAAATTAATAATTAATTATTAGAAATTATCTAAGTTCGATGAACGTACACATCTAGTGTAATGGCCATATTTGAAAGCCCCTCTCAAACAAAAACAATAGTTGATGACACTGAAAAATTGATTTGTGTAGTCGAAAATGCACAAAACATCAACAAACACACGGTAAGTACTTTATATTCTTGTTCACGGTTTCATGATTTGACCTACATAAACTGATTTCATTTGCACTTAAAACTATACTAAATCCGGAGGTTATAATATGCAGAGATCAGTCAATATAATTGTCGTCATATCGTATTATATTTCAGTAAGTTGTTGCTGTGGTTGGACTGTTGAGACAGGGATCGGTTTCGTAGCATAAGCGCATTGGAGCATATCTGTCTCATACGTATAATAAAACAAAAAATGCTAAAAGTTTGAAAAATAATCAATATCATTCCATCTACAGGAAATGTTGAATTGCTGATAAAATTTACCATCTTCTAACACACAGTATATAACTTTATTTTTAATAAATTTAAATAACATAAATAAACTACTATGATTAAACTAAATATGACTGTTAATAAAAAAAACCTAAGCAGATAATAAATACTATAAATACACACAGTATTGTTTGATGAAAACCTGTTTTAATTATTATAAAAATTCAAGCTTCAATTGACAAATACCATTTTCTTAGCAAAATTTTATCAGTTTTACAAAAGTCAACCAGTTAAAAAATAAAAAGACTTGTTTGCTCATATGTTAGTTTATTTAAACTTAGTCATGCGTGTGGTTTGCTTTTAGGAGTACATATTACAGGTACAAAGAGGTCCAAACAAGGAAAACAAGTGGAATGTTTCCCGAAGATACCGGGACTTCGCAGCGCTTCACTCCAGCATCCACCAGGCAAACATTGAGCTGCCACTTCCACCAAAGAAGCTTATTGGGAACATGCAACCATCTTTTATTGCTGAAAGACAGATTGCATTGCAGGTGTGATAAAATTTTCTTGTTTTACATACATACTGGGTGCTTATTTACATTAGAATCCCATATCACAAGTTTAGACTTACTTTATGCCTGGTTAAATCTGTGTGATTTGTCCCTATATATTGAATTATTTATTATTTACTAGTTTACGCCCGCAACTTCATTTGTGTAAAAATGATGACAACCTTTTTCCTGATATCAGATTTTAATGAAATAAAGCCTATATGTTGCTCTGAGCGGAGCTTAATCTATTATTGAAAACCGTGTAAATATCCGTCCAGAAGTTTCAAAGATTAGCATGAACATACTTACAATTTTTTTTCTGAGTAAGACTGACAGTCCTTCCCAATAAAAATCCTCCTTTCCTTATTGTATTTGTTTTTTATTCAAACATTTCTTTCAGAATTATATCAATGAGGTGCTGAAATATGAAATACTGGCTCTTTCACTCCAAGTGAGAAGTTTTTTAGATCCCAAAAACTACACATTAGCAATTACAGGTATCTTAATTCTATTTTTAATAACTTTAAAATCTTTTAGGAAAAATAATTTATTTTAAAATAGTTAAGTATCATATACCTTACTACAAATTACCTATTTAATACTGTAACAAAGTACTTTAAGCCAGTGATCGAATAATCAGGCTTTTTTTTATAATAATATTAAATCATTTATTTCAGGCAACATAATGAACATTTACATTACAAGTCCATATTTATATATATATAATAGACTGATATAAAACTTAACAGCCTATCACACTGCTGGTGCGCCCGGGCCCACTCGATCTAGAGCCCTATCTCTATCTATTATTACATCACCCTACCTAGGAGATAGGCGCCCAACCAATTGGATGGTGGGACTGGCTTTTTAAAACTAGCGCTATACTTTGTACCTATAGTCTGTGACGCACTGCACGATGTCGCGGTGTCGGTAGCCTTCCGCGATAACTCGTATATACCTACCCAAAGTTGCAAGAGTTTCAAGAGGAGCGTACCATGGACATCACATTTAAATAAAATCTCACTGTAAAATTTGATAATATCAAAATATTAAACTCCCGAATTATGTTGTGAATGTTCAACTGGTTTTATATGAAAATATTCGTAAGCTGTAAAATTATTTTTCGTAATTCAAAAAGCGCTTGTTTATCCGGTCTTTACACTTTACTCAAAAATAATATTAAGTAAAGAAATCCATCATCATCATCATCATGTCATAGGCCTCTCTTCGTCTATGCCACCAATCTCGACCCTGTGCTGCTCTCATCCAGGTGCAAAAAATCCTTAAATCTCATGATATCATCAGTTTTGAGAGGTTCAACATAAAGTTAGTATGGTAAGTTAGTAGGTAAGTAGTTGGCTATGAAATAGAAAACCCGTGGTTTCAGAACAAGCATTGCAGACGATGTCCATCGCGCTGCGCGGCGACGGTCGATACGAACTTAAAGCCCCGCTCACCGACATCGGCTGGAGGATACGGAAACACTACTTTTTAGTGAGTCATTTTTCCTTTATCTTTTTATAATATCAAAATATTTTTTTATGTTAAAAAAATTAAACGTGAAAACATATAAAGAGGTTAAGAACTTAGCTAAAAAAGAGAAACATGGAAAGCACTCCAAGGGCCCAGCTCTTAAATATAAGAAGATGTACACATAAATGAATATGTCTTTCGAGTCATAAGGATTAACTCAGCCAAAGGAAATCTCTTGGTCATCAATCGCCGTATTTTACAGCGAAGATTTTTATTTGGATACAATTCTTTTTTTTATTATTGTGAGTTGAATAGGTTACTTACTTATGGATCTTCAGAACCAGACACAAAGACAGGTTATCTATGTACGAGTAGTGCAATAACCGCCGGTGGGTGACACGGCGCTGGTGAATGAATAACAATGTGCTTATCTCTACCTGATAAACTACGCAACTAAATTTACATACATTACTTCTTATTTTTAAAGATGATGATAAGTTGTACCTTTTGTATTATAAACTTAAGATTTTAAGCGCAATAACATACATATTTTCAGCTGAGCAGGTATAATACGAATATGTTTTCAAACCATTTTCGCGCATTTCCAGTTGCATCATTAGCGTGATGTGCTTCTACGGAGTCTGGGGTCTTTTTCAACTCAATTTGGTTTGCCATTCTGTGTGTTGTAAAACAAAACAATATAAATACACATACTTGGTGCTAATCCCGCTACATCATTAAATAGTTATATCTTCCAGGTGACCGATATCGAAAGCCGGACCAACTGCATACTGTCATGGCAGAACTATGGACCAGATAGATATCTCAGTGACAAAGAGCTACAGACTGCGTTTAAGAGCTTACTCAACTTATCTGTAAGTAAAGACGCTGCCGCTGCATCGTTTCACATACAATAGCCTTAGTGTACGACATCGACACAATGTACTCACCCGCGCTAGCGACCTTGAAAACACAAAAAAATAATTTCTCTTTCTGTAAGTGAGATTATCAGAAACCCTCGTACAACTTTTTAGCTAGTATCCTTAAGTTTCATTAGAACCTCGAAAGTCATTGAAATACTATCCGCTTTAGAAACCTTTACAAAAAGAGTCAAAAGTGGCCGTTTTTAGTATTTTTTGCAAAGGAAACTACAGCGTATTGTATTTCAATGACTTTCAAAGTTCTAATGAAACTTAAGGATACTAGCTAAAAAGTTGTACGAGGGTTTCTGATAATCTCACTTACAAAAAGAGATTTTTTTTTGTATTTTCAAGGTCGCTAGCGCGGGTAGGACCCTTAAGATGGAGCGGGAGGGATGCACCTAATTTCGACTACGTTGTAGCAACGCTGCGATAACGCGGCGCCTGTGTGGCCGGCAACGCGTCAGAATTTTTGCGTTGCGACAATGTAACTGTTGGCCCGCTTTTAATCAAACAATAAAAGTTTTTATAGCCATATTCTGATCTGATTACTCATATACGTATACAGTTGTTAGTCCACATTTAATTAGCTAAAGTAATTTAATTTTTGTGGTATGATAAATAACAGTGTCACAGATAAAACATGCTACTTACATATTTTTGTTGCAAGCAAATTATATAATAGCAAATTATTTTGAGCCCCCGAAGCAAAAAGTTATAAGTTTGACGTATCTGTGTGTCCTATTATACGGTCAGCGTAGCACCTAAACAAATGGACGGACTATGCGTTTTTTTGGTTTAAAAGCTGACCTGATCCAAATGGTTCTTAGCTTTACTTAGAATTTTTAATTTTGTTTCTTATTAATTATGTTTTATTCTAATTATTATTATATTGTCTTGTTATTTTCAGCATCCATACATAGATCCAATTTTAGCGATACATAACTTAGAAACGGGTGCCTACGTAGTTAGAAAGATACACGAAAACGGAAGTCTTAGGGATATTTTGTATGGGACGGAGTATACGAAGAGCCACCTCTCAAAGTACGGGAATCCGAAAATTCGGAGGCCCTTCACGCAGGGACAGATTTCGCACTATGGGTACCAAATATTGCAAGCGTTGAAGTTCTTACACGAAAAAGGAATACCGCATGGTATGTACTTCTTTTTTCACATTCGATTTTCATGTATTATACTACTAGGTTGTAAGAGACGGGAAGCGATCAAGGGGAAAGCTTAAAGCGATATATGATGAAAGTCGAGATGAGTGGTGCTGAGAAACAGAAAGGGCAGGCTTTTAGCCTACGGGACCTAAAGAACTAAAAATATGTTTTTCAAAACTAAAACATCTAACTACACAACCGATTTTGATGAAATTTCTATGGGACCACCTGTCAATTAAAATAAATATTAGTGCGATATATTGACATATTTGACAACCTCCACCTTTTTTGTAATAAAAATGTAAGACTTAACATTTTATTTTTACATGAAAATGTTTCCTTTGTGCTGGGTACACACCGAGCCAACGAATTCCAACGAATGTACCTACATCAAGGCAAAAGAAATGCTGGACATTCGTTGACGTTTTTTTTTGCCCGGTGATCTAATAATATCGTAATGCTGATTACAATCAGCATTACGATATATTTGCAAAATATTATTTTAAAATATTTCAAACGTAAAAATGTTCTTTAAAACAAAGTTTTTTAATGTATAGCTGTACGATTTCAAAGAGTAATTCATTGTTCTAGGTCACATCCACCCCGGCAACATAGCCATAGAGAACCAAAAGGTTCTACTAATGGATCTAGAGAACACATTGATGGGTGTGTCCTGTCTATACCGACCTAAGTTGGTGCAGTGTCGCGCCGCGAGCGCCGAGGCCATAGACACGTACTGCTTCGGACTGACGCTCTATGAGATGGCATTCGCGGAGCCTCTAGACACGCACTATAAGGATTACTATCCGTCCGGGATATCTGACGAATTAGGTGAGATATTCAAACTTTTCATTGATTCAACTGATTGAAATTGACCATAGCTTCAATAGGCATGATGACAAAAAATTATTTTTAATTCTGCAGTTAGATTATCAAAATATATTGCTCACGTTAGTCGGTGAATAAATACGTGATATTTAGACACCAACATAAATGACGAAGATACAGCGTATAAGAAAGTTTCCAACAACTCACTCAAATCACATACATTTTTCTAAACGTCAAAACAAACATTCTCTATTTGTATGAAATAAAAACTAATGTCGTCATAGTTTCTTAGAATCAAATAGCGCTCTTAATATCAGTTTTATCACGTTGATAATGGATACGATCAATGACAAGTGACATTATTTTGTGACGTTTTATTGTATTGACAGTACTAAATAATTTATTTTGACCCAGGAAACTAAGGTATAAATTTTAATTAGGACGTTTCCTGAACTTCCTAATTAAAATTTGGCATAACGTCACTCTCGTACAATTTTCACAGTGCCGTGAACTAGGATGATCTGTATCTTTGTTATTTCGTACCGATTTAATAAACAGAAAAATATGGGTCCTATATTATTTGATAATCTAACTGACGGACTAAAAAGATTATTTCCTGACTCGGTCATCATGCCTATTTGATTTCTTGACTGAGACAAGTTGTAATTTTTTAATGAAAACTAATGTGAGACACAGACATTATTAGAATGATTTAACAGGTTACACAAATTCGCCCTGATGAGGTCGAAACATATTGCCCAATAGCGTTAACTCATTCTAATAAAGTGGACATTTGTCATTTGTTCGAAGATACCTCGAGTACTTTTAATCAGCTATGAAATTAATTTCAGAATCAGTTCTTCGCCTCTGCCTGTCTCGGGTATCGTCCAAGCACGGCGGGCCGACGCTATCGCATTTACTGGCGCACCCTTTGTTTGCGCGCGCGCCGCTCAACGGGCTCTCGGCCATGCCGGACGACGACCGAGCGCATCTTAAGTTCCCCATCGCACTAAAGGACGAGTTAAAGGCGGGGATAGCGGCTGGTGTAGCTAGGTTGAAGAGCGAACAGAAATTAGTAAGATCATTTGAAGATATGAGTCTTATCAGAAAGTTTCCGTGGTGTATTGGTTAGAGCGTTCGGCTCATACCCGGAGGTCGCGGGTTCGATTCCCGGCGGGGGCAACGACTTTGTGTTGTTGTCCTAGTTTGTTTAGGACATTGCAGGCTGATCACCTGATCGTCTGATAACACTTCGGACACTGATAAGTAAGATGATCCGTGCTTCGGAGGGCACGTTAAGCCGTCAGTCCCGGTCACTGTCTTTGACATTGGTCGTTACCTAAAACTGCAACACAGAATTAATATAAGTATTACATACAGAACGAAATCTCCTAAGGTCCGGCGCAATATGCGTCTCCGTTCCCCGACCCTGTACCTCTCCCTCGTTCTCGCATCGTCGAGGCAGCCACGCGGCTGCAGCCGACCACTCCTACAAATATTTATATGACAAATGTGAAAGGAACAGTAGGATAGGGTCGGCCTCGGCGAACATTCTACGGCCAAATTGTAGATGTTCTAAGAAAAGGAGAGGTATAAAGTACCCGTAACTGAAGGGCATGTATGAAGAGACGAGTTTATATGAAGCAAAAGAGGTTTGTCAGGATCGTAGCAAGTGAAGGTCCATAGCCTTTGCCTACCCCTGTGGGAAACAGGCGTGATATTAGGTATGTAGGAAAGTTTCATCGCTTACCAATTTTCGTTTTTGGAGCTGTTTCTGAAATCCTGATTTTATACAATTTCTCCGTTTTAAGTTATAAAATAATCGTGATTTTTTTTGCAGGTTAGAAATGCTAGAAGAGAAGTCAGAATACAAGAAATCTTAGGGTCAGAAGAAGAAATGAGGAGACAGAAGAAAAAAGCGGTTAGTAATCTCTGGTTTTTTTTTCTAGCCTTGTAATTGTAAATGTAATGGGCAAAGGCCTTCCTTCTTCCACTGATCTCTATCCATCGCAGCTTGCTGCCATTCTTTTTTGAAGTTGTCGATATCGTCTCGCCACACGCCCGTGGTCTACCCTACGCCTGCGCCCAACCGTCACTCGGGCCATATCCGGGCCCATCTCCCTGAGTGCATGCGGCCCATAATATGCTCAGCCCGCCCAGTCCCTATTTTAATCTAGTCATCTTGAAGCCGACATCGAAAACCCCAGTCTGACAATGCAGATCATGCTGTTTTACCGACTTCCTAAAAAGGAGGTTATCTATTTGTCGCGATCTTCTTTTCATTTTTTATGTATGTCCACCGATTATTTGAGGACGCCTGGGCCGATTTGAGTGATTTACGTGAGTAAACTGTTAACTCATTCTAATAATGTCTGTGTCGTATTGTTTCAGAAAAAACGCGAGAGCATCTGGAAGTCGACGTCGTCACTAGCAGAGACCGTGCGCTCGCACAGCGGCAGCACGGCGTCGTCGCCCACGCCTCCTGCGCACTGTGAGCACCCTATTTTTATTTACTTTTGGTGTAGTGCCCCACTGCTGGGCAAAAGCATTCGCCTTAGCCTTCCACAAGTTCTGATCTTCTGTGATCTCCTGCATTTGGCCAGGGCATCTTACCATCTTAAATGTAGACCATTCTTATCTTTCCGAATACATCTGGTAGACATGCGCTGCCTAATTCCACTTTACATAATTTTCGTTGCGAGTTATTAATATAGTGTTGTTACATTTACTGGGCTGTATGGGTGATGTTTCCTGTGCACTAAAAACACGGGAAAGCAGATTTTTTCGATAAACTACGTAGTAATTATACCCTTGCAGTGAATCATTAATTGTTTTCGGTAAAAGGTAATATTTGCATTTCTTTAATTATTTCCTCACATTAATTGAGAAAAGAACTATACTTACCTCGGCGGGAATAGGATTGCCTGACTACTTTTTATTGCTAATTTGAAACTACTCGTCTGGCAATACCTTACTTCCCGGCCTCTGCAGTAACGTAAAATTTCTTTAAAAACTACAAAAACTGATTCGTGGACATATGTAATATTGTGTTCATGTTATGTTGAATAAATGGTATATCTATCTATCATGTTATCTTATTTGTCTAAAAAGTTTTTCAAAAGCTTTTTTTTTAATACTTCCTCTTTCTATCTGCAGCAGCCGACGCGAGTGGCGCGAGCTCAAGCACGCCCGCGGCGGCGAGCCCCGCCACGCCGGTGGCCAGCCCGGCCCCCAACAATGCCAGGGGCGCTCTACTGGACGCGATCTGCTCCTTCGACAAGAACCGGCTCGCGAGGGTTAACTCGCGGTGAGTCTGACTCGGTGAATGACTTAGACACGGTATGCCGACCGTTGGTTTACAATAGTGCGAAAAGCACTTACTACTTAAGACCGTGGCAATGGCTGTGTACTAGATCAAGCAATAGACTCGGGTGGCAAAACACTTTTCCGGAAAACCCGAAGAATTATCGTAATCAACAAGATTTGGCGCGACGAGATTTGACACAACCAAATATTATTTGTATGAATATGGCGCTATCATTTCATGTCGAAATAATATGTATGTTTGTTCCGTCTAGTGCGGAGACATTCAACAAGAAGTGTGAAAAGAATAAACACTTGGTTTCTGCACATTTACATAAAAACTGGCAGAATGGTAAATTAGTGCTATTTTTTATTTAATTGAACAAAAGACCAAAGTTAAATGAAATATACACCTTAAACATAAAATAGGTACTGCTTTAGGTACCGAAAGCAAGAAAAACAATATGGTGCACTGATGTGCAGTTTTAGTTAGTATTACTTAATCGATTTTAGTTACGATTACGAAAGACGACATCAGAGACATAGGGAAATGACAGTTTTTTTTATATTAACGAAGATTTTTGATTTCTAGGTGATATTATTACAGCTGTTATTGATAAGCCAAAACAGATCTTTATAAACGTATCTGCAATGCAAATCTGCGTAAGGTCGTTATAAGTTGTACAGTACAAGACATGGATTTAAAGATAGTTTTATAACTAAAAATTAATTGTTATTTACGAACAAAGCAACTATATCTATAGAACGAATATAATTATTGTTTAGCATTTATACTACTTATTTGTATTATTATTTAAGTTGAAAGTGATAAAACGACTGGTCAGTCAATGTTATTATTTAAATCGGTTTATTTCATATTATTTTGAATCTATTGTTAGCTACGTAGGAGCTTTAATGTATAGAAAATAAGTTACGTAAATTATAAATGTTTATTATTTTTGTTGTAAGTTAAATACATTATAAAGTTGCTGGAATATTTTGTTTTATTTAGATAAATCATTGACATCAGAACTCATATAGATACGTATGATCGAAACAGCATATCTCAGAAAACGTAATTTCGAAAACTGAGATATAATTATTTGACATTTTCACCATAGAACCAATATCAATATATCTTAAATAAAACTCGAATTAAATGGGAGCTTGTTTATTTTAAACTTAATTCTAATTATATTATCGACATTTAAAATAATATTCGTACAGTATACCGTAATATTATGTAGTTTAACAAAATTAACAATCATAATAGCTATGCTTTATCATAGAAAATTGTAATCACACTATTATTTTAGAAATAAAATACAAAGCAAATACTTTATGCGAGCGTATTTGAAACTCAAAATAATAAATTTCTCATTCGCAATGTCCTTGCGAAAAAATCATAATAGTTGGAACGCAAACATAAAAATAACGTGTACTTAATGAGGAGATTTCAAGCACTTATCGATAATTGATAAAATGACAAGTTTACACTTACACCGCGGCTTCGACTGCAGTAGTGGCGGGACAGAAGTGACACTGAACCAATAATGAAACCTCATTGGTTTTAAATGTCTGCTGAGCATCGGTGGAGCCTCACCCTAACAGTTCGGCTCGACCGAAATTATGGTAACAGAATAGAAATATTTATGGACAGTGATGTGTCCATATCGAAATAGCAGGTGGCTGCAGGGACGAAATTTGACGAATAACATTACGATGGTGATAGAAGCTAAGTTACCATTTACCATTGTAATGAGTGAGAATGCGTTATTTGCGCGATACTTTTGAAATAAGCACGTACGGTATAAATCGTCGAATGACCACTTTCTATGGAGAGACTTGACATAAAATGACCAATGTGCCATGAAAACTGTTGATAGAGAATGTCCGGTTAACAATATTACTATGTTTTCCCGCTAGAGAAGTATATTTGAGAGAGATATGGGAAGACCCTGACGGTCTCGTCAATGCTTCCGCCCGCCCCCACTTTGGTCACTTACAAGATTACTGAAGTGAAACATCTAGATATATCAACTTCTACATCTTAATACAAGAGCCTTAACTATTATAATTTCTAAATTCTCTGCCATCGCTCGATAAATCTAATTATAACAATTATAAAATTGCCCTATTCACACACAATAGAGAAATCATTTCATGACAATTGAAAATAATAGTCATTGTTATCACAAGGGAAACGGTTGCTTGCAGAAAAGCATCAAAGACTTCGCACACGGCAGCTGTACTGTAAAGATGTACATTATAGCACGATACATCTTATTACTTCTTTCCATAGAAATCGTCAGGATGTAAAAATATAATATCATAGTTGACATGTGTGATCTCCTGACAATTTTTATGGAAAGATGAATTGAGATGTATCGTGCTGTTATGTACATCTTTACATTATAGCTGCCGTGTGTGAAGCCCTAGCTGTCCGGAGATCGCGTACCATGCTTACGAAGCATAACAACTGAGATATATAAATTAAATCACCATTGTACCGTCAATCCGTCTTATTATAAAACGCGTAAGTGCTTTGAAACTATCCACCCCAAACAAAATTACTTTTTCCTTTCACATCTCTTATTTTAACCGACTTAGCACTAATAGTTGTTTTGTAATAAGTCGGAATACATTTATAACAAGGACATTCGTGCCTTGTGCCGTATATAAACATAATATACTTGTACGAGTAGCGATTTTAGTCGAGCTCGATTATGTCGTCGATATCGTCGAGATTGAAGTCCTTCAATGTCATGAGATCTGAAACAAACATTAACTTAAACTATGACATTTTGCTTTTATAAATTCAACCCACAACAGTCTGTATATCCCCTGCAAAAGAGAGAGAGGGAGAGGTAGATACCTTATTCGACTGCAGGGCTGTGTGACGGACAGGCGTATATTTGTAACTTATTCAACAAAATTGTCCCTAAAACACAAGGAACGAGCGACAAATAAATGTATACTGTCAGTGTTTCTTCGAAAAGCTCAGCTTCCACGTTAGGTAATATACATTGTACATTAGATAAGACTTTGATCAGGAAATCAGGATCACCCCCTCTCCCGCTGCAATAAATGTGTAGCTACAGCCTTGCCGGCATCTGTTTTGAATAAAAGTACTTATTATTAGGAGACTAGCGCCATCTGCGTGTGATCTCCACAAACACGGGCAAGATTTATCGATTTAGCGATAATCTATCCGTGGGCGCGCGGCCGAGCGCTGGTCGTGTTCGCCCGCTCAGGAAATAACCTCATGCAGTTCTCGAAATCACGGAATCACGGGCCGTGTTGGGCGGTCGAGGCGATCGATCCCGACGCCAAGTTTTGTCGTTTGTAAAAAGCGTATGGGAAGTCATGGTGGCTTATCGCTGATTAACTAATTATCGTTTGTTTTAAAGTCCCATTGGTTTATTTATCGTTTGTGAGGCATGACGCCATAAATTAATTACTGTGTATACGTAAAGACAGTGTATTTGTCAAGTGTTTGAATAACGTGTTTTTGCATAATCATGGACTCATTGTTTTAACCCATTGCCCGTTTAGAACGGAAGTATTTATGTGAACTGAATCTAAAATGGACTGTTGTTGGTGATATTTGTAAAACTGGATTTATAAATAGTGATAAACACTCATATCGTTATGAAAGACGTCACATGGTGTTACCTCAGTGAAATTACAATAAAGACGGTGAAATCTATTGTGGAGTGGTGATATATTTCGACATATTCGTCTGGGGCGACAGATATGAGCTCAGGGGGGTGCTTAGGGACCCAATTTGTTCACCCCTGTCTTGGGGCCCGTGGAGGGACCCAAGGCCGTCGCCAAACCCCGAAAAGGATTTCGAGATCAAGCTAGATGAAGGCCGTACTAACTGTAAGTTTAATATAGTTTATTCCTCTCCAGAAATTAGGTCTCTAGTTTAGGTTATAATTAGGTTAGAAGGTTCCCTAGACCTTATCTAGGGTGGAGGGACCCAAGGCCGTCGCCAAACCCCGAAAAGGATTTCGAGATCAAGCTAGATGAAGGCCGTACTAACTGTAAGTTTAATATAGTTTATTCCTCTCCAGAAATTAGGTCTCTAGTTTAGGTTTAGGTTATAATTAGGTTAGAAGGTTCCCTAGACCTTATCTAGGGTGGTAGCAGAACTGCGTAGGTTTGTTTGTATGTTTGTTTGTTGCCGGTTGGATTGCCGGACCCGTGCAACATACCGTAATCTTAGTTTTTATTTAGCCTACAGTATCCATCACCCATATTCAATAACAGCAGCTTATTGGACCTGACGCCAAAGCGCTGCCATCTTGTGTCCCATATCCCATATTTTTTAAAACCCTTATCACGAATTTGGAGCCCATACAATACTGTGACAAGGCTGTGGAAAGAGAATACAAAGACGAATAAGAATTTAAATAGAATGTACTTACGGTCAGTCTTCTTCTTCTTGGGCGGGGCAGTATCAACCTGCGCAGGGCGCTTCTTCGCAGTTGTCTGATTTGAACTATAACAAAAAAGAATACTCATAGTGGCAGACACTGACTAATGCTCGTTTGAAAGCATGACAAAGACGCTTCGCATCACGGATTAAAAATAAATATTTTGTAATGTGACGAAGTAATTGTCGTGGCTAGAGAGTAGAATTGCAAAACTCTATTGCACCAGTACAAAAAAAATATATTAAAAATAGCTTTACACAGCTGGACATAGACTTCTCCCAAATATTTCCAAATGAGCGATTTAATTGCAGCCTATATCGGTCCACTGTATACAGGCCTCTCACAGAATTTGCCCATAACCGCCCCGCTGTGTACATGGGTCCGTGATCACAGTAGATTGTAAGTATAAAGTCTTTGCATAGATGATGATAATCAATTAGATCAAAGTAATTATTTACCTGGTAAGATTTTTACTGCTTGTCGGCTGTACTGTCTTGTTGACCGTCTTGCTTGTAGATTGCACCGTTTTAGGCGCAATTAACGATGTTTTAGTTGCCGGTTGCGCAGCCTTTCCGGGCGGGGGTTTGCTCACAGAAGCTTGAGTTTTGCTCGTTGTTTTCGTCACCGTAATCTGTGTTTTGTTTGTCAAAGACGATGGTTTACTCGCTACGGTTTGTTGTTTACTCGCCCCGGCATGTGGTTTCGCAGCTGGTTGCGTTGATTTACTCGCCGCGGGTTGTGGTTTCGCAGCCTGTTGCGTCGGTTTGCTAGCAGGCTTAGGTGCTGTCGTTTGAACTTTATCCGTGTCGTCATCATTGAACGTCAAATCCACGGAATCAACAAATATTCTGCTTTTGTTTACCGACTTTGCTGCCGAGGCGGCGGGGGCGGCGGAAGTCTTCTTCAAGTCCTTTTGCGGCTGAGTCTTAGCAGGCGCTGAGCTAGCTTTCGAAGCGTCAGGTTTCTGCGAAGCTACAACAGTTTTGCTGTTCATTCCGGATGGCTCTTTGACCGGAGTGCGCGCTTCGTAAGAGTCAGCTTGAATGTGGACGACGTCTTTCAATATAGAGAGCGGGTCGTCGTTGGAGGCGTCGGAGTCGCTATCGCTGCTGGAGGAAACGCTCCGCTGTCGCCGCGCGGGCTTGGCGGGCGTCGCCGGCTTCGCGGGGGCCACGGGCTTAGCTGGCGTCGACTGGCGCTCCACTGCTGCTGGTTTCACTGGTGTAGGCTTCTTAGCTGTGCTAACACTTTCTTCTTTCCGACGTTCAAACGAATGTCTCGATATTCGACCAGAATCTATGGTCACTGTTGGAGTGGTTGATGATCTCACTTCTTTCTGTGCGGCCTTTTTGCCGGAACCGACAGTCGCACTCGCGACGGTCGCGCTCGCGGCTGTCGCGGTCGGAGTAGTGCTCCGTTTATTCGCTTGTGTATGTGTAAATACATTTTGACTGACTTCATTTTCTGCATATAATACATCTGAGCTGCTCGGCATCGACACTGCGGGCGCGTTCGTTGTTTGTAACGTGTACGAGTACGTTCCATCAGGATTCATTTGAACCGTCGGCTGAGGGGGTGTTTGGTCTGGCGGCAGAGGCACAAGCGGAGGATACATTTGTTGCACTTGAGACTTAGGGATGACTATGTACCGCACGGGCGGATCTTTGACGATGTTAGGAGTGAGCGTCGGTTGCGCGGGCGGCGCGGGCTGCTTCTTGGTCAGCACGAACTTGGAGGGGTCTACTTTGGTCAGCTTGAGTTTAACCGGCGCCCCCGCAGTCGTCTGATTGGGCGCGATCGGTGAGTAACTTAGCGTAGGATTGTACGCATTGGAGGCCATGCTGATCGCAGTCGGGAAGGGTAGTTGTGAACCAGGGTAGGGGGTTGGTTGCGATACGGGATAGGGTGCAGGTTGCGAGACGGGGTAGGGAGCGGGTTGCGAAACGGGGTAGGGAGCGGGTTGCGAAACGGGGTAGGGAGCGGGCTGCGAAACGGGGTAGGGTGTCGGTTGTGAGACGGGGAAGGGTGCAGGTTGTGAGACGGCGACGGGCTCGCTAGGCGCGTCCTCGTCGTCGCTATCAAGGCAGATCGTGCTGCCGGTCACCTGCGGCGCGCGGGCCGGGGTGGCCGACGTCGGCACCAGCAGCGGCATCTGCTGCGCCTCGCTGGTCACCAGCCGGTACTGCATGGGCGGGGGCGCGGCCTGGCTCGTCTGCACCGCGGCCGCGGCCGACCGCACCATTTTCAGGACGATAGGCTTGGCGTTCCTTCTCGGGGGGATTGTTGTCGGAGCCGGCTTCTGCAGCTTGGAGAGCGGCACCATGGTGGGGGGCGCGATGGAGGCGAGCGGGGGCAGGGCGTGCGGGGCGGGGGCCGCGGGCGCGGGCGCGTCGCTTACGATGCGGATGTCGTCGTCGTCCGGGAGGATGCACTCGTCGGCTGTGTTTTGGGACGCGCTCTGCGCTTCGCCAGGCAGAGCCACTGATACTGTTGTTTTGAACCTGATGCAAAAAAAGCACTGAGTCAATCGTCTATCCTGAATTCCTTTGTTGAGGGACACCGCTAATTCCAGTTTTTAACCCCCGACAAAAAAGAGGGGCGTTATAAGTTTGACGTTAATGTCCGTCTGTCTGTCTGAGGCATAGTAGCGCTCGAACGCATGAACCGATTTCGACGCGGTTTTTTTTTTAAGTGAAAACACGTTCCCCTACTGTGGTTAGCCGTTTAAAGTTTTTAGCGGTTAACGCTAACGCGCAAAATAATAAATGGCGCTACGGATATCAATTAGAATATGTTGTTCCGTTACTCATCACTAGATGGCGTTTTTGACAGTTAGTAAGCCAAGTCGTATGCCTTTAGATAGCTTGAAGCTGACCATATATTCGCAAGTCACTAACATTATGTTTGGAGTTTTTTTTCTTTTTTTTCCTAGGCTATCGGTGTTGTGTCCCATTGCTGGATAATGCCCTCCCCTTTCTTCGTACACTTCGTACACTTGTCTTTGTCCTCTACAATCTCCTGCCATTTTATGCCAGAGTATCGAGTTTATGTTTAGAATCAACGCAAAATCGAGATAAGCCGAAAAACTAAGAATACTTACAATCCAACAGGCACGACGCCTTGCGGCTGCGTTGGTGTGGGGAACCTCTGCGCGGGGTACACTTGCCCAGGCGCAGCCGCCGGATACATCTGCGTGGGCACGGGCTGATGTGCCGACGGCGGCACGTGACTCGAACTCGCCTCAGGAGTCACGACCTCTGCGTCATTGGACGGCACAACCGACCTTTTCCCTCTCCGACTCTTCGTTTTAGCCGGTGGTGGAGTGGGTGTAGGGGTATTCCGTACCTGTAATAAAAATAAAATATTTATTTACAAGAGAGTACAACTTTTTACGTTTCGATCTTCGTGGCGTAGTGGTCACCATGCTAGTCCGAGAGGTTTCGGGTGCGACTCCCGGTCAGGGCAACTTGGAAAATGGCCTTTTTCAAATTGTCCTGGGTCTTGGATGTGTATCTATACACGGTGATGTTTTATTGGTTCTGAAGCTGAAGGCCACTTCATAGGCATCGTTAGTAAGACATAATTAGCTGGTCAAAATAAAAATTCAGAAACAAAAAATGTTGACTAAAACTCGAAAGTAAAATTGTGAGGTCAATTAGTAGTACCGCCGCCATACACCGCCCGCCGGCCGGCCGGTGTCATCGAAATTACGCAGTAGGCGGCCGGCGTATAACTACGTGAATGCGTAACCCCAGCAAAATGTTGCGCCGTAGAGAAATAAGAGTATTACAGATAGTTGGTTCATAGTAAGCCTCATTTTGTTCAAATATAGCCACAGAATTAATAATAGTATTACATACAGAACGGAAACTCGCACCGTCCCCCGCAATCTGGCGGCCCCGCAACTCCTCCCCTGTTATTGTGAGGTGTAAGAGCCTGTTAAACAGGGTTGTTGCTAGTCGCACATTGACGTTACGCAAGTTACTTAGGATTATTGAATCATAATAGTGAGAAACTGCGCATATTATCATTGTTTATTAACGGAAAACAAAAAAGAACGAACAATTTATAGATTTCCGAGTGATGAAAACAGGTAAGCAAAGCAACAAATTCTGTGGTGGCGACCCTGATTGTTTAACTCACACATTTGACGTGTGCACGGATGTATTGTTTCGCATGTAGTAGTACTAGGTAAATATGCTGCTCCGTTTGTATGAAGTGCCATACCTGTGATATAGCAAAATGTGTTCATGTTGTATTTTCGAAGTTATTCGAGAAAAACTGATTTTGCTGGAGTAACGTTACCCCAGCAAGATGTTTTTAAAAAAGGCGTTTAGCCTAGAATCAAGTATATGAAAAGAAAGCTCTTAATGAGTTGTAAATGTATACCGATAGCAAGTTGTGTTCATCTTATACTTTTTGAGATATTCAAGATTTTGCTGGGGTAACGTTTTACAATTTTCCATATCTCGAAAACTGTTAGTAGCAGAAATTTGAAAAAAATACTGTTTATAGGCCTTACTATGTTCAAATTTGTTTGAATATAAGTATTTCGATTTATCTACAAATATCGAAGTAATTTATTATTTTCAAAAATCGGAAAATTCCGGTTTACTCGTAAACTAGTACATTTAGTAACAAATAAAAAGCAGTTACAAATACGTGTATATCATACCTTCTAACGTGTACAAATTCGGATAAACAAACATTACGTGATATGAAGATATAAAGGAATTTCATCGAATTCCTAGTGGTGTGACTTTGGCAATCGAATACGCAGGTCTCTCTGAACACAAATAGATAAACTATAATGAACATGTGTGTTCATTTTGTTACATAACATGCCTGTAAGTTTCGGCTTCAAATCTCGCATGGAATAGAAGTTATTAAAAAAACAAGAAAATATAATCAATTCTCCTATAAACCGACTAAATAACGGAGGCTACGAAAAAGCGGCCGTTTCATACTTGCGGGTTTCCTACGCATATTAGCAACCTAATAACCGATAAAAAGTACAGTCAAGCAGAATTATATTCATGTAGCCGTTATTTAAAATGTTTTAAGCATATTTATTATAGTATTATTTGGTGTGAATTCATACTTATTAGTTTTTGGCAATAGGGTTGACAACTCTATGGAAGTGTATGTCGGATAGATTAATAAATCTCGCATCCCCCACTCAAACAAAGCAATAAATACAAGTTTTATATTATTATCTACGAGACAGATTTTAAATTCCTTGTCGTCAATAGTATGAGGTAACCAGAAACATTGTTAAAACTAAGTCTTTAATATTAAAAGTTGTAAATTAATAGATGATTGCGATGCACGAGTCCTTTTGTAAAAGAACAAAAATATATCAATATAGAAATGCATATAATTTGATCACATGTCTCGGTGTCCAACACAAGAAGTTTGTTTTAGAATAGAATAGAATAGAAAAATCTTTATTCAGCGATAAATTATACACTTACAAATTTTTTATAACTAAACACTGAAAGATAAACGAGCTTAAACATTAACTAAAACTATTAAAACAATTTTATCACTGAAAGTGATGTCCACTCAGCATAAGCTGCTGGTTGCCAATTAAGGTAAACAACAGCACTGGTCTTCCGTGGAACCACAAACACACAGTTTTACAGTTCTGTCCCGCTTGCCACTATGTAGGCGTCTCTTTCTTACAATGCCGCGAAGCCCAGGCATACTTTTGAGAGAAGTTGCTGTTTTGTGCTGGGTTAGTGTATTTAAAAATGGTAAGTAGTTTTATTGAAGTGAAAACTTCTTTAGCGGCGTTGTGCACTTTTTTTGGAATGGGTAAAAAATGTTAAACTCGCGTCAGGACACGTGACCTGATCGAAAATTCGTAAGACGGCGCAGGGCGCTTGCGCGAATGTTCGTGTGTGTTTATGTTACAGCGTGCTACGCGCATCCATGGATGGTGACAGCTGAAGGCTCGACCGTCTGTGTAGTGGCCATACTGCTGTGTATTTGAAAATGAATTTGGTCATGCTTGTGACATTTGTGACAGACTGTGGTTCAGAAAAGATTTGAAATATTTTATACTGATAATTAAAGCAATTCGTGCAAAATTATTCCCTAAACATTCCAAAATATCAAAAATGCACAACGTTAATATTCAAGTTTTCACTTCTGCCGGCACTCCCAGAGTGCAACCCGTTGTTTTTTTTTCATTACCTTGGTTTATAGTTTGTTAACTTAATTACTAATTATAATATTTGAAATGTTGTATACTAAGTATTTTTTACTAAGAACAGTTAATTACCTGTTGTAAATGTGAGCATACTGTTGCTAAGAATATTAACGTAAAAGCGTATTAGAAAAGAATGTTTAATCGCTTGAACTCATTTTTGATCTAATATGCATAACATATGCCCAGGCTGCGCATAGGTATGTAGATCGGAGATCGAATCAAGCGCCATCAGTGTGAGTGTGAGAACAGCCGCGCTCTTGCATTTTTTCTTCCGCCTATAATTATTTTATGATAGCTCGTAAAGTATTCATTAATCTCACATGTAAAAGATTAAAAGGTGATATGTGAAATTAGTGATAAAAGTACACTTGTTAAATAATACTCAATTTATCTGTGATTTTCCTAGTTTAAGTTATATAGCATACAATTATTGTAAAACAGTAATTTGAATGAAAAAATAATCATGCTCATGTATTTTCTTTATCCACAAAACGCAAGAACCTTTTTGTATGCGACTGTACTACCAAAAAAAGACTATTATACCATTATTTGAGATCGTTGCGCTCAAGTTTGAAGCGGCCGCTTTTTCGTAGCCTCCGTTATTTAGTCGGTTTATAGGAGAATTGATGTCATTTTCTTGTTTTTTTAATAACTTCTATTCCATGCGAGATTTGAAGCCGAAACTTTCAGGCATGTTTTGTAACAAAATGAACACACATGTTCACTATAGTTTATCTATTTGTGTTCAGAGAGAGCTGCGTATTCGATTGCCAAAGTCACACCACTAGGAATTCGATGAAATTCCTTTATATCTTCATATCGCGTAATGTTTGTTTATCCGAATTTGTACACGTTAGAAGGTATGATATACACGTATATGTAACTGCTTTTTATTTGTTAGTAAATATACTAGTTTACGAGTAAACCGGAATTTTCCGATTTTTTAAAAATAATAAATTACTTCGATATTTGTAGATAAATCGAAATACTTATATTAAAACAAATTTGAACATAGTAAGGCCTATAAACAGTATTTTTTTCAAATTTCTGCTACTAACAGTTTTCGAGATATGGAAAATTGCAAAACGTTACCCCAGCAAAATCTTGAATATCTCAAAAAGTATAAGATGAACACATCTTGCTATCGGTATACATTTACAACTCATTAAGAGCTTTCTTTTCATATACTTGATTCTAGGCTAAACGCCTTTTTTAAAAAACATCTGGTTGGGGTAACTTTACTCCAGCAAAATCAGTTTTTCTCGAATAACTTCGAAAATACAACATGAACACATTTTGCTATATTTGAACAAAATGAGGCTTACTATGAACCAACTATCTGTAATACTCTTATTTCTCTACGGCGCAACATTTTGCTGGGGTTACGCATTCTAACTACGTGGTCTCGATCGAAAATCATTTACGCAACTTTTTTAGCTTATGACATACAGAAATTTAGATTACGTATATGGATAGAGGAATTTATTTACTATACGAGATTTTTATTTTCCAAAACCAATGAAAAGTCAGCGTGTATAAGTGTTTGTTTTAAAATATAGTATCGTTTAGTTAGTATTCCATAACACAAGTTTCGAACTTAATTTGGGTCTAGCTCAATAAGTTTATTCGTCTCTATATATTTATTTATTATTTATTTAAATAAATAGACAGACGAGCGACAGGTGTCGCGAGCTGTCGCTGGGGGGTTACTCCATAAAATAATACGTTAGTTGTACGATAGTGACGTTCTATTTCTATGTCAAACCAAACTTGACACTGAAACGCGGATACGTAGTAACATCCGGCTTGCTTATCGCTTTTGTAGTAGCCCCTCTGGCATTCTGCCACACGTCTGTAAGAGCCCTAATAGACAAGAGTTACAACATTGTCAAAATTAAATTATTCCGATAGAAACTGTATGAAATATAACTATGTAATGAAAATAATTGCAAATATAAAGCTGGAAGTTCTCATTTAAGCAAAAAAATTATGATCTTATGCACAATAAAATAATAAAAATCTAACCTGGGCCGGTGGCAAGTCATCAGCTACTAGCGGGGTATCGGAATCATCGTCTGATTCTATGTATATCTTTCTACCACGGCCGTACTTTTTGGTTCTTTGAGGCTTCTCCGGTTCACTTTGTGGAGGTTCTGGCGCCTTAGCGGCCTTTGTGGCTTTTCCGGTGGCTTTTTCTGGAGCTTTGCCTTTTTCTGGAGCTTTGGCTTTTTCTGGAGCATTGGCTTTTTCTGGAGCTTTGGCTTTTTCTGGAGCTTTGGCCTTTTCTGAAGTTTGTGGTTGTTCTTTGTCTCCCTTGTCGGCCATGTTCCCGGACAGTAGGTCTAGCAGTAAAGAGGACTGCGCGTCATCGTCTGCGGTGTCCACTTTGTGGTTCGTGTTGTGCAGTTTCTTGAGCATGGGCTTACCAAGCACCTGTCAAACAAGTTTATTTTAAAAAGATTTCCAAAAACGGAGGAGGTTACGGTTTTCAGTTTTGGAAAATTATGATGAAAACAAAAAATCTATTCTATCTATCAACACTGGTGTCAGAGTCGCTTGACTTGCAAAAGCGCTAGTAATGCGAACTCCCGCCGGACCACCAAGCTTCTCAAAATCTATTTAAAAACAAATTTATATGTAGACAACGGCAAATTAAGCTACCCAAACGTCCTACAACGACGCTGCGATATCGGGAGTTTCCATTTTTTGACATACTATTACATCATCATCATTTCAGCCGCATAACGTCGACTGCTGGACATAGGCCTTTCTAAAATATTTCCAAAATGACCGATAACAAGCGGCCAGCATTCAGCGCTTTCCAGGACCTTGGTCAGGTCGTCTGACCACCTTGTGGATCCACCGGGACCCTTTTTGCCTATTAATATAAATAAAAATAACTTGCATTAAAACCTTGACTATGTACTTATTTAAAAAAAACTGCGAGACATACAACAGAGTAAATAGCCAAATACCTGCACAGCAATGTCGTATATCGGCCCGCTAGTAATAGGCTTCCCAGTAGTCTCGAGTTCCTTTACGGCCTTGTAGGTGCTGTACCGCGCGGCCAACATCGCCGCGTCTTCATCCAGCATCGGATTCCCAGCCAGGTACGTGTGTGCCACGATCTTTATAAAGTTACTGTTCTTCAGTAAGGACGGGTGGACGGAGATCTCGCCCTCCGGCTCTAACTCCACAGCCGTTTGGCTCAGCCCTGCGTCATCGTCGTCGCTAAGTAAAATACTCGTGTCTATCACGTCTTCTAATACTTCCAACTCGGACGGGTCGACCACTTTCGGCTGTTTACTCTTCTTAGTTTTAACCTCCTTAGCGGCAGACTGAGATTTCTCAGTGATGGTTACATCTGGCTTGTTAGAATCTGGTTTGGTTTTATTTTTTTTCGTCGGTGTCTTTTCGTCTTGTTTCCTCGTTTCAGGCGCGGAATCTGTGTCGCTGTCGTAATCGGCGTCGTTGTCGAGATCTATAACTCCCTCTTCGACGGCCGTGTCTAGAAGTTTCTCAGCGGCTAGAGCAGCTTTTCTCTTAGTTCTACTGGCACTGGGTCGTGTACCATCGTTTGGGAGTAAGAGGCGGTCAAATAGAGGAAGGTTGTCAGGTGCAGTGGAAGTAGAGGGGATTTCTTCGTAAACGTATCCTTTTCTGCATCCGGGCGCGGGTTTGGTTTTCTTGGGGCGGCCTTTGGCGGGTATCATAGACGTCGGGACAAGGGGGGGCATTGGAGGTGACTCCATTTTGACGACGCCGCTGTCCAACATGGTTTGGTTGATGGACTCACCGATGATGCCGTTGACGAGCGGCATGGACATGTTGTCCTGAAAGAAAAAGAAACATTATTTAGATATACGGTGCCGGATCCGAGGGAGGAGGGTTTAAGGGTACAAACAGGGACTCCTGGATAAAGGCGGCGAACTTGAAGACTCCTATTTTTTGCACCTCCTTCCGAGGGGAAAGACGTGCAAAAAATAGGACTCCCATCACCAAAAGTCAAAAATCATGTATTTATTGCATTCAATCAATCCTACTAATATTATAAACGCGAAGGTTAATGGATGGATCGATGGTTGTTTGTTACTCTTTCACGTAAAAACTTCTGAATAGATTTTATTGCAACTTTACAATAATATAGCTTATACATCAGAATAACACATAGGCTACAATTTATAAAGATATTGTGTGATTATCCTGCGCAGACGAAGTCGCGGGCATCAGCTAGTTGAAAATAAAGTGGTAAACTCAATTAGATATGTTGGGCACGACAATGTCTGTAATAATTTGTAAATGAAACTGTAATTAAAAGTACCTGTCGCTGCATGAGAACAGAGGCGATCTCAGCAGTGAGCTTGTCGCAGCGCGCGAGCCCCTGGCCCGACATCACAATCCGGCGCACGTTCATCACCAGCTGCGCGAACGCGGACTGCGCGTCCTTGTACGAGAAGTTGTACCGCACGAGGATCTCTGTGATCTTCTTCACCATCAATTGCTCCGTGTCGGGGTCTAACGTGGTGATTCTATCTGTAACTGGGTCGGGCAATATAGATTCCCCTTCAAAGTTTTCTGCGTTAGCGCTTTTCCGCCCGCGCTTGGCTTTGGGCGGTTGTGGTTTGAAGTCTAGCGCGTCGCCGGGTGCTCCGAGCTCGGGCTTCACGGCAGTGGCAGGCGTCGTCTTGTTGTATGTGCGCTTTACCGCTATCTTCTTCACTTTCTCTTTGGTTTCCAGTTCTGCGATAAAAAAAATTGGTTTGGTATCACATCAAGATATGTAAATCATCATATAGTCTAATTTATACTTTTAAACCCTAAATTTATTTTAGATTTTTAGAAGACAAGAAAAATAATGTTGCATCGTGGTTCGGAAATCTGTGAGTAACGCACTGTACCTTCGTGTAGACGTTATGAGTAAGCAAAGCTGCACCACATGTACGATTTGTCCCCATATATTTATTTACATATTTATGTTTTGCAGTTAGATGAAGCAAAAGAGGTTTGTCAGGATCGTAGCAAGTGGAGGTCCATAGTCTCTGCCTACCCCTGCGGGAAACAGGCGTGATATTATGTATGTATGTATGTATGTTTTGCACTACATAGAAGCGGAGTATCATTTATGCCTACTAACTAGTACAAACGAAACTATACATCCGTGTTGACGTCAATGTGTTTGACCCCAACACACGCGGCAAGGTGAGAACAGGTGAGAGGTGTGGGGATGAGGAATGAGGACGCCTATTGCGCGGGATTCTAGGAGTTTCCGTTCTAGTAATATTAACAATAATTTTGTGGCTACGCTGAAAGGAATGCACGGCGAAAGCACGTAAAGCCGTGTAGATATCACGGTTATTTGACTCGTAACTATAGTTCCTTGTTGGAAATTGTTGTCAATACCAGGCCAGGTGCACTACGCAGTTAAGGTGTGAAGCTAGACCGCCCCACAAATTACGAAAGTCATATTCGCGGCTTGCAAACTAAATGGAACTTTAGTACGCTGATACTGGGTTTAATTTAGCAAAGCTATCCAAGATTGTTCAGTGCTTTCGTACTAACATACTAGCTGTACCCGCAGGCTTCACTCCCCGTGGGAATTTCGGGATAAAAAGTATCCTATGTCCTTCCCCAAGTCTCAAACTATATCCATATTAAATTTCATCCAAATCGGTTCAGTAGTTTAAGCGTGAAGAGGTAACAAACAAATATACAAACTCACTTTTGCATTTATAATATTAGTAGGATTAGTAGGATAGGATAGGATTCTGTGTAATACTGACGGCCGTTTAGGTATGAAGCTAGACCGCCTCACAAACATCATAAGACATATGCGCGGCACTCAGACTACATGGGACTTTAGTACGCTGCAACTGGGTTGAATTTAGCAAAGCTATAGTATGAGTGTATACTGACGTCCGTTCTCGTGCTCCTGCTGGAACTGCGACCAGGCGGCCTGGCGCTCGTGCTCGGGCAGCGCGGGCTCGGAGCCGCGCAGCAGCGAGTCGTGCTCGTGCACGGCGTGCAGCGCGCGCAGCCGCGCCACGCGCAGCAGCGCCACGTCGCGCACGCCCGCCGCCACGCCGCTCTCCACGCCCGACCCGGACTCGTCGAACCTGCCACCGACCAATTATACATCAACTCGACCATTCGCTGCATTGCAACAAGTCATTAAATACTTTTTTCTAAAAGACAGAACAAATTTTCTATGGGATTTGTATGAAATATCAGAGGTCCCGGGTTCGATTCCCGGTCAGGGCAAGTTGGAAAATGGCCTTTTTCAAATTGTCCTGGGTCTTGGATGTTTATCTATATATGTATTTGTTATAAAATATAGTATCGTTGAGTTAGTATCCCATAACACAAGTCTCGAACTTACTTTGGGGCTAGCTCAATCAGTGTAATTTGTTTTTTTTTATTTTTATTTATATATAATGACGTCATAGTTTTTTAGAGTCAAATAGCGCTATTAAGGGTCCCCCGACCCTAGACCAAAATACAACTTGCCATACAAACGTAGTCTACGTTTTATTTCAAAACGACATGTCCGATTTGGGCAAAATTTTGTAATTTCAAAGATATTGCAATTAACTAGGTTTATAACTAGTTTCCGACATTAAAAATATGAACTTGAAATAGAATATAGTGTTTTATATCATTTTTGACCATTAGTATGGGAAACTTCTAAATCGTTATAATCGTGTAACCAGTTATAACCCTAGATAATTGCAATTTCTTTACAATTACCAATTTTTACCGGAATCTGACATGTGGTTTCAAAATTAAACGTAGACTACGTTTGTATGGAGAAGTCTAGGGTCGGGGGACTCTTAATATCATTTTTTTTAGCAATAATAAACCTAAATTACATTGAATTATGCCTACACGTGAAAGACCAAAAAGCTCACCTGTAGAGTTCAGTGAGCTCCTGCATGTTGTAATGTCTATCGATTTGCTGCTCGTCGACGACGCGACACGCCACAGCCTGCTTTGTGACCGACCGCTCGTATATCTTCTGCTCCATCGTGCCCTAAAAAATAATTCAAAATGTATACTATCTTTGACTCAATATTGCAGTGCTTGCCCATGCCATGGCTATATAGATCTCCTCAGATTTGTCCAATGCACTCGAACCTGTACACAGAAATCGCATTTCACCGATAAAAGAAACAACAGTGTTTATGTGAAACGTAAATTCTGTGATAAACATCCCACTACTGATCTATGATATTTTCCAGGGTTTTTAAACGTTATAATATCAATAACAGTTTGAGCTACATTATTGAAATTTCGGATTCAAGATGAGCTAGAGGATTTTAATATGCTATTTCATGACAAAAAAATTCATTTATTGATGTTACATAGGTGTCATCATTGTATAAAAGTCGTCAAGCTATGTGAGATACCTTTAGGCAGCCTGAAAAATTTGACAGAAGTGTTGGCTACTTACACACACGAAAAATAAACAACAAACATAAGTTTCGAGTTGTGAAGAGGCCAAAAGTAGGTCGAAATAGTCGCTAGTTACTTTCTATGAACTTGGCTTTGACATGCAGCCTCGTGTCTAGATATTGAAAACAACGGAAAAATCATACCAGAGCCACCAGCCGGTAAATGTAGCAATCCTTCTTCTGTCCGAAGCGGTAGACGCGGAAGATGCTCTGGATGTCGTGGGCAGGGTTCCACGAGGTGTCAAGGATGATGACGCGGTTCGCGGCCACCATGTTCAGCCCGAGGGAACCCGCGCGAGTTGAGATCAGGAATAATCTAAGAGAAGTATATTTATAGGTTTACATTTTTTTTTACAAATAATAAAAAAAATTGATAGAGGTTTACATTATTTCAAATGGAATGACGCTATATAACAATAGTTTAGAATTTAAAAACTAGTAATGCGATGACCCTCTATCTAGATTTTGATTAATTTTTCCTATTTTAATTAGCGCATCCCTGGTTATATTCTCAGGTCCCCCTCTCCCTGTTTTGAAGCAGCTGCTTCAAAACAGGGAGAGGGGGACTAATTCATCGTCTTCTGTCGTAACTCTGCCGACACCGAGCCGCCCAGTCGTTAGTACTGCTGTGCTAGAGACCTATGCTATAACATTGCGACCCTCACTTGGTCTTGAGGTTGTGCTCCGCGTTGAACTCGCGGCACCACTTCTGCCGCACCTGCGCGGGCACTGAGCCGTCTAGTCGCTAGTACTGCTGTGGTGCTAGAAACCTATGCTGTAACATTACACGGCGACCCTCACTTGGTCTTGAAGTTGTGATTCGCGTTGAACTCGCGGCACCACTTCTGCCGCACCTCCGCGGACACCGAGCTAGACACTGTACTAGAAACCTATGCTATAACATTACATGGCGACCCTCACTTGGTTTTGAGGTTGTGCTCCGCGTTGAATTCGCGATACCATTTCTTGCGCACCTCCGCGGGCACCGAGCCAGACACTGTGCTAGAAACCTATGGTATAACATTACAAGGCGACCCTCACTTGGTCTTGAGGTTGTGCTCCGCGTTGAACTCGCGGCACCACTTCTGCCGCACCTCCGCGGGCACCGAGCCGTCCAGTCGGTAGTACTCTTGTCCTAGAGACCACTTGTTAATCTTGCGCAGGAAGAACTCCAGCGCGTCCATCGTGAACAAGGATGTTGAGAATATTAATCTGAAACATTATAATAATATTAGCCAGGGCTAGACCCGAAATGTGACGATGATAAATTGACAAATGGTTACCAAAGGATTTCTTCCATTTGTCTCAGGACTTATAACGGATTTTATTATCTGATTCTAAGATACGACGTGAGCCCATAAAATAAAAATATATATCCCTTTTTGTATGTTCCATGGAATTCCTTTGATTGACGCTTTATTTAGTTAGAAAAAGTTTATTAATCTTGTCATACGTACACTTTGTCGCCGAGTTTGATACACTCGTCCAGAATCCGGAACACGACGACGAATTTGTTGGAGGACTCCAGGCTGTCCAACATGGTGCCGCCTTCTAAAAACTGCAGCCACCAAATGTCCGTGTCGCTGGGTTTGACGTCCTCTGTGGCTGCTTCTTCCTCTGCGAGGTCATCTTCTAACTTTTCAGCTGCAAACGCGACACCAACTTCAAACTTGTATTTTAAACCAATATTGTAGCTGTAGAAGAAACTAGAAGAAATCACTCCAATGTCTCTGCCAAAGTGAAAATCCGAAATTTCGTGCGTCTCTTTCCACACAATGACTTGTTTGGCTCTTGTCGGTGTCTTGGCGACTTAGAACGGAAAGCCACGGAACTGGCTATGCTGATGCGTTCCGTCGCTCTCTCTCGCTCTAGGAAATGACAGTTCTGAGCGATAAAAAAGAATAGCAGTATACAAAAGTTTCGTTTAGTGCTGACAGATGTGTTCTAACTCTAAATGCAGACAGACAACAGTATCCTAAATAGTAAAAAAAATATGTCCGATTAGAAGTTACTGCTTTTTATACGACTTAGACCTTCTTAATGATGATCTTTTTTTTTTTTTTGCATAGATGGCAGCAACGCGATCGTAGTGTAATGGGTATAACAATGGAACATAACATCCAGTAGTAAAATCTTACAAGCAAACTACTTTAGTCTATTTCACATAGCCTTGTGCGTGTGGCGTCTGTCATCTCAGTACATTTTGTAACCGACAAAAAGTACTGAGATGATAAAAGTCTTACGCACAAAGCTATGTGAACTAGACCATAGGTACGCTTAGCTACTAACCTTTAAGTTTGTTCACGTTCGCGTCCCTAGCCTTCGTCTGAAAGTGGTGCAACACTTGCGGATGCGACCAGATCTTCTGCAGCATATGGAAGTCCTTCAACACTCCATGTTTAGCATTATTTGCATAATGCGTCAAGTAATATTTATACATATCCCATTGGCACTTTGTGAGAGATATGAACACGGTGTACTCGTGTTTCTTTGGGAGGTAAGGGTAGAGCACTGACGCCTCTTGGCGTTGGAGGCACCCTTCAAGGACCTTGTGAAGTATATGCGTTCGTGCTTTCATTAGTTTAATGTCTTCTTCGCTTGAGTCGCGATGTTGACCGTTCATGATTGGGTTTTCAAATCTGTAATGGAAAATTTACCTCCAAAAACAGCCTTTATGGCTCACTTTCATTGGTCGATACACAGCATGCGGGGACTAACCGGGCTAAAGACCAATGAGGGCCACAAGTCGATGCAGTAGTCGTTACGCCGACTGCGGTTATACCCCACATGCTGTATATCGACTGTACATTAACTCTTTCGCTAAAAGTGGCCTTTGAGTCTTGCAGCCCTGGGCTCTATCTGCTTAGAGCCGCAAGACCCAAATTGCTCTGCCTGCTCCATTAGGGATAAAGACGTGATAGTATGTATGTATGTATTACTCTTTCGGCTGGTAAAAACGGCTACCCCGCATGCGTGCCCTATGGCATGCGTTTCAGAAATGGCGCACCCCGAAGGCGTTTCAGAACGACCAATATAAATGAGCCTCTTAGGTATTACAAAAAGAAAAATAAAGACGGGACGAAGAATTGATAGAAACTATTTGGAAGTGAGGAATGTACTCTACAATCTGGCATAAGTTTTAAACAGAAAATATGGGTTCCACTTCTTATTCAAAAACTAATAAATTAATGACTATTAATGACTGCCTGTTTGGACACAATGTTTTACATTTCTTTTATCATCATCATCATCCTAACCCTTCTTCCGCCCACTGCTGAGCATATGCCTATCTTCATCGTCACCGCCCATTTCGGTCCTGTGCTGCTCTCATCCAGTTGCGACCCGCGACTTCTAATTATAATTACTTACTTATAATTCTGGTTTAATTACTAGACATATTAGCCAACTGTACCGGCCCAATGAAGCAGAATCAGGAGTCTAGAGCTTCCAACTACAGACGTACCTATTAGAATACTCCGAGTAAGTTCCTAGTAGGTTGGGCTTGACGAAGTTGACCATGCAGAAGTATTCTCTCAAGTTGTTCTGCATCGGCGTGCCGGTGAGCACTATCCGGCGCCTTGTCACCACGCGGCTCATGGCCACCGCCAGCACGGAGCAATCGTTCTTCAGAAGGTGACCTGGTTATATTTATACAAAAGTGTAAAATTTAAAAACAGAATATTCTATGATGTCACAAGTAACATCCGTTAATGGAGTGCCGCAAACCAAAGGCAAGTTCAATTTAACAAATGCAATGCAAATTTTATGCTACCTGTAATAGGCTTAAATTATCTTTAACCATATGTTGAAAGGTATCGTCAAAGCTTCCAGGCTCTATACTTAGTCGTTAAGTATCAGTGAAATACGCAAAAGTATTTTGAATTTCAAATTATTTCTTTGTAGCTAAAATCAAGAAAGGAATTTAAGAATTTAATTACTAAAAATGCGTTTGAATATATGAAATCTGCCTCTAAAACGTGTGGCACACTTTCATAACAGACAACAATTTCATCCAGATTTGCGTCTAGAGACGTCAGACGAAGAAGACATACCTTCATCACAAACAACGATATCCGGCCCGGGATCCAGCAGCGCCGTCCGGATCTTCTTTACAATGGTCGGGCGCACGTCATCCAGATATGCGTCCAACGTCGTGAGACTTCGGAACAACTCGTAGCCGATGATGAAGATGCCGCCGCCGCTGTACCAGTCTTCTAACTGGTACGCGCGCTCGTATGTCTTTTTCAGTTTTGACAGTTCAAACACCTGAGAAATTTTAGTAGAGAAAGAGAACACAGAAAAGAGTCAATAAGGAGAAAATTGGTAACAAGAGAGAGAGAAAAGGAAATAATAATAAGGATAATGAGTTTTAAACGAAAAAGAATGTGTTAAGTGTGTACTGTATCAATTGCGAACGACAGGCTAGAAATATGTACTAGCATGTAACCCGTGTTCTCAAGTAAGTGATATCTTGTATCTTTTTTTGAAAATAAATATCTTTAAACCTAAACTAACGAATTTCTGATGGTATATCAAAACTCCCTCGGTCAATCGAAATGAATGTTTGTATGGTGTTTGCCGTCTCTCCTAAACGGTTGATGTGATTTTGATGAAACTTTGGTAGGTATGTTTCTCAGGGGTTCCGCGAGTATTTCTATGGCATGACACATGCCGGATGAAACTAGTATTATATAAAAGTAAATCAAGTCTATTATGAAAAAAGAGAATTATATAAGTAACTCGTATAGTTAACAAATATAGGAAGCTTAGTGGTTATAATACCAACCTGTAGCTTTCTTTTCAATTTTGGTTGCTTGAAACAAAATAAAAACAATGTTATCAGATCAATCACGATGACAATAAACAATACATTTACCAGATAGCTTTAAATTCATGGAATTAATTTCTCCCGTGTTTGTAAAGCTTAGCGTCAATATAAACCAACTTTAATAACATACCTAACGAAGAATATTCTATGATTAGAACTCGTAACTTGGGTTTTATTTATTTCCGATAATTTTTTAAAATATATAAATCCCTACCAAGCGGGATTTAAAGGCATATCTTATACCTTTAAACGAGCAATTCTTGTATATATATATATTTATAAATTTCTGTGATCTCGAAAACGGCTCTAACGATTTCGCTGAAAATTTGTATATGGGGGTTTTCGGGGGTAAACAATCGATCTAGATTAATTTTATGTTTGGGAAAACGCGTGTTTTCGAGTTTTCATGCGTTTTTCTTTCCACGCAGAATATGATCGCTAATTTCGTCGCGCCGACCGCCTTGTTTTTAGCTTAGCGGTTAGGGATACCGACTGCTAGAAAGAGTGTTACGGGTTCGAATCCCACTCGGTGACTTACTTTTGTTTTTTTTTTTTTGTTTAAGTTTATAAATAATTTTTTATTTTGCATTGTTTTTAGACAAGTTTAAAAAAATGTAGTTAATGTTTGAGATGTAACCGAGCAAAGTTCGGTCGCCCAGGTACTCCATGTTAATACACCGTCACGAAATCCCACAAAATTGCACTACCTATTCCGATCACTGGTTATCACTTACGATATAGATATTAAACTAAATAAATCTACACTTTGCCGGACAAAATTAAAAAAAAAACAACAAAAAGTGACAAAACAAAGTCTTATTCATAAACCCTTTTCATAAAAAAATATTAACCTTTTGCTAAATTCATTTTAGTTAAAATATGTTTTTTCTTTGCCTCTCTTTTCACATATTTAGAACGAGACAAAACATATAATATGCTCGATGGCCACAAAGGGAAGATTTTTCCGCCAGGCATAGTGTTGCGCCTGGAAAACCACGGCTCCGACGGTGTATCGGCGAGGTTGTATATATATTCAGTTGCAACCAGAACTCTGAGATCGAGTTGTAGGATATCGCTAGCGCCATCTCGTATGCTTCTTGTGAACTTTAGTATCGTTTAATTCCTTGTAATTTGTGGTTGTAGTTCCTCGTAGTAGCGTAGAGGTCGCCACAAGGGTAAGAAAGCACTGCTACATTGGTACCTTGATCTGGTCGGTGACAGGCCCGATCCACTTGTGTATCTCGTCCACCCAGTTGAGCACCGTGGACAGCGGGCAGCACACCAGCACGCGCTGCATGCCCGCGCCGGGGTGCGTCAGTACCTGACAACGATACGGGTGAGGGCAAGGGTCAGAAAACTATTATTCTAATTGGTCCGTCTTTTGGATCATCCAAAAAATATGACCCTTTATGTTTTAGTTTAGCAAAAAAGATAGGTATTTAGTATTTATAGATAGATAGATATTTACTGGTCAGATATTAGGGATATTATGGCAGGTATCATTTTTTGCGCCCCCCACCTATGCCCCGTTCTCGCTTTGTGGAGTGTGTTGAGCGGGCAGCTGCGGGCGGCTAGCCACCTCAATGAGGGGGAGGGGGAGAGGTGCAGGGACGGGGGACGAGGACGCATATTGCGCTGGACCTTAGGAGATTCCGTTCTGTATGTAATACTCATAGTAATTCTGTGCTTCTGGTAAGAAAGTTCAATAACCTTTAACAAATGCAAGGCATACTAAAAATGTTCCAACTCAGATTGTACGTCGGACTGTTACATAAGTCAAAATTATAACACACTACCCACTACTAACACACTAGTCTACTATTTTGAAAGTTTCGAACTAGTTACCGTATGCAAGAGTGCCAGCACTTGCAGTGTCTTGCCGAGCCCCATGCAGTGAGCCAGAATGCAACCCCCGCCGGGATGTCCCGAAGCTAGTTGCGACAAACTCTCGAAGCAAGCGTCCCACATGAACTTTACGCCTTCGTACTGCGAACAAGGGACCGTCATATTAGTTTTTGTCAAAACATATTACAAAATATGCGATAACTATTTTAGTTAAAATATGTTTTTGTCTCGTATTTTCAATGTCAAATGTTGAAACGAGCGAAAGAAAAAAATATGTATTTTTTACTCCTGTACTAAAAAAACAATGCATGTCAGACAGATTCTGCTCTGTTGCCAGGTGAGAGGTTATCTGTTTTTTAAATGGTCCCGAACTCTAATATAAGAAATTAAGAACATTGATGATATGATCTCGGGAAATGTCTATACTCTATTCCTCATTATAGCACATGTAACGTTATATCGCCAAACGGATACGCCTAGCTTTATTATATGTACTGCATATAAATTTACCATACTGCCAACATGTGAAAAACTTTTTATAACTAAAAAGACGTAAATTACAAAAAAAACAGTTTACCATAAATACCATATAGATATCTTGTATCTACAAAATATACGTCAAACATTTTCATATTTTTCTTTGTTTGTTTTTGTATTATAATTAGTTAATACCGTCGTAAAAAAAAGTATTGTATGCAACGTTGTATATATGTCGCAGTTGGATTGTATAATCTGCTGTTATTCAAAAACTCTAGCTGTTTGGCATTACAGCTTGGTTTTGTAATATAGCTGAAAATCATTCAGCTAGATCGTCCAACGTGTTACGTTTAACAAACTAGCTAACGTAAGATTGTGGAACGATTAGTTGGGAATTCTGCCACTTGTGGGTCTTGTGGCTTGTGAAGTGTCAGTGTCATAACAACAAATATGGCCTCCCATAAAGTAAATTCTTCGCCGCGTTCCGGGACTAAGCTGTTTTTATCGAGAGACATCGGGGGCATCGTTTGTGATTTCGGACTGAAAAATATTGAAAAGAAAAAAGCAGACCTTTAGCTTGGATCCCATATGTTATTTCCGCCTTCCGGCAATATGGAAAATTCACGTGGATCAATTGCCGTTAGAAATCGCTGCGCCATTGAGTTTTCGGGTTTACAAAATTTCTAATCCAATTGCATCGAGCTGATTATCATTCTTCATTGGTGTTTTATGATGTTGAAGACTGAATTATTTAGAAAGGAGTTGAATTGAGGTTTATTTCTATCCCACAAGTAATATAAAAATAATAAAGAACAACTATTGTCTCCTCATATATTATTTCGTTTGGTAACACAGTTTTATTCGATAATGGTAACCCTGTATGCCATCTCAATGCTAGCTGTTTTGTTAAAAGTAATTACGTAACTCATTGACAATCGAGCTGAACTATTTTCAGCTGTTTTACAAAACCGAGCTGTATTGCCAAACAGTTAGAGTTTTTGAATAACAACGGATTATACAATTCAACTGCGACATATATACGTCAAAAAATGCTCGATGGCGTCTCCTTACGATGCTCGCCATGGCTCGCATCATAACCTGCGCCAGTCGCATTTTTTGACCGTTCTTTTAAAACTGTTGCATAAAGTACTATTTACTAAAATGGGTTGAGCTAAAGTTTGTTAATTTATGAATATGAGGGTGAGTCTCCCTGCATCATTCGAGACCTTTAGATCTCATGGGTACAGAGTAAAATAATGTAAGTCCCCCCATATAAGTCGTTGTATGTAAATCGAATGTAAGCTCGCTAATATCTCGCGCTATAATCACACAAACCCACCTGATGCGCCTTCATGATCTTGGTGAAGAAGGGGTGCACGGAGACGACGGGCTGCTGCTGCTCGAAGTCGTACTCCAGGCACAGCTCGTCGTTTATGACTAGCACGTTCACGCCCTCCTCGCAGCCTAGTATCTCGCGCTATAATCATGGAAAAACCATAATACTGTACTCGTATTTTACTCAATTATTTTTATTATTCGTATCAATGAGTAACATAATCCGAAACCAAAAACAAAATGGTTTTTTTTTTTTTAATCCGTCCTAAAATAAGTAGGTTATAAGGCTTTTAAATCTGATGGAAGGGGAAACTGTCAAGTAAGGAAAAAGGATGCACGTACAGCACTCTTGACGTCACGCTATGAGGTCTAGCGCGTACATAAGAGATAGTTAAATGTCCCCACCACGCTCCCACTATTCTATTTGAAATGCTTATTACTACTTGATTAATTAACCAATTTTCTTGCTGATTTGTAAAATAGCCTATTGTAATACCGAAAGCCACATATAGTCTGCATTTACATACTACGAATTTTTGCAAAGCGTCTGTGGTGTTTATTTTTTTATTTTAAAACTTTATTGTACTTAGAAACAAACATTAATCACATAAAATTACAAACACAATGGTACAAATGGTGGACTTAACCCAGAAGGGATCTCTTCCAGTCGACCAGAGAAACAAAGGACAATTATTATTAATAGGAAGGCAGAAGTACAGAACAACGAAAAGCAAAAAGTTTAAATAAGGCTTATACAATTCAACTACTTAAGTATATAAATACAAATCATACACATATAAAATATATAGAAATATATATATACATAAATACATACATATAAATATTATATTATATAACTCAATTTATGACTCTGCATAGAACTTATTCACATTAAATTTAAAGGAGCCTAAGGATTGAGACGTTCTTACCTCCACAGGTAATGCGTTCCATTAACAAAATAGTTCCATAAACATAAAGGTGTTCCTTGATTACTTTGATTATAAGCCGAATTTTCCTAATTATCCTAGACCGTTTTCTATTGTATCTATAGAATGTTGTCTATATTAGGCTATCTGACTCCAAATGTAACTAATATAGGGCACCTATAAAATGTTCTGAATTGAAGTCAATATAAAACGACTGTCTTTTATTTCACACACGACACTTATACAGTTTATACGTATTGTTGGTACAGTCTAACACACACTAGGTAGGAGTTATGCAGGGACGCGCTCTACTCGTGATTATCGGCGAACGACTGCTCGCGCAACCGTTTGGCCGCGGGCCTATAGTCGAACTCATGACGTCATTTCACTAAGTGCATATACATGTGTCCCTACACATCCTTAGCTGGGATATCTGTGCGAAGATGATATGTATGTCAATATGATCTCTCAAGGATGCCGAAGACTGTTCGAAGTGGAGAAAAAGTCTAATCCCATTATCCATAAAAAATATAATCGTTTGCTAAACCTATTTTAATTACAATATGCTTTGCACGTTCTTTCTATGTCAAATAATGAAAAAAAAGGGACAGATCATGTTTTAACTAAAATAGGTTTAGCGCACGGTTGTAATATTTTATGAATAAGAGGTTTACCATTAAAAGGGTTGGACTGTGGTTTTAGACCAGCCGCTTGTCTAATTGCAAGCTTCTTGGGAATGCAGCTTGCTAGACATTGTTGTTGTTTAATATGCATCATTGATTTATAATTTCAGCGTCCACAACTAGACATAGGCCTCCCCAAGGATTTCCAAAAAGACTGATTGGAAGCGGCCTGCATCCAGCGTTTTCCTGCAACCTTGTTCAGGTCGTCCGACCATTGTAAAAACTGTAAATTGAAATAACTTACCAGTCTGGCTTGCTTCATGTTAAGTCTTCGTTTTCTCTCGAACTCTTCCATATTGGCCACAACAGTACTCTTCGCAAGAGATTTCTTGTCGATAACCTGAAATTTTAATTGGTTTAGCATGTTCATAGTAGTAGTATATAAGGAACACTTTTTTAAATTATGTGAGTAAAGGAATTATTTCAGAGTAGTGAAGAATAGAAGGAACTTTTTTTCTTTTCCTAAAGATGGACAGGGCAGGATGCTTATGTATTAATTCCTATTATTGATATTGGCTCAATAAAGTTTTTAAATAAATAAAATTGTACCTTTCTGATATTCCTGCGGCCCTTGAAGTACGATTGGTTGAATCTCTTAGTGTGGTGTGGGCTGTCAGCGGCGTCGCCCAGCAGTTCTCTTGTCAACACCCTGTGAAACACAAACGCTATGAAAACGAGGAGATTTGTTGAAGAACGAAGGTCACTGACAACGCCAAGCAAGGCACATAGCGCGAAGAACCGATGGCCAATGGGGCAGAAAGGTTCTCTCCTTTTGGGCTATGTCCAGCATTGGACTTCCTGTGGCTGATATAATGATGATGATGAATAAAATTTATTACATATAAAAGTTTATTACAACAAACTATCCAAATAACTGTTACACCTATTTTATTTTGTGTTTCCTCCATTTTAGTAAAGCACATCTGTCCATTCGCGTCTGCTACAGTAGATTCTTACTAAAGTTAGTTATTGTTGGTAGGGGATAAAATCAAATGTTCCTGTCTGCACACACGCTCACACTAAATATCGGTGGAGCGCCTTCATCCCCCGTAGCATGGTACCGTCGATAAACCCAGATAAAGTTTATATCGCGCGACGGACTAATGCCATCCTACTCTTTATTATTACGACGAGCGAGATGGTGAAAGATATATAAATAGCACTCGATAAACACCTGTGCCATGCTGCGGTTGCAGGTCGAATTCTATTTTTAGTTTTTAGGAAGCGCCAACATCAAGCATTCCTACTGACGTCCAGCACTGACCTGAGCTGCTTCTGTCGCTCCAGGAACCTCTTGTTGGAGCGGCGGCCGCGGCGGCGCGTCGTCAGCCGCGGCTCCGCGTTCTCGCCGCGCCGCTCTATGTACTCGCTCACTATCTTCGTACGTTTGGCTTCGTCCGCGCTACAAACATTCATAAAAACAATAGGCATGACGAATGGAAAACCATTATTGGTTCATCGGTTAGATTATTAAAAAATATTGTACACGTATTTTTTCTTTTCTCTGAGAAACCAAAAATAGCAAAGATACGGCGCATTGAAATTTCGCATGACTTTACGGCTGGGTACGATTTTTACTTAGCGGTGACGTCGCAAGCCCACACTCCGGAACTTTGACGCTGCGTATCTTTGTGAATTTTTACTTTTTCGGTAAACTGAAATTAGAAGTACTTTTTTGGTAAACTACTAAAAATAGACAGACTAATTACAATCATACTTTTCGGACCCTGTTGTCACCCCTATTGTTTATCAGACTAGCTGTGCCTGCGGGCTCCACTGCCCCTGAGAATTCCGGGATAAAAACAATCCTATGTCCTTACCAGGGACTCAAACTATATTCATAATAAAATTTCATTAAAATCGGTGCAATCGTTCGAGTTATAAAAAATGTAACTGACACGACTTAGTTTTATATATTAAGATTTTGAAGAAAAAATAGAGAAAAACAAATAAATATTCCTGCTACAGTAAAAATATTCAGAATGTCTACGAAATATACTGAAACTATTTTAATGGCTAATTCAGTTCATGATACTTAACAACTTTCTCAGAGGAACATATATCAAAATATTTCAAATATATAACAAAATAATAAAGAATGCTTTCCATAGAAACTTGGATCAGCTGATTAGTCAAATTCTGTGAAGTTGTTCAGTATAATGGGACAGAATACAGCTTTAAAATAGTTCGAATAATGCGAAATGGGTTTGATTTAGCTTACAAAATTTGATTACGGACACGGACACGGAGACAGGACAGGTGAAACCAAATAAAAGCTTGTAAATAACAATAATCTCCGCTCTAGATCGGTCATTTTGGAAATCTTTGGGAGAGGCTGAAATCCGCTGAAATGATGATGATGATGATAAACAATAATCTCACATAGTAGTATCCTGCTTCTTCTCCAGTCTCTTGAGGAGTTTCTCCTTTGTGGTCACCCATTGCTTCTCCTCTTCGGATGAGGAATCGTCCTCGTTCTTGATGCGGTAATGGATTTGCTTCTTGGACGAGTCTTTCTTCTACAAAAATGTCATAAAACATTTTAGATTGAAATGAAACCATTTTAAATGAAATGTTCATGCACATGTATAACACAAATTAGTGTGCATAAGAATGAGTAGCCAAGGTAACCGATCACTACAAAAATATTATTAAAATGTAATACCTATTTCCTACTATTTGATACCTTTATTTAAATATTTCGAAGACCTTTAGTGGAAATCCTAAATGTGGCGGACATCTTAGCTCTATAAAACTGGCAGTGCAAAATGAAGAAAATAAAAAAAAAAAAAAATGTTGCTAATTAGTTGCCATAAAATGAAATTTTTTTTGCTCTTCAAAAATATTACTAACATGTGAAACCTTTGCTGCCAGCAAAGGTTTCACATGTTAGTAATATTTTTGAATTGATTGGTTATTTTGGCCAGTCATTCTGTTACAAACCACAAATTATAGGACAAAAAATTAAAAAATACGAAACATGTAAATAATTATTGAAATTAATATAAATACACATTTGTATTCTATAAACTCGATCAAACATAAAAAATAATAAAAATTGAATTTATGTAAGAGGGAACAGCCTGTTATTTAAAACGAACACAAATTGTCAAGCAATAAACTGACCTGCTTGCCCTTAGTAGAGGGCTTCTTAGCAGGAACCTCTGGGAGTTTCTCTTCAAGAGTGATGGGCGCGTGTAACAAATTCAACTCTTTATTCATCATCTTATCCGCTGTCAGCATCAAATCTGGATGTTCACCTGGCTTCGGTGGTTCAGTGGGTTTCTGTTCCACTGGCTTAGTCTTTGACTTGGGCCCAGGCCTTCTTTTAGGAGCTTCAGCTGCCTTGTCTGCCGTTGAAGTCTCGTCAACCGGCTCCTGCTTTATTTTCTTAAGTTTCCCATCAGCTTTCTCGGTGTCCGAGTCGCTATTGTCGTCCATAAGGGAACTTTTAGCCATGTTGTTTTCAGATGGTGGTTTTGCAACCTAAGCAAAAATAAAACATCTTAAGAATTGTTATTTTTAAAGTGTTACAAGTAAGGGAGAAATATATTGACTACTTACAGATTGGGGTGCTTCCTCTTCACGCTCACTGCCCTCGTCTTCAGAAGGGGTAAGTTCATGATAGTGGTCGGACCCCGGGCTGTTTGGCCGAGAATCGTCATTTTCTATCTTAACTCGAACATCAGATGACTGCAAAGTCTTCTCCTTGTTTACTTTAGTCTTGCTTTTCAACTCTTTTACTGTTGATGTTTTACCATGCAATGACTGCAAATTTGTTAACCTGCCAATGTAAAAAAGATTAATATATAATACTAAATATAATTATAGCAAATAAATGAGTAAAAATAATATTACCTATCAACTTCTTCATCCTCTTTGGTTCTACCTGTGATATCTTGGTACTGGAAGTACATTTCGACAAACGTCTCAGGCAGTTTATCTAATGGGATGTGACAATTGTCATACAACTTTTTATCGTTGACATCAATAGGATAACACTGCCATCCATGGCGATTAACAAATGGCACTGATTCAGTTACTGTTTTTTGCTTAGCAGGCTTTTTCTCTAGCAATTGCGATTTTGGGATTGTTTTTTCATGGATATCTGTTTCTGTTTCAAGTTTGTTGGGAATAACTTCATCAGGAACGACCTCTTCTGGAACTGCTTTTGCAGGACTAGCCTTGGCAGCTCTTCTTGTATTCCTTTTCCTAGGTTCTCTTTCAAAGATTGGCAATGT
The DNA here is from genome assembly GCA_963555685.1 of Acrobasis consociella. NCBI lineage: Eukaryota > Metazoa > Arthropoda > Insecta > Lepidoptera > Pyralidae > Acrobasis > Acrobasis consociella. Next base: position 5,381,171 of record OY743122.1, on the reverse strand, counting down.
CGGCTCACATTCTAATAACTCCACGGGTTCATCAGCATTTATGAGTGGTTCATTATCAGAAGGTTGACCATCAATAGAACCATTTCGCTCATCTATTTTAGGTATTATTTTATCATAGACATCTTTCAAATATTTCTGGTAAGTGGTTATTTCATTTTGGTCTACAGTACTAAAACCAGTAAATATTTCATCTGGAATTGACTCAATCTTCTTGCTAGTTTTATCACCAACGTCAATTTGTTCCGTAGAATCTACATTATTGCATTGGATATCAGTGTCATTGTATTTGTTTTTCTGAGACTTTTTACTATTATCAGAAACCTCTTCAGTTCTACCTTTTTTCTTATCACTTTTCGACCTGGTTTCTCTCATTTCACTTTCAGAGTCAGATGATTCCACCTTTTTTTCCTCTTGTCTTATTCTTTCACGCATTCTCCGTGTCAACATTGCAACTTCATTCATTACAATTTCTGTTCTGCCAGTTTTATTCTTTGAAGCAATATTAACATCTTTGTTAAGTTCATTATTTACCGTGTCTATTTTATTGGATTTATTTTTAGGAGCAATATTGACTTCTTTATTATTGATCTTTGGTTCTACTTTTTTACCCCTTTTCTTTTTTTTATCAAGTTTCTTCTTGGATGCAACATCTTTATTACTTTCGTCAGAGCTGCTTTGCATAAGGTTATCTTTTGCTTCGGTTATTTGCAATGGTTCATATGTGTGAGGGACTAGCAAACTCATACCGGCATCGTTTTCGTCATCGGAATCTGGATCAAACTGACGCCGAACCCTCAAAGCGCTCTGGCTAAATACTTCTTCACTATTGTCAACAGCTCTCATCATTTTATTTGATCTAACAAATGATTCAAAAGTATCGCTATTATATATTGCACTATCCTTTCGTTGAGGAGGATCAACTGGAGCGATTGAGTGATCTGGTTCAGTTTTGGTTGTTACATCTTCCAATGAAATTGTGAATTCATTAAATGATTGGGTAGGCTCCGTCTTAACATTGGCCGGGTCTATCATATTATCTTGTGGAACCAGTTCATCTTCTAAGGGTTCACTTTTGATATTTACCATGCAGGGAATCACCGAGGGTGTATCATTATGAGGCTCAATTGGATCCTCATGAGTGGTTTCATCAGCTGTGGTAGGCACACTGGACATAAGACAAGATTTGAATTCCTTCATTTGAACTTGTGTTACCCAGTTGTTGTCTTGTTGGGCAGTTTCCTCCGCATCATCTTCTAATTCATATTCAGGTTCAAAGTCATCTTCGTATTGGTTGGCATCTTCTTCATCAAAGTACTGATATTGATTACTTTGAATTGTACATGTACCTTCAATATTAAAGAAAGCTTCTTCTGACAGCGTATTAACCGAATTTATCGTCATGTCAGTAGATTTCATGACATCCATGCCAAATAAGTTAGTTTGGATTATATCTAGACAGATCTTGCTCAATGTTTTTACTTCAAATATGGATGATGTTGGCTCAATGCCTTCTTTTAAATAACAATCACATGTGTATATAAGGTGTAAAATTTTGGAATAAGTAATATTTTTTAATGACCGAGGGAAATAACTGGCTTTGGTTGTATCTTCATAAATAACAAAATGTTCATCAGATATTTCATGCTCAGTTATTTTGTCATAAGCCTCAATATCATTGATGCTAGAAGTATCATCCTGATTTATAATATCCTCTTCATCATGAATATCCTGTATACTCAATGTGTTATCTTGAGTTTGTATTTTCTGGTTTTTCTGAATAAATTCTACACATATTGAAAACAACTTTTTGACTCCATTTTTGATTTGACCTTTTGCATTCTTTCTTTTGCTTTGTAATAACTTTGGTATAAGCTGTGTCATTTCTGCTACGGATTTACTTTTCTTTTCCGGTATAACACTAATTAAATTTTGCTGATTGTTAGTTAAACTTATCAGTTCCAAAACTTTTTTGTGGCATATTGTCTTTAATGACATGGCATTAGTAAATTTTAAGGTTCTAGAGGGTATAAACTTATTTTGCTGATTTTTAGTTCTAATCAGTTCCAAAACTTTTTTGTGGCATATGGTCTTTAAGGACATGGTATTAGTAAATTTTAAGGTTCTAGAGGGAACAATCTTTTTATCATCTTTATTCAAAGAATGTAAGCACAACTTAAACAATGCCTGTGGTGACTTCTCGTGAATTTTGCTTTTTTCTGAATTGTTAAATCTCTTAGAAAATGATTGCTTCTGTATACATAAAGTACACAGTGAAAATAATGACTTTGGAGATGAAAAGCTTGTTACAGACACACACTTAACTTCACTAATCGGTTTATTTTCAGTAACACTTTCTGAATCTGGACTATTCACAAAATGCTCACTGCCTGTTGGAATCTCAGGGCTTGCTACAAAATAATTGCATGCATACCTCTTCGCAACAGTTATCCATTCAGTCGAAATAAAGGGTGCACAGACAGACATAGCTTTCTGTCTGTCATATTCCCTAAAAAAATTGTGCACAATTTTTTCAATAGTCTTACAATGATCAGGAGGTTTTTTATTTCGGCTGTCCTGGGCTAAAAAAGACTGCGTAGGAGTTACTTTTTTTAAAATCACAGAATCATTGATCCAAACTGTATGCCTTCCTTTAATGTTAGGCTTCTTTTCCTCTGGAGTCTTCTTTGCAATTTTTATTGACAGTTCTTTATTTAAGAATACAGTCTTGGGGTTGAATTTGGGTTTCTCACTTTTCGTCCCGATCGCAGCTCTCTTTCCTGCCCCAGGTTTAACTTCAACTATTTCACAATCACTGTCATTGTCCTCACCCTTCTGTGCTGATGTTGAAGCTATTGTTTTAATCTGTTCTCTGTGGGTATGTAAATTATTTATTTTCAGGAAATCTTCATATTGTTTAGCCAAGTCCTCTTCCATTTGCATCAAGTTATGTTTAGCCAATTTAAACAACAAGAATGACTTCCTTACGCAATAGTCCATTTTAAAAGTATCTGTCACATGATTAGTGTGTATCTTCTTTTTCATGAAGTCTTCTGATTTCTGTGTCATCAATACTCCAAGTTCAGAAGTTGTTTTAACAATACTGTTCAGGAATTCACATGCTTTTTCTGATTGTTCCTTTGTAAGAGGAACATTGTCTTTCATTGGAATGTCATAAGGTGGTGAAGTTTGCGTACCTTGGGCATTCTTATGGACTGTCAAGGTCTGAGCAGATTTTTCTATCATCTTCTTGGCATTTGGATCTAGGACTGGAATATCAAGTGGTGCTATTGCTGTGGTGGATGCAGTTGAAGACACCTTCTTGATTTTCAAATCAGTGCCTTGTATCTTCTGAGCAATAAAATTCTCAAACGCGTTAGTGTGGCCCCAAGTAGTTGATTTGTTTTCTGAAGGGTTTTCAGTTTGAGAATTCACAGATGTTTTGTTAATTACAGATGACTCCAGGCAAACCTCTATATCATCAGTGTTGTTTGTTGATGCTGGGGGAATAGTAGTGATATCCACTGCTGATGTCAATTCATTGTCAATAATTTTACCTTTTTTCTTTGGTGAGTCAATCTTTTTAGAATAACGTTTTTTCTTTTGTTTGGCTACTCCTTCAAGTTCTTCATCAATTTCTTCCATTTCTGAACTCTGAGAGCTGTCTGATGTGTAAGCCTTACCTCGCTTTTTCCCTTTTCCTGGAATGTATTCATCATCCGAATAATATTTTTTACCCCGTTTTGGTTCATCATCTGAAAGTTCAACATTGGCAAATGGATCTTCATCAGAATCTTCTTGGTAGTGGAAATTTTGTTTAGTTTTCCTTCGTTTTGGTCTTTTACTTGTATCCTCCACCAACAAGTCTTCAACATCACCATCAGCCTTTGTTTCTGCACCAGCATCTTCTTTTACCTTGTCCACATCTTCATTGGTGATATTGTCCAGGTTATATTCAAAGTCTGGAAGTACTGGTGCTTTTGAATTTCTTTTTGATAGAGATTCATTCTTTTTGCTTTCAGTTTCTTCATCTAGTTCCATGGTGCTAGTAATAATATCTTCTTTTAAATTAGGGATGTCACCATCTTGTGATACTAAAACTTGTTTTAAATTACTCAAGCACATATCATCTGCCTCATCGTCATTATCATTTGTTAAGGTTTCCTTAATTTCATTCGTGGTGACTGGCTCATCCACTGAATCTGGTTTGTCAACTGTGCTAGAAGGTTCTTCCACCTTATGAGTAGAAGAATCAATGTCATTTTTGTTTTCTAAGGATTGAGACAAATCTGGTTCAGACATCTTTTGTGACTGTCTTTGAGGCCTACCTCGCTTTTTGACACGTGAAACTTTTTGCTTTACATTGTCAATTTCATTGTAGTTTACAGTCCTGTTTGAATTTCTATGTGACCAAATTTTAGGGGTATTTTTTGACTCAGGAAGTAGATTAGATTCAGGTTGTTCTTCACCTTGAATGTCTTTTATACTTTTTATTTGAGAAATGGGCATATCATCACTTATATCCATTTTATCCTCCGGAGGTTCTACTTCATTACTATTATTAATTTTACTGTTTTTAAGGGTTGTATCTGCCCTAGAATTTAATATAGTTCTCTTTTTTCTACCTCTTCGTCTAGCTGGGGCTCCATTGTTTTGACCATTCTGGCTATCAATATTTATGTCTAATGGCTCACTTACCTCACCTACATCATCTATCTTGTCTTCAATGCTGGTATCAACATTGGATTCCTGAACTATTTTCTTTTTCCTTCCTCTTCTTTTGGTGATGGGCAGCATGGTATTTTCCTTAACAGTTTGATTTGGTTCATTATTTGAAATATCAGGATTACCTTCATGAATTAATTCCATCTGTTCTTCTATGCTAGTATCATAGATAGAGTCATTAAAATTCTTCTTTCTTCTGCCCCTTCTCTTAGGTAGGGATATGGCAGGTTGTTTTGTATTAGCATTATCTAACAATGATTCTTGAATAGGATTCTTTCTCTGCCTCCCTCTTCTTTTAGGTTGTTTCTCTTCCACAGTCTCTGTGTGCACTTCAACATTTTCCGATACATTCAAATCCGATGCCTCTAGTAAATGCTGTTCATGGTCTCCAATCTCCGCGCCAAGTGCAGTGGTAATTTCGAAATTCTGCACATTTTCAGATATAATTTCGGTACTACTGTTTACATTTGGAATATCACATAGTTGGGCATTTTCGTCAGCTAAAAGATCGTTGACGTCGTCGGGTGCTCTGGGAGCTGTCGTACTATTTGAAGGTAGGATATCTGAGAGGGTAATTAGTTCTTCTTCTTCGTACATGGACTCCGCTTGAAACTTTTCGAATACCTCCTCGGTAATACACAGGTTGTTTGCTTCGACATCAATTTGTTCCGACATTGTAACGATATTGTCTTATCTCAGCAATACACACTATCTTACACATTATTGAATTAATTACTAAACATGGAGGTATTTGTTGGTTATTCAATGATATTTTCACGTAATTTCGAGCTAAAATTCAGCTTCTTGTTGTTACAAATGAAGCATTTGCCATAGAGTAAAAAAAATCACTTTGCTTTACTTTTCTTTTTCACAATATGAAGTGTTGCCATTTTCTAAAAATTTCATCTGACACTCTTCCTTTTTTGTCAGTCGAACGAATCGGTAAATCGACATCGACTTCATTCATATCATACCGACTAGGGCCCGGTGCTCCGGGCCCGTGGCCGGCCCGGAAGTCAAGTTTTTCTAATCACGTCACTATGACATGCAGTGTTGCCAACCGTACGGTAATTACCGTATTCGTACGGTAATTTTTTGATCTGTACGGTAATAATTACCGTGTGACAAATATACGGTAATTTTAAGACCAGAACTAATAATCTTACAAAAAATACGGTAATATGAAACAGTCTTAAATATTTGACTTTCCGTTCCGTTCACGCACACTTTATTTATATGCTGTGCTGTGTGTGAGTGCTGTGATGTGACGCACACTGCGCACTGTTATCATTGACAATCATTGCATGTCATTATCAATGTGACCGAATACGTTTCTGCTGTCAATGTCAATCGACGAATACGACTCAGTAGAGACGAATTCGTCGATTGGCTGTGATGTGATCGATGGCTATCAGAGGTGCTATTTTTCAAACGCGGAGTCACTAATGATATTTTTAATGGAAAAACCATTCGTTTAGGTGACTCCGCGTTTCAAAAATGGCGCTTCCAGCTGCGTGAGAGGAAAAAAACGGTTGCGTTGACTTTAAACTGACAGAAACTATGCACCTAAAACTGTGTAAACAATCTTTGTAAGTACTAAACATCACCTGATGCTGAGGTATCAAAATATTTTTGAATTGTCCTTAACCAACGGTAAGCACTAAAAATCCTACATGTTTAAATCTCAAAAGTTATACTGCTTTTACCTAAAAACTGCAAAGAAATAATTTTTTTTTGTTTGAATAATCAAAATCCCCATAAATGTAGTGTACGATAATTTGTACGGTAATTTTAGGGTAAATTTGACGTAATTCTGGCAACACAGGTTGGCAACACTGATGACTAGTGGTGATCATTATTACAATAGCAGTTACTATAACGCATTATTTTCAGTTAATGAATAACACTGTTATTGGATATTGAAATAATGAGCTTTAATTATTGCCTGTTATTGCTATTGGATCTTACGCCCTGTTGCCGTGCCGTGCATGCGCTATCGTTATAGTTAGTATTAGACAGGCGTTCCGCGTCGCAATCGTGCGTGTTAGCAGTTAGCACTAAAAATTTGCGCTGTTGTTGCCATATTTCCTATAATGCTCACTCACTCACCTGTTACTATAACGTAATTGACAATTAATTTATTTTACATAATAAAAAAATAATTCTGCCAGTCCTAAGACTCCTAAGCCTGTGCAAAGTATGAAGGGAAGTTCTTTGACTTTTTATTACAAATTAACAGCTCACGACGTAATTCATAACATAACATACCTACATTGTTATTTCAGTATTAGCTGTTATCTTTAAAAAATGAATGAACTATTTGACTATAAAAAATAACAGGATAGCAATAACAGTTTACAATAACAGTTATTGGCAAATAATGTAGCAGTGTTATTCATTATTTTGAAATAGCCGTTAATGCCATCACTACTGATGACATGTCAAAGTTGTCAAAATTAAAATGTCGATTTGTTGACGAATTGCTGAAACTGCTTGAATTCTGATTTTTCATGGTTTTTGTTATCTTTTAACAGAGTTTGGTAAATATGTTATAATATCGCATCTCCAACATCAATTTTAATTATATCCTAACCTAGCTCAGCAAATGTTTATACATCAAGATGTACTTTCCAATTGGTTGGCCCAAAGTTCTGAAGAATCTGGGTGATGATAATCAAATTATAAAACAAATAGTGTCGAATGTGGACAAAATATTATTCGCATCGCTGAGTGACGACTGCTTAAGTGTTTGGTACTGTAAGGTATGTTTCTAAAGTATCCCATTGCCTTTCAAGTATGAATGCTATATGTAAACTACAACTTTTACCATTTTCATACCAGATACTATCACATCTTTATCCCTTGCGGGTTAGAAAGAGTCTAGTGCCATAAATCTCAAAATGGTCCAAGAAGCCGTTTTGGCGGGATGGTGGCCATGTAGGGCGAAAAGTAAATGCAAGTAGTTGTTCCACGGGCCAGTCGCACATATTTGCGCCCTTTGTCGTGGAGACTGTAGGACCTTGGGGTGCAGAAGCCCGTCAATTAGACAAGGAGTTTTCTGCACGTTTGATCGACGTCTCTGGGGATTCTAGAGCTATTGCACAGTTTGGCCAGAAGTTTAGTCTGGCCATGTAGAGTGAAAATACTGCCAGTCTCTTGGCTTCCTTGCTTGCAACCTCGGCTCAATTTTTTTTATAATGTTTCAGTTTTAGTTTTTGTTTATTAAATTTATCTAGTTAAGTTATAATTATTAATTATTGTTATTTAATCCCTACTATATAATAAATATCATAATCATGCATATACTTATAATGATGTAGTGCCGTGTGGTTTCCGGCAGAGAAGAATAGAGCCACTCCAAGTCTTCCCGTGGATGTCGCAGAAGGCGACATAGGAAATACAAGCTGATCAAAGTTTCCAAACATCATGAGACCTGTCCAACCCATGTGGCCAGCGTTAAGAGTGTAGGTCAAATCCTCTGGCTGCTCTGACCAATATGGCTCTAGTGTACAGTGAGGGTTGTGCTTCTGCAGTGGAGACTAAAAAGCCCTAATGATGGTGATGATGATGATACTTATAATCTAAGACATTTAATATAATTGACATTTAAATTAAAACAACATTTGGACATTATTAAATATTATAGTATAATATTGACTCATTAAATAAAATAAAAAATATGACCAAAATTGAATTAAATTTTAAGACATCAATAAAAAGAAATTACATTTTTATTCATAATAATTTTAACATTGAATTTGATACATACTAATAAATAATCCACATGCCGTTCCATTATTTTCTGTTGCAATGCCCTAACAGGGTTCATGTTGTACCTACTAACCTAAGAAGTGACTGTGTAGTGTAATCTAATACATGTATAATGTGAAAAGCAATAAATAAATTTAAATTTAAATTAAGCAGTTATACCATATACCTTAATCTGTAAACCTGAGTTTAGACTTTAGACCAATCTCTTATTTGGCACTTGTAATTTACGCGAGAAGAGAAGCAGCTAGTGCTTTCTATGTAATTTTTTTTGTCTCAGACCAGTGTAGATGTATGGAATAATTTTTAATACTTATGTATGGTTTTAGCTATTGTGTATACTATGATTTGTATAGCTCACATTTTGTTTTTGTAAAAAGGCAAAGAGATTAACTTTATAATTTAACTTATAAGCTACTTACCACCATATGTATTAGTAAATAATATACATAATACACTATGTGTATTATGTATATTAATTAACTTCATAAACTAAGTTAAAGATAGCCTAGAAGACTCAAACAATGGCATAGTACAAAATATGCTCACACTTTAGCAGTGCATGACTATTCATTAGTAACATAAGGGGCCTCATATTAAATGCAGCCTTAGGCCATATCCAGGCTTTCTGTGGATTTAATGCAGTTTCCTAAAAAAAAAGAAATTTTACATTGTAATGGAATTCATGGAATATAAAATCTGAATAGTTTAATGCTTTCTATAAAAAGCAGAGTAAAATTAAATGAATATTCAAACCTCTCTTTTCCATTCATACACACAAATCACGGATTTAATCTAACTTGTGGTTTTATTATGCATATCTAATGTGTTCAATTAGCATGTAATTGCTATGAGTATGTAAGTATGCTGGCATGACTTCAAACAAGGTCATTGACTTGCAACTGAACAGATGGGAACAGAATATGAAGTGTATACAATTAGGTAGATATATCTACTTTCCATTCCATTATTTACTGTTAGTTTTAGCCAAAAGCCTGCCCTTTGTGCCCTTTGTAACATAGTGTACATTATTCTGTATTTTTTTTTATTTAATTTAAATAATCTTATTCCCAACAAGGGGAAACAAGATGAGAATAGTGGGTTTATGATTCACTATTTGATTAATTTTATTTTTATATTGCAGCCCTCAGTGCCGATTGTGTACCACAAGAGGAATGCTGACTCCCTGCAGAGGCTAGGCGTCAATGTCGGAGTAGAATGGAAACCAGACTCTTCAATGATATGTGTTTCTGTAAGCATGAATTAATGAATTTATAGTAATACTTATAATTATAAATAAATAAATATATAGGGACATTACACTGATTGAGCTAGCCCCAAAGTTAGTAATTGTGAAATAAACACCAACTGCCACCAAAGTAGTCAGTAATCTAGATTATGGCATATGCCAGAGTCCCTCTTGCAATAGTCCAGTATCAATATCAATTCCACTTAACTCCTCTTTATAAACCATTACCCTTGAATTTATAAAGATTATCAAATTTTTGCCAAACCTATTTTACTTGAAATATATTTTCCTTATCACTGTTTTCAAAATTTGACATTGAAAGAACGAGACAAGACATATTTTAACTAAAAAAGGTTTATATATATGTGTATACAAATATTTGTTAATCTTTATGAATACAAGGGTAAATCTTTTTGTGTAATAGATCCTTTTCCTGCGGAAACCTGTTCAAGGATTCCACAGGAAAAGTGAAAAAAGAAAACTTTTATTGGTATATCAATTGGTATGTCCCTACATGGATCTGTATCCCCCCACAAGCCTTCCAAAAGACTGGACCAGGGTGAAAAGACCCATGAAGCCAAAGGAGATACACAAAATAATTATTATTATAAGGGAAATTAAAAAAATAATTTTTCTAACCAATCGATTGACATTTCTGTTTATACAGATGCTGGGTTTTAATATTTTCCACATTTTAATTTCATTCAACAACAATCATATCTTGTTTGACATGGTGTAAACAGGACATTCCTTATCTACTGTTACAGACGTCAGAGGGCCACCTAATTCTCTACAATGTGGAGTGCCTGAGCGACCAGACAGCTTATCAACAGTATGACCCACCAAATGCTAGTCTCCGACGTGACTCGGCCGAGCTATTTCTGAAAGAGGTCATACCCTCGCTCAAAATCACTTTGGTAAGAACTTGATTTTTTCGTGTGTGTAAGAGGCCAACACTGGTGTCAGATTTTTTAAGAAGCCTAAAGGCATCTGACATAGTTTGACGACTGACATAATTACGGTAATGACAGACAGCACCAACAGCTTAATGTGCCTTCTGAAGCACGGAGGTGGTCAAATTTTTTTTATGCCACTTGTAGTCACCCATCCGGACCACGCCCGGGCTTGTTTAACTTGCGAAAAACGATGGGTATTTTGTTAAAAGTTAAAATGATATTATTTTCAGTCAAAAGAGGTGCTAGTATGGGACGGGCAGATCACGCGCATGTGCTGCATATCGGGCTCGGAGATCCTAGTTTGCACGACGCGCGCGCACCTGCTGCGGTATCGCTGGGACGGCTCGCAGAACAGGGACTACTGCCTGGACCTCGGCCGGATACCGTTCTCCGTCAACCAGCAGGTGTCCAAAGGTAAAAGGAACTCTAATTTTTATTGAAACATATAACATATTGGGCTAGTATCAGACGGCAGGTCATGTGCATGTGCTGTATATCAGGCCCGGAGATCATGGCAATAGGTGGCTACCAACCCATTATTTTAAATCCCTTTTCCTCCTTTACGCTGACGCTGAACGTGGCCTTTGGGTCTTATGGTCAAGACATGATAAGTGTAGGTATAATTATGTAGGAAGGAAGGGAAGCCGGCTATCGTCACAATTAATTTAGCTATGCTAAATCGAAAGGTCAATATAAATATTATTGCCGGATTAAAAAGTTAGCTAACGGTGGAGCTAAAATAACCGGCCAAGTACTAGTCGGATTCGCGAACGAAAGATTCCGTACCATTATTTATAAAAAAGTCACGTCTGTTGTATGGGAGCCCCACTTTTGTTTTTACTATTTGTTGTTATAGCGGAAACAGAAATATATCAAAATTTAAACTATCTATCATGGTTAATGAGGAATCGCCTGGTGACAGACATTTCCAGTAGTGGAAATCTTAGATTAAAAATCAAAATATTTAGCATTAAGCATTTAATCAAGTTAAAGATGTACATTGTTTCAGCGGAGCCTATACTAGAAGACAACACGCACGTCAATGACATAGAATACTCGCCGCTCGTGTGCGGGTTCGGAATCACGCTGAACGACGGCCGCGCGGCGTACCTCACCGCGCCTAATCTCAAGTTTGACCCCAATGTGAGTGTATATCGTCAAATATTGATTTACAATCTATGTAATGATATAAATTATAAAAATTCTGTATGAAAAACGTCTAATACCAAAAATGACCCATACTAAAAATGACCCATACAATAAATTATACACAAAATAATTAAATTAATAACAAGGGCCAAATTTGTTACAAAGTTGTTGAGATATGATGTTTTGAGAGGGATCGCAAAGTCATAGTTCAGGCTAAAAATTAATAAGTTATGTTAATTTTGTTACTGAGTTAACTTTTTGCTTTTAAGTTCATTGATTATTATACTTGCTGTACTAGATTTTACTGAAGACAGATCTACGGGTAAGATGTGTGTATTGCCTTTGCCCTTGCACTAAGTCGGTGAAAGCTTGCATAAGCACCCTATATCAGTATGGTATATTAATCACTAATTAATGGTGACTCAGTAACTAGACATGTATTGTCCATTGAGCCGCCGCAACTTATATATAGATATTGAGCTCCGTACTTTTACTTTTAGCCGTTGGCCTTGTGTTGCTAGAAAACAGTCATTATGTCAAACTTTACAAGCACCAACACAGATATACGTTAGGAATGTTGTTTATCGGTTTACTCACGTAAAATAGTCGGAAAGGCCGAAATTTCGATCATCATCAAGGCAACAATCGCCGGTCATCCTTTGCCGATTATATTACGAGAGTAAACCGTTTAGCATCATTTACAATGAAATAACATAAGTATTTACAAATAAATACTTATAAGTTTTCAAAATTAAAATCCGACTTCAACACCAAACTACACAACTAATTTTGATAAAATTTCTATGAGACCATCTGACAAGTATGTTCTTTTAAACAAAACAAAAAAAAAGAATTTTCCAAATTGGTCCGGGCTTAAATTAATGGTTAAATCTTCAAGTAATCGTTAAACATATATGTATAAAAAACAAAAAATTCCAAGAAAATGATAACCTCCTGCTTTTTGAAGTCGGTTAATACAGAATTACTAATGACGTACTTATTATATGTATGCTAGAGACTAATTTGGCTAGCTATGTTTTTTTAACACACATGTAACAATTTGATATATGTTTTCAGGCTGTTCAAGGTATTTGGGCGCAAGGCATCGACGATGCTACTTGTACAAGAGTTAATCATAAGTTTAGACTGATCGCCATCGGCAGAAAGAAGTAAGTGTATGAAGCAATTAATATTTAAGTAATTTTAAATTTTTAGCTTATTTAGGTGTTCGAACTTTCGCTTGACCCACTTGTGAGATTACCCTCCGAATTTTGCGCGGTTGCAGTGTGATCTACCCTCATTTTGCGTAGCATTTTGTCCTGTCACCGCTAGCGCAGTCGTCTTCGTTGTCGCCGGTCAGTTTGATCTTCAGTACGTCTTTGAATTTTGTAGCGTGCGCAGTGTGCAAATAAATAATTATTTCTTTAAAAAATTTCAGTTCAACTTAAATAACTACAAAAAATTTAAGGTGTAGCAACTACGGATCATCGAAACTCGTGATAAAATTTAAGGTAAGATGTGCTCTGTGTATCTCAAGAATCATCACCTTCGAGAAACTTGCCTTATAACGAATGCCCGCTCTTCGGACGGCAGACTCGTTAGCAAGAAAAAACTGAACACCTAATCGTGTTCTAACAGAAACCCACATCATGGTTTGCACTTTTGTATGTCAGCCTACCTACATACGTGATGAGTGTCGGCGACGACTCGTCAGCCGTCATTGTCTCTTAGCTGCCGGCTGGTCAGCCGTCGCCGTATGGTAGCTGTCGGCTGGTCAGCCGTCGTCGTATGGTAGCTGTCGGCTGGTCAGCTGACATCTGTGATTAGTACTGTAAGGCTGTCGTAGTCAACACTTACTGTTTGAATTACAGATCATGGACGAGGTAATTCCGACAACCACATTGGGTGCCTTAGCTAACTGGGAACCACCTCCAGACGAAGAAGAATTCTTTAGAAACATCATCAAAGTTCTTGATCGTTTCTACCCAGAAGGCTGGAGATCTTGGGTTGTGAACGATATCTCCTACGAAGACCTGTTCGGGGAAGCAATATCTTCTGATGAAGAAAATCGCCTTAGATTCGCAATACCTACAGTTCACCTTGCTTCGGCATATAAAACTACCTCCTTAAGTGAACGCAAATACAAACTTATTAAGCGAACCCTTATCAGATGGCCGCTGGGCAGAGCCCTCATATACTCACCGTTTGCAACTATGAAGCGAATTCACCCTACGGAGGCCTATAGCGGCTTCACACAAAACCTTTTAACTATTAAGCAACAGCTCATACCCCGTGCGCAGGCCGTCGAAATCATGAAGAGCCATTCAGAAACGTCGACTTCACCCTCTTCACGGTCGATAGCGGCCACAAGCCAATCCCAGTCACACACACGGAAAAGACCTCACAGTCCGGAGCCATTTACGAGTAAACTTGACTACTTCATGGAACGTCAGAACAGTTTCCTTGAACAAATATTATCACTATCTAAATTAACAACAGAACTCCTGACAAGGGATAAAACAGCTCTTGCTGATCCAGCAAATATGGAAGAATCCGATTCGGAAGGTAACACGACAGATGACTGGGTTGCTCCGGGCCTGACTCCCGAACCGTCACCGGAAGCTGATGAAAGCCCAGACATATCTGAAGATAATTTTTTTAATTTCTCACCAGACACCAAAGAATCTGAAGCAAAGGTAGGAACAGCTGACGAAGGCCTAGCAAAGCAAGGCAGTCACTGTCAACGCCTCGGTGAGGCATCATGGCATAACATCCGCTACGCGGACGTACAAAAACAGTTCCAAGCCACCCCCGTCTTCACTAACTTGAAGACCAACAGTAACTTGGCAACAGTCACACCAAACTGGCAAATAATTGCATTACTCGAAAAAACAGATGCCTGTCTCGCCGCTATCACACACGGACTCTTACAACAAAGAAAGCACTTTCAAGAAATTTACAGTAAGGCTTCTTTAGAGATTAAATCTCACATAAGTAAACATTTCTTAGCGGCAGAATCTCCATTCCGCAAGACATCAGATGCTTTACTTCAGTATACGTGTGGGCGACGTGCTGAAATCATTCAACAACGAAGATCGGTCTATAAACCTCCAAATAAAACACTAAACGAACTCTTACAGGCGATACCGCCCTCGAACACACATCTCTTTTCGGAACCCCAACTATCAGATCTGGTCAAGGAGCAAGGTGGAATTAACAAGCTTTTTCCATTTCGTCGACACGTCCAACCCAGTACTTCCAATAAGTCACGACCGCAACATAAACCCTTCACTAACATTACAGCAAAAAGGGACAAACCAAAGAACAACGAGAGACAAAATGCTTACAGAGGACCAGAACAAGCAACGAGAAAGCGAAATTTCGCATCCGTCTCCTCCGGAAAATTTAAAAAACCTAAACTTGACAGCAAACCTAGATCATGGTCATCGACCTAACGCGTTCGAAGCCGGCCAGGTGAGCAAGCATTTACAAACCTGGAGGTCCTTAGGGGCCCCAGACGTCATTATATCTATACTATCAGGATACAAGATACCATTTACCCGTCCACCACCTTTAACAAAATTTGATGACCCAAATCGATTGCTGATTAAACCTACCCCAGAGATGTCTGTAGCAATTAAGAAATTGATTGATTGTAAAGCCATAAAATTATCCTCAAGTAATTCGGGGTTTTTATCTCCAGTATTTTTGAGAAAAAAGTCAGATGGCTCAAACCGACCAATCCTTAACTTACAAATGTTAAATCTTTATTTAAATCCTCCAAAATTTCGACTTCTCAATCATCATAAAATTCCCCTTTGCCTCCATGACGCAGATTACATGGTCAAAATCGACTTATCCCAGGCATATTTTCACCTGCCTGTCGTTGAACATCACAGACGTTTCCTCGCTTTTAACTATAACAAAATAATATATGAAATGACTTGTTTACCATTTGGGTTAGCCACCGCACCTTACATTTTTGCAAAAATCACTAATTGGGTTGCAAACCTTTTCAGGGAGGGAGGAATAAGAATTCTAGTCTACCTGGACGATTTTCTTATACTACATCACAGTCCAGAAACTCTGAAGGAACAAACTCAGTTTGTCGTGAATCATCTAATAGACATGGGTTGGTGTATAAATTATCAAAAATCAACTCTCTCTCCAACTCGTGTAGTCGAATACTTAGGCATTCTTTGGAATACTCGAGAAAATATCAAACAGCTTCCAAAAGCGAAAACCCAGAAGTGCCGGTCCATTTTAAAAAGCATCCTGGTCAAAAAATACTGGACATGGTGGCTAGCAAAAGTCCTACTAGGAAATCTAAATTTCGCGTCGTTCATTGTCCCGCTAGGCCGACTCCATTGTCGCCCAATACAAATCGCCGCAAATCAATTACCCGGGACACACAAACACAAAAAGTTCCGACTGTCTCCAGAGGTAGCAGCAGAAATGAAATGGTGGCTGAACAACATAACAAAACCGTCCCTAATCCATCACAAAGAAGCAACAGCCTTTATTACGACCGATGCTGCAAAGAACGGGTGGGGGGCGAGTGTAGGAAACACAAACCTGAAAGGCCTTTGGAACAAGAACCAACAACAGTGGCACAGCAATTTAAAGGAACTTTGGGCAGTCTACGAGGCGCTGAAACAAATGGGTCACACATTACAGGATCAAACTGTGATGATACAGTCCGACAATCGCTCTGTTGTGACATATCTAACCAAACAAGGCGGCACCAAGTCCCAAAAACTCCTACAAATTGCTCAAAAAGTCTTTACTGTTGCTCTCAAACACAAAATAAACTTATTAGCAAGATACATACCTGGGAAATACAATATAACAGCAGACAGTCTGTCGAGATCCAAGGACCTACCGGAATGGAGTTTGAGCAAGGAAATATGCCAAAAAATATTCAAAATGTGGGGAACACCGGAGATAGACCTGTTTGCAAGCATGAGGTCAGCTGTAGTACCTTGTTATGTGTCCGAGGATGCTCGGGACAGACATTGCCTCTTTGTCGATGCTTTCAGTCGAATCTGGAATTACAGAATAGGATGGCTGTTCCCTCCGCCCAGCTTAATACCACGAGTCCTGAGACACTTAACACGCTGCTCGGGGACATACCTCCTGGTGGCTCCGAAATGGGAGAAAACCTTCTGGAAAACACAACTTCTCCAAATATCTGTCTGCCAACCATTCACAATCCCAGATATTCGCAAGAATCTAACAGATTTAAGAACCGGGAAACCCCCGCCAGCGGTACAAGACATGTGTTTGCAGGTTTGGAGGGTTCGGGCTGGAATCAACTCATAGATTCATGGCCACAGGAGAGCCAGACGTTTCTCGAATCATCCTGGCGAAAGTCAACCCTAAAAACTTATGGTCCCGCATGGACAAAATGGAAAGATTGGTCAATTAGAAACAATATTGGAATTGATAATCCAAAACCTGAAGATCTATCAAAATATATGATTCACCTACACAATGAGGTTAAACTGGCGGCAAGGACAATAGCACTCCACAAATCGGTAGTGACAACTTTTGCTAATCCAGAAAAAACCGAATTCCTTAGTAATCACCCGTTAGTGAAACGGACCCTAAAAGCAATTTTCACTAACCATCCACCGGCACCCAAACCTATAACTTGGGAAGTTGACCAGCTGATAGATTTTCTTACAGTTTATGAGATCGACACCAATAGTATGTATCAGGTGTCACGACACACAGCAGCTCTTTTACTCTTGCTATCGGGTCGCCGGATTCACGACTTAACCCTGCTAGATATCAGCCCTGGATTCTACGAAGATCACGACACTTACCTTGTGTTCTGGCCCGAATTCGGGTCGAAAACAGACTCTGCTACATTCAGACAGTCAGGGTGGAGGCTTCAAAGAAACGCCAATACTCGCTTAGATGTATATTTTTGGATAAAGACCTTAATCGAATTAAGTCAAACTAGACGTTCTAACAAATCCACGCGGCTATTCATCACCACCAGAAACAAAGTAAAAGGAGCCTCCCGGACAGTGATCGCTGGATGGATTCGTAACTTATTTAAAGACGCCAATATTAATGCTTCACCCGGCAGTTTCCGGTCTGCAGTCAACACAAATAATTGGGTAAATAGGAACCTAGATTTAGATGAAGTAATTGCCAGGGGTAATTGGAGAAGTAAATACACATTCTTAAAACATTATTTTAAATTATTACCACAGAATCACCGCCAAAGTAATCGAACTCAAATCAGTGAATCATTCACACCAATTTAAGGATCCTAGCCCTAGCATCATTAGGTGTAAAATATTTTCTTTATTAATTAACCACTAACCATTAAATCAATATAAAAAACCAATTGTCTTTAATTTTTTCAATAAACATAATGAGTGTTAACTCTTAACTCTTTTATTATTGTTACCTAAAGTTCAAACAATTTCATATTTTAATGTCACAGTACGCCCAGTCAAACTTGTCGCCGGCAGAATATAAACACGTCTCACAAGTGGGTCAAGCGAAAGTTCGAACACCTAAATAAAACCGTTTCCCCCCCGAAGGGTAGAAAACGGATATTTAGGTTTCAACTGAAGCTTGACCCACTAAAATTTCATTACTTGCCGGCTTGTGAGAGTACTGAAGATCAAACTGACCGGCGACAACGAAGACGACTGCGCTAGCGGTGACAGGACAAAATGCTACGCAAAATGAGGGTAGATCACACTGCAACCGCGCAAAATTCGGAGGGTAATCTCACAAGTGGGTCAAGCTTCAGTTGAAACCTAAATATCCGTTTTCTACCCTTCGGGGGGGAAACGGTTTTATTATAGATCGTTTACACTATAAGATAAACTACCCTCCGGTAATTACATTGTAAAGTGAAAACGCGCTCATCGTGTGATATGACTCGCCTGCTCTACAAATTAGATAGAATATGTCTGCTGTATCTGAATATGTATGAGTAATTTATGCACTAGTTGGCTAACAGATCTGGCCGTGCGGCATTTTGACAAGCGGTCAATGAATGACAATGACGAAAAAATTGTACGTATTGAAAATACACCTATTTTGCTTGAGAGCAAAAATCGAGGAGTGAGCGAGCGCTTACAATCTAGAAGTGGGGCGAGCACTTAAATTTAGCGATCTATACCTATGTATATATATGTCGCAGACGAGGGTCGTGCAGGAGGCCGGAGCGGTATGAGCGAGATCGGCATCTGACATCTTGGGTGACGTGAACTAGCCATTTGGTTACTTACAATACGAAAACAGACTAATGCCAGGATGGAAACTTACAGTCACATCACCTTATCGATGTCGCCGCAAGAGAGACCTTACATGGGCATTATAAAATGTGACGATAAGTCAACGCTCCGCCTCGCGTTGACCATGAATTCCAACCACATGTGTTTGAATACCCCTGTGTTCAACAGGGCTTATCGTCTAGCTGGAATAGACCACCATTGTAATAAATCGGTTTACCAATCCGAACCTATTACAATAATCACAATTAAACGAGTCATGGCCAAGCCACAGCAAACTACACAAACGAGTTGTACACAGTACGGCTGCTCGAACAAGACTGCCCTCTCTGTCGCTAACGCAACCAGTTTTTATAACTCGTTGCTAACGTCTTACTATTTAAAAATCCAACAGACGCACCTTTAGCTAGGCATTGACGATCAGTTTTTCCCATCAGTTGTCCATCCAAAATTTGATCATGAATGTCGAATCATCAATCCAGAGTTTGAACTGACGGCGCGCCCGGAAATTTTCCGTGGCTACCCTAAATCCGTCGGCGTCGCGCCAAACTGACCGTGAGTGTGCGATCGTCATTCCAATGGGGTGAGTCCGCTCGCAGCGCCCGGCGCCCGCGATTATTAAGCAATCGAAAACTGAAGAGTCGGAGTGACGCCAGTGAATGGGGAAATCTAGTTAGCCTGAAACCATTTGGAGTGACGCCACAGTTTTACGTCTAAAATGAAAAACTGATCGTCAATGCCCAGCTTTAGTAAACAACTTTCTCTTTGCACGTTTTAAATTATTAAAAAGAAGGGAATTAATTATAAACTCTCCAACATATATGTTAAAATAATATATAATTTCCTTTGTTATATCATACACATTCGGTATACAATGTGGAACGTAATAATACAAACCACAGGCTATACTAGATCACTATAGCATAATAAATCAAAATAACAGTCAAAAACCAAAAAGAATTTCGACATTCTCATACAAATTGCACGGGCAGCTACTCACTTTAGTATGGAAATGCCTAAACTTTTTTGTTTTTGACTGTTATTTTAATTCCATTATACTATAGTGAGTTAGTATAACCCGTGGTTCGATTTATTACGGGTATGTCACTTCCACGTTATATAAAATGTATGGTGTAATAATTTTTTGCAGTTCTCAAATAGATGTGTTCACGATTGACGAAGCGACGGGAGGGTTAGAGCTTTCCCACACAATGGTACTCAGTTCCAAGGACTTTCCCGGTCACCCGGGGCCCGTGAAATGTATGAGGTTAGTATTCATATCATCATCTGCCTTACATTATTCTATAATCGGTGCAGAATGTGCTTCTCCTTCTTCATTCCTCTTTTCCCTGTCTTCTATCATCATACTATCCCAATATCCAGGTTACGCAGTCTATCCATCTCTTTTAGCCTTCCCTATCCAAAAATCTCATGACCATACTCAAATTTAAAGGTTCTTTTGTTACATGTTGTTCTTTTCTGCTCATAACATGTCCAAGCCACGACAATCTATTGCACTTGAACTCCGTTTAACGTTGAAGGGAACCCGAAAGAGAACCCGTAATAAAGCGAAACACGGGCTAGATCACTATACTTTAATGATAAAGTAAAAGTCAATAAATAAAAAACAACGACATTCCCATACAAGTTGCCCTTGCGGGTTTTGTATGGAAATGCCAATTTTTTAATTTTTTGCCTGTTATGTTATCTTTATTATACTATACTTCGTCTGCGAAGGATTTTAATTCACACAATATCTTTATAAATTTTAACCTATGTGCTATTTTGATGTATAAGCTATATTATTTGTAAAGTTTCATTAAAATGCATTCAGTAGTTTTTACGTGAAAGAGTAACACACATCCATCCATACTTAAAAACTTTCGCGTTTATAATATTAGTAGGATTGATCTAGTACAGCTCGTGGTTAAATTTATTACAAGTTCAGCGGGGTTCAAGTGCAATACATTGTCGTGGTTTGGACATGTTATGAGCAGAGAAGAAACGCGATGTAAACGCTGTAGCGAGGTCGTGTTGTGTGTACGTTAGGTGGTCCGCGGACGGGCGCGCGGTGGCGGTGAGCTGGGAGCGCGGCGGGGTGTCGGTGTGGAGCACGTTCGGCGCGCTGCTCATGTGCTCGCTGGCCTGGGACCACGGCCTCAACCAGGACCTCGGCAAGCACAACCCGCTCGTCGTCTCCAGCCTGGTCAGTACACGAGTCATCACTTCAATGCCACGCGAGACTTCCACGAAATACGCTATTTTCCAACAAGTCAAATCAGATACTTTTTTCTAAACGTCAAAACAAACAGTTTCTATGGGATTTTGTATGTAATACAGGCAGATGCCTTCGTAGTTTTGTGAAGTCAAATAGCGCTCTTATTATCAGTTTTTCTGCAATAATATATTTAAAATCACGTTAAAAGACAAGTGACATCATTTTGCGACATTTTGTTTTGTTATCAGTACAAAATAATTTATTCTAGGCGTAGGAAAATACCCAATTTTAAACATTTAGAGAACTTATGACTTTTTGCGTTATGTTCCTTACTCCTGTGCTTTGGGAACAGAGAAGCTGCATAGTCTGTAATAAGGAACTCTTACAAAATCACTACAATTTTTTTTTAATTTCAGCCGCATAACGTCCACTGCTGGACATAGGCCTTTCCCAAGGATTTCCAAAATGACCGATTTAGAGCGGCCTGCATCCAGCGCTTTCCAGCGCTTAGTCAGGTCGTCAGACCACCTTGTGGGTAGGTGTTCTTCGCTTCGCTTGCCAGAACGTGGTCAACATTCGGGAACCTTTTTGACCCATCGGTCATCGGTTCCTCGCACTATGTCTCCCGTCCAATGCCACTCCAACGAGCTAGCTAGATAAGGCCTAGTCCAGGTATAAATTTTCTGCGACTGGAATGAGCATAATTATTATAACTTTTTTATTTAACCAAAATGTTTTTTCTATTTATCAAACAGTCATACCTTCCAAAGCTCGCCAAACGCTCGAATTATTTGTCTTAAATAGTACAAATCTTTGCATTTTTTAGGAATGGGCAACAGAGGGATACCAACTGTGGATGGTGAAAGTGGAGAGCGACACCAAATCACAAATCATTCAGCTGGACTTTATCAAGAGCCCGCTTAGTGTCAACCCTTGTATGGTGAGTTCTGACTTATGTCGAATATTTTTTTTTTAATTAACCTGTTTCGTCCCACTGCTGGGCAATAAATATCATATAATACGTAGAAAAAATATCTTTAAAAAAAGTGCAGTGTTTCCTTTGCTTCATATTTTAACCGGTAATATCATGGCGTGCTCTAGCATAGTTATTCATTAAGTGCAGTTTTTAACCCCCGACGCAAAGAAAGGGGGGTTTTAAGTTTGACGCCAATCTCCAGATGGACCGATTTTGATGCGGTTTTTTCACACGACAGCAAGTTTCTTAGCGGTGGTTCTTCGTGGCCATGTTTAAATGAAAATCGGTTCAGCTCAAAAGTTATTGAGGGTGAACGCTTAAATGTCATTATTATTTTTAATTTGTCTAGTTACAAATGCTTCTTGCATTTCAGAGCAACCAAAGGCACCTCTACCTGCAAGCAGACGACAAGCTATACGTGAACTTGGAGGACAATCTCACCAAACGCACCAAGATCTCAATCATTGACGCCACAGGGGACGGCTACCCCATAGAGAATGGCACGTCGGAAACCAATAATTTGGAGTTTGATAGCAGTGCCAAGTATAGAGAGTTTGTGGACGACAACGAGTGCAGGAAGCAGTGGATAGTGCTGCCGCTGCCTGCTACATACATCGCGACTAACTGGCCTTTGAGGGTGAGTCATATTAAGTGTGTGGTATCCGGCAGAGTAGAATAGGACCACTCCAAGTCTTCCCGTCGATGTCGTAGAAGGCGACTTAGAAATTACAAGGCTAAACAAAGCTTATAAGCATCAATGGGGCCTCTCTAACACGTCTGGCCAGCGTGGAGAGTGCAGGCCAAGTCCTCTGGCTGCTCTGGCCAAGTATGGCTCTGGTAGTACACAGAGGGTCGTGCTCCTGCAGTGGAGACTAAAAAATACGTGATGATGTTGAAGATGATATTAAATATAACTGAAGTTTCATTCATTTATATTAAAATTAAAGTTCTATTGAAACATCTTCACGTCTACCAAATTTCATGAAGCTCCTATTGAAACTACTTGTGTTATCTAACAAGTTGACCGATTAGCTGATGCGAGTTTGTATGAAAAACCAAAAATATTTTTTCATATTTCGACATATGTTCCCTGGGGAAAGTTGTTCAGTATCATGGACTGAATTTACCCATAAAATGATTTCAGTATATTTTTTTAGACCTTATATATGTATTTGTGATAAAAATATAGTATCGTTGAGTTAGTATCCCATAACACAAGTCTCGAACTTAATTTGGGGCTAGCTCTGTGTTATTTGTCCATATATTAATATTTTTATTTTTTTTAATGTAACAGTACAGTGCAATAGACGAGGACGGCATGAACGTGATAGTGGCGGGGCGCGCGGGGCTCGCGCACTACAGCTGCGCGGCGCGGCGCTGGAAGCTGTTCGGCAACGAGGCGCAGGAGAAGGACTTTGTCGTCACCGGCGGCGCGCTCTGGTGGCGGGACCACGTCGTCGTCGGTGAGAGTCGCCTGCGGTTACAGGTTTTAAATAAGTGGCCAAGTGCGAGTCGGACTCGCCCATGAAAGGTTCCGTAGTAGTATTTTTTTTTTAATTTTTATATTTGAGTTGATTGAATGAAAGGTAAATTGCAGTTTATGACATATTAGAAAAAAACTGCTTACTAGATCTTGTTCAAACCAATTTTCGCTGGTAGTTTTTTTGGTAATGAACATCATATATTTTTTTTAGTTTTATCATTCTCTTATTTTAGAAGTTACGGGGGGGGGGGACACACTTTTTTCCACTTTGGGAGTGTCTCTCGCGCAAAGTATTCGGTTTAGAATAAAATTGATATTAGAAACCTCAATATTATTTCTGAAGACCTATCCATAGATACCCCACACGTATGGGTTTGATGAAAAATATTTTTTTGAGTTTCAGTTCTAAGTATGGGGAACTCCCAAAATTTATTGTTTTTTTTGTATTTTTGTGTCAAAACCTTAATGCGGTTCACATAATACATCTACTTACCAAGTTTCAACAGTATAGGTCTTATAGTTTTGGAAAAAAGTGGCTGTGACATACGGACGGACAGACAGACAGACAGACATGACGAATCTATAAGGGTTCCGTTTTTGCCATTTGGCTACGGAACCCTAAAAAAGGGATACCTGATAAAGGGACCAGGGGGACCAAAAAAAAAGGGCAGCACCGTGAAGGCCGATTTCCGCTATTTTCCAACAACTTAAATCAGATACTTTTTTTTAAAAATGTCAAAACTAACCTTTTCTATAGGGTTTGTATGAAACACAGGTACATGACGTCATGGTTTCTTGGAGTCAAATAGCGCTGTTTATATCAGCTTTTCTTGCAATAATAAATTTTAAATTCACGTTGAATACGGATATGATCATGATAAGTGACATTATTTTGTAACGTTTTATTTTCTTAAAAGTTCCAAACAGTATTTGACCCAAGAAAGTACCCATTTGATGGAGCATGTCTCTGTGTTGCCAACTGGTGGCACATATTTTTATAACATACTATCACGTCTTTATCCCTAATGGGGCAGACAAAGCATTTTGGGTCTTGCGGCTCTATGCAGAACCCAGGGCCGCAAGACCCAAAATATAAAATATTTTTATAAAACCGCGCTTAACTTCCGCCGCGGTATAAATTGAGCCTTATTTTACGTTTTGAAAGTTCTAGAACTATTATAGTTTCACTACATCCGTCTATCCAGCCGCGGCTTAGCTCGGCGACTGTTACTTTGTTTGTACTAGACAGCTCTTATTTTGCATTAGTAAAGTAAAATGTTGATATTTTAAATGTCAGCTCCCCTGTAGGCAAGATATTTACTTCATATTGAGAGATAGAACTTTTAAATCCAATGGGGGCAGGTAGACATAATTCGGATTTATAGTGGCTTTCCTGGCCTATATAGATTATAAATGTATATATGGAAACTGGCCTAGGCCAGTTCTAAGAATTATAAACTTCATGTCATCTTTTTACTACAATAATGCCTACATTTCCGAGTATGTTCGAGAAAAAGTGTATTACTGCAGAGGGTGGGAAGTAGGGTATTGCTGGATGAGTAGTTTTCAAAGCCGAGCGTTGTCTAGGCCTGGACAGTTATTTACTAATACATATTGCTGTCATAGGTTGCTACAGCATCATAGACCAGCACGACGAGATCCGTTTCTACCCGCGCGAGGCGAAGTTGGACAATAAGTTTGCGAAGATCGTTCGGGTGCAGTCGCAAGTGTTCGTGTTGGACATATTGGACGACCAGCTCGTGGTGTTCGGGGCTGACGCGTTGGTCACTATATACGAGCTCGCGTGCATTGATAATGGTGGGTACTGTACTCTTAGCACGAATATTTGCGTCAAAGTATTCATCTCACCTTGGTCTACGTTTTGTATGCAAAAATGAACAACGTCTAAATCGTACTTTGATAAAACTTTAAGGTTAACTTAACCATGTCAGAGGCCTTTAAAGCGGTTTAGAAACTCTGACACTAGTGTTAGTAATAATCTTAAAGTTCTTCTTCTTCTACAAGTTCTAAGTTCTAAGCATACATAGACGAAGGGTATACCTACGAATACTTTTATTTTTTAAGTTTATATTAAAGGTATTTAAATGTAAAATCTACAATAAATTGATTATATTATGAATATATTGTATGGTTACTCACGTAGTGTAATTAGGAGTGATTAATTTCAGTCTATTTACATAACCAACAGCAGGGCGATTGTCAGGAGTGCTGCTATATTGTGAGAGTACCCGACAGTTTCGCGTCCCTCAAAGCTCTAAGGCGCCACCCATAACATTAGCCCTGATAATCTCTCTTAATAAGTCTCAATTTACTCAAACTAGTCGGCTTTTCTAACTACATTACGACCTAAACCGTATAAAATATTCATAATAAATTTATTTTAGTTTTATTAGTTTTATTAATATAATCTTTAGATGAACCGTGATCTCTCAATGAAAATATGTTTTTATTGCAGCTGGCAACATTGACATGCGGTGTGTTCAGGCGGTGGACATTTCCGCCTTATCACACCCTGCGTGTGTTGTCTCCGCATCTTTATGTCGGTTGCGAGACGTACACTCTCGGTCGAGTACCACAGCAACTACACCAGCTGTACCGGACTCATTGGTAACTATTACATGTCTAGCCCCTCGACCACCAAGCGGCGTCTGCAGCCATAAAAAAATAAACTTAACGTTGTGGTGATAAGGTTTATTATGCAATGGATTGAATGTCCATCTGAGATGCTACTTTCACCAACTGGCAATCAGACCTATAATGATATTTTATCGTATTTTTTTCCGTATTCAGGAATTTTAAGCCCTAGACCACCAAGCAGACTACTCCAAATTTTAACCCTTATTCTTATAAACTGGAGTCTACTTTTGTATGGTAAGAGACGCCCCGTGACACATGAAAATCTTTACTACAATCAACCTCGAAAAATGTAAGTTGCCTACATGTTAACGACATAGAATATTTCTTCGGGATAGACATTAGTTCAGAAAGTGTTGAAGGTTGGTTAAATACCAATTACAGCTACTGGGATTTGCATCGGGGTAGGATCCCCGATGAAAAGAGGGGGGGACCTTTGCTCGACAATATCTGGCTAATAAAAAGAATGCTTCAAGTTTGGTCCTAGTAAGTACTTCTTAAAAACAATAATTGACGGAAAGATAAAAGGAAAAAGAGGAGTAGGAAAACCCAGAACTTTTTCGATCAAATAAAAGAAAATTTGAACGTGAAAACATCGAGGTTAAGAACTTAGCGGAAGAAGTGACACAGAAGGCACTCTATCGATAAGAGCCTAGCTCTTTATTATAAAAAGAAGAAAGTGCTTCTATCTTGTCACCCTGGTTACGTTTTCAAATTGCCATGTATTGACATACATAACTTTACAGGTGATTAACGCGAGCGGCAAGCTTATGATGGTTCAGCGAGAGGAGTACGACACGGACGAAGACAACAATCCTGTAAGTTATCTTTTGCATTTTATTCTTCTTTACAAAATTAACCTGTACTCGTAAAATAAAAAATAAAAAAATGTTCTAATTAAATACCCTTTACATTCAAATCTGTTTAGGCATTCCGAAGCTACGGCGGTGTAAAGAAACTCACATACTACATGAACCCTGAAAACATTAAACTCCCTTTTTAGTTTAGTTAGAAACAGTAAAAATATTACTCTTTTGTTAATTTTATTTGCAAATGTCAATTTCTGATCAAAAGGGACGTTCAAATTGTATACACAACGATCACTTATGAAGAAAGGCTTAATCCTACGATCTAAGACAATATAGGAGGGTATTTTAGGCACTCAAGATGCTTTTTGTTTTTTTTTGTTTCATTAGTGAAGTCAAATTAAAGAACGAAATTCTTTACTCATACTAATACTATAATGATTAGTTTATCCGTTTTCACTTTTACCGGCGAAATTTTGTGCAGATGCGAAACAGACGACACCATAGCGTCTAGTCTTGCTGTGCCTGTTTCTAGACCACATTCATTTTTCATTTCTCATCATTCTGTAAAAAAAAAACATCCTGATGCACACTATAAAATATTTTTTCTACTCCTGTACTGTTATCTGTCTTTTAAATGGTTCTGAACACTAATATAAGAACATTGATAATATTATTGCAGAAAAAAGTCTATACTCTATGCCTCATAATAGCACATGTGTCGTTATTTCACTAAAAAGATACTGCTAGCCATAGACCAAGAACATTTTTTTCTATAGATTTACCATACTGCCAACATAAGAAAAAAATGATTTTTTAACATAGTCACTAAAAAGACGTCAATTAAAAAAAAAGTTTACCATAGATACCATATAGATCAGTAAATCTGATTTACCAAACATGTAAGTCAAACATTTTCATATTTTCTTTGTTTGGTTTTGTATTTTATTTAGTAAATATAGTCGTAGAAAAAGTATTGTATGCAACGTTGTATAAGTACGTCAAAAAATGCTCGATGGCGCCTCCTTACGATGCTCGCTAAAGCTCGCATCGTAACCTGCGCCACTCGCATATTTTGAACCCTCTTATACAACTGTTGCATAAAATACTAGTATTCGCTTCTTTTTTGGTAGATCAATATCCTTAAAAAAAAGCAATAACGAGACGCGGCTTATCCAATTAACTATAGCGGTAATACAAATAACACCAGTTTACATAGCAAATTGACCAATTTTACTAATCATCGAGCGTGTATGCGACACGTAACATGCATGCACACACAAATACATACAATTAATCCTATTTTCACGTTTCGATTCACATGATCAAGTTTTTTAATCAATAATTTTATTAATTCTTGCGAAATGTAGGTTGATGTCAGTTAGTGAGTGTATGATAATGATTTCGCTAATTTTGAAATATTGCTGGAATTGTGGTGGATGGAAATGTAATACGGATCTATTTAAGGTGTCGACAGTATCGATCGATATAGACATGAGTAGACGGCTTTTGTCATTTAATTTGATTTATTAATAAGGGCATATATATGTCACTTTTGAAATACGTTATTTAAAAAATACTCACTACTTGTTGTGATCTTACCCTGATAGAAATATTATTTTAAAATTATTTCGGATAATTTTGAAAATAAAATAATAAATCATAGTATATTATTAAATGTCTGGGTTTTGTGACGATTGGTAATAGCAGCAAATAAAATAAATTGTTTCATAAATAAATATATTTATCTACAACGATAAAATACATAAAGTTTGGCAGGTACACTTCGTTGCTTTGGATAATACCATATACTTTAACTCTTATTATAGACCTAAGTGTATTTTTGCACGACAAGGCGTAAACAGAAAATGCAAGAACACACTAGCGCCACGAGTAACTTATGTTACCTATACAATAAGAGGTAGGTACCAGCCTGTTTCACCAACAACAGTCTACTGTCTATTATGGTGAAACAGGAGGGTTTATATAATACATTTTGTTTAATGTTTGGTCTTGATAGTCAAGGTCTTTCCGTGCATGTCGATGGGGCCAGCGGCCCATCGGCGGACGATGTTGCCTTTGTGTCCGTAATTTGTTCCCGAGATTGTAAGCCAAGGGTTAGTGTGGAGAGGCACCCACGGCAAGTAATCTAGTGTTGGAATGTGATGGATTAGTGGTGCCGTCTCGATGATAGGTGCGTGCACGACTGGCTCATGTACCAGAGGGGCGATCGGGGAAATGTGAGCTACATCGACGACAGGGGCAATAGGAGCCACTGCTTCGACTACCGGAGCGTGTACATTTGTGATCACGGGAGTAATAGCTTTCACCGCAGGCAGCCCGACGGAGTGAATGTTCGGGCCGGTCCTCTTGACCACAGCGTTGAATCCCCTGATTGGGTCGGCGGTGTACTCTACAACTCTGATGTTGCCGTCCGGCTCGACGAGGGAGTAAGCTCCGTGTACGACGTCACCGTGTCTGGTCTCCCATTGCCCTTTGTTGTCTCCGGTTACAGGGTCGTTGACCGCGTAGTTGAACTTGTAGCTTGGATCCGGCTGTAATTACAAAAATAATATCGTTTCTTATCACACTTGCAGATTTAAGTCTTCTTTGATTTACTACAACTACAAATTATTCTTCCAATTAATAGATACTTGTTCTGAGTTGGCTGGACGTCAGATTGTACGTAATACACGAATGCTCTCTACTCTAATACACGAATGCTCTCTACTCTCATACATGAATGCTATACTAAACACAAATGCTACTCGTTACTGAAATTAATGGTAGTGTTTTTCTTTTACTATCTGTGGGGAAGACTATACTTACAATTCTATCAATAGTTGTGATAGGTGCATATGAGAAGGCTAGGGGCGGGTTCGCCGTCGTCACCGCCGACAAAGCCAAAAGGCACGATATCTAGAAACAAATCGGTGCTAAATTGTATCAAAGATTTCAATAGAATAAACGGATCTAGTTAATTCTTTTGTTTTGAATATTGGACTTTAATTTATCGTTGCACTACATTATTACTTGGTTTATATAGAAATTGGGCCATATATCACAGAAAGCTAAATGGATATATGGGTGGTTAATGTAAATAGCAAAAAAAATTAAAAACATCTTTTAAGTTTTATTTTTTAATTATCACAAGTAACCTAGTGTAACAGTCCAAATTCAAAATTAATACTTATATTTCGAATAAGTCTTTGCTAAATCCAAAGTAAATTAACATGTCACCTTAAAACTATTTGCTTTTCTTAATAACGCCTATCAAACATATCAATGTCGATGCAATAAAATATAACAACAATATTACCACCAAATGTGTGTTCATATCGGTAACGGGTACTCCAGTGGGCAGACGAAGTGCACTGTGCTTTACCAATATACCAGTTGCATATATATACTACACGGTGTATACGAGGGAGACACTCCGGTTTGGCGATAAACAATGTTTTTCTTATTCAATTATTCCTTGCTCCCAAAACTGTAACTAGTTTTGTTACGTTTCAAATTACGAGTACATAGTTATAGGCCTTAAACAGTTTATGCAAATTTTATTTTAATCAGCTGCAGTTGGTGCTCATTAGGAAATTGCAATAAATGATTGAATTTTAAATGAGTACCTAAATACAAATGGAATGTTTGTATAAATGGAATATGTAACTTTAAAAAATAATTTTCAAAAGTTTTTTTACCACTAAAAGAAAAATTATTGTGCCGGTAAAGCTTTCCTCTTACATACTTATTAAATGTCTTAATCCCTTACGAGTAGACAAAGCACAGATCCATACTGAACATACGCAAAAGTCAAAATAGTGAGTGGTTCTAGCGCTGTACGCCTAATGACATGATTTGATTCTTGCTCGATTAGTTTTCCGATCTGTGCGTGAAGAAAAGCAGCTGGACAATCCTCTCGATTTTTCTTTCCTCCCAGATCAGCATTCTACAGAATTAATATTACGGAAACAGAATGGAACGGAATCTTCTAAGGCCCCGCGGCCCCGCGCAATGTACGTCCCCGTTCCCAGTCCCCGCACTTCCCCTATTCTCTCGCCTGAGTTGAGAAGGGTGTTGAGCGGGGCGCTCGCAGCGCCTCTACAAGGTGAGAATGGGGGAAAGGTGCGAAGACGGGGAACGAGGACGTTGTGTATGTAATACTTAAATCAATTCTGTGTTTCAAATACTTGGTTGGCTGAAAAAGATCCCATTCTGAGATTAGCCCGTATTTTTGCAACTTCTCATAGTTTAAAAGTATGACTATATGTTAATTTTTTTTTTACCGAAATCTAACATGTGGTTTCAAAATAAAACGTAGACTACGTTTGTATGAAAAAGTCTAGGGTAATGGGATTCTTAATACACTTTAATCTTCATTGTGACATGGGTTAATTCAAATATCTGAATTATAATAGTAGGTAGTGTTAGGTTACGCAAGCCTAATACGTGTTAAAGGATTAGAATATGGCGGAGAAATTCGGCGCGCAGGGTGATAGCTTAGTCGGTAAGAGCTTCTTTCCAGACTCAGACTTCATCCAAGCGATTTTGTCTTGATACAACCATTATCAAGACATAATCACTGGGTTGAAGTCCAGCTCGCGTGGTATTTTTTCACCATTTGTTATTTAGTTTTAATAGTGCAGCTTGAATGCCTAAAAACTCTATAAAAATTGAATTAATTTAGGTTTTGGGGGCCCAAATTTTAAATTAATGTAGTTTAAATGTATTCTTTGTCTAAAAGAGCGCATGGAAAGCAAAACAACAACATTATTTTTGTAATTTTAGTACGCATAGTTGCGACCGATCCCAACCGAAGCGGCCCGATCGAGCAGCTCGACAAGGGCTAATCTCAACCTTATCACATTAATATAAGGTTCATTTTATAAGGCCCGGTCATTAACCTACATTTAAAAGTTTACTAAAACTACAACCTGGGAAGATTCTAACTGAAAATTTAAGTACTTTTATCCAGTGAATACGAGCACAGCAAACAGATCTTCCATGGATGGTCTGGGAGAAAAGACAAAATTTAGAATGTACCAGATGCTTCTCTTCCTGCGCAGATCGTAAGAGCCGATCGAGATAATGGGCGAAAATTCGGATTATGTTAATATTCGACAAGGCTAGCACAACATCACTATTTTAATTCCTTCATCCACCTTCTTGCCCACGGATAGTATGTGTGTATGTGTGCACAGCAGAGGAGAAAACGATGGAGAATTAGTAATGTTTACATTTTTAAAATTTCCTAACTAAGCCCTTTTTTTTAACTCCATACACGGTATGATACGATTCTTTTTATACCTCATTTGTTAAGGTACCATGGATAGCATAAAAGATACGAGGAAACAGATAAACGCACTAACATAGCGACGAAACACAACCCTTCTTTTGGCTTTGCCGTAGTCGGGTAAAAAGTGTCTTATAACTTGGCTAGTCTTAGTTTGTCTTAACTTGGAACAGTCCTCTCTCACCTATTCCATAGCCGCAGAAAAAGAATTACAACAACCATAGCCATATGATTTCTTTTTTCTCCCAACCTTTTTTTCTCGCTATTTAGCGTCATCATTATATGCTTTTTTTAAACGGACTATGTGTCAGTTAGGCCTCCATAATACCATAATTCGATTCGATAAATCATAAAATGTGTAAATCAAAAGATCTACCCTTGAATAACTAGGCCAATAGGTGTATTTATCAGAACAGAAAGTTAAAGCCACGTGGAGGTGGTATTCCGATGAAACCAATTGACTTAAGCAGGCTATTGTATCTTCTCGTGCCAAATGTGTCGGTGCCTCAAGACAAGTCCATAAAATCATTGTAAAATCTCCGTATGCTCAATGAGATCGAATCAAATATGAGGGCATCAGCGTTATGTTCTGCATGGTTCCACTAGCCCACAGCACCTCGAATGCAAAGTGTTCTATTTGACTTGTATTTTTCGTCTGTATTGTAATTTTAGGAGTATTTTATTGTAAGTTCGAAAACAGTATTGGTTTTTAAGCCAAGGAAAATAAATAAACATATAATAAAAAATATTTTATTTACAGTTTAGAATAATTTATATACATTATACACCTCGAATCCTCCATAGATGGACTAGTTTGTTAATGATCAGGTAATGGCGAGTAAGTATATAAACATACGTGTCACCTAATCATTTAGGCAATATTACTCTCATAGAGAAGATTATAATTTATCACCACTTCAGTAGCGATATTTCAGTGTTTCTTTCTGAACACTAATTTCGTTCCTGGTGTCAAAGGTATCGGACCAGTAACCCATTTGTATAATTTTCCATTAACCATCTTTTTGCTAAAAACAGTCGCATGCGGGCCGAGCGGAAGCAATGGTCCGGAAATAGGTACCCAACCGCCGAACGAATGAGTCAATGGGTCCCATGGTAGGCTCCAAGGTCCAAGAGTAGTCGAAATCGAATGCGGTAAAATATTGAGGGGTGCACCTCCAAAGCCGTAGTTTAGTGGGGCTACTACAGGTACCACATGTGGTACATCAATCAGTGGTACATTCTGTAGGAGGGGTATTTTGGGTATGGCCGGTAGCGGGTGAAGGTTGGGCCCAGTCTTCTTGACTACCGCGTTGAACCCGGTGAGGCCGTCGGCCGCGTAGTCGACGACTCGAATGGCGCCGTCGGGCTCCAACAGCGAATAGGAGCCCTTGACGACGTCCCCGTTTCGAACCTCCCATTGCGCCTTCTTGTCCTTCGTGTGCGGGTCGTTCACTGCATAGTTGAACGCGTAGTGGGAGCCATCCTGTAATTGCAGAAATGTATGGTTAGAATAGTTTATTGATAAAATTACATATTCTGAACTGGAATTTCCACTGGATGCCAAGTAGCGTATCTTTATGATTATCCCCGATTTTCTGCCACTCCACTTAGATTTATTTATAGTACGATTCGCTCACACGTCTGAACCGGGAATAGGAACAATGTACTAAATTGCTCATGAGTGAAGCAAAAACGTTTATATGGGGGTCAATGTTACACACTACTTGATATTAATAATAACCGGCCCAGTGCGAGTCGGACTCGCGCACCAAGGGTTCCGCACCATTATCTCGTTTGTTGTATGGGAGCCCCACTTAAATATTTATTTTATTCTGTTTTTAGTATGTGTGGTATAGCGGCAAAAATTTCAGCTTTATAGTTATCACGGTTCATGTGATACAGCCTCGTGACAGACAAACGGACAGCGGAGTCTTAGTAATAGTGTCTAGTTGTTACCCTTTGGGTATGGAACCCGACATTCGTGGACGGTCACGCGACAGTTGGCGACACTACTACGACTAGTGTCGCAACTGTCGCAAACTGTCGCTGGTATATGTTCCTTGTTTGTATTAGCCGGGTTATCACTGATCTTGGATCTAGATCAAAATCTGGATCGAAAAAACATAAACCTAATGTTTATTCAAATGACTGTCGCGTCAGCTTAATGACTGTGTTTAAAACCGTTCAAGCAATAGATTTAGCTAGAAGCAGTTAAATATAGGTAACAAATATAGCACTTACAGCAACCGGGGTACTCGTAACCGCCTGTGCCGCAATCGTCAATAGACATGCGATCTGTTAAAAGAAAACGATTTTGTCTATTTACCAAACGATTTTGTCTATTTACCAATTCGTACAAACAAACATGAAAACAGTGAACCATGTAAACATGATTTTTTTGGAAGTTGTGCGGAATTTCAACTTTGGAGTGTTTCTTCCCTTATAGTATGTTTTGTGTACAGGTTTTTACACATACAAATATTTACAGAAATGTTGTGGAGTGTTATCAGTATCATGTATTAACCTGCTGCTGTATTTATATTAAAATTTTGAGTATAGGGACTATTAGGCCATATTTTACTTATTTCGGTTTATTTATTTAGAAACACAGATATTTTGCTCCCATGCTGGTCTGGGAGAAATAAAAAAAACTTAGAATGTACCAGCTGCTTCTCTTCCCACGCAGATCGTAAAAGCCGATCGAGGGAATGGGCAAAAATGCAAATCATGTTAACAGGCGATGCGGCTAGCAACCCATCACTGTATTGATTGCTTTTCCATCTTCTCGCCCACCATGACGCTAAAAGTGGCTTTTGGGTCTTGCGGCCCTGGGCTCTGCATAGAACCGCAAGACCCAAAATGCTCTGTCTGCCCCATTAGGGATAAAGACGTGATAGTATGTATGTATGTATGTACAGATATTTTGTGTATCATGAATACTATGCCATATTTTACCAATTAAAATCTTAATTAAGTTTAATCTTTTACGTGGATATTTTATAGGTATGGATAGTTTTCGTATCGAACCAGTTATCAAACTAATGGCCACGCCCTTGGTAATTGACCAAGACGACCTTGTCCCTTTGAGTAATTTAATAATACATATTTGTTACTTAGATTTGAGCTCAATATTAATGGAGAATGGTCAATGTGACTAAGTTATGTAAGTACTAGCTGTGCTTGTGGGCTTCGCTCTCCGTGGGAATTTCGGGTTAAAAACTATCCTATGTCCTTCCCTAGGTGTCACACTATATCCATATCAAATTTCATCTAAATAGATTCAGTAGTTGAAGCGTGAAGTGGTAACAAACAAACAAATATACAAACTCACTTTCGCATTTATTATGTTATTAAGATAGGATGTGTTATGGAAAATTCAGATGAAAAGATAGTTTCATCAAAAGATAAGATTAAAGAAAATATATCAAAAAATTACCATAAGCAGTGACTTCATGTCGATAGGTTAGCTGTCGCAATGCGTATTGTTGGATAATGGGTAGTAAAAATCGCTTTTATACCGACACCCCACGCACGTGGAATGCACACTGGTTTTTCGCGAACCCTCGTTATGCGACCTCTGTGTTACTCCGTATTGATTGTAACATCGTTCATGTGTAACGTTTTAGTGCTATAGCATATCGTACGCAGTCTTTCCCTTTTCTATATCTAAACAAAAACTAATACAAAGCAGAAGGGACATACCGGTAATAAATCTTACACGGGCTATACTAGATCACTATATGGTATAATGAAATTAAAATAAATGTCAAAATTTAAAAAAAAACTGCATCACCTTACAAACTTGTGCAGTCGCTCGGGCAATTTATATGAAAATTAATTTTTTTTTGACGTGACAACGTCTTAAATTAGGTTGCGGCTGGGAGT
This sequence comes from Acrobasis consociella, assembly GCA_963555685.1. Classification (NCBI taxonomy): domain Eukaryota; kingdom Metazoa; phylum Arthropoda; class Insecta; order Lepidoptera; family Pyralidae; genus Acrobasis; species Acrobasis consociella. The sequence goes on along the minus strand of OY743122.1, from coordinate 5,344,749 downwards.
CACTTATGAAAAAGTGTAACGCTCGGTAACGTTACGATGAGTCACCGAACGAGAGAGAGGCCCGCCGAATGCCTTGCGTCTCTCTCCCACTCAACTATGTTATCTACGTTGTCACGTAAAATCTTCGCCCGTAAAACCGACTTTACAGGCAACCATTTTTTTACTTTTATATTATTGTCATTATACTATAGTGATCTATTGTAGCCCGTGGTTTGATATTACGCGTATGTATCTTCCACGTATCTATACATTTATTTGCTATAAAATATAGTATCGTTGAGTTAGTATCCCATAACAAAAGTCTCAAACTTACTTTGGGGCTAGCTCAATCTGTGTAATTTGTCCCTATATATTTATTTATTTATTTACGTGGCCCATTTAGAGTTCTATAATGCTTGATTTATTTACTTGTCTGATTTTCCTTTATCTGATTGCTGAGACAAGACTGAGACAATATCAAACATGATGAAACTTTGAATATTATTGATTTTCTTTTTTACTTAAAAATCGAATTTGAAGATTTGGGTTTTGTCAGAAACGTAATATTATCTCTTACGATCTGTTTCACTGAATGCACTGGGCTTATCTACCTGTGTTTAATTCATATCTTCCATCTACTTGCAGAATATCCGGTTCAGTTCGTTTTTAATCTATCCTTTATTATTATGTAATGGTGTTATGATTCACACATAGTGTGTTTCATAGAGTTAATTTTGATCAAAAATATGTGGAAAATAATAAAAAACAGACCTTTTACTACCACATAGTGGTATGTATGCTATATTTGTGATAAATCATTAATATCTGAGTATTTAGTATTTACATAAATATAAATAATCTTAAAAGTAACCGTATCTAGCAGTCGTTATCTCAATCAGGTCATTGGTGGTGGACAATTGGACATGGCATAGGAATGGGCAGCGGCATTTATTCACGGGGTTCAGGGTTCACGACTCATGGCACACAAGGTATTTCAGTGCTTGTATCCAAGTCCCAAGTCCCAAGGTCCCAAGGACGATAAGAGGGGACCTTGTAAACCCTTGCTCAGTAGACCGTCGCCAAGTAGATATGGTGACGCTATCGGTCCCTTTAGACCTCCAAAACCGTGGTTATCATATCCAAAAGCTGGACCAAGAGGAGCTGAATAATAGGATGCACCTAGCGGGGCGCTCAATATCGGCGCTGATTTGTAGATTGGAGCTGATAAAATTGGGTTTGGTAATAAAGGTGCAGATAAGACAGGAGTCTTGTAGATTGGCTCGGGTAAGATAGGGGCTTTTACAACTGGTGCTATTGGGGCAGACAATATTGGGGTTGGATGACTGATGACCGATGATGTCGAGACGCCTCCGCCGACTAGAGGCCCTGTTATTAGCGGAGCACTAGCCAGTCCTCCGTATTTCGCGACAGGTCCCACTGAGATTGGGCCGGCGAGGGCTGCGCCGCTCAGCACTGGGATCGGAGCCTTGTAGATCGGGGCGACTGGCGCCACGGGGTGCAGGTTTGGCCCGACTCGCTTGACCACCGCGTTGAAACCTGATTTGTCGTCGGCCCAGTATTCCACCACTCGCAGACTGCCATCTGGTTCCACTAATGAATATGCACCTAAAAATATTCAAGGAGTTAGTCAGTGGTTCTTTTGATTTATTTATATTATAGTGTTATTTGTTAGTCTACCTTTAACTACGTCTCCATCTCGTTTCTCCCATTGAGCTTTGTTATCTCCTGTGTGAGGGTCTTTTACCGCGTACTCAAAGGCATATCTCGGATACGCCTGAAAAATAAACGTAAGTTGCTATTAGTTTTGTTCCTTGGTGTACTTCTTAAAAATTAGAACGAAACTCACATAATAATCTACTGAAGCATGCGCTGGAGCATAGACTGGAACACCTAGACCGCCTAGGCCTAGTCCATCGGCGTTAACATGTGCCGAAAGCGCAAGGAGACACGTTATCTGCGAATCAAAATCGTCATATCACTTAACTGCATTCACTTTAAATATATTTGGCTCTTTAAAACAATACACCGACCGCTAGGAACTTCATTTCGACGGAGACGCACTAGACTGGTGTCAAAAACGTACTGCCACAGCATTTGCAATCTAAGGTAATTTATAGGCGTGCCTTAGACCTTCATGTCCTGCCGACTGCCGGATGTTGACCGTTTCGTTCGCGCACCGCATGCTATAACAATCACCAGGGGTTGCATCAGGCTTCCTCATTTTCATACAGCCTTCGATATGTGAAAACGTACGCAATGCATATCTACAGAATATAGGATATTTACGTCTATGATTGTCGGTCTGTCCTAGATATCAGTGCAAGAAATCAAATAAATTCCAGTAAATTATGAATTATTCATTCATATTATATATTTAGGATGTTGCGAAATGACAGTGAATACAGGAAAATGTTTGTTATAGATCGTGTTTTTTTGTACAACAATGTTTATAAATCGAGCGATATATGACAATCACATTTTAACGACATGATTAATAGCATAATGCTAAGAAAACGTCGTGAAGCGTGTCTGCCTTGACGCAATGTTCGCGAATTAATGTGACGTTTTGCTCCAATTGCGCCACCGTGCATTAGCCTGCGCCGGCGCAAAATGCACGCGACCGCCTGTTGGTCAATGAGATCAATATCAGTCCAAGTTGTATAACTTCGGTTATACGATAATCCTATTGAACTTGATACTTGGATTATGTTTTGTTGTGTAATTAAAGGTCGCAAAAATTTATTGAATAATATTGAATTAATTTATTGTACGTGCGCACACTAATGCGTGATTTAATCGGACAAGCACATATGCGAAATCGTGCGACAAATTGCTAGTTTTTTTTATTACTTCAAGCACCTGCTTTTATTCTACACTAGCTACGCCCTATGGTGTTACTTGCGGTATACAATGTCCTTTTTAATTAAGTACAAATATTTTAAGGGGTGGTTCAGTCCATCATTTTGAACAAATTTGCCTAATGAATGTATATCGAAATACGAAAAAAAATTTTTAGGTTCTCATATGAATTGAAGTAGTCACGTGATATCATTACTATGGAAAATCAAAATTTTTTTTTCGTTTTTCGATATACATTTATTTGGAATAGTTGTTAGGAATGATGGACTGAATCACCTCTTAAAATATTTGTACTTAATTAAAAAGGACATTGTATATAAAGTAGCTTATAGTATAGGTACCATATTTTATCAAAATTGGTCTAGCCGTTTGCGCGTTAAGAATTAACAAACACATACCCAAACACACTTTCGCCTTTATAATATTAGTGTGATATGAAAAAACCTTAGACATCCGGTGTTCTTTTACTATTTTATGAAATATCAAATATTCTTCGTGTAAGTAATCTTTTATAACGCCGGATTTTAAAAAATTACAGGTCATAAAATCTTTAATGTATAATAAAAATATTATTTTCATGCAATAACATAAATCTTTACACTAATGCACAGAGAATAACCTATTTACACAAGTAAATTTATTTTTGATCAAGCGGTTCTTAAATTAACTTTACTAAAAATAGGAACAAGTCGTTCACGTTTTTATTTCTTATGGGAGAGACAGAGACGAATGTCACTAGATCCAATAGCCACGCTGAGCAATATTATATACTTATGGGTGTGAAACATTACAAAATGCTATAGCTAGCTCAACGCCCTGTGCGAAGGATTTAAAAGCTATTTTCAGTGCCTGCAGCGTTGTTCCGTGTTATCCATATCAACATTAAAGAATAAAATAAATGAATATAAGTAGAACAAAAAATTAATATGGCCTACCACCACAATTTAAAATAGTTTTAACTATCTACACAGCTGTTGAGTTGCAACCTCGGTACTACCAAAATTTTTCAACATTTCCCTGATGACTTGTTGTCTACAGGCGTATAGCTGCTTACCAGCCACAGTTTTGGCCTCTTGCGTGGAGAGCGTGTGGTCATCCGGCAGTAGTACCCCGTCTCACACTCAGCTGTCGAGAGCCCTGTGGTTGTGGTGCGGGTCGCTGGGAGCCAGGGTGTGGCTGCCGCTGCTGCCACGAGACGCGACGAGACATCCAGACACGTCAAGGCACACCTTTATGGCGAAGAGGATTATGTTGCCTTTCCATTTGAATATTTACCCACTCAGTGAGTCATTTTATTTTTTCTAAATAAAATTGTAAAAAAATGTTGCGGTTTTTGTGTGGGTTGCATGGTTGTCATAATTAGAACTCATGGTACAAATTACGCTTTTTGTGTATTGTGAAACCCCCTATGCGGAACTTCATTAATTTGTATAGAAATATACAAATACCCTGTAAATTTTAATTTTTATTATTAAGGGTTCAAAAGAAACAATCCTGTGACAGACAGGTGAAGTGATGAACACACAAGGAGTCTTAATTCCACAAAGGGTTCCGTTGGCAAACATTGGATACAGATCGACAGAATTTCAGAAATATTTATGATTTTCTGTTGCAGCAATTTTGTTTGACGATGCGATATTGCTGGGCGCTGAAAACGACACTACTTTATACACATCAGATTCAAACTCCGTGTTCTCATTGCCATTCTGCGTCGTCAATAGAACGGTGAGCATAGCAGTGTTGTATTAGTGTTTGAGATTCATTTTTAACCCCCGATGCAAAAAGGGGTGTTATAAGTTTGACGCAATTGTGTGTCTGTCCGTATCATCGTACCTCTTATACGAATGGATCGATATCAATGCGGTATTTTTTAAATCGAAAGCCTTCGTCTATTGAGATAGTTTTAGCTATGTTGGATAGAAATCGAATAAGAAGTTTTTTTTAATTTGTCTGGCAAATAAACTTGTTATTAATTTGTCATATCTTGTTAGGCGTTTTTAATATACATAACTGCTGATTGTCTTCATACTCGCGCAACATTCTGCGCAGAAAAACTTTTTCGCCGAAGTTTCGACGACCTCCGTGGCGTATTGGTATGCTTGTCCGCCACCCAGAGGTTCCGGGTTCGATCCCCGGCAAGAGCAAGTTAGAAAATGGCCTTTTTCAAATTGTCTCAAGTTTTGGATGTTTATCTGTATTTCTTATAAAATATAGTATCGTTGAATTTGTATTCTATAACACCAGTCTCGAACTTACGTTGGGGCTAGCTCAATCTGTGTAATTTGTCGCAACAATATTTGTGAGGTGTATTTCGATACACCTGACAAATATCGTTTTTTTGCCCTGTTTTTCAGGGGTTACTTTATGTCTTGCTACCAAACATTGTGCAGAGTCAAGTGTACCTCCACCAAATCCTGCGGCAGCTGCTACGCCGCAACCTGGGCTACCACGCGTGGGAGATCGCGCGCTCGTGCGCGCAGCTACCTTACTTCCCACATTCTTTGGAGTTGCTTCTCCACGAAGTGCTGGAAGAGGAGGCTACGAGCAAAGAGCCCATACCTGACGCTCAACTGCCCAGCGTCATCGAGTTCGTTCACGAGTTCCCGGTCTATCTACAGGTGGAATACATTTATTAATTTCCCTAGCTTCATCTAATTCATATATTCCTTAGAATGGTTACTTCATATTATGATTGGTACTAGAAGTGGGGCCATAAATGAACAGCTACCCTGGTATAAAAAATTACAAACGTTTGTTAACAACGGTTTATAACTTTTATGAATACGGGGGCTAGAGACTTATCCTTATAAAAATTAAAAAAAAATCGTTTACTAAACCTATTTTAGTTAAAATAAGTTTTGTCCCTTTCCTCTTTTCAACATTTGTTAATAAATGAACGAGACAAAACAACATCATCATCATCATTTCTGCTGCATAACGTCCACTGCTGGACATAGCCCTCTCCCAAGGATTTAAAAAATAACCGATCTAAAGCGGCCTGCATCCAGCGCCTTCCAGCGACCTTGGTCAGGGCGTCAGACAAAACATATTTTAACTCAAATAGGTTTAGCAAAGTTGGTTAATTTTTATGAATATGAGGGTAAGAGCATTAACATTTTTCACCGACTTTGCAGCAATTTTCACTGCCACAGTGCCGCGCGCATGAATCCTTTGTATTTATTTCGCTGTGGCCGCAGCAGCATCATGTGTAAGAATCAGAAAAATCGTACACAAACAGCGGCTAAAATCGCTTCCGCTGCAGTATGATGTGTAAGCGGTCTAAGAAGCTTCTTAAGAAGCTTCTTAGACCGCTTACACAAAACCGCCGCTTACATACCGCTTACATATAAGACTAAATTTAGTCTTTTATTCAGTCGGGTCACCTCGCGGTGGCTTGTAAAAAGAATACCTCATCTATCTGCACATCATTATACAACCATTAGTATTTCCTTTTTGGTTACAAGTTGCAACATGCTTGTGATTGCAGACAGTAGTTCAATGTGCGAGGAAGACAGAGATAGCTCTCTGGGCTTACTTGTTCTCTGCGGCCGGGAAGCCCAAGGAGCTGTTCCAGGAGTGTCTACAGCGGAAGATGCTGGACACGGCCGCTTCTTATCTCATCATCTTGCAGGTACCTTGTTGGCAGTTCAACCTTTTTTTTTTGGCCTTAGAACTAGCTGTCTGCCCTTTTAGTGATAGAGTATTTATGTTACCCTGGTGTCATTTTAATAGTTTCCTATAAATCACATCACACTTATATATTCAAGGCGAAAGTTTTTATATTGCGTATCTGTGTATGTTTGTTTCTTCTTCACGCTGGGCTGGACCGATTTTAATGAAATTTGGTATGCAGGGAGCTGACACCCTGGATCAACACATAGGCAGCTAGTCTGATATAGTTTCATGACTGTCGTCCAACAATTACAACTAGGGCTTAAACGCTTAGGCTTAAAGTTCCTTCTGAAGCACGGAGCCGCGCTCATCTAACTCAAACAGTGATTTTCTGAGTAATCGAGTTTTAAAACTACTAATTAGATATTGAATGGATTGACAAAATATTATAAATTTATTACAGCGGAGACAGGTACTGTTTTATAGCTCAGTTAACTTTATCTCCCTAACCCTTTTCTTATGATTTTGTTTGTAGATTCAAATGTAGTTTAACAGTCTTGCAACAAGTAATTTTAACTGTGAAACGGCTTCATATTTATATTTATTTTTTAGTCATACTTGTCATAAAAAATATCATAAAAGTACGTGTGTAAAGCTGATAGCTATAGATGGCTGATTGTTCATGTTACTGATACGCTTTAATAACTTGCGCAGAATTTGGAGAGTTCCGCCGTGAGCAGGCAGCTCGCGACGCAACTTTTGGATACAGCTTTGCAGGAGGAGCGCTGGGACCTCGCTAGGGACCTTGTCAGATTCCTTAGAGCTATAGGTAACTCACAGTTTCATAATCTAAAACTAAACCATAACCCTAATTGGAGATGATGTAGATGATTGGGTCAAAACAAAATTATTCGGTACAGTCACAAAATAGTGTCACTTTTCATTGATCATATCCATTTTCAACATGATTTTTTATTTATTAATGCAGAGAAAACTAATGCCTTAGTATTAGTCTTTCTGCATTAAATTTTTTTTTTTTATGGCTATAATAGGTCCCATCGTTGGGCAAAAGCCTCCCCTCTTTGTTTCCATCTATCGCGGTCTCTAGACGTGATTTGCCATTCTTTTTCAAACTGTGTAAATAAATAAATAAATAAAATCAAATTAATAAGTTATGTTCCGGGGATTTTTCGGTGTAGACAGAGCTAATATAGTAAACAAACATGGAACCTGGATTCAAGTAAAAGTACCATGTTAAGAAATTGTCTTCTGTTAATATGGTATAAACTTCTATTTATTTATTTACCAATTTATACCGAAAATGTATACAGAGAATAATATAGAATAAAATCTTCCAGTAGGCCGGTGAGATGACTGACTGTGTGTTCTGTAATTTAAAAGAGAAGCAATTTTCTTCGTTTCTAGGAGAATGTCATAGAGTAAAAATATTATTTATTTCAGACCCCAACGACGTAGATTCACCAAGGAACTCCGTAAATGTGCAGGCGAAGTATGGGCAGATTGCGCAGTCACAAACCGTTAGTCCGAATGCAGAAGATCTGTCGGTTATTCTAGGCAGCATGCAGGTAAGATCCTTGACTAACTACAAAAACTTCTTGTTGATAAATTTCCCAAAGTTAGCTTTTATCGGCATCACCTGCGCCTTAAGTCCGCCTATCCCTTTAACTGTCGGACGCCCGGAGCGGGCGTCTGATGTATTGTTTTACTATTGTGTCTGCTATGCCGACATTTGAAGGGCTATTACAATTTTTGTTATAAAGTTAAATTAATAAATAGATAAGTTCGTGGAGTCGAACAAACTATATTTGACTACGGGATCGTGATTTAATAGGTATCCGTTTTATATCACCAACTGTCCTTCAGTATGGCAGATTGAACTAGCATTCGTAAAGTTTTCCTGTAATACTATTTTTGGAGGCTCTTTACCAGCAATGGTACACGTTATTGTTATAGTACACAGGTCGCATACTTTCTATAAATAGTCTCATAAAGCCATAAGATGAGAATTTTCTTTTCAAAAAGATTGCTTCTTTCTTTAATCGACATCCAAAAAAGGAGGGTTATTAATTCGTCGCGATCTTTTTTTTAATGTATGTTTACCGATTATTCGACGACGCCTGGACCGACTTGAAATAATTTATTTTGAAAGGGTATACATTCGAGGTATTATCATAGAATCCATTAAATTTTTATCAAAACCAGTTGTGTACTTCGGGGGTAAAGTCAGTTTTAATTTTGAAAAATTATTATTAACACATTGCAGGATACTTACGGCTGTGGACGTAATTAAATTGTTATTTCTAGTGTGTCTGGCCGAGTGTCCTGCAATGTGTTAACATTGTTGTTTTTATTTTTTGTTCAGCTGTCAGGCGGGCGCGGGCGCAGCTTCAGCACGACCGTGTCCCCCCGGGAGCCCTCCCCTCCGCTGCCCTCCGCCCCCGCCCCCGCTCCCGCTCCCCCCGCGCCGCCTGCGCGCGCTACAGCCGCAGTCAAGAGGAAAAAGTCCGTGCCAGCTAGGAGTGACAGGTATGTGGTATTTTAAATTACGACTTTACAAACTTTACCTTTTTAAATCACATTTTAATGCCTTTTGATGATTTGCCTAAATGAGTATTAAAAAGAAATATTTCACTACTAATTTAGCAAAGATAGATCTTATGCAATATTTTTTATGTTGGGCGAAAATGCAAATCATCTTCTCAGGCGATAAAGTTAGCGATCCATCACGATTTAGGTTATGAGGAGCCCGGCGGGAGGGCGCATTATAAGCGCTTTCGCAAGTAAAGCGACACCGGACGTGGTCCGCACTTGGATGGGTTACCACAAGTGGCACAAAAATTTCTTGAGCTCCTCCGTGTTTCGGAAGGCACGTATAAGCCGTTGGTCCCGGCTGTCATCATTGTATAGCAGACGTTAAACTATATAGCCTGAAAAATCTGACACCAGTGTTGGCCACTTACAAAAACGAAAAACAAACAAACTATTTAGATTCCGTTTTCCACCTCGCCTACCAGTGGGCTTTAAGTCTTGCGGGCCTGGGCACTATTGCTTAGAGCCGCAAAAGTCCAAAACGCTCTCTCTGCCCCATTAGAAATAAAGACATGATATTTTTCTTCCTCAGAGAATCACTGAGCGGCACCGCAGAAGAGTTCTTCATCGACATGATGATCCAGCGACACGCAAGAATGCTACTATCCAGTGCAAGGTTGCTAGCCCTAGGTCGTCTAGCGGCGGCTCTGGACCTGCACTTAGTAGCGTGGCTGGCGGGGGAAAGGGAACGGGCGGCCAGGGTTGAGAACGCAGTATTGTGTTTGAAGAGGTTGCACGAAGATTTCAGTTGGCCTTATCCCGCGCTGCAACCGGAGATGGCCAGCGATATTGTGAAGGCCGCCTCTATCGGTGAGTTATTCTGAGGTCTAGCTTGTGCTTGCGTGGCAGTACCGGATCTAGATTTTTTTAAGTGGGGCCTCAATCTCAACAAGTCGCAACGGAGGGGTTGGTAAATAAAGAAAATGCAAAGTTTGATTTTGCCGCCTCTCTGACCTTGCTGCCCGGGGCGGGGAATTCCCCTCCCCCTTAAATGCAGGGCTGCTGTGTAGCTAAAGCTGCAGTTGAGTTTTAAGCTGAGTAACTTAATTTTTTATATTTTCCCGAGATAAAAGTGCTTATCTGTCTAAGATATACAATACAATACAATACAAAGAAATAATAGATATAAGATATATTCTATAAAAATGTAAATTGTGTCAAGGGAGGCAAAGCGACGTGTTCAGTCTATCTCTGTCACACGAGTAGTTTGTGACAGAGATAGACACGTCACGTGGTCCCGCTTGACGCAGTTAACGCTAAATTAACACTTCAAGATCAAAAGGACGTAAATAAAAAATCACAATCGATGCGTCAGGTCCGTACACGCCGCCCGCGGAGTCGGACAGCCTGTGCGGAGACAGCGGGTACATGAGCCTGCCGCTGCGGACGGCGCCGCCGCCGGCGCCCATGTCGCCGGGACCCGTCAGGTAACTACACATTAAAGATCAAATCTATCCCACATACTGCTTACTGCTGCTGTATTTCTAAAAAATGGTGCTACAATTGTTTTATTAATCTTTATATCTTCTACACATATATTAAAACAGTAAAAAAAGAGTTTCTCTACATTAAACATATTTTGAAAAAAAAATTGGGTGCGATGGAGACATAGTAATAGACAAAAATTTTAAATAAATGTCTGTCTGTTTGTACACGCTAATCTCCGGAAATATTGTACGGATTCAAATATCACTTTTTTTGTTAAGCCTGGGCAACATAAAGGGTATAATTGATTTTTGATGCATAAGCATTCTGGTCCAGTTAACTATAAGAAATATATAAAAGTAGCCTATGTGTTACTCCAGGATGTCAGCTTCCTGCATACCAAATTTATCAAAAGTTTTCGAGACGTTTGCGCGTGAAGTTGTTACAAACACACACACACACAAAACTTTCGTCTTTATAATATTATTGTAATTCTTCTTATAATATATTTCCAGTTCGGTGGGCGAAGGCAGTGTGGCGGAAGGAGGCGCGGTCCTGTGGGCGGGGGAGGCCGGCGAGGCCGGCGAGGAGAGGCGGTACGCGGCGCTCATGGAGCGGCTCCACCACCACCAGGCAGAGCGAGGGTCGCACACTGCGCATGTGCAGCTCAGGTAATATCTCGAAAATGGCTGTATAATATAGTTCTTCTTCTTCTTCTGCACTAGCGCTTTGGAAGCGGTAGTAAATGTAGCTGTAAGTAACCATTTGACGTCAACAATTGTGCAAAAAAAAAACAATGCCGATTATTAAGAGAGAGCCGATTAGAAAGATATATTTGAATTGAATACAAGTGTTTGTTTTTCGTGTGTGTGAGGCCAACTTAGTGGTGTCAGACGTCTTTAGGCAGCCTAAAGACGTCTGACATAGCTTGACCTTTGCCATACAATGATGACAGCCGAGACCAACGGCTTATACATGCCTTCCGAAGCACGGAGGAACTCGAGAACTTTTTTATGCCACTTGTAGTCAATACAAGTCCGACCACGCTCGGTGTCGCTTTACTTTTGAAAGCGCTAGTAATGCGCACTCCCACCAGGCCACCGAGCTCCTCATAGTATACTGTGACTAATATACTGTCGAATCGCTGCCAGAAGTAGAACATTGCAGTAGAATGTTATACAAAAGCTTTGAAAGGCAGTGCAGTTCTGTGGAGGGGGAGGCAAGCCAGTGAAGATGGCGAGGAGAGGCGAGAGAAAGCTCAGGTAACTTTCAAAAAGGACTGCATAGTTAGTGTGACTGAAGCGCTATATGAATATACTGTGCTTCCTCAGCTTTCGTAAACAGCAAATGCTCCGTTGGAGGGAAGATTGCCTTTTTTGAATGAACACGTTTTGAAAAGCAATGTACAATATCGTAAACTCAAGACAACAATGTTCACCGCTGGGCAAAAGGCATCATCTTCAGGTCTTTTAGACTTGACTGCTGGAGCACCAGTCAGCACGACCCTCTATGTACTTACTACCAGAGCTATACTTGGCCAGAGCAGCCAGATCTCACTGATGCTTATAAGCTTTGTTTAGCTTGTATTTCCTATGGCGCCTTCTACGACATCCATGGGAGGACTTCATCATTTTAGCCCCATAACATCCACTGCTGGACATGGCCTCTCCCAAAGATTTCCAAAATGAGCGATCTAGAGCGGCTTGCATCCAGCGCCTTCCAGCGACCTTGGGAGGACTTGGAGTGGCCCTATTCTACTCTGCCAGAGACCACAAAAAGTAAATACTTTAAATTATTTACAGATACTACCTCCAGCTAATGACAGAAGCATGCTGCGTAGAATGGGCTCTAGTGGTGGCGGTCGCCCTCCGCGACGCATTGGCGGTGCTGCGTACAACCAACGCTGCGCGGGCGCATGACGTCAGTCTTGACGCCGTCCGGAGGCTGCGACGAGCTTTGAGGGACCTTGCTGTCTGGACGGATGACGAGTGGTAAGTATTTAATGATATAGGATCTGCGCAAACGGACCACCACAAAACGCGGCCACCGACCACTTTCATACTAATTTAGTGGCCGCCACCGGTGTCACCGTGTGCGGCGAGTCCATACTAAATATATGAAAACTTTCATTTCATTTATTTAATCATAAACAATTTTTACAACTACAAGAAAGTGGTCGGTGGCCGCGTTTTTTGGTGGCCCGTTTGCGCCGAGCCATAGTCGCATTGCGTGACGTTTGGCAGTACTTTAAAGAGTGCATGTCTGTCTTTGGAGGTCATAACGAGACACTGATAGATCTTGCACTGTGGTTAATAAGGAAGTTTCCTGGGTCAAAAGTAAATTATTTCGTTCTGATAATGAAATCAAACAGCACAAGATAATGTCACTTGTCATATCGATACGGAAAAACTGATAGAGCGCTATTTGACTACAAGAAACTATGACGTTATTAGTCTTTATTTCATACAAATCCTACAAGAATGATTGTTTTGACCTGTTTTGACGTTTAGAAAAAGTATCTGATTTGAGTTGATAGAAACCTCCTTCATGCATTGTGCTAAATGTTACTGGCTGTCATTACAAAAAAAAACTTTTTCTATTTACAGCTTAGGTTACAAGCCGTTCATGCTGGCAATCAGCAACCAAATACCATTCTTAACTTCAATCATCAACACGCGAGAACGACGCATTTCCATGGTGAAAACGCGCGTTCGAACCCCTAGCACCGGATCCTTAACACACGAACCAAAAGCGAAGCCCCAACCGCCTATAGAGACCAAATTGCCAGCACCGCAGAAAGCCCAAGGGGTATCCAAACAGTCGGTAAGAAAGGAGTCCCCTAGCTCGCTCCCTGAACCACTGAAAATAAACGTACCACCCCCCGCTATGCCCCCACGAGACTTGTCCACCGGTTGTGCCATAATGTAAATTTTAACACTGGCAACTCGGCCAGCAACAATCGATATTCAAATCATAATGTGAAGGTTAATCTAAACTTTATAATAATAAATAAAATTAAACTGAGAAAAATAGAGGTTGTAGAAAAATAATGCATATGATTTACACATGATGATTATACAATTTGAGTTTTGTGCTAAAAATCCTAAAATAATATTAAATATTAGAAAACAATTTGTATGTTTGTAATGTCAGTATATTTAAATAGTATTTTAGATGTGTTAACAATTAATTTATTTGTAAGATATATGAAACATTAGTTGTATATTTTATGATGTTTGGTGCTGTGCTGTATCATTACGAAAATGTTATTATTTATGTAATTCATGATATTATTTCTTCTTAGATATTTTAAATTGTCTTTTTCTAGTCTCTTTTAATGGCTAACATTTCAATATAAATCACTTTTATAGAAAAATATTAATACCTTACTTACATTAGATTTCAAACTAAACTAAAACGAGTACTAAAAATAATTTATTTGGTCGTTTACTATATGTCTGTGTAACATGCAACCTTTTGTTGTTGACTTACACATACAATTAAGTTAAAATAAGTAATTGTTCTTATGAAAATATTAAGATAATAATGTATTAAAATGATGATTTTTTATAATGATGATAATTTTCAAAACGCGTAATACAAATAGGCAACGGAGATTTGGCTCTCCAATGAATTGTTTTCATAAAGCAACATATTTACAGCTTTTATTGTTGGCAACTGTTGCCCTTTTTAGTATTTTAACCGGTTCTGACATCGTGTTAAAAGTAAAAAAAAAAGTCAAAGATCATTTATATATATTTGGATACATTTCTATTTCTTTCGATTTCTTAATAGGTAAATGTTAAATAATATAGAGTTCATAGGTAAAACGTCAGATTACTGCCGCTTCCTAACCTTTTTTGTTTGTGGCATTTGCCATTTTATTTACAGACTTACTAGATTCCTTCTCCAGTATCGATGCCAGTATCTATAGATATCGGCATTCTTAATACAGTGATACTTTATGGAGAATACCGATTATTTAAGACAGTTTCAGTGTTTTCGTATCTGCAAACTTTGAAAGTACCGGAAAAGATACCAGGTTAGCCCGATAGTGCTGTGTAATACTAGGTGTATTACATATTTTGAAAACCTTCATCGAAACGCTAGAAGACATTGATAGTTCTTAGAAGTGTATGGTTTTAGCTGAAATGCAACTTTTGAACAAGAAACCTTGTTTGCAGATATTCAAAGACATATCAGCGTTAGGTACGATTTGATGAAGTAGGTTTATTCATGCAACGAATGGCCGAAGCGTCGTTTATTATCATTTGATGTGTTTAATTTTGTTGCATACAAGTTCAGAACTTTCAATGCACTTCTGAGTGTTATAGATATAATATGATTGTGACTTTTTAATAAAAAAGATAGAAAATAAAATTCGAACTCGTCTTCCTGGATGATATTAGTGTAATTTAATAAAAAAACTTTTCGAATTATTGAGCATTTAGGTGATTTTGTATGAATAGTACTTAGAATATACTTATCTAAATTAGATATTTTAGACGTAATAGGTACAAATAATTTAGACATTTCTGTGGAAAGTAATAATTTTCATTTTTAATATACGTTTAACGTAAATCTGAAATGAAATTTCTTAATAGTTATGATTTTCGTAAATTTCACGGCTTCAAAAATCCCTGCGTCCTTACGGGGGTGTTTGGTTTACTTATGATACCATCGATATGTTGTGAATCTCACCTGATATTGTAAAGTTATATTGTGGTGTGGATCGATGAATATTACTTATACATAAGTAGTTTATAGTTTTAATTCCACGGCGTAATCTTTTGTAGTAAGTTCGGACCATTATCAACATTCTCCAAAAAAACATAATTACAAGATACTAAAACAAATGTCGTCATTTATCAGCTGATTGCGTTATATGGGATGTTGTTTTTTTGTGTTTCTTAAGGAATTGGTCATGACAGAACTTGCTCTAAATTCTTGCGCACTAGGAAATCTTCCTGTGTTATAGTTGTGTCTTTGACAAACTGAGGTGAGATGATATATCTCGAATTATGCTCAAGAGTGGCCGTTCCATATTGTAATACAGTTAAAGGATGTCGAACTATTGTATTTATTATTTATATATTTAAGTATGAAGAAACCCAAATATAGAACCTTTTTAGTTTTTACCCGACTTCCAAAAGCTGCAATGTTTTTGAAACGTATTTATGTAAGTATGTCTATTTCTCTAATGACTTCCAAAAAACTAACCTATTGGGTTAGTCGTTTTCTGAAGGAACGGACAGTAGATGCAAAACGCAGGATGTTATATTTTTTTGGAAGTCATTAGAGAAACGTTTATTCTCAGTGGTTCACAGTATAATGAAAAAATACATGATTACTAGTTATAATTGCATATAATAGCTATACTTACCTTGTGCGGGAACGAAGTACCTACAATTACATGTAATTAAATTTTCCATAACAGCTTACACTAGTGGCAACACCGAAACGTCAAACTTATGAAACTATTTTAGGCAAGAACTGGCTTGTCAACTAAAGTGTTGTAGGTGCTTATAATAGAAAATATAGACAATTTTATGAAAGTAATTTGATTAAAAATTTCGTTATCTGGATTTTTAGTGTCATTTTAAATATTATACTGGAAGTGACGACACACAGCAATCGAAGTTTACTTTTTTCCTATGCCTGCACTAGAAAAACAATAACATTTGTCAACTTTTCAATGTGTCCTGTTTAAATTACCGTCGTTATGTTGTTTGTTGTCAAAGATGACAGTGGCAGTGTAAGTCAATACAGTACTAAAAGAGGAAATTGCCAACTTTACTTTAAAATTTTTTATCGTTACGTCACTTCCTCAAATAAGCTTGACCTTGCTTGAAAATGAAGGGATTGTCGCAAATATCTAAATATTTGAGACCTTATTTTAAAATCAGATGAAAAGACCTTCTAAAGGCAATTCCTTGAAATAATTTGGAATATCCTATTATAGATGATTCACATGAGTTACTTAATATAATATATACATTAATTTTTGTCTTAAAGCTTTTAAATAAAAGAAGAGAGAATTAATTTAATAAATCAGTAATGTTAGTTATAGATAGGTTTAGTTTTTAACTAATTTATGTGACTTTATAGTTTCGTATTCATCTTGTTTTGCTCAGTTGTAATCTCGTCATTTAATTAAAAAACATAGAAAACATTAGTTTTAGAATTTGTTTTACTAACTATCGAGTTAAACTATAATGATGATACCTAATATATTTAATATCAAATTATAAAATAAAATTCATGAAAAATTTTCATATAAAATCTGCCATCTTGGTGCCAAGTAATCAGTATATATATATTAATGGATTATTTATTCTTGATATACCGTTTAGTACAAATATACATGAAACATGTAAATGATTTATTTATTCGTTTATTATAAAATATAGTTTCCAATATGAATTACCACCTTTATTCGAACTACAGAATAAATGCAAAGGATATGATGTGATGTGATATTATTATTATGTAAGTAAATATGAAATACCCTCCTCTTTACCTTGTTGGTTTCAAACATAAAGTTTACTAAAATATGATGGTCAGTAGAAAGCTTTTAAATTAACATGTTTAATGCATTCCAAAATGTATTGTAGTTTGAACACCTACAATTATGCAATAATTTGACATTCCAATGTATGCAATTGTTTGTTTTTTGTTCGTCTACTCTTATATAATTACCAACTTATTGTTAAATACCTTGTGTGATTCTTACAATTTTAAATTACAAGCCTAAATTCAATTTATATTAGGACTAGATTCATTCTGAACTAAATTTCTATCTTCAAAATGCATAGCATAGCTTGAGACAGCCTTGGCCCCTTGAAGACGGGGGCGGCGGTGCGACTTTTGTAAGTCTTTCAAGCATACTAAACATTACGCATGTGTAAATAAAGTTGAATATGGTTTGACAGTTTGATTTAGTAAGACGCAGGACCAAGGTGGTTGGTATGCTTAGAGAGGCCTATTCCCAACAGCGGGACATAGGAGGTTGCTAATGAAGATGGTTTGACATTTAGACACTTCAGAATTAATTTAGCCTAAAAAAACATGTCTTTGTAATCCTACTTATTTTGAACGTCAAAATACATACGACATGAGCAAAATTATTATGGTGAAGTAATACTTCAATACAGAAGGCGTTAAAACTCAAACTATAGCAATAAGAATACGATTGTAAAACTAAATTAAATTTGTATGATATAACAGTAGGCTAATTTGTGATTATGAAATAACATTACTTACATTTTTCTACTTTTAGGTACTTTGGGTCAATTATTGTTGTGGAAGTTTCACATTAAATATCTCCCAATGTCCACTTTCATAAATGAATGCCGGTGCTAATAAGTTTAAGCATAATATCAATGACTTTTTCCACATCTATATACCTGCCTATCTTTTTATTTTATTCACAACTAAGAAAATTTTATATAGCCTCGTATTCGTCTTGAAACAAATATAGCTAAAAACACCATGTTTCTATTTACTTATTATCTTGGACTATAAAAATTGAAGGAAATATAAGTAACTGAGGCTTGGATTGCGATGTATACCCAACGATGTATTACGCCCCTTAATATTGAGTGACAAACCCACGGTAATTGTTGTTGTCTGAGACCTCTTACACCGCCTTCTGTGTAATACATTTTATTGTTGAATATTATGACAAAAATGGTTTGAATAACAATAAAGGATATTACCCTGTTGGTCTACTTAAAAAGACTACCTACTAGTGACTAGTTAAGAAAAAAACCTGTCTCAGTCTCAGACAAATGTCTAGAATATTTTTTAATTTCAGTTTTTACCTGATGGATTATAGAATATACAAGGTGTTTTTAAATTAAGTACAAATATATTTTATACAACTTTTCTCAATAAATCATATCAA
Organism: Acrobasis consociella; assembly: GCA_963555685.1. Lineage (NCBI taxonomy): Eukaryota > Metazoa > Arthropoda > Insecta > Lepidoptera > Pyralidae > Acrobasis > Acrobasis consociella. The sequence continues at coordinate 5,326,337 of OY743122.1, read as the reverse complement.
ATGTCCTTCTATTAAATACGAAAAAAATACTGTACATAGGTTTTCATACAAATCGAAGTAGTCACGTGATCTAGTTACTAAGGGAAGTGAAAAACTTTTTGTATTTTAATTTCGAATAGACGTTAATCGAAATGATGGACTGAATCACCCCTCAAACTATTTGTACTTATTTAAAAAGCAACTTGTATATACAGTTAGTACTGTATTTCCTATACAGCACTTTACATACAGGGTGACTGAAAATATGTCGTATTCTAGTTTTTGTATTTAATTTTATTAAATACAAAATAATTCGATAACCATTGACTTTTGATAGGACATGACATGACAAGACAAAAACGGTTGCTTTCGACCCGATCTACAACCCCCTATAAGGGAATACGACATATTTCCAGTCATCCTGTATACACATTCCATAAGGGAATAGTACTTATAACAAAATTCTAACATCAAAGCATAAAGTTGATCTTAAATTATTTTGTGTGTAAAAAAAACTCTGAAATTGTACAAATGTGACAAAACCGCTAACTGAACTAAAGCGGAAAAAACAGTGGACAAAATCACTAATTCAATATATCTCTTCTAGAGTTTTTCTTTTAGAAGTTGTTCTGTAGTTCATTTTTGTAATAATTGATGTTATGAATCCATAATAAATAAAATATGATTTCTACTTTTGTTTTTATTTTTATCTAAGAGGAAAAGAAAGCTCTTTTATCCACCAGTCCACCACATCTGTTCGTGGGAGAGCCGAAATCTTTGACAGCTAAAGTAGGCATTATAAAAAAATAGTAGTAACTTATTTTATTGTTAGGAAATATGCTGCACGTTGCAACGATTAAGGTTCTTTGCCTTCAAGAACCTAATGAAGCAGTCTGACCTGTCTGACAAAGATTCTTCTGAGTGTAATGCTGTCAGATCGCTAAAACTGGTGTAAAATATTTTTGGAGTCTTTATTTCTTTAAGAAGCAGACTTGCAGTGCTTCAGACAGATCCAGCTGCAATCTACTACTTAGCTACTTAGCTTTGCGATGAATGATCCTAAGTTTACAAAATGTAAATAGATTATCCTCTCGGTCTATTCTACCAACCATTTGTATCAATCAAGTATTGTATCAATGGATTGTGTGTTCTCAGAAAACAACTTTATAAAGTTGTTTTCTGAGAACACAAGTTGTGCCAACGAGAGTAGAATAGTTGTACTTAAGGTACATCACACTAATATTCTAAAGGCGAAAGTTTGTAAGCGTGTGTGTGTGTGTATGTTTGTTATTTCTTCACGCTCAAACGGCTGGACCAACTTTGATAAAATTTGGTATGCAGGAAGCTGACACCCTGGATAATATTAGGCTACTTTTTACGAGGGTTACCACCGCGGGACGCAGTTTCTACCATTTTACTCACACCATTCAATCCAGAATGTCAGTCAAAGATTTAGAATATACAAAGTACGGTTCAGAGAAAACCTCGCATGTTGTGGAATGAGTTGCTTGATGCTGTGATGTTCCCCAGAGAGTTCAACATGAGGGTATTCAAAAAGTCTTGGGAGACAAAGTGGCTGGCGGCAACGCGCATCTAGTGTTATTGCAGGCTTCCATTAGATAGAACTCAACTATAGAAATCAGTGTATTATCCGTCAAATGGGCCGTATGCATGTTTAGTTGTTAATAATAAGCATTTATCAATTTTTCTCTCAGGGATCTGTGGTGCGTTCATCAATACATTTATGCGTTCTCCACTCATTATTATGATTATAAATCGATTGATTAATCGATTCTACTTGTAATGTGATTTTTGGGATGACAGAAAAAAATATTGCTATCTTCGCAACTGGCAACACTAAAAACAAAACGTCCACGAACTGAGAGCTGTCAAGACGTTTTACTTTTGGGAGAATGTAGAAACAATTGATTTTACACGTTTTATATTGTTGTTTTTCTGAGATTATTTACTTTGTTTATGAAGATTAGACAAATAGCCGTTTAACTGTCGCGATGGCAGCCACGGCTGATAGCGACATGTCGGTGGTCGAGCTGAAGGCGGAGATCGAGAGGCTCAGCCGCGAGCTCGACCAGGCCAGCAGCGAGAAGATACAGTCGGCGCAGCTGGGGCTGGTGCTGCTCGAGGAGAAGAGCGCCCTGCAGCAACGGTACGACGAGCTCGAAGGCATATACGAGAACACAAGACATGAACTGAAAATCACACAAGAGGTTAGTGCCCTACATTCTATTTCTCATTTTCACTTTTCATGCATTAATGGGTACGTAAAAAGTGCAGAAGCTGAAATTTAAATCGTCTCATCATCATTTTGTATTCGTAATGTGTACCACTTTCAAAAATCATGAGTGGAAAGATATTTGTGCCTAGTATAACCTACATTTACCTAGCTGGTCGTATGTTTCGACGGTACTTTCAGGCTTATTTTCATAATAATGAACTCATTAATATTTACCATCTAATGACGTATAATGGTGTAAAATGTAAAATAATTAGATTCATATATTCTGACATAGTAAATAGTTGTAACAGTCAAAAGTTGTTACAATCCTTATCAACAACTGACTTTTATGACTGTTTATGAATGTAAGTAAAGTAAAGTGTAAAGTGGCCTTTGAGCCTTTCGGCCCTGGATTTGTCTGCTTAGAGCCGCAAGACCCAATGTGCCATGTCTGCCCCGTTAGAGATAAAGATGTGATAGTTTGTATGAATATAAGAACTGATTTATGCTAGGTATAATGTCATTATAATGTTGTGTAATGCATGAGGAGATACTTATGCTTAAAAAAGTTTTATCCTTACTACTTTCTCTCATCAAAGTGTGTTTCCAGTAACTTCCTTAGCTACAAAGTTTATAAACCCAGGGGTAGGGCCGGATTTAGGTGTCTGGAGGCCTGGGGGCAACAAAGGAGTGGTCCCAAATTAATTTCCAAATAAAATGATAGATTTTTCAGTTGAGTTTTTCAATTAATAATTTATTGTGAAACCTATGGGAAAACAGTGAAAAAAAATTAAGGAAATATTTTTTACTATACTCCATTTGGTTAGGTATTTAAATAAATGTAAACAATCTTGACATGTCTTTTCATTGAAATATACACTTTACAAATCAATAATTTTGCTAATTACAAAGTATTTATGTTAAAAATTATAAATTACATAATTACTTTGTAATTTGCAAAGGTATTGATTTATAAAGTGTATATTTCAATAAAAAGACATGTCAAGATTTTTTACATTTACTTAAATACCTAACCAAATGGAGTATAGTCAGTATTTTTTTCAGAGTCGTATTGTGGGGGTCCTTCTAAACAGTTTCCCATTAGTATATCAACAACTTTTGGCTTGGTATTCGGTACCTTTCGTTATTATTACTTAAGTATAATATCAAGTCGTGTGGTTTCTAGCAGGGTAGAATAGGGCCACTCCAAGTATTCCCATGGATGTCGTAGAAGGCGACTTAGGAAATACAAGCTAAACAAAGCTTATAAACATTAATGAGACCTCTCCAACCCATCTGCCAAAGTCCTCTGGCTTCTTTGACCACGTATGGCTCTGGTAGTAGAAAGAGGGTCGTGCTCTTGTAGTGGAGTCAAAAGGACCTGATGATTATGATGAATATCTAGTCAATAAAATGTAGGGATTCTAACATGACAGAAATTAAAAAATTAATGCACTAAGAGAGAGAGAGAAAGAGAGAAAGTAATATTCATTTGAACAGGATGTGAAGTAGAAGAGATTAATTTCTAAACAATTACTATCTTATCAGAATAATTACATACCTGTCTTGTGTTTTCTCTAGCAAATTATTTCTGCAACTTTCACTGCAATTTTAACTATCATGGTAAGATATTAAAATACAGGCAAATAGGTTTCTTACCAAGTTTAGCAGTGGAACTATACATAGAAATAGAAACAAGTAATTTATTTTAAACATTAATGATTTAATATTATTAAAAAATATTTAATCCTTGGGATAGGCCTGTGTCCAGCAGTGGATGTAATGGGGCTGAAATGATGATGATATAATTGGTGGTCTGGTTGTGGCCAGGTTTGAGTATCTTAAGACTTATAAGGACTTTTCGTAATAATTGTATTATTAATCAATTATTATTAAAATTACCCACAGCATGTTTGATCTTCAATTTTAACATAAGTTGTATATGTAAACTCACTATCAATCTTTCTAGACCTGACACCATTTACTTATAGTGCAGGTTTTGGGTATTTCAAGTGTTTTTAACTAACATTACTAAAAATATGTAAAATATTTTTTGTTTCAGGCTCTTATGAAACTAGACACAACTCAGAAGGTGACTACGAGAAGTGGAATCGAACAAGAAAATGCTCTCCTCAACGAATCGGCGGCTATGGAGAGTTCTCTCACTCTACAGATATTGGAACTGGAAGGAGAAACAAAGCAGGTAAGTTATACCACTTTTTACAGTTTCGTAGTAAATAAGGAACCTTTAAAGTTTTGCCATGTGTGTCTGTGTCTGTACAAGATGGCTGTAATTTTTTTTAGGGTAGCTCAGCTCCCATAGATATAAGATGGGAGTAATTTATATCTTGAAAATGTGGAATCAAAAAGAGCCTAGCCGATTTTGATAGCATCATAATGTAATTACTTCAGTAACTCTACATGAGTAATAACCGGCCAAGTGCGTGTTCCGTAGTTACGAATGCCGACACTAAAAACGTCTAAAAAAAACAAAGTTGGTTGCCTATAACTTTTTACTTTGTAAATGGTAAACCTTTCTTAGCTCTAATAGGCTTCTTTTAAACTTCGTTGTATAAAAATATACAATATACTACTGCCGTGAATTTTTTCACGAGTTCATATACAACCGTTTAGCAGATAGTCGCCCTCTATCTTATAAACACGTGACTCTAGCAAAAATTGCTCTTTAAAAACAAATATTTGAAATAAGGATCCCTAAATAAAAAAATGGTGTTTACAAGCTATCAATATTTTTGAAAGATCTATTCGACCACACAATGGGTTAGTCATAAAAAAACAAATTAACTTTCACTGTAGGTGTATGGGAGCAACACTAAAAAAAATTTTTTTTCAAGTTTTTTTTTTACTACTTTTTTGTCATTAGTAATAAACTTATCCTTACCAAATTACAGCTTTCTAGTACTTATAGTCTCTGAGTAAACCCGCGGACAGACAGACAGACAAACATGGCGAACCCTAACAATTACATTGAGAAACTGTAGTAATTAACCGACGCCTGGTTTATTAATAACTCACTGTAATAAGTGGCAGGAAGGTATAAAAATTAATTGGATTATTCGACCACTTGGGATCCCAAGGCGTCGCGGGCGCGGCCGTGCGACTGTATTGGTTTTTGGTTTGATAATAAAGGTGCGTAGCTAGAGTCGAGACATAATTTTTATACATCGTATTTGTAGAATGCTGTTATACTTTCGGGACCCTATTCTTTGGCACGAACTGCGCAACATATCCAATTAAAACAGGACGTGAGTTTGCATAAATTATTAAGACTTCTTAATGACCCGGCCACGTTTCCCGGTGAAACTGCGGATAATCGCCACGTCGTTTATCTATAATGAACGCCGTAGCTATTAGCTAATTAATAAGATATTTCCTATTATTGCCTAGTTCTCATGGATACCTTAAATATTACAAGGCAACAGGCGCGTGGGAAAGAAAATTGCAATAGAATTTAACTTATATTGCATTGTCTTGTTAGGCTTTCTCATATTGTCTATCCATTACAAATGTTTACTATTATTGCTAGTTTTATTTTACGTACTTTATTTTATCTAACCAGCAATATGTGGATGAAATCTAGGAAGGTTTTATTATTATTTTATGTTATATTTTATTTTTCTATTGTATATTGAGATATTGTGGTTAACAATGGCCTCATTCTATATTGGATATGATATGCATACAAAGGGCGTAATGGTTTCAATTTTAATTCACACATGGTGCATAAGGTGCAGAGACGTAGGAGCAACTCTTGTGTCGTGTTTTGTACAATTTTAATGACGAAAACCACGGAAGAGAAAAAAAGGTTTCCACTTTTTTTTGTGCCAAGAGTGCTTGGCGTGCGTGTCATAATGAAATACAACTGAACTCAATGCCGACAATATATTTTGACGCGAATGAAGATTTTATGTTAATCTCACTTAAGTTTATAATTGCTTCTTTTGAAAATATCTAATATCTATTGTAAAGTACCTGATTTTTTCGTAAAGTTATACTACAGATTCCGAAACATATTAAGTACTTTTTTAACTTCAGGAAAATAAATTTCATTAATGAGGCCTAAAGGTCATTACTGAAATACATAAAAACGAATTGTTTATATGTAATGCAAATGTGATAGTGATTCATTTGTGTAAGTTTGACGACATAGGTTTCGATAGTAATTTTGTCAAGTTGCACTTTTTCTCTTCCGTGCGCTGCGCTGTACACGAGCGTTACTCGGAAAAAGAGAAAGTAAAAATAAATATGTCCGATATTATTTATTTTTGTATTTATCACAGGTGTGTCTGATACAAACTACTAATCCTTTAAAACTCTCACTCGTTATTCATCATATCACACAGCCACAGGAATTACATTGCCTGTATATCAATATAGGCGCCAACCAACAATTTCAAAAACTACCGATAAAAGCGGCCGGCATCCACGGTTTTAATTTTGATTTATAATCGCAACTGAGAATCACTTTGTTGCAAGTCTTACCCTTTTAGCTAAATTTCACAATTTATAGATGTTTAAATAAAGAGATGGTTTTGAACCATAGAGTTAAGCTACTTTTGTAAATGTGGACAAATTATGCGTCGGTCGTTATCTTATTAAAGTTTTCGTTTGCCCAGACGAAGTGACGAATAATGCCTACGCTCGGTTAATGAAATGGGAGCAATTGATGTGAATCATCGCTGGACCCTCCTGTAGTGCGCACGAGACGCCGACTCCCGACGCACTTATAAAAGAAAATATATATCGCAGCATAAAAAGTAATTTTCAATAAAACATTAACGCGCACTCACTTTCCAACCGTGATTAATTGTATATTTTAATCATAAATCCGCGAACGAAAACTATCCTTATCGACAGTGACGTAACGCCGCGAATGGCGTAAGCGCAGCCGGGAATCCATAACACGGATCCAGAAATAAGTTTTTATTTGCCCGGCCTTGATTCACATATTCACACGTTACTCAATGGTGTGTAGTTTTTTTCGAAATGCAGAAGCTTACAATGCATTAGAGTCATTTAATTTGTGCGGAACGCCGTGCCAAGTGTGTGGAGTGGAGTGTTGTGTGACATGTTTGCGGCGATAAACCGATAAAATCGACGAACATGAATGAAGGTGAAGAGGTTTGTGTGTGATTTTGTCTCTTGTGTCGTCCTTTAGCTGTAAGGGGTAGGCAAGCAGCTGTTTATTATATTTCAGCAATGTTTACACAGATAATGGGACAGTGTTGACGTTTGTCGTGTTTGGCGGCCTGCCACGAAACAAACACGGTTTGTTTAAGCTCCATTTACGGGTACATGCTTGATCTTTCTGAAAATACTGAAAATTAAAGAAAATGTGGGTAATTTGGAATTTAATTCCGAAAAGAAGACTTTTCCCGTAGTAACAGGTATCTTAATTGGAAAATATACTTGGCAATATCGAATTTTGTTTAAAAGTATAGTTTATTTAACGAGTTTTGTACTTTAGTTTTTTAGTTTTAGTCCTTTTGTACCTCATCCAACTAATTAATTGTGCAAAATGACAAAGTTTTTGAGCACTTTATCGGAAGTGAGTATCAAATCTATTTTTTGATAAAATTTAGACCGAGTTCAAGTATTAAAATCTGTAAAAAAATAATTTTTCTGATATTCTTTTGTTGAAAGATAACATGTGATGCAGGTTTTTAATCGGTGCTTCGGTGCTCTGGTGATTCCTTTGCAGTAATTTAAAAAAATAGTTGATCTAAATATCCCGCCATCTGTCAATTTATATTTAAAGGATGCAGACGAGCGAATTAGTTTCGCACTCCAGCCGCGATAATAGCTGCATTTTCAGGTCAGGGTGGTTAGTAGCTAATGGATTCGATTAAGTACTTGTGTTCTAGTCTTCTCAATCGGAATTACTGTTGTAAAATAAATATAAAACAACATTAAATTTTGTGTGCTTTACTTAGACATTAACAAGTCGAGCACTAATCGTCGAAGTACGGACTCGAGCCGCAGAACCAACTCGAGTTCAACAAACAAACAAACTCTAGGACAACAAGTTGTACAAAGCATTACAATCATTCAAAATGTATTTGATATAATTGGCACACTACTAATAACAATACTTGTTATTTACTTCAAATAAACAATAAAATAAAAAGTCCCTTAACATCCCTAAAGACTCATTCCATAAACAGACTCGAGCACTATTATCGAACTCGAGTCTTTGCACAAGCTTGAGTTTAACACATCGAGCAGTAGAGTCTCTATTTTATGACTCGAGTCTTGTGACAGTTGTAAAAAGACTTGATAAAGCCCTCCCACGGCAGTTGAGCTTTATATGATGATCAAGTTTTTCGAGTATTTGTATGTATAATAAATTATACTAGTACGAGTGATTTGCCTCGCTGAAGGCAAGTAGGCATCCATTGTAGCTATTATACTTGCTATGCATTTGATACTCCTAATCCCGTTGTCTCCCACTTATATTGTAAAACTAATTAGCAGTGTCCAGCCTCACGACCCGACCCCCAGTTATTAGAAGTTAGTTATGCATAGCCAGGTAGCGGTGGCAGTTTGTAAACTGTGTTATTATTTAACCACAATTCCGCCGTTTTGCTTGTCAATTTATTCTCTGAAATATAACTTTAGTGTATTTACTTTTTGAACATATTCAAATTTATAATCTCCTTGCATAAATAAAAGAACAGCGACCAATTTGAAGACAGGTTTACACTGTAATCTTGATAATCGCGTTCAGATAAATCGTATATTAGGTACATCACATAAAAGAATTGCATTTTTAAAGACTCATCTCTGCTTTACAGGATTCCCCTGTCGTGTTCTGAAATCTCAATTTCTTTCGTACATATTTTTTTACTGACTTCCAAAAAAGGAGGAGGTTATAAATTCGATTCTATTTATTTATGGCTCTCTCTCTCTCTCTCATCTGAGCGTTTTCCCAGTTGCATCCTCAGTTGCAATGCTGAGAAGCCCGGGGTCCGCTTTCCGACTTTTTCTTTTCCACTTCGCACGGTCTTGAGCATCCTTGGTTGTAAAACGATTAGCACGCATATCATCCTTGACGACGTCAAGCCAGCACTTGGGTCTACCACGCTTGCCGGGCCCCGGCGGAGGCGGCATGGCTATACATTTGTTTCCCACGTAACTTGCCGGCTTCCGCAAGACGTGACCGTACCAGCGAAGGCGACTCTCTTGCAGTTTGTCTGCTATGTCACGGACATGAAGGCTGCCGCGGATGCGGGTGTTTCTCACACGATCTCTTCGTGATACACCGCATATCCAGCGCAACATTTGCATTTCCGTGACACGCAGCTCCTGTTTGTGCCGCTCAAGCAAAGGCCACGCTTCACTCCCATATAAAAGGACAGGTCTAATGATGGATTTGTAGACCTGTCCCTTCAGCCTATTTATTTATGTGCGTTCGCCGATTGTTCGTAGACGTCTGGACTGATTTGGAAAAATTTTCTTTTTGTTTGAAAGGGTGTAAGGTCAAGGTGAAGAAATGGGTGTGTGTGGTCGGGGGAAATCGGTTTTTAGTTTTATACACGCACTTGGACAATTTTGTATACACACGTATGCATTAGTAGTACGCCTTGGCTGGCAGTAAGTAGGACGATTCTGTTATCACGGCAGCGCGTGCAGGCGCTTGGGCCTTGACATTGCAACAACGTTAAATCATCGTCAATACGTAGATTAGTTTTTTTTTTTTTAATAATTTTAACGTGAACCTTCTTTAATGTGCTCATGTAACTGTTTCATGCTACACTATATTTAATGTTAATTTTTATCTTAATTGATTGTGTATGGGTCAGGTTATTTCCTAAATAACTTACTTGATAACTAAGTAATAGTTAATTAAGTAACATAAGTATGAACGTATATAGGCATATGAAACAAACGTCTGTCATAGAACATGTAATTTAGATTTAATTTTATATTAGAAATAAATACTTAAAATGTATTTGCCAATTTTCAGCTGATTAAATATACATTTACCTGACTGCACGAGTTTTCATAAATTGTTTTCTCATAAATAAACAGGGTCTAAGTTGCTGTGTCAGCTAGACAAAGCCTGTATCTCTTAATTATACAAAGCTCATGAATATGCGGCAAACCGCGGGGAGCCGACCGCGCCCCACACTCATAGTAGATATAGATTATACAATTAGGTGCACATTGATATAAGTACTAAATATACGCAAAAATTCCACAAATGACATAATATTACTATTAAGATAAATGTATTAAGTAAATTGAAGTTAAAATTAATTAAGTTATGAAAAAATCTAAGTTACAATACATTGGTATTCCTTTTGCAAAGTCGAAAATATGTCCATTTTTATTAGTATTTTTAGCATGTTTATGCTACTGATATCACGCAATAGTAATATCTCGGCTATTTGGTTGCGGTGGAGGGTTGACATGCAGCCGGATGATTCATATAAATTTTTACGGGCAAAATCGCATTCTCATATTTCAGAATAATGCAATATGTATAAGCGTTTTAACTCAATACTAAATAAATATTCAAAAATAGAACATGAACTAGGCACCCGAAAGTATCGGCTCGTCACGGGGTGCCGGCCGCGCCTTGTGTTCATAAACAGTTGGCCCTAAGATATAGCACGACTACTAATCAACAAAGTGCTTGTTCAAACACCCGCCCACTGCCTATAATTTTATGGTTTACTCTTTGTTTGGTCCTACAAAATTCGTTTCTTTTGTATTGTTTGTAATAGCGCAGGTACCTTTATACTTACACTTATACTTATACCTCTGTGTATCATTACTATTAATTGAGAACAATTAATAAGCGAGACTTGTTAGATCTAGATATCAAAGCGGAAAGCGCGACTAAGTGCTTTTTGTCACGCACCATATGCCCTCTTTATATTTATAATTGTATTTTTTTTTAACTAATGTGTAATATTTTGTCCGCAGCTACGTCACGAGCTAGAGCGCGTTGTGAGCGAGCGCGATCGTTTGCTAGCAGAAAGTTCCGAACTCGGCGCCGACAAAGCGACGCGCGAATCGGAACGCGCTGCCTTGAGAGCCGAGCTGAGGGAAGCGAGGCAGAGGGAACAGAGACTGCTGGTGGACATCGGTGACCTCGAGGATGAGAATATCTCGCTGCAGAAGCAAGTGTCCGCTCTGCGCTCCTCACAGGTTAGTACTTTTTTCAGCATAATAAGTAGGTGCTATGCCTAGGGATTTAACAAAGCACTTCATTGAGTAAAAAAATTACAAATACTAAACTAAAAGTCCAGTGAAAGTGCAAGTTATTAAAAGAAACGCAATTTTGTTTGAAATATATACATACATACATACTATCACGTCTTTATCCCTAATGGGGCAGACAGAGCATTTTGGGTCTTGCGGTTCTATGCAGAGCCCAGGGCCGCAAGACCCAAAAGCCACTTTTAGCGTTATGGTGGGCGAGAAGATGGTAAAGCAATCAATACAGTGATGGGTTGCTAGCCGCATCGCCTGCTAACATGATTCGCATTTTTGCCCATTCCCTCGATCGGCTTTTACGATCTGCGCGGGAAGAGAAGCAGCTGGTACATTCTAAGTTTTTTTTTATTTCTCCCAGACCAGCATGGGATTATATACATATACTCATATTAGCAGAATTTTCTCCATCTGAAAGTCTAAATCTGCAACAAAGACACATCTTCTCAACGCGAAGACTTAATTTAGCAAATTTGATACAATAATTCGGAATAACGTACTGCGACTGCTGTGACACATTGCATACAATTGAGAATGCGTAGGATGTAATTTCAGACATTTCAATTTTTTATTTCCGAGTAATTTTGTAATTTAACAAGGCATGATAAGTCGCTCCAATTGTTCTTTTAGGACAAGTAAAAATCTCCAATCACGGTCTCTAAAGTCGACTTAAAAAAAATATTAAAAGTCAATAACGTATCATCCACCAGGTGGAATTTGAAGGTCTCAAACATGAGGTCCGTCAACTGCGCGAGGAGGCGGAAAACGCCCGGGCCGCGGCCGACGAAACAGCCGCCCTGCGGCGCATCGCCGAGAGACAGCTGGCCGAGGCTTTGGAAGCTCTGCAGGCCGAGAGAGAAGCCAAGTTCGCCGCCAAGAAGGAGCTCGACGCGCATCTTAGTCGGGAAGCCGCGTACAATATCACCAACTTGGCGTACAGTATACGAGGTAAGGATAGTACAAACTGTAGACTACTTAGATAAATATTCCCTTTAAGGTTAACCGCCGTAAAACAGCTAGCCGAGGCTTTGTAAGCCCGGCAGGCCGTGGGAAGGCAGGTTCACCAAGGAACTCGACGCGCATCTTGTTATTGGGGAAGCCTACGGTATCACCAACTGGGCATACAGTATACTTAATACTGGCTAGGTAATCTGCCTGTAAGCCTAGCCTAGTGTAAGCCTAGTGGCAAGCAAAATTCCCTAAACGCTGTTAAGGAACGCAATGCCTCTTAATAATACGGTTTTTTAATCAATTATTTTTATTACTTTTATCAATAAATAGCAATCCCTAACCGAAAACAACATAATTTTTTTTATCTGGCCAAAAATAAGGTTATAATAAGTTTTTCAAATCTGATGGAAGGGGAAACTGTCACGAAAAAAGGATGCACGTAAAGCTTCAATCTTAAAATCACTGCTTTTAGGTGTCGCGCGTACAAAAGAGATAGTGAGATGTCCCCACCACGCTGAAAATGAAAATTCTGGCAGAGAAATCATTTACTTTATAAAAAAAAAAGGAAAGACGACTTTGTAAGAAAATGTATTCAGACCTTAACAAGAACTATTCTAATGGTTCAATATAAAATTTAACGTTTGTAACATTTTAGGTATGCCAGAGGACAGCACGGAGGACGAAGGCGAGCCGGGCGGGTCGAGCGCGGCCGAGCTGGCCACGGCAATGGGCGACCACCACGCCGACCTGTTCTCGGAGGTGCACCTGCACGAGATCTCACGGCTCGAGAAGCAGCTGGAGCAGGCGCACAATGAGAACGTGAGTGTTGTTTTATTTTCGCGTGGTCAAGTGGCCAATACAGGCGTGGTGTCAGATTTTTTGGCTGCCTAAAATCTGACATAGCTCGATGACTGCCATACAATGATGATAACTGGGATAAACGTCTTAAACTCTCGATAAATATCTCGATAAATTTGTATGCTCCTTTTGGTCACCCATTCAAGTGACCGTGCTCGTTATCGCTTTGCTTGCGAAAGCGATAATAATTTGCATCCCGGCCAAGCCACCGAGCTCTTTTCGTAGCTAAACAAAATGTCTAAAGAACTATCTTCATTGGACGTTCTGAAAGGTCTTGCGATTGTTAAATTTCTAATGAAAGTGGTGCCATACTTTTAAATAAATTTATCTAATTAGCCAAAAAACCGCTCACTTTTTGTCGACATCCCTATTGTGTCTGATGGTCGTGTTGTGCGAGCCTCCATTGACGGTTGGTTGTTGGTGTCACAGACGCAGCTGTCGGCGGCGATGCGCGCGGCGCAGGCGGCGGCGGAGACGGAGGGCGCGGCGGCCGCCGTGCTGCGCGCCGGCCTCGTGCGCGCCACCTCGCGCGTCTCTGCGCTGCACGCGCTGCACGGGGACTGCGCGCCGCTGGTATGCAGTGTTGCCAACTACTACCTTGAGCTAGTAGCTACAAATCTTACCAAATGTAGCTAGATTACCAGAATTTGTTACCGAAAAAAGTTGCTAAAAGTAGCTAGCGTTTGGCTAACGAAAGCTGATTCTAAAAAACCGCAGCAAATTTAAATACAATATTTTTTTATAAACACATTTGATACTTTTTGGTTTTTGATTTTATTGAAAATTATATCGGTTACGTACTTTCACATTAATAATGTCAATAAGGGTTCAAATTTTATTAAAATGTGTATTTGCCGCGGCTTTTAAGTGTCAGTTTTCGTTGACTAGACTCTTTAATTGTTACTTAATAGGTTAATAAAAAGTAAAAAGTAGCGCTAGTAGCTGCTGGTGCTCTGCACCACGATGTGTTGCGCGCCGCCAAACAAAAACTATGCGCGTGTTACTATGCACTTGTATACAGTCCGGCCCCGCGCTACAGCTGCGTTGCACGGGGTTGCCATACAAAAACGACGCTTGAAGACACGGTATCAGTGTGTTGTCCTATGCGTGTTTTCTATTCAAACTGAGATATTTTGTCCGGTCAATCTAAAAAGAACTTCACACTACGGGATAAAAAGTATTCGATTTGTTAATCCAAGTCATACGCTATCTACATGCTAAATTTCATTTCAATCTTTCAGCTGTTTTGACGTGAAAGCGGAACCAACATCCAGACATCTATAAAAACTTTCAATGAAACTAAAATCCCTGGGCAAAAAAAAGTGTTGTTTCCCACAAAAAGCCACTTTTTGGCCTAACGAGAAAAAATCGTGAAATTGTACAAATACGTACCTCTGATTACGTTATAGTAAACTTTGGATTACATGCGTTGTTTTGTCGTCTCCATTGGCTACATAAATCATTTGTGTGTGTGACAGGAGGACGAAAAGACTGACGGCGGAGTATCGTCGCGCGCGGCACGCTGGCTGACGTGGTGGCGCGTGTCGGGCGGCGAGCTCAGCGCGCTGGCGGCGCAGCTGGCTGAGTTGCAAGCGCCGGCCCCCGCAGACGCCTCCGCTGCCGCGCTGGCGAGACAGCAGCTGGCGCAGCTCAGCGACAGAGTTGCCGAGGCGGAGGTACTGTCTACTTTTCTTATATACTCTTCCTCACAGGCCTACTGAAGTACCAACTTTTATTTTATGTATTCTCTGTAAACATTTTCCGTGTACATAAATCGGTTAAATGTATACTTGAGGCGACCTCAGCGTGCTGGCGAAATGCTCTAGCAAGACAGCAGCTAGTGCTGCAGATAACTTACTGTCAGGGGCGTGCATAGAGGTTTTTGTTTGGGTAGACTACAATACAACTTACGCGATTTTACGTCCTCCAAAATCAGTGGCCATTTGTGAATACTTATTGGTTTTGATAATAAACAATCACTATTCAGTTTGAACAAGCAATCACTTTGTTATACAACATTCACAAGTAAAACTTTGCACCAATTTATTAAGTTTTAAATAAAACTTTCATACCTATGCATTTGTAAACAAACTCAGTAAACGAAATATAATCCGGCAAAAAAATGTGTAACACAAATCAATACAATCTTCGGTGAATTACGCGTTTCTAATTTGGAAGCATAGCACCGATAGCACGATAAGAAACCCTATTGGTTAATACTACAATTAGCCAATAGGGTTTGTTGTCGTAACCTTCGTGACATCACAGGAACAAATAAAAATATTGATACATTCTAATTGGCCACAGCCTCGGTCTCAGCTCTAGCTTTATGTGTGCATTTGTTACGTGTGTGGTGTGTCCATGAAGGACGTTCATGCACACAAACGCTGGCGCAAAAGCCTATTCATACACATTAGCTACCTATGCATGTGTGTAAATTAAGCCATCTAGATATTTGTCTTCGGCGCTTACCTACTTACGTTTGGTGCGCCGCGCCGCCGCCGCGCTGATAGCGACACAGCGACTTTGGAGTAGAACGGCCGGAAAGAGCGCGCAATTTAAAAGACGTGTAGCGCGTAATCCTTTTTATGTTATAATTTAAAAAAATGCGCATATACTAGCGATCGACCGGGTAGACAACGTCTACATGTCTCTATGGAATGCACGGCCCTGCTTACTGTCAATTGTCTGTAAATTGGATTACCTTCTTTTATCAGTTCCTACAAGGTATGAGAAATGTCTCCAAACATTACAAGACTTTAAGGGGTTGAAAAAAAATTGTACGATATGTCACGCACAGTGAAAGGTCTAATTTAATAGCTTTTAGAACGCTGATGGGACTTCACGACGATGCAGTGCTTCAGGTATGTTAGCGGATACGCGTATTGCAACTATACGACTCCTACGCTATAATGTCCAAATCGCAACCCTGTGGCGGCGGTCGCGTGGCAGCTCCCACGGTCTGCTGTAAACTGTAGCGGGCGGTCAGAAGGCCCCATCCTAAAGCACTGGGCAGCTTCTCACGTGCTGCAATCAATCAATACTGCAAAAGCCTGATTGTGGGCCTTTTGTCGTCTTTCTAACACAGCTTTAAGGTTCAATGTTACTAACATATGTACCTGAAGAAATCTGAGAATAAATTTATTATTATTAAGTTTTAGTTAAATGGAATGTATCTCACACGTGTTTTGAAACAAACAATGCGTTTGCAGGTGCGGTGCGCGGCTCTACAAGCGGACGCGGACCTGCTGCGCACGCTGGCGGGCGGCGCGGGGCGCGCGCTGGCGGCGGCCGCGCCGGCGCTGGCCTCGGCCGCCGAGACGCTGGCGCAGATCTACCACCACGTGTGCGCCGTCAACGGCACGCAGCCCGAGCGGCTGCTGCTCGAGCACGCCGGACAGACCGACGGTCAGTCAGAGACGAAGACGAGTTTATTATTTATTTATTTACTAGCTGTACCCGCGGGCTTCGCTCCCCGTGGGAATTTCGGGATAAAGAGTACCCTATGCCCTTCCCCAAATCTCAAACTATATCCATACCAAATTGTATTTCATACAAAATTCCATAGAAGCTGTTTGTTTTGACGTTTAGAAAAAAGTACCTTATTTGACTTGTTGGAAAATAATGTATTTATAAATGTGCAGGTGCGGGCGGCGTGGGGCGGTCGGTGGAGGACGAGGCGCTGGCGCTGGCGGCGGGCGAGCTGGAGGGGCTGCGCGCGGCGGGCGGCGTGGCGCGCTCGGCCGACACGCTGCTGGACCAGCTCACGCACCTCAAGGCGGCGCTCGACACCGCGCTCGACTCGCGCCACCGCCACCAGCCCGGTACGTACCTCTCGGTGCTTCCACTGCAGGAGCACGACTTATCTACGACACGATTTATCTCGTACTTCACTACTGGCAAAGCAGCTCAGCTAACACTTCAAAAACATGTTTGACACCGCGCTGCAATCAGAATCACAAACTGTTCCGATACGTCAATCCGGTATATGACGTCATCACATAATATGACATGTTTTAAAACAGAACTGTTGCTAGCAACCAGAGAAGTGATAGGTTAGATAGGCTCTGCAAGTTGGGTCCTATCCTCAAGTGTCTCGCCACACCATATTTTTTATTAGATGGTTCAATATGCTGTCAACAATTTGTCATCGCTATGGTAACTGGCAACTACATTCGTATGTACTTTTTATAGTATTCTTTAGAAATACGACAACTGATAGTTTCCTTTCCTCATGTTTTCCTTTCTTTTATTACCTTAATCCTTTCCCCAGGACAGATTCAGAACGAACAAACTACTTGCAAACCTAAATGTACCCACAACTTCATAAAGAAAGCGAAGGAACAAAACAATGCGAAGCAAAAATTATGTGACTCTAGAAAAAAACTGCAAAGCTTGATTAGCAAAATGGGCCTGGAAATCAGCAATGAGAATAGATATGACCACGTTTGCAGCGGTCGAACCGTCAAAGAGATGAGGGACTATTTCGAAAACATTTCCAAACACAACTCTGAAAAATTATTGGACAAATACGATTTTAAATCCAGTAAAAGTAATAGAAACGAATGGAATTTTAACATCAACTGCTACGGGAAGAAAAACTCGATTACGTCATTCCCAAAGACGAGTATTCCTTGTGTGACAAGAAAATTGAATCTAAGAAAGTATAATAATCCCAGATGTGAGATCGACGTGAGCGCGATATGGAAAGACACCCTGCTTCAAAGTCGAATATCGCCTCGAAGTTTAGCCCAGAAGAGCGACTCTAATTTACTGAGTAACATAAAAGACTCTGTGAAGTCTAGTCTCTTGTCGTGCGTGCTGATGATTATATGAGACAATTTGAGAGCCCACGTAAGAATAAGTAGTAAAGAGTAGACAACGATTCGAGTAAAGCAGTGTATTTTAGTTTTGGAATTAGAATGTTCACGACCAACTCAAACGCTTTTTAAGTAATGAAATCCACAAATGTCGTGCTACCTATCTAGTAATAATTTTTAAAAATTAAAAATCGGCTTTATCCTCACTGTACACAACTGATTTTGATAAAATTTCTATGGGACCACCGACAAGTATTTCTAACCAAAAAAGAACTTTCCAATACCGTCCAGGCATCTTCGAATATTCATAAAAAAAAATTGAGGACTTGATAACCTCCACCTTTTGGGAAGTCGGTTAAAATATTATCTAGATAGACAGTTTGATATAAAAGAATTTTAATTGTTAAAAATGCATTTGAGTATATGGTTGTATATCTGTACCAGTAGCATGGCATCGTTGATAACCCTAGATTTTTATAGCGCGACGGACTAGTACCATCCAGCTCGTTATTATGATGTAGAGCGAGATAGTGATAGACGATAGCGCTCGATAAACGTCACCGGTGCCATGCTACGGGGGTTGGTAAATGATTATGCAGGTTCTCGTTTACATTATTATATAAATATGCGGTAAAGTTTGTAGTAGGTTGATGTAGATTAGTTTGTAATGTAGCAACTGTATGATATAATCGTAGTCTGCTTATTTTCATGTCTTTCAAAAGATTTACAAAAGCTTTAAATAATTACACCTGAAGATTTCCAAGCTTTAAATTAATTGAGGGTCATTTTTAAGCGTTCTCGTACTTTCGTTGCCATGGTCATAAGCAGAACAAAGATAAGAAATGCTATTTTTGAAATGTGGAATCACCTAAACGAATGATTTCTCATACATAAAATCGTTCGTTTAGTGACTCCGCGTTTGAAAATGGCACCAAAGATTAGACAACGACGTCTCATTTGGCTATAATGTTTAGAAATTACCTCCATAAAAGTCTAAAAAGGTTTTTCTGAACTTTGTAGCCAAACTGTATACTTAGTTAACACTTGAATAAACAACAATCAAACTAATTAATACTACTCATCCCACAGTAATGGAAACGGAAGAACGCGGCGCCGAGATGGCGGAACTCCAAGAGCAAGTTATCAAGCTAAAGTCGCTGCTGTCGACCAAGCGCGAGCAGATCGCCACACTGCGCACCGTGCTCAAGTCCAACAAGAACACGGCCGAGGTCGCGCTCGCCAACCTCAAGTCCAAGTACGAGACCGAGAAGACCATCGTCACCGAGACCATGCTCAAGCTGCGCAACGAGCTGCGGCTGCTCAAGGAGGACGCTGCTACCTTCTCCAGTGAGTACATACTTATTTCCCGAAGGGGTAGGCATTGATTCTGGACCTTAACTTGCTACGATCCTGACAGACCACTTTAAATATACCTACACTCATCCAGGGGTGTAGCTACCGCCGTATCTGCCGTATCAATTAGTCGTGGCCCCCGTATGCAAAAGCCCAATTTATTTTTTCAGAAACTTAAGATCGGGATGTAGGATACTGCTAGCGCCATCTCGTACGCTTCTTGTAAACTATGATATCGCTTCGTTCATTGTTGTTTGTGGTTGAAATTCTTCATAGTGGCGCAGAGATCGCCACAATCTACAGAGATAGATTTATTAATAAAAATAATAACGTTCTATAACATGTATTGTGCAGGTTTACGCGCGATGTTCGCGGCTCGCTGCGAGGAGTACGTGACGCAGGTGGACGAACTAACGCAGGCGCTGGCCGGCGCCGAGGAGGAGAAGAAGACGCTCAACCAGCTGCTGCGGCTCGCCGTGCAGCAGAAGCTGGCGCTCACGCAGCGCCTGGAGGAGCTCGAGGTAATATACTCATTCAACTTTAATATAATCTAATAATCCGCTGGGCTATGTCAGTGATCTTAGTTCTACGAATCTCCTCATTTCTATTCTCTCCGCTAAGAATCTCCTCTAACTTCGAATACGAAAAGAAACACTGAGCATAGCCTGTTGGGCGACCTTGAACCTTCTTATGAACTGGCTTGGGAGAGTTACAATGAAATTGGTGCATTGCAGGTGGACCGCGAGATGCGCACGCGGCGCGTGCCGAAGGCGGGCGGCACGACGCGGGCGCGCGGGCGGGACTTCTAGCGGCTCGTGTGGGCGCTCAAGGCCGCCGCGGCCGCGCTGCGCGCGCTGCTGCACGCGCCGCCGCACGCGCCGCGCGCCCGGTAGGCGCCGCCTAACGAATTTATAGCCACGCCACTGGTGTAGCAACTTTTATAGAACGCTAGATGCCGCCGTGGACGCGGGAGTGATCGAACTTTCCAAAGGAGCCCTCCCGGTGCGTCTGCCCCGGCCCTAGCCGCGTAACGTGGTTTTAGGAAACTAAATAATTTATACGTTTTATAAAATTGAATGTATTGGTAATGTGAGCGAGCGGGCCCCCGGCGCGCCGCGCCGCCCGACCGCGGAGTGAGACTCCGCCGGGGCCCGAGTTTGTTGTTGCGCCGCGCCGCTACTTATTATTGTTAGTCACCTCTAGCTTCTATCTCTAACTAGCGGTTCTTGCCGAGCTGACCTTACTCGTTCGAGTCTAAATGTTGCTCTATTTCCCCCGTTCGCCCGTATCGCACTGATCCGATATTTTGATATCAGATTTCCTCCTATTATTATATTGTCTATTGCACGAAATTGATGTTTAACGAGTATTTTTGTAATAGGATCGGTGTATTTTACTACCGCAAATGAATTTATCGCAGTTGTTATGTCGCCGCGAAGATTAACCCGAGAAGAGTCAGATTTTACTATAAATTATTTATAATATCGTACGTGATCGACATAGGAATCGACGTGAAACCGTGCAGTGTTATTTTTTATTATATACATATTTATCTTGCGATTCGATATGAATGAGATTCCTCCGATCGACACGAACGTTCAGTACGTCCAAAAATTTCTAAAATTATCATCGACGTCCATCCATTGAGTGCGCAAAAAGACTATGTAATCTGTTCTCTAGTTATACGTTCGTTGCGTTGTTGTGGCCCTCTGCCGGATACTTTCGTCCATCTTGTTCTAGTTGTATGTAGTGTTTCCGGTTTGGTTGAGTGCCCGAGCACTGTCTGCCGTCCCGTGGTTCGCCACACGCGTCCATTCTTGTCCAAGCCGGCGGCCCGCCCTGATACTCTCTAGTACGGCGTACCGTTTGACACTGAGCCAGCCAGTACTGTTAAGAACCCTCACCGGCCTGAGTTGCTCAAGCATGTTGCTCACGCGGGCCGCCCGGCGTTCTATTAGTAAGACGAAATTTACGAAGGTTATTGAAGTGTTACGTATTGATTATTTACGTTGTGGGATGTGATATGGCAGCTGAGGCAGCGTGCCCGCTCGGTGGTAGTTTATCTCTTCTGGTGTCTCACTGGACTTAGGCTAGTTCGACCGTTCCATGTAGTGGGCGCTCGCCCGAGTAGGTATTTTTACTGGTTTAGATAACCTAGATAGTACTAGCCTTCAGGTATACTTCGTAGGTCATTATCTAACCGAGAGGTCTAATCTCGCGTAGTGAATTGTTTTGCAATATTAACTTGTAGCATAATTATTTGCATAGCTCAAAGTGGCGGGGCGACCGACCGCGGCCCTGCCGCCGCCGCTCGCGCCGCCGAGGACCATAGCCTTGCATTTATTGTTTTTAGGTAATAATTATATTATTATAGCTTTTAACGTAGACCACTCTTCATGTACTTAAATCATGGACTTACCGATATTAGCTTTATCCTTTCCTTAGTATTATTTTCCTTGGTAGCTTAGCAGCAGACATCGTTTATGTATTGTTTGTGTCTAGTCACTATTTGCAGACGGGCGGCGGGCCGCTGCCCGACGCGTCGCGCAGCGACCCGTCGCGCGCTCTATCGACATAATAATTATTAAAAGTTGTACACTATTTATTGTTAATTACTTAACAACGCTATTTCCGCTTTTGACATTGTTATGTTTACCATATTTGTGACTGTTTTTTGACATCATGAAATTTTGTCATATTCTATTTATTTCCCATGTTATCGTTAGATCGCCGACTATGGTCGGAGCGGTGTTTAGCCGCTCCGCTGCATATTATTTGTTCTAAAATGTATTGTAGCAGTATTGCATTATTTTTATACACTTCGATTCTGTCCGTTCAGTATTTACGAGCTGATCGCTCGGTGTCTGCTGCCACTAACGGTGGTGGTATAGAGAGCGATTAACCAAATATTTTTCTTTATACAGTCGTATATAACACTTTAGATCATTTATTTTGCATAGATATAGATATTATTTTATATTTTAGTAGATTATGTATTGACAATGAGTTCTTATTGTTTAAATATCGGAAAGTATATGAAATGCCCGAACTTTGTAGTTGGACCGCATGATTGTTCCCATTATCACCTTGGACCATTTGGATCTGTAGCTGAGTAAAGTTTGTTGAGTATTGCACAGTTTGATGGTTCACTTTCGAGCGACCGGTTTGTTCGACAAGATGGCCACGCGTTTTTGTTAGTGTAATCGCGCAGATTACATGTCTTTGCATAATAATGTTCGCGTTCGACACGAGCTTTGCAGAGTTTATAGTTGTTTATTCACCGACAGACGATGAGCCAGCGCCGGGAACATATCATGCCTCAGAGCGGATTTATTTTCAAAGTATAGGGCACACCTTGTTGTCGCAATGACTGATATGAATCATGTATGAGAATAATAAATGATTATATTTAAATTGCGGCGTTTTATTCCCATTCCTTCGCTCAAAATTGCAGAAGTAATACTAGGACTGACAATGAAAGTTTTTTGGGTAAATAATAGTTTATTTATGTACAATACAGACTGAAAATACATAACATGTCACAATGTCAAAGTAATATAACTTTTAAATCTTATGTAGAGTTAAATATTTACAAAGTATAAGACTACTGAAAGTTACACAAAATTTAAAGTAGCTTTAAATAAACATTTGAAGCGCATTAATATGTTTCCGTCACTATACGTTGTAAATTGACGGATTTTTTGGCCAGTTACAAAAAGGCATTAGAAAAGAAACAGAATAATACTCAGGGTATTAACTTGTACGCAGTTATTAACTCGACGTGTGCGATATAATAACAATCGCATCATTAAGCAATAAACTCACGAGTGAAGAACATCGAGATGTTCTTTTGCAACTGAACATTTGTGGTAAATATATACATTAGTATACTTTTCTTTTTTGCTTTTTGTATTTATAAATATAGGTACAGACAGCCCGTACTGCCGTCTTCTCCGACAATCCTTCATTTTACAAAGTATAGGCCCTTATGAAAATCAGTCGAGCTTATCTTACGAGGAAAAGAGATTCCAAAGCAAAAGAAATAGTAGTCATCATTAACACTATTGACTATAACATCGTATCACAGTCTGTAAACAAAAGAGACTACCTCAATAATAAAAATACAGTTTTAAAATAACACTGAAACATTTAAAAATCCAATTAGCCTCAAACCAGGAACTGTGGCTTCTCTA
Organism: Acrobasis consociella; assembly: GCA_963555685.1. Classification (NCBI taxonomy): domain Eukaryota; kingdom Metazoa; phylum Arthropoda; class Insecta; order Lepidoptera; family Pyralidae; genus Acrobasis; species Acrobasis consociella. The sequence goes on along the minus strand of OY743122.1, from coordinate 5,302,704 downwards.
ACGGTAATTTGCCATATATTTATACGGCATACGACCGTATCACATTTGACAGATAAACATTACAATTAAGTTTTAATATTAAGTAATCAAATACGTTGTAGGTTTCAACGGAGCCGCAAGTTTGCAGTAGATTACAAGGTTTACCCTGATTTTGTTACAAAAAACAAAACATACAGCCATTCTTTGCCATCCCAGTATCAAAATACTATAAATAGGTCCACTTTAGTACCTTTGAAAATATATCTTCCTTATAAAAATATCTAACCACTTCCACCAGGAAATAATGACGTAGGTCAAACGGCTATTTTCTATTGCCAATCATATCAAACTAAACAAAGATGGTGATATACAAGATGGCCGTCGACGAAAATATAAATACTTGGCAATTTAGCTTTTAAATATAAAATAGAATTATCAAAACTACTACATAATGAATCAAAAATTTGGATTTATAACAACTATGAAATGCACGATGACTTGTTATAACTATCTAAGTATTATTATAAAATAGTGCCACAACGAATAGAACACAGTATATAATGTTGAAATACAATATTAAATACCTAATAACTTATTATTGTGTTCATATAGTTTACGGCAACTTTAAAGGTATTCCGTCAGATTTACGTATGAAATAGCTATTGTTTGTAGTCAGTTTTGGCAGTGGTTATAAAGTTACGATATTTAGAATTTGTCTTATATTAATATATGTGATGTCCATTGAAATGTCATTTAAATTATAAAATATAAATATTGCGTTCCCTAAGTTGTGATCTCGTAGAAAACTTGAGCTTTTTATTATCATCTCATTGACCAATTATATGTGACATCACAAATCAGTCATCCTGCCGCGCAACAGATGTTGCGCAAAAAGTAAATACATGTAAATAAAAAAGTTCAGAAACGTTTTATAAGTTTTGTGCCAATAAATATATGCCACTAGGCCTGAAGTACTGGCGCAGATAATTTACAACAATCAAAATTGTACCATACAATATTGTTCTAAATTATCTGGTTTTTAAAGCCCTTCAAGCGTCACGAGATGACGAGGGAACATGATTTCTAAACGCGTCATACGTGTTAAAACAGACCGTCTTATTATAAAACGAGGACTAACTTAATTACTATTGTAGATTTAAACCATCATCCGCCTAAATCAAGTTGACATCTAGAAAAGTGGCACTATCTCTTGTTCAATGTCAACTTGATTTGGGTGGATAATGGTTTAAACCTAGTAACAAATTTAGCCCTCGTTTTATAATAAAATAGGGTTTTCAATGTGTATGATCAAAACTGAAAACGTTAATGCTTCCGAGCTCACCTTACAGGCTGACCAGATCCAAGATATCCCCCTTGGGGATGGAACATGATTTTTAAACGCGTAAAAGAGGGTTTTCCATATTTATGATCATAGTTGTAAACGTTAATGTGCTCACGAGGTCACCTTACAGGCTGACGAGATCCAAGATGTCCCCCTTGGGCGGCACGGTGCTAGGCCGGAAGTACAGGCACAGGGTGTCGTAGAGGCGGACGCGGGCGGCGCGCGCCTCGTGGTCGCGCGACGGCGGCTCGTGCTCCGCGTCCTCGCCCACGTCCCACGTGTCGGGCGTGGGGCACGCCACCTCCTCGAACGGCGGGGTGGGCTCGGGCAGGGTCTCGTCTGCTCCTAACACCTGGAGTGAGTGAAGTTGCGAAATCAGTCTGAGAAATTCTCAGTTTCTCACGGTGTTTATTCGCCATTGCTTATTTCATTATTTGAGTACTTTCGTAATGTATCTGGAATGCCTCAAAACCCTAGATTGTTCGGAACGTTATCACTTGATGAAAAGATGTTACTAGTTATTGAACTCAAAAACGCGTGTGTGACATAAGGAAAAGTTGGTAAGTCAACGTAGTTCGGCTTGAACTTCATCTGACGAATGAACGTTTTGCAAAAAGCTTTTAAGCTATTGCATAGCTTCTATCGCGGGCCTTGAGCGCGGGGACCGAATCCAGAAATTCCGTAACGAAAAAACCTCACGCTCCCCACTCCGCCTACCATGTAGGTTGCCGCTTCGTCTCCGTCGTCCGTTTGCGACGTTGCCGTCCTTCCTTGTATCGAACCACCTTAATGCAATAGCTTTACCGCGGCAGTCCCCGAGTGCCACACGTCTTTTTTGATAAAATATTTTTGGACAGATTGGATAATAAGCATATAAATGTCAGTTTTCGAAAAATACCTGTTTTATGAAAAAATTTAGGTATTATAATATAATTTGTTTTTTACACAGGTAAATTAATTAGGTACTTTCCTGTGTAAAAAATAAATTATTTGGTATTGCTAAGAAAATAAAACGTCAGAAAATAACGTCACTCGTCATGATCTTGTCATATCCATTTTTATTGTAATCTTAGATTTATTATTGCAGTAAATCTGATATTAAGAGCACTATCTGAATCCAAGAAACTATGACGTCATTGTCTATATTTCATACAAATCCCATAGAAAATGTTTGTTTCGACCCTTCGAAAAAAGTATTTGATTTAAGTTGGAAAGTAGCAAATTCAAAAGTAGACTCACGGCGTGCAGCGCCTGCGCGAGGTCTGCGGGCGGCGGCGCGCGCGCCCGGCGCCGCGCCAGCGAGCGCGCCGAGCGCGGCGACAGCGCGCGCGCAGAGCTCGCCGCGGAGGGGTCGTGCGCGCCCGCGAACAGCACCGTCGCCAGCTTCTGGAACCGGGACACCTGCAACGAACGTCACTGTTTCTGTCGTATTCGTAAAATGTGAAATTGAGAAAGCAATGATCACTTTTGCCATACTGCCAAAATGTCTTTATTGTATGCTTCTCTATCCATACAAAGACACCGTCAAGAACCCGGCTCTTAAATATCGCTACCTCCGCACACCGCTCGCGCAGTCTTTCACACGCTCTTTACCCTATAACCTCCTTTTATACAGTCATAAAAATGCACAGGTTATGATCCAAAACTGCAGACAAATCATGCCTGAGGTAGCTCAACATGACCGCAGCCATCGCTGGCTCGGCCGCCACCTCCCCGTAGCTCACCTCCCGCAACGCCGCTCGCGCAGACTTTCACATCCACTCTACCTCCTGTAGCCTCCTAACAGTTCATATAAATACACCCGCTCAGGGTCTTCAAATCATGCCTGAGTTAGTTCAGCGCGCGCGCAGCCATCGCGGGCTCGGCCGCCAGCTCCCTGCAGCACGCCTCCCGCAACACCGCCCGCGCAATCTTCCACAGCCTCTCTACCCCTATAGCCTCCTATCTATAACCTCCTACCGTACAGACATACCCACCTGCTCAGGGTCTTTATGGTCCAACACGGCGAACAAATCATGCCTAAGGTAGTTGAGCGCGCGCGCCGCCATCGCCGGCTCGGCCGCCAGCTCCCTGTAGCACGCCTCCCGCAGCGCCGCCCGCGCAGTCTTCCACACGCTTTCGGCGGTGACGCGCGTCAGTCGCAGCGCCCACAGGTCGTCGAGGCGCAGTCGCGGACTGCTCTGGTTGCCGGGGTTGCCGCCGAAGAGATAGTGGATCTGTAAGATATTTAAAGTATTAAATCAATTTCAACAAAAATAATTCATATGAATTTTACGCACCCCTGAAATGGTATAGTTAAGCTTCCAGAAATTAAAACTACAGAACTCAAAGAATTGCTAATGCATAGCCGCATTGTGCTTTGCTCAGTCAGTCCTATGAAAAATTGAGCACTACGTCATTTTGACATCAGTTGCTCAACGAATAAACCTCGCCTTTCCACAAAGTAAGCGAGCACCAATATTTGGCTGCTTTATTCTTTCTAAAAAAAAGAAATGAATATGAATAGATTTGATGAGATCTGTCTGTATGATTCACAACAAAAAATCATTCTGTATCTCTTTTCCAAAAGGGTGGTAAATGTATATACGTATATCAAAGAACTTTCTGGAAAAATTAATAAAGAAATAAGGATCTGTCTAGTTTAGTAACAAAAACGTACCTATAACTACTTTTGAACTATCACGTTGCATAAATACCTAGAGATCTAACATCGCTGCTTAAGTCAGGAATTCAGGATGAGGGATCATGTTCAGTGCAACCCGAAACGTCACCATAAATATTTAGCGTTAACTTATTTAGTAAAAAAAGTAAGCATTAATTTGATAAAAACTGACCTTCTTGACGGGGTCGTAGACCAGCTGGTGCGCGAACCGCGGGCGCGGCTCGGTGGGCGACACGCTGTCGTTGCGGTACACGCACGTCCACGTCATGCGCTTCAGGGAGAACACCCACAGCGTGTTGTACACGCGCTTGTCTTTCTCCTTGCTCATGCCCTGTAATCGAAATAAACTCATTTTTATTCCGGAGTAGGCAGACGCGAGAGTCACAAAACCCAAAAGCCACGTATAATTAGGCCGTTTATTATGGCCAGTAAATGAAAGTCGCATGATCTAGTTAATAACTTTGTTTTATGTGTGTAAGTGGCCAATTTTTCAAACTGCTTAAAGGCATTTTACATGTTTGACGACTGTCATACAATGATGACAGTCGGGATTGACGGTTTTACCTGTCTTCCGAAGCGCAGAAGACCTCCAGAAAGCGAAAGTGTTAGTAATACGTAATTCCGCCGGGCTACCGAGCTTTTTATTATAAGTATTTGTTAATTGACAGACAGGTACTTTCCTGGGTCAAAAATAAATTATTTGGAACTGTTATATAAATAAAAGGTCACAAAATAATGTCAGTTGTCATTGATCATATAAATTTTTTACGTGATTTTATGTTTGTTATTGCAGAAAAACTGACATCAAGAGCGCTATTTGACTCCAAGAAAATATGACGTCAATAGAATGTATCTCATACAGATGTTTTGACGTTTTAAAAAACCTGATGGGTTTGCCAATTTGTTAAATGTTTACCATTGTATCCTGGTTTAAGAAATTTGTTAAATACTTAAATATAGAATTTTTTGAATGTTAAATGAATCGTTATTTTATTTACTTATAAAACTAGGTCAATGTAAAATTACTAATTAGTCTGAGTTTAGGCTAGATCGTAATTTTATTAGATGGAACAAAAATGTATTTGCCAAGACTGACCGACAGCACGAACATCTCGTCGGTGTCGGGGTCGAGCGTGGCGCGCTGCGTGAAGCCGGCGGCGGGCGGCGCGCAGGCGGCGGCGGCGACGCACAGCGCGCGCACGGCGCCGCTGCCCACGTCCCAGCGCCACAGGTCCAGCAGGTGCTCCTTGTTGCGCTGCCCCGCGAAGATGTACAGCTGCCGCTGCACCTGCCCATGACAACCAAACCAACCACTTTATTTATTTACTAGCTAGTCCCGCGACTTCGTCTATGCAGGGTAGCCTATATGTTATTCCGATGTAAAAGCTATATATTATTGTAAAGTTTCATTAAAATCCATTCAGTAGTTATTAAGTGAAAGAGTAACAAACATCCATCCATACTTACAAACTTTCGCGTTTATAATATAAGTAGGATTATGCAGTAACGAGCTCACCGGGTGGAACAGCATGGAGTGCGACACCCGGGGCAGCGGCGCGGGCTCGCTGCGCGCGCTCTCGGGCGAGTCGGGCAGCAGCTGCTGCCACGTGTTGGTCGCGATGTAGTACGCGTACAGCCCCGAGTACTGCGGGCTCACCACCTCTTCGCTGAAACCATTACCATAAATAAATATATAGGGACCATTTACACTAAAGCAGGCCTCCGTCACTCGATCAAGATCGCTCAAAATGTACCTACCGGCTAGCCGTGTTTTCTAACGCCCAAGTGGCAAAGGGGCGCCGCACTCCGGCCTGTGTAGTCGCGTGCATGAGACTTGCTTACTGCGTATTGTTTGTTTACAATATCTTCTTATATTTATATTATATTTACAATATAAACAAGCGTTATATTTAACAATGTCAAGACAATATTGTGCGGTATTCCAATGTCAAAATCAAAGAACCAATAAAGAATTGTCGTTTTTCACATTGCCAAAAGACGAGGAATAAGTGTTTTTTTTTTTCGTTAAAAAGTAGGTAGTCGTATAGAATAGGATTTGGTACTGTCTCGTCCAATCAGATTATTTTGTAGGTATAAAGTTTGATTGTCCTACTGAACGTCGAAAGTTTAACATCGATGTACTGTATCCAGATAGTATATGTTGTTGTTTTTTGTGTGTGTAAGTGGCCAAGACTGGTTTCAGATTTTTCAAGCTGCCTAAAGGCATCTGACATAGCTTAACGACTGCCATACAATATGACAGCCGGGACCAATGGCTTATACGTGCCTTCCGAAGCACGGAGGAGCTCAATTTTTATGCCACTTGTGGTCACCCATCCAAGTGCGGACCACGCCCGGTGCCGCTTTACATGCGAAAGTGCTAGTGCGGGCCACCGAGCTCCTCTAGTAAAGTATATAACAACGATTTACGTGAACTAGAAAGTATGCTATAAAGAATTACTCAGTATCGTATGTTTCTCATTGCGATGTATGGTACATCCACAGTTTATGAAGTTTCTATGAAAATCACACGCTCTTATTACGTCACAACTTTTAAAGTCAAATCATCTATAGATCCTTTTTAATAAAATTTCTTTTCATAAATATGCCTTTTTTGTATTTTACAACATTGAGTCAACCCTAAGGTAATCTCACAACGGCCGACGTCATCGCCCGCTGTGCACTTAAAACGCTCCGTTGAGTCAAAGCAGTTAGGCTCATATTTCCTCGCGTCGCTTGACAGCTAGAAAGTTTAGTTAAATAAAGCGTAGGTATTTGGCGTTTGTAGGGAAGTGATGTATCTGTTACGTAGTAACTTATTAGTAATCTGTGACTAAAGTAAGTTCGAGACTTGTGCCATGGGTTACTTATTTAATTTTATTATTTTATAACAAATACATATTTTCACGGCCCATTGCCGTGGAGACAATGGGCAGCTGGGGCTCTGATGCCAAGCGCCTAATTAGAGAGATCGGGCACCGCATAGCGGGGAAATCCGGTGACGCACGCTTTGGAGCGTTTCTGGTGCAAAGGATGGCCATAGCAATACAGCGTGGCAACGCGGCTAGTGTTTTAGGTACCTTTGCACCGGAAACGCTAAGGAGTGGATTGTAATTGTGTATGTAAGTGTATATTTAGGATATTTGAAAAATGTTAAGTGTTGACAATTTTATTAATGCGAATAAATGAATTTATTATTAAAAAAAAACCATATATAACCATCCAAGACCCAGTACAATTTGAAAAAGGCCATTTTCCTAGCGATGTGTAACTTATACTTTTTAAATGAAAACGAGGGAGGACCTCATTTTCCCTCGCGAGGTACTCGCGACGAGCCTCTCGTTTGAGGCGAGGTGAAGCGCTCGCTCGCAAATCGGCAACGTCGCGTTGGTTTGGTTCGCGGCCGCCTCGCGAGTCGCGAGGCGCGCCGGCCGCGAAATTTTATTGAGTTTCATTTCGCTTATGTACATAATTTTTATTTATTTCAAGTACAGTCGAATATGGCATTAGCAGCATGTCAAACGCCTATCAAACCATTTTTAAAAAACCCATAAAACTTCATGTATGTACTAATCCGATTTTAATTGTAATGATTTTGACTGTGTTATATTATTTTTAAAAACTAGACAAAACAGTCTATTATAAATATTTGTCCTTTATAAATAAATTTTAGAGATTAGAAACTCATTTGACGTATATCTGTATCCATTCTCGACTATAATACAATACACCACATCGTGCCTCACGCTAGTATTGCCAGGCTGTTACATTGCTTTGCTAAGCAGTCGTATGAAAATGGCGGAGCGCGTGCACATTATACTCGCCACGAGTATTTTCTCACTGATGCAATCATATTCATTTTATAGTGTCTGGCTGCCAACGATACCTCACTCACACACCTCACGCGTGGCGTGTGCGTGCATCAGTGAGAAAGCAGTGAGTAAAATACGCACGCGCCTCGCCCTCGACTAGGCCCTCAACGAAAATGAAATGGTTCAAGTTTGAAAAACGAGTACTCCCTCAATTCGACGCAACGAGGAACTCAAACGAGGTGCATCACGAGTGAGGGGCTCATCATTTTCCAACTTGCCCTGACCGGGGTTCGAACCCGGGATCTCTGGGTGGCGGACTAGCATGATGACAACTATGCCACGGAGGTGGCGTTATAAACTTGTACTTTATAACGCCACCTCCGTGGGTTTAGGGTTCCGTAGCCAAATGGCAAAAACGGAACCCTTATAGATTCGTCATGTCTGTCTGTCTGTCTGTCTGTCCGTCCGTATGTCACAGCCACTTTTTTCCGAAACTATAAGACCTATACTGTTGAAACTTGGTAAGTAGATGTATTATGTGAGCCACATTAAGGTTTTGACACAAAAATAGAAAAAAACAGTAAATTTTGGGGGTTCCCCATACATAGAACTGAAACTCAAAAATTTTTTTTTCATCAAACCCATACGTGTGGGGTATCTATGGATAGGTCTTCAAAAATGATATTGAGGTTTCTAATAGCATTTTTTTCTAAACCGAATACTTTGCGCGAGAGACACTTCCAAAGTGGAAAAAAGTGTGTGTCCCCCCCCCCGTAACTTCTAAAATAAGAGAATGATAAAACTAAATAAAATCTATGTTGTTCATTGCCATGAAAACTACCAGCGAAAATTGGTTTGAACGAGATCTAGAAAGTAGTTTTTTTTTAATACGTCATAAATCGTAAACAGCAATTTACCTTTCATTCAATCAACTCAAATATAAAAATTAAAAAAACATACTACAAGACTTTTATATTATGTTATTTGCTACTACGGAACCCTTCATGGGCGAGTCCGACTCGCACTTGGCCGCTTATTTTTTATTAACCTGATCAGATAAAAAATTGATCAGACAAAAAAGTTTCATCTTATTAAGGGTAACAAAAATGCATAATATAATATAATATAATATTTTAAAAGTTTGCAAAACACCTCATATTTCCGCTATTGAGAAAAATTTCGAAAAATAGAATCGACAAATAAATTATGTATAATTATCGAACCGTCTCACAAAAGTTTCACGAGAAACGGTTGAGAAATTGGAGCCGTAGGCAAGCAAACAGCCGGAAAGACAACCTGACGGAAAGCTAAATAAAAGCACTATTAGCTAATCTCAAAATTTCGCTTTGCTCGCTCAATAATGAAATACGACCATTTTGATTTGACAAGAAGTAGCCCTGTAACTGCATTAGGTGCTTACGTGTTGGCCGGCAGCACACGGCCGCCGAACACGTAGACGGTCTGCGTGTCGGGGTCGATGCACATCTGGTGGTCGAACACCAGCCGCGGCCCGCCCGCCGCCGCCGTGTCGCCGCACACCAGGCTCCACACGTTCGCACCCACGTCGTACATGTACAGGTCACTCTGCAGAAAGAGAACGGGGGATGTTAATCAAATCCAGAGCTTGCTATCATACATCACACGAATATTATAAAGGCGTAAGTTTGTGAGTGTTTGATTGTTGAATTATGATAAAATTTGGTATACAGAAAGCCGACACCCTGGATTAACATATAGGCTACTTTAGGTGCGGGTCACACCGCGGGGCGCAGCTAGTAAAAAGTTTATGATTCAGAAGTAATGAAAAGAAAAAAATACCGTAGATGTAGATCCACTTCCACTACTGTTGCAGTCAGTCGCTTAGAGCCGAAGACCCAAATTGCTTTGCCTGTCCCATTAGGGACAAAGACGTGACAGAGACAATGTATGTTGTCCCACCGGTCACGGAGCAGAGCGACAGCGTCCTAACTATTACTACCTTATTGCCATGCCGTAAAGTTTGATTTAAGTCACGTTCATGTTAGCAGGCACTCTCTACACATTGTCGAGGTACCGGCCCAAGGTGTACAGCTGCCTCCGCACCGGGTCGAACATCATCTTGTGACACGACCGCGGCGAGGGTCCACCCGCCAGCCCGCTGTGCTATTTACTACCCTATTGCTATGCTATAAAGTTAATTTTACTCACCTTCATGTTAGCAGGCACTCGCTGCACATGGTCAAGGTACCGGCCTAAGGTGTACAGCCGCCTCCGCACCGGGTCGAACATCATCTTGTGACACGACCGCGGCGAGGGCCCGCCCGCCAGCCCGCTGTGCTATTTACTACCCTATTGCTATGCTATAAAGTTAATTTTACTCACGTTCATGTTAGCAGGCACTCGCTGCACATTGTCAAGGTACCGGCCTAAGGTGTACAGCCGCCTCCGCACCGGGTCGAACATCATCTTGTGACACGACCGCGGCGAGGGTCCACCCGCCAGCCCGCTGTGCTATTTACTACCCTATTGCTATGCTATAAAGTTAATTTTACTCACGTTCATGTTAGCAGGCACTCGCTGCACATTGTCAAGGTACCGGCCCAAGGTGTACAGCCGCCTCCGCACCGGGTCGAACACCATCTTGTGACACGACCGCGGCGAGGGCCCGCCCGCCAGCCCGCTGTGCGCACAAAGCAGCGACCATCGCTCTTGCTCCGTGCTGAAGGACCACAGGTCGTCGAGGTCCTCCGTGCCGTTCCAACCACCGAATAGGTATAATGTGCCTGTGTAAAAAGGTTAACGACAAATAAACAAATGCAGTTATCGAAATTAGTATAAAATTGTTGCCACCATTTAATTGTTAAAAAGGCCTTGTAGCTATTTTAATAGAATTTAGTTATAATAGAATAGTGATAAGAAGTAGGAGAATGGAACTGGCATTGGATACTTATATAGCTTTTATGGATTTAGAGAAGGCGTTTGCTATAATGTTTACTGGGAAAGAATGGTGAAAATGTTAAAGTTGGCGCAGGGCTGGACTATAAGAACAGAAGAATCATATACCAATAGACATGAAGAATAGAAAAATATCTAATTTGTCCCTTTATATTTATTTAATTATCTTTGGCTAGTCAGTGAGATTCAAAAAAAATATTGTACACGTATTTTTTCTTTTCTCTGAGAAACAAAAATTGACAGATTAAATTTCACACGAGGTCACGGTTTGGTACGATTTTTAGTTCGCGGTGACGTCGCAAGCCTTGATGCTCCGAACCTTTGTGAATTTTTACTTTTTGGTTAACTAATAAATACTTTCATCGCATACGAGAATAGCTACGGTAAAAGCAGCGTTTAATAAGAATAAATATTTACTGACATCTAATATATCAAGAAAATCTCGTAAAAGATTTATTAAGGTGTACCTGTGCTAGCGTCCACCACGAGTTGGTGTCCCCCCCGGGGGCCGGGCTTGCTGCAGCACGCTGGCGCGGCGCACGGCTCGGGCACGCTGCCCGCGCCTGCGGGCTCCTTACAACAATAAGGTCGCTTTTACACAAATGTCGCGCGAAAAACCGCGCGGTCACCGCGGTCTGGTGTGAACTTTGTTTACTAGGTAGCTAGTTACAAGCTAGTACAATTAATTTGGCGGAACATCAAAGCACAGGAACCGCGTGGCAGCCGCACTAAAAGTGTACATAGACGGCGGCTGAATAATGTTTCAAACTCTCAGACCAAGAAGTGGCTTTTTTCAACAACGTAAAAAAAAATATTTTTACTTTGGTGGCCGAAAATGCAACATCTAAGGCGGTCTACATAATTTTATTTTACAAGACTTATAGGTCTTTAGGCCCTTAACATTAATCTATACAAATTGAATACGAGTCAAGTGATTAAATGTTCTCATTGAATTCTTACCACTTCCGGCCTAGGGTCTCGGTCAGCGCACAGCAGGTCGTGGTAGGGCGCGTGCGCGGGCTGCGGGCCGCTGTCGCAGCACAGGCGCTCCTCCACGGCGGCTGAGCACGCCGACATCTGCCGCCACTCGGGCGTGTACGGCTGCCAGGACATGTACCAGTCCAGCTCGCCCTCTGACAAAAAAAAATGTGTCGTCATCATCATCATTAGGTGTTTTTGTCTCCACTGCAGGAGCACGACCCTCTCAGTACTACCAGAGCAGCCAGAGGACTTTGGCCTGCACTCTCCTCGCTGGCTAAACGGGTTGTAATTTGAATATGTGTAATTCTTTCTAAATCCATCAATCAGTCAATTTTTTGATAAAATAAGTGCACATCATTTACCAATTATAGACCAAAATAAGGATTTAAAAAAATATTTTTGTCAAACTTTCATTGGAAGTCTAAGTACTTGTTAAGACAAATGAATATAGATTGAGTTGTGTCGTTTTATTACTGAGTTCCATCAAACATCGACTATTTAAATATTGTATTGTCATCCGACTTCAATAGGTATGCAAAATTTCAGTTCAATTGGTTAAATATAACTGGTTGAAAATTGAGTTGCAAGATTTGACCTGAAAAACATACAAGGTACATTGCAAGTTAAATAAAAGCTTTTAAAATTACTTCTTAACTTCTTAGCTTATCTCTGATCTAAAAAGTTAGAGATAGCTGTAAACAGCTAATCTCAGTACCGTTACTAGTGTTTCACTAAACTTACAAGTTTTTTAAGACTGGATCTTTGTTAAGCAGACTTTATGCTTAGGGTTGGATCTCACTTGTCAGCATGCAACAGCACTTTTCTGTGCTGCTATGCTATTCTGCTAGAGTGAGCGAAGGAACGCTATTGCTGAGCACCGACCTTGCTGTAGCGTTCCATCACTCTCTCTCGCTATGGCAAATCTGATTCTGATTGACAGAAAAGGATAGCACCATAGAAAAGTGCTGTTCCGTGCTGACAATTGAGATGCAACCCTTACCATTGATAGCCTCTTCCAGTATTTCCTCAGCTAGCTTGTAATCTCCATTTTCAACTAGCGCGTTCCACAGCCGCGCCTGTATATCTCCTTCAAGTCTCACTCCACTCTCCCGAGACAGGGCCTCGAAAGCATCCTTGTATCGTCGCCTGCGAAGATGCTTTAGCAAAATACGCACTGCTTCTTCTTCTTTGCGCTGTAATAAAAAATATATGGACTTGCACTACTGATGTCCAAATCTTAAAAATAGTTTCTGGCAGGAGGTCAAGGAGTTCAGTTGAAGTTTGCTTTAAATTGTTTCGCAAATAGATTTTTGTGAACTTAACAATATGATAAATGCTCATGCTCATGGGCAATGTGTGAAATGTTTAAAGTGGACAGTCATAGTGCAACTGTAGTGATATTTATTTGAAGACTGTGGCGGGCTTCTTATCGCACCGTCCGCCACTTAATAGGCTATGAAAACGAGTGGACTCGTGTAGATTTGTCGCCAGAAGCTCTCTTGAAGCAATCAAAGGACCTGCACCAACCTTTGATTGTATAGTCAGGGTAAGGAATAAAGGAAATGAAACAATAAAGATGGGACTCTAAAGGACTAGTATCCAGAACTGTAAAATTATTATTAAAAACAATAATATATTTTTTTAAGTACCTACTAAGACAAAAACTTATATAACATTTTATAAATACTTTATAAAAAATTGTATTACTTAAACTTTTGCCCATTAAACCTATAATTCTGTACAAAAACGACTGATTAACATGATTTATCCAAATTTTGCTAAAATATTAAACGCAACAATAAATTTGTGCATTTAAAATTTATTATTTTTATTATAAAAGCACTATAATAATAAATATTAGCACCATAAAAATTTATAGAAAATAGAAGAGGGAAAAGGACCTTGCGACATTTTGGTCCAACCCCTCAACAACGTTGAAAGTTATACCAAATGAAAGGTTTTGGAATACACTTTATTTTATATTATGACGGCTAAGTCAATATCTAGCGCGAACATGGAGTTTCGATGCATTTTTAATTCCAAGAAAGCCGCCATTGGGTAACTATGTAATGACGGTTTTTTATTAAAAGATATAGTATCCTTTTGCTTCACTGGAACCCTAAAAATAATGTAATATATAGATAGTCTCAAGAATATCATCGCTAGGTGAAACTCCGATCAAAAATACTTGACATTTTTAATAAGTAAGTACATTTTTATAGGTAATAAATGAAACAAGGCATATAAAAAAATACCATGTTGGTGCTCGATTTCGACTTGGTGCTAATAGAATAAAATGATCTACACTTCAAATGCTTTCATTTGGCATAGTTTTTATCACTGTTGAGCAAAGTTATTGGTATTTGGACCACGGTCCATACATTTTTGCGCATGGTCCTTTTTGGCTATCTACTAGTCACAATGAGTTCTTTAAAGCAATAATGGAAGGAGAAATAGAAGAAAAAAAGAGGAGTAGGAAAACCCACAAAAAAATTTATCAACGAAATAAAAGAAAAATTAAACATGAAAACACACAGGTTAAGAACTTAGCGGAAGAAAGAGAGACATGGAAATCACTCCACAGACAAGAGCCCAGCTCTTAAATGTATTATTTCAATTTTTATATTAAAAAAGAAACATACCAGGTTTATGGTCTCCAAAGCATCACTGATGAGTTCCTCCTGGTTCTTGCCCTGCAACTCCACATACCAGATGGTATAGTTGTAGGCGGGGCCCCAAGACTGCAGCGGCACTATCTTCAGATACCTGACCGGCAGGTACAACCCCTCCGTAGTTCTGTGACGCAGTCTGAATGTCTCAGGGGCACTGTCCTTCTTCAGTCCACTGCTTACAAAATACATGTTATGAATAATAACACAGATAGGGTTTGAAAAATATAAAATTGGCCTGTTAGGAATGGCACACTTTATTAACTATATCTTCTGTGATCAAAAGCAAGTCAAGTTATTAGTGTGTTGAAATACAATTACTTACGCTGATAAAAGTAATGACAGATTGTTTTCATCCACTCCACCAAATATTTGGAACTTTTTAAGGTCACTCACATGTGCCTTTATGTATTTTCCAAATTTGATGGATTCCACTATAGAAACGGACTTCAACTTCAGCATGATGTACTGCGAGGGCGTCGTGCTGTCGGTGAACCATCGCGACAGCTGATCTGGCGGGTTATTCACCATAATATTCCTAAAATCAATTGCAAATTATATAGAAACCATTCACACCGCTTTATTATCCATGAAATCTAGAAGTAAACACAGAAGATTATGGATATTTTTGGGTAGTACCGATGCATGGTTACGTAAATATTATTTAAGTAACATGTCTTCTGCTTTATTCTCTGTATGTATCTTGTAAAACAAGCGCAATCTTTTGTAAATCCATACAAGACCGGATTTTTTTTCGCTGATTAAAAATCATTGAAATTGATAATGAAAGTGTACTTACTCTGGTACATAATTAGCAGAATAACTAGAATATCTATGTATTGTATAATATAGTTGCACTGTTTCGTATTTGTCATCCATTTTTCTATATTTTATTATTTTAATAAAACCAGGAAATCTTTGTTTTTATTCCACACGCTACGGCTGAGAATTATTGACAACTGAGGAGTGAGTACTGACTGACATTGACATTTGGATGCTTGTGTTACCATTCTAAAGCTACCTACGTTTTCTATTTTAAACACCTAAAAAAAAACTGGTGGTGTTCTATAATCTAGGTACCTACCACGAAAGTATACGAAGTACATGCCTACCTAAAAAGATAATTTGATTAGAATACGCGGACATGCATGACACTTATAATATTCGATTGAGTCACGACTCACGAAAGTAGATTGAGTTTTGTAGTTTCATACTGGCCTCGATTACGCGATTATATTCCACATCTTGCGTTTGTGTATAACGTCTTTTGTAGATACTTATCCTGGTAGTATAAGTATAAGTATGATAGATATTTTTTTACAAAAATTAAATACAGCTGATTCCAATATTTTTTGATACCACTCAAAAAATATTGATATCAGAAGTTCGGAACGGATCTAGAGGTGCTATTTTTCAAACGCGGAGTCACTTAACGAACGATTTTTTGTATAGAAAAACCATTCGCTTAGGTGACTCCGCGTTTCAAAAATATCACTTTAGGTATGTGTACAAAAGTTTCCATTTCTAATGACGTCATCCCAAAATAGGTAAATATATGGTAAATATCACCAACTTTGACTCTTTAAATGTAAACAAAGGTTGTTTATCTACAGTGTATTACACTTCGAATTTTCTTTCTTTGGTTAAAGTTTTAGAAATGAATCATCAAATTCAATTAGTGTTCATTAACTTGTTTGTAATATTGGTCGCTAATAACATTATTAATGTAACATTAGCCGTTTTGGTCAAGGAATGTTCCGAAATCGATGGTTCTTTTGAGAACAAATTGCCTCAGTTAAGTAAAACTATCATACCTAAATTAGAAAATAAAATAAAAGGTGAGGCAGGCAAAATATGTGTTATTGGAGGTTCTATTGAATACACAGGCGCTCCGTATTTTGCAGCAATCTCAGCCCTAAAGGTAAAAATTTTGAGTTTATAAGAATATACAGGGTGTACAATTGTACATGTAACTGTAGATAGTCGAAATCGAAATCATGACATTATAGAGCATACTTGAAAGATGACTTTGCTTCGGCCGGCAGTCATTATGAAACATAGGTATTGACTTTTCCTATGGGTTATAGGTTATGGAGTATGGGACCAAGCTCGAAAAGCTTTGGATTGTCACATACAAAAGAGTTCAGTCGCCCTTACAATATAATTCCGAGTATAGTTTCAATATAAAAAAAATACATTTACGGGATGAATCAACCTGTATATACGGAATGAACATCCCTAATTCCTTACTAAATGCGAAAGTGAGTTTGTATATTTGTTTATTTGTTTGTTACCACTTAAAGCTTCAACCACTGAACCTATTTAGATTATATTTGATATGGATATAGTTTGATACCCAGGGAAGGACATAGGATAGTTTATATTCCGAAATTCCCACGGAGAGCAAAGCCCACGGGCTCAGCTAAACGACTATACCAATACATCCTGTATTTAGAAGAATGTAAGTGGATTTTTTTTGTGCTCCTTAGATTTACATATTTAATTTTGTACTTTGTAATTTCAGGTTGGGGCAGATCTAGTTTACGTAATAACAACAGAAAATGCTGCGCCTGTTATTAAGTCGTATAGCCCAGATCTTATAGTGTATCCCTTCCTTCAAAATAAAGATGCGTCAAAAATCAGTGCACTATTGAAAAAAATGGACTTGATTGTTATTGGACCAGGTTTAGGAAGAGAGGATAATACTTTGAAATTGATCTTTGATATAATTAAATCTTGTAATGACTTATCCAAACCTCTGGTTATTGATGCTGATGGCCTTTACGTACTGTCAAAAAATTTATCAATCTTGCAGAATTATCCTAGACCAGGAGCAATTTTAACCCCAAATATTCGTGAAGCTGGCAAGCTAAAAGAAGCTGTAAATAGCAGTCACTGGCAAAGTTATTGGGGAGATTATGTGTCTGTTCTTGTAAAGGGAGAAAAAGACCAATTTTACTCTAGTAATGCTCTGTTAAACTGGTCTTCGTCCGACGGTGGATCTGGAAGGCGAGCTGGTGGCCAAGGTGATATTCTATCAGGATCTTTGGGTACTTTTTTCAACTGGGCTTTAAAGGCTAGGCTTTGTGAAAACAACGACTCTTTGCATCTTGCGCATAGTGTAGCTACATATGCAGCTGCAAAGTTTACAAGAGAGTGTAATTCAAAGACTTTTGCTATTCATGGTCGTAGTTTGACGGCTTCAGATATGCTAAATTATATCCATGCTGCATTTGAGAGTGTGTTTCAGGTTAAATAGTACTTATCTGCAGTAATTAGATAGTGTCTTCACTACCTCCGAGACTACCTTCTACAACCTTACTTTTCTACATATATACTTTGATACTGTAGAAATCATAAGTACTTAGTTCCTGTAAGCTTTGTAATAAACATTGTATAAAAAAAGTTAATTGTAAGCGGTATATAATTAAGATAGATCTAAGAGCTAGAGGTGCTGCCACGCGTTTTGGATAAATATTTAGAGGCCATTCAACGCTAGCTTGCCACCAGCCCCTTAGGCAGCAGGCACCCTATTAGGTCTACTCCGTTTTATTAGTTTCAAAAATTATAATAATATACATAATATTTATTTAAACATTTCTTTTATTTGACCTTAAAGCCTTCATATTTATTAAATAAATAAACTACTGCAGTGGCCAAAGCAATTCTGTACAGTCGTAAGCTGTATAGCTTGCTTGAAATGAAAAAAAAAATATTTATATTTAGTGGACTGTATTAGTTAATTATTAGTGATCACCTAGTCACCTAGACGAATGGTTTTTCCATAAAAAACCGTTCGTTTAGTGATTCCGTTCGTTTATAGTTCGTTCAAAACTTTCGGCGCATTTCTTTTGCCGTTCGTACTGTACTGTACCGTACCGTAGCCGTAGCCGTAACGTAACCGTAACGAACCCCCAGCTTGGTCTTGCTTGTCTTGGCTGTGCTTGGAATCATAATGTGCGTGTTTTTGCCTATTTGTTTTTTTACTTTGTACCTTTACGTTTTTTGACATTTGTTTGACAGTGACAGCTGTCTGTATGACAAATTTGCGGATTTCTTTCTTTTCACATTTTATTTTATCAAAAATATTCAGCGTTATAAATTTGTCCAAGGACATTAGCTGGATTAATTACGTTCAATGTAATTCGGAGCTGGTGATCATATCTCCAACATAATGGAGGATGAGATAGAGGAATGTATTAGGAAAAAAATACACTGGTCTCAGTTGCCACCCGCAGTGAAAAAGGTAAACACACGAAATCCTTTTACAATATTCAGCTAATAACATGGTCCTAACTTAGGTGCTTAATTCAATTTGGTACAGTATATCAAAGTAAAAATAAGAAATGAGGAGTAGTGTCCATACGTGATCATTGAATTATTTAAAATGTTATTTATAATCCTTGTTTTTGCAGTTACTAGCAGATTCCCCAAAAGAATATGAGCGTTACATATATGAATTCAGTATTAAAAATCAACTTCGCTTCAGAGGAAGTCTTGGTGAGTGTGTTATAGTAAAAAATATGTTTTTGAACCTGTGCCAACGTTATAAGAACATAATATTGACCAAGGAATAACTTGCAGTGAGGACTGTCCGTAAAGATGAGAGGAAATATTATGAAACCCTGGTGCAGAGCAGCATTCAGAGGCTTATGCTCTACCCGTATCACTTAGCTGACATGATTGTGAAAGGTAAGGGTAAAGTAAAATAGATATACATATTTTCATATGACGCTTCTACACAAAATTGGTATGCAATGCACAACATATTGCATTAATGTTGTAATAAGTATTTTATCCATACCATTGTAATGAGGTAGGTACTTACATAATACTTTGAAATTATTATTATATGAAACAAAAGAGATCTGTCAAGATCATAGCAATTGGAGGTCCATAGTCTTTGACTACCCCTGTACAAAACAGGCATGATAATATACATATACATATGTATAATTATTTAATAATGCAATATTATAAACACAGGTTGTACAGTACATATGCCCTATATTCAAAATGTGTTGTACAGGAAAATAGAAAATAATACAACACTGCTCCTTATCAAGAAAACTTTAATGTTTAATGCCAGTTTTCTTTAGTGTAGGTAAGCAGCCTTTCATTTGCAATGAATTGATTATTACATATCCTATTCTGACTGTCTACATTAAAGAGCCAGGGTCTTGACGGTGTCATTGTATGGAAACATTAATACAAACTAATGATTTTGGCTGAGATAATGGAGAGGTTTTTCCTTCACCATGAACATTTCTAATTAGGAAACTTAAAAATGACAATAATATAGACATTGTTCTAAAATGTTTAAACCATCGTCAGATAAAAAGGGTTAATTTCTGGTCTTTTTTCAGCCATGTTAGCAATTTGATGAAATGACTTATTTGTTTACAGGGTTAAGAATCACCCCATTCATTTATTACGTGGAGGTGGTTGCACTCCTGATTGAAATGGAGAAGAGCTATGACACCATGCCTAACTTCACAGCTGCTGATTGTAAGGATTTTTAATTTATGTTAACACAATCATACTTTCACCATTCCAAAAAAATATTGTATCTGTACTTAAAAATAACTGAAACTACTAGTGTATTGGTACAACCACTGTATAGAAGAAAATGAAGAATGTCTATGCATTACCACAGAAATAATACAAGCATTATATGCAGAATGGAAACTCCTAGGGGACCTTAGGAGCAATATGCATCCCCATTCCCCATCCTCACACCTCTATGCCTTTTTCGCCTTGTCAAGGGTGTTGAGTGGGCAAATACTCATACATTGCCATGTGCAGGGATGTATAGTTTCATTTGTAGTAGTATGCATAAATGATGCTCCACTTCTAAGAAGTTATTATTATGTCATATCTTTCTGTGCTATCTCATTTCAGAAAAATATTACATATATGTCAAATTTTATCCAGGTCTTCGGCTGCTTGGCATTGGTCGTAATGAGTACTTAGAACTCGTGGCAAAGGCTCGCTCGCTAGGCCGCCGCTCACGGTCTAAAGCGATCCGCGCACTGCTGCCGCGCGTGCCGCTCAACATCCCCATGCAGCCGTGGTGGCGGGTCGAGCTGGGGTATGTCCTTGAAGAGGATGTAAAGGTCAGTGGATAGTTTTGCAGTGCCACTGTTTTCCCTTTTGTTTCTTTTTCTCTGTCCCAATGAAACAATGTTGATGATGGTCATATCATTGGAGTAATACAGTTATGATAGTAGAGACCTTTGAATATTTTTCATTTAAATGATGCTTTATTTTATAAAGAAAGAAAGATTAATGCTTCAATATAATAAGTTAATACTCTAAAAGAAATTTTGTTACAAATAACAATTTGTTAATTATTGAATAATTTTTTGCTTGTCACCCTGTAGATATAATTTTCGTGTGATATTTTCGTAACAAGTTACAAGACTAATATTTTTTAATAATCGATATGAGATAAGACTCATTAGCATGGACTGAGCTTGCTCTTGTTTTTGTACTGTTTCCCTAGCCTCTGAGCGAGAGCGAGAAGGCGCTAATTGACCTGCTAATCGACCGCGGCTCGCAGACCGCCGGTACGCTCGACTACAACGTCGTTAAAACCTTGTACAGGTGAGTTAGTAATTGCTTTATTAAACACTTGAATTAAATTTGCAGTTCAGTGATTTTCATTAAAAATAATGCCCTAATAAATCGGTCTAGTAATAATACACCGGACGGAGCAATAGGTTTCTTTACGTTTTATGATGATAAATATAACTAAATTTACAGGGACAAATTAGACTGATTGAGCTAGCCCCAAATTCGAGACTTGTTTTATAGGATACTAACTCAACTATACTATGTTTTATAACAAATACATAATATAGATAAACATCCAAGTCCCACGACAATTTGAAAAAGGCCATTTTTCAGTTTGCCTCGTCCGGGGATCGAACCTGGAACCTCTGTGTGGCGGATTATCATGGTGACCACTACGCCACGGAGGTCGTCACTAGATGATGTCAGAAACTTCGTTATTGAAGAAATATCCTCGCCCACTTGTAGTATTCTTATTTCTATATGTTTATTCTTATTTAAATAAATCAGTACCGATGCCGTTGTGCTTTTACAATTTCATACATAACGAACGTATCAAAACGTTCGAAACTGACTCGCAAGGGTGATCTAATGGCGCTATTTGTCAACAGACGCGGGCTGATCTACCTGGACGTGCCCATCACTGCCGCAGACAAGGTGTCGGTGCCGCCGCTCAAGGGGTTCGTGATGAACCGCATCGCCGGCGACTACTTTGAGACGCTGCTGTACAAGGTGTTCGTGTCTATTGACGAGCACACCAGCGTGGCGGAGCTGGCGTCCGTGCTGCAGGTTGGTCTACGCTTTGTAACGTTCTTATGTCGTTTGCATAAAGTGCAGAATTGCGCGGCAATGTGACAAAAATGTAACGTTCGATGAACCGCATCGCCGGCAACTACTTCAGACGCTGCTGTAAAAGGTGTTCACATCCATCGATGAGCACACTAGCGTGGCGGAGCTGGCGTCCGTGCTGCAGGTTGGTCTACACTTTGTAACGTTTTTATGTCGTTTGCATAAAGTGCAGAATTGCGTGGCAATGTAAATTTTCTGACCAGTTTATGTTGGATCTTGTCATGTCTAAGAAATTACGTTGAACATGAAGGAGCCAGAGAATGAGGCGTATTCTTAATAAAAAAATTAGTTCTTTCTCGTGACATAAATGCCGCAGCAATTACATAAATAGAACAGTCAATGTCTAATTTATATAAAATTTTCATGATGAGAGTTTGTCTTTGGAATATTTAATATTTTTATTTTATTAAATTTAGTTAAAAATATATTATAGTTTGTAAATATGTATTTTTTAAATTAAATTATAGTAAAATACAAGATTGGTTAATTAATTACAAATTTATTAAAAGTATTGCACCAAAAGGCCTCTTTCATTTTTGACATAACGATTTAAAACTCTTTTGCGCCATCTATTGACAATGTTTTTAACCTCATTTTTTTTCACTGGTAAGCGCCTCATTTTTTTGCCACTTGTGACCACCGATCCAAGTTGGTCAGATGACACGACCAAGGTCGTAACAAAACACCAAAACACTGGAAGTAAGCTTTAAATCAGTGTTTATGAAATTATTCGGGGAGACCGTCCGGTCAAAACGATATGATAATTTAGAAGAAATTGATGATTGTTGTATTGGACAGGTGGACAGTGAGCTGGTGAAGCAAGCGGTGTCGTTGTACTGCCGGCTGGGGTTCGCCAACAATCTGCAGCCGCCGCCCGTGACCCCGCAGCATCCGTCATGGCACAACGCCGTCACACAGCACAACCACCAGCCGTGAGTATACCACAGCCAACAGACTGCGTTACTCTACCAAGAAGGTAGCTCCTAGAGAGATATGAGTGGAAATTATAGTTAGTACATACCCAATATGCTGTAAATATGCCCGGCATAGTTTCTTGGAGTCAGATAGCGCACTTACTAACAGTTTTTCTGCAGTAACAAATCTGAAATAATTTATTTTTGACTCAGAAAAATATAATAGCAAAACATGTCCACAGGTACAGGCAGATAGCGCCGCTGACCTTCGACCCCGCGGCCGACGACGACGCTCTGCAGATGGAGCCGGTGCTTTTGAAACAGGAGCCCTCCACTTCCAGACAGGTATAGTGCCTTATAGTTACTTGACACTACTTTTAGACTTATAACTTGACAATAATTTACTAATAATAAATATCTAACACTCTTACTGATAACTATAAAGAAAAATAGTATTTAATTATACCTTAACATTAAATTTATAAATTAACTGCATGTCATAAAACTCGCTTGCCGTTCCACTTTTTGGCTGCGATACCCGACAGGGTTCATAGTGTACCTAATATTATATAAGACAGTGACTTTTAGTAGTTAGAACTGATGTACATAATGAAATGCAATAATTTTTTTGAATTGAATTGAATTTAATACTTCGGGTGTGGCAAGGTTTATTAATCGATTTAGTTAAGTTCGAGACTTGTGTATATCATCATCACCATCATTCTCCTCGCCATTTCCCTATTTGGGGTCGACTCTGTATGTCAACTGTTTCCACTTCTTACTGTCATTCACCATATTTGCAATAGCCCCTCGTTCCTTCATATCTGTCCTTACACATTCTTTCCACGTCTTCCTCGTTCTTCTTATCCCTCTGCAGCGTTCCACCTCCAAATGGTCCATCCTCTTAGGCAGATCCATCCTTCCATATATTTACTAGCCGAAGCCCGGGACTTCGTTCGCGTGGACTTTATGTCTCTGGAAAATGCTCATCAGGCTGAACAACTTTGCTAAGGCGTAATTTTTATATTTCTTATAGTTTAACTGGACCACTATTACTATGTATCCATCGCCCCCACTATTTTTTTTATGGAAATAATATTTAATGTACAGACGCAATATTTTACTGTTTTATTATATGTATAGATTTTATTCTTCTCAATTCAAAGAGGATCTAAGAATAAGTCATGAAGATACAGTAATTTGTTTATATCTATATTTGAATGTTTAGGGAGAAGACCTCCCTTATAACAAAATCACACGGTTTAGACCTGGAGGCTATGGCAATTCGTAAATGAATAGTTACTTTGCAGAGTTACCAGGACCCCCCTGAAGCACCGAGCAGCAGCGCTGGCCGACGAGTGGCGGTTCTGTTTGACTCCACGCTGGCCGCGTATCTCATGATGGGGAACCTATCGCCGGTAAGAAAGGACGCCTTAGTACATGACAACGTTAAAAAGGAATCGAATCAAAACGTATGGTTGGTGGAAAGGGACCATCTTCAAGAACCGGGACTTGGTTAAGATTAAGAATTACAAATAGATTGGAGCCGGTGCTTTTAAAACAGGAGCCCTCCACTTCTTGGCAAGGTTTAGTAGATTTAGTTAAGGCCATACCCAAATTTTCCGGGGTCCAGTGGCGCCGCCATTTAAATTAAATCATTTAAAAGGAAACGGAGATATCATTCAAGATTGTGTCTTGTTCAAGCCCTAGATAACCCTTAAAACTATTTTATGAACTACTATTTATAATTTAAAGTGCGAACGTGAAGCTTTACTACGCACATTAGCTAAAAGTGGCCGTTTTTCGCAAATGTGCGTAGAAAAGCTTCACGTTCTCACTTTAAACTACAAAAAGTAGTTTAAAAAATACTTTGAATGGGTATCTAGAACTTGACCAAGACACAATTTTAAATGATATCTCCGTTTCCTTTTAATAGATTTATTTTAAATGGCGGCGCCACTGGACCCCGGAAAATTTGGGTATGGCCTTAAGAGCAGCAATCAGAAACTTTGTTCTTTTTTCTCTCTCTAAACGTTAAAATGAAGAGGAGGAAGGCTTAAATATTTTGGTGAGGAAATTCCATATTTTAGTTGTTCAAGATTGAGGAAGACCAGCGAATTATTGTCGGTACAGGTACAATAGCACGTCTTTATCCACGACAGACAGAGCCTAGAGCCTATAGTCTTTATCCAGGGAAGACAGAGCCTAGACCCTAGAGCCGTAAGACCCAAAGGCCACTCTAGCGTGATGGTGGGCGTTAAGTCGGAAAAAGCGAATCAAAATAATGATGGATTGCTTATTGCGAGTGCTAGCTTCATAGTAGCCCAATAAGGAAGTTTCCATCAATTCAATTCAGATACTTTTTTCTAAACGTCAAAACAATTTTTTTTATGGGATTTGTAGGAAATAAAGACTAATGACGTCATAGTTTCTTGGAGTAAAATAGCGCTCTTAATATCAATTTTTCCGCAATATTATTGTAAAATCACGTTGAAAATGGATATGATCAAAGACAAGTGACATTAATTTGTGACGTTTTACTGTATTAAGATCACCAAATAATTTACTTTTGACGCAGGTAACATCCTTATTAACTTGATTTCGATTCTCACTCATTCCGTTGATTGGTTTCTACCATCTTCGCAGGAAAAGAAACGGCTGACTGGGAAAAAAGAAAAAAAATGACTGTTAAAGTTTTTTTTAGTATCAAGGGTTATTTTTAAAGTCTTGCTTATTTATTGAAAATTTCGTGAGATTTGTTGTTCCCGCAGGACTTGAAGAGCCACGCTGTAACGTTGTTTGAAGTTGGGAAGTTGTGTGACGAGAGTCTGGACAGTTTGCTGATGGAATTGGACAAGGTAAGACTCCGAATATGTAATCCAATGGATTTTTCAATTGCTTTCTTTTATTGATAAATTGAACTTCGCTCGTGGCACAAAATTTTTGTTTTGCGCCACTACTGTTACTGTAAATAAATAAATAAGAAGAAGAAGAATAAGTATATAATAAATATATACGGAAAAATCACACAGATTGAGTTAGCTCCAAAGTAAGTTCGATAAATTAAAGTTATCTTGTATTACGCATCGCTTTTCTTTTGCAAGTTAAGCTACACCGGGCGTAATCCCCACTTGGATGGGTGACCACAAGTTGCAAAAATAATTTTCGAGCTCCTTCAGGCTTGTAACAATCCTAAACTACCTATTTTAAATATCTATATGTCCTAAGAAATAAAAGATAAAAATTATCTATCTAACTATAATTTATTATCTTAAACCCGCTGCGTGTCTTGTACATGTGAATTAGCTATGATCATCTTAGTGGCGAACCCAAGTTGTATAGAGCAGTAACTCAGACTCTGGCGCAGCACGTCCCGTTCTACTATCTCTTAGTATATATCTATAACAAATAATAAACAAATTTAGTGAATTACGGAGATAAGATCTTATGATAAGTCTAATACTGTATGACAGTCGGTATATATACATATATAAATATAAGAACGTTCATTATTTTGTATCGGTTATAAAGCATGCCCCGCCCTGCATGTCTTTGTAGCTTCGACTCCTGACGGGATAACTTCCACCGATGGGACAGCAATGCTCAGAACGTTCTAAATATTTTACGTTAATAGGCCTTTTCAGGCAGGAGACGTGTCTGTCTGGAGGGAAGCAAGAATAGACTTGCACAAGCGGATACAGAGGCTTCGGAATCTGAAGTTATTCAGAGACCGGATCTGAACAGCAAATATTATTTTACAATCAACTGTATCCTAATAAACGCTTGAAGAGCAAACTACAAAAATATGTCCTGGCACGTCCTGTCAGTTGTCTGTCTGTACAAATCTATCACAATAGGATAGACAAAGTTAGGTGAAGCGATGATGTCTAGAAAGTTAGGTGAGGAGATGATATCTAGAAATAAGATGATTAATAAAACAATTATATAGTTTCAAAAGCATAAATAAGTAGAATCATTTCAGAGAGCAATAGCAGTTTAAATACACAAGTTACGTTACTATAGCCTCAACTCATGGTTGAATAAGTTAATGATGTAATTGGGATCCTTTCCCATATAAACAATACGTTGTTGTTTAAGTAATACCTCTTTGTCAGAAGGTAAACAGTTCCACATGACTTCTCCATGTTTATAGAACACTAGCAGTCCATCAAGGCTTCGCCCGTGGTACATACATAGCCTATGTCACTCAGGGATAACATACCTATCCAACAGTGAAAGAATTTTTAAAATCGATCCAGTAGTTTCGGAGCCTATTCAATACAATCAAACAAACAAACAAACAAACAAACAAATCTTTCCTCTTTATAATATTAGTGTAGATTGTAGATACACAAGACTTAGCTTGTTTAGCAGGCATGACATCAAAGTCAATGGATCAGTTTTAACCAGAATAGGTTTAGTTATTCCATTCATTGAAGTAAAATAACCCCATGGTGAAGAGGTTAGATTCCAGGCTCAACTTCTCTAAGCCCAAAGGGAATCGTACGACGAATAAAGCATCTCCAGACGAGCGTGACATAACACTATCGAAGATGAGGGCCTTCCTTTGCATTGCAGTAGAGGAATGTACCCTATGAGCGAGAACTCAATAAAGTGCTGCCACAACCCATCCAGATAGCCCAAATGTAGTAAGTTTGTAGATAGGTAATAGAATACCAAACCATCTTCATAGTCTCGACTTCTCCAAGACAAATAATCAATTCCACTGAACAAGCCAGTCAAGTCAACCAGAGTAGGCCAACACATAATTGAAGCTATTGTTTTCAGAAGTTAATTCAGTTTTCAGCACGCCAGCTTTAAAAGCTATATCCGAGGAAGAATAAATATTCATGAGGTAACATGATTTAAAATAATTAGTACATCAATGGTACATGAGTAATCGTAGAGTAGAAGTATCTCCAAATCAATGGCACAGCATGAGTAAATATAATATTTCCAGGATAATTGTTATCCAAGTTCCATCGGAACACACGAAGATATAGATAGTCAAATGGTCAACATCTAGTCATGATGTGTAAATAATGTTTGTTGATAATTAAGTATTATAACTTACAGATTAGAAGAAGAATACATGACTCATGTATTTACTCGTTGTAACCCGTTGTGAAGTTTTTATTTACAACGCTATATTAGGATTTATATTAGAGAATACACATTAAAATAATATATGTAAATCAGGGCAAAGGCTATCTTCTTATATCTCTCCTATCTTATAAGATATTCGCAATTAAGTACATACATACGTTCAGAAGAACAAATATCCATGTTCTTTAGTACAGAATAAAATAAACATCTCACCAAGTTTCCAGTTAGGTATTATAATTATGATTTCCCTGTTATCAAAATGTATTATACCATTTCACTTCCTTTCAATGAGCTCTCCAGACAAACGACCCCCACTCAAGTGAATCCTATTCACTTATATCTTGAAAAGTAAAATTTAAGATTTTCCAAGGAAAACTATTCCTGAGATCCCCATCCGCATTGTCAATCCAAAACAAAATTATTTTCTTTCTCTCAACTGTCACAAAAAATAAACAATCAAGTAGATTAAAGAGTTTTTATTACTATGTCCAGCAGAGGATTGCTACTACGATTTTAACCGATTACGAAAGGATCAAAATACGTATATATAAGTTTAAATATATTTGAGAATGTAAACAACGATCGCACACATGCGGATCGTTACAGGCTTCGGAAGGCACATACAAGCCGATGGCCCCCACAGTCATCATTTTATGGCAGTCGTCAAGCTACATCAGATGCCTTTAGGCATCCTGAAAAAATCTGACACCAATGCAATTAGCTAGACGACAACAAGTCAAATCAGACACTTTTGTATAAACGTCAAAACATTTTCCATAAGATTTGTATGATATACAAAAGCGTGACGTCATGCTTTTTTGAAGTCATATAGCGCTCTTAATATCAGTTTTCTGCATTAATAAAACTAAAATCATGTTGAAAACGGATATGATCAATATAAAGTGACACTATTTTGTGAAAGTGAATAATTTATTTTTGACTCAGTCCACTTTCACACGAAATCGTTTTCTTAGGTGGTGGCAGACCCAGAAATAGAAGGCGAGGCGCGGCGGTACTTAGCGGCTGCAGCGTGTTTGCGCATCGCTCTGCGCGCGTTGAGGCCGGCGCTGCGGCCGCTTGACCTGCTGCGCTGCGAAGCGCTGCACGCGCTGGGCGCGCAGGCCCGTGCTCGCCTCCTTACTACCAAGTATCGGTGCGTACTTCTACTCTACTCTACCTGTCATCATCATCATTTGCAGCCCATATAGGCAAAGATAATATTATTACTAACTTATCAGATACCCAACGCCGTAGAAACTATTGGAGTAAGTAGGCAAAACTGTGGTTGCGGGATAGCCTCACAGAGATGGCAGCACACACGACTAGCAAAAAAGTGACGAAGAAATTGTTGAATATACTTTTAAAATATTTATTGCATTTTATATAAGTCATATTTAATTAGAGTACTACTATATTTAAATAATAGTAATAAAAGATCATAATGAAAATTGCTATAAAACAAAAAAAAATTGTTTGTTTGTAATAACTTTAGTGTACCAAAACAAATACATATACAAAGACAACATACGGAAGAGCAAATAAACACAGGCGGACTTATCCCATATAGGGATTACTTCCTGTCAACCTGCGATAGATTGAGAGGATATTTACTCAATTCAAAGGTAGAAGCAACTACATACTAATTTTTGAATATGTTTGATGATATTATGTTATAAAAGCGAGGTTTGTTTAGGCTAGCGATATCTACGGCGCCGCTGTGCCGCGAGGCGCGCGCGGGAGCGGCGGCGGGCGCGCTGGCGCACGTGGGGCCGGCGCCGCCCGAGGCCGCCACGCCGTGGATGCGGCTGTACCTGTACCACGTGGCCGGCTACGGGCCGCCCACGCTGCTGCTCACCAAAGGTATAGTACATTACTGTAGAAGGCGGGAAGTAGGGTATTGCCCGAGGACTAATCCTTAAAAATAATTACGAGTCTGGCAATCCTATTCCCGATGAGGCATGTATAGTGCTTTTCTTCATAAATGAAAGGAAATACTTAAAGAAATAACCAACTATGCAAATATTCACCAAAAGCAATTAATGTTTACTGCAAAGTAAATATTTTTATATGGGTGGACGACGACACTTTGCTCTAAATTTTTTTTTCAGAAACGGATCCCTATTTAAAAATATGGTGTTCACAAGCTCACAATATTTTAAAGGTACGCAACTGCGCGGCGTGCCTCGTCCCCTGCTCGGGTTCGCCCGCCTGTCGGTGATCTGGTGGGGGGCAGAAGCCGCACTGGAAGGCAGCGGCACCGCACTGCCCGCCGCCGCGGCACTGGCCGCCGCCAACAGCGCGCTGCGGCGGGCGCCGGTGCTGCTGCAGGCCGTCGCCGTAAGGAAGGCGCCGCACCTCACACACCTCGTGTTCCCGCCCGAGGCCGACAGTGACCTGGGTACGTGATGTATTATGGAAGAACCTTAAGAAGGTACAGGTACAAGGCGGCACGAAACTCTAGCCCTGACCTTGCTTGTGCGAAGTAAATTAATACTGTTACCGTACGCAGTATCCCCTCTACACTTTACTCAGCGCTAAACTCACGTGCCGCTACTTGTAGTGACAATCGTGTCGTCCACCATCCATTTTTGGATTTTGGAAAGCGTGGGGTTGAACCCAAGTATTGGGTTCTTTGGTGGCCACTTTTGCGAAGATTTTGAAGTTAACACTTAATAGCATGTTTTAAGGTAAGGACCCGTTTATTTAGTTTTCAAACCCCTCGCCCCGGGGGCGTTCTGCTGGCGAGTTCTGCGTTCAGGCACGCTGCTTTTGGGGGGTGGTGATGTGATGAGCCCTTTAGCACTTTCGTCGACATAGTGGTACTATGTAGCTCTCTAATCTTAAGACCTCCCTTACCTCTTAATTATTACTTAAGATTGAATTGGTCAAATATATTACAGAAACCCAAGCACTATGGACGCGACACGCAGGTCTGCGAAGACTTTTGAAGCGGCTTCGTCTGTCGCGTACAGTGGGATACGTGACTTTGGCCGATATCGGTGTGCCCGATCTGGGCTGTGCCCGCCCGCCATCTACAGTACAATTAGGTAAGTTTGTTATGTGGTAAAAATACCAAAATACCTTTGGCCCTATAGCATTGCACCGACGACAGCATTTATCGAGCGCAAACATTTATCACTATCTAGCTTTACGTAATAATAAGCTGGATGGCACTAAAACGTCGCGCGATATAAACTTTATTTAAATTTATCAACGGTGCTATGCTACGGGAGCTGGCTTCGATATATCTTACGTATATATTTAGTTGCAGCCAGAAAGAAAAAAGAAGTCTGCGGCATGGCCAAACCGATCAGCGAATTGTCAATTTCTTCATCAGAATCTACAGAGAAAACGCAAGTCGATTACAGCAAGAGTATAACAAATAGACTACAGTCGCCCATAGAATCACACTTCGCGGTTACTCCCACTGCTGAGAGTAAAAACAGTTCTCCGGCAAATGGATTCACCACTGTCGAAGGTGGACAATTACTCTGCGAAGAACTAGACAACCTTGCTATAGACGGACAAAAATCACCAACACAATCGATCGATTGTCCCGATGACATCGACCCTATACATTCCAACTCCACCAGTCTTGAAGATTTGAAAGACAAGTCGGACAAAAAACATTCCATAGAGAATTCCTTAAGCAAAGAATCGATTGCGTTATCTGATGATCTAGTTCCAATTCACTCTTCCTCAGTCAGTATCGAGAACTTGAAGTTCGATAGCAAGAAAGGCAGTGAGACGGCGAGCGAGAAATCGATGAATCAGTTGAACGATTTGTTGAGCCCCGCGGAAGAATCGATATCGATGTTCACGCAGTTGTCGGATAAGTTGACGGAGATCACGGCAGAGGGCGACAGCGGGGTAGACACGGCACACAACTTTTCTGATGAAGAAACTTGTAAACCTGAGGTATTTTATTATATCTACGTAATGTATTTGTTTTTTGTAGTTCTCTTCATTTAGAGGCTAAATTATTTGTTTCTGTTTATAGAAATGGACAATATTGGATTTACAATTCGGTATCCCACTGTTTGACGAGACGATGTGCGAGAAAATTTGCCACTGTGTTGTGGATCGGATAGCAAAACCAGAATTGTAAGTACACTTTGTAAACAAGTAATAATGCACCCTTGTTTTGACGTTTAAAATAGTTTTGACAGGGAACCCTGCCTTCCGCGCTCGTTTGTTCGGATCGTGCTGACGAAAACCGACACCAAACACGTAAGTACGCGCGACCGTGTCCCCTTCTCTCGCCCGCGGGCCTAGCACCAAGCCATAGGTGTCTATCCTAGAGGAAAATTGCGCAGTCACATAAAGACTAATTGAGTTCGTATACGATAGCAAAGTAACAACTTGTCTCTTTGAGCTGCGCCAATACCCAGACACAATAGTAGAACATTGGAAGTCGGGAGGAATTCCTCCCAGTGACAGCGGAAAGTTATTTGTCATCGCATTCAAATTACTTTTATAAAAAAAAAACTTGAGGGGTGTCAAGCGACACCTCCCACCTCCCACCCTCCCACCACCGTCTAGCCCCCTTTCGCAACGCGCGATAAGGAACTTCGTTCCAAAATATTTGTGAAAATAATTCAAATGCAGATAATTTTGTTGGATATTGTGCTACAGTTATAAATGAGGTATAGTTGTAAATTGAGTTTTTTTTAACTTATCATTTGTTTGTATTTCAGATTAGAGAAGATAAAAGAAGACAACGAATTTATCCGATCGGACGTACTTAAATTTGTTTCACAGTGCCAGGTAATCTTTTCTTTCTTATTTTAAACACCATAAAAAAAAAGATTAAAATTTGGCAGGATTTAAAATGACAGTTGACAGTTGACCAACTCATAACAACCGGACTGCTGCTATAAATAAATGTTAATTGAAATATGTACAGATTTTTAACACTTTGACTTCAAAAAAGTAGGAGGTTATTAATTCGACACGTATGTTTTTTGTATGTATGTTGCGGGATATCTTCGCCTCTTCTAATGATTCTTTTTATATTTGAAAGTTAATTTGCTGCAGATATGATTAAAAACTTTAGAGATATAAAGAAATGCCTGAAAGAAAATTGAAGTTGTTTGATTTTTTTTTATCACAAATGTTATATCGTTATCTTTTTCTTTTTAGTACTATCCTGGTGAAGACATGGGTATAGTAAAACGCGGCACCCTTGTGCCTCTACCGAGAAAGAACCTCGTGTTTGAAAACGGGAAAATAACAGAGTGGAACGGAAAGTGATGCCGTCCCTCTCACACGCGCCATATCCACCCATCGATGCAGACTTGTGATGCATGTACTTGTGATTAGGTTGAGCTTTATTAGACGTGTCGAAGATGAAAACTGTTTACAAATGACTCGATTGAAGGCCACAGAGAGTGACAAAACAAGTTGACAGATAATTTATCTTTTGTCATTTAAGAGCTTACTCTTGTTTGTGTAATTAAGTGGAGAAGACTCCATTCTTCTCTTTTCTCCGCAATCTTTTTTCTTTTTGACAGCTTCTGTAGTAGACACAATTGATGGCGCCACCAATTATTTAAAGTGTTACGAGCGGTGCCATTATCAAATAAAAGGTATTTTTTTCGCAGTATAGCCTAATCTACTAATGGCCAGCCAATACACATATCTTACTGACCAATGCTAAGGATAGGTCTTTTTTAGGTTCTATTTTATTGTTGTTGCTAATCTGTCCATCGAAATTGCTCTCACAACCAGAATATCAGCTATCGACACTTAAACAGCGCAACATAGACATTTGATACCAGATAGCCTGCGTTTGGAAACATAATTTGATAAATTTAAACTATTTTTGATATCACTCGCAATGGATATTAATTATCTGAATTATATGTAAATAGCCCTCCTTAATCGCATGACATAATCTTGTAACCCAATCGGGTCATCTATAAACAGCAGTAGTGCTGAAATGTTGACTACTATAGAGATTAATTTGTGATCTATTATATTTTGAGACATTCATTTGTCATGTAAGGTATAAAGTATTAAAGAATAGTAAAATGATAACAGTTTTCTACCAATTAAGGACAAACTCTACGAGTTCAGATTAGAAAATTTTAGACCATTTGAAGTATATTCTGACGTTGCGTCACGTCGGTGGAAATGACGGATAGTACTCGTTAAAACCACAAACACGCGTGCGACAGACATCACTTGAATAAGCATAACGAATGGAAATATATATTTGGTCCATCAGTTAGGTTATTAAATAATATTGTACACTTATTTTTTCTTTTCTCTGAGAAACCAAAAATGACACAGATACAGCGCATATAAATTTCGCATTACGTCACGGCTGGGTACGATTTTTACTTAGCGGTGACGTCGCAAGCCCCTACTCCGGAAATTTGACGCTCCGTATCTTTGTGAATTTTTACTTTTATGGTAAGCTGAAAAATACGGGTCCATTATTTTTGGATAGTCTAAAAGATGGACTAATTACAATCATACTTTTAAGACCCTGTCGTCACACCTATTTAACTAGTGTTATCTCTGTCGCACGCAAGCCGTGTCACTGAGAGCGTTCTTCCGTCGGGTTACGCAGCGTTGCCTCAAAAACTAAAAAATAATTGAACACATTGTTTCTTGTGATAAATCCTCTTGGTTTTGTTAATTATCATTAGATTTGACTATTATATAAAGGGCTTACCAAGTAGATATACAGGTTGTAAACGTACGGTTGACAGGGGTGACTTAAAATTACCATACAAATTATCTGGACATCTTTATACTTTTGTATGAGAAAGTAGATTTTTCTCTTAGCATTGCACCCGTAGGACAGGCCTTACGTTTACAATCTCTATAACAGGATCACTGGTTTAGCACAGGTTACTATGATGTACTCGGTTGTACGGACATGCGCCAAACAATCTATGTATTGTAAATGTATGTACAATTAATACTTTCTTCTCTATGCAGTACAGGTTATATGTTAATATTTGTACATTATTTATGTTTTTATGCACAATCTTATTTATCGTTTACAAATGTGTGACGTTTCGTATATTGTAGTACACGAGTCGTCACATATGCGTTTGCGCAATAAATGCAGTGTACATTATATTTTGGATAAGTTATGAAAGCATCGCTTTTGAAAATGGAAACATATTTTGTTTTTACCCATTTTCTTACATTTTATCGTAGGCCCTCTGTATTTTATGTGATAAAAATGGCTATCTAAGTGTTATAATTTCGCTATCGGCTTATTCGGCTATCGTACATTAAGCCGCTTTATCATGTCTTTCTCCAGTATTAGTTTTCACATACACTGCCTATTTTGTAAAGAATCAGATTGTTCATTATTAAACAGGCAATGTACTCGTAGGTACATGAAATGTAACATCATGATAATCTACGTGTAATAGCGTCATAACACTAACTCGACACCGACTCAGCAACAATAAAATGTTAGCTTTGTTTTGTGGGTAGGTGATTTTTTCAATCAAATGAAATGTACGATGTGTTTAGAAATTATACCAGATGGACCACGACATAGAGCTGTTATTTAAATACCACTGTGAATCGTGTCGGAGTCCGAGTTAGTGTAATGGCCTTGAGATTTGTTGTTAATTATTTAATTCTGTGATCATAAAGCTGCTTTAGTAAAGAAATAAAAATATTTTCATCATTCAAGCTCTGAAAGGAGCTGTATTAACTCGAAATCCGGGTAGTAGGTTCGATTTACAACCTTAGGGTCAGGTAATTTGAAAATCGAAGGCGACCAGCAAGGATCCTATAATACAAATGAAATTAGTTTTATTTTTGAAATAAGCGCACTGGCCTTGGCCGCCACGAATGGCTGAAAGCGCCAAGAGCGCAAGGCATTAAAAAAAGTACGGCATGGTGCGCTAAATTTCCTTGTTGAAATCTTTGTTGCAAAAATTTCAAAATATATTTTTAACAAAGAATTACGAGTTTTAAGTGAAAATTTGGATTTGACGCCTGAATCTGTAAACTTATTGCCTGCGATTTCAGATTTTTCATTGCATTGTAAGTAGATACTTCTTAAATGAGCAAATTATAACAGTTTTTCTACATTCATTTTATTTCCTTGCTTTTATGATGAAACATAGTGTGATCAACTCGAGTGTAAATGATTAATTATATACACCCTCGAACTATAAACGCCCTCGCTGGCTTTACTCGCTCGTGCACCTATCTATCTTGGGTATAATTGATCACTTACAACCCTTGTTTCTATCTACAGTCTCTCATATACATTGCCTCACTAATGCAATGATCTGAAGTTTTAATCAAAACATTACAGACAAGTTATATAAAACCGTTGATACTGTTTGCAGAAGATTTTATTTTCCGTTAAATAAATGTAAACTAGTCTATGATAGGGATTATAATAAATTAAATGTGTTAATTAATTTTAATTACATAATTTTTCTTATAAGTAATACTATATACATACTTACATCTTAATTTCAGCAAATGTTTCGTTTTTTTCAAGATTTTATGTTGTTAAGATATCAATTTGTTAAATTAAGATCTTTATTTGAGTAATAAAGTATAATTTTCTATTCTTATAACAGTCCCGGATCTAGGGGTGGGGAGAGGGCATGCATCTGACTTGTCCCGGGCGGCGAGTTTAGAGGGGCGGCAACACCGTATTAGTTGCACCCTTCCCTTCCGCCCACCCTCGCTACCGGTACACTAAGAGGGGTGTCAGTTGGTTATTAGGATTCTTGACTCCCAATAAATATAGAATTTGTCTGTCTGTTGTCTGCATCCCCACTCCCGCCGTTGCCACAGAAATAGTCGAACAGAGAGCGGCATATCTAGATTTTTGCCTGCCTTAAAATGTCTAGATCCGGTACTGTCTTATGAGTTATGACGACGGACAGAATCTTGGGTGGATTGATCTAAAATAAATACAAAATACTTAACTAAAATATCCTATGCTTGGTCAATATTCGACATTTCAATAAATTGATGATCCTTTTTACCCTATAAATTACTTCTCCTGGCCATAGATTCCGTCCCAAAATACTTTCTGTTGTTATAAAAACCTAACGAAACACTGTTTAATGTGTTATTTACTCTGGAATACAGCTGTTCTCAAAAATATTTTTTTTATTTTTCTTACAGCCTATCAGTGGCGTTGGGTGAGAATTTGGGCTAGTACAGCTATAAAACTATGAAACAAATTAAATATCTACCTGCCTAATTAGGTTATATAAAAGTAAGCCGTGCGGCTTATTTGTTTTTACTTAGTGTGAATAATATGTATCTGAACGTGTTTATACATTGATCATTGTGAGTGTATTTCAATAACCAGAAAGAATTTTCGTATTTTGAATATGTGGGTGTGTGCAATCCAGTCATGCTGCTAGTTTATAGCTTATGAAAATAGTAAATGCATA
This sequence comes from Acrobasis consociella, assembly GCA_963555685.1. Taxonomy (NCBI): domain Eukaryota; kingdom Metazoa; phylum Arthropoda; class Insecta; order Lepidoptera; family Pyralidae; genus Acrobasis; species Acrobasis consociella. The sequence goes on along the minus strand of OY743122.1, from coordinate 5,265,479 downwards.
TATGTTAGAAGCCCCTAAGGGAACTCGATGGGAATCGGCTTCTAGGGAGGCGTCGCCACTGCAGCCTATATATCAGTTCACACTAAAAGATCTCTCCCAATAATCATAGAATTAGTCTATAGCCACCATGCTGACAGATGGTACGCAGAAAACGACGTACTTCAGGAGTCTTTGCACGGAAGATGCTGCCGTTACCCATGCCAAAAGCTAAAAGAGTAATTGGTGAAAAATAATTTTCAGATTTTTTTCCTTGACTATTTTTACAGAAACTTTTCTCAAAGATATTTTTTATGACACGACGTTCACTTCTCTCAATGGTCAGGTTTGCTGATAATGATAACCTTTAACAAAATAAACAATAACCATAAATATTTACTTTGTTCCCGTCGTACTCGAATGTCGAGAGGGCCAAAATCAAGCATTGCAAAAACAGCCTGCCATAAGATAAATATAATAAGAATAAAGATATTTATAAACCCCGTAATAAATTTGTTCAAGGTTCAGGCGTTTTGAAGTTTCGGCGGAATATTAAAACTTACGTACAATCATGTACACCCTGAAAACATAACATTTCTTTTACATTCTAGTCATTTTCTTAGTCGGTTAAACACTGCTCACTCATCATTACCGATTGTTTGATTTGCAAAGTTAATTGAATAAATAACCGATTTTTCATAATCGATAATTCGACAACACTATTTAAAAAAATAAAATTTGTTTTGATTTTTGCCTTTGGTAATTGATTTGACATTGACATTTGTTGTTTGTCGAAGTTATCCGTTGTCGTTGTCGATTTACGAAAATTGACTGAAAGAAAATAATTTCAACCATAAAAATAATAACATTATATATCGCCGGTGTTTGCAATTAGTATCAATCTAAACTGGAACTAAGCGGCAAAGATAAGTTTCAGAAGATGGAAGTGGACCAGTTTGCTAGCGAGTGGAGCTACGCCGGCGAAGGCTCCAGACTTCCCCTTATCGATGAGTCGTCTGCTCTGGGAACTCAGCCGCCGAAAGACAGGTATTTCTAACCTATTTGACCGGCTGATGCTCTGCGTATCCTCTACGCAGTAACAATGGAGATACTTGCGCTCGCCTATGTTTATCCATATATGGCCAACGTGCTAGCGGCCTAGTTATAAAAAGTTAACGACCAGCCGCCCACTCGCAAATATTAGTTGCTATTTTGTTTTGTAATTTTTCTTTAACTGCTCATACATATTACTAAGCGACAAAATAGCTTCTAAGTCGGAACATTCAAACATGAGGTCCACCACAATAAATAAAATACTTGGCATGTAGAGCAACAAAATACAGCATTAAATTTGAGTGCATTTATTCTTGTTTTTTCTGCTTCTCTATGCTGTGCATTTTAGATCATTGAGCCTCATGCTCATAATTCTGAAAGGTCTCAAAATGCTAAAACTTAGTAGTAGCCAAGGAAATGACTACTTTCACTATTATCTACCTAAGGTCAGTGACCTAAGAAGGTTTTAGACTTACCTATTGTTATCTTATATAAAAAATCTCAGTTTACAAAAATGTTGAATAGGCATACTTTATTAAATTACAGTAACTTCTTCTGTCTATCTAATTTTGACTATCTAAGTTGCTTATCAACATACAATTCACAGAGGACATACATTACAATACACTGTACATTTAAATAAGTCTTGAATCCAATGTGCATCTAGTTTTACCATGTGTTGATTAACATGTAAGCATAATAGTCTCTTGTCACTAAGATTGAAAATGTAATTGATGATTTTACTCACATCTTTGGTGATAATGAACACCACTAATATGTATCAGGGATGTTGCGAATATTCGCATCCACATCCGCAAATAAGAAGCTTCCGCAAAGATTTGGACATCTGCATCTGCAATAAATCAATGCAGATTTTCATATGGATGCGAATGTCATACGAGTTGCGACAAGAAAGAAAAGGGGTGAGGCCTGTGAATGGCACGTGCCGTTCTGAAGCTGTACTCAAAAAGGAATTACTTTCTTACTGCACTAAAATCCTCTTTTTTTTTTTTTTTTTAATCTATTATTTTACCGAGGCTTCAGTTCACTTGGTGTGACTATGCCAGCCTCATGGGGAACTACAATTAGGTATTATCTATCTTCTGTGCACCATCACAGCTCGCAGAAAAAAGTAGATGGCTTTTGCCATGTGCGACAGTGGATTGCTTAACATTATGTTAAGCTCACCATTGTACATTGGTAGTCCAGCTAAAAACCGGTCACGTAGGGCGGTATACTGGTCACATTCCAGCAATACATGGATCAAGTCCTCTAACTTACCACAGTAATTGCATAAGTCTGAGCGGGTTACTCTCATCAATAAAAGAAACTTGTTCAGTGGAACGTGACCTGCCCTCACCCTAAATGCACACACAAGATATTCCCTCGAGAGTCTAGCACAGTCAAACCAAGGAACCGAATTTGGTAAACTTTGAATGGTTTTGTACCAAATACCTTTTGTCTCTGAACACTTATCAAAATGTTTTTTCCATATATCCATACAATACTGCCTGATGGTAGATATGTGTTCAGAGGCATAAGGCGGGCACAAAACCTCCTCCCCTCTATTCACTGCCTCCCTTGCTAAAGAGTCTGCCACTTCATTACCATAGACTCCTACATGAGACGGTATCCACTGTAACTTAATATTCTTTAGAGTTTTCAATACCGTACTCAGTATCTGATAGGCTATCGGCATTCCTCGGCTGTCCGAGGAGCACCGAGCCAAGTGTTGCAGAGCACTTCTTGCATCCGTTAGGATTACAATATTGTGAGGTATTAAATCTGCTGCATACTTTATGGCTTCTGCAATGGCAATTAGTTCTGCTCTCATGATACAAATGTCTCCATTTAAACACCATCTCTTTTTTGTGCCTGTTTGAGGATCAAAGAGAGCAGCACCAACTCCACTGCTTGTCTTTGATGCATCAGTGTATATTTTATAATATCCACTATAGTCCTTCTCGAGATAGTGAAGTGTCAGACTCCTCAGCTCACAGGTACTGGTATCATGTTTAGGTCTATATAGGTCTATAATATTAAGTACAATAAACGACATGTCTATTGATGATAACCACACATTGAGTGAGAACATTTCCAAAATGTTGCCATTCTTAAAAATATTAATATCATGGAATTTGCAGTGTACATCTGCTAACACCGGCTTCTTCTTGTTGTTCCAATAACTATGCTCTCCAGATAATTTATCAATTAAATCAAGAGCATCGCCATTGGACGTGGAGGCCATCTTTAACCAGTATTTACAGCCGATCCACACTCTTCGAACGGCCAGTGGAGGTAGACTCAACTCACTTTCCATTACATGCACTGGGGTACTCCTTATAAACCCTCCACAAACTCTCAGTGCTCTATTTTGCAATACATCTAATTTATTTAGATGGGTTTTGGCTGCATTGCCATATAAGAAGCTACCATAGTCTATTCGACTTCTTACAAGAGACATATATAATCTACGTAAATGCTTTGGGTGGACTCCCCACGTACTTCCTGCTAAAACTTTAAGCGCGTTTATATATTTGTAACCTTTTTCGCAAATGCCGTTTATATGTGCACCCCATCTAAGGGATCTATCCAGCCAAAACCCAAGATATTTTACTTTATCTACTGTAGTGATCTTTTTTCCATTAATATCTATTTCTACATTGTGTTTTTTGTGCGATCTACTGAAAATGCATAAAGTTGTTTTCGTTTCTGACAAATTCAGTCCGATAAATTGCAAACTTGTTGTTATTGACTCTAAGTCTTCTTCAACATCACTAGAAGCAGCTATGAGGTTCTTATCATATACAGTAAAATACAGAGCGAAGTCATCTGCATATTGTGACACATTCACATTATGAATATGCTCAATAACATACATGGTGACGACGTTAAATAGCAGTGGCGACAGAGGGTCCCCCTGAGCCAGACCTTTTCGTGCACATCGCGTAATATTATTGTTGCAGCTATCTGTTATAGTACAAATTCTTTCAGAGAGAAAACTCCATAAATATCTACATATTTTGTTTCCTATCCCAATGTTTTGTAATGTCGTCACCAAGTATGAAATATTTACATTATTATATGCATTTTCTATATCTAAAAATAACCCTATAGTCGGTGCATTTTTCATAAAACCGGTTTGAATTGAGGATACCATTTTAACTAAGCCATCAACACATGATTTCTTTCTTCTAAAGCCTACCGTAGAGTAACTTAACAATTGTTTGTTTTCTACATACCATTCCAATCTCTTCATGATAATTAAATGAAAAAGCTTACAAGGGCAGGACATCAGAGATATAGGGCGTAGTGAATGGCGACCAATTTTAGGGACTGGTATGACTCTTATGTCCCGCCATTGTTTTGGTACAATTCCAGTCTGTAATATCCTATTGTATATGTTAAGTAAAAATAATTTTGCAGATGTTGACAGATTATATAACATAGAGTAAGATAAATTGTCAGTTCCAGGTGAAGTGTCTTTACGTTTTAGTGAGTTGTTCAGTTCTTGAATGGTTATTTCTTTCTCGATTGGAGATTGTTGCTGTTCATCGAAGACTGGTGGTGACTCTTGTACGGTGTCTGGTGTTAATGACTGCAATAGTTCGGCTGCTTTAGCTTGACTTACAGTCGGATAGCTGCTTGTTCTTCCCCCCTTCATCCATTTCATTTTTCTCCATAACACTGTAGGTGATGTCTCACTATCTATTTCGGAACAAAATTTAGTCCATCCTCGTGAAGCACTGCTCTGAATAAGTTTTTTAGCTTTTGCAATGTTTTCTTTATACTTTATGTAATTTTCTGGAGTGGGATTTCGTCTTAGTTGTGCCAGGGCTAGTCTTCGTTCTGCAACCACTTTAGAAAGGTCTTTGTTCCAATAGGGTTTAGGCTTAAATTTGGAGGTAGGGTCTTGACATATTTTTGTCCAGGGTATAGTCGTCTGGGCCACCAATTCAATTTTTTCTATGAATGTATCATAATCAACTTGGACATCCATACTACTGGGAAGATCTTTGAAGATTTGCTCTGTTTTTTCCTTGTATTTATCCCACTGTGCTTTCTTAAAGTTGCGTTTCTTAATATACTTATTTGGTGTGTCAAAACCGAGACTTAGGTTGATTATAATGTGATCGCTTCCTAGTGTTTCACAAGTAGACTTCCAGCTGAGCTGATGGGCTATATCTATACTTGAGAAGGTGATATCAGGTGCGGATTGCTGTAATACTCCATTTACAAGTTTGATTCTGGTCATACTTCCGTCATTCAAGCAGACAAAGTCATTCTCGAACATCGCTCTGTAGACTTGCTGCCCTCTTCGGTCATTTTTATTTGACCATAAGCAGTGATGTGCATTCATGTCACCTAATATTATAGTCTCTGAATTTGCCAAAGAGAATATATAGTCCCAGCTCTGTTGGTCATCATTTGCAGTAGGAGGACAGTATATTGATATAATCTTTTTCATGTTAGGTACATTAAGCACTTCAAGCATTAATATTTCAATGTCAGAGTATGGAATACTGCATGCCTTTTGTACTAATTTGATAGATTTATGAGCAATCACACAAATGCCGCCATAGTTGTCACTTCTATCTTCTCTATAAATATTATAATTATTTACTCTAATACTGTCTTCAGTGGCTAACCATGTCTCACTTATCATTGCTATATGAATTTTTTCTTGGTTTAATATTAATTCAAATTCTCTTAATTTAGGTTTCAAACTGTTTGCATTCCATTGTAACATCTTGAGTGTACCATTTAAGATTGTGTTATCCATTGGAGGTTTTAATCCCCAATAGCCGCCATAGTATGTCCTGATTCAAATAATTTCCTACAAATATTAAAAGTTCTTCAAATATGTAATTCATTGTAAGTTCCATCTTAGTTTGTAAGTTCTCATTACTAAATATTATTACTTTCATATCTTCTATAAATCTCTTGATAGTAAACTTCCTTTTCTTCTTATTTTCCTGTACATCACTAGCGGTTGGGCCTTGACTTTCGGTGCCTCCTACAAGATCATCATTCACATCTTCACTTCCGTTCACCTGTTGTTGATACGTTTTCTTCTTCTTTCTATGCCGTTTATGTTTGACTTTCTTCCAGCCTTCTGCTTGCTCATTACTTTCCATCATATTTTCTTCTTCCCCACTGCTAGTCTCCTTTTCTCGAGCTATATCAGCATAAGTGCTTTCCGATGTAAGTTTAGAGACTGATGGCATAATTATTTCTTGTGAGGCCTGTCGCTGTTCTACTGCCTGACTATGACTTTCTTTCTCCTCATTCATCTTAATTAAGGCTACTTTATAGGTGCAGTTGTTTGCTGACATAAATTCTCTAATCTTTCTTTCTCTTTGGAAAGCTGGGCACTGGCTCTTTAAGATGGACATATGATCACCCTTGCAATTAGCACACTTGTACTTGGTAATATCACAGTTTTCATGTTCTCCCCCACATTTCGGACATATCTGAAGCTTTACTGGGCAATAATTTCGAATGTGTCCATATTTCCAGCACTTGGAGCATTGTGTAACTGGGAATGTGTATGGCTCCACCTTAATCCTGCATCCATATGAATACACATATGGTGGCAAGGCAGATCCCTTAAAACAAACTCTTACCGTTTCACTCTTCTCCCATTTCCCTTCTCTAGATTTTTTATTCAGCCTTTTTGCAGCAAGAATTTCCACACTACTATCTAATATTTTCTTTATATTTTCATCTTCAATCTCTATATCAATTTCTTTAATGATCCCATATGAATATATCACCTCATTGGTTTTCCTGCAGATCCATCCTTTTTCTTTGAACGCATCACACTTTATGACAGTCTCTGCATCCGCCTCATTACTTAGACGAATGAGGACTTTGTAATTGCTTTTATAAGTGACTTTCTGTACGGATTGTATCTTTTCCCGAAACAGCATCTTCGCAAGCCCTATCTGCTTAGGCAGCGGCTCTTTAGACGATACCGACACTTCATGCATGGGAATGTTGAGGTTATCCGGGGTCACATTTTGTTTTTTAGCTACTCTGAGTACTCGCCTTTTCTTGTTCCTCCCCACCTCTATAAACCCAGTAGTATCCTCCTCATTAGACTCTGATCTTTGCCTCTTTCCATTCATAAGTTGACCACTTTCTTCTCCTACCCTCTGCACTGATTCAACATCATTGTCATCCCACTCCAATTCTGATCCTAGAATAATGTTGTTTATTTCCTCTTGAGTATATTCCCTATTGGCTTCCATTTCAGGGTTCACTTCCTCATCACTCATCATTTAAACACAAAACACAATATATGTTATTTTTTTGTGGGTAGATAAAAGTCACTGTCTTTCGGAATTCTCGAAAAACGAGATAAAAACTTCTTAAAACACTTTCACTACATGTTCATTAATGTTTTTGACTTATACAAATAAAATTATACATGTTTCCACATAAATGTTCACATAAAATCAATTTTATTAGGTGACACACAAAAGAGAATGTCTGTACCCTACAGATTTGACACATGAACTGAAAATCCTCTTAAATGGTGGAATGTTCATCGAGCGGAATTTAAAATACTATCACCGATAGCACGAAGATTTTTATCCAGTCCTCCAGGCAGTGTTCCCAGTAAACAACTATTTAGTAGCGCGGGTTTAATTTATGAACCTCTGCATAACCGCCTTGAATCAGAAAAAGCGGCATTATTGCTATTTATTTTGTATAATTATCCTATTACTAATAAAAAAAATGAAGTTAAAAATAGGGGAATTAATTTAATTTAATTTTTATTCACAAATTATTATTTTAGTTATACAAAAGTATTAAAATACAAATTTGTAATACATTAAGAAAATGATTATAATACTTTTTCATTGTTTTAATTCTTCATTTATATACTATATTTATATAGGATCGGAAACATCCGCATCCGCATCTGCATCCGTGGATGTGAAGAAATTGGAATCTGCAACATCCCTGATATGTATATATCAAAAACTTTTTTGTTACTATCTATAAGAAGAGGTCAGAAGTACCCATAATGAGTGTAGTTGAAGTGAAAGGTCTGTAAGGATCGTGGAAAATGGAGGTCCATAGTCTCTGCCTACCACTGTGGGAAACAGGTGTTCAGTATGTATTTATGTATGTTACTATGTATTTACAGATTAAATAGAACATCCTAAAAATGATGGTTTCCTCCCTTACTTTGTATTTGAATGCCTCCACTGATTGTTATATCATACAATTGGTTATTGTATATGTATGTTACTTATAAAACTGTTTACCTACTATTTTTTGATAAACTAATTGCTTACAACATTGAATAACAATGTGTGTTTATATCTACATACACCACTTTATCACTTTTCGGCTGTACTGTTTCAGTTGCTTTTGCTTGATGAAGTTATCAGGCTGTGGAAGTTGCCATACATTTAACTTTTTTTTATTTGTGTAAATATGTATCAGGATGAGGTTACAAGCAAGTGTGTGTTTGAGTTGTAACATTTTATATATCAATTAAAAAGGAGAGGTAAAAAGTACCCATAACCGAAGGGCATGTATGAAGAGATTGATGAGTTTAGATGAAGCAAAAGAGGTTTGTCAGGATCGTAGCAAGTGGAGGTCCATAGTCTCTGCCTACCCCTGCGGGAAACAGGCGTGATATTATGTATGTATGTATTAAAAATTAATTTTAGAAAAAGAATGTGACAAAAACAGATTAATTGTAGATGTTTTTGAAGTAACATATAAACAAGAAAGATAAGAAAAAAATAAATACTTATAAAAACCTGAATACTTCACTGTTGGATGGATGGCAAGGTTGTGGCTGAAACTAAATAAATACATTAATATTACATTTAACGCAATAGTACTAAAATTAGAAGTGGTAAAGATAGAGGTTTGGATGTTTGTTACTCTCATCACACAAAAAAGCAAATTAATTAAAAGAATTCCTTTAATTTGATTAACCCTATGAGATTGTATATGGCATGGCATTTTTTCTCTGTGCAGGCAACCGCCACAGGAAACAGCTATTAAATAACGAACTTTAGATTTAATAGTCATTATAACTGCCATGCACAAGATTCCTCTAAGTAATACTCATCTATAAGTGCACAGTTTACATCAATATTAATTTATTTTGCAGACTGATAGGGGTGTTGGACCAGGTAGAAATGCGCGTGGAGCGATTGCGGCGCGACACGGTCCGTATCGAGGAGGAGCGCGACTCACTGCTGTCCACGCTGGACAGCATCAAACAGTCTGAGCTGCTAGGGGATGTGTCCGAGTGTAAGTATCTTTAGGGCTGGACTACATCTGGCAGCACAGGCAGGACGGTTCTAAAGCGTTTCGTTGACTTCTTCCGCTCTAGCAAAGAGCCACAGAAAAGGATAGCAGCATGCGTAATAAGCTTAGCTGTTTTACTGCTGATACAAGACTCTGCTTTCTGGAAATTTCTTTCCAAATGTAATTGGCCATTTGGTGACCGCAGAAAAAAATAAGATTTGTAGTAAACCTTTCCTCTCCTAAAGGTGACATAAAAAACGAGGTGACAAAGGAAATATAGCCACCAATAAACCAGTGTACTGATATCAATACAGAGTCTGTCTATTAGGTATATGTATAAAATTGGAATTAGACGAGTAGGTACAGCAAAGTATTGAGAAACGTTGGTAAAACACGCACGTTCTTTTGGCCTAGAAAGGCCAAGACCTAGATTTCGCGATACTGCAATGGCGTATTGTTCGGGTGATGTAAACATCTTACCCTCGACCGGGACAGCAGCGACCTTTAGCTCGACCTCCAGGCGGGTCGTTAACTTTAGTAGAGTTATAATGGAATCACTCCCATTTTATTGACTTTTTATGGATAAAGGCCATTATTGTGCATTTGCTACGTATCTGTAAGTCATATACAAGCTTATTAGGAGTCGAAAAAATAATATTCTCAAGTCTTCTCATCTTAATGTAAACATTATTTGTGCCCGTGGGCGTCGCTCCCCGTGGAGCTTCGGAATAAAAACTATCCTACGTCCTCTTCTGGGTATCAAACTATATCCATATCAAATTTCATCTAAATAGGTTCAGTGGTTGAAGCGTGAAGTGGTAACAAACAAAGAAATATACAAATTCACTTTCGCATTTATAATATTAGTAAGGAAAGGAAGTAATATTCCAAGATGCATCCTTTGGTCGCATTTAGAACATTTTTCTTCAAGAATCTTAATTTCGCGTGTCGCATATTTTTTCACAACTAAGGATACCCAGTGCAACTAAATCTCAATGCAACAGTATTTTAACTTGAAATAATTACTTTTGTGCCAGTATTAAATACTATAAAAGACACAAAATATTCTAAATGTTATAGGTGACAAAGACGACATTCTGCGATATGCGGAGCGAATCCTGGCTCGCGCTATGACGGTGGAGGTCGCAGTCCGCACCGACCGCGACCCTCAGCAGGAGGAGGCGCTGCACCAGGTACTTACCTCTAATCGCTATTGGCGTATTTTAGTTAGGATTTATTCAGTTTCCTAAGTTTGGCCAAGTTTAACAAAAATTTACGTTACGTGTTTAAGTCAGGAGAGATGGATTAACATTCATGAATATCCATACTTCCAGTATTATTGTAGTCCTCTGGTGCGTACATCTGTCTATGTATAGTCAACATCTTAGCTAGTCTAACACCTAGTTTTTATATTTGCAACACAAATATCGAGCCACTGCTCCAGCTCCAGCGAGAAGAGTGTAGGCCAAGTCCTCTGGCAGCTCTGGCCAAGTATGGCTAAGGTAGTACAGAGAGGGTCGTGCTCCTGCAGTGGAGACAAAAAGACTTGATGATGATGATGATATTGAGCCACTAGTATTGAATGTTAACAAATCTCTGTTTGTCAGGTGAACATGTACATCGACCAGCTGGTGGTGTCGGTGCAGGCGGACGCGGTGCTGGCGCACACGCGCTGCCTCACGTACATGAACGCATGCACGTCGCAGCCCGACCCCGCCACCGCCACCGACAAGAACTTCGAGACCGCCATTCTCGGCTGCACGCTCGACGACCAGAAGCGCGTCAAGAAGCGCCTGCAGGGCCTCCTTGATTACTTCGCCAAGCTGAACGTCACCACGTGCTCGTGAGTAGAGGACCTACACCTACACAAGCTCCTTTTAAAGTGAAGCAGTCGCTTAACGTTCCGTTGCATGGACCGATCGAGTCTCGCGAGTGATTGGTGTGCCTTCCACGTCTTTTGTTACAATGTTCTTTGATACTTTTCAAGATTCCGTTGCGTCAGATTCCAGTGTTCACAGAATTATTTAGCAGTGCTATAAGTTGGAAAATTAACAGTTTCAATTGTAATTGTAAATAGGTGATTGTTAAGTCTTCGTAAAGAAAAAATCCCTACCATCATTATGACAATTATATGTCGTAGTAAACGTATAATTCATTCATAATTTACGTCAGTAGATAGCGTTGTAGAATTTGCAACAATTTATTCGTAATGTAGCTTATTGGATGAAACTTCGATGGATGTACATTGAATATTGATGTACCGATTTAAGTAATGTCAATGCCACTATGGATGCAGTAACGAAAACATCCTCTTAAGTATCGTTGGAAGCGGCATTTAAATATTTTACATTCTTTAGCTGTGTCAGTCGTATTGTATGTAAATAAAGGTTAACAAAAAAGTTAGTGGGCCTCGCCACATTGCAGGAAAATCAGAACTAAATTTAACATGGATAACCCATAACACAGATAAAAAAACAACCGGTGCGGTGGCGCCATCGTTTCAGGCCCACTAACTTAGTTGTTGACCTATAATATAAGTACCTATATTATTTTATTTATGGTCCATGGCTGTGGTTATAAGCTTTGGCAAATGTGATATGTGTATACTTAGTGAAGAAACTATAATGTCTCATTGTATTTTACGTGTATAATTTATTGTATTGTAGCGACTCACGCCTTTAGCTTGTATTGCACAATTTGTCAAAGTTTCTAAACACAAATTGTTTTAATTTTGTGGTTTACTTATAAAATCGACTCGAATCTAAACAAAGTGTAAATGTGCAGTCTACAGGTACTCGAAGAAGTGACTCAACTTTTCCGAACAATGAACCAATACTGACACGTCGAAAAAATATTTGAATTTCTCATACAAACCAGTTTCTTGAATTTCGAAATTCTTTTTCAAGATCTCAGCATTTTCCCGAAAGAAAACTGGTTCATATCGCTGATTTGTCTCTTCATATGTGTGGACCGCACATTTACACCCACATATTTAAGCATCACTTCATGGATTCTAAGTCTGTTTTGTAAGCAAACATGTTAATTTAATGTAAAATGTAAAGTTTAGCGTTTCGAAGCTAGGCTTCACGTTGATGTATGTAATAGTGATGTTTTACCTCTATTAAACGTCATTTACAGTTTAAAGTTTAGAAGATTCTTACATGGGTATGTAATACAATTTTCTGTTACTCATTTAGATTTTTTTAATAATTACTTTGTCTGCATTTAGACTCTGGCCTAATGAGGACTGTTAAAATATTGTATACTTATTTAACATAAAATTACAGTGTAAGTACACTAAGTTTCCAGAACAAAACATAATGTATTGAGTTACCTTACTTATATACTGATACGGAAAACTTGCTTTTGTTCATTTATTGCTCAATATTGTGGATAGTATTGTATCTATACGATATCTAATATACTACATAACTTTGGTTTAGAAAAATCTTTATGAAAAACAATTACACTTTAAACGCGATCATTGCAGACACATTAGATTTATGATTGTTTGGGGGTCACCCCCATGGCGTTTGATGTGTAATATTTATAACGTTTATAAATAATTCTTTCTTTTGTAAATTGTAACAACTTCTTTTGATACTTTTATCTGTAAACTTGTAGATAGGTAAATTATTCCAATGAATGATGGTAAACTGAGGGAATCCTTAAAAATTATTGTTACTTCAACTAATTTTTTACGAAAATATATCGACTATTTGCAACAATGTAAGCAATAGTCTTATTTCTTACCTACTGAAGGATAAATTTAATCGTATTTATAGCCAAGCTCTGTGTTGCGTTCAATACATACTAAGAAATTTTTTCCGAAGCAAACATGTTCAATGAAAGATACGTACTTTTCTTATTTTTAAGTTTTTTTTGTTTTAAATGACGTCTTGTCGAATTAAAATAATAGTTAATACTGATGTCTTTTTTTGTTATTTTTCAATGTTCGTTACCTTTGGTTGGTCACCTATTTTTTGTTTAGGTTTGTTTGTTCGAAAGGAGATATCCAAAAGCTTTGCTTGATTCTTTTATTTCATTTCTATTAAAACCTCGAGATCATCAATGAACTTCTTGGTATTTTTCAGCTATATCCTCTTCAGCAATAGTCACACGCAGCATCCTCTCTATAAGATTGAATCTTATTAGATCAAATTAATATTTTGTTACGTACATGAAAATGAACTGTGTAATTTCTAGTATTTAAGTAAATGTGTAAAAGTTGACAAAGAAAACCACAGCATCATATCACAAGAAAATAATTTATTAATTTTCATTAACTAAAGGAGTAAAGTAGGTACAAAAATATTTACATAACTTGGTCGTTATGACATTTCGGATTACTTAATAAAATGACTAAAATACGTTTTTTTGTTAAATACATTATGATCAAAAGAACACATACATACATACAGCTAGATAAATTTATGTACGTGACTCTGTTTACGGTATCAATAGTTTACTGATTGACGTGACGTAGAACGCACACTGCGTGGTGCAGGAAAGTGAAATACTGACCACATATTCTTCTCGTCGGACACAGAGTGAGAGACAGAGATACATGCATATGGGTCAATGTCCCTTTTTTGATATGCAACTTATAATATAAAAGAAAAAATACTGGATACATCGAGACGACCTAGATGGCGATCTCTCTTTGTCTTCTTTTTTACAAAAAATGATAAAATCATAACAGAATTGTACAAGTTGCAGAAAATTTTGCAATACGCTATTTTCCAACAAGTCAAATCAGATACTTTTTTCTAAACGTCAAAACAAACAGTTTCTATGGGATTTTGTATGAAATACAGGCAGATGACGTCATATATTTTTGAAGTCAAAAAGCGCTCTTATAATCAGTTTTTCTGTAATAATTAATTTAAAATCACGTTAAAATAGATATGTTCAAAGTCAAGTGACATTATTTTGCGACGTTTTATTTTGTTATCAGTTCAAAATAATTTATTTTTGACTTAGGAAAATACGCAATTTACTTACTAAGTTCGCTTATTAAACCCTTCAATTTATCTGTAAACGGGAGCATTAGGGTTGGGCTACATCTGACAGCACAGCACTGAACAGCACTTTCGCATGCTGCTACCCTTTTCTGTCGCTCAGAATGGGGTAGCAGCATGTCATTTGCTAGAGTGAGAGAAGGCGACGGAACGCTTCAGAACGGCGACAGAAAAAGGTAGCAGCATATGAAAGTGCTGTTCCGTGCTGACAGATGTAGCTCAACCGTTATGCGCCCAAGAAAATTATTTTATTTTTATTGTCAGAAGAAGGGTTAGCAAAAGAGTGTTTTTGTAACAAAAATGAATGAAACATGAGAATAAAAATTGAGCACACTATCACTATAAAATACATTAAAATACTCTTCAGTATACAATACAGAGAACTTACAACTACATTCATTGCACTTTGCAAGTTTTTACATAGCTACATAAAATAATATGTACACTTACTTACCTTGAGCTTATACAGCATTTTGTGCGCTGGGTTTGAGTATGCTTAGTCTTTTGACCGTTTGTTTACTGCCTGATGGATCGCTTATATTGCTTTATCTAACTCCAAGCTAAATAAGGCTCTTGACGTTTACCTGGGGGGTTACTCCATTAACTAATACGATATTCGTCCGATAGTGACGTCCTATTTTACATCAAACTAAATTAGACTTTATCACCATTCATTAATGCTCATTGTTGCTTGACAATGAAACGCGGATACGCATCAGTGTGCTTCTTGCGTACCGCTTTTGGAGTAGCTCTCCTGGTAGATATTTGCTACAAAGTACTTTTACAGTGCTTGACTGTTTCTATGGCTTTACATTGCTTGTTCTAGATACAGGCAACAATAAAGTGCGCGGGCAAATGCGATCAACATTTGCTTGACACAGAACCTAGTGCTTACGTTGGTTAATGTCGCTAGTCGCCTATGTTTGTGGCCTTGAGAGAGGGTGCACTCAGGTCTTACAAATTGGCCAAACACAAACCAAACTTGACACCATACTTATACACACAGCAAGTTGGCATTTTTTGTCCAGTCTGTCCACGTTACTCTTGACTTGAAAGATGGGGACACAATTTTTTTACACAGTTCAAATTGGAATTGGATCACGATTCATATTCAAAGAAGTCCACCACTTGAATTATAACAGTTCACTTATTGGCCAGGTTGTTTCCATTGTCAGAGTTTCCCACGTGGAAATTCACAATATCCTGCACGCGTTTCTGAGGACATTCTTCTTTTTACCTCCCGGCCGGTGCTTCGCTGGCCGGAGAAGGATCGTGCCGTTGCTGTTCTGGTTGGTAAATGTGCCTGAAACGAAGAAAGAATGTTCAGAAGTTAATAGTAAAAAGAAGAAAGTTGTAACTCAGTTTCTCATTGGCAAAATAAAAGGGCAATAACTACCTATTTATAATGCCGTATGGTTTCCGGCGGAGTGCAATAGGACCACTCTAAGTCTTCTCGTGGATGTCGTAGAAGGCGACTTAGGAAATACAAGCTGAATAAAGCTTATAAACATCGTGAGACCTCTCCATCCCGTCTGGCCAGCGTGGAGAGTGTAGGCCAAATCCTCTGGCTGCTCTGACCAAATATGGCTCTAGTAGTACAGAGAGATGATGATGATTATGAACTACTCATAGGTAAGTAAGTATATTCAATTCGCGGCGTTACTGCGTTCATAAGCTTCAGTGAAGAACCAGACCGTGTATAATTTAACCAGCTGAATAAATTGATACGTATAATAAGACAAAAATACTAGAAACATGGCTTTATTCCGCAATAAATTTGCATAGTAATATAATTGACATTACATTACGAACCATAGAGATAGAGATACACATCACCGTGTAGTTTGCACCAATTTCATTTGACTTGGGTTGTCTTTTTCTAGGAGCTGCGCCCGCGCCACCAACACCTCTTTATATCAATACTAGCTGTGCCCGTCAGCTTCGCTCCCCGTAAGAATTTCGGGATTAAAACTATCCTATGTCCTTCCCTCAATATCAAACTATATCGATATCAAATTTGATCTAAATAGGTTCAGTGGTTGAAGCGTGAAGTGGTAACAAAACTCACTTTCGAATTTATAATATTAGTAGGAAGTAGGATTAGTAGGATTTACCTATAACAGGCGGCACACAGGGCGGGCCGTTCTCCGCAGCGTCCTCCCTCCGCATGTCGGCGAGGCAGCGCGCCGCCAACGCGCGGAACACGGCGCCCACGTTGACGTCCTCCTTCACCGAGGCCCGCATCAGCCGGCAGCCGAGCGCCCGCGCCACCAGCTCCGCTTCGTCGCTGAACAAAATAGACCGAATGTTTTATTACGTTTTAATTTCAGTTTTCACGACCTCTGTGGCCAGGTTATATTGCCGGGTTGTGATACCGGAGGTCCCGGGTTCGATCTCAGGACTGTTCACTATAGAAAATTATCTTTTTCAGATTGACCTGGGTCAATATGTTTTTGTTAGTAGTTACTTTGGGGTTAATCTGTGTGATTTGTCCGTATATATCTATTTTCATTTCAAATGTAAGTATTTTTCTACTAACATCCAGTCATTTCAGCTCCGAATTTAGGTTCTGAAGTGTTGAACGTGTTCCAGTAGGTTTACGCATACCTACATACTTTTAGTTCCTACTGAGTTCACCTAGTTGGAACTAAAAGTATTAAAAAAAAACTTTTCAAAGTTGTATCGCATCTAATGTAGTATCAGTACTTACCTAAAATAATTGAATGTAATGAGCTTTATTTTATTTTGTTAACATTTGATGCACATAGATAAAGAGAAAAATGTACTTACGGTCCAACGACGCATTGGTCCATCAAGTCTATCTTATTTTGAACTATTATGGTCGGGATCTCCCCGCATTCATTTTCTACCTGAAAAGAAAAAAAATTCAGTTAGTACATATTTTACTATTATAAGTACGTATTTTAACATGATAATTAAAAATTGTTTAACATTACCTGGCAATTTTTAGATAAACATATGGTCTGGATTACGACATTAACTAATTTTGGATCACAGAATAAATATTTAATATTTTATTGTTGGAACATATACTATTAATAACATTAGTAGGTTCTAAGATTACAGTCTGGTTGGCCCTCTCGCCCCGACATGATTTCGATGCCGTCCACCACGGCCTGCACTTCCGCCGTCGAGGGCAGATTCCTCGACAGCAACATACCGCGTCCACCCGCTGAGCAGTTGATGCCCAGTGTGTAATTGTCATTAACCCGCCTAAATATGTACTTCGACGCACTCTTGCACGGACGCACTAAATTCTTTACTTCTTTATCACCATAGACGAGAAGCGTCACTTTTTTCCCAGCACCGTTAATATACGTTCCTCTCATAACGTCACCACCCCCCGGTAGATCATCGTGACACTCGCTTGCGGTCTCCACTTCATTCTGGAATAATTTCTTATAAGTAACAAGAGCACAGGAATCCCTTGGCCGCTGATTCGGTGGCCAGAAGTACACTGCGTAATGATCTCCTTGCAATTCGCTCAATTCGAAGTTTTTCTCACTAGTGTAGTAACTGATGCAATGTTCCTCAAGGCCGGAAGGTGTGGAACAATACGTCCCACAGAATAAAGCGATCAGAACGTACGTGCACTTTGTAAGATGCATCTTGGCGAAATAATGATTAATTAGTGAGAGTTATGTGCTGTATCCAAATATAAACGCGTGAATGTAAACATTACGATACGCTAGATGAGATAGTGTGGGAGGGACCCGACCCGTCTCGCATGCATATGTGGTGGCGAGGTGATGTCATGACCCCTGGTATCTTTATGATCCTGTTTCATATCGAATTACGGAAACACGATTCTAGAACTAGAGGCTAATGCCCGCTTAGGGTATGGATTGCAATTTAAATGCGCAATAAAATATGGTAACTGCAAAATAAAATAGGTATCTGCAAAATAAATTAGGTAGGTACCTACTTAAGTTTCGATTAAATACAGGCAGTAAGTAGATGTTTGAAATTTATCGGTAGACACAGTCACCTATATAGGTTGTTCGTTGTGTTTCGTTGCTTCTGAAGGTGCCAAATATTGTTCAAGTGATTTTTGTTGTTTCCTACCATGAGCATAGCTAATGTTTATTTTAAAAATGCGTTCTTTACGAATTTCTTCTAACTCTTACTTCTTCAGAATATTCTGTCGTCATTTAGTGTTGTATCCTGGAGTGTGGTCTGGATTGGCGATGCGATAGGTATCTGTGCCTTGCCTGTTCACTTCCATTAGAATTGCTTGCCAACTGCAAGCACAGTAGTTAATTTTATTTCGTTTCCACGAGTGCAGCGCCATTAAGGAGTCCCGGTCTGCATGTGGTGGCCCGGTTGGTGATGACATCGAACTCCTCCTGGTCTCATAGTGATAAAAACTAAAAGCATTGAGTTACCTTTAGTTTCCACGAGTGTAGCGCCAGGAACGACCCCCGATTTGTGGGTCCCGGATGGTGACGGCGTCGAATTTTCTTCCCCGCCGTGTCCCACAGCATCAGCTGAACTATCTCGCCATTCTCAATGTGATAACAACTACAAGCAATGAGTTACCTTTAGTTTCCACGAGTGCAGTGCCAGGAAGGACCCCCGATCTGTGGGTCTCACAGAATCAGCTTGACTTCCTCTGCGTTCTCATTGTGATAACAACAACAAGCAGGGTGACTACCTTTAGTTTCCACGAGTGCAGCGCCAGGAAGGAGTCCCGACCTGTGGGCCCCGGTTGGTGACGGCGACGAGCTCCTGCTCCACCGTGTCCTACAGCATCAGCTGGACTTTCTCTGCGTTCTCATTGTGACAATAACTACAAGCAATGAGTTACCTTTAGTTTCCACGAGTGCACCCTTAGGAAGGAGTTCTGACCTGTGGGTCCCGGTTGGTGAAGGCGTTCTCATTGTGATAACAACTTTCTACAAGTAGGGTCTACCTTTAGTTTCCACGAGTGCAGCGCCAGAAAGGACCCCCGATCTGTGGGTCTCACAGAATCAGCTTGACTTCCTCTGCGTTCTCATTGTGATAACAACAGCAAGCAGGGTGACTACCTTTAGTTTCCACGAGTGCAGCGTCAGGAAGGAGTCCCGACCTGTGGGCCCCGGTTGGTGACGGCGACGAGCTCCTGCTCCACCGTGTCCTACAGCATCAGCTGGACTTTCTCTGCGTTCTCATTGTGACAATAACTACAAGCAATGAGTTACCTTTAGTTTCCACGAGTGCACCCTTAGGAAGGAGTCTCGACCTCTGGGTCCCGGTTGGTGAAGGCGTTCTCATTGTGATAACAACTTTCTACAAGTAGGGTCTACCTTTAGTTTCCACGAGTGCAGCGCCAGGAAGGAGTCCCGGTCCGTGGTGGAGAAGGCGAGCACGCACGCGTGCGCGCCGCGGTAGTACGCCTTGGTGATGGCGTCGAACTCCTCCTGCCCCGCCGTGTCCCACAGCATCAGCCGGACTTCCTCGCCGTCAATCCTGGAGTATCAAAATTGTACAGATACACTATCACGCCTTGCCGTGTGGTTTCCGGCGGAGTAGAATAGGGCCACTGCAAGTCCTCCCGTGGATGTCGTAAAAGGCGACTTAGGAAATACAAGCTAAACAAAGCTTATAAACATCAATACAACCTCTCTAATCCGTCTGGCCAGCGAGGAGAGTGTAGGTCAAGTCATCTGACTGCTCTGGCCAAGTATGGCTCTGGTAGTACAGAGAAGGTCATGCTCCTGCAGTGGAAACAAAAAGACCTGCTGCTGATGATGATGATGATAACTATCACGCCAAACGGGGTAGACAAAGCTCGGGGCCTAAAGATGTAAAGGCCACTTTTAGTATATTGGTGGACGGGAAGGTGTGAAGTTGAAAAAGGGACCAAAATAGTGGTGGGTTGCTAGCCGCATCGTCTATTTACAGCATACAAGCATGTTTCAAAGCAAACGTGAAAAAACAAAAAAATCGTTCGTATTTCTCCTGAAGATGATGTGTCTACACCCAGCGGGATCACCTGTCTGGCAGACTGATGACTGATGCAGATAATTAGATCTGGATATGTTCTACTAAATTATGCTGAAAATAGAATTTGTTCCGTATTAAAAACGGAAATATTAACTTTTCTAACTTACCTCCAGCCAGCGGGATATTTACCAACGTTACGTCCGATGAACTTTAAATTGGTATCAACTTTTAGATCTGTCATTGTTATGTTCACTAAAACAAAAACCATTCTTCTAACGTCTTTACTTCAGCCACAATCAAGCTGCAAAGAATCCTCCAGCCAGCGGACTTTTTCTCATAAGGACATTATTTTTGTAACTTTTATACAATATGTGCGAATAGGTAATTCAAGTAAAATTATAGTTGTTAATAGTTTATATTTTATTTATTTAGTGTAAAAGTTACAAAAATAATGTCCTTATGAGAAAAAGTCCGCTGGCTGGAGGATTCTTTGCAGCTTGATTGTGGCTGAAGTAAAGACGTTAGAAGAATGTTTTTTGTTTTAGTGAACATAACAATTCAAAATTCAAAATTCTTTATTTTTTTCTCCACAATCTTACATATTATTACATAAAATATATTAATTCGTTGACATAGTTAGCAGAAGATTGTGAGAGACTGGTGTCTGAACTAAGCGAAGCTTGTATCTCAGATCACCAGACCCTCCACATTTAGAGGAAACTTATTAAATGTTATACATTTACTAGTAAAAGTAGTACTCATAATTGAAAACAGTTGGAGAAATTACATATATATAAATCAAATTCTTCAAATAAAAAAAATCGCCTGTGTGCGATCTTACTGAGCGTATGTAATCGCATTTAAATAAGTGTGCACGTACTAAGTGTATTCTTATATGTAAGCATATGTGTGCGCCGGGAAGAGAGAGAATAGAATATATAAGAGTATGAATAACCTGTATGAAGTGTGGCTACTAGATCATAGGATGTATCATGTCTTCGGTCTCAAAATAGTTGAGCCCCTGTAGGTATTTAGAGACCTTATTTTTACAGATAAAGTTTGGAAGTGAAAATATGTCAATTTTCCGATTTAATTTATTGTAGAGGAAGGGGCCAAGGAAACAATAAAATCGATTTGAGAAGGCTGTATTAAATATAGGGCCCATGATAGATGTAGGACGTCGTACAGACCGTGAAAAGGAGGTTGGTTTTTGTTCACAGTGTTGTTTAAGAACGATATTCAGAATAAAGAGTTGACGGACAGTAAGTACCTGGCAAAGTTGGTAGAGGTCAAAGGTAGGGAAGAGAATCGGTTTAAATAAGCAGACTTTTAGGAGTGCTCTCTGAGCACGTTCTAGACAAATAAGGTAAGTTTTGGCAGCGCCACCCCAGGTGGTAATGCCGTATAAAATTACGGATTGACACAGAGCCGTGTAAACCAATTTGACAATGGATGGGCTAGCAACATGGCGCAGTTTTTTAAAAACGTATATTAGTTTACGAATTCTAGCACTAGTTATTTTGAGGTGTGATTGAAAAGTAAGTCTATTGTCTATCGTGATGCCTAGGTATTTGACAGTTACATTTCTTTTTAGGGTAGGACATGAACAATAAACTGAATGGACAGAGGAGTGTGTATGAGCTATTATATTATGAGTAATTATTTCTTCAGGAGAAGTGTAAATAGAGAATGTGAGATAACTGGTTTTAGAAATATTTAGTGTGAGGAGGTTGCAGCTCAGCCAGCTTGCTACGGTGTCAAATCCTGACTGGGCGTAATCAAAGACCTGCTTCCAGGTTTCGGCAGAAAATAAAAGGGCAGTATCGTCCGCATAGGAAACAATTTTGCAATTTGGGATCGCGAGGGAGCAGAGCTCATTTATATATACTAGAAAGAGTGTCGGTCCGAGAATGCTACCCTGTGGTACTCCATATTCAATGGGCAGATAGGAACTAGTGAGCCCATTTATTACTACACATTGACTACGTCCATTTAGGTAACTTTTGAATAAGGACAGTTGAGTTCCCCGTATACCAATATCTTCTAGTCTTTGAAGTAGTATTTGCGCAGAGACCGTGTCAAAAGCCTTTGCTAGGTCTAAAAATATAGCAAGACATTTTATGCGGCTATCTAAGTTCCTAATTATATGGTCTGTGAGTTCGTGTACAGCGTCGGATGCGGATTTTTGGGATCTAAAGCCAAATTGGTTTGGGGATAGTATTTTTTTATCTTCAAGGTAGCGTACAAGACGCTTGTTTATCAGACGTTCTAATATCTTGGATAATGCAGGTAAGATAGAGATAGGGCGATAGTCGTTTGGTAGGCTTCGGTTACCACTTTTGAAAATGGGATGGACAATGGCCCTTTTAAAAGCCGAAGGAAAAATACCCATTGTCATACTAATGTTGCAGATGTGAGCAATAGGGGGTGCTAGAATTTTGCAGTTCTTTTTTAAAATTCCTGACGAAATGTTGTCCCATCCTGCAGCACAATTAGCTTTTAGAGAAGCAATAGTGTTTTCAACCTCTTCAACAGAGGCTTCAAACAAAGCGAAAGAGTGAAGAGGAGGGGAATTTTTAGAAGGGCGGAGCGAGATAGATTTATTTTTTGATATTATGTCCTGTGCAAGTGCCTTACCAATCCCTGCAAAAAAACTATTAACATGGTCTGCAGAATCTTTTGCCGTCGGTTTACATTGAAGAAGGTCATTAGGTGGTTCTGTGTTTTTATTTAGATTACTGACGTCTTTAATAACATTCCATAGCTTCTTAGTGTTAGTGCCTGCATTTAGTAACAGAGATTTTGATACCAATTTAAAGTTCATCAAACGTAACTTTGGTAAATATCCCGCTGGCTGGAGGTAAGTTAGAAAAGTTAATATTTCCGTTTTTAATACGGTACAAATTCTATTTTCAGCATAATTTAGTAGAACATATCCAGATCTAATTATCTGCATCAGTCATTAGTCTGCCAGACAGGTGATCCCGCTGGGTGTAGACACATCTGAAGATGTGTATTGCCAATTTTAGGCGCGCAAGTGTTGAATAGATAATAAATTATTATATCCATTTAACGTAGAGCAGCTCATATGAATATTTTATTTAAATTCCTCAATGCTGGAGAAGTCAGAAATAGATTTTCTGTCTACTTTTTCGCAATTTCAGACTCATAAGTCATAAGCCTTTTTTCATCTAGTTTTAAAATAAAGTGTGGCATTAAGTTAATTATAATGGTCCAGAACGTTCCTAGGCATTAATTGCGCACAAAGGAGATGGTTAATTTCTTTCATTAAATTATCACATGCAAACGAAAAATCATGTCGGATGGTTAGAAAAATTCGATAGAGCGAGCGCGAAGCATCTCTGTAACATCTGGTTTTCCGGTTTTCCTGTCTACGGGTCGCGTGTCTCAAGTAGTCTCAACGGATTCTAGTCGTATTTTGTGAGCAGAAGTGCCAATTTTGAAAGTCTTATATAAAACGAATGGTTTTTCCATCGTTCTTTAACACTACAAAAATAAACTTTATTGCACCATAAGTAGAAAAGGTAATACAATTACGGAAAAAAGGCGATAATCATATATAGGCAGATCCGATAATAATACAGATTTTTTCTTCTTGTTCAGTATGTATGCAGTTTTTGATTTTTATATAATTTACTCGCGAACGCGAGTGATCTGGTACCAAAGAGGCTGTACTACCAAAGAGCCACCTGTACTAAAGGTTTTTCTAGCTAGATGATACGTAAGTACCTACGTGGTAATGATGTCCATGATACCCAGCCTCGGCGCAGTGTGTGGCATGAGTATATAAGTTCTAATGACACTATGATTACAGATCATTGGTTCTTCATGCCCTTAGCTGGTAAACTTCATAGAAGCTGGCTTTTGAAGTATGTATGTATACTGTATAAATGAAGGCGGCTATTATATATTCAAATAATAAACTGTTTTTCGGGGCAAGTAGTAGATATGTTTATTACTAAATTTAGCTTAATACTTGACCGGACTTGGCTTGGTGAACTTTTATGTTTGTGATTTGTCCAGTTTACATGGTTACATGTTCTTAAACTAGACAAGTATTTTTATATCAAACTAGCTGTGCCCGTAGGCTTTTGCTCCCCGTGGGAATTTCGGGATAAAAACTATCCTGTGTCCTTCCGTGGGTATCAAATTTCATCTAAATAAGTTCAGTGGTTATAGTGTGAAGTGGTAACAAACAAACAAATATACAAACTCACTTTCGCATTTATAATAAGTAAATTAGGACAGGATATACTGGCTTTGCCTGAATTCTAGTAGTACACCCCAAGACATCTTTACAACTCTATTTCTCTGGATCAATGTGTTATGTAAAACAAAAAAACTAATAATGGCTACTCGTTCTCCAAATTTACTAGAGTTCTGATCAAAGTCAAGTAGTCTATATATCTTCGAAATAAGTACACATACAAACTCGCTCGCTAGTTCGATAGTAGTATCAATGACTCACTCTATCTGGCGCTCCAGAAAGTCCACGCCGATGGTCTTCTTGTAGTCCCTGGTGAAGGTGCCCCGGCAGTAGCGCTGGATCATGCTGGACTTGCCCACGCCGCCGTCGCCCACGATCACCACCTTCAGGGCGACCTCCAACTCCTCCTCGCGCATCCTCGCACCATCTGCGTCCGCCCCAACATTAGTTACGACGCGCTATCTGCAAATTTAAATGGTATGTTTAGTAGTACCGCTGTGAACTATAAAACTGTTAGGAAACTCCTTAAAGCATCGAGAAATACGAAATTTTGGCTTGAATATGCTTAAAAATCATACGGTAGAGGCAAGTATTGGTTTTTAAACTATCGCACATCTTTAAATAAAAAGGTTTGTGGTAAGTCCTATGTATATTAGAGACCGGAAGTAGAGATGTAGAGAGTATTTTTTATTACAACCCTAGCTTTTATCTGGTAGCATGCATGATGCATTGTTTATAGTTATGAATATTGTCCCGTAGCGTAGTTTCGAGATTTAAGTAGAAGTTCGACGTGTAAAATATAGGTATGTTCGTGGATAGGAATACTAAAAGCTCTTTAAATCAAAACAGTTACCGACAGCCAACGGCAGGCAATTAAAATGAGAGTCGGTAAAAGCGGTAAAGATGACACTAAATGTGGCGAGATACAGGGAGTGATAAAATGTTTAAAATATCACACTCTCTTGTCAATAAGCAATTAAATTAAATTTTAACAATTGTGGACAAATTTTTGTTCGATTAAGAAATTTTATGATGATAATAAATTGATAATTATATAAGATGCAAGTAAGATAAGCGTTCTAGAGTCATGACAAGGAAAATGCAGTTTTTTTTTAACATTTTTAATTTAATTTATTCCAAAAGGGGAGTCCGGTTCTCACAATTATTTATGGCTGGTGTAAACTTGTTTATGTAAAACTGGAAACTTGTACTGCAAGAAAAAAGTAACGTTATGTTGTCTAGTTTTTACTGAAACAAAGCTAGATGCGCAGGAACCGCATGTGTTCCAAGAAGTCAATAACAGAGCGAGAACATACTTTTTCGTCCGCTCAAACAAAGCATTTTGATTTTTTTTATTTCGTAGCATTAAGAAACTTCATTAACCCCAGGTATATTTTCGACCAAAAACGTCTGCTTGTATCATCTCTATTTGTTGTAGGTATTTATTTTCGTTTCACTATGCCCTGCGCTGGGAGGACGACCGACCTGTGAATAATTTTCGCGGTGAAAGGGTTATAATATAAATTAACTTTTTTTCCTTAGGTAAGTTAAGTATACTTATTTATTACTAGCTAAAGCCCGCGACTTCGTGTCTTTCATTCATCGACATCGTGGCTCGAACTAATGTTTCTGGAAAATGCTCATCAGGCTGAACAACTTTTGCTAAGGCCACATTTTTATATTTCTTATAGTTTAGCTGGACCATTATAGATCTGCATCAGGTGTTCCATTTATACAAAATCATTTATATCCTATTATTTTACCCTATATGTTTAATTCGAATCCGTCCAGTATTTCCGGAGATTAGCGAGTACAAACAGACATACTGACAGACTTTTAAAAATTCTTACTCTATTACTATTATCGCCTTCTACGCCACCAATTTTTTTTTTATATATTTAATGTACAACACACTTTTTAACTATTTTATTACCTATATTAAGTTGAAGTTATTTCATTTCATTCATTAGCATTTTGAACTAATAGACCAGTAAAAATAGCTGAACCTGGACATAATGCTATAACCGTAAGTTTCTTTTTGTATGATATAAAGTAATGTTAGTTATAGTTAAAATAAACCGAATTAAACAATTTAGGGCTCTGCGTCAGTGTAAAAAAACCAAAAAACTGAAAATTGAACAAATTTTGATTTCATAAGTACAGCATAATTAATAACTTTGGAAAACTACCTCTATCATATTATAACGTGTGCATTCCAGTTGAATAAATCTAAATTAAACAAATTAATCAATTAGCACTATCGTTAATAAAGAAGGTTCGGTATGTTACAAATTTTCAGGCTTATCTCACCAGAAATTATAGATTACTGTCTTTCAACAATTTATTCTAAATATTATATTATGTGTGTTGATAAATTATTAAAAATTAAACAAATTCATTTTATGCATTTATACATTTACAAATTTTTGTATTTTTTGTAAAGCCAAAATACATAACTATTTTGAAAGTGTTTAACTTATGCCGTCAACATATTTTTGATACTATAAGGAACAAATCAAACAAAAAATATCTATGATTATAATTTTTTTCTATTTTTTTCTTACTTACGTTTTAATATGAACGTTATTTATTGCACAATAAGGTCGTCATTGGTTTGTGCCTCAACTCCCGACCGTGCTGTAGCGAGTCGCGAGTGATTCTCGTGTACAGTAGTTTCGCCGCGTCGTCTTATGCATTTATTTGTAGTCAATCATTGTCAAACTTTTATAAGCACGTGGGAACTTTTACTAACCATGGATCGGCTAGGGTGGAGATTTATTGAAATATTGTGTTTATAAGATCGATAATAACTACATTGTTGAGCTTTTATTGGTTTGTTTATAAAGCTTTTTATGGTACATAATAAAGAACATAGACACAAATCAGAAAAGTAAACGTACAACTGCGGAATTATCCCCAGGGTTTGTTACTGGTACCAAATTCACATTTTAAGTACCAGTAACAGAATTTTCATTATGTTAAAATTTTAAGGGTAATACTCGTATAGTACGGGTATCGTTTATGTAGTAATAGTAACGTTATAGGTATTGTTAAAATTTAAAGGTAATTTTACCGGTACGTACCTACGCGTTGTTATGTTACCGTTCCGCATGAAACTCGACTGCGACGAGCCACATTCCCGTACCTACCGAGTCGCGATCGCGACGCACAACACTGCGATGACCAGTGATGCCTCTCGATAATACACTATCGCTAGTCTATCGATAGACTATCTGTATTTTGAATAAAACCAATATTATCGATAGTATTGATTCTGACGACGAACAAACTATCGATAGTATTGCTTTTCTAATAAATAAATAATCGATACTATGGATAGTTTATGAAACGCAATACTATAGTTAGTTTATTCGTCATCAGGATCGATACTATCGATAGTATTGTTGGTTATTCATATTGTTGCCCTAAAACAGGAATTACTATCAATAGTACACAAACTATCGATAGTATTGTTGGTTATTAGAGATGTGTTGTTCCTTTAATCTTTAAGGTCTAAACCAATACTGAACTGGTTGTGAGTAGTCGATCCGGGTCTTCTGATTCTGACCCATTCAATTAATTGATGGGTTTTCTCATGAAAGTTCACGAAACAATCGTTAAAGCCGGGTATTCCTACAAATGTAGGTATTTAATGCTGCCCCGGCCGCAATTTGCATCGCGTGGACGCTGCGTCGGTGAGCTCACATGTGACCCCACCAGCGACACAGTATAGAAATAAGCAGAAGAATAGTTTTATTTTGATTAAACTTTGTTTAAAGTAGTGTTCGATACAGCTACATTATCTTATATTAATGCTGGAGGGGTAGACAGAGTCCAGGGCCGTAAGACCCAAAGGCTTAGCGTGATTAAAAAATAAATCAATAGTGATAGGTTGCTAGCCGCATCGCCTATTAACATAATTTGACAATTAATAGAAACAAATAACCCTGCACAGTCGTTATTTAGTGTCTTTGTTTATTTTCAACCCCCCACAAAAAGAGGAGTGTTATAAGGTTGACGTGTCGGTATGTCTGTGTATCTTGGTGTCTGTTAATGGCATCGTAAGGCCTGAACGAAGATTTATTTTTTTTGTTTGAAAACTGACTTTTCGTCATAGTTCTTAGCTATATTTATTAGAAATTGGTTCAGCCGTTTAAAATTTATTAGGAATAAACACCTTAAAGTCGGTTTTTATTATTTTTCTTGAATATAAACTTATGGGTATTATGTTGTTTTGTTATTTACTATCTATGATACAACACTGAACTTAAAAAACATGGGTCTCACCTAGATCCCAGTATTTTTCACACGACTTGCAAAGAAGGAGATTACGAATATATAGTCTATAGGGTGCAATTGAAATCATTAGCATTGATTTAACTTATCATCATACTCACCTAAAGGATATTTTGTATGGTAACAATACTGCAATTAATGCAGTAATTAAAAAGTATCAAAAAGTAAGAAAAATGAATAAAGTATCAAAACACTTCGAGTCGTGCGCGCGTATTGATACCTACGTGCCGCAGGGTCAAAGACCTTGGACGGATACAGCCAAACGGCGCGACCGACCGGAATACAAAAGTAGACCTTAATTTACGTGAATAAGGTTTGAAGTCGAATGGGGACGGGTCGTGTCACACGAAAGCTTGAGGACAATAGGTACGTTTAAAGTAGGAACGAATGTTAGGGTACCAAGACGCAACGAAATTGATACTATTATAATTAATTTATTTTTCGTATTTTTTTTTTATAATTGCAGTACAGGTATGTATCAAAGAGTCTGACGCATGTTTAGAGGTTTTCTTGAATATGAAAATGACGACTTTTGATTGAAGTTTTATTAGTCTTAAATTACTTTGTATCATGGGTATAGTAGATACTTAAAATATTGCCAACGAATTCAATTCCACCCTGTATATGCATGTATGTATGTTGAATGTATTTGATTTTCTTTATTCCTTAATGTCGCCACGGATTTGAATGTATGGCCACAGAGCAGATAATAGTATTACATACAGAACGGAAACTCGCACGTTTTTGGACCTTGTAAGCGCCTGTAAAATAGGGTTGTTGCTAGTCGCACGTTGACGTTCCCCGAGTCATTTAGGGTAATTGTTAATATTGGTAAGAAACTGCACATATTTTTATTGCTCATCCAAAAAAAACAACAAAGAACGAAAATTTTATAGATTTCCGAGTGATGAAAACAGGTAAGCAAAGCAAAAAATTCTGTGGTGGCGACCCTGATTGTTTAACTCACACATTTGACGTATGCACAGATATATTATTTCGTTTGTAGTAGTACTAGGTATATTTGTTACTTCGTTTCTATGAAGTGCCATACCTGTGGAATGGCGTTTCGTTAGAATCCTTACATTTCAAAGTGACATGAGCTAAAAAGTCTTTTTATTGTTTCGTACCTAAAGGTTAGAAATTAGCCCAAACTCGATTGTGTTAAGTTGTTTTATAACTGAGTTCTATTGATCACCATCCGTCTGCGTAATCAGATCCTAGATAAGCATCGTCTTCCAAAAAGTACTCGTCAAGACAAATAAAACGAGACCTACTCGATGAGGTTATAACTGAGTTCCGTCGAATATCTCCCGGTCCCATCATCAGAACAGCCCATTGACATCATAATATTGTATTATCATCCGACTTACAAAAGTATACAAAATTTCAGCTAAATTGGTTGAGGATAACTGGTTAAAAATTGAGTTCGAAGATTCCACCCGAACAAACATACTTACATTTATACATACATTGCAAGTTAAATAAAAGCTTGTAAAAACATGTAGCGATCTTTAGTTGTTTTATTGGTCCAATGTTAGTAAGCGCTAGCACGCGTCTAATCGGACCTGCCGAGTTCAAGTCGTCGCGCTCGCGAATTTCATATAATTATTAAGAAAATAATTATATCAAGTCAAACTCCAACCGAATGAAGTTTATAGGATCTTGTAACTGAATGCGAATTTGACGAGCCTGGATACTTAACTTATACATACCTTTTTTTAAGAGTTTAATAGTAGATTGTGCTACAAGGCGTAAAGGTAATACTTTTAAGTCGAGTGCGCTTCTTTGAATCCAGAGCAAAACGAAGGATTCCTCAGTTGAATCACGAGCGTAGCGAGTGATTCTACGATGGAATCTTGAGTGAAGCGAGGGATTCGTGTATAACGCCCGAGACAAAAATATTACCGTACGCAAGTAGCACACATTACATCGCCATCCATGAGAAAAACTAGCAAAAAGATACAAAACAGAATATGGAGAAAGTAGAACAACTACAATACCTAATCAAAGCTCCGACAAGAACTAACCTTTATTTAGTGTTGTTTTCATTCAATAAATACTAAGAAATAATTTTTAAGAACAAACTTCTAAAAAAAATGTTTGTTCACGCATAAACTCGTAACTTTGTTTGCGTGGACCTACATATTTTAAGATTTTTATAATAACAATAAATTTAATGTGCTATCGGCTTAAACTTACGAAAAAGGATTTAAATTTACACAAAATAATTAATTTTAACAC
The DNA here is from genome assembly GCA_963555685.1 of Acrobasis consociella. NCBI lineage: Eukaryota > Metazoa > Arthropoda > Insecta > Lepidoptera > Pyralidae > Acrobasis > Acrobasis consociella. The sequence goes on along the minus strand of OY743122.1, from coordinate 5,234,435 downwards.
AATATAACCTAAAACATCTGTAATTACTTTGAATTGAAGACAAAAATTGCGCTAATTATTCTTTTTTCCTTTTTCGAAGCAAAGACCATAAACATTTTTACCTACATTCACGATGTATTCCAAATTGAAAAAAATACGAAGTCTGTTCCAGTTATTTATTGTATTAAAACTTAATTCTTTTGTATTTAGCTGATTTTACATAGATAACATCGTGTTCAATTTTCAAATTGTGTTTTAATCCCGTAAGATTTTCTTTTTCACTTTTAATCCCGAGAGAACTAGCAGTTTAGCTCCAAATGTTTTGGGATGAAACCATCGTTTTTTGAGTAGATGGGATGAAAAAAACACTTTTGTCTATGCCTCAAATGGTTTTCAAAAACTCTAAAGCACGGCTTCTGCGGGAATACCTAGCCTTAAATGTGTCCAATCGCTCTCGTCATTTTTGGTCCAAACCCAATAATTATTTTACTGAAATAATTAATTTTTATGTGACTGTAATTCTACTTTTTTTAACTAAAAAACTCATTGAACCTCATTACATGATACCTAGATGAACCACGCTAGAAATTAATTGGCCATGTGATGAAGTCATACTGAACAAGCTGGCCAGTCGATACTTAGTGACTAGTGTCGTGTAGTGGTTTGAAAATAGTATTTTATACACATAAAAATTAAAGTGTGGTTTTCGTTTTGGCTTTTACTGATTATATTTATGCATTAAAAAGCAACTGAGTTTAACTTCCATAGCGCTTATTATAATACGACATAATAAATAGTAATAATACTTTATTAAATACAAAAAACTTATATTATTTAAAATGTACATAGCACACAGAAAAAGACATTAAAATGTCCAATGGGCGTGGGTGGTCTTATAGCTAATAGCGATAATTTCTTTCAGACAGCTGATGTAGAGAAGTGAAATGCTGCCATTTCCCATAGAAGTCTGATAGACAAGGTCTATGTTAAAAATAAGTCTATCTATGTCAAACATTTTAGTCCTGCTCTCTAACACTACACGGCCTCTGTGCGGGCACTTGCGAGCACGTGTGCAGTGCGAATTGCGTTGAGACGTAACTTGGGCGTCGCATCGTGTGAACGGTGGGTAGAAATTGTGTAAAATGCTATTGTTACGAAACTGGGTTCGAGATTTGGAGAAAAACGCCAAAGTTCGTATGAGGGTTTTTATTCACTACGGAACCCAAAGGTTGACACGTGAAGATGGTCTTCCTGATGTCCAAGTCCAAGTCGCGTAGCATCTGAGGTCCAGGTATCTCGCCAAATTAGTCGCAGGTACTTCCACTTGTCGCACTGAGGTAGGTTTCCTTCGCTTCGATTCGCTTCGAAGTTATAGCTTTCGTAGCTCATACTGAACTGGCGGGACGTGCACTCGATCGCCTTTTTATAAGCGCCGATACAGCGGTCTACATTGTTCTCGAATATTCTCATATCTTGACGAATGTATTTCGATTGACGGGAAACATCGAGACGCCGGTATGTGTGTTTGAGTGCGACTAAGCCGACGACCATTCAAAGAACTCTAGCCTTTATGCTATAAGGATATAAGGCCTAGTTTCGCTTGCATTATCCTGACGTCTTTTATATACCATTCCGCTCGCGAACATTCCGAGTCTATCTCGCCAGCAGAGTTCTTGCTCGTGAATATTCTACATTTATCTCGTTCGCGACACTATGTAAGCGCATAACATAATGAAACTTAAGTTGCACGGCGCAACTTGCACTCTGTAAATACCCACTACATTTTAGTACGACAGCATAAAAACTTCGTTATATATTTATGTATTTAATTTTTTCTCATGTTACATCCCATTAATATGCAATGTCATGGGAAACGGAATATTTCAGCAGGGGCCCATTTTTGGAACGGTATTAGTCCAGGGGCTGTCATGTTGTACGGGTTTGCCGTGACAACAAGAGTATTACAAGACTTATATTTGGCGGTTGCGAATGGGTTAAAGTTCAAGGCACAATCAAAACAATCCTACAATTAGCAAAATTCCATATTTACGAGTTATATGTTTTGTAAGCACACGGCGCGATCGATTGAAAACACGTATAAACTCGTTCGCAGCCGCGCGCTCACCCGGCTGGTGCCTCGCTCTCTCTCCCCGCACCGCACCGCAATCACCGCAGCCTTCCCGCTTCACGACATGTTCTCGCGTATTTTCAATCAAATATTTTTTGTTTTAAGTAAGACGTTAATGTGTTTAATTTTGATGAAAATGTGATTATAGTACACAAAAAGCTATAATTAAACAAAAATAACACAGTTACTATTTCTGGCTACTGAGAAAAACATTAATTTTAAAACATTAAAAAATGATGTTTAATTTTGGTCTTTAATGTCTAAAAAGACACAATATAGCTTATAAAGATAAAAACATTATGGTTATCATTTTGGCTTAACTAGATATCGAGATCAGGTGAAAACTGTGAAAAAAAATGTATAAACAAAAATGGGGTCAGTTTAATTTTGCTATTAAGTGATCGCATTTGAATGCACCTAAAAGTTAAACTAACAAGGTCTTTGGTTACCTATTATGCTTTTAGGGAAAAGTTGAGTAGTGTACAAAATCTCACGATTTTTATATAATACGGTTGCGACCGCGGTTAAATTACATAATATATCTAATTAATATTTGATACTCAATATTGATATCCGATAAAATATTGAAAACAACGAGTTTATTATTTATGTCCAGGTTGTGCTATTTTGATCGGTCTATAACTAATACCATGTAATTTAAATAACTCATCACAATATTGTGTTATTTACATGTAAAATTAGAAAATTTATCTTAATGACACGGTTATGTAATCGGATAAGAGAAGGTATATAAACTCACGTGTACAATGGCAATCAAGAGACATTAGTATTCTTTCTTAGTAACTAGTACTAGTACTACGAGTAGTATAAGTAGTAACACCGACCTAGGTAGGTATTCTATGCAGTGCTCTGATTTAAAATTAGTATACATACATACTTATGTGTATTTAGTAATTTTATTTTTTTTAATCCTCGAGAAGAAAAGGTTATTATAAGTTTGACGCTAATGTCTGTCGGTTTCTCTGTCTGTCTGTAGTACTACAGCGCTCGAACAAATGGACCGATTACGATGCAGTTTTTTTTTCGTGGAAGCTAGTTACCTTGCGGTAATTCTATGTTTGATAAAAATCTGTTCAGAAATTTAAGGGTTATAGGGGGTTAACGCATTGAAAGTCAGGACTTCCTCTAACAGTAATAGATGGCACTGCGGATATCAGTCGCATCGGTAGTTCCGCTATTCATCACTAAGTAGATGGCGTTCTTGACAGTCGGGAGTTTTTTTATTTGCCTAGCAAATAAACTTGTTAAATTTTATCGCTACAAGGACAAATTAAGTAGTTTTTAATCTTGTTTTTATACGTTCATAGTATGTAAACAGACCCTAATATTGTGTCAGTTTTATGCTCTCTAATTTGCTTATAAATGGTGTCCGTACGAATTTATGTTTTTGAATTAAATTAGCCTGAAAGCTATCTGTTAGAATACTTCTTTTGTGTCAATACTTTCGAATACTAAGTACCATCTTAGGTTAGTCTAGTATGCTCACTAACACGTATGGAAATAGTTTTTTTTTCAATACCAAAGAGTCGGCCTCGGCTAACCTTCTGCGACCAAATTGCAGACCGTCTAAAAATAGGAGAGGTAAAAAGTATCCCGTAACCGAAGGGCATGTATGATGAGATTGATGAGTTTATAAGAGGTTTGTTGGGATCGCAGCAAGTGGAGGTCTGTACTCTCTGTCTAGCCCTGTGGGAAACAGGCGTGATATTATGTATGTATGTATTTTTTTTGTTAATTGATATCAAATATGATATCTCTATAGATGTGTGAAAGTTTTCGAACAATCGCAAATAAGTATTTGAAATACGGCCTGAAGCGATAATTACACAGTAAGTACTGCAACAATGACAAAATGGTCGGTGATGCCACTTAGAAATCGGCGTTTGTTCGGACGCGCCGGCGCCGATTCCGCTTCGAGTTATCATTTTACTTTCGATAGCGTTTCTCCGGCCGGCATTCCTCACAGTCATGCCCGCAGATGTACAAACCAGATTATGTCAACAGAGAGGAATGAATCGAGTTATTTTCAGAAAATAAGTACCGTCAAGTGTTTGTTCCAGAGGCACGTACTCGTAAAGCCTCTCTCGATAACATCTATCGTCGTACACTAAAGCTGTGCTAGGTGGAAGCTAAGGTAAAGACTTTAGTCAGGATATAGTCAGTGTTGTCCTGCGTTCTTCAGTATCTTCTAATATTTCGGTAAACTCCGCATTTTATCTTTTATTCTACTTTTTAGGGCATATGACCTACTAAGTAAAATTGTTAATTTATAGTGGTAGTGGATGTGCCTATCATCGTTACAGCCCTACTATCCACTGCTGAACTAAAAGTAACACAGAAGCGTATTTTTGAAACGCCCCTAAACGATTGGTTTTACCATAAAAATAACCGTTCGTTTATTGACTCATCAATGAGCCCATAATCTCCACGCTGGTGACCGCAGGAGTTTATCCATATAAAAAATTGACAAAAGACATTGCTGACCGTTCACAGCGGTTACGATTCCTCCCTAAGTCGTCTATTACGTCACTCGTGGGAAAAAAAAAGATATTGACTAAGCATATTTCTTGTCTCTACCGTTACAACACGGCCAATAAATACTGTGACAAATACTGTATTTATCGAATAATTACTAACTTACTGAATATGCTCAGCTCACACACCACTATCCAATTACTCAATTACATCAAGATACGCAAAGAATATAGCATCAATTCCCTAACTAGAACAATAACTCTCTCATAGTTATGCTAATGGCAGTTAATCGCAGATAATAAGTGTGTCATACCATGCTCACTCGCAGCTGATAAGTGATCTTTATTATTCATAAAACAGCAGCAAAAACCAGTGAACGGGTGCGGCCGGCCTGCGCAGTGGCACCGATGCAACCAAATACTGCCAGGTCCTAAGAAAATATGTTGGTTGTTTTGTAATGTAGCTAATTTTCTTATTAATTTGAATATTTGGTAGATATAGGTGTTTGTTTGTAGACTCCCAGGAAAAGGAAGACTTAGAGTTAGTTTTATAAAACAACTAAAGGATCAAATCACAGACTCTCAGATTGTTCGTTGCAGATCACAAAATCTGAGTACATAATGCTGGAGATGAATGAGTACTGAGCAGGTCGCAGAAGATCCACTTCTGTGGATGGAGATTAACCCTTTCTGTGACATTTTTAAAGTCTGATTTTTAATTCCGTAGAATTCTGACAGCTGTCATTTTTGACATATCAGAGATAATAAACTTTTTTGGCCGGGCACATTTTTTTATTAAATTTCAGATTTCAATGAGAGTGTGAACATCTGAGTCTACACATTTTATTTTTTAGTGAATGTAACCATTTAATTAAGTGCGGTGCTCCAAATCAAACGGGGATTTATAGCGAGTGATATTTTCATTACGAACAGTTGAATAACCGACATAAAATACGAACAACTGTGAAGACAGACAAAAAAAGGAAAAAAATAGTTTTGATTCTATTTTTTATAGAGACTCCTTTTAACAATTTGTGGGTGAATGGCTTATACGTCCTTTCCAGGTTTTTAAACTATCTCCATATCCAATTAAATCTAAATCAGTTTAGAAAAAAGATTTTTTCAACAAGAAAAAACTTATCTGATACATAACAAATATAACAATCAATGTGTCAGTCGCGACGTGAAAGCTGATTACCGCATACTTTATTATTGAATTTTTATGATTGATGGATTACGAAAAAAAATATTTAATAAGCTTTTAGCTAAAAAGGTTGATGATACATGAATTAGTAGGGAGTGATGCCAGGGAAAGAAAAATAACCTGCTGACTAAAAATTACTTAAAAATATAACTTTGATAATTCGGTATTAAAAAATGTTATAATATTTTAAATATACCAGAAAGTTTAAAGTTTATTATTTTCTTGGTAAAACATTAAAATTATTCAAGAATTTAAATTTTTATCGCCCTTATATGCCTTCCCTTTTTAGTTGGCGAACTTTTTTAGTAGCAACACTTAGGAAATGTCAGAATTCTACGGAATAAAAAATTAGACTTTAAGTACAAACGCATTAATTCGTTGTTTCCAAAAAATACAACACAATGGGAGAGTACTACAAAGTACGTAGAAGAGTAGGTAACTTCATTTTGAACGATAATACATTGTTAAAATTTTATTTCCATTCTACAAAATTACAAATACTAAGTTTAGTGGTCTTAATAAAGTACTTAATATAACATCTAGTCCCTCGAAGCACAAAAGTGAAGCCCTCAGCCAGTTCAGCCACAGATAACATATCTTACCTGGTTATTTACTACCCATCGTACAAACCGCCTTCGGCAGCTAACGATGGCTTTCCAATTTTCCATCTTCGCGAGTAGCTTCGGAAGTGTGTCAACTAATGATTATGTTTATTGTAAGATTACAGACAAGACATGACAGAGAAACATTAAAATCATATTTAAATAGTATCAATCATATATATGTCGCAGTTGGATTGTATAATCCGCTGTTATTCAAAAACTTTAGCTGTTTGGCATTACAGCTTGGTATTGTAATATAGCTGAAAATCATTCAGCTAGATCGTCCAATGAGTTACGTTTAATAAACTAGATAACGTAAGATTGTAGAACGATTAGTTCGGAATTCTGCCACTTGTGCTTCTTGTGGCTTGTAAAGTGTCAGTGTCATAACAACAAATATGACCTCCCATAAAGTAAATTGTCGGCCGCGATCTGGGACTAAGCTGTTTTTATCGAGAGACATCAGTTATTTCGCCTCCCGCCTTCCGGCAAGATGGAAAATTCACGTGGATCAATTGGCCGTAAGAAATTGCTGCGCCATTGAGTTGTCGGGTTTATAACATTTCTATATTTCTAATCCAATTGTATCGAGTTGATTATCATTCTTCATTGGTGTTTTATGATGTCGGAGATTGAATCATTTAGTAAGGAGTTGAATTGAGGTTTTATTTCCATCCCACGAGTAATATTAAATTAATAAAGAAAAACTATTGTCTCCAGAAGCGTAGCGTACCTTGGCGGGGCCCCGTATAAAAATTTGTTTGGGGGCCCTTAGGAAGGGTAAAGATTTCTCAAAAAAGAAAAAAATGTTTGCATAAAATCAAAAGAAATATTTATTCATCATAATTATCTATCTGTCACATTTTTAAAAACAAATCAAATTAAATTTTAACTCTCCTTGCCTTTTTTTCGGCAAACTGATTAATTAAATCATTCATAGCTGATGATGACTTTAGTTTTTCTAAAGTTTCTGTCTCTATGGACAATAGTGACAGGTCTGACAGGCGTTCCTGTCTCATAGAAGTTCTTAAATATTTTTTTTATTTGGACGCCGTTACACTATCTGTATACACTCACACCAATGCAAAGCTCGGTTTGCGCCTCGTAAATGACTTAAACGGGGAAATCCCGCAACCCGCTTTAACCGATGTAGGGTGTTGCCAACTTTTGAACGCACGCTTTACTCGGGAAAAAATAAATTGATTTTGTTAATTTTCTCATTTCTGAAATTTAAAAAATTTGGGAAGTTTTTATTAATTTTTGCTTACGCACCTTGGGGGCCCCCGTAGGCCGGGGGCCCCGTATAATTGATACGGCAGATACGGCGGTAGCTACGCCCCTGATTGTCTCCTCATATATTATTTCGTTTGGTAACACAGTTTTATTCAATAATGGTTACCCTGTACGCCGTCTCAACGCTAGCTGTTTTGATAAACGTAATTACGTAACTCATTGACAATCGATCTGAACTATTTTCAGCTGTTTTACAAAACCGAGCTGTAATGCCAAACAGCTAGTTTATGAATAACAACGGATTATAAAATTCAACTGCGACATATAGATAGGTAATAGTAATAATTAACCTACCTAACTTATAACTGTCTATGATTTGAGTAAAAATATTTAATTTTATGTAAAATTTCTTGAAAAATAGGCTGTGATGATGTATGTGTAATGTATATGCATATAATCATGTTGCTTTATTTAGGCATAATTTGATGTGTGGCCAAATACAACGTGGAAGGGACACTATAATATAATGATAATAAAATAACAGTCACTAAAATTAAAAAAAAAAACTCGGCATTTCCATACAAGTATGCAGCCGCGGTACTTTGTATGTACAATTTTTTTTAGTTTTTTGACTGTTATTTTATTATCATTATATAATGATCTAGTATAGCCTGTAGTTTGATTTATTACGGATATCTTCTCTTCCACGTTGTATAAATAACAAAATAAAGTTTAACTAGGAAGGTACCTAATCGATTATTTTAGGAAATCGTCGACAAAACGCTCAGAAGAAAAGCCTCGTTGAACATTAGTGTACGTCTCCAGTGCACAGACATTGTGATCTAGTGTGAAAGCAGAGCATAATGAGCCTATACATCATCTCCACGTCTTTGAACTCTGATGGTAAAACCATTAGGCTTTTCTAGACGTCTCTCCTTCGCTCTTTCTTGGTTGGAGCTTTACCGGCCAAGTGCGAGTCGAACTCGCGCACATAAGGTTCCATACCAATATCTATAAAAAAATTACGTTTGTTGTATGGGAGCTCCACTTAAATATTTATTTTATTCTGCTTTTAGTAATTGTTGCGCAGAAATACATCATCTGTGGAAATTTCAACTGTTTCGTTTTCACAGTTCTTGAGATACAGCCTGGACAGATAGACAGACGGACAGACGAACAGACAGACGGACTGCGGAGTCTTACTAATAGGGTCCCGTTTTTACACTTTGGGTACGGAACCCTAAAAAAGAACATAAAAAGATGCTTTGTTACGTTTCTATAAGAAATTATTCAACAAATAAACAAGAAATATCAAAAACTGCACAAGTTGTTAGTAGGTATATATTTTACATTACGACATAATAGTAGCAGAAATTACTACATTAATACCTAAAATTTTACTTTATTTCGATCAAAGGTTTCAGTACCTATTTAGTCGAGTATATCATCGGTCGGATTCTTTTTGAAATGATAATTAGAATAAAAAATCTGATGGAATGTATGTGTGGTGTTATAACTAATGAGCGGTTGAATGCGGTCTATTCTAATAAAATACGGTTACATATTAAATTACCTGGTGATTACACACCAGCCCGAGGTCCGTTTCATGAGTGCAACCGATCCGTCTGCGGTGGAGTCGAATTCGATCCAAATAACCGATACAGTTACCGGAATATCGGGTAATACATCTGTTTATAATATTAATGGCATATCCGCCCACAGTGCGGTTCAAGTAGCTGTCTGCACTAGAATGTAACGCATTACGCATGACTAGTTTGTATAAAAAGTATACATATCTTAGAAGAGAGAGGAGGGTGTGGATATGTTATTATTTTTAGTATATTGCCGTGTGGTTTCCGGCAGAGTAGAATAGGGCCACTCTAAGTCCTCCCGTGGATGACGTAGAAGGCGACTTAGAAATAACAACCTAAACAAAGCTGATAAACATTAATGAGAGGCCTCTCCAACACGTCTGGCCAGCGTGGAGAGTGTAGGCCAAGTCCTCTGGCTGCTCTGGCCAAGTATGTGTCTGTTAGGTCAGAGAGGGTCGTGCACTCGTGCTCCTGCAGTGGAGACAAAAAGACCTGATGATGATCATGATGAAGTATTGGAAAATATATCTCTAAATTTACAAGACGTGATTGTAAATACATTTCGTAAGAAACAAATAGGTGTGGTGAAACACGAAAATCATTTTCAGTTTTTCACATTTAGAAAAACTTATGCATACCTATGAGTAGCTCATCTTCATGTTGTATGTATGTTGCATTGGTAGATCGAGAAAACAGTGAATTTTATGCTTATTTGCTAGACATAGAATACTAGTATAAGAAGTATGCATACGTAGGTATAACTTTTGAGATTTTATTGACTCTAAGAACTCCAGCATGTTAGTCAGACACAAGCAGCCGCGCCCAATTATTTACTTTTGTGAAGAAAAATATGCAAATTTGAAATTACCATAACAACTTGTAAGACAAACAGACTCGACCTCAACAAAATAAACTAATTTTATTGAACTGCTTGACGTTTATTTGAACAAGCTAGACTCGAGATGTCTTGAAAACTTGTTTTGTTTTGTACTTTGGGGGCATTGCGGGTCTACGTATACTAAGCTTCAAAAATCTATTGGATCTAGCAGTTATTATTTGCCTTGTTGAAAATTTACCACAAAGCAGACAAACCTTAGTTTGAACACTATGCCTTTGTCTCAGGTGAGAATTATGAGACGCAACACTTTAGGTACAACTATAAGTATTTTACACATGTGACTAACATTCATGTGAATAATAAATTATTTCTTAAATGGGAGAACACAATTTATACAGTCATTAAAGTTGAACCCCCCGCAAAGCAGCCAGTGATGTATTTTCTCAAATTGAATGTAATTACAGGGCGAGGCGGCGTAATTACAAGCAACTTTATGCAACAATGGGAAGCTCGCGACGGACCATTGTGACGCCAGACGTTATGAAATTAGGAATGTTAAACGTTCTACTGATTCACAGCATCGTCTAGGTACGAGTATGTTATGAATAGATTTAAAAGTACGCACACGGGTCGTAAGTACGTATATGGGACATGATAAACTTAATATACCTATTAATAAAACTAATTGCTAAACTAAATCTAAATACTTAATTAAACATAAAAAGTAATCATTCATCAACCTGCTGTCAAGCAGACAAGCACATAGGTCGTCGTAGTAGGGATATGACAAGGTGAAAACGTGAAAGGTGAATAAATGAATGATAGACAAAATTCAAGAGTAGGGTGTAGGAATTAAATACGTGTAATGGAATTTACTTACATTGCAATCCCGACGCCCTATAGTTTGAAGTACTTTGAAGGAGAGAAAGAAAAGCCCTAAACACTATAAATAGAGCTCGAATTTGACGCAGATGGAACTACTATAAGCCTTTGCTAATCAACTAGCTTTAGGCTTTTCCGCTTAGAAATATACCTCTTACAACCGATTATTATCTCTAATTTATCCTATCTACATCCTATCATAATTGACCGAGCGAGCAAAGCGAGTGAAGCGTCTCAGTTTCGAGATTAGCCAAAAATTCTTTTGTCCGTCTGTCTGTCTGTCTGTCTGTCTGTCTGTTCTCGCCTACAGGTCGCATTTCTTAACCGATTCTCATGAAATTTTGTAAGCAGGTTCAGCAACTACATAGAATTTTTTTGTCAAGCCAGTTTTTCGAAATTTTTCAAAATGGCGGAAATATGGGGGTTTAAAATTTTAAAACTGTCATATATCCGCCATTTCAAAATATTTTCAAAAATGTCATAGGACTTTTTTGTTGCCATTATAAAAACGACTATTTTTTAGTTGAACAACTTTTTTGTCTGAACAACTTCTTTATACGTTATACTTAAACGGGTTTAGGGTGACTCGCGAAGTCTAGCTGACTAAGCCGTGACGGATATACAATACAAATCTCCTTACAAATTATACTAAAACTATTTCAGGGTGAATTCAGTCCGGGTTACTGAACAACTTTCTTACAAATACATACACCCTGGGGTCCACGAAGTAATTTCTCTGAATAACTATTATGGTTATTATTTTGAGTTTCATAAGTAGTTCTATAAATTTTGATCATATTTAACCGACTTAAAAAAGGGTTTTGCTTGTTTTACAATAAGTTTTTTTTTCAGTTTTTGCTTATTTTGATTGATTGTTGGCTTGTTAATTAAATTTACCCTATTTGTTGAGCGAACTTTCGTTCAATCGCTATCGCTGCTTGTCTGTGCTTTTGTAGTAGTATTAGTAATTATGCAACGAACTAACAAGAGATCAACAGCAACCAAAGCCCGCGAAGTAGCTTTACGAAGAGAGTAATGAGCAGCGGCATAGAGCCATGGCAATGCAAATAAACATTTAAACGAAAACGAATTAATATTTATCTGGTTTTTCCAACAACGAGCTGACTTTGTCATTTGAAAAATGATGGGTCATTTTTCGGTGAAAGACTTCTGGTACAGAACTGAATTTCAGCATCACGGTAGACCTTATATCCATGGGATTGTATGGTTGGAAGGTGCTCCTGACATTTCGGAGCTAGATCGAAAGTCATTTAAAGAAAGGGCTGTGTTTGGCAACTATTTTGTAAATTTGGTCACAACCATTAATCCGCATGTCGGTAAACCTGCACCATAATTCATCCAAATCATGTACATTATTCTGAAATAATAATCGCGAGGTCTAAGTTCGTGGCGAACTACTAGTCTAAAGTAATATTTCCTTGACGGCCATTAAGAAAATGAGATCACGTCTAAGCTGCCTTTTAATTAAATCAGTAACGCTAAAGAAGCTGATGAATTCGTAGAGCGAAGAATTAACGAACGAGACATCTGGGCGTGATTAGTAGACTAGGACTGGTATATTGTTAGATTTACGGAGTTAGGTATGGGCGCGGGACTTACTATAAGTTGTTGTGTTTTGTCATATGCGGAATAGCGCTACATGGACAAGCAGGATTTAGGATTGTGATATAAATCTCTATAGGATAGATATGAATCCGGTTAACTTATACCTACTTACCTACCAAACTGACAGAGAGTCTGATCTACTTTTCCTAAACCAACTTTGAAAATTCTCCAGCGGTGTCATCAATTTTTGGGGGTATTTTTTGGTTAAAACTGTTAAGTTTTTATTTTTTATTCTTTACTTATGTATGCCACGACTGTGGAAATATGTATCAATGAATTCTTAACTAGTCATTAGTGATGTGATATAGGCATTGTCACCGCATTGGCATACTCTCGTGATATGAATTAGAATCGAGTATTTAGCGTTAGATCGTGGTAGTCTCAGCACAGAAACCGGTCGAATCGTAGCTGCCATCAATCTTGCGTAATTGCAGGTTACCCTGATTTAGATCGAACTGGATTCACCGTGAAATAACTCCGCGTTTCTATAATATATTCTAACTACTAATCTACAACAGTCTCTAAATATGAACATATGAAAAAATGGTGTAAAATAAAAACAATGAATATGTCAATTTCAGCATTTCAATTAACTTAATACTTGAATTTTTAGGGGTTTGCCCTCATTTAAAATTAACTATTTGACAGGTAAAGATATAATAAAAGAGATATAATAAAAAAATGCCTTGATCAAGCCCTAGATAAGGGTCTCAGTCTATTTTATGAACTACTGTTTATATTAAGAACGTGAAGTTCTTCGCACATTAGCCAATAAGTAGTGGTTATTTACAAATGTTCGTAGAAAAGCTTAAGTGTAAAAAAAGTTCATAAAATAGTTTGAAGGGGTTATCGAGGGCTTGATCAAGATAAAACTTTTAATGATATCTCAGTTTCCTTTCAAATGATTTATTTCAAATGTCAGCACTGAACTCCGGAAAAATTCAGGTAGGTGATAGAAAATGCTTCTTGTACTTGTTACACTCGTTTATGTGTATAATAACAATAAAGTATCAATAAATTAATTTATGACTACTTTGACACAAAACGTATGCGTGCAAAATCGTGTCAACAGTTCCGGCTTCTTCTCCTCTTGGTATGAGCTTCGGCATCCTTGGGTGACTATTGGCATGCATTCATCTTTGAAGAGAAAATCTTCGGAAAACGCGGTCTTCGCGGGCTCCAATGCAACACAAATAAGCATGCAACCAGGATAAGCTAAGATTAGGAGCATAGCATACATAAAAACTGTAATTACAAGCTTTTATTCAACTTGCGATATACCTTGTTTGTATGAATGAATGTTTGTTTAGGTCAAATTTTGTAACTCAAATTTCAACCAGTTATTCCTCAATGGATTAAGCTGAAATTTTGTGTACTTGTGTAAGTCGGATGACAATACAATATTATGAAGTTAGTAAGTTGTTCCAATGATGAAGCCGGAATATATTCTATGGAACTCAGTTATAAACCAACATAACCACATTAATTAGGACTCTTTGATTTATCTTGACAAGCACTTTATGGTAGACGATCGATGGAAGTCCGGAACAAAACGACGCATTTCCATCGAATTTGGGCTTATTTTATTTTGTCTTAATAAGGACTTTGGCTTTTGCCCAACTATATAGTTTTTTTTAGCCCTTTAGGTCCCATATGGGACCTAAACGGCTAAAATAAGTACTTTGGCCTTAATAAAAGCTTGTATAAAAAATTTAATTTTTTCAAAAACATATTTTGTTATAAATTCTACGATCTCACACAGTGAATTGAAATTGGAAGTCATCAATCGACATGCGCATTGTTTTGTACTCAGAAAAGAGTATGCATACGTTATCAGTTGTCGCCAGTCAAACGTAATTCAATAGTTTTTAGCCAGCGATTCTTCGTTTTTTTTGCTCGGGTAATGTAATCCAATCATGTGAATTTACAATTATGTGTAATGAATACAGTTTTGTTACCTAAGTTGATACATTTCTTTGTATTCAGGAAAGTTATTGTTCAAGTCATGAAAGTAGACATCGAAGTCGGAAATGTGTTATTTTCCAAAAGGCAGAAATGCTTCTTTAAGTTTTTTACATACTAAGATAATGTAAATATAGTTTCCGGTAGATACGTACGTACGATACGTCTGTTTGTCTATACTGTATGACCTCAAAGTCTGGGGTAGTTAGATGTGCATTGTTTATAGCTAATCAGCGTGAAACCGGGACAGCGGAAATACAACCTTCTACTAAAAATTAGTTTGGTACATTCAATTTATAACTAGTAAAGAAGATTACTTCATTAGGATTAGGATAATAATAAGTTTAATAGTCATAATTAAGTACAAAGTAGTGAAAAATAGTCAAATAAAACAAGTCGTAGAGTACTTCGCTCGAATAACGCTGGGGGAGCCTAACTGAAATAATTATATAACATTCTATTAAAAATTACTTATATTAAATAAGTAGTTTACTGTTGGTGGAATCTGAAGACCTCTGCAAAACACACAGGTAGGTGTAGGTACTGAATTCCTATTTTTTAAATATCGCTACCATCAATCAGACTACGTGCCTTGACTTAAGTTACGAGTTCCAAGTACTTGCTAAGTAAGTATCGAGACGTTTAGTACCTACCATGGCATGGAAGAGGCGAAACAATGCCAGAAACCTGACCTCGGCTCAAAACTTCCGTGCTTATTGTTTTAAGTGCCCTCGATTGAGAAGCAAAATTCGACCGACCTTCATTTATACACGGGCAATATTCCAAATACATTGGATTTTAATTGTACGAAGTGATTACGGAAACATTATGTTTTGGTGCAATAAAGATTTGAACGAACTTGTTGACAAATGGAGCTTTATTTAACAAAGCTTCTGCCAAGAACAACTCCGACAGTTAATTTACCAGTCAATATGTTGTTCGTCATTTTGTGAAAGTTGCTTTTTGTCAGCCTTGTTAACGAAATTGTTCAGAGAAAACTCTCCAGCAGCGATATCAATGATTTACACACATGTTACAGTGTCACGTACGGTGGGTTACAGATCTACCGACACCTTTTGTTTTACAACACACTTACTACAACTTATTAAAGTGCGAGGCTGTTCCGCTGGTAAGCTTAATAATGTTTAGCCGCCTGTACATTTTGATGGCACGTCGTAAAATAAATAAAAAATAATTTTGACGACCAACTGTGAATTGTAATTTGCTGTTAGTTATGTTGTTCTTATCTTCCAGAGACTTTTTGACGTAGAATCTCGTCAACTTTATAATTAATTTTAGCTGTGAAGGCAGACGCTTGCAAGAAAGTACTACTACTTTATTATTATGATAGATAGTTTTGTTTCTTAGTACGTACTTACGGCTGGGCATATACCTATACATTTGTGTGATATTTTTATAACATAAAATAATTGACTGTTCACTCGGACTCGTTCAATTGAATAACTTTTTTATATTTTCCTTGCAAATGTCGTTAATGTCTAAAAAACATTTGAGATAAGAATATAGCTACTCGTAATATTCATGTGTGAAGCGACTTTAGGCGTGAAGACATTAGAAGGACGTCATTAGCAGAAGAGAGCCCGCGGCCCACGGGTGGTCATTCAACCTCGTCATAACGGAATGCGGGCGCAGCGCAGACATTGTTCCCGCAGACACCTGATATGGCCTGATACTCGACCATACTCATCGTCAATACATTAGGGTAATTTCCGATAAGCTGTAAGCGATGCGTAGCAGGCTATGCTCGATATCTTTGCTAAACTAATCTGCTAACGATATTATCAGCAACCGCGTATTCCCGGTTGCATCCTCAGCCGGTAACTCTTCAGAGCCCGGAGTCCGCTTCCTGACTAAGGTGATTTGACAAGTTTACTGGTTTTTACACAGAGCGACTGTCGTCTAACCTATGCAACCAGACTCGACCAGAACCAATCTTTGTATAGGTTTGAGTAATCGCTAGATGGTGGACCCACAGTTTATACGTGCCTTTCGAAACACAAAATCATCTTTCTTTTCGCATAATCAGGTGTTTCAAACAAACCAGACTGTAAACAGCTTTTCACAAGGTATGCTTCCCAGTGGGAAGCGAACCCACCACCTCCGGTTGGCAAGGCAAACGGCTTTACCGCTAGACCACGGAGGCAGTCAGATAGATCTCTAGACTAATCTGCTAGACTAGACTATATCGTTAGGCACCGTGGTTATCCACGCTCGTCTATTTGGCCGGTTCGATTTCCAGCGCGAGCAAGTGCTTGTAGGGCGTATTTTAAATTAACTTATAAGTATATTGATGTGAGAGAAAAGAAGAAACAAAATATAGGTATCAGGTCTTTCTCTTTCCACGCAGATTGTAGACGATTGAGGAAATAGACGAATATGTGAATGATGTCAATAGACTATGTGAGGCAACCCGTCATTACTTTGATTTCCTTTTTTACTTTCACGCCCATCATGACCATCATCACGCTAAATGTGACCTTTGGGTCTAAACATCTTACTATAATTATCTGTCTACCGAATAAGAGTTAGAGATATGATAAGCGAGTAAGTTATTTTCATAGAGTTTTTTACATATCCGTGCAAAGTCAGGACGGACCGTTAGTCTGAGATACCAAATAATGTCTTTGTCGAGACAATGTACACTACGAGGTTCTCAAAGATCCGTTGAGAACAAGTATCGGAGGTTACCAAATAAGGATGCGGCGACTGGTGCTTCCACCACCGTTATAAAATAGTGGTAAATCACTTTATCAAATCAGTCAGTTCTAAATAGATGATACCAACATTTTGGGTTTCCTGACATGAAATTCTGAAGAGTGTAACTGAATGTTGAGCTCTAAATTTCATAGTCAAAATAAGATTTATCAGGTAAAGTATGGCATTGGTTTCGAAAGGCACGCATGACCGACCGACGACCGAGGCACAAACCGAGATGGTTGGCCTGCAAAGAGCTCTTCCCGTCAGTGGCATATGTATATCGTATACATGATGGATGACGATCGTGGATATTATACGACTCTGAACGGCTGAGCGTATTGTTTTATTTTGCCTTTGCGTGTTTGCAGGGGAATTTTCATGTATGCCTGTATGTATGTATATGCCTAGCGTTTGATAATATTTTGTGCTTGTACGCCTTTATCATGTACGAAACTACTTTTCGTAGGTACATAACGAATATGGCGGACAGGTACAAAGATAAAGATAAAGATAATTTATTTGCCAAACATGTGTTACAAGATATTAGTACATTCAATTTCGTCCAATCATGTTTACCATCACCGGTGTGCAAATGTAGTCATATAGGCTGTCATCTATACCTATGCTACCTATTTACCTATACTATAATAATAAGTATACTAAATCTACTGACCTTTTATATAAACCAAAATCAATTTACAATTTATCAGATAAGAAATCCTTGATACTTATTACATTAATCTATCAAAAATGACTTCATTTTTTTCTTCAAAAAACTAACTTTTAATTCTTTATATTGTTTTGGTATTTTATTATATATTATTGGTGCCACGTTAAGGCGCGTAATGTCAAAAGCGCAATATGATAATCGCTCACAAAATGGTAAAAGAGCAAAATGGTAAAGGAGCAAAATGATAAAGGAGCAAAATGACAAAGAAGCAAAATGGTAAAAGCGCACAATGGTAAAAGAGCAAAATGGTAATAACGCAGAATGGTAAAGATTTCAGTGCTATAGTATATGAGTTGCCAGAAGTCCCTATCAAGTAATAAAACACAAATTAAACGTTAACAGCTTTTTTAAATTATATAAGTAAATAACATTCATATATTATGACCATTCGGAAATGTTATTTCATTTTGTTGTAAATATGAATGTTGATTACTTATATAATTTAAAAAAATAAATAAATATGAAAAGCTGTTCACATTTTATTTGTATTTTATTACTTGATAGGGAGTCACAATTCACCAAAATCATGTTAATATAGTCCTGGCAGCTCATATACTATAGCGCTGAAATCTTTACCATTCTGCTCTTTTACCATTGTGCGCTTTTACCATTTTGCTCCTTAGTCATTTTACGATATTACCATTTTGCTCCTTTACCATTTTCGAGCGGTAACCATTTTGCGCTTTGGACATTATGCGCCTAAACGTCGGTGCCATACCTAATACACTATCATGCAATAAAGCAGTTTTGGATGGATGTATGCACAATTTGTCTTTACGTCGGTTTCTTTCTACTCTATCAGATAACTTAGGAAACAGGTGAGGATTACTTTTTACAAATGTAGCTGTTTTCATAATTCCAATATATATAATGACGGAAATGTTAGAATCTTATGTTTTTTAAATATCGGTTCACAACTATCTGTACTTTGTAGTCCGAACATTGCTCGAATACAGCGCTTTTGCATTTAATTTGCAAATACTAGATTTTATCGGTGGAATTTCCCCAAAAAATTATACCGTATCTAAGGACTGATTCAACCAGACCATAGTATGCAGTTATTACTGCATCAGCATTTACTTCATTAGATAACCTATATAGGGCATAAGATGAACTACTAATCCGTTTACAAAGACTTTCAATTTGTTCTTTCCATTTTAACCTACAGTCGATTATTATTCCAAGAAATCGAGTAGATGGAACATTAGATACAATATTGCCCTGGTATTCTAAGTTAAAATTGTTCGCCTTTTTACAGTAGACAGGTTTTATTATTTAATGTTATCTCAGCTTGCAATTGTCAAAAATCCGCAGTGATTTCATCGTTCGTAAAGTAACACTAATATTTCCACCTACGTTTGTTTTCAATATAAAACAATAAATAACTGGCTAAGTGCGAGTCTGGTTACGTACCATTATTATAAAAATCACTTAAATATTAATTTTGTTCTGTTTTTGTTATAGCGGCAACAGAAATACATAATCTGTGCAAATTTCAACAGCAGCAAAACGGGTGACAGACGGACATACGGACGGACGGAAAGACTAACAGCGGAGTCTTACTAATAGGGATCCGTTTTTACCCTTTTGGGTACGGAACCCTAAAAGTTACCGTTGTGATGCATAACATAATATAAGTAGGTACATGGAAGCAACAAGCGCGGCGGGTCGCCAACATATTACTATATTAATAAAATTAATGTGATGTAATTTGATACCACCGGCGCTCGACGACTTAGCTCCAGCAAAAAATGCTGCAATGAGGCAGCAAACAGTTTGTTACCGTTAGCAATCGATGACACGCCCGCGGAGATCAACAAGCCAGTGAAAGGGAAATAACTAAATAAGTGAACTTATTATTTTATTTAATCAGAACCATGCGCCTACCTACCATGCCTCCCATGCTGGTCTGGGAGAAATAAAAAATCTTAAAATGTACCAGCTGCTTCTCTTCCCACGCAGATCGTAAAAGCCGATCGAGGGAATGGGCAAAAATGCAAATCATGTTAACAGGCGATGCGGCTAGCAACCCATCACTGTATTGATTGCTTTTCCATCTTCTCGCCCAGCATGACGCTAAAAGTGGCTTTTGGGTCTTGCGGCCCTGGGCTCTGCATAGAACCGCAAGACCCAAAATGCTCTGTCTGCCCCATTAGGGATAAAGACGTAATAGTATGTATGTATGTAACCATGCGCGAGACCGCTGATGCTACTTGATTTAAAAATAATTATTATAATAACTACCTGTACTTAGGTGGGCAATCTTGAATACGCACCACGTGATGGTATGTGGTTACCGATACCGTAATGGCCTATGTACGAAATATGTCATTTCCCTTAGAGGTGCGACGTTGCCGATGCTAAAGAAATCTTTTCATATACCTACTCTTTTTGAGCGATTCTCAACACTATAATGTGAAATATATACATATATACAACGTGAAAGTATACCTGTAATAAATAAAATTTCTTTTCTCTTTAAAATTCTTTCCTGTGTATAATTTAAAAGATATTTTAATATAAAATGCATATAGTACGCATATTGTTCTAAATAGTAATGAAATAAGATACTTGTACGTGATTGTAAGTGATGATGTAAATTGATTTTCGAAAGTTTTCAAACAGTGGTCAATCAATCACAGTCGCATTATTTATTTAAATATTTATAAGGAACGTCAAACAAGTTAATCGTATATCTTACTAGCTTATTATTTTCCTTAACTTATGCAACATCTCAGTTTAAAATGCTTTGTAAATGACACAAAGAAGCGCCCGTTGTTCAGGGCACGAAGACCCGTTTATGAATGGCGCGTCCTTGTGCGGGTGAGTGCCCTTGCGCCCGCGCCGCTGTCAGCACGTTGTAGGGCTCCGCTGACTGCTCACCTCGTTCTGTCAATCTTTCCGAGAATAAATGCCTGATTTATTCTCGCGTTCCATGTACATATTACGCAAATCGATCGAAGCTTGTCTTGGTTGCCTTTATTACTGGGAATAGAGTCCCTTTGAGAGGTATATTTATATCCTAAGGGGTATACAACGGGGAAGGGACATAACATACCTGTAATCGAACCACGGGCTATGAAATTAAAATAACAGTCAAGAGACCAAAACAAATTTCGACATTCCAATACAAATTGTCCGTAAAGGCTGCACACTTTAGTATGGAAATGCCAAAAAATTTATGTTCTTTTCTTTTCCTGTTATTTAATTCCATTATACTATAGTGATCTAGTATAGCCCGTGGTTCGATTTATTACAGGTATGTCCCTTCCACGTTGTATTTATTAGTTATCGGTTCTTAGGTAAAATTAAGTAAGTTTAAATAACTTATTTGGTAAGACAAGGTAAAATATTATTAAATTTGAACCTGAGTACCTATTACGTAGCAGTAGATTCTATTATCACTAGTGATGTGCCGTTCCCGGGAACGTTCCCACATTCCCCAGATTTCCAAAATCATTCCCGGGAACGTTCCCAAAAATTGGAAATGTCTGGGAAAGTTATAATTTTATTTATCAGACAATTTTTTTATCAATGCAAATGTATTAAACTTATGTAAAAGCATTTCTTAATATGGTTATAATTTAAATATTTCCAATAATACATAACATTTCCAAAAAATGTGGAAACGTTCCCTGGGAACGTTCCCAAATTTCTAGGGAACGTTTCCTTGATGCTGGGAAAGAGACCCGTTTCCATAGGATATACATCTTATTAATCGAGAAAAAAAAACATTTTTATTGTTTTATGCTCATTAATATGTTCATCATTTCAGCCGCATAACGTCCACTGCTGGACATAGGCTTCTCCCAAAGATTTCCAAAATGACCGATCAAGAGCGGCCTGCATCCAGCGCTTTCCAGGGTCGCTGGTCAGGTCATCTGACCACCTTGTCTGCCCTACGCTTCGCTTGCCAGTACGCGGTCGCCATTCAAGAACCTTTTTGCCCCATCGGCCATCGGTTCGTCGCGCTATGTGTCCCGCCCACTGCCACTTCAACAAGCTAATCCGCTTGCCTATGTCAGTGACTTTTGTTCTCCTACGGATTTCCTCATTTCTGATTCGATCACGTAGGGAAACACCGAGCATAGCCCTCTCCATAGCGCGTTGAGCGACCTTGAGCTTTCTTATGAGACCCATAGTAAGGGACCACGTTTCAGAGCCATTAGTCATCACTGGTAACACACATTGGTTGTAGACCTTAGTCTTGAGGCACAGAGGTATTTTGGACGAGAAGACATTGCGAAGCTTCCCGAACGCTGCCCAGCCGAGTCGGATTCGTCGAAAGACCTCTTCCTCGAAGATGGAACTTCCTGCCTGGATCAATTGACCCAGGTAGATATACTGGTCTACAACTTCGAGGGTGGAGCTCCCAACACAAACAGGTAGGGGCGCAACATGGACATTCGACATTACTTTCGTTTTTTCCATGTTCATTTTAAGGCCCACTTGTTGGGAAACTCGATTTAGGTCTCCGAGCATAGTACTTAGGTCTTCCATCGATTCTGCCATGACAACGATATCGTCGGCAAATCGAAGGTGAGTGATATACTCGCCATTGATGTTGATGCCAAATCCTTTCCATTCCAGAAGCTTGAAGGCATCTTCCAGTGCAACGGTGAACAGTTTCGGAAATATAACGTCTCCCTGTCTTACACCTCTATGCAGTGGAATTGCCCTCGTGCACTGCTCCTGTACTCGGACTGACATAGTGGCGTTACTGTATAAGCACTTCAACACTTCGATATACCGATAGTCAATACGGCATCGCTGGAGAGACTGAAGCACGGCCCATGTTTCGATCGAATCGAAGGCTTTTTCATAGTCCACTATCCCCAAACATAACGGCCGGTTATACTCCCTCGTCTTCTCAATAACCTGCCGCAGCGTATGAATGAGGTCCATGGTGCTAAAGCCTTTACGGAAACCAGCTTGTTCGGGAGGTTGGAAGGCATCAAACTTGTTCGCGAGACGATTCGTGATGACCCTCGAAAACAACTTATATACATGACTCAGAAGCGTGATAGGCCTATAGTTCTTCAATAGGGTGTTATCTCCCTTTTTGAAGAACAAGACCACCACGCCCCTGTTCCACGCTTCTGGCGTTACGCCCTCGAGCAGAACGGAATTAAAGAGCCTCTGAAGGACTTTCAGTACCGACGTTCCGCCCGCTTTCAGAAGCTCTGCTGTGATTCCATCCTCGCCCGGCGCCTTGTTGTTTTTAAGCTGTTTGAGGGCCATCCTAATCTCGTACAGGCTGATGTCCGGGATATCTTCGGTATAGTGTCGGGTTAGCTTGGCTCTTGGGTCTTTAGCCATTTGTTTACTGGGTTGTGAAACTGAGGTATACAGCTGTTCATAAAACCTCTCGATCTCAGCCAGAACCCCTTCCTTTGTCGACACCACGCCGCCGTCCTCCGTCTTCAGCTTCATCAATCGGCTTTGCCCAACCGACATAGCTCTTGCGAACACTTTATTCTCTATCCTTTATTCTGCTCTATCGTCTCCTTAATATACTCAGTATTAAAGGAGCGGATGTCGTGTCGCAAGGACTTTTGTATACGTCTGTTGAGCTGCCGATATGGTTCAGCATCTTCGGAGGTCTGCAACGGCCTTGATCGTCGCTCTGCCATTAAGTCTAGGGTCCGAGCAGAGATTTTTTGAGGCTTTCGTTTGGGGCTGGACCTGAATACTTTTGATCCCACCGCTTGGACAGCTTGTATGGTTTATCTCGTCCACTGTAACGCAATCCTGAAGGCCTTCGAAGCGATTCGACAGTTCAAGCTGGAAGCCCTCGGAGTTCTCAATTTGGACTTGCGACGGTCGGAGCGTCGACTTCATCAGCCGTGACCTTTCGACTTTGAGACCAATATTCACGATGCCTCTTAATATTCGGTGATCACTCCCGGTTTTGACTCGAGTGATCACTGAGACATCATTGAATATTCGTCTCTTTGTCGTTAGGATGAAGTCGATTTCGTTCTTAACAGGGGGCTGGTTCTTTTTTGCTGGACCCAACCAGGTCCACTTTCTTTGCGGCGGCTTCTTAAAGAAAGAGTTCATCGCAAAGAATCCCTCTTGCTCCAAATAATCAGCCAGCCTACGTCCCCCTGTTATTTCGCACTCCGTATCCAAAGTTTCCCAGCCTAAACTCTCAAACGCCTCGCTTACCCAGTTTTGCGTTAAAATTAATATTAATATGTTATACAATTATTAAAAAATATGAAATTGGCCCTTTGAACGTGCCGACTTTCTTGGTAATAGGTTAAAAATTATGGGTTAAAATGAATTATTTTAACATTTGATCTGCTGATGAATATACATATTAGGAATACTTAACTACCTATAGCAGAAAACATTCATATGATGAAAAAATAAAATTGAGACGGGAACGTTCCCATGAAATTGGGAATGTTCCCGGGAACATTCCCGTAAACGGGAATGGGGAACGTTCCCCGGAAACGGGAATTTGGGAACGGCACATCACTAATTATCACACGTTTCCGTACCCAAAGGGTAAAAAACGGGACCCTATTACTAACGCTCCGTTGTCCGTCTGTCTGACACCAGGGTGTATGAACCGCGATAGCTAGACATTAGAAATTTTCACAGATGATGTATTTCTATTGCCGCTATAACAAAAACTAGAAACAGAATAAACTAAATATTTAAGTGGTTTTTTATAGTACGGAACCGTTCGTACGCGAGTCCGACTCGTACTTGTCTGGTTTGTTTGAAATATCCTACCTGTGCAAAAGTAGGCACGTGGGCCTTAATTCCCATTAGATCTACTGGTAGGACTTACTTAGTACATCCATTGGAACAAGCTCGTTCTTAGTGAATCGAGTATTTTATTTAGAAATATTTCCACTAATAAACATTGAATGCTACAAATAGGGTTACATTATATTCACAAGTAAAATAAAATAAATCGTTTATACAAAAGGTCGTGACGACAGGTGTGCGCACACGCATCTGCCGGCGACCATCCGGCAACCGGACCTGTCGCTGTGACGTCATGCAAGTGAGCAGCGGTTTGGGCATTATATTATATCCTTATTAACCGGCCGATAAAGCCTGATTGAAACTCAGTTACTTACTAGTTTTCAAACTTTCAAAAGTATTATGTAAAATTATATTTAGAATAAAAGTACGCAACATTCCCCGCGCCGTTGACGTAGATTCGGCCGGGCCGATTTTCCGCCACAATTATGTTGCTGTAAATGTAATCTGCTAATTAACCGCCTTCCTAAAAAGGGGGAGGTTATCTATTCGTCGCGATCTTATTATTTTAATACGCCTGGACCGATTTGGAAAATTATTTATTGTTTAAAAGGGCGCACTTGTGTAAATTGAGAATAAAGTCGGATTTTTGTTTTTTGAAAAAATATTTTTGTCTCCAATAATGATAGCCGCTCTTGATCGGTCATTTTGGAAATCTTTGGGAGAGGCCTATGTACCCAGTAGTAAACGTTATTGGACTTAAATGATGATGATGATCCACACCAATCCACATGTCGCGAATGCGAAGCCAGTGTGTATTATTAAATATTTTTACTATTTATTTAAATATCAAGGTACCTAAAAGTCAATGTTTGGCTGTTAGCAATTTTGTTCTTTTGTCCGTGCGCGGATGGTTGCGCAGAAGAAGTGAACGCGGCGTGAAGAGGGTTATATTATCTGTGGCAGATGGAAAAAGAGCGGCACAAAATAAGATGGTAAAATTGTAATTTCTGACGATTATTGAGATTTCGGTAAGTTTATTTACTATCTAGAGAATTCTACCGATAATAATTAATTACTATGTGTTTATGTTTCAGTGTTTTGAGTTAACCGATGCGTCCGTTTTTGTTGTTGGTTTATTGCAAGTTGCGACTTGCAATAGATAAATCAGAGAGAGAGAATTACCGATGCGTCGGTCTATTAGTTGGTCTATTGTAAACTGCGTGTGTTACAATAGATAGAAAAGAGATAAGAGAATAAGAGTTTGGGTTTAGGTGATCTGTTGTAAACTGCGTGTGTTACAATAGATAGAGAAGAGCTAAGAGAATAAGAGTTTGAGATTAGTTGGTCTGTTGTAAACTGCGTGTGTTACAATAGATAGAGAAGAGCTAAGAGAATAAGAGTTTGAGATTAGTTGGTCTATTGTAAACTGCGTGTGTTACAATAGATGGAAAAGAGATAAGAGAATAAGAGTTTGGGTTTAGGTGATCTGTTGTAAACTGCGTGTGTTACAATAGATAGAGAAGAGCTAAGAGAATAAGAGTTTGAGATTAGTTGGTCTATTGTAAACTGCGTGTGTTACAATAGATGGAAAAGAGATAAGAGAATAAGAGTTTGGGTTTAGGTGATCTGTTGTAAACTGCGTGTGTTACAATAGATAAAAAAGAGCTAAGAGAGTAAGAGTTAAGCGAGGCTCGGGGTGGCTATAGGGGAGGTTGGAGGCCACACGGGGATGCGTCCCCATAGAGAGAGAGAATCCGCTGGATTAGCTAGTACATGAGCGGATGGAACAGCCATCCCAGGTGTAAGCGGATGGAACAGCCATCCCAGGTGTAAGCGGATGGAACAGCCATCCCAAGTGTAAGCGGATGGAACAGCCATCCCAGGTGTAAGCGGATGGAACAGCCATCCCAAATCCTGTGAAACAACCACCAAGTGTTTGCGTAACACTGTAATTGTATCAGAGATAAAGCTGAGTATACCATACGAGATGAGGGTGTATTATGAGTAAAAGACTTTCGTCATGATGACCATTTTTACCAGGCCAGCTATGGTCAATGGCGACACCACATAAACTTGTAAAGATAACTAAGATACATTTTGTATAAAGTGCAATATTTCTCCGTTACTTTCGAAATGCAAATGAGTGTTACATTAAGACAAAAAATATAAATGATGATATCAATTATGTTGCATAAATAGCGGGATCACAGATTTAATTTTAAAATACATTCCTAAATGTTTATATGACAATATAAATTATTACTACTTACAGTATAAATGATTACCTCATCTTATTTTATTTTGTACTTTATCTTAAAGTTCAATTCTTAAAGGCATGCTTTAGCCATTAAATACTATTTTACAGCAAGAACATGCCGAGGAATACGCTAGTACAACACTCCTCAGATCATGGGAAATAGGTATGCACCTAATAATTATAAGTAAGTAATAATTTATATAGTTAACTGTTATTTTATTATTGTCCCTGTTCTCAACCGACCAAAATTATCTAAAATTCTTGCAGCTTTTAATGAAGTTTTAGGATATAAAATAGTAATTTATTTTACTATTTAAGTTAAAATGGCGCCGAGCGACCGCAGCGCCCCCAATTACGTTTTATTACATTTCTCAACATATAGACAATATTTCAAAAAATCCCGACGGACAATCTGTACCTAGTTGTTTTTATTTCGCTGTAGTTATAATAACTACAGCGAAATAAAATTATAATAATTAATGTTTTAAAAAAATATGTAATTATTATTAACTATTGTTTTTAAAAAGACGTACTATAATAATAACTACAGATTGTCCGTCGGATTTTTTAAAATATTGTATATATGTTGAGAAATTTAATAAAACGCGATTGGGGGCGCTGCGGTGGCTCGGCGCCATCTTAAGTTTAATTTAGTATTTATTTTATCATTGTTACCGAGAATAATAATATTTTTTTAGGCAAATGTGGTGTAGGTCATAAAGTAAGAGGGTAACTCCATAACTCTAACTTCATGGTGTAGGTACCATAGATTTAGATTTAAAAAAATCTAGGTCTATGGTATAGCGTGTGTTTGACGCTTTCCGTGCTATTACGTTTCCGCGTACGTAACCGCCGGTATCAGTTTAGGCGTGATTAGAACTGCCTGCGAGTGATATGTGGCGGTTGCGCAACGAACGCTTTATGTAATCTTTTAGAGCGCGGTTCGATGGAGGAATTGATATGCGACGCATATGTAAATTACATTATTAGTCACAATATATAATTTTTTATTTTAGTGAGAAGATTCAGATAAAGGTATCTCAGTCAATACGCATGAGGACTGTAGGGGAAGATTCTCCGAAAATACTTTTTACTATTATTTTTATTTCCATTCGCTCTATTCCTCAAACTTTTTTACTACCTTCCGCATGAGCCAAGGCCCAAGACTACCAAGAGCTATGTTGATAGTAAATCCATATGACTAATCCAGATAGTTCTGCCTTTAGTTTTTGATTCCGTGTCTTTTAGCCCCAAGCCCTAGCCCCCTTCTGAATTATTTGCTATCGGTACGCAGCATTAACTCATATTCTACTTAGCACATTGTATCTTGAATTCAAAGAAAAAACTTAAAACGTGCCAGCTGCTTATCTTCCCATGCAAATCGTAAAAGCCGATTAAAGCCGGCTAAGCTACCCATCACTATTTTGATTCGTTTATCCATCTTCACGACCACCATCATGCTAAAAGTGGCCTTTGGGTCTTGCAGCTCCGGGCTCTACACATACATACATATTATCACGTCTTTATCCCTAATGGGGCAGACAGAGCATTTTGGGTCTTGCGGTTCTATGCAGAGCCCAGGGCCGCAAGACCCAAAAGCCACTTTTAGCGTCATGCTGGGCGAGAAGATGGCTCCGGGCTCCGTCTGCTTAAAACCATAAAACACAAAATGCTGTGTCTGCCCCATTGGGAAAAAGACGTGATAGTAATAGTAAACGTGTGTATCTTAAATCAGTAAACTATGCTAACAAACAATTCAATACGGATCCAAACTGGCTTAAAGTAGATCTATTGGAACAGCTTTTGCAAGAACTGTACTTTTTACTTCCAAACATTTCTAATATGTATTGAGTGCCTGTAAACAAAATCTGTCGTTCTGCGTGCGCGCAGCTAATGTAAATATTCCGCAAAGAAATCTCGCCGAGGCACACTTCAGCTGCTTTCGTGTCGGCGACTGTGTGGGGAACTGCCGCACTTTTGTTTTCGAGAATACGGGGCACTATCAAAATAAAATAAATATATTTCTATACATATAATAAAACAGTAAAAAAGTGTGTCTGTATATTAAATATATTTCAAAAAAAATTGGGGGCGATGGAGGCATAGTAATAGAGTAAGTATTTAAAAAAAAAAAACGACGGGTTGCACTCTGGGAGTGCCGGCAGAAGTGAAAACTTGAATATTAACGTTGTGCATTTTTGATATTTTGGAATGGTTACGGAATAATTTTGCACGAATTGCTTTAAATTTCAGTATAAAATATTTCAAATCTTTTCTGAACCACAGTCTATCACAAATGTCACAAGCATGACACAATACACACACGAAAGTAACGTAACAAAAACACACACGAACATTCGCGCAAGCGCCCTGCGCCGTCTTACGAATTTTCAATCACGACACGTGGTCCTGACGCAAGTTTAAGATTTTTACCCATTCCAAAAAAAGTGCACAACGCCGCTAAAGAAGTTTTCACTTCAAAAAGTCTGTCTGTTTGTTTGTTTGTCTGTTTGTACACACTAATCTTCAGAAATACATAAATAATAAATAAAAGTTTATTTCACCCATCAGATACATACATACATAATGTCACGCCTGTTTCCCACAGGGGTAGGCAGAAACTATGGACCTCAGCTTGCATCGATTCTTACAAACCTCTTTTGCTTCATCTAAACTCATCAATCTCTTCATATATGCCCTTCGGTTACGGGAACTTTTTACCCAACAGATAGATTATTAAAAATGTTATACACTTCTTCTTTTCTCTGACGAAGATACAGCGCATTTAAATTTCGCATGACGACGTCATGGTCTCGTACAATTTTTGCAGAGCGGTGACATCACAAGCGCTATTCGGAACTTTGCGCAAATATCTATTGTTTATTACCAAAAAAATTTAGCTCTATTATTTTTGGATGTAATTGACGAAATAGAAAAAGTATTTTTGTGATGTAGTCCACGCCATTATTGTGTTTGGCGCGTTGATGTCTTTTACATGGTATCTACAGCTGTTTGCTTTAATTTTTCTTTTAGAGAACCTAATGATTTATTAGCTTTAGGTAGTTGTTCGCTTCAATGAATACATAAAATAAATGTATTTTCTTAGTAGTTTTATTTTATTCATAATGATCCAGATCTCGTGATATAATCTGAGAAACTATAGAAGCTCACCGACAATCAGATAAAATGGCCTAACAAAATAGGTATACTGAAACTATTTTAATAGGAAATTTACTTTCCCAAAACAACATTATATTAACAGAATTATATGACAACAAATTGTTCTTCATAGAAACTCGATGGCTATCGGTTAACATTAAATATGGAAGAGCAATTTTTTTTCGTTTTTACTAACTATATACATGATTTTAGAGAGCAGATTTTGAGCATGAATATGGTGGTCAGATTCTATATAACACAGGCTGGAATAACATCTGTGGCTAGAATATTTCCCAGACAACACGATCCGAGAGCATTGTAATAGCTACACGAGCACGTTGATGTCTTTTCTACGGCTTTGGTAATTATTATTATATTGGCAAAAAATAATCATTTATTTCATTATTCGCTCAAATAAATGAACATAACCAATCATTTTTATTATTTTCCTCAGTTATCACAGAAGACTTAATTTAAGTACTTTTATATTATTATTATTATTTACTTTATGAAAATCATTGAAAAGTTTTTATTCCTACGAAAAAAAAATATAAGCTTATTACATTTTCTTAAAAACTAAAATATACATAAAAATACTCTCACTACAATACGAGTACACACTAATACTAACAAATACATGTATATTTTTTTCTTCATAAATTATAAGTATCTTATACAATAACATAACAGCCATTACAAATCATCATTAGTACTGCGTTCAGGGTAACAAACATAATGAACGGCAATGAATACAACACGGCACCATTGTTCCAAATTGAAGCATTGACACAATTTCCCATCGGACAGTTGACGAGTTAAATAAATATAATATACGGACAAATCACACTTTTTGAACTAGCCCCGAAGTAAGCTGGGATACAAACCAAGACCCAGGACAATAAAAAAGGCTATTTAGCCAACTTGCTCAGATCGGGGATCGAACCCGTTACCTCTATGTTGCGGACTAGCATTGTGACCACGACGCCACGGAGGTTATTACAAAGGTAATATAACAAAAGCGTTAGCTATGTATGATTGAGTACACCGTTGAGCCGCCGACCTCATCAAATTGTCAACCTCCGTGACGTAGTGATACGCTACTCCACCGTTCGGAGGTTTCAGGTTCGATCCCCGGGCAGAGCAAGTTAGAAAATGGCTTTTTTGAAATTGTCCTGGGTCTTGGATGTTTATCTAAAAAATTATTTAATATAGTATCATTGAGTTAGTATTCCATAACACAAGTCTCGAACTTTTCACGCACGTGCGTAAATTGTGTGATTTGTCCCTATATGTATATTTATTATTTATTTAATTTTCTCGAGCTCCTCCGTACTTCGGACGGAAGGCAGGCAAAGCTTGAACCCGGCTTATAACATTGTAAGTCGTCAAGCTACGCAACTTGAAAATTTTTTCACCAATTATTTTTCATGTGTGTAAGTGAGCAACGCTAGTGTCAGATTTTTCAGGCTACCTAAAGGCATCTAACATTGCTTGACGACTACTATACAATAATGACAGCCGGGACCAACGGCTTATACGTGTCTTCCAAAGCACGGTCGAGCTCGGAATTTTTATGCCACTTGTGGTAACCCATCCAAGTGCGGACCACGCCCGGGGTCGCTTTACTTGCGAAAGCGCTATTAATGCGAACTCCTGCCGGACAACCCCGAGCTCCAGACTAGTCACCAATTTTGGTCACTTACATGAAAAACAAACTCCATGCCTATATGGCTCATGGCCATGGCTCACTTTGGGTGTGAGACTTGGGGTGGTCGGAGCCGGCCGGCCGCCGCGGAGCGTGAACCGTGTCCGAGCAACGACCTCCGCAGCCGAAATTATTCCAACACATACCAGTACTAGTAACAAGCACCTCTTCTCTACACTAGCTACGTGAGTCCTCCCATTATGTCATTTTATCGTCAGGAATGGATAGCGCTGCATTTTAATCCTTTTGTAGACATTTACGGCATATATATATATTTGTAAATATGTAATTTTTTTCTTCTTTCTTTCTTATTTTAATAAAATTCGTTAAGTTTACGGCAGATATTGTTATTTTTATTCTTTCTATAGTATAGTGTCAAACCGTGTTATTAAATAAATATATAGGGACGAATTACACAAATTACTATATATTTATTTTGTGCAAATTGAGCTGCCCTAAAGAAGTTCGAGACTTGTGTTATGGGATACTAACTTAACGATACTGTATTTTATAACAAATACATATAAAGATTAACATAACACCTAGGACAATTTGAAAACGACCATTTTCCAACTTGCTCTAACCGGGGATTGAACTCGCAACCTCTGGGTAGCGGACTAACATGGTGATTACTACGCCACGAAGATCGTCTTTTGAAAATGGTTTAAACCTAGTTACAAAGTTAGTCTGCATTTTATAATAAAACATTTTTTTATATTATCATTTGGTAAAAAGTATCCTATGTTTTAATCCAGGTAATAACTTATTTACACGTTAAAATTTCAGTCCAATTCGTTCCGCTGTTTTCTTGAGTAAACAAAAAGAACAAAATATTTATACATCCATACAAACTTTCGCATTTAAAATATTATAATAGGATGTCTATACCATGGTACTGATTCTAAATCCGATTTCCTAGTGACAATCCATCTTCAGTGTCTGCTTTGTTTTTGTTTTGAGTGGAAAACCACACGGGACCTGGGTAACAGCTCATTGTTAGTTTGCATCATTATATCATGTCAACTGCAGGTGAATTTATTTGACTCATTTACTTTACTGCTTCGTTTTACCTTTGAATTTATGGTGTCTTATGACAGTGTACTTATTTGTTACTAGCCGAAGCGCGCGACTTCGTTCGCGCGGACTTTATAACTCCGGAAAATGCTCATCAGGCTGAACAACTTTTGCTAAGGCATCATTTTTATGTTTCTTATAGTTTAGCTGAACCATTATGGCCCAACATCACGTGTTCCATTTAAAAAAAATCTTACTGTATTACTATGTATACATTGCCCCAAATATATATTTTTGGAAATACATTCAATGTATAAACACTTTTTTTTACTATTTCATTATATGTCTAGATAAATACGGTACAAATACCATTAACTGACTTTGAACAATTAAAAAAATGTTGTCCTCCAGCGCATATACGTCTGTCTGTATGCGATAAACTATTAATTAATACATAAAGAGTAAATTCCAGTATCAGTGTCCCACAGCCGAGAGCTTCGCTCTAGTCATACTCTTCGTTTAGAAATTCCTTTGTTTCGTTCTAACTTAATGTCCTCGTCTTTTACTCTTCAAGTTATACGACTCTGGAATGCCCTGCCTGAGGACCTTAAAACAATTTCGAACAGATATCTGTTCAAGAAAAAAGTTTACATGCGTCTTCTCTCTAATTAATTTAAATATCTACACTGGTATCAGGTGTTGTCAAGGATCCTATATGGTATTTAGACATAAGAAATTATATTATATAGGTATGTATCAATCATATTATTAGTACCTATATATATATTATTACCGTTTATATGTATTGTATATTCTATTATATATATGTATTAACATTTAAGTATTTGTATTTATTGTGTTGTAACTAGAAGTGTTTCTTTTATTATTAGAGCTATAATTATTTATTTGTACGCCTACCACCAGTATTTTCTTTTTATCCCAAAGATTGACTGGTAGAGAATGCTATTAGCATTAAGTCCGCCTTTTGTACCATATTGTTTTAGTAAATAAAGTTTAAATAAAAAATAATAAATAAACTCAGAAAGTGCCAAACTGATTTTTATGCGTTTTCTCTAACTTGTAGAGCATTTCGCCAGAAAGGTTTACATGTATACTGCATACATGTAAAGTAAGTATATGTAAGTGGGCTGCTAGTTTAATATAAAAATCTATTTCTTTATCAGTTAAGCCTCAAGCTATGCAGTTTTAATTAAGTTCTGCCTATTTATCTCTACATAGTATGTGATCAAACTACATCGCACTGAATTGCGAACACTATAATGGCGGTTTTATAGCCTTTATCAAGGTGCTCTAAATATTTATGGTTTTACTTTGAGAACACGTTCATTACATTCTCATTTTAGGTGCCAGTGTAAGGTTTAAGACCCGTGAACACGCAAGCCGTTGAAAACTTATTTTTGGTCTTTTTTCATAAAATATATTGTTAAGTATTTATATCCAATTATGAAGTAGAAAGTAATGTGATTAATCGTATAGAAGTTAATAGCTTTTTATTGCTAATTTCGGCTTGAGCTGTATTAAATTGCAATAAAGGGTAATTGAACTGTATAAATTTAATATACAAAAATGTAGTAGTAATTTTTATTAAATGTATCGCCCTACCAGGGTCTTATGTGCATTTTGTAAACTAGATTTAAGTTTCACAATTGTATGTAGTTACATGAAAACGAATGAATATGAATAAGTTTGCTTGTATGTAATGTATCAAAAAGTTTTAACAATTGTAGAAAATAAATTCTCGTTTGAAGAATGCTCTCAGCCGCCGCGACACAAATATCTGCACCCATTTAGTTCAACAATCGCCCGAGGCGTACAATATTAATTTCTCAGTGGCAAAACCGATCATCTCATGATTTACGAGTTTCACCTCGTTTAGCGATGTCGCGAAGAATGGAGCTGCGTAAAAACAGACGTATTAATAGTGAGAAAGTATCAGTTTTGTAATTACCGTTTTTGCTGCAGACCTGTCGAGTGCGGAACTGGGGCCGGTCAGGAAACATTGAAGAGCAAGTGTGAGGCGGCCTTCGATGGACAATGTTTTTAGTATGCAAATAATGTTTTATCGCGTTGTTTCTATGCTAATATTCGCATCGAATTCGCTTTGAATATGTAATCTTTCTGGCCAAGTATGGCTCTGGTAGTACAGAGAGGGCCGTGCTCCTGCAGTGGAGACAAAAAGACCTGATGATGATGATGATGATGATATAATCTTTGGGAGAGTCTAGCAGTGCACGTTATCCGGCTGAAATGATGACTATTCAAAATAAAATTATTAATATTTTTCATCACGTTTTAATTTGGATAGGAATCCGAGCATTCTATTGCTATTAATAATCAATAATTGTAATGATGATAATGATGTGACCTTTTATTCTTTTTTTCTATAAGCATATACGATGTATAAGCATATACGATATTCCATTCCCGAACATAGTTTAAAAATAATTCTATAGGTATGTATCTGCTTTATAATTGAAATTAATTAGTATCAAGTTAATTTCAATAAAGCCTTTTGCTTCTCAGAAAGTTTCATATAAAGGTTGTAGAAGTATATAATACAAAGGTATATCAAGAAAAATTTATTTAGCAATATTCCCACGATATAGTAGATTATGTGATAATATTTGTGTCGATGTAAGTATGATAACAAGTATACGACCGCTTGGACTTCCGCAGAGAACAACCAGTGAAAGTTTACTGCTCCAATCAAAACATGTCCATTTCTATTAACTATTTCAGAGCTGTACATGACTCTGCATGAACACATAAAAATCATTGGCAGCACATTTAAATTACAATAATTATGTACCAGCTTATCATTTTTAAAGTTATAGTTTTTACATTATTAAATTTGAAAATTATGGATTTGGTTCATAATGCTAAATAATGGTGTATAATTATGTTTAAATTATACATTAATGTTAAACAAATTAATTAAAGTTATGTAAAGTCTGTTACGGATTTTCAAAATAGGATCCTTTAAATTTCATAATATTAAAAATCCTTATAGGATAATTTCATAACATTAAAAATCCTATTTTTAATATCTTGTATATAAACCTCCTGCAGTTCTATAGTAGATGTGACTATTAGGCGGGAGCCTGCGAAAAGCCATTACGCAGGTACCTGGTCCTTAGTCCACCATTACGAATTCCTCACGCCCGACCGCAAAAACATCGAGGAAAAGGTTCGCATTGGTCGAGTAGACAAGTACATATCTACGATGCTCATATACTGTGTGATACATTCATAGATGATCCTACAAAAAAAAAACATACTTATCAAAGCAGTGGTCGTTCTGAAACTCTCGATGTTTGCATAAAATAAAAAAAACTTGAGAGGTGTCAAGAGACACCCGGATGAAACGAAGTTCCTTTCGACATCCTCAACAAAAATAATCGTCTAATCGTCGCGACACCACACTGTTTAAAGGCGGGTCTCCTGCACCAAAATATCCAAAACATTACACAAAAACACGCAAACAAAGGGGCGTGGCCATACACAATTGTCTATGGCATACACATGTTTCTGCTTTCGAAAGCAGATGGAAAACATGCCCTGCGCGGGGACGAGAGGGGAAGGATTTCTTTTTTAATTATTTTACGGTTTTGGTTAAGAGTCCTTTGGAGCCTACCTCTATTATCTGCAATTGGTAAAACGCAGAACACATCTTCTAGTTCTTCGTCAGGCAGAAATGATGATAACAGTAATCAGAAATAAATATTATTAGGTACCTTAAGTGTCATTTTTGAAACGCGGAGTCACCTAAACGAATGGTTTTTCCGTACAAAAAACCGTTCGTTTAGTTACTCCGCGTTTGAAAAGTAGCACCTCATGATGAAGTCAACCAACCATAAAGAAATGTTTCATTCAAAACAGAAATTATTTGCAGGAGACGGTTTGTGTATGAAAAATAATATTTTTGTTTTGTTTTTGTTTCATGTTTTTTGTGTAATGTTTCGAGATTTCTGGCGCAGGAGACCCGCCTTAATGCGAAATAGAAATATGAAACGAAAATAACTGGCTTGCTTTCTATGAGAGAGAGAGAGAGAGAGAGAGAGAGAGAGACAGACAGAGAAACATGCGCACGCCGCACGGCTTACAACCATAGCAAAAAGTGTCGTTACAACTTTTGGTTTTAATTTTATCCGTCTAGCTCCCTTTCGCAACGCGCGATAAGGAACTACGTTCCAAAAATAAAAACTTCAACCAACTTGCTCTTATCCTTACGTACCCTTCAATAAACATCCTATATATTGAATAAACACTTTTAACTTTGACTTTTCAATTCGATACCCGTCTATAGCTGGACTATATGCCTCTCCCAGTAAAGCAAGAATTTACCCATAAGCACCACGGTGGACAGACGA
Source organism: Acrobasis consociella (assembly GCA_963555685.1). Lineage (NCBI taxonomy): Eukaryota > Metazoa > Arthropoda > Insecta > Lepidoptera > Pyralidae > Acrobasis > Acrobasis consociella. The sequence continues at coordinate 5,197,194 of OY743122.1, read as the reverse complement.
CTTGAGGGTTTGGGGTATTCTTTGTACAGAGAACGCTACTGCCACCCGTGGGAAAGGAAAGGGGTGGATACAAATCGTTTTCTACTCCGCCGTCACTACACGGTCAACAATATACAAAAAGACCTCGTAACAATTACCTAGTAATTTAATATAGTCCAGCGAGCAAGTAAAAATATTCCTCAAAAAATAGATAAATATTTTTTTGCAAACGTGCCTGTCAGAATTTTTGAGGTTTTTTCTCAGTTTAAATTATAAAAGATATTTGTTCTTATCTTCTAAAGTTAGTAGTAATTTTTATAAAATGTAGCGCCCTACCAGGGTCTCTTGTGCATTTTGTAAACTAAATTTAAGTTTCACAATTGTATATACATGAAAACGTGAAATTAATGAATATGAATGAATGTGCTTTCACAGACACTATACACACGCTAATCTACTCGGTCATCGAATTGGATCAGTGTGAACTAGGATCTCTACATAAAGCGCTTCGCAAATGCGGAGCTGCTCTTCGTATTCAAAACATGCAGAATCGAAGGTATTTTTCAAATATTCGGCGGACGTTTACGACTTAAGCGCCATAAATTATTAATTTTATGATAATGTTTTCATTTCTCATGAACCAGATTAAGATTTGATCGTTTTATTTTGTTGCGTAAAGTCGATAAATTATAGTTTCACAAGAGAAATTGATTGATATTGATACACCAGACAGAATTTTTCAACTTGGCAGTGCACTCTTTCAAAATATAGAGATACTAGATTTAGGTATAATGTGAAAGGAGATGTTAACATTTACGTACTGGAAATGTCTCTAGAGTCTCTATCGAAGAGATTTTGAGTTCGTTAAAAAGATATTTCCTTTTACTTCGGTGTTATACACCTTGAAATCACCTTTTTAAATACATTTATTTCAAGTTAACCATATCTGAACGAAGGAACTATTAAGTATTTTATGCCAAGTATCTTTTCTCTCTGCTTTTCTTTTTATAAAGGAGACCATTCAGGCGCCATACATTTTTGGGTCCACATGTCAAACTCTGGCAATGGAGGCGGCCAAGATTTCTATTGTTAGTACTACTAATGGCGATCATTTGTTAGTATGGCATGAAACCTGTGGGGTTATTCCACAACTTTTTATTTCCATTTGAAGATTTATTTCTTTCATACTTTTTTCCCAAGTGCCGGCCAGATTCCGGCGATGCACTAGGTTGTTAGCATTAGTGACGGTGAGCAATTATTACTATGACATTAAAAGTGTAGGGTTATTCCACAACGATTTATGGGCTTTTGAAAAGTGATATTTTCATACATTTAAAAAAAAAGTGCCGGCCAAAAGGCGGCCACAATTTCAATTATTAGCATTACTAATGGCGATCATTTGTTAGTATGGCATGAAACCTGTGGGGTTATTCCACAACTTTTTATTTCCATTTAAAGATTTATTTCTTTCATACTTTTTTCCCAAGTGCCGGCCAGATTCCGGCGATGCACTAGGTTGTTATAACATATTAATGTCATAGTAATAATTGCTCACCGAATCTGGCCGGCACTTGGAAAAAAGTATGAAAGAAATAAATCTTTAAATGGAAATAAAAAGTTGTGGAATAACCCCACAGGTTTCATGCCATACTAACAAATGATCGCCATTAGTAATGCTAACAATTAGAATTGTGGCCGCCATCTGGCCGGCACTTTTTTTTTAAATGTGTGAAAAGTTCACTTTTCAAAAGCCCATAAATCGTTGTGGAATAACCCTACACTTTTAATGCCATAGAAATAATTGCTCACCGTCACTAGTGCTAACAACCTAGTGCATCGCCGGAATCTGGCCGGCACTTGGGAAAAAGTATGAAAGAAATAAATCTTTAAATGGAAATAAAAAGTTGTGGAATAACCCCACAGGTTTCATGCCATACTAACAAAAGATCGCCATTAGTAATGCTAACAATTGGAATTGTGGCCGCCTTCTGGCCGGCACTTTTTTTTAAATGCGTGAAAAGTTTACTTTTTAAAAGCCCATAAATCGTTGTGGAATAACCCTACACTTTTAATGCCATAGTAATAATTGCTCACCGTCACTAGTGCTAACAACCTAGTGCATCGCCGGAGACTGGCCGGCACTTGGGAAAACAGTATGAAAGAAATAAATCTTTAAATCTAAATAAAAAGTTATGGAATAACCCACAGGTTTCATGCCATACTAACAAATGATTGCCATTAGTAATGCTAACAATTGGAATTGTGGCCGCCTTCTGGCCGGCACTTTTATTTTAAATGTGTGAAAAGTTCACTTTTCAAAAGCCCATAAATTGTTGTGGAATAACCCTACACTTTTAATGCTATAGTAATAATTGCTCACCGTCACTAGTGCTAACAACCTAGTGCGTCGCCGGAATCTGGCCGGCACTTGGGAAAAAAGTATGAAATAAATCTTTAAATGGAAATAAAAAGTTGTGGAATAACCCCACAGGTTTCATGCCATACTAACAAATGATCGCCATTAGTAATGCTAACAATTGGAATAGTGGCCGCCGTCTGGCCGGCACTTTTTTTTTAAATGTGTGAAAAGTTCACTTTTCAAAAGCCCATAAATCGTTGTGCAATAACCCTACACTTTTAATGCCATAGTAATAATTGCTCACCGTCACTAGTGCTAACAACCTAGTGCATCGCCGGAATCTGGCCGGCACTTGGGAAAAAAGTATGAAAGAAATAAATCTTTAAATGGAAATAAAAAGTTGTGGAATAACCCCACAGGTTTCATGCCATACTAACAAATGATCGCCATTAGTAATGCTAACAATTGGAATTGTGGCCGCCTTCTGGCCGGCACTTTTTTTTTAAATGCGTGAAAAGTTCACTTTTTAAAAGCCCATAAATCGTTGTGGAATAACCGTATACTTTTAATGCCATAGTAATAATTGCTCACCGTCACTAGTGCTAACAACCTAGTGCATCGCCGGAATCTGGCCGGTACTTGGGAAAAAAATATGAAAGAAATAAATCTTTAAATGGAAATAAAAAGTTGTGGAATAACCCCACAGGTTTCATGCCATACTAACAAATGATCGCCATTAGTAGTACTAACTATTGACTTCATGGCCGCCTGACAGCTGGAACTTTGACTTTGGGCCCAATTTGAATTTTCTCCTTTCATTGCTAAACCATGAAGCTAAAGGCTCCAACTTCATGTGCTAAACCGAAATAAGTTACTATGTAAGTACATTTGTTTTTTTTTTACCACAGATTATTATATGTTTTTGGACTCTACCTCTGAAAATTGCTTCAGGGTCTATTGCAAAAAAAATATCAGACAAGAAGAAAAGATCTATCGGGCGAGAAAATATACATTTAGAAATGTAATATAAGTATATAAATTGAATTGCTTGTAGGTAGGAACTTGCATTTTTGATTAATAAGGTACGATTACGAGTTCTAATTAAAAGTTAGCAAGTACCAAATAGCGGCAGGTGCCGACGCAACTTGTTTCAGACCGTATAGGTACGAACATACAAACTGAGGCTGCAAATTGCGATCCTAATTATTAGGTTCCCTTCTAGCACTTTATTATCTCACTTAGCATTGGTACCCTTAGATAACGATCTTCTTTAATTGCTACAATAACTATGTGAATACATTTATGAGAGAAGATTACCGCGATAAACTTACATCTAACATAATCATACCGAAACCACAAAAGCTTGCAAACTTACAGTAAGCTCTGTCCGTGGAAGTCCGGCTTCTCTAATAAGCATTCCGAGTAATGAGTGTTGAAAACTGGCACTGATTAACACGCGATCACTTCACAGACACTTGGAGAGAGCTTTTGGAGATATCGTCGATGGAAATCACGGGTGTGTGTGTGGGGACAGCGTTTGAGCGCCGCGGAGCGTGGTGAGAGACTGGCAGGCCTTCGCCGGCGCCCGCGCAGGCTCGCGGGGTTCATCGAACGTGTGCTAACGCGGCGATCATCACGTGGGAAAATTGTAGCAGAGCCTTCGGGAAAATTAGATTAAGCTATTATAAAGTGCAAGCGTTCCTTTAAACTACTTTAGAGAAAGACAGGTGTCCAGAAGTGAGAGATGTCTATTTACGTTAATATAATAGATTAAGTAACTATATTTAAATTCTCATGTGTGCTGCATATTTTGTACCTTCTTTCAATTAATAGCGTTAATCTGTGTGACTACGACGACATTAGTAGCTACCTAGAACAAGCTAAAAATACTACCCTATTTACATCCATAACATACTTCTATGATGTACCTAGATAGATAACAGATAGATGTAATGCAATACAACCACAACAAGCACCATGTAGGTAGCAGCAAGAATTTTTAAGTTTTTGAAATTTTACAATATAGAACAATGCTAAATCGAAAAATCATATTACAAAGTAAGTATGTACCTATGTTTCCGCAATTTTATATAAGCATCTACCTCCTTTCTTAATCGGCTGAACATCGCATTTCATGTTGACGTAAAAGCTTGAGATTCATTTGCTGAAAAAATAAATCGTGACAATACAGCTGTCACTGTCTATTATTTGTCACAGTTGTCATTCGTCTCTGAATCTGAATCTCACGGATGCGAATCGTGACTTTCATTTTCATACGAAACTGGTTTAAATTCTGATTAATTCTCATTATTTAGTGGTTTTTCATACTTTAAAAAATGCCGAAAGTTTCAGGTAAGATTGCAATCACAAAAACTAACTACAAATTGATAAACATTTCAAAAAGTTCGGTTTGAGGTTAGAATAATGTTTTAAAATGTCAACGAAAATTTCCAAAAATTAATTGTTAAGGACGATTATTCATTGAAACTAAAACGAATTATTTATAAGTATACATAAGTACATTTGATAGAAATAAATCTATGTCATCCATCGCACTTGAATTCTCCCTTTTCCATCATTGCTGTGTCATCCTGGCATGTAAACATTGACCGCAAACGCTCAGCAAATGCCGGCATAACTGGTTTTCTCCCGGCGAAATGTTCTTTGTTTAGCAGTATTCACTGGCGACACTGGTAAACATGCCAGCTTTCCTAGCTTGTTTACAAACATGACCTCAGAATGCATTGATCAACCATTACCACAGGATGTCATTTGTTTTACTGTAGTTCATTCTGTGATTATCAGTTTAGAGGATAGGCGGATGTGGCAATTGTAAAAATGCATGCTAACTATAAAATTTATGAATTTAACAATTTAGTTTAATCATTATTTTATGTGATATGTCTTGATACAAATGATGTTCTAACCACATTCAATGTTGCACCGAAATTATGATTGTACTTTTGAATAAGTAAGCATCACAACCTGTACTAACTATGTTCACAACTTTGCGACCTATATCCAAAAGGGATAAACAAATGTATTACTTTAATTTATTATTATAGGTTGATGCAAAATCTAATTTTTCCACTTATAATAATAGGTTCCACTTCTAATCTCCACTGTAGGAGCATGGCACTCTCTGTACTACTAGAGCCATACTTGGTCAGAGCAGCCAGAGGATTTGGCCTACACTCTCCACGCTGGCCAGATGGGTGTTGAGGTGTAATGTTTAGGGTATTGCCTAATTGCGACATCTATGGGAAGACTTGGAGTGGTCCTATTCTACTCTACAGTGGTCTTGAAACCACAAGGCATATTCCATTCTTTAAAATTTTCTATCTTTCTTTGTACCCAATTTCTTTACAAATTGATTTTAATTAGCTTTAAATTGAGGTATACATATTTTTGTTACAGTTAAAGTGAAATGGGGCAAAGAGACATATCCAGGTGTGGAGGTAAACACGGACGATGACCCTGTGCTGTTCAAAGCTCAGATATTTGCTCTGACGGGGGTGCAGCCTGAGCGGCAGAAGGTGGTCTGCAAGGGCATTACTTTGAAGGACGAAGCTTGGGGCAACTTCAAGTTGACCAATGTGAGTTGTTACTTCTTTATCATTTAGCTAGAGAAGGCCTTTGCCAAGAGGCCAACTGGGCTGGAAGATGTTTATAAGACAATCTATTCTTTTGATCATTTGGCTAATAATATAGACAATTTTAGTTATTTAGTTAATATATAATAAACACAAAGTTAGTATCTGGTGCTAAAAGCTATTTAGGTTAATAAAATTTTATAGTCTAGTTCTCACACAATAATTTTATTTTTTTTGCATATAAGTAAGAAAATTCAAAGTTTTATATGGTTGTACAAAATTAACACACAATTAAACTTGGAGCTATGCCAAAATAATATGACTGTAAGACATTGAATGACTGGTAAAAATTTTTGCTAAATGCACTCTCAAACTGACAAAAAAGATTCACATAGAAATTGCCTACTAAAAACCTTGCTACTTGTGGACTTAATCGCATGAAGTGTGTAGCATGAGGTGAGGAAGACATGCATTGTTGTCCGATGGATGATGACTGTTGTGGCGTAGTGGTCACCATGCTAGACTGCCCCCAGAGATTCCGCGTTCGATCCCTGGACAGGGCAAGTTGGAAAATGGCCCTTTTCAAATTATCCTTGGTCTTGGATGTTTATGTATATGTATATGGATTTGTTATAAAATTATAGTATTGTTAAGTTGTATCCCATACCACAAGTCTCGAACTTACTTTTGGCCTATCTCAATATGTGTAAGTTGTCCCTATATATTAATCTATTTATTTATGTCCTTGTATTTCAGAATGCGATAGTCCTAGTGATGGGCAGTAAGGAGGAGGATGTGCCGGCTGCGCCCGTTGAGAAAACCAAGTTTGTGGAAGACATGAATGAGGCCGAGCTTGCTACTGCTGTAAGTACAGTTTTATTTTCAATCAGTCGAGATGACTAATTTTCTTATAGACTTTTTGTTTACTTACTTAAACATTCAACTTCCTCTGCCGGCTCAGCAACTTGATATGGGTCCTGGTCTTTAAAGCAACTCACGCACTAGACGGCTTAGAACCTATGGTTGAGATGCGGCCAAGTAAGCGGCCACTAGTAACACAGAGTATTAGTAGGTTGGTCACGACGTTCTGCCCTGCCAGCCGCGGAGACCGGCCAGTGGCCGTTGCAGCCATGCGCGCGACTTTCATAGAATTTTTTTCGTTTTTTTATATCCTCTATGAAAGAGCGCAGAGTAGTCTATTCTAGTCTGACTGATATTTTTGAATCAGGAGTAAACTGACGTAACTCCGCATTTTCTGTATTTTAAATAAAAAAATTGCAACAATCCACTGTGAAATTACAGTGATGACATTAGTCACTTTCAATTCATCCGTTTTTTTTTACAGCTGGACCTTCCAGAAGGACTGATTAACTTGGGCAACACTTGCTACATGAATGCTACTGTTCAGTGTCTGAAGACTGTACCTGAATTGAAGAATGCACTTCTCAGTTATGATAAATGTAAGTTTTATTATCTGGGGGCACGGCAGTGCCCCCACCAAGTCGAGCAAAAGAGCGTCACGGCCGTACCATCCTTTTCTCGAAGCAATTCAGACCATTTTCGACCCCCTGTAACTTCGTTGTGGATAAAACTAGAAGACTGAAATTTTCAGTAACCATGCAGGCATTGTAAAGACACGGTATATTTCAAATTTCATTCAATTTGAACCAGTATTTTAAGAATTATAACGGGTCAAATTTCTTAATTTTGTCACTCACTGACTCACCGATCATCAAAATTCTAAGGCACTTCTAGCAGACCTAGAAGCTTTAAATTTGGAATATAAGTAGTGTTTGGTGTATGAATCAAGGAAAAACTAAAAAATCTAGAAAAGACCGCAAAGAAAATTAAGCCCATACAGCCAAGTCTTCAGTTAAATTTTTCAATATGGCTTTATTCGTAACGATGTTTTACGGCAGTTATTATTGTTGCGTGCGAAGCCGCGGGTTTAAGCTAGTCCCATATAAATATAGGCGCATGGTAAGTGCCCCTGCCAAATCGAGCAAAAAATGGGTATTCCCGTCATGAAAACACGTGTAAACGTGTAAATTAAATTAAAGCCTCAAAGCCTCCCAGAAAAACGCATAGAGACAGGGAGTGGGCTCTTAGAAAAACTGTAGCTGAAGCTCAAGAAGTAGTACCGGAAAAGAGAAAACGGAAGGCTACCTACAAAAATAAGAAAAGTTCACAAGTCAGAGGGAGGGCTTTAAGAAAATTTGTTGCTTGTAGATATACATATATACAATAAGTAGAAGGTACCGATAAGGAAAAAAGTAGAACTGTCTACAAAATACAAAAAGAAATGAGATCCCATCAAAAACAATACTTGTCAAAAAAACCAAGTCTCGCAACTCAGTTGTTCTGCGGTAAAAAGTTGTGAGATCCATGTAATACCAAGTCGGTTATTAATTTATTCAGTCTCTACTTAAGCGACTTTCTGTCTTAATACGTCCAGTCTCTAAGACCACGATCGTGGTCCATAACAATTGAAAATCAATTGTGTCTGGAATCTCCGTACTTGAAGCATTAAGTTGTTACGTAATAATTAACAGCATCTTATAGTGACGCATATCAATATTAAAATTCTTTAATGTTTTATATAAATATATTGAGACTTGGCCATCGCCTGAAAACACGTGTAAATTCAATCGCCTGAAAACACATGTAAATTCAATTATTTAGTGCGATGGCCAAGTCTCAATATATTTATATAAAACATTAAAGAATTTTAATATTGATATGCGTCACTATAAGATGCTGTTATTTATTACGTAACAAATTAATGCTTCGAGTACGGAGATTCCAGACACAATTGATTTTCAATTGTTATGGACCACGATCGTGGTCTTAGAGACTGGACGTATTAAGACAGAAAGTCGCTTAAGTAGAGACTGAATAAATTAATAACCGACTTGGTATTACATGGATCTCACAACTTTTTACCGCAGAACAACTGAGTTGCGAGACTTGGTTTTTTTGACAAGTATTGTTTTTGATGGGATACATAACACTACCGTTACATACCCCAGTAGAGTTTTTTTTTTAATTATCGTATATACGTCTTCCTTGCCGCTCATTCTGACCCAAAAGAGTTTTTATGTCACCAATTTTTTCTGCTTACCTGCAACATAGGCTTAATTTATATTAAAAGGTGCTTTACTAGTCTTTCTTTACCATATAATGTAGAAATAAATGACCATAACCTACGTAGGTCGTGTTGTGTTGTCTTTATCTAACCTTAGAAGAATCTTGTGGCTTAATAAGTGTTTCGTCTTCTTTCATTCTAGCAAATGACAAAGCGATAGAAAAGGATAGCAGCATGTGAAAGTTTTGTTTTGTGCTAACAGATTTAGGCCAATCCGTAAAAGAAAGTGGTTATCATTCAAAATTTCATTTTGAATAATAAGATGCGGCTGTTATTCTTTTTTTGTTTGTTTTTCGCGTAAGTTGCCATCACAATCGTCAGATTTTTCAGGCTGACTAAAAGCATCAGACTGCCATACAATGATAACAGCCGGGACCAACGGCTTATACGAGCTCGAGAATTTTGTTACGCCACTTGTGGTCCATCCAAGAGCGGACCATGGCCGGTGTCGCTTTACTTTTCTTGGGTCTCCTGACTACGGTGTATTAAATATGCGGTTGGTATCAGCGTCCGGCGGCGGCACGGCCGGCGACCTGACGGCGGCGCTGAGCGAGACGATGTCGGCGCTGGAGGGCGGCGGCGCGGGCGCGTGCGCGGGCGCGGCGGCGCGGCTGCTGCGCGCGCTGCACGCCACGGCGCCGCGGTTCGCGGAGCGCGGCCCGGGCGGCGCGCTCGCACAGCAGGACGCCTCCGAGTGCTGGAGCGAGATCGTGCGCTCGCTGCAGCAGCGGCTGCCCGTCGCGCCCAGCGCCGCCGGCAACACTTCCGATAGGTCAGTGGAAGTTAACAACGAGTCAAGTCTGATTTTTTTGGTTGATGTCAAAATAAACATTTTGTATAGGATTTGTATAAAATACCGGAAATACTTATCCCCATTTCTACATTTTTACTTTTCTACATTAACCATTCCTTTACGACCAATATCAGACACAATAGTAAAACAATGAACATAGCATTTATTAATGCCATGCGGGTTTTGAACCTCTCGCATCAATGACAAGGTTTTATCTTGTCATTGATGAGAGAGGTATTTTGTGACGTTGTTCCAGTACAAAATACAGGGTGTAATTGAATTCGTTGGCAATATTTTAGGTATCTACTATACCCGTGATACAAAGTAATTTAAGACTAATAAAACTTCAATCAAAAGTCGTCATTTTCATATTACAGAAAATCTCTAAACATGCGTTAGACTCTTTGATAGATACCATTACTGCAATTATAAATAAAAAAAAACTTATCGTCAATTCATTCATAAAAAAGAAATTAATTGTAATAGTATCAATTTCGTCGCGTCGTAGTACTCTATATAACATTCGTTCCTACTTGAACGTGCCTACTATCCTCAAGCGTTCGTGTGACACGCCCCGTCCACTCGACTTTCAACCTTATTCACGTAATTTAAAGTCTACTTTTGTATGCCGGCCGCGCCCGCCGCTTAGCTGTATTACAGCGGGTCGCTGACCTTGCGGGTCGTAGATATCACTGAGCGCGTACGACTCGGAAGTGTTTTGATCCTTTGGTTATTTTTCTTGCTTTTTGATACTGTCACGAGAGTGGGTTGGGGATAGGAAAGGAAACACCAATCCTATGGAATAGTGCCTTTATTTACGACTCTAGGGTACTCACAGTTGTCACAGGTACGTACGCGGGAATGTCACTGTACTGTCACACACACGGAAACGTCACTGCACTGTCTTGCGCGTGGAAACGTCACTGCACTGTCACGCGCGGTAATGTCACTGCACTGTCACACGCGTAAACGTCACTGCACTGTCACGCGCGGAAACGTCTCTCGCGCGTATTTACTGCACTGAACACTTCACTTCACTCACTATTACACTTTACTTTTTACTCACTACTTCCACTTTTACTTTTCTTCCTTTTTCTTCTTCCTTCTTCCTTCTTCGGATTTTACTTTCAAACTAAACTGGCGTAGGCCGCGCCTTGTTCTGCTTATATACCCCCCGGATGCGAACAATATCGCATCAAAGTTCTAAACTTAAGTCATAAATTTTCTTTTGTCTTCTTTTATTTCTGGCCCGTATTTTCATTCCAATTTAATCTAGAGTTATCTAGAAACTTCTACAAAACTTCAAAAACACTATTCGTGACTGTGATTTGAACCTGGGGTCTATGGATTCACAGTTCAACACCAAGACCGCTAGGCCAATCGTGTGCTGACGTGAGTGACGAAATTTCCCTTTAGATGAATTCTCGTAGTTTGAATTTGTGACGTTGACAATTTGACATTGTCATTATCACTTATCATCCTACGCGACAATACTTTTTAATTATTGCATTAATTGTAGTGTTGTTACCGTCCTAAATATCCTTTAAGTGAGTATGTTAATAAGTTAAATTAATGCTAAGATTTCAATTGCACAATATATATTAATTTTTTTGTACTACCCGATGTCGTTATTAGAGGGAAAGGATGTGCTGCCGTAACTACGAAACTGTTGCGTGTTCTAGGTGTTTATTAATTAGTTGTTATTCAAAATCCTATTAGAACCCCTTCTGCGCGGATGAAGTCGCGGGTTACAGCTAGTTCTTTATAAAAACATTCTTTTTTTGCCATAAGAAAGGCTTTTACCTAATTATGGAACCATAGTTGGACAAAAAGCTCAATAACCTGTCTTATTGTCGCTAGAACGTCAGTGATCGAGCAATACTTCGGCGGGACCCTGGACGTGGAGCTGGTGTGCTCGGAAGCGGACGAGCCGCCCACGCGCAGCAAAGAGACCTTCCTGCAGCTGTCGTGCTTCATCTCGCAGGACGTCAAGTATCTGCAGTCGGGGTTAAGATCTGTAAATATTGCCAATCAATTTATATATTACATAGCTTATATTATAAGCTATTATATTATAGCTTATTAAATCCCAGAGGTCCCGGGTTCGATCCGCGGTCAGGGCAAGTTGGAAAATGGCCTTTTTAAATTGTCCTAGATCTTGGATGTTTATTCTATATATGTATTTATTATAAAAGATAGTATCGTTCAGTTAGTATCCCATAAAACATGTCTCTAACTTATTTTGGGGCTAAGCCCAATCTGTGTAATTTGTTCCTATATATTTATTTAGCTCAAGCTTTTGTCGAACCCAAACACTGCGGTACGGTAGGTAAATGGAAAAACCAACGTACTATAATCTCTAAAATAGAATCAAAATGGAGAAAGAATTACATGCATAATGGAATTTCCTAACACTTTGGAAAATCTGACACAAGTGTTAGCCAATCAAACACAGGAAAAATCTGAATACGACTCCAACGTTTTGTTTCAACGTCTTGTTGTGACTATATCAACGAAGGCGTTACGGGATACGACATCTACTTGATAGTCCAATTGATAATTTCTTCTTTCTGAGCCTGCCTGTGGGACGTAGCGCCGCCCATGCTGGGTTATAGTGATATTCTTTATAACACTTTTTCTTACTTTGTCACTCGCGGAACGCGTTTTGGCTCGGAACCCATGACACTTAACACTGTCTGAGAACAGTGGCTGGCAGGGTCGCCATGTGGTGGTCGTAGCACGAGGGGGTGTACTAAATGAAACACGTCGAAGTCTAGTTCGTAACTCACTGATTTATTAATAAGACATGGGTTTATATACTAAACGAATAGGCCATAGGTACCTTGATGTTACAAGCATATCAAGGATATATAATCTAGGTGATCTACATAGAGAAGGTTACAATGTTAAAGCAGGACAATAATGAGGACCTCATAATAATTTTTTATTTACTTTATTACCGTTTTGTTTACAGAAAATGTCAGAACAAATCACCAAAATGTCAGAAACATTAGGAAGAGATGCTGTTTATACTAAAACCGTAAGTTTCTTGACTACAGTACAGACTTCCTTAAGGTCCACAACTTCTATAGCTGTAATAATATTTTTAACAGATTTTAGTCATCTTTATACTAAGCCAGTTGCAAAACTTAGTTGCGAATCGATGGCGGCGGGAGAGGATTTATTCTACTAATATTATAAATGCAAAAGTAAGTTTGTATATTTGTTTGTTTGTTACCACTTCACGCTTTAACCCTGAACCTGTTTAGATGAAAATGGATATAGTATGATACCCAGGGAAGGACATAGGATAGTTTTTATCCCGAAATTCCCTCGGCGAGCGAAGCCCACAGCTCGAACCATTTTTGTTGGGTCGTTTCGAATAGGAATAACATCTTTCTTGATCGCAGACATACTAACTAAATATATCTTAATATAACTTATTTCCAGAGTAAAATCAGTCGTCTGCCCGCGTACTTGACAGTGCAATTCGTTCGTTTCTACTACAAGGAGAAGGAATCGATCAACGCCAAGATCCTGAAGGATGTGAAGTTCCCACTGGATCTAGACGTCTTCGAGATATGTTCCCCCGAACTGCAAGAGAGACTGGCGCCCATGAGGGCTAAGTTCAAGGTATACCTATACTTCTTTGTAAGTTTAAAGTATACTTAGTTCTGCGTTAGTTCTAGGCATACTATAGTTCTTTGTAAATTCTACGTTTAATTTACTTGTATGAAAGTTAAAAGTGTATTGTAGTTTTAAATAAATTGTATATATATATCCTGAAGGACCTGAATGTCTCACCTCGACATGAAAGAGCTACGTTTACATGTACTTTAGAATAAAAATAAGAGCCAATGTTTAAAGTATTCTACACTGCTCTGCTTGAATGTCGATACTTGATAGAAATTAATCAATAAATCATCAGGGTTTTTTTGTCTCCACTGCAGGAGCACGACCCTCTGTACTACCAGAGCCATACTTTGTCAGAGCAGCCAGAGGTTTGGCCTACACCCTCCACGATGTTGAAGGGTTGGGGGTTAGAAAGATTTCATTGACGCTTATAAGTTTTGTTAAGCTTTTATTACTAAAGTCTTCTTATACAGCATCTACGGGAAGACGGAGTGGTTCTATTCTACTAAGCCGATAACCAGTCGGCAAAAATCGAATAAATACTTCAAGTAAATAGTTAGAAATTGTTTTAAATCCACTATATCAATTACTATGTAGAACTTTTCTTTGTAATTTTTTTATATTGAAAGACTTTAGTACTTTCAGCCTTTATAGTGGCCACTAGTGGCTTTTTACATGTTAAGTTTTCACAATGGAAATAAGAAGACAAGTAAGCATAGTTCTTAATTTATTACATTTTCTTATAGGAATTAGATGATGCGTCAGTGGAAACATCGCTAACCGCTGGGAATAAGAACCACGGAGACAGCAAAAAGGAAAAAGGGAAGAAGACTACTGTTGTGCCATATTGGTTTGAAAATGGTACGTAAAGTCTGCGTTCATAGTCTATATCCTCTATAGAAATCTCACGCTTTTTCGACCTATATTCAAATTTTAGCGCACAGCGTTTTTTAAAACTTCCATCCAAATGCATTTGATGAAGATTTTTCCTTTAAACTTTTTTCAAACGTCACTCGGCAAGCTGACGAATATGAACCAATATTATTTTTTTACTTTTTATTTGCAAAAATGTTTTAACATATTTATGAATGGTTACGTGAAATCGGATGGTCACCGAGGGGAGCAAAAAATATGGGAGAAATGTGTCAAGTAGTATAGGTACGTTCCCAGGGAGGTAACTGAACCTTTCTCCATTGTATGTATTCATTCAGACGTGGGCAGCAACAACAGCGGCTACTACCGGCTGCAGGCCGTGCTGACGCACCGCGGGCGCTCGTCGTCGTCGGGGCACTACGTGGCGTGGGTGGCGCGCGGCGGCGGCTGGCTGCGCTGCGACGACGACGCCGTCACGCCCGTGCCGGAGGAGGAGGTGCTCAAGCTCAGCGGGGGAGGTGGGTGCAGGGTGTCAGAATGCGCTAGTTTCCAACAAGTGACACTTTTTTTCCAAACATCAAGACAAACATTGTCTATGGGTTTTGTATGAAATAGCATGTCATGACATCACCGGCGTTTTGCGTTATTTTGCGCCAATAGTACCGTTGGCGCGGTGAGCGCTATAAGTCGTTCCGATTTGGGTTTCGCGCTAATAACGCTGTTAACACCATGGTTTAATAAAACAGGTATTCTCTTCCCGAGATGGAACTTGACTACGTCACAAAGTGTTGCCACTGATTGTTCTTTTCAGTAAATTTAAAGAGTTTCTTAATTAGTTCATGAATATTAAATAAAATATTAAGTAACTTAGCTATTAAAAATCTCGCGATTCTCGTGTCATTCATCAATTCAATATTTTATAAATTGATAAAATGGATTATTAATTTGAAATTGGTATATAAAGTTCAAAATGCATAACGCTCGGGTAATTCAAATTCACACAGAGGCAACATATTACACTGATGACGTAGTCAAGTTCCACCTACGTCATCAGCTGTCACGGGAAGAGAATACCTTATTTTATTATACCATGGTTAACACGATTTCATTTCGGAACGGTTATCACAGGATTCGCGGGCGATCGTTGTTTGTTTTTGTTTGGATAACCTAACTGAAACAAGAAAGAAAATAGAAGTAGTTGTAAAATAAGACCTCTTGCTATGTTGCCACTACAGAGTTCCAGAGCTTATGGTTTCGATCACCCAGCCAGGGTAAGTTGGGAAACAGCGTTGTAAAATATTAGTTTTTAAACTATCGTGCTTTGAACACATTATTAATTTTACGAACCTTTATTTTGTTCCGTCTAACCCCCTGGCCACAGCCCACGGAGGCGCGGATTGCGGCGCGGCAGGCGGTGAGCGGCGAAAACAAATGGTAGGGAATGTATGGAGTATGCCACAGCTGCCGGCGACGCGTGTTGCGGCGCGGCGTGCGGCGCGGGGGGAGGGGGCGGGCGCGTGAAACAAATGTATGCGCGAGCATCGAGGTGGCCACAGCTCGGCGCGGCGTCAGCGGCGGCAGCGGTGGACGTAATCAGCGTCGCGCGACCGAAACAAATCATTTTGTTTTTACCGCGCGTTGAGCTCATATAAATACCGAATACGGAACAATTTATTAGTGAAATACTGAGTAGACCAGCAACATGGATGTCATAAATATAGGCAAGTTTAAAAAAATTTATGGATCGAAAAAAAAAACAATTCGGCCGTAACGTTGACAGACTATGTGTGCGACCACGTTAGACGAAACAAAATAAAGGTTCGTAAAATTAATAATTTACGTGCGTTCTGCCCTGTTTATATAATAAATTGATAAAGCCTTGTCATCATCATCATCAGGTCTTTATAGTCTCCACTGCAGGAGCACGACCCTCTCTGTACCACTAGAGCCATATTTGGTCAGAGCAGCCAGAAGACTTGGCCTACACTCTCCTTGCTGGCCAGGCGGGTTGGAGAGGTCTCATTGATATTTATAAGCTTTGTTCAGCTTGTATTTCCTAAAGTCACCTTCTACGACATCAATGGGAGGACTTGGAGTGGTCCTATTCTACTCTGCTAGATACCACACGGCGATAAAGCGTTGTAACGTGACAAAATGTGTTGTGTAGGTGACTGGCACTGCGCATACCTGCTGCTGTACGGGCCGCGCGTGCTGGAGCTGCCCGCGCCGGCCGAGCCCGCGCCCATGGACGTGTCGGAGGACCCCGCCGGCGACCCGCCCACCGCACGGGCGTAATGCGCGCGCGCCGCCCGACTGAACACAAATGCTGCATGTCGTATCATCATCTTCATCGTCATCAGGTCTTTTTGTTTAAAATGCAGGAGCACGACCTTCTCTGTGCTACCAAAGCCATGCTTTGCTTGGACTTGGCCTACAGTCTTCTTGCTGGCCAGAAGGGTTGGAGAGGTCTCATTGATGTTTATAAGCTTAGTTACTTACACTGCAAGAGCACGACCCTCTCTGTACTACCAGAGCCATGCTTGGTTTGGACTTGGCCTACAGTCTTCTTGCTGGCCGAACGGGTTGGAGGTCTCACTGATGTTTTTAAGCTTTGTTCAGCTTGTATTTCCTAAGTAGCCTCCTACGACATCCACGGGAGGACATGGAGTAGTATTGTACTCTGCCGGAAACCACACGGCAATGTCATGCACGCTGGCTTAACATTGGTTTTGGAAAAAATCGTTAAGTAAATTATCCATATACACGTATATACGTAATCCAAATAAGTTGCGAAAATAATTTTCGGTCGAGAACACGTAGGCCCGTCCGAAACTGCCGCGTGACCCCGATAAACCCCAGCCGGCCGGCCAGCGGAACTACTAATTGATCTCACGATTTTACTTTCGAGTTTTAGTCAACATTTTTTGTTTCTGAATTTACATTTTGACAAGCTAATTAGGGCTTACAATCAATCCTTATGAAGTGGCCTTCGGCTCCAAAACCAATGAAAAATGCAGCCTCTTATTTTTGGTAAGGAGTAAGAAGTTTCGAGCTCGCTGCGCTTAAGTAATTTTCGTATTCATATGTAAAAGCCCCTAGACCGCGGAACGCGCTCCAAAGCAATCCGCAATCTCGATCATAGTCATTACTCATTAATTTTACTGAGAAAAGTGACTGAACTACTATTTGTACTGCATTTGTGTTCACTCAGGAAAGCAATACACATAATTATGTTCCGAATCCCACTGTACTTGCTGTTCCCGTCTCAACTTTTACGTTTCTTTGAATGTTAGCACAATATCAAGCTCGACATTTTGGCAGATGCACAAATGTGTTATATTATAATTGTATGATTATGATGAAAGATAATTATTTTGTTATTAAATTAACTCTCACTTTAATTAACTATGTTTTTAGTACATCAAACCTAGCAGTAACAGATACCTGAATATTTTTTCCAACACGCAATGTTTTTGCCATAAGTTCTATCTATGGTACCGAGTATAGGACGGTGGTACCGGCCCCCGAAGAAACAATATAAAGGCCTATTCAAATCTAAGAGGTTTTCGCTACCGCTGTGGCACAGTTTTTTTTTTACTAGCCTATACTGTCCCACTGCTGGGCGAAGGCCTCCCCTCTAGTACGCCACTGTTCTCTGTCATTTATTTTTGACTTCCAGGTCTTGTCAAAAAGCACCAGATCATCGCACCACCTTGTCCTTGGGCGACCTCTTTTTCGACGCGAGAATGAATATAAGTATTACGCAGAGAAGGGAATCTCCTAAAGTCCCGAGAAATATGCGTGTTCTTTCCCCGTCCCCGCACCTCTCGGCAGTTCTCGCCTTGTGGAGTGTGTGAAGGCGTCTGCAGCCGCTTCTATAAGGCGAGAACAGGGGAGAGATGCGAGGACGGGGAACGGGGACGCATATTGTATTGTATTGTATTGTAAATTCTTTATTGTACATAAATAGACACAATTTGAACATATATGAAACACAACATTACAAAGGCGGACTTATCCCTGTCAGGGATCTTTTCCAGTCAACCCTACAACCAGAGGAGATACTGGTCGAAGGTGGGGTGGAACGCTGTACAATACTTACAAACTAAGACACTAAATTAATAAACCTACACATTATCTATATATATATATACTTACACTAACAGATCTAAAATACGATAAGATATATAAATAAACATATACATAATATAGTTTATATTTAACTCAATCCAAATCAGGAACCTTCATAAAATAATTGTATCCTATTCTTGAAGGAATTCAAGGTACGAGACTCTTTAATTTCCACAGGAAGTCTTTCCACAAGTCATATTGCGCGGGACCTTAGTAGATTCCATTCTGTATGTAATACTTATATTAATTCTGTGGCCGTGGGTGGCAATATCGATATGGGTATGCGAGTAACGCGCTGTACTATACCCGTATTCGCTACTGGTGCCAGTAGCGGCTTTCTGACGGTAAATCCGCTACCCACGGCGGTAGCGGATACCGGTTACATTTGAATAGGCCTTTACTTATAGAAGGTGGTCGCATATTTGGAAGTCAATCTTTGAACTCGATCGAGTTAAAATTCGTACATGAAATTCTCAGTCAACGTATTCTTTTTATAATTTTGGACTCTATACAAAAATATTGCGCTGTGTTAAAAATATTCTTGCAGCATTTGAGAAATGACCCATTTATTCTTATTGTTAAAGATACAAATATGTATGTGAATGTTATTACTTATTCTTCTGATGGCAGTGCATTTAGGCAAGTGTGAAGTGGGGCCTAGTGATTGGTTATTTATTCTTGTAAATTGGCATCTGATGCTGCCGTTGATACTTAGCGCCTTAATTTAACACACGGTTTGTCGCTAAGTTCTTATACAGATGTATTGAATTTTATAAGACTAATTATACGAATGATCGATAAATAAATTTGATTATAAATTTAAAGATTTCTATTTATTTTACACTAATATGAAAGACACCAAGTCAATAAGATAAACTCCATCTATAAAAAAATAAGCTTTTGGCGAGGAGACCGGACATCTTCAGTCAATCTCGTTTAATATACTACGTGCGACGGAGACAGGCGACCCGCGACGGATCTTTGTCGCACGTGTGGGGGTGACAAAGAGGGACTATTCGTGTCGCGGATCTCCGCTTAACGCAGTTTCCAGCCCTAAGCTAAGGCCTATGCGAGTCTCCTGCTTGGACTCCTTTACTATCACTGAATGCAAAGTCAGAACTCGCAATAAATAACCTTATTCTAGTACCAAAATGTCTATGTCTATGGACAAAACGCAGTTACACAGCAGTTACTACTTAGAATTAAACTAAGAAGTATTTTATCTACTTGACACCGGGCTGATTGCACGGAAAAAAAATGCTTGCTCTATGTGACAGCATCATAACATAATCTGTCTTCTCTGTGATCATAACAAACAAAACGTCAATCTGAAAGTTCGTCATGAACAAGTACTTGCTAGAAAAATAATTTGTTACAAAAAAATGCGGATAGGTAGATGTTTATGCAGATGTCTGTTCGTCTTATGCTGGCCTATCCACAGGCCTCTAACGTTGTGCTGCAGCGTGCGATGTGCGGCCCGAAGTCTCAGCTTTGGAGCCGGCTACGGCTTGGCCCAGCTGTATTACTATTTCTTTTTGAAGAAGATACCATTACCTAGCGATGTAAGCGATGCTTTGTCTTTAGGATTAAGTTTATTATTGGGTGAGTATTTATCTGTTTTGTTTTATCTAAGTTGCGGCGCCAAAGACCATATACCTCTCTCTATCTGGCTTAAGCCTCGTCCGCGCTCCACTAACCGTTCTTTGGACCGCGTTCGTTGTCTTTGCCCGACCTCTTAAGGCCCAACACAGACGACAGACTTTTTGTCCGATCGAGTCTGCGGCGCACAAATAGTCTGCGTGGCGCGCAAAAAGTCTTTCGCGGATTGTTCACGGACTCAACACACACGACGCACATTTTGAATCATTCTGTCGGCAGAACTGTAGGGACGGGAGACGGGACACGTACAGTTTTACACGCCATGGAAGTGCAATGATTGTGATGTATTGTTTTATACTTGAAGTACAGAAAAAGAAGAAGAAATAGAAAATTTTGGGTACATCCTATACTTTCGGAGAGATTACTAAAAGGACAATTCCATATGAAACATGCAATTCCAAAACAATATCCAGACAATTTTTTCAAATTTTATAAAATTTCTATTAATACTTTTAATGAGTTGCTATTCATTTTAAGACCAACTTTGACACATTCGGAAACAATAATGAGAAAGTGCATTGGTCCAGAAGAAAGGTTATACTAGGCATGATACTCGGATTTTGAAGTATCATAAATTGCAGGTCTGTTTTGTATTTCATGAATTAACATCGGTACATCTATCTCTAGCGCCATGCTGTAATACCGCGCACGTCACGTCCACCACTAGCCGAGTGAAGGTCACAGACTAAAGTGCGCGACGTCTGTGTTAGCGCGGGTTCATGGTAGAATAAAATAAGGTATTCTCTCTCCGTGACAGCTGATGACGTAGGAAGAACTTGACTACGTCATCAGTGTAATATGTTGCCTCTGTGTGAAATTGAATTACCCGAGCATAATGCATTTTTGAACTTTATATACCAATTTCAAATTAATAATCCATTTTATCAATTTATAAAATTTTGAATTGATGAATGACGCGAGAATCGCGAGATTCTTAATAGCTAAGTTACTTAACATTTTATTTAATATTAATGAACTAATTGAGAAAGTCCTTAAATTTACTGAAAAGAACAATCAGTGGCAACACTTTCGTGACGTAGTCAAGTTCGTTCTCGGACAGAGAATACCTTATTTTATTCTACCATGCGCGGGTTGAAGCATACGTTGTATTTTTTTCGCACACTTTTTGTGCGGTGTGGCGCGGCGCGGCGCGGTCTGCCAAAATTACACGGATTTTTTGTGCGCCGCACTTTTTGTGCGTCGTGTGTGTTACTGCATGTAATTCCATAGGTTCTATTTTCACAGACTAAAAGTGCGGCGCGGTCTAGTCTGTCGTCTGCGTTGGGCCTAAGAGTCAAAATATATACAAATAATTCCAGTTATACATTATTTATTAATTTTACCTTTATCCTAGATAGATTGATTTTGTGCCTATATCCTTATTGCCTTGTTATTATCTTGTGCTTACAATTTTTTTTTTATTATTTATACGAGCAGCTTGGAGCTGATATTCTATTTCACACAGTGCTTAGAGTCAAAGTCTTGCACAGTTCGTTAATTTATTAACGACACTTTATTTATTTTTGCCCACTTGTCGACTCGTCGACTGCGCCCACTAAGAAGTGGGTGCTGTGACTTCTGGTTGCCTTCCAGTCATGAACCACTAACCTTTACCTATTATAGATAATTACCTAAGCAACTCAAGATTATTACCTTTTAGGACTCGGAAACGTGATATCTATACAGCTGCGATGCATATCCCTGCTCTCGCTGGCGATGTACTGCGGCAAACCCGGCAGGGGTGTGATGAAGGCCGTCATGCTCACCTATGTTATTGCAGGTCACAACTTACATTTTAATTAACAGTTTCAGGTTACCTATGTCATCCTTTTATCCGCAGGAAGTACATACACACTACATTGGTACACATAGCCACAGATTTAATATAAGAAATAAAAAAGAAAAATATTTATTCAGCGATAAATTACACACTTACAAAAATTTTATAACTAATCACTGAAAGATATACGAACTTAAACATTAACTAAAACTAATAAAATCATTTTATCACTGAAAGTGATGTCCACTCAGCATAAGCTGCTGGTCGCCAATTATGGCAATCAACAGCACTGTACAGAACGGAATCTTCTAACGTTTTGAAATAAGCGTTCCCGTTTCCCGTCCTCGCACCTCTCCCCAATACTAGCCTTTGGGATTATGTTGAGCAGGCGGCTGCAGGCGTCTCTACAAAGCGAGAACGGGCAACAACGGGGACGATATTGCAGGACCCTAGGAAATTCTATTCTGTATGTATGTAGTACCTATGTGCATATGTTCAGCAATGTACTTCCTGCGGATGACAGGATGACATAACCTAAACCTATTAAACCTCATCCAAGTATTTTAAAAAGACCGCTTGCATCATTTTCTTTAACCTTGCTCACGTTGCTAAGTGACTACTTAGCAGGTGGTTACGCTATTTGATTACTTTCTGCCCCATCAGCCATAGGTTCATCACGAGCGTCTCTCAGTTGACCTAAGTCCCACTCACGTATAATGTGCTCCGCACACTGGCACTTTAGTGAGCTAAGCTATGTATTTTTATAATATGAAGCACAACAATATCTTAAGTATTTTATTGCAATATGTATTACACAACAAAATAATGAAACGGACATCGCTTAGTTTTAAGTACCTACGTTGAATCGGACACCTTAGCAACATATGTGCATACGAACATAAGAAGACAGCTTGTAGTGAGCCTTGTTTGCCCAGGTCCTATCACCAACATGGGTCTGAACGCGCGGGAGGTGGTGCGCGTGTTCGCGTGCACCACGGAGCTC
Source organism: Acrobasis consociella (assembly GCA_963555685.1). Taxonomy (NCBI): domain Eukaryota; kingdom Metazoa; phylum Arthropoda; class Insecta; order Lepidoptera; family Pyralidae; genus Acrobasis; species Acrobasis consociella. Next base: position 5,174,246 of record OY743122.1, on the reverse strand, counting down.
ACGAGCGACCTCTCAAAGACGAGGCACGCTCTCATCGCCGGCCCGCTGAGGACGGCCCTGGCCGACCTGGACGGAGATATCCGCCAAATGAAGGATACTATTAGGTTGATACGAGTAATACCGCCTTCGTCAGCTTCATCATCATTTCAGCCGCATAACGTCCACTGCTGGACATAGGCCTCTCCCAAAGGTTTTAAAAATGACCGAACTAGAGCGGCGTTCATCCAGCGCCTTCCAGCGACCTTGGTCAAGTCGTCAGAACCTTGTCTAGAACCATTACTACTATTTTTAACCGATTTCAAAATAAGTATGAGGGTATCAATTCGTTTCGATCTTTTTTTTATGTATGTTCACCGATTATTCAAAGACGCCTGGACCAATTTGGAAAATTCTTTTTTGTTTGAAAGGGTATACCTCCGAAGTGGTCCCATAAAAATTTAATAAAATCGGTTGTGTAGTTTGGGGGTGAAGTCTGTTTTTAGTTTAAAAAAAAATATTTTACACGTATTTCATTACCTTATTTAAAGTTTTGAACCAAACTGTAAAAAGTGAACTGTAATTAGATAATTTATCTAATTTATTTTTGTCTGGTATTGTTTCGATACATATAATCTGCATGTCAATGATCTCACACCCTAGGATGCAGCAGATGATATAAGAGTTAGGCCTTCCACAGTGGAGAAAATAACTAGAACCCTCAAAACGATTTGGCTATAGTTTTTCGACCATCCACCTTGAAGTTGGTGTGCTCTTTGAAAGTTTAGTGTTAGAAAGTCTTCTTTCTCTTAATGCACTTGTGGCACGGGATATTTGTGCTCAATCATTCATCAGCGTAGTTAGATTAGGCTGGAAACTGTCTACCAGTATCATCGATCGCTTGTCATGTAAGGTTTAAAATTAAGTACCGTCTATTTAAAAAAAAATGTAAACATTGCAGGTCTATCGAAACTGTAGTATCGCCCATAGAAAATGAAATCGAAGGTACCCAAGAAGTCGTTCAAAGCATAGTGCAAAATGACTACGTCGACGATATGTTCGAACGCTACCATCGTTTAGAAGTTATAGGACACAAGTACAGGTACCATATCGGGGAAGGAACGCCTACAGTACCTACCATGGTATAATAAAACAGGTATTCTCTTCCCGAGATGGAACTTGACTACGTCACAAAGTGTTGTCACTGATTGTTCTTTTCAGTAAATTTAAGGACTTTCTCAATTAGTTCATGAATATTAAATAAAATATTAAGTAACTTAGCTTTTTAGTATCTCGCGATTCTCGCGTGATTCATCAATTCAATATTTTATTGATTGATATTATGGATTATTAATTCGAAATGGGTATATAAAGTTCAAAAATACATTACGCTCGGGTAGTGCAATTTCACACAGTGGCAACATATCAAACTGATGATGTAGTCAAGTTCCACCTACGTCATCAGCTGTCACGGGAAGAGAATACCTTATTTTATTATACCATGGTACCTACCTACTTTTTTTTTAACCCCCAGCGAAAAAGAGGGGTGTTATAAGTTTGACGTGTCTGTGATATTGATGCGCCTAAACGAATAGGCCGTGTTGTTGCGGCTTTTTTTGTTGTTTGAAAGCTGATTTGATCGAGACGCCTTTGTCTGATAGAAATAGGTTTAGCGGTTTAAAGCTATGATGGGGGTTAACGCTTGAAATTCGGGAGGTTTTTTTTCTGGCAAATAAACTAGTATAAGTTGATATGATTTTATCCCTTCAGAATAAATGAACACGACAAAGAAAATGATATTTACCTGAAGAAATATCTCATGAAATTAGAAATCCGTTGCGAAAATCAATTCGCGCGAAGCGTTGCCATTTGCATGAACATGTTCAGGCCTATTCTTGACAAGCACTGCAAGATCGTAACGACAGACAATGGGTGGGCGATCTGCAATCCCTTGGAATTGTGCTACGTCTGTAATATACAGAATTTAACCAACATGGATGAAATATGTGATAGTAGCAAACATGTAAGTGTCTCTTTTTAAATATGATTTGAAGTGTAAGGTGATAAAGTCGTATCGCGAAGTCCTGCCTCAGCGGTATCGTCTATAGAAAACTAATCACGCGTTTATCCGAAAAGGGGAAGACAGAGCATTATAGGTCTTACGGCTTACGGCTCTTAGCAGAAAAAGTCCAGGGCTGGTATTGCAAAAGCCTTTATATAATAGTGTTATCGAATATCGCCGTCTTGCTTTATCTAACTTAATACGAATGAGATGGGCTCTAGTTGTGCGAAAGGTCCTATCGCTGATGTTGTTTTGTTTTGACGACCTCCGTGGCGTAGTGGTAACCATGCTATGGTTCGGTCCCCGGTTAGGGCTAGTTGGAAAATGGTCTTTTTCACATTGTCCTAGGTCTTGGATGTTTATCTCTATATGTATTTGTTTTAAAATATAGTGTCGTTGAGTTAGTATCCCATTACACAAGTCTCGAACTTATTTATTTATCCCTATATACTTAATTACTTTTTATTTTTTCGTGTGTGTGAATGGCTAAAATGGCAAACACTGGTGACAGATTTTTCAGGCTGCCTATAGGCATCTGACATAGCTTGAGGACTGCTATACAATGATGAAAGCTCAGCTAATAAAATCAGATGTCTAAGGTGTAAATGTGTCTAAAGTTGTTCTTACAACTAAAGGGTCCGTTCAGACCGAGAGTAGAAATGCTCGCGCATGCTCAAGCCTCTAGCCGCCATTCATACCGAGAGCAAAAATCCGCTTCGACATCAAAAGAATGCTCGAGACCGCGCGGTCACGCGCGCGCATACGCGAGTCGACGCGAGTAAATTCACCGGGGTTGCCCGCTTTCGCATTGATTTACGTTCAATGCGATCATATGTACGTGAAAATGATCAACTAAGATATGATAATTATTGCACTTTTGGCAGAGGAGAAAGAAGAAGAACATATAAATAAAGAAAAGAAGGGAAAAGTATGTAAAGTCCATCCATGGAGGCTTCTCGCTTGGACATAACACGTATGGCAAGAACTGGGTATGTTTGGTGTATTTCATACTCTATGTGCTAATCTAAAATACAGAGAAACTTGATTTATGATTTATTATGAAGTGGATTATGAAAAGTTTGACATGTTGGTAAATAAGTTACGCCCACACATTGAAAAACTAAATTAAAATCATCGTAAAACTATTTCAGTAGAAGAGTGACTGACTAAGTGTTTGAGGTGAGTAAAACAACACACTTGACACCTTACAATCATAACTTTGCACTAAACATATAATTTTTTCTTCGTCAATGTGTACCTGCCAAAACTACGAATTCCCCGTCAATACGGGAAAAAATTAGCAGCAACACTGAAAGTGCAGGCGGCGACGCGAGCCCGTTAGAACTTGCTCGCGCGGTCTCGGGCATTCTCGCGGCGCGGGTGCTCGAGCGGTTGCGAGGACGCGCACGACATTGTCGCGATCATGCGCCGCCGGCCGGACGGCGCTTGAAGTCAACGTCCATATTCATAAAATTTTATACTTTAAGTAATGGTAATAAGGTTGTAATTTTAATGGAACTCGTAAATTCCGCAAGGATTTTTACGCTCGGTCTGAACGGACCCAAACACGGTCCCACGTGTAGTTGTAGCGAGCAACTTTAGAACATTCTGAAGGCCCTCGGGCTTCTTCGAAAACTTCAAAGGCTACGCTCAATAAGTTTGTTAGAAAAGAGAGGCTTTTTACGGAATCACATTTGTATAAGAATAGATCAGGATCGACCTAAACGCTTGCTTTTCTCATGATGTTGAACTTACAGGAAATGGGAATAAGATAGATATAGCATCAGAAGGTTTTAAGTCACCTTCTTTGCGTGTCGGTTTGCGATTTTATATTTATTTTTTGCCTTTTTTTATTAGTCCAGTAGTGAACCACATCGGCTTTATCTTTAGCCTCGACAAGAAAATTTTCCAAGGGTGCAGTACGATAGTCGAGTAAGCAATTTCTAAAAGACTTGTAGAATTTTTATGTGACAGCATTTTCCAGCTTGATCCGGGACTAGGAGAAGGATACGAATATTTGAAAAAAGCTAATGTTAAATTAACAAATCTACAAGAGATTAAGCTAGAGGAAAGACTTCCAGTCAGACGCGTACTATATGACGTCCAGGTTTTTGAATTTACTTTCTTATACTTTAAATTATCATCATCTTCCACTCTCTGCAGAGTATAGGCCTCACTTGTGACATCGTCGTCATCATCATCAATGTATTTAAGAGATACGTTCTTACGGAGTATTTTCCATGCCTTCCGATCTAATCCAATAAATAAAATACGATAACATAAAAAAAACTTTAGTCCAATAAAAAATCTGTTGACACAGCTTATGAGATATTACTAGATAACCTGGTTATCTAGTTCCACTAACAAATTTTAAGGATGCCAAAGAAACAGGCGATCGCGTGATACACGCCTTCGAAGAAAAGAGCATTACCATGAATAAGGTGATCGCAGTCCTCAATATGTGCATGGCGCTTCTGTTCCTGCGCATCCCATCCGCCGCCGCGGCCTACCACGACGCCTACTTGACGAGCATCGAGTACGACAACGTTTACGTCACGGGCTACTTCAAGCTAATTGACAGTCGGCGCCGGGAGAGGAGTCAATATACCCTGTTACCCTTAAAAAAGGTGATCTAGTTTTTAGTTTTTGGGTACTCTGTGCTTCGTATTACCAGTCAAATTATTATTTTGAAATACAATATTTACTCTGTCATCATTAAGCGTGTTGCTTCCAGATGGAAAGAATAAGATACGTGGACGTCTACTCTTTCTCTTACGTACCTACGGATCAAAGCATGCTTATATCGCACATCCTGAAGGTTTTGTTGGAGGTGGTGACCGCGACCACGTTCGTGATGCTGGACCGGCTCTTCTACGAGGCACTGGACGTGGTGCGCCAGCACGCTGAGGTGGACAGTGGGCAGCAGGGGACGCACGACTTGGATGTTACGGTACTATCGTCATCATCTGCTTTCAGGGATCCACTGCAAGGTATAAGCTTCCATCAGGTACACGATGATATCCGGTGGTCCCACCAGTACATGCAGGTAGGATAGGACCACGGCAAAGATAATTTATTTACTAACGTAACAGATACAGAACAGATAGGTACAATATCACCTCTTAGTGAATGGTAGAGCACACAAATAAGTGACTTAAGTGCCAAAAAAATATCTCGAGCTTCTCCGCGCTTTAGAAGACCTGGAGAATAACTCAGGGTAGACTTGCCCTTTGTTTAGCTACTACAAAGTGCAATTCTACCAATGATACACTGAGTTCACTCCACTACGCTACGCATAAATAATGTTTATTGATTAAATATTGTTTCACAATATATGTACTTAATGCTTGAGAGTCCAGTGGTCCAAGCCTTTACGTAGACATAACCAATTCAGGTGGAAGGAACGGGTGCCCTTGCCACCATGGTCCGGAAGGTTCTGAAAGGGTTTTCGGAAGAATCCCCAGAGCAGCGTCCCATCACCAACCAGCCGTGCCTGCCGCGCCCTCGGCTCATGCCACCAGCTTTCTTCTTCAAGATCTACGGCGGATACCTCTGGATCATCATCCTGCTGTATTTGGACCCTTATACACTGCGCTTGCGCAGGTGACGCCTCCTTTAAACAACTTGGAAGGGATACCCTATAATAAATAGAACTACGGGTACGGGCTATACCATAAAACGGCTAATATCACTACATATGGTATGATGGAATTAAAATAACAGTAATAAAAGAACGAATTTCTTTTTTGTGCCATAAGCACAGAATAATAGTTTTGGCAAAAGTATCCATACTAAAGAGTGCAGCCGCCCGCGCAAGTTGTATTTTTATTATACTATAGTGTTATTTTAGTTTTATTATACTATAGTGATCTAGAATAGACCGTGGTTCGATTTATTACGGGTAGCTATGTCCTTTTCACGTTGTATTTTATTTGTGGTATACGTCTCTTTTAAGTGGCCGTCTGTATAGAGCAAAGTACAGAAAAGATTTCAAGCTTGCGCTGAGACTGGAAATCCAACCCAATCTTTTTCAGATTTTCTAGAATTTTGTGCATGTCTCTATGATTGTATTCATCCGACCCACGGTACAAGTTTAGTGCTTAGTATATGCCGTTGAGTATTTTTTTATTAGGTAATTCATAGGTATTTTAGATAATTCTCAGTTAGTGACACAATTGCTTTTGTTCTGCACAAAACCGCGAGAACCAACTGCCTTATAAGTAATTGCCTTGACTTCTATTTATTACTTACGTATAAATTGTAAAATCTTATCTCTCATTCAGTTACTGGCATAGAAAAATGATGCTGTCCCCTGTGGTGCCAAGACGATATCTATGTACTTAACTTATATTCTATCTGTACCCGCAGGCTCCGCTTCCTGTTTAATTTCGGGATAAAACTATCCTATGTCCTTCCTCGGGTTTCAAACTATATCCATACCAAATTTCATCTAAATCGGTTCAGTAGTTGAAGCATGAAGAGAAAAAAAATAGACAGACGGAATTAATTTCCCATGATGTCAGCTTCCTGCATAATTTTTTTATCAAAATTGGTCCACCTTTTACGCGTGAAGAAGTAACAAACACACACACAAACTTTCACCTTTATAATATTAGTGTGATAAGGGAGTAAGGATTTTGAACATACATTTAGGGTCTTGAGTGGAAGTCCATGGTCTCGCTGCCCTGAAGTACCCTTCCCCTTTAGGAAAACTTCTAAAAATCTGACACAAATGTTGCCCATTTTTGCATTTCGGGTGAAAAATATCTAAATAAGGATTAATTGCACTGATTGAGCTAGTCATGATCTATGGTGAGAGTAGTTTTACTCAGCTTAGGCATATATTATACTTATCACTTTGCTTTAGATACATACAGACTGTAAGTTTCTACTATTTTTTGAGATCCTAGCATTGGTCCTGTAAGAAAAGTTATTCAAAGTGACGGACTGAGTCTCCCCTTAAATTCAACATCAGAGTGTGTTGATCTTTGAGGTTGATATTGGTCGTACATTTACACCTACTACCTATATCTCAAATCCATTAAGTATATAAAAAAATATTTACTTATATGCACAGAGAATCTTCGCTTCGTCCCTTTATCGAAATGCAACGAATTCCAGACTTATCTGCAGTTACTTCTACCCTCGCCGCGAGAAGCAACGCATACTGCACCTCTACAATGACATTCTCAAGAAGCGTATTAAAATGCAGAAAACATTGCGGAGGTGAGACAACTAGCAGAGGCTGGCAGCGCATTGTTACTGTCAACGGCTTGACGTTCACCTACGTTTCTAGCTTAAGAAAGACTTTGGACTTTCTTCTGTTCTTATTTCTGACTTGAGAAAGACTTTGGACGCGCAAAAACGCGGACGGTCGCACGACTTGCGTCTTTCAAGCATACAGAAATAAAGGTAAATCTGAAATGGTTTGACAGTAACACTGTTTTGCCAGCCGCTGACACTTTTTCAGTACCTATGTATTATCAGCACTTGTAAATTTTCTCTTTGTTTAGTTCAGTCCTTACTAGGTGCGACTTGTATCTCGGAATTTGTCATACGGCCATTTTCAACTACCTCTAGCTTTCGGTGAAGTCGTGAGAAAACTAAAATAGTGAAGCACACTAGTTCATTAGTGTATAATAATGACTGTTGTGACAACTGTCAGATGTCTTTAGGCATCCCACAAATCTTGACACAAGTGTTAGCTAACACACTTCGATGAGAGACGTAGAGTGGGACTTCAGCATCAATAATTTCAGGAAAGCAGTGCAAGCCGTCCGCGCGCACTATCTCTCCGGAGAAAACCTGCTGAGCATGAGGATGAAGTTCCCGCAACTCCTGGGCTGGCTGCGAGTGTTGCCGGCAGCTAGGATGACCTGCCTCATCTGCGGGGAGACGGAGCCGAGGCGAAACGGTAGGTGGGTCATGGAAACCACTCGAAATATCGAAACATTTGACTTGGCTATAAAGCACACCTAACTTATATGGCTAATCAACTTATTATATTTTTTACACGTAAGTTATTGTTTTTACATTGTAAAGTTTTATTCCTCTGAATACTTATGTATTAGAATTGCTGGTAAAACAATCCAGGTCAAATGATGAGATTCTTGCAGCCGTTAGTCTCAATTCTTTGTCGGATATTGAACTTGGATTTTCACATTCCTTTATGTTTATAGTGGGATCTGATATTTTAATTTTTAATCATTTTAATAAATTAATTATAATTACATTTAAATCCACCTTCAATTAATTATTACAAATTAATATTCATTTAAATAAATTTATTGTACTACTGCAATAGGTATGCTGGAAGAGTGTTGCTTGAGCTAGAATTACTTGTAGCAAGATGGATGTAGATGGAGCCTAGGTACTGTACCTATACTGTACCCTGTAAAATGTTATAATTTACCCCAAAAAATTAAATATTTCACCCCTCTGTACCTACACATGCCACATTTTTCTCCACTTTAGATCGACAATGTACTCCGTGGCACTCTTGCGCTGCGCCGAAATGTCCATTCGTGTATTGCATGGAGTGCTGGCGTGAAGTGGGCGCGCACTGTCTGGCCTGTGACCCCAGCCTGGCAGAACTCAGCGACATGGATTCCCTGAGCGATGACGAGCAGCCGAGACATTAGAAATACATACAAAATGTAGAATGTCTCTGTTGATGACTGGCTCATTTGGTAGGACTGACTGGGCCGTCCACCATTGTCTGTTATCCTGATTGAAGAAATCATATATAGCTAGATAGCATCGTAAACCAGACAAAACTGACAACACAGTTAAATCAAGTTCAGTCCGTGATACTGAACTACTTTCCATTAACATAATTATCAAAAAACGAAAAAAAGAGACTTCCTATACAAGCGTTCAACCAAATGGAAATTGTATGGGAAGGCGATTTTTTTTACGAGTTTCAATATATTTTTTATCGAAAATAAGTAGTTTAGTATTATCACAGATTACTAATAGCTTACTAAGTGTATATGCAGAACTTACTCAAAAATGTTGCCGGTGTTCAGAATTAAGTTTATTGTCGCCTCTAGCTGTAAATAAAAGTTTGATTATAAAACAACCTTTATTGACTAAAGTTTTAAATTAAAACAACCCATATTCTAGTTGTTCCCCGACGGTGAGGTTGCTCACGAACTGGATGTTGTCCGCCACCTCGTTGCAGAGCGCCGCCAGCCCGGACAGCGCGCCGTCCGACGACTTCGGGTTGTAATTGTATACCAACTGAAAATATAGGCACAGCACAGCTCATTAGCCAGTCGCCATCCACCACTTATGGGCAGGCCACAGCAAACGAGTGCCTGTTAGAAGTTACTGCTTCTCTTCCCGCGCATAGGCGACCGAGGGAAAGGGCGAAAATGCGAATCATGCAAATGGACGATCCGGCTAGCAACCCATTACTTATACTATTTTAATTCCTTTGTCAACCTACTCTGGCTTTCACGCTAAAAGTGGCCTTTGCGTCATAGAGCCGCAAAACCCAAAATCCTATATATATATTTTTTTTATTTTTTTATATACGTATGATTTTCTCCGCATTAGGGATTATAGTGTATGTGGATCCACTAAATTTATTACAGCATCATCAGTCAATCATTAACGATGCCAGTGGTATAACGGTGCAATCCGTGCGACTGACAGAACTTGCGCACTTCGGTCTTTACCTCTTTCACACGCATGCTGAGCAACTGAAACCCATAGCTGAAAGCGTAATTTCGACGTGAAAGGTTGTGGTATATATCTTGGCATAGAATGACAGCACATGGGACTATACACTATAAAGTAATAATTATGGGTCCTCGTTGACTAGTAGCTTCAGGGAAAGAAGCTGCAGGTAGATCCTCACCGACAAAAACTCGTCGTAAGTAATCCAGCCGTCGTTGTCCTGGTCGGCCTCAGTGAACTTTTCCTTGCGGACGTCCACAGTGCTCTCCTCTCCAAGGCTCTCCAGCACTGCACAACTAAATTAAAATGTGGAGACATGAGTCTGACTTGCTACGTTTCATATGCGTATAGGAACTACCAGCGACATGTCTTTGTGTCAGTGACACGGTAATCAGAAGCACACGTATGATGCGCGACGCATCTTACGTCGCTTTACGTGCCTTTATATTGTCTTTTATGGCATTTTTACCTACTCATTCACACCACCCGCAAGTTGCGCGGTTAGATACTTATTCTATGAACGACGCAAGATGCGTCGCGCATCGTACGCTGCGTGTGGTTCGACCATACTTGAAGCAACCCCAGTTTCGCGCCGTAGCCCGTTCACCAGGATAGGTCAGAGGGCTACGCAGACGAGTACGATGAAGCTATAAGTCTTGTTAGTTGACTGTATTTTTTTCTTGGATATCCTTGTAATAAAAGCTTAGAGGACCGAATAATCCGCATTAGCGAAAATGCGCTTTCAAGCGAAGGTCTGCTTTTAAGGTCATCGTCACTAAAAGATATCAATGCCGCAAGTGCACTTTTATTTTATACTTACTTATTATTGTTCATAGAGGTAGCATTTGTTTATCAAATTATTCGTATTTCGTACTAACAAGTCATCAAATCCGAGCATCCCGTTGGATTGGTTGTCGAACAGCAGAAACAAGCTGTGGAGGTTGGCGATGGTGATCTCGTTCCAGCCGGGGAAGCGCTCCACTACCTTTTGCATGCTCCAGCGTCGGTCCTTGTCTTTCATGTCCTACCACGGATATTTCAAAATATTGTACGGTTTGATGGACTATCAGGGTTCAATTGTATCAACTCCACAGTCATCATCATCATTTCAGTCAGCCGCATAACGGAACCGCATAAGGACCGATCAAGAGCGGCCTGCATCAAGCGCTTTCCAGCTACCCAGCTACCCTGGTCAGGTCATCTCCCAGTAATATATGGGAATACAATAGACATTAATGATATCTTTGTTCAGGACGTTACGTTTTATCCGGACTACATGTAATTTTCAAATCAGTCATAGGTATGCCCCAGGAAAGTCGAGCAAAGTACATACGTAAACCAAACTAAATTTCGCTCGGCAGTTTTAATTCCATTGTACTCGTAAGGTTACGGTGACCCGTTAGATGGAATCCAAAATTTTCAGTTAGGTACGAGGACGCATACTCATGAGAGAAGAGTAGCGTCCTGTATGTCCTATTTATGTTTTGTCTGATGGAAGCATTACCTTTCGTTTGCAGTGTGGTTTCCGGCAGAGTAGAATAGGGCCACTCCAAATCCTCCCGTGGATGTCGTAGAAGAGAGACTTAGGAAATACAAGCTAAACAAAGCTTATATCAATATCAATGACACCTCTTCAACCCGTCTGGCCAGCGAGGAGAGTGTAGGCCAAGTCTTCTGGCAGCTCTGGTCAAGTATGACTCTGGTAGTACAGAGAAGGTCGTGCTTCTGCATTGGAGACAAAAAGACCTGATGATGATGACGATGGAAGCATTAGCCTATCTTATAAGGAGTATAGTGAGTGCCTAAGTACCTAGGCCGTTTGATCAAAAAGAGGGATCAATTTCATACTTGATTGAACTGTCGCTGCTCTGCAAGTCGCTTGTAGAACTGGTCCACCAGCTTGTCGTAGTCAGTCAGCGGGGCGATTTGGGCGTTCGTCATTTTTCGCTGAGGATCTCCTGTTGATGCAGTTGCTTTTATAGAGTAAGTGAATATCATTCATTCCCCACAGGAGAACGCAGCAGTGCTAATTTATTTTTGAACCCCCAACAAAAAAGAGTTTCTGACTGTATTATCTGTGGCATTGTAGCTCTCGAAACGGATGGACAGATTTTGATGCGTTTTTTTACGTGAAAGCAAGTTTTCTCAGCTATACTAATATGTACGATGGAAATCGATTCAGCGGTTCAAAAGTTATCGGGGTGAAGATTGAAAGTCGGATTTGCCTGGCAAAAATATTTTGAAATTAAATAGGTAATTATAGGTATATATCAAACCATCTTTCTCTTCGTCTCTAGCACAGTTTCTTTTTTTTAAATAGGCTAAAGTTTATTATTAAAACACGAGAGGTACTACATAAATAATATTCAAATGTCCAAACATCTTTGCGCTAACTATCCGTGATCTATGGCCTATCAATATAAGTTCAATGCCTATTCAACATCATTACCTAATTACGAAATGATATTATGAATTATGATGTATGTAATTATACTATTGTATTATACCTACTAGATAAGTAACTTAGAGTAAAATCACAGATTACTAATAAGTTTGGTAAAATTCTTTTTATCGACTCTATAGGTAAGTATGCAAATGACGCTGATGAAATTTTTGAGACATGCTCATGGCATACTCGCGACAACAGACAATCCAAAGTAAAAGACCTATCTCTGAATCTGATCAAAGAAAATGGTTCGATGGTGTGAAGCCAGAAAATGAATTTTAGAATCTCTGGTCTCTAGAATTGAACTTATTCGAGAGCTATACGATGACACAGACTAAAACCCCTCTCTTTGTGTCGCAGGGATTAGAAAATGTAAATTACTACTGCAGCTTTTACTTGCTCTATGATGACGAGACATACTACCTATACTGATGCCTATATTTAAACTACGCTGCACTTGCTTCAGATTTATACTTACATATATTCAAATTTTTTAGCGCCAGTTAAATTAAGTTTATAGTCTTTGTCATCATTTCACTTTGTGCTTTCGGAATGCACGTATGCCGTTGGTCCCACCCGGCTGTAATCATTGTATGGTCATGGTCAGTCGTGTTCAAGCTAAGCCAGATGCCTTGAGGCACTCTGAGAAAAATCTGATCTGTTACCTAATTACACACACTAAAAACAAAAACCGTCTACATCAAAGGGGTTGTAATCGCACTGAATGAAAAATCCTGTATTTTTCTGGTCACTGATCTATGCATGTCGGGGAATAATTGAAATCGTGGAAATCTCACCAGTAGCTGTGAAATCTTCTTGGCGATAGAAACATATTGGTTTTCTTTTCACGGGGTATTCGAAGAAGCGACCTAAACTAGAATAAATGTTACTAACGTGGTTCCCCATTTTATTTATATAGATTCAAATAGACACCTATAGTTTGAGATTAAATACGTCATTTTGACGAGATGACTACGCAAAAAGTCGAATTATGAGAAAAATTGTGAAAAGTAGTTTTTATTATAATTTTTGAACTTACGGTAATTACTTTAAGTATCAGTGCGTTTATAATATAAACGCACTGATACTTAAAAATTTTCAACATTGGACATTTCAAAACACTGGATTTTTAATTACTTACATAAGCATTGTCAAGTTACATTATTGATAATCTGACCATGTTAATCAAGTACTTACTTAAAAATTGTTCAAAAATTATTTAATTGTTAATCGTGATTGCTCCTGTTAACTAAATACTACCAGAGCGCAATAAATTAATTGTCACTTTTTTCGTTTAATAAAATCCTAATTATTTGAACCAAACATTACTACGTACTACTATTGTTAATGATTCTATTGATTTTTTTTTTGGTTTTTTATTTAAGTAAATTGTTAATTTTAGTTGTTGTGAACGCCGGTTGTGAGCTTTTGAAAGATATAACGTGCCTAGTGAACTTGATGCTATCCGGGGAAGTCGTTGAAAGTATCACAGACATCCTGTATGGCGCCAATCTATGCGCATTGAAAAAAAAGGATGGCGGTATTAGGCCCATAGCGGTTGGGACGTCGTATAGACGTCTTACATCTAAAATTTGTTGTAGGGCTATCACACCTACTCTTTTAGACTATTTTCAACCCCTACAAGTAGGTTTTGGGTCTAAGGGTGGTTGCGAAGCCGCCGTCCATTCCGTACGATCTTTTTTAAATAATCAGGAGGGAGAGGTATTGCTAAAGGTGGATATAAAAAACGCCTTCAACTCTGTGGACAGAGGCGCCCTGCTGACGGAGGTAAAGGACAAAATTCCTTTTGTATACAAGTATCTTTGGCAATGTTATAGTAAAAATTCAAAATTAATGTATAAAGACAATCTTCTATTATCCTGCGTAGGGTGTCAACAAGGCGACCCGCTCGGACCGGCAGTATTTAGTCTTGCCATTCATCCCATCATAAAGCGCTTAAATTCTAAATTAAACATTTGGTATTTGGACGATGCCTGTTTGTCTTCGGGTGAATCTAAAACAGTTTTAGATGATTTCAAAATTCTAATTAAAAACCTACACAACATTGGCCTAGATCTAAACTTCAAAAAATGTGAACTTTTTATTTCAGACAACTGCACTCAAAAACTAAATATTATATCAGATTTCTGTACAATTGCTCCTGATATTAAAATTATAGACAAAAGTTCACTCCACCTCCTTGGCTCACCTATTTTTGAAGAATCATTTTCTAATTTCATTGACCAAAAAATTGATAATTTCCAGAAAGCTTCGAACCGTCTCCTAGATATCCAATCCCATTTCGCATATACCATAATTCGATACTGCCTGTTCGTCCCAAATCACATAATCTGCGGTGCAGTCATTTTTGGAAACATCCTCATCTGCTCCACAGGTTAGATACGTTTATTCAAAATTCTCTTTCGTCCATTCTCAATATAGATTTTCGCAATCGTATTTCGGACCAAGCCTCTTTACCTATCAGGTATGGGGGCTTAGGTATTCGCAAAATTTCTAGTGTGGCTCTCCCAGCGTTTTTGTCTTCGATACATAGCATTGAAAGTCTTTATAAGAAAATTTATGTTAACTCTTCAAGCGAAATTTGCTATGCATCGGAGGCCAAGAGCACCTGGGCAAGCTTACTTCCAAATTCAAAATTTCCTGATTACCCAAATTCGCAGAGACACTGGGACGGCCCGCTTTGCAGAATTGCACAAGATCATTTAATAGAAACGTCGAGCAATTCTGTAGAGCGTGCCCGCCTTCTGGCTGTAGCGCAATGGGAATCTGGACTTTGGTTACATGCCTTACCATCCGCAAACCTGGGTACCTTTCTGCATAATGATGCGTTCCGCGTGGCAACTGCGCTGCGGGTAGGCGCTACATGTGTAGTCCCACATCCCTGCCCCTGCGGGGATACCGTCGATGGCCTTGGACTTCACGGACTTTCCTGCACCAGGAGTGCCGGCCGTTTAGGGCGCCATGCAGCCCTTAAGGGTCCTCCCCGCGCTAGCGACCTTGAAAACACAAAAAAATTAATTTCTCTTTCTGTAAGTGAGATTATCAGAAACCCTCGTACAACTTTTTAGCTAGTATCCTTAAGTTTCATTAGAACCTCGAAAATCATTGAAATAAAATACCCTGAAATTTCCTTTGCAAAAAATACTAAAAACGGCCATTTTTGACTCTTTTTGTAAAGGTTTCTAAACCGGATAGTATTTCAATGACTTTCGAGGTTCTAATGAAACTTCAGGATACTAGCTAAAAAGTTGTACGAGGGTTTCTAATAATCTCACTTACAGAAAGAGAAATTAATTTTTTTGTATTTTCAAAGTCGCTAACGCAAGGAGGAGCCTTAATAATATTATCCTCCGTTCTCTCGCCACCATCAATATCCCGGCGGCCCTAGAACCTAATGGTCTGGCCAGGGATGATGGCAAGAGGCCGGACGGAATGACTTTGGTGCCTTGGAGATTGGGACGGCCCTTGGTCTGGGACGCTACTTGTGTGGACACCCTCGCACCGTCCCATCTTTAGGTCACCAAGTCAAAGGCCGGCGCAGCAGCTGCCGCAGCAGAGAACCTTAAAAGGCGCAAATATGTAGACATCGGCGAAAACTACATATTTGAGCCTTTTGGGGTAGAGACTTTTGGTCCGTGGGGTCCTTCCGCCCATAGTTTATTTCATATTATTTCTAAACGTTTATTCGAGGTATCCCATGACCAAAGGGCTGGTAACTATCTGGCTCAAAGAATCAGCATTGCCATACAACGTGGCAATGCTGCCAGCCTTTTGGCCACGTTGCCGAGGGGTAATATTTTAGTGGGACTACATAATTTGTAATTTTTAGTTTTAATTTGAGTTTTAATTTAAATTTTAATAAGTTTGTATAGTTTTAATTTAAGTTAAATTTAATTTTTTTCCAATTGTTTCGTAAAACAATTTATAAAATGTAATTGTTATTCTTTTGTAAGCTGCGATGTTAACGTAAGATTGATTGCGATCTATTTATTCTACTAAAATTTACTAAAAAAGCCGGTCAAGTGCGAGTCCGACTCGTACATGAATGGTTCCATTCCTCCATACAATCTTGATTTTTGTTATTTGTAGTATGTATTTGTTTAAAGCGGCCACAGTAATGCTAATGCATAATCGGTAATTCAAGTGTCTAGCTATTACGGCGCAAGAGATAGAGCCCTGTAACTAGATTAAATCTATATATGTGCCTGTGACAGACGGACGGACAAACTAAAACGTAGTGATTATATAAGTACTCTTTTGGGACAGACAGCGGAGTGCATACGTAACCCTAATTATCGATTAACGCCTATCACTGTAATTACATAATAATTCTGTCGATACGGAAACTTAGGATAAAATAAACAAGGATTGATCCAATCTCTCCGCTGATAAACGAAACCGTATCATCATCATTTTAAGTCCACATCAACCCACTGGCCTGCAGCGGGTTGGTGTGCACTAAAATATAATAAAAGTAGGCCTCCCCTTTCTTACATTTCTGTGCCCTCGAAACCGTAGTTTCAGATTAAATTTGCTATTAAGTTAATAAGCGCAAAACTTTCTAAAGCGTCAAGACTCAAGAGTAGGTATAAGACGCTGCTTGCATTCATCAAATCCTCTGCCAACAAACTTAGGATTTTTTGCTCAGCTAGATCAAAAACTAATCACCTGACTTTTTTGTTTTAGGTCCAAAGAGGGTTCAAATTATATAAGATTCTCACAGTAGGTTAATTCATACTTACTGCAACTTTAAGGTGAAGAGCGTGGTTAGACAAATTTCAAATATTGCTTTTAACCATTGCTCATCAAATAATTTACGGTGTAAGTATCTAATTCTTATTGATAAGCCCTATTTACGATTTACACAATTTATTACAGATGAGGGTGCCACTGGATCATGATCCTATTAAAATGGAAAAGACGAAGGGAATTTGGGAAAGGGTTTTGAAATAAAAAACCATTATCTATAATCACTTGATTAATTTTCCATACAAAATTCTATTAAAATTTTCAAAAATTTCATGACATTATATAGCGTCATACACAATTGATAAGATTATAAGAATCAAAGTAATTTTACCGAAGGGTAAAAATAATGTAAATGAAATAAGGTAGGCAGTAAATTATTCTAAATTAAAATATAGGAACATTTATAAAATTTCAGTCTTCTTTCAACAATATTACAGAAGAATAACGTAAGATATAGATATAAAAGAAAAAGACCGTTGTCCACTGAATGAAGGAGCTCGCAACTCTCGTCGCGGCAGGGTATGAATAATCCGATCTAGTTCACGCGGGATCTCATCGTTACATATCTGGACGCTTATGCACTAAAATCTTACCTAAGTCGAAACTAAAATTGTTAGTAGACAACAGACTTCTAAATCGGTGATCTGACCACCGTTACATTAATACCAATCAGTCTTAAATGTATTACAAGTGAGGTAGTTATGGTTTATATAAATGAACACAACAGGCGCACCCGGGGTGGAGCACGAGCGGCAACGCGCTTCCGTGCGCGAACCCGAGCCGCGTGTACAAAAATACTACTTATCCCAATTACATATGATATCGATTTCATTCATCCCCTCTTTGCGCTGGTGTAATAACTGCGTGGCGAAGGGCAACCGGGTCCACGCCGCAAAGAGAAGACCAACGAAGTTACCCTAAATCTAACACAACACAAGCGCCTAGATAACGTTACAAAAATAGCACAAAAATGGCTCCGTACAATTTGCTAAAATCTCATAATTGTATCAATATTATGCAGTTCCGCGTTACGTCTACATCGCACGACTACAATAATTATTTGTGTTGTAAACAACTGCTGAAATGTCGTTTAATTAACGTGTTGCCCAATATTTTAAATATTAAAAACTTGTAAAAAAGTCTATCATCACTCATCACGCATCAATTGTTTAAGTTTT
Source organism: Acrobasis consociella (assembly GCA_963555685.1). NCBI lineage: Eukaryota > Metazoa > Arthropoda > Insecta > Lepidoptera > Pyralidae > Acrobasis > Acrobasis consociella. The sequence continues at coordinate 5,156,131 of OY743122.1, read as the reverse complement.
CAATTTTATTGTAACTATCACAAAACCTCAATTTTACTGCTAGCAGCTAGCAGGGCTCACAAGTTCAATTACATTGTTAGTCGCGATCAAATCTCTTGATTTTGTGGTTGTACCAAATTAGTGAGCAAAAAGCTAGAGAGCTGCTCCGCTTCCCACCTTCACAAAGTGGCTGCGACCGTTATCAATAGAACTCAACATAGTTTTAATTATTTCATTGTATTTTGTGTCCATTATCACAAGCTTTCCTATTCAGATCGTTTATTAATATTTTGATATAACCACAAAAGCAAAGACTGTAACAAAAATAAAATATAACCAAACGATACGAAACGAAATAAAATGTGATTAAAAATTAAGTAATGTTTCAGCAGCTTTCAGCTAAATTTTACGTAAAGTGTCTTCCGGCGACCTCGGGCCTCGCCAGGCGGACACTTATCTAACTTTCCACTTACATAGTCATAACGTAATGCGTATATGTGACTTATTAGCTCAAATTCTCGGTAACATTGTCATTTATACTACTTCATTGAAGTGATTATCACTATGGAATATAAGGGTCAATTGATTGAATTGATCATATTTGGGATAACTTAATATCATGCAAGACGGCGACATTCTTAGAACGAGCCGGTCGAAACACAATAGGAAAGGCGGCGGACTTTGCTTTGCAAATCCCAGTTATCTGAACCTTCAACAAACTAAATATCGGACAAACATTGATTTCATTAAAATGAGATTCGTTGTCACCATAAAAAGCTACATCAATTCGACAATAAAGAGAAACTTCTTTAGAAAATTAATTAAAATGCATTTCATGCAACATAATTATTTAAAAATAACGTAGGTAATACTTCATAAATGGCACTCAACAAAAAGTAAACTTTTACTTCATTAAATTATAACTGGAAGTGAAAATACTAATATTTTTGCGGAATTTGTAGATTCGTCCGGACGCAAAGCACTGCTCGTACACATAAGAGCAAACACGCGGGAACACTCCACGCCTCGTACTCGCATCAATAAAATATCCTTATTTCCTTAACTAGTTTATTTTGTAAACTTTCGTGCAATGGTTTTTCCCAACAATAACAAGTCACATTGATTATGTAATTGTTGATTCAAATATGATATTTGCCCAAAAGCATTATATCTTTCTTTTTACATTCTTTTCTATTTTAAGTCAACTCTAGGAAAAACTACTGCAAGATTGTGTACAAAAAAAGAGGAGATAACATAAGACTAATAGGTTATATGTGCGTCCATATTGTAATATTTTAACACTGTTAAATATTAAAATCAGTTACCCTATTGTATCAAACTTTTTGCGAGTACGCTAAACGTCTCCGGTGCCCTACCCTCCGAAATACCTGAATAAATGACTATCAATTCGTCATTGCCTAAATGTAAACTTCAAACAATAATTTTCACTCTAATTTAAGTTCAGACTCATCATCCAGTCAATTTCATCTACAATCGTAGTCAGTTCCTTAGTTACATCTAGTTTTTCTCATTCACTTGAAAATTTTTGTTTGAAGCGCTCTAACGTAATTTCTTAAAATCTTATACTAAATTTATCCTAAGTATAAATGTGAAAATGTTAGTCTAAGAATTGCTAACTTACAGATCAAACATTATGCTTTAGTTATTAGTTGGAGAATAGGTATGATTGCACACATGATATATACTTTTATTACTAGTAATAATCACTAGATAAATTGTTCACTGTAAATTTGATGTAAGCTTAATTCTCTTTCTGTAAAAGTAGTGTGGAAGCTAAGCAATAACAATAATAGGGAGTCTGATAAAAGAGTTAATATTCAAAGTCATCTGCACTACATCTACTAAGCTAACGCCGTCATAAGAAACGACAAGACGATCGTCAAGGGCAGTGGCGGATTTTCCCTAAGGCCCAGTAGGCCCGGGTCTAGGGCGGCGATATATTAGGAGCGGCCAATCGGTGCATACTACAAGGCCTAGCATTTGTATTTGTAATAAAATCCTTGACATCGCGGCGGGAAAAACACAAAAAGTATGATTGAGTAAAAGAGAGCGGCCAGAACTTAAATCCGCCACTGCCAATAAGCATGTGTTGAGATAATATATGTACTATAGTACATGCAACTTAACTTACTTACTCTATAAATGAACACGTACTGTCTGAACACATATTGGATATAATTAATAACATCGACATCTATTGATACACATGAAAATAGACTAACTCTATATCGATTTCCAGAAAGAATTTCGCTACAATATTTGAACTAAGTAATACAAAAAATTTGATTGTATACAAACACGCGATAACATTAACTAATTAAAATTATTAATATGTAGAAGAATATCTCTAAATTAGCTACTGTTAGTCCGCAAACATATTGGGTATTAAGATTTTCTTATAAATATTATTACTGTAACATACATTTGATTATCTAAGTGAATAAGTATAAGGATTGGCAAATATACTTAATTACTTTCTCGATCACCCTAGGACTCTATGATTGAGAACGTTCCTAGTTGTCGTAAATTCTCAGCTCACTTCGACCACTCCGACACTGTCAAAAGACCTATCAATATAATTTTAACAAAATAAGAAAAATTAATTTGCTCAATTACGAAATAAAATATCACGTCCCATATTTTATTTGTTTTAGAAATAAATAAGACTAAAACGATTTGACAAAAAATTTGTAGACTATCCTCATCATCTTATCGCCAAAAATAATTTAAATACTTAAATTTTGGTAATAAAATCGCATCAAATGAACGCGTCAGTCCGCGGGCGAGCGCCGATCCGGCCTCGCCACAATCGCATCTTTAAGACAGTCTTCTAAAGTCAGTCTTAAAGTTTTATTGCATTAATTTCTCTGCTCATTCACACCACTCCGCCCACGGTCGAATTACTGAACAAAGAGGCAACCTCCACGCACACCGATTCGAAGCCATCAAATCATTCGCACAGTGATTTTCACTGCCATACACAGCGAGAAATTTGCCAATGAGGCTTAATAAAAATATTTATGCACCTAAATAATATGCAAAATAACTTATAATAAGGATACACATCAACTTTTACATTAACCAAGTTAAAAACGCAAAATGTAACATTTTGAAAAATACTTTTCAAGTTTTCTTTTTTAATTTATCTCACATAAAAACATCTTTTACATCACAAAGTGATATTCATAATTTTATTTTATTACGTTTTATATTTTGCTTCTCTAATTATAAATCGTACAAAAATGGTACTTAATGGATTTTAAGTCAAGAGTAGGTAGTTACTGAAATTTTGGTGTTCTACGTACGCAGTCATCACTGAATCTAATGATTAATTATTGCTACTTTAAATACAAAACTGCAAACAAAGTTTGGTCCTTAAAGACTAGTCGAAAACGGAAACAAAACGCGATTTACTATGGTAACGCAACTCATTAAAAGGTTTAAGGAGAGTTGAATCTGCACATGACTTTCCGAGCAAATCCTAACTCTCCGGCCAAGCTATGCTCGATACGGTTTTATTCAAACGTTAATAATATAAAATTGGCACATTATCAAAGAAATCACAACTTAAAAATAAAGAAACAAAATAAATTTCAATGGACCTTAGGCCCACGTAGTTTGCCTTAAGATTACTTAATATACTTTAATGTATTGCTTGCCGTGGGAAGAGATGTCGCGAGCGGTGTCGGGCAGAGTCTCGAACAACACCACCAGATATCCTTCGGGAGTGAGCGCCACATCACTCGGTCGGTCCTTGTCATCTAGTCCTGGACTCTTTAAGTCGACTGCCCATAAGATGCGCAACTCCGACGTGAAAACAAGTACGCGATGGTTCTTCGAATCGGCCACTATGATCCGCCCGTCGTCATCTGTTACGATTCCAGACGGGCGATTCAGCTCCCCGATACCCGACCCTTCCCGGCCAACGCAATGTAAAACCTTCGACAGAGTTGGGTCAACCATTAGTAATCGATGGTTCTCAAAATCCGATACTATGATGTTTCCTGAAGTCGTGAAACATACTCCCCTAGGAGTTGTAGGCCCTTTCAACATCTTTGTCGGATTAGCTCCCTCGAAAACGAATTTGGTTATGTATGTTCCATCGCTTGTAAATAACTGAATACGATGATTGCGTGTGTCTGTTACCACTATATTTCCCAAAGTATTGACAGCTACATCCCAAGGATACTGAAATTGACCACATTCTTTGCCAAAAGAACCGAACTTTAGAATAAAGTTTCCGGAAGATGTAAATATTTGAACGCGGTGATTGTCTTTGTCAATAACAATAATACGACCGTATGTATCTGTAGTTATGCCTGCCGGCAAGTCAAATTCTCCAGGGCCTGTACCTTTACACCCAAACATAGTTCTGAAGTCTCCTCGATTATTAAAAATTTGTATACGATTATTTCTTCTATCTGCAACGATAATATTTCCTTCTCTATCTACACACAACCCCCAAGGTCTAGAGACCTGTCCCTCGTCTTGCCCTTCACGACCGAAAGAAAACATTGGGACTCCGGACACGGGACTTCTTGTTGGCCTTACTGTAACCGGCATCCAGTACCCAGGTATAGCCTGACCGATTCCGCGGGCAGGGTTTGATTCCATCACTATACTTGACGAGATGGTATGATCGTAATAATTAGTAGATCTAGTGTGACTAGTAGTATAATCTGGCAAAGACCTTAAACTACTTGTGACAGACATATTATAAGTCAAGGGCGGGTAAGATTGAGCGGACTGCAAAGACTGCAGCGACAATATGGACTGCCGGGACTGTAGCGAAGAGCCAGTGCTCAGGGAATGCGCAGAGCTCGCTGGTATCGGTTGAACATCACACTGCCTCTTTAACTGGTCTACCAAATCATAGTTAGGGGGAACGAACATAATCCGTTCTTCAGTTACATACATACTTTTGAACATGCAAGAAAAATAATCTACTTGGGCCCTTCCTTTCTCTTTAGCCATAAATAGGTCTAAGCCTTCCGAATCCATACTGCGAACTAACGTTTCATTGGTATGGGCTAACCCGGCTAAAATGCCGCGCAGTGTGTTCATATGGTCAGATAGTTCATTCATCTTCGCCTGGCGCATCTTCTCCACTTTGTCTAGTAAGTACTTCTCCCGATCTTCAATAGCTTGGGCGTAACAACGCATCGCCTTTCTTATTTTCATATTAGCTTCAGCAGTTTCTTTTTCATAAGCTTTGGACATGGCTACTGCGCGATCGATAGCTGTTTTTATAGCTTTTGTGCCAGTTTTGGTATCCTCTATTGCTCTAAAGACTCCAACGCGGCACATGTCCAAAGCGCCTTTTATTGGAGTGTAATTGTGGTCTTTGTGTACCCAGAGGGTACATTCTTGACAAATAAATATAATGCAAGCCTCGCAGTAGTACCTTACTTGGTCACCGTGAAGCTCACAGTACATAACTTCCTTCTCGTTATTGACAGAGTTCGGTCTTACTCCAATAGGAGATATTTGGTGTATAGGAAGAAGGGTATGCTCTCTTAGCTGGCAATCTGATGTGACTTTGTGACAACACTCGTGACAAAAAAGGTCATTACATTCGAGACATCGGGTGGTCGGCGTCCGCTCCTCGCAACGGAAGCAGGTGATAGACACAGAGGAGGATGTGCCGGGCGAACCGCTCGAGTTATCTTCTTTGGAGAGGTGCTGGTTGTTGTTAGAGTTGGAATTGTACTCACGGTTGTTAGTACCGATCGGATTTTGTAAAGAGCTGCACGACGGTAGCGCCCAAATATCGTAAGGCATCGTGGAAGACGCCGATGTGGATGCGCCCGTCTGCATTGCCGAGGGCTTGTTCATATTCTCGAGGAGGTTGCATAAGATGTGCGTCATTGCCAGCGGGTCCTCCTGGTCGTTGGAGCCGGAGTTGCCGCTGGTGCCTGCCGTCGATACGGACGGCAGGCTCGACGCCAACGACTGCGTCAAGTTGGCGAATGACGTCATAGCGTTCTGCGCACGTCACGACATTAGATCTGAAACAAATAACAGATATATTTTAAATAAAATAGTTATACAAAATTATACATTAATGATTCTTATAACGTTCAAAGGTTATCTAGATAAACTTATTTAAATTTAAAAAAACCGTACCCGTAATTAATCGAACCACAGGCTATACTGGATCACTATTTTATAATGATAATAAAATAACAGTCAAAAAAACAAAAACAAAACGACATTCCCATACAAATTGCCCGGGTGGCTGCACACTTTTGTACGGAAATGCCATTTTGTTTTGTTTTTTGATTGTTATTTTAATTTAATTATACTATAGTAGTCTAGTGTAGCCCGTAGTTCGATTTATTACGGGTATGTCTATTCACCTTGTATAGAAAATGGCTTAAATACAAATATTTAGTATGAATTGTTCATGGTGTTAATGAATTTCACTAATGTAGTTAAAATGTTTCTATTGATTTTATTAAAATCTTAAGTACACAATATAATTCATTTTAGTTATCATATTTTATAATACCATAATTAAGCAAAATCTTAAGATGTCCCTATTGTATTGTATCTTTGGTTAAGTTAGTTTTAATTTTAGACCATATTTTTATCCTAATATAAAATCAAATAAATCCTTTTTCAAAATGTAAATGACATATCAACAATGTTCTGTTACAAAATATACAATCAATATATTGGCATCTTGGAGTTTTACTGATAAAACATAAATGATGTTGTCAATATGATAAACACCAACCAGTCACTCGTACTAGTAATAAGTAGTTTTACGAGTATAATTTAAAATAGAGATACTTAAATAAATTGTAAAAAAATAAACACAGTATGTAACTTACATGTAGTTAACAAAATAAATTACGAAGGGAAGATAATGTTATTAATTTGGTAGATAGTCACTACGGGGCACCGGTCACAAACACTACACTAAAATATTGTCAACAATTCTCAAACACTAGTCAAACAAAAAATGAAAGCGTGATGCGTTTGTGCATCATCTAGGCAAACTGATGTTGTTGTGACGCACTGGCAACTCAACTTTTTCATTATAGTGCAGTTTGCGAAAAAAATCTATCCCAAAATCTTTTGTGCGCTCCCTACCACTACCCCTCACAACAGTAGGTGCTGGATGTAGAGAGAGAAGGGACGATGTGAAATTACAAGTGTGCGACGGAGAAATTCGATTGTGGCATTCCAAATTTTTCCATAACATAGATAAGGTTTGCTATGATTAGGGTTGACTACGAAATATTTTTGTTAATGATTAAAGACTTACTTTTTAATAAGTATTATTCCACATGCAAAGAAAATTAATATGGCATGAAAGATTGTAAAGAAAAAAAAAGACTTTTTTATAGCAATTTACATATCACAACTTTTCCTTTCAATACGTGGCAATCAAAAATATTCAAGAGATATATAAAATCAGGTTACAAAATTAACTGCTAGAAGGCGATTATAATAGAAACAATGTTTCAGAACAGTCTAACTAACAGCAGTAGAAGAACTAACAGAAGAAGTTCCGGAATAATTTAGAATGTTCTCGAAATTCGTAGAATAATCTAAAATAAATATTACTGTAGAATAGTGTAGAATTTTACAGAAGCCTGTGGAATGTTCAAAAATAATCCCAAATTTACACAAGTCACACTGGACATTCCGGGTCGGGGTCACGGAAGGTCAACTATATGAATTTTCTAAAAACATCTAGGTATCTGAGTCAGTTCTGAGTGACCATCAGTGAGATAACTTCGAACAGAAAAGAATAGCTTGTTATTGCAAAGTCAAATATTGAAATTCATTTCAATTACTAAAAATTCAAACAAAACATGTTAACTAAAATACTTCTTCATTTCAGCGACGAATTTTGGACTAGTCACTGCTTGACGACTTGGACATCGGACGTTTGGAAGACCATATTTGTGTGACAATCTTTGGTTCCGTAGTGTATAACTTTCCTAAGAATTTTGGCGTTTTATTCCAAATCTCGGACTCCAGTTTTGTAACAATAGGATATCATTATGATATGAATTAAAAGATAACTTCAAAAATGAAATAATGAGAGAGAAAATGCTGTAGGTATGCTATTATTAATTCAATTGATAATTCGAAGATGTAATCTTACTTTACGGTTTCTATCTATTTCTGAACTAACCAGTTTTACCGACCTCGCCCAACAAGTCCATAGTAAGAGCAACTAATTCGTGAACCGTCACAATTAGCTCATTTGAAAAACCAATTTATTCAATAAGCCTAAGGTAAAGGTCTTATCGCCGAGCATTATATTATCTATTTATTGTCAACCCTAAAACATTTGAAATCACAATTGAGTAGCATACTTCCACATTCACGGGTGGTTGTGGGACAGTGACGCCAGATGGGGATCCAAGCACCCAAAAAAGAGACAAAAGTAGCGTTTCCATTTATCGAGATTCTGTATTTCGGGAAGCGATGCCACATGCGGCGGCGTTCGTGACCTTGGGAGGCGAATGCGCGTGAGGCAGGTCCGGGCCCGACCCGAAGCCCTAGCGCCGCCATCTTGCCGCTGCCGCGCCCCCGCCCTCCTCGGAGTTTGGAGGGTGCCAAAAATCGATGCCTGTGCCTATCCCTTCTGCCCTTCTTTCCTACGAAGGGCGAAAGGATGTAGTACATACCTATATTATAATTCTATAGTGAAAGCTCCTCACTGAATAGACTTAAGTCAAAATTGGATTTTGTTCTACGCCCATGCCAATCTCCTCTCAAGATGAAACCTACTGAAAATGAGGAAAAAAACAAAGCTTTTTGCTTATTAAAATGATTAAGCGCTTATCATACGTAAAGACGGCGTTTATGAAAATTAAGTCGTCACAAGATGTGGCAAAACTAAACGTTACACAAAATATATGTGCCTAAGACAAATGAAAGTAATTTTTAACAAATACTTAATTAACCTAATAGGTACCTACAATTAAACGTATTATGTTAATTGCTTTTAAGCAAAACATTTTTTTAAGTACAAAAACAAACATTCAAATAGAAAACAATTAACACATCCAAGGATATCTACAAACGCGTCCACTATCGCACTATCGATGTCAAAGCATTTTCCTACGCATCTCGGTATTTCACAGGCATTTCCAAAAATATGTAAGCAGGATGGTCCGGATTCCTTGCATTGCTGTGTACGCAACTACGCGTGAACCTCAACATTAGTGGTATCTACTTTAGGCCACGGGTTAACAGTTTGACCTCTATTAGCATCACAACTACATCTTCTTTCGGTACTTATTTGTTTATATTAAAGAAAATCTATCACATTAACCTATTTTAACTGACAAAATAAGTTAGGAAACAATGATTGAATAGTAAAAAAAGAATGATTCGTTTTTAGCACCAGGTACCAAGTGTAAACCGACGGGTCTAGGTCTAACAGTGTATACTTGGGACTAGATTTATTTTCTTAATACTAGACACTGTTTATGAACGTGGATGATGCGCATCAATATATTGTGAAACGACAATCCTTTCTTTACACCCCTAAACCTTTGTTAAAAGAAATAAAATTTGATAATGGTTAATTAGTCAAATTGAGCAAGAACCAAATAACTAACTAATATACATAATAGGTGGTCTTTTAAATATGGTTTTTAAGCACACAAGATGCAGTTCTAATAAGACATGGTACAAAAAATTTAAAACACAGATAAAAGCAGTGAATGTATAAGTTATATTTATAATCCAATATGAAGTTAGGTTGTAAGTAATATTTTCTTGATTGAAACCAAATTAAAGCATAACAAAGAAACTTGGTACAAGTCTTTGTTCTTATTTAGTCTCACGCATGTAAAAATGAGCTTAATATTTATGATGAAATACAAGAGCATCTACCAGGCGCTTTACAAAAGTGTAACATTATATTTAGCCTGCGCACCTACACTGAGTCATTCACCCCGAGCAGGTAATAAGCGCATTGTGCATGCACTGAAAAAAATGCAGAGCCGCGTTTTTGTGCGAATAAGAAACAATGGGTTTGCGCAGGTCGGGTTGTATCCGCACTATCGCACCCTGCCTGCATCCCTTTTGATTCCTAAGGGCGGCGTGCGCTTCTCAAACTTCTAATGCAATATGCAGCCGTTGATATTCCATCGCTTTCACACGCTACCTAGTTTCAAACTTACTTTGATATTCTGGATGGTCGACGGAACAGTTTCTACCATCACGTTATGTTATGTATAATAAAAGTTGATAATCGAGTGAGACGAACTAATAATAATACACTTAGACCAAGAAAAACGTTTTGTTATGGAGGTGGACAAAATAATTTTTTTGCTTCAAGTATGGTATTTTTTCTTTTCTCTCATTTAGATTTCGCGACGTCACGCTATGATTTTTTACCAACGGGACATAAATCACCTCCACTCCGAAACTTTGAAGCACAGTATTATCGTGAAACTTTACTAAACGAAAAAATAAGGGTCCTTAATTTTTGTGTAATCTAGTTGACTAAATAAAATGATATATTTTTGACCCAGGCTGCATCCCTATTTTATTTGACACAATGCCACATCCTCTTCTATTCTCTTGATGTATTATCCGAAGTACTGTGATCCAGAGTGATTAGTTACATGTTGTCAGGAATATGAGAGCATAAAGAATTGAAAACTTGGCACGCGCAGCTTTATTGTGACTTGTTTCCTAAAATATCTGAAGACATGTTATTTGGAAAATGCCATGCATTCTTACTTGAGTATCATACATTATTTTATCTACATATAATACTTAAAAGAAAACATTGATGACACAAACAAAATACTTAGTATACAATTTAATTAAAGGTAATTATATATAACATAAGCTATCACTGTAAGATTTTTCAATATATCAAAAAAGCTCATGTTTCTGTAAGTGTGGAATGTTTGAAAAGCACTGGCCGTTAACCATCAAGAAAGACGTCTTTACCTGCAGTTGTCCGATGGCCGGCCGTTTCTGGAAACCGTTTATTGCATTTGCATCGGTTTGTTTCCGGGCACTGCCGCGCCAGCCTTCAGTCACAAAGACTTTACAAATGGAGATAGGTTCATTAATGTTTGCCTGGACGAGCATTGTTTGTATTATTTATACACCGTGGAAGGGACATAACCGTAATAAAGAGACCCAGGGGCTATACTAGATCACTATATTGTAGCATAATGGAACTAAAATAACAGTAAAAGAAGAAAATAAAATGACATTAAATTATTTGTTTACAATAATTTCATAATGAGAGAAAGAAAGATTAATACTTTATTTGGTGCAAATTTACAGGAGTTTTATTTTTATGTAAATTACACATAACAATAGGATGCATGTAGGACCAACTGGATTAACATTTTTTTGTTAAAATTAATTGTGTTTGTACTTTCGAATATTTCAGATTTTTCAAAGTAGACTGGATGTAACCAACTTTCACGCCATAAGTTAGAAAAGGGAAGATAGATACTTTGTATATAAACTAAGTTTATTATATTCGGTCAGTAAACCAATTTTGCTTAGTACTTCTAAAGAAATTTCTTTTTTTAATATTTTATTCCTTTTTACAACAATACCTAACTCTACATGACTACAAAGTCCAAACGGATAAATGAAAATCGGAAGCCATTATTATTTTATGTCATCTCAGCACTGTAGGTAACTCCCGGCCGAAACTTGACTAATATTATTGTTTGGGTACGTTCGTAACGTAGTTATAGGTAAGTAAAGTATATAATTTTGGGACTTCACGAGGGGGCCGAATAACGCTACGCGCATGCGAGGACTCGGGCTCATACCGCAGGGCCACTCCGAAAACGTGATGTTCGGTTTCGTGGCTACAATTTATTATGTCCCTATTTCTATGCAATATGTAGGCAAATAGTAGGAATACAAATATATATTGAAGACAGATAAGTTCATAGTAGCGTTTATTTTCAAACCACGACAACAACAAACCCTTGAAAATGTAGTTTTAGTCAATTTTGCACCCTAGACGCAAAATAGATTAAAATCAAGAGATTTAAGAAAAAAACAGGAAGTTATAGTTCATTGGATTTTTTTTTGATTTTTTTTTTAATATATATTGACCGACTACTCGACGGTGCCTGGACTAATTTAGATTTTTTGTTTGAAATGACGTACTTTTCAGGTGGCCCCATAGAAATTATGAAAATCGGTTAAGTACTTCGGAACGTCAAAACAAACATTATCTATGGGTGATGTGAATTTATCATACAAATGTATGAAAAATTAACGTCGTGCTTTTATGGAGTCAAAAAGTGTTCTTAATATCAGTTTTTCTGCATTCATAACTTTAAAAACATGTTGAAAATAGAATGGAGATGATCAATGAAAAGTGACACTATGTTTTGGCGTTTTATTTTCCGAAATAAAACGCCAAAACATAGTACGACGTACCGAATAATTTATTTTTGACCCAGTCAACTACTCAACACTCGCTTATTATTTCGAAAGAACGCCGCTTCCAATTTCCTCCCAAGTCCAAATTTTGGAAACCCTTGGGGGAGACCAATATTCAGCTGAGGACCCCTTACTGCTGAAATGATGACTCATACTTTTAGGTGTATCTTGAACATGATGTGTTATCGCGCTGTATATGTGGGAAGACTATTTCATCACAATAAGAGGTACAAAGGTTGAATTAGTTGGACAGCTTTCAAGTAAATAATATACATTATTAACTTCTGTATGTACAATTGTACTATTTGTATTTTATTAAAAATATTCTTTACTTTTTGTAGCAAAACTATGACTCTCGAAATTAAGTTACGGATTATTAAAAATATTCTGTACTCTTTGTAGGAAAACTATGACTCTCAAAACTAAGTTACGGACCCACTGAAAAAATCATGTGGCCTTTTGACGAAACAGATGTTGCAGATGCATTGATTTTAATAACATCTTAATAACCGGCCAAGTGAGAATCGGATTCGGGCACTAAGGGTTTCGTACCAATATCTATAAAAAATAGCGTTTATTGCATGGGAGCCCCCCGTAAATATTTATTTTATTTTGTTTTTAGTATTTGTTGTTATAGCGGAAGAAATACATAATTTGTGAAAATTTTAACTGCCTAGCTCGCGGTTCTTGAGATACAGCCTGGTGACAGACAGACGACAGACAGCGAAGTCTTCGTAATAGGGTCCCGTTTTTACCCTTTGGGTTCGGCACCCTAAAAATGAAGGATAAGATCTTCAAACTTACGTCATAACCGCATTTATACATAGACGCAGGCCATTAATTACCAAGGGCAGGATTTAATTAAGGGAACGGGCCTGTGGGATGGGGTAACCGATACTTTCGAGATGCTACGATATGCTGAAGGGGTAAATGAGTCTTCACTATACGACTGTTTAGCTTTCTGTGGCCAGTTTAATGTTTCATGGCCCTACGCATAATGCTGGGAATCTGGGATTGTTCAAAAAATTAATAAAGCACATTTTTGACGATTTCGATGTTAAAGAAAAGTCGGTCTGAAAACGGAAAGATGACGAGCGGAAAATTTCTAACTTCATACGACGTTAAAAGTACGTAGGTAGTAAATACGTAGTAGCGCCCATTTTTTTCCCACAAAGTAGGTAATTTACCTTAGTTATCAATAACGATGTCGAACGAACTACTGAGTACAAACACTTCACTCGTAGTGTGGTGTGGCTCTTACTAATTAAATACTTGTAAAAAATAAACATTCGGCATATCATCTTACTTGCATGAAGTCTAAAGTCATATTTGGGCGTGAGTGACTCGGATTTGGCAAAAAGTCAAATGGGGTTAGTGTGCCGGCCTCTCGACAGCGTCGGGTGTTATTTTAACTGCCATAACTGACACTAAGAATTCATGCAGGAACCGGCGCGGATATCCTCCGCCTAAGCTCTACTCCAAGACTGTGTTAATGTGTAAATGCGGATTCATACTGGACCGGTGGCAGCGGCGCTAGAAAATTGATCATTTTTTCACTTATAATCTTCGCAATATGCGTTATCAGAGAAAAAGACAAAGTGTAAAAGTGACATTCTGCGAAAGTTACCAATTTTCGATAGATGACCATTTGCAAAAGTGACATTCTGCGAAAATTACCAATTTTCGAAAGATTACCATTTGCGAAAGTGACAAACTGCGTCACAACCGCATAGAATAACCGTTGGTTGTACTCGTAGTCTAAGATCCGTTACTAGAAATATATACCCTTATCTGTTATTTATTATAAATAAATAAATGATAGATAAACACATCGCGAATAGATTGCCTAGTTAAATTGCGTACGAAACGAACAGCATTAAATAATTACATTTTTATTTTCCCTCATTAGTACTTTTAAAAATTCTTACTATAGTATAGGATCCCGATATAGAACGACCTTCACCGTTTTTCCGGTCACAAGAGTTGTGACCGGAAAAAATATAGGCAACCTAAACTTTTCATATTCTATGGGCTTCATACTTTCGATTGGTATAGAATTTGTCGAATAAGCAAACCGGTGCAACATTTTAAAAAAAAAATTAATCATATCCTAGTCTGGAATTTGTTAGGAAACCCATATGCAATATCTTTATTGACACAATAAATTAAACATAAAATACGTTTCATCAAATAAGCACGACGGTGAAGGTCGTTCTATATCGGGATCTTAGACCACTAGTTAATAGAATATGCCCAACAGAATAAAAAAAGTAAAGGTTGCCTACTTTCCCAAACAAACTTTGTACAAACAGGTAAGTGAATATTATTCATTTCTTATACCATTTTTTATAATGTTTGTGCCATTCCTAAATAACAGTTTTATTTTTGTGGTAATTAAAAAAACAGCATAAAAAAAATATTCGTGAGACAGAACCAAGAAATCTCGATTAATAATGTGTTACTAATATACCAACTAATTTAGTAAATTAGTTTTATTTTACTAACTACAAATTTAATATATAAGTTGGTATCATAGGTACAATACACATTGCAATTTGAAAAAGAAACAGAAAAATCGTTCTTTGAAGCATATAAAGTATGTATTGTATAAATGTAACAAAAAAAAATACAGAAAATAAAACACTTTCAAGTTACAAAATATGCCATCAAAAGTGTAAGTATGTTTTTCTTTTTCAGCATCATCAGTCAATTATTCGATCAACTTTTATTACGATTCTTTCAAAACTTAATTAATAGGATAAAAACCTTTTATTTTATGTAATATAATAACGTGTCATAAATAAAAAAACTTAGTATGTACCAGCTGCTTCTCTTCCCGCGCAGATAGTAAAAGCCGATCGAGGGAATGAGCGAAATTTGAATCATGATAACAGGCGATGCGGCTAGCAATCCATCACTGTTTTAATTCATTTTTCGATCTTAAGAGCTCATGATCACACTTAGCACAGCCTTTGGGTGACGGCCCTGGGCTCGGTCAACCCCGTCAAGAATAAAGACATGAAATGTATGATAATCATATTTATTAGTGTCGTTTTCCACATAAAAATAAGGTAATGTTACTTATGACAATGTAACTTTTGACTTGTTTCGTGTTACATTTGACTAGAGCTGGGCGGTGGGTAAATATCCAAATTACCCATTTGGGTATTTACCTGGTAACATAGGAAATACCCGATAAACCGGGTTAATACCCGTTCCTACCCATTTGGTGGTTAGCTTGAATGGTCTGAGTAATTACTTCGCAATTCGGGTCGGAAAGTGTGTGCAAACACTATAAAATGCTAAAAATGCAAGACGGCAAATACAGCTTAGTTATAATAACTGTATTGTACTTACTTAAGAAAATTTTAATGTGACAATGTAATGTAAATTTACATGTAAGTAATATTTTTGTACATCATTTATAAATACAAGGTGTACAAATTCATTGACCTTATCTTTCCCTGACACAGTTATTTCCCTAAGCGAGCAATGTAAGTAAAATTACTAAGCCATAAAGAGTTAGCAAATAATTTTAAGCTGTTTATGTTATGCTTAATTAGTAGGTGTTTGAAACTGCTCTTTGTCCCATAGTTGCTAATGTCAACTTTGAGTTAACAGGACTAAAAACATCTAAAAATTAATTTGTATGAACTTTTACTTTTCGTGTTAATCTTATAGGTTGGTGGCCCACAACTCTTTAATTTGCAAATCTTACTTAGCACTGATAGTTTTCCTTTAAACTTAGTTATAGAGAAACAAGTACTGAATGCCCCTTCTCAATATGTAATGTAATTTACCAGTCAGCCTGTATACTACTGCTGTAACTTTTTTTATGTTTATATAGGTACAACCATTTATTAGATAGAGGGGCACTTGACTCTAACAAAAAGTTTCATTTTAAAACTAAATATTTCATAAAAGAATCTGAAAAAAGGAGTATTTTTAAAACCTATTTAATGATATCCCAAACAATGGGATAGTCAAGAAAAAAATGTGAACTCCCACTTTATATGTACGGGATGGAAACTACCCCAAAAGTAATTTTTTTTCTTCATTTTATTTACCACTTTGTTGAAACTATAAGGGTTACTTACTACTATTGAACCCTTGTTCCGTAGTTAACCAGAAACAACAAAAGTAGACATCATGCCCATAACTAAATATACCCTTATAAATCTGTCATAGAGTAAGTATGGAGAATTTTTTATGCATTTAGTAGAAAAAGCAGTGCTCCATAAATCAGTAATATTATACTATAGTTCTAACTAATTTAGGGAGACGTTTAATGTATACAGCAGTTATAATTTAAAAAAATTGTGCATTTGGCAGACATCTTGTAACTGTATAAATATTCAGGAGCAGTGGCATATTTTTGGTATTGATTTTGAGGAGCAAAGAGCAAACTATTAGAGCTATAGGACCACAGATAAAAAGTTTGCTTTTGTGAAACTTATCTACTTTCTTTGGACCATTTTGTATTTTTTTGTTGTTTTTGTTTAATATTTATTTTTTTCAAACAAATACCTCTAACTAGAAGTACTTATGTTTAATATATAAAAGCACATAAGCTCATCATCATCATATCAGTGAAGAGAAAGGGACCCTTTTTTTTTGCATATTTTTTTTGTCCTAATATGCTTTGGCATACTGGGTTTGGCATAAAATATTTTGTCATAATAGTTTTTAGGCATAAGTTTTTTTTTGGCATACTGGTAAGTTGGGCATAATTATATTTAAGGCTAATTTGTTACGGCATAATGTTAATTCGCATAATCTCTTTAGGCGTAATAACTATATGACTAATAGTATTTAGGCATAATATTTTTAAAAATAACAGAAACAAAATTAAGTTATTTAAGTGTTTATTTTTAATTATCATGCAAAAAAAAATATGACCACCCAGAACAAATGTGAGGGCAAACGGGAAGTTAGGTTTAAGTTTTTTTTTTTTATGATCACCTGGAACTACTTTGAGACCAGAAAGGAAGTTAGATTCAACTTATTAGCAATTAATAAACAATTTATATACAATGAATAAAAATGTTATGCTTAATCATTTTTATGCTTAAAGTAATGTTATGTCTTAATAAATTATGGTTTGATGACATTATGCTTACATCCTTTTATGCTTTAAAATGTTAGGGCTAAATAATGATTATGCTTAGGTACATTATGCTTAAAATTATTATGCATACTCCATTATGCGAAAGGACGTTATGCTTAAAAACGATTGTGCATTAAACCAGTATGCTATGTGATATTATAGCTTAAATTTGTATGCATATAGATAGTGATCCGAAGAGAAATCCTGATGGATAAAGTCCTCCCCAAAAGCAAGGTGTTACTTATCTAATACTACTTAATTACTATCATATTATATGCCATCCCATTGCGCACCATTGATACAATACTTACTGTTGCAGGCCAGTCATAGATAAGGCACAGGCGACCCTTTTGACAATGGGATACACTACACTTCTGCTAATAAATCGTTTTTAAACAGTTACAAGTGTTAGCAATAGTTTAAGGCTTGTTCATAACAAGAAATAAACAACTCCTTCATTGTTTACTTCTTACTTCAGGTAAAGACATTATAATTACTTATGTACATTCTGATCACTGATATAAAAAACGAACATATTTTATACAATTTTAATAATAACAATTATGTACGTAGAATAATTCTACATATTTACTTAAAACAAATGATTGTTCCATTATATAAATAGAATTAGAGATCTGTATAAAATAAATCCATACAATCCACGAATATGTACACTTTGTACAGGATGTTGACATCTACGTTTTATCAATACAAACGGACAAGTAAATATTCGTTATTGTTTTCACGATCCCCACAATGGTCGGGAGATAATGTGATTCATTATTATCTGTATACCTACAGCTTACTCACCAAAAATAGCTCGGGGTCCGCCTTGTTACACCACCAAATCACAACTTATCGTTATTTCGTTCCATTACAGTGCATTTATAGTCATTAGTCCATTAAAATACACAGAATTTCTTGTCCCGTCACCAAAAATACCCAAGAAACCTATGCCTGACTGATGCAGGTAGATTGCACAAAGATAGCTTTTCTCTTCGTATGATGATCAATTAACACAAGTTTCGGTTTGATTGTGACCAGCTTATTGCACTAATTTTAATTACTTGTCACTATGTAATTTCGATTAAATATTATACGCAATAATCGTCTTTATTTATTTATTTTATCACAAAATAACACTGAAAACATCAGCGGTGAATGAACGATCAATGATTAAAAAAAACTTCAGCGATGCATTTGACAAATTTGACATCGTCCAATGATGAAGCGAATCGGTAAGCTCCGAAAATGTAAAATCGATCGATTACAATGGCTTTACGTTACGTGAACGCGTCTTAAAATTATTCTATTTTCGAACGCACGTACCCAAAAAAAATTACGGTATTGCTAGAATAAAAAAATTTCGCCTGTTAATGGAAATGTTACCACCAAGAGGTCGCTGGTGCAAAAGAAACTGCTCACTTAAATACTATATGTAACCAACTGCCAGACTCTCTCTAGTTTAGCCAGACTATAGCTTCATCATTCAAATATTCTTCTTTTCTCAACTTTTCCCTAATTGGGGTCAGTCAGGCCAGGAGTGCTATTTTTCATTGAGGGACTTAGCGAAACACAAAACGTGTAGGTTTCCAACTCACCGCTCGCGTAAAATACAAATTGATCGTATTTTTGAAACCGTCTTTTTCACGAAAAACAATATTGTTTTACGCAGAAAACATCGATAATTTGTCAATGCTTTCCTAAAAATTTGAACATGAATAAAAAAGCAACGTGAAATGGAACGGATTTCTTGTGATTGGTTTCGATGACATATCTTCGCTACAAATGTCAAAATTACGAGTGGTTAGACCACTCGTTGTAAATCCTTTGCAAATAGAAATGGGCATCTACCCGGGTATTTACCCACGCTTGAGTATTTACCCGATATGCACCGGGTATATACCCGTATCTACCCGTTTGGGTGGGTAGATTGGAATATTTATTTAAAAATTAGTGTGAGTCTACTATTTATGTGTAATGTATAAAACAATGAATATCTCTAAAAGAAAAAATAACAAAGATTAAAATCACTGATGCTATTCATATTAAATATACAGATACCATCTTATTTGTTATCTGATTGCTTATTTTAACATATAATTAGGTCTACTTATGTTTGCCAGCAAAAAATGCAAACATAGACCTTTCAATTTGTATGTTCCCATACAACGGGTAGATACGGGTAAATAGCCTGCATACTATTTTGTGGGAAATGTTATGACAAGTTGATGGGGGATCGAAGAACTCGTCTAAACGAATATCTTTTGTTCGGAGACTAACCCCAACATCAGTAGTTTTGGCTCTTGAATTAGCTGTCAAAGATACCTTATCTCTATTCATGTATGAGGGAGGGTGCTCGTATATTGACATCGCATTTGATGTCTGATTGCTCATTTTAACATCTTTTTAGGTCTACTTACGTTTGCTAGCAAAAAATGTAAACTTAGACCTGTTAATTTATATGTTTCTATACAACGGGTAGATACGGGTTAATACCCGGCATACTATTTTGTGGGAAATGTTAAAACAATTTGATGGGGGATCGAAGAACTCGTCTATACGAATATCTTTTGTTCGGAGACCAACCCCGAAATCAGTAGTATTGGATCTTGGATGAGCAATCAAAGATACCTACTCTATACATGTATGAGGGTGCTCGTATATTGACATCGTATTTGATGTCTGATTGCTTATTTTAACATCTTATTAGGTCTTCTTACGTTTGCCAGCAAAAAGTGTAAACTTAGACCTGTTTATTTGTATGTTCCCATACAACGGGTAGATACGGGTAAATACCCGGCATACTATTTTGTGGGAAATTTTATGACAAGTTGATGGGGGATCGAAGAACTCGTCTAAACGAATATCTTTTGTTCCGAGACCAACCCCGAAATCAGTAGTTTTGGCTCTTGAATTAGCTGTCAAAGATACCTAATCTCTATTCATGTATGAGGGTGCTCGTATATTGACATCGCATTTGATGTCTGATTGCTCATTTTAACATCTAGTTAGGTCTACAAATATTTGCCAGCAAAAAATATAAAGTTAGACCTGTCAATTTGTATGTTCCCATACAACGGGTAGATACGGGTAAATACCCGGCATACTATTTTGTGGAAAATGTTATAACAAGTTGATGGAAGATCAAAGAACTAGTCAATACGAATATCTTTTGTTCCGACACTAACTCCGAAATCAGTAGTTTTGGCTTTTTAATGAGAAGTCAAAGATACCTACTCTCTATATATGTATGAGGGTGCCTATATATTGACATCGCATTTTATATCTTCTAACTCATTAAACCACTTTTAAGTATGTCTTTGCGCACCTCCCAACAAAAAAATGATAATAAATCAAAAAAGCCTATTATTGAGTATGATTCATATGATGGTTTCATATACTTTAATGTCAGATTTCACGTCTACTTACATTTTTAGCATATTACAGCGCTTGCACACACTTTCGGACACGAACTGCGAAGTTTTTACTCATAAAATTCAATCTACCCACCAAATGGGTAGATACGGGTATATACCGGGTATTTACCCAATCTACCGGGTATATTTCCAAATGGGTAGATTGGGTATTTACCCATCGCCCATCTCTATTCGCAAACTACCAATTGAAAAATGCGCCCGTTTGGAAACGCTCGCGCAAACCCTTTGTAATGTGACAAGTGACTTGAAGTGACTTCAATAATACACGTCTCATGATCACGACGACAGCGAGGAGACTTGACAACGGATGGTGGCAATTCCTTTTGAAATTTTAACGTCAATTTGACAATTAATTGACAGACAAACAACCAAATGACGCAAAAATTTCGCGCCTTAACATACCGTATCTTCTTTAGCTGTTTGTTTATTTAGGTATTTTTTGCTAAGAATAAGTGTTAACTAGCATTTACTTTTATACAGTATTGTTAAGAGCTTTTAAAAATGTCTACTCCTTCTAAACGGCCGTCGTCGCGTGCTTCTTCCGACGCGCCGACACCTTCGCGTAGAACGCGGTCTTCTCAACAACTTGTGGTTCCTGAAACTCCCCAACGGTCCACCGGAACACCTTCCAAGAGTAAGTACCTATGTTCCATGGAAAATATCAAAAGAGAAACAAGTTTTTAAAGTACAGATACCTACCCATTTTTTGTAAATAAGTGCTAATGTTTATAGGTTAACTCTTTGCTAAAGATTGATTTACCCATGATATACCCATTAGCAGTATTACTTGCTTTACTACGAAATGTATAAACATTTACTACATAGAATAAATATAAAAGGAAGGACTATGTCCTTAATGCTAGTACTACTAGATTTAAGAAAACACATAATAATACAATACAATACAAAAAACTTAATTGCACCAAAATAAATTTACAATAATGTAGATTTATATAGTAAATGTATGTACTGAGCTATCCCAATGTTTCAGATGGGACGCCTAGAACCCCTCGCGGCACTCCACGCACTCCAGGTGCTATTCCCGGCACATCACCTGCTCGTGCTTTGGCCTCGAGCCCAATTGGTATGATGCACACATTTTCTGTTATAGTTTCGAAAAAATATACATCCTAATCATTTTTTGATACTTGCCTATGCCTTAAATAATTAAACTTTTTGATGTATGTAATCAAAAAGTTTAATTATTTAACCTGTCGTCTGTGCAAAATACTAGACACAATAGTAAAACAATGCATGTCGACCGGATTCCGGTCTGCTCACAGATGACAGGTTAAGGCGTAGTGCCTCTAATTTCAGATTAATATCTGAAAATCATAGATAAAAATCTAAATTTGGTTTGGATTCTAGGCACTGATATAGACCTTAGTTCTCCATTGAATTATGGCACTCCAAGTTCATTGAGCACTCCACGCTCCCTCATGCGAGGTGCCATGACGCCTGCCAGACAGAGGGCCGACCTCCGCGGACAACAAATTGGCCGCAATGTGCCTGCTCCAACACCAACCAGAGGGGTAAGATGTCACATTATTTACTATTAACCTGTTGTCTGTGCAAAATACCAGACACAATAGTAAAACAATGCATGTCACCGGATTCCGGTCTGCTCACAGATGACAGGTTAAGGAAGTAGGTTGAATTTCAGACTATAAATTATCATAATCTATCAGTCATCATTCTGTTCCCCTATATTTTGGTTAAAATTTGATTATAATATGTAATTATGGATGGTAATAAAAAGATAGTACTAACCCTGTAATATTTGCCCATGTTCCACTAGCAGATTTAAAAACCTGAATTTTTATCTAGTTCCCTTAATAACAGAAAACAGATACACTAAAGATAAAACTATTATTTTCTATCCTTTTATGCAGGTTGTAAATCTGTAAGACTAACTATTAAAGATCATACTGAACAATATTTTCCAAGACACATCGGTTGAAAAATTATTCAATCCGTCATTTTTTTTTCATAATTCCACCTCTGCTCTTTGGGAAAGTTATTCAGTATGATCAGTATAGGTATGTCTGAGAATATGGCAAGATTACAGATTTTGTATTTACTGTACTCAGGGAACAGAATCTACAGCCGAAGCAGCCTCAAGCGAGCCGCAGTTAGTAGTGTGGGGCACAGATGTGGCCATTGCGGAGTGCAGAGATAAGTTCGTCAAATTCATCCAGAGATATGTTGAGCCCAATGCTGTCACAAATGAACCATTATATGAGCAGAAGTTAGAAGAGGTAATGAAATTATTATTATTTTGTTTATAAAAAATACGAAAGCAAATTTTAGAATAAAATTTGCTTTCGTATTTTTCTCATACTATGTTTTCAATGTAAATACACCAAAGGTCTTTTTTGATCATTTAACATTCTTTAATTCTCTTGTTATTCTTACTCTTGCCTTTGTGCATAAAATTAGGAGTAAGATACTGCCAAAAAGTATACTAAAAATAGCACTTACTTAATATTGTTACATTTTTGCAGTTTATGTAAATATTTCTGACCTATTCTTGGCCTGTTATTATAAAGTTGAATTCTTATTCCCAGATCCACACACTAGAGGAGCCCTTCTTGGATGTAGACTGTGAGCATGTCAAAACCTTCGATGCTAAGCTGCACAGACAACTTGTGTGCTATCCTCAAGAGGTAAGAGTTACTGAGCCTCCAGTGAATGAATAATATCATGAATCTGTGTTTGCTGTCAATAGATCACACTAATATTATAAAGGCGAAAGTTTGTGAGTGTGTGTGCGGTGTATGTTTGTTACTTCTTCACTTGCAAAGGGCTTGACCAATTTTGATAAAACTTTGTATGCATTAAGACACTGGATTAACACATAGGCTACTTTAGGCGCGGGTCACACCGCAGGGCGCAGCTAGTATATTATATTTGTGAAATCGGGTTCATGTGTCTTAAAAGACCAAGATAAAGAGTCTGCTGAAACTTTTATCAAACATCTCTCTGATTTGATCTGCAGGTAGTGCCTGCATTTGACGCGGCCGTCAATGAGATGTTCTTCGAGAAGTACCCAGCTGCAGTGCTGGAGCACCAGATACAAGTGCGGCCTTTCAACGCACCGCAGCGTCACATGAGGGACCTTAATCCGGAGGGTAGGCTTTGCTATTAACATCTACTGGGGGAACATTTTCACGATCGCTCAAACCATTTGATTCTGGAGAGTATGGCACCACACTATGATGTCTGACTACATTGTTTGTGGCTGTTTTCTAAAAAAGATCGTTCATTTTATTAAGTATAAAATTATTGCAGTAGCTATTCAGCGCGGGAATGCAGCCAGTGTTCTTGGCACCATGCCACATGAACGACATTTAGATTTTTAATTTAATTTAGTTTTTTAATTTAGATTGTAATTAAATTTTAATTTAGTTTTCATATTTTTTCAACTCAAAATAATATTTTGCTAAAAAAGTTGTATAAAAAAAAAACGTCGTTTTATTAATATTTTTCCACAGATATTGACCAGCTGGTCACGATTTCGGGCATGGTGATCCGTACTTCCGCAATCGTGCCGGAAATGCGTGAGGCGTTCTTCAAGTGTGCAGTATGCGGGGCCGCCGCCACCGCGGAGTTGGAGCGGGGCAGGGTGCCTGAACCTGCGCACTGTGGGCACTGCAACACGGCCCATTGCTTCCAGTTGATACATAACCGGTCGCACTTCAGCGATAAACAGCTGGTAAAACTGCAAGAATCTCCAGGTAAGATTTTTGCTATTTTTAGACTTGATACTGTTACGAAACTTAGGCTCGAGATTTTTATTAAAACGCCAACACTCTTCTAAGGGAGTTTATTCACTAGGGAACCAAAGATTGACACACATATGGTCTTCTAAACGTCCAAATATAGCGACGAATTCCGAACTACGGCTGTTTGACGACTGTCTAAGTTGTATAAGTTACTCGCCGATATCATTTGTTGAATCTCTTCAAAGTTATCTCACTGAAAGTTTACTTAGAACTGACTGACTCGATGAATAGAATGTTCGAGTGTGATCCGAGTGAACTGGTGATTATTCTTGAGCATTCCACAGGTTTCTTTATAATTTTTCATTATTCTAAAATATTCTACATACTTTTAGATTCTTCTAAGAACTTCTATAACATTCTACATTGTTATGGAACTTTCTACTGCTAGACTGTTCTTGAACATTCTTCTCGAATATTCACTCTCTAGCAGCTCCGCGACAATACCTTATTGATTTGAGTTGTAACTTGTAATTGCCAGTTCGGCTTTTATTTAAAAGATTTCCTGTAATCCTGCTATCAAGTACCAATTTAAAATATTTTGTTTTGTTTTGCAAGGTAATTTTTCTACATCTCTTGACTAAGGGTTGTGACCATCTGAATTTGCCGCAGTATATATCCATGCCAATATGTTTTGAGAAACTTTTAACAACCTAGGTATCTTTTTAAAACTTTACCCCCTTATTCATTAAAGGTACAAACGTTTGCTAAACCTATTTTCGTTAAAATATGTTTTGTCTTATTCTTGCAATGTCAAATATTGATAAAAAGGGCAAGTTTTAACTAAAATAGGCTTAGCAAACGTTTTTTATTTTTTATGAATACAAGGGTTAAAGTTTAATAACTTGGAGAACCTGTATTCAAATAAATCTCTCCTTGCCAGACGACATGCCAGCGGGCCGTACCCCGGCCACCGTCAGCGTGATGGCTCACGGCGCTCTGGTAGAGGCAGTGGGGGCTGGCGAGCGAGTCAGCGTCACGGGTGTGTTCCGCGCTGCGCCGGCCACCGTACACCCTAGGAAGGCTACTCTGAAAGCGCTGCATAGGACGCATATCGATGCTTTGCATTATACCAAAGTGTACAGCGACAGGCTGCTGGAGACTGAAGAAGGGTGAGTATACACTTGTTTTATTTATACGCAACTGTGAACCTTATGATTATGGGTTCATTATTGATAGGGGCAAGCGAGTGAGCGCATAGCGGCTAGTTGCGCTCTGAAGGCTGGAGAAAGTGTGAATTCGTTGACTTGTCTTCCTGAAGAAGCTGAAGCACACAGCTTCAGCTTTTTACCTTTCATACAAGTAATATATCAAATTACTCTAATGAAAAATTAAACTAATGTGATGTACATGATATCAATTTTAAACTAGCTATGAATTTTTACTCAAATTGACTATAATAACATTTGCAATTAAGTAAATGTTTATATTAAGTTGGAAAATTAAGTTGGTGGGCGACAAGACGGAAAAGAGAATAACAAATATGGCGTTTCTGCATTTCCTTTTTTACTTTATCTGTGAGAAAATAAATAAAAAAGAAGAGGGCCTAGAAAAAGGTCTACCTTTTTCTAAAACCAAATAATTTTTTCTTCTCTCTCTTTCTTTAACTCTCAACGAAAAAGAGTTGTTTTAAAGCTGACTTGATCAAGATCGTCCTTAGCTATGTTTTTGTTTAATGGAAATCGGTTCAGCAGTTTGAAAGTTATGGGGGTAAAACTTGAATAACGGTTTCCTTTCCAGCAAGGAGCACCGCTTCCCGCCCGAGCGCGTGGAGATGTTCAAGGCGCTGGCGGCGCAGCCCGACGCGTACGAGCGCCTCGCGCGCGCCATCGCGCCCTCCGTCTACGAGAACTTGGACATCAAGAAGGGCGTGCTGCTGCAGCTGCTCGGCGGGACCAAGAAGAACTTCAATGCTGCGGGCAGAACTCATTTCAGGTGATAATCATCATCAGATCCTTCGTTTCCACTGCAGGAGGATAACCCTCTGTACACCACCAGAGTCACACTTGGCCATAGCAGCCAGAGGACTTGGCCTACGCTTTCCATGCTGGCGAAACGGGTTGGAGAGATATCATTGTTTATAAGTTTAGCTTGTATTTCCTAAGTCACCTTCTACGACATCCACGGTAGGACTTGGAGTGGTCCTATTCTACTCTGTCGGAAACCACGCGGAAGCAAGGTGATAATAATTCTAGGAAATTTGCATGGACGGTTATTCAGCTTTCACGCCAGAATAGCGGAACGGACTGAAATGAAATAGCATATAATAGAATACTTTTTATCATTGAAAAATATGAGGCTCCCGTGAGGTTGTCAAAAAATTTACCACGCGGGCAATGCCGGGGGCAGCTAGTAATATAATGAACAGTGAGAACGTGAAGCACATTTGCCGAAAGTGGTCGTTTTTAGCAAATGTGCGTAAAAGCTTCACATTCTCACTTTGAACTGTAAAAAATAGTTTGAAGGGTTATATAGGGCTTAGCCCAGACCAAATTTTATATGATATATCCATTCCCTTTTAAATAATTTATTTCAAATGGGGGCAGCACTGAACTCCGGAAAATTCATTTAGCCCCTTAAGCTGATGCACATTGGATGTTTGAAGATCTTGTTTTTCCAGTCTATTTTAACAAGTTTACTAATTTACTGTTATTGTTTTTTTAGATCTGAAATCAACATCCTCCTGTGCGGCGACCCCGGCACCAGCAAGTCTCAGCTGCTGCGCTGGGTGCACGGGCTGGTACCGCGGGCCCAGTACACATCCGGCAGAGGGTCTTCAGCCGTGGGGTTGACTGCCTACGTCACTAAGGACCCTGATACGCGGCAACTGGTGCTGCAAACGTAAGTAGTATTATAGAGGGGATGTTTTATTTTTAACAACGCTTAGTTTTAAAGAAAGAAGGCCTATGACCTCTTGGTTAGGCTCCATCTGGCAGCGTGGAACAACACTTCTCTATGCTGCTATCCTTTTCTGTTGCGAGAAAGCGACGGAATGCAAAGCACGACATGTGCAAAATTTTCCGTTGCTCTCTCTCGCTCTAGATAATGACGGTCCCGAGCGACAGAAAAGGATAGCGGCATAGAAAAGTGCTGTTCCGTGCAGATAGATGTAGCCTTACTATTCAGATTAATTGAAGTATCTACTTACGTACAAGTCTCTGAGCGACCTAGCTTTGCTCAATTATTGATGAAAAACAAGGAGAAAAACAGGTTTTAAAAAAATGAAACCTAGCTAGGTCTATTTTTTACCCCCGAAACCCTAAACATACCAAGTTTCACCAAAATCGTTAGCCCATAGTTAATTTAAGTAGAATCACTCAACTTTTAACAACTTAGCGTATTGAAAGTCAGCCCTATGAAGTTATAGTTAGTTTCTCTCTCATATAAATAATAATTAGTGTCTCTTTGAATAAAAAGTAAAATACCTATGTGATATTGTTTCAGAGGCGCCCTAGTTTTGGCCGACAACGGAATATGCTGCATCGACGAGTTCGACAAGATGAACGACTCCACTCGCAGCGTGTTGCACGAGGTTAGTTAGTATGACCTGTACTATATGGTTTCCCATATAGAATGGAACCACCCCATCTATGTCGAAGAGGCGACTAAAAGACAACATAAACTTCTCGTGCTCAAACAGAGTTCACGTTACGCAGGCGGTTGGTTGAGAAACTACAGCCAAATCGTTCAAATCTAGCTTTCCTTATCTTGGGCATCCTAGTGTAATCATAGACAAACAAATCATCTTAATTATAGTTACCCATTCAGAATGGAACCCCATCTATGTCGTAAGAGGCGAACTAAAGAAAGTGGTTTTTTATCGGAAATATCCAACGCTCGCAACAAAGTGGACACTGCAATCTTTTCGACGTTCTTATCGACTTTAACGGTGAACGGTTAAGGGAATGAAAAAGTGAGAACACTTTGTATCGGAAGTCCTATTTTGCCATACAAAAGACTTTATTACAAGTACTAACATCACGCAGATGAAGTCGCGGGTAAAACCTTATATTAAAATAATTATTAAATATAATTGTTTGTGATAGGTGATGGAACAGCAAACGCTCTCGATCGCGAAGGCGGGCATCATCTGCCAGCTGAACGCGCGCACGTCCATCTTAGCGGCCGCCAACCCCGCCGAGTCGCAGTGGAACAAGAACAAGACCATCGTCGAGAACGTGCAGCTGCCGCACACGCTCATGTCCAGGTAAAACAAACAAACAAAGAAGGAATGGCATGACGAATGGAAAAATATTTTTGGTCCATCGGTTAGATTATTAAAAAATATTAAACACGATTTTTTTCTTTTCTCTGTGAAACCAAAGTGACAAAGTACAGCGCATTGACATTTCGCGTGACGTCACACTTAAGCACGATTTTCACTAAAGTGTGACGTCGCAAGCCCCCACTCCGGAACTTTGACGCTCCGTATCTTTGTGAATTTTTACTTTTTTGGTAAACTGAAAAATACGGGTCCATTATTTGTGGATAATCTAAAAGACGGACTAATTACAATCATACTTCTCGGACCCTGTCGTCACCCCTGTTATTTGTGGGTACTTTCCTGAATCAAAAATAAATTATTCGGTACTATTAATAAAATAAAACGTTACATACTAATGTAACTTGTCGTGTTCATATCTATTTCCAATGTAATTTTAGATTTATTTTTGCAAAACTAATATTAAGACCGCTTTTGACTCCAAGAAACTGTGACGTCATTATTCTACAGGATGTTATTGAATTCGTTGGCAATAATTTAGGTATCTGCTATACCCATGATACAAAGTAATTTAAGGGTCCGGCGACCCTAGACCAAAATACAACTTTCCATACAAACGTAGTCTACGTTTTATTTCAAAACGACATGTCCGATTTGGGCAAAATTTTGTAATTTCAAAGATATTGCAATTATCTAGGTTTATATTAAGTTTCCGACAGTAAAAATATGAACTTGAAATAGAATATAGTGTTTTATATCATTTTTGACCATTAGTATGGGAAACTTCTAAATCGTTATATTTTCTTTCCAGTTCATAATTTTACTATAGGAAACCCAATATAACCCTAGATAATTGCAATTTCTTTACAATTACCAATTTTTACCGGAATCTGACATGTGGTTTCAAAATTAAACGTGTACTACGTTTGTATGGAGAAGTCTAGGGTCGCCGGACTCTTAAGACTAATAAAACTTTAATCATAAGTTGTCATTTTCATATTACAGAAAATCTCTAAACATGCGTTAGACTCTCTGATAGATATGGTATCTATCAGAGAGTCTAACGCATTACTGCAATTATAAATAAAAAAACTAATCGTCATTAAATTCATGAAAAAGAAATTAATTGCAATAGTATCAATTTCGTCGCGTCGTATTACGCTAACATTCGTTCCTACTTCAACGTACCTACTATTCTCAAGCGTTCGTGTGACACGACCCGTCCCCACTCGACTTTCAACCTTATTCACGTAACTTAAAGTCTACTTTTGTATGCCGGCCGCGTCCGCCGTTCAGCTGTATTGCAGCGGGTCGCTGACCTTGCGGCTTGTAGGTATCAGTGAGCGCGCACGACTCGAATTGTTATGATACTTTGGTTATTTTTCTTGCTTTTGATACTTTTTAATTAATGCATTAATTGTAGTGTTGTTACCGTACAAAATATCCTTTATGTGAGTATGTTAATAAGTTAAATTATTGCTAATGATTTCAATTGCACCCTGTATATTTCATACAAATCTAATAATGTTTGTGTGTGATACTTTGTATACTTATATACTTTGCTAACTTACTTTCGGGCATTGTACGCGTAATTGCTTTTTAATATACTAATATTGTGTGTGTGTTCTCATCTCATTTATAAGTGAAATGTAAATTTCCTTAAGCCGGTCTAAATAACGGCCTCAGGCCGTTCATCGAAAGGCTGGCATTCAATTAAATGACTGAAGAACTAGTCATTGAATGCAATTTTTAACCAGATGACTGAATGTTGTGTAGTTACTTATTTAATTTCAATTAAGTTTCACTCAATTTAGTTATCCCCGCGCTCCGTTTAGATTAATATGCGTGCCGCCCACCAAGAAACATGCTTTGTTTTGATTTCAGATTCGATCTTATCTTCTTGGTGCTGGATCCCCAAGACGAAGTGTTCGACCGGCGGCTGGCGTCCCATCTGGTGTCGCTCTACTACAAGGACCCGGCTGACACGCAGGACGATCCGGATATTGTGGTAAGTGGGCCACTTTCACACACACAAACTTACACCTCTTTATGCCTGAAGTGGCAGACAGTGTATTTTGAACACTAACACGTCTTTATCTCTAAAGGGGCAGACAGTGCATTGCGGATCGAGGCTCAAGCAGAGCCCAGGACCGTAAGGCCCAAAGGTCACTTTTAGCGTGACGGTGGATGAACGGTGGAAAAAGTAATCAAAATAGTAATGGGCGCTAATTGCCCGTTAGATTGGCTTTTAAGATGGGGGGAAGAGAAACAGCTGGTACATTTATTTTTCCCAGACCAGCATGGAAGACAGTCGTCGTCAAGTACGATTTTATTTTTAATTTCTTAAAAAACATCTAAAATGGACTTACATACCCTATATTTTAATGCAAATAAAATGTATGATTTATTGCTAAGCACTTTGCCGTTTGACAAAATTAAGTTTCTCGCCTATTCCTTTGATCTGAGAAAGATAAGCACCTAGTACAGGTCTTTTTCAAATTGTCCTGGTTCTTGGATGTTTATCTATGTATTTTTTATAAAATTTAGTATCGTTGAATAAGTATCCCATAACACCGAACTTACTTTGGGGCTAGTTTAACCTGTGTAATTTGTCCCTATATATTTTTTGTTAATCCCCCAGTAGCCAATCCGAGGCTTTTAGGATCTAATTTTCACCCCGATATAGAATAAATATCTGTAAAATAAAACTTGTTACAGGACATGTCACTAATGCGTGATTACATAGCGTTTGCGAAGGAACACGTCCAACCCACGCTCAGCGAAGCCGCGCAGCAGCGGCTTATCGATGCTTACGTAGACATGAGGTAATTAATGATGAAAGTAAAGCTTTACAGTAATTTACGAATATAAACTTACTTATTATGTTTTTTATTTTTTATCAAAATTTCGATTTTATTCCTTAGACCACAATATAAAGAATTGGTTGCGATGTTGCGTAAATTTATATCGTATTTTTTTTCCGTCCCGTATTATTTTACGTAACATCGCAAATCGCAACTAATTCAAATTGCAAAAAAAATCCTAGGAACTAATACCCAATCGCTGTTCCAGGGAGGTCAAAGTTATGTAAAACACTCAATCTCGCTGGTGACGAGCGGAAGATTGTGTATTGAATGCCTGAATTTGACCTATTCAAACTTTAGTTTTAGTTAAGCATCTCCCCCACCTGAACCGAAGTCTAGATCCACCTTTGCAAGTACCACAGACTATAATGATACTGTTACAATTTCAGGCGCGTAGGCAGCGGCCGCGGCCAAATCTCGGCGTACCCCCGCCAGCTGGAGTCTCTGATCCGGCTCGCAGAAGCGTACGCGCGCCTGCGTCTGTCGCCGGTGGTGGAGCTGTCCGATGTTGATGAAGCTGCTAGGTAACATTCTACTACTTAACCTATTATAATACTAGTTCTGAACTGTCACTTGTGATAGTCATAATCATTTTCAATGTGATTGTTTGTATTGGCGCTTAGAAAAAACTTGTTAGAAAATAGCGAATTCTATATTATCTACTTCATGCACGCCTACCGAATTTGGTTCAACGTTTCGGTGAAAATTACTCGAGTTATCGTCGAACAAACATACACTAACTTGGTCGCAGAAGCTACGTTTGGGTTGCGTTGCGGTCAAGTTTTGCGGTCACTTAGAAACTATATGTAAGTAGTCGCAACGACCAGTCGTGCCGTCCCGGTGTGTTGTGGCCGTTGCGGCCAAGCGCGCGACGTTCATCATCTTTAGTTAATCTACTCGTTGCGGTCACGAGCTATTTATTAAATTACCCGTGGACCAACAAGACCAATGGTGGGTCCAGGGGTAAAAAATAACCCGTTGTCGTGGCTGTCTAGTGCGCGAACTAATGTTTTAATTAACACCTATAGCGCAACCTTGTGACGAGGGAACAGAAATAATTATGTTGGGTAGGCATGGTTTTGGTAATAGATTTTCTAGGTCTATGGTTTTGAATTGGCAGATTGCACCGCGAAGCCCTAAAGCAGTCGGCCACGGACCCGGCGTCGGGGCGCATCGACGTGGGCATCCTGACGACGGGGCTGGGCGCCGCGGCCCGCCGCCGCCGCGCGGACCTGGTCGCCGCGCTCAAGGACCTCATCAAGCCGTACAGCAAGCCCCACACCGTCACACACTCCAAGCTGCTGCAGGAGGTCAACGCTGCCTCGCAACTTGTGAGTGTTCTAAAACATATTTTAACTAAAATACAGATACATTTTCCCTGACGGGGCAGACAGAGCCCAGGGCTGTAAGACCCAAAGACCACGCTTAGCGTGATGGTGGGCATTAAGATGGAAAAGGAATAAAAATAGTGATGGATTGCTAGCCGCATCGCCTATTGCCATGATTCAAATCTCACTCATTCCCTCGATCGGCTTTTACGATCTGCACGGGAAGAGAAGCAGCTGGTACATTCTAAGTTTTTTCTTTTCTCCCAAACCAGCATGGAAGAAACTATACAGGTAACTAAAATAGACTTAACAAATGGTTGTATTTTTATAAAACTTACGTTAAAATGTATTGTTTCAGACGGTGTCTCGCGAGCAGCTCGACGAGGCGCTGCGAGACCTGCAGGACGAAGGCAAGGTGACCGTCGTGAGCCACACGCACATCAGACTGTGCTAAACCTTAGTTATATCTTACACCTTATTCATAAAAAGTTAAAAAGGTTTGCTAAACCTATTTTAGTTAAAAATGTTTTGTCTCGTTCTTTCTATGTTAAATATTGAATAGGGGGAAAGGGACAAAACACCATAACTAAAATAGGTACAGCAAATGGTTGTTAGGTTTTATGAATATAAGGATTAGTGGTTAAGTTTGATGTTAAGTATGTTAAATTAAGTTTATTTTTGATACTGTGTACTGGTTTCAATAAAAAGTATTTCAAATAACGAGAATAGCCTAAAAATATTGCCCTAAAACTGTAAGATGGAGATAAAAATAATCTGCGGCCAAGTGCGAGTCGGGTCACGCGCATTGTAGGGTTTCGTGGTTGCGAATGCCGACTACGCGACTAAAAACGTCTGTAAACCTAATTTTCTATTGAATTTGAAATTTTACTTTACAGAGTATATTTTATAAGTTGGCCGCCTATATAACTCTATAATTTGTAATCCCTACCAAGCTCTGATAGTTTTCCTTCAAACTTAGTTATACAATATCCTTTTTTATTAAGAACAAATATTTTAAGGGGTGATTCAGTCCATCATTTTGAACAACATTTCCCAATAAATGTATATCGAAATACGAAAAATATTTTTTCGGTTTTCATACAAATCGAAGTAGTCACGTGATATCATTACTATGAAAAATGAAAATTTTCTTTTCGTATTTCGATATACATTTATTGGGAAAAGTTCCATATGATGGACTAAATGACCCCTTAAAATATTTGTACTTAATAAAAAAGGACAATGTATATGTCGCAGTTAGATTGTATAATCCGCTGTTATTCAAACATTCTAGCTGTTTGGCATTACAGCTCGGTTTTGTAATACAGCTGAAAATTGTTCAGCTAGATCGTCCAATGTGTTACGTTTAACAAACTAGCTACGTAAGATTGTAGATCGATTAGTTCGGAATTCTGCCACTTGGGGCTTGTGAAGTGTCAGTGTCATAATGACAATATGGCTTCCCATAAAGTAAATTATTCGCCGCGTTCCGGGACTAAGCTGTTTTTATCGAGAGACATCGGGGGCATCGTTTGTGATTTCGGACTGCAAAAGATTGAAAAGAATAAAGCAAACCTTTAGCTTGGTTCTCATATCGTTATTTCGACGCCCGCTTTCCAGCAAGAAATCGCTACGCCATTGAGTTGTCGGGTTTACAAAATTTCGATATCCAATTGCATCGAAATGATTATCATCCTTCACTGGTGTTTTATGATGTTGGAGACTGAATTATTTAGTAAGGAGTTGAATTGCGGTTTTATTTCCATCCCACAAGTAATATAAAAAAAATAAAAAAATAACTATTGTCCCCTCATATATTATCTTGTTTGGTAACACAGTTTTATTCAATAATGGTAACCCTATACTTCATCTCAACTCTAGCTGTTTTGTTAAACGTAATTACGTAACTCATTGACAATCGAGCTGAACTATTTTCAGCTGTTTTACAAAACCGAGCTGTAATGCCAAACAACTAGAGTTTTTGAATAACAGCGGATTATACAATTTAACTGCGACATATATACCACTACGCCGTATTTTTTTCCCGTGTTCATACACAACCGTTTAGCAGGTAGAGGGAAAGAACACTTGACTAAGAAAAATTTGCATTTTTGTGGAACCAAATTCCTAAATCGAAAATTGGTGTTCGTTCGATGCAGAATTTATATTTGCGAATTAGTAGTTAAATATTGATGGAAAATCGCAGTGCAGGCCTTGTAAATTGTCCAAATAAAAAAATCAAAAATTGTCAATAAATTATTTTTATTTACATTATAGTTGTGTACAAAAAGCCAGTGGCTACTCAACAATAACAACAGAACCGTTCAACGTCTCACCTTACAAAGTCAGTGCGTTTAAGGCGTATCCAATAATTGTGCGGAAGTAGAAAGCGTCTAGATTTAGGGAAAATGGTCGAAAGCTTTAGAACATCATAATTTAGAATAGGGAAATACGAATATGGAATGGAATACAGGGCGTCATTTGAATATAATTCTTATTTGACAATATGGCCTCAAAAATCGGCGTACGATATCCATTTCTTCAAACTAAGTTAATTATTTAAAAAATCAAACCAGTTATGGATTCCTTTTCAAAATTAGAAATAAAAGATCAGTTTCATTTTGTTTTGAAGAAAAGGACATAACACGCAATACGACATATTTAATTTATGAACTAACAATGCATTACATACAGGCACAATAATATCTACCTAAAGGCACGTCTCCTGCGACTGTTTTTACGAAACATTACACAAAAAACACGAAACAAAAATAATATTTTCCATACAACAACCGTCTTCTGAGAATAATTTCTGTTTTAAACGAAACATCTTGCGTTAACGTCACGAAGTGAACCTAACGTTAGTGTTTATATTCTTTATGGTTAACCTCATCAAGAAACCTAATGATATTTATTTTTGATTACTATGATCATCAGTTAATTCTGACGGTTTGGATCTTTATTTGTAACTCCTGGTATGGATAGTGATAAGAAAGAAGATATAAAAATAGGCTCTAAAAGTACTCGTACCCAGAGCCGTAAACCCTTCCCCTCCCTGCCCTGTGCGGTGAATGTTTTTCATCGGCTTTGGAAAGCTAACATGTGTATGCAATAGACAATTGTGTATGGCCACGCCCCCTTTTTTTTTTGGTGTAATGTTTCGTAAAAACAGTCGCAGGAGACGCGGCTTAAAACAGACACACAAGGTTTCAAACAAAAAGAAAGTTACAAAATATTTACATACATAATACAAAACACACGAGTGAAAGATTACAAAATACCATATGTATGAATATTTCGTTCCGTACCGTGTAGTAAACTTGACTTATTTAAAACTATTACCAGCCCAAAATAAGTAGACTGTTAAGTTAACAAAGTCCGCAAAGTTAGTATGCGTTTTATAAAGACGGATAGTGTAACAAATATTCATACATGTCTTTAACATTACATGGCAAATTACAAAAATAAATCGAACCCGTACGATTTTCTTTATAACATTTTGGCTTGACAGATATGCCTGTCATATGCCCAAATTCCTAACAAACTTAACGCTCCATAAATAAATCTGTTTAACAACTTATCTGCAGCCCGTTTGTAAACATTGAACAATAAATATTCTGGAAATTACATTAATTAAATAAATTCTTAGGACATAAACTTCCAAAGTACAACAAATATGTGAGACCAGGTACAAATTAAGGTACATACATTATTAAATATTAGGCTTGGGAATTTGGGACTCACCAAGAATCAAATATCCATACAGTAATTTATATTTTTCGAAGACAAGCACTATTATACTACCTTCTCTTTTGCATTGTCACTGTCAATAATGTCAATTTGAAACGGCCATTCTCTATCGCCATCTTTGTTCACTATGTTTAGTCCAACAAGTATGACGAAGACGGCGACAGAAAATGGCCGCCTAACATTGACAATTACTCTGGCGTCGCCGTATTTTAGTGGTAATGCTCATATACATAGGAAAAGTTACAGACTGCTGTGATCTCCGTTGCTTTAATTACAAATTGTCCGTCTTGCTGTCTTAGGACGCCTTTACTCGGCACAAAAATTTTAACTTTGCTACCTAGTAAAAAAAGTTCATAGAAATTCGATGAACACCTGAGGCGAGCTCACAACAGACCAAAATAAGCTTGGCCGAATAACTGTTTAGCTATTAACAGTCAGTAAGGGAAATTTTTAGATTGTTATCCTTCTTGGATTCCAAAAAAAAAGACGGTCTTCGCCCTCGCCACGCGATTTGGCCTTTGGCCTCGCTGTCCGCTCGACCTGCGGTCTCGCAATGACTAATGTACTGTCGTGTAGCAAGTGTTCCAATGAGTACCAGAAAAATCTGACATGCAAAAACGGTTGGGGTGAAGGAAGTGATTTTTTTCTAAAATGTAGATTGTTGTGAGCAATTTGACGACCGTCATTTGTTTAAAAATTCAAGATCGCCGCCATACAAGGGCAGTTGGTGTATGTGTACCGCGAGACCGCAGGTCGAGCAAAAGGCGAGGCCGATGGCTGAGCTGAGTGGCAAGGGCAAAGCCCGAGCCCCTCCCACCACTCCCCCCTCTTCTTAAGACCCCTTTTTCACCCCTCCTACAAATTACTTACAAAGTAATTTTCACGAGGTCGCAAGGCGAGCCACTCCCACCAAGCGCTGCGTTGTTTTTTCTATTTTTTGGAAATCCAATATGGCCACCGAAAGTGAACTGCTTCCAATTTTGCTAAAACTTGAAACTGCGATCAGATTTTGGATCCAAGATGGCCGCCTATACATTTTTTTATATTTCCCTTACTGACTGCAGTTTTTACTCTCAACTGGAAACAAACCTTAGCCAACCTCAACAGCTGTGTTAAACAGTTATTCGGCCAAGCTTATTTCGGTCTATTGTTGTGATCTCGAATGAGGCGCCGCGCGGTCGCCGAACGACTAGGTTCGTATCGTTTAATTGAGACCATAGGGCCTGTCCTACATTTCACAATAATACACGCAATAAAGTCCAGACTCCTCCCGTCTGACGTGTCCCAAGCCTGACTTTACAAATAAACAACGCGATGACTATGATTTGAGTTGATAATGATAAATGTGTTGGTGCCTTTTTATTTTATAATATAAATAGTTAAGTTTATTATATCTATAGTTTAAATGGCAGTATTGTAACGTCTATTGTCACTTCTAAATACGCATTCAATTCGAAGATCATTACCATACTATTGGTAGCGGGAACCATGAATTCTAAAATTTAAAAAAATGTTTGATTGAAAATGAAACTTAGTAATTTTAAAAATAATATAAACATCAAATGTGTCTTGAATATACAATACTTCTTAGTCGATAGGTAGGATATATAACCGATCACTATTTCTTTCTTCTTTTGTAACTTTTGAACCTGTTCCACCCCTGGATAAAGACGCTATAGTATTCAGGTAAACACGTAACGTAAACATGGTTACAGTAATCATGGTCCCGCACTAAACAACCTTCAGCAATCTTATCCTCTATTTAAATAGTCAATTTGAATCAAAATAGCTTGTCGTGATCTCAATTTCGACCGAAGTTCAAGTCCGCAACTATCTTTATTAATGGCAACAGCATGTTTCCATACAATATATTCTACTCTTCATAATACAACCGACACAATAAAATTGCAATTATCACATGTGCCAAAGATAGTCACGCTTTTTTTTTTTTTGAATTATCAAGCGGTTGTTTTTCATTATTTTATGGTGAAAAGACAAGATTGTAGCTGCACATCTTTGGTATACCTTCATTAAAAATCCGACGGCCGAATAGCAGATCACGGAAGCCTGCTCAAAGCTCAGAAGTCAGTAGTAACAAGCGAGTCAAACATGATCAATACACGATCCTGATCCTTAAGAACAAAATTGAGAACAATGTCCTAGTCATCATCACATGTCGTATGCAGCGCACTATGA
Source organism: Acrobasis consociella (assembly GCA_963555685.1). Taxonomy (NCBI): domain Eukaryota; kingdom Metazoa; phylum Arthropoda; class Insecta; order Lepidoptera; family Pyralidae; genus Acrobasis; species Acrobasis consociella. The sequence continues at coordinate 5,117,031 of OY743122.1, read as the reverse complement.
CCAGCTTACATCGCGTTTTATACGCAAAATTTGAAGTCCATACAGATACCGTATGTGCAAATATTACTACTCGTGTAGTCAACTTCTTTGGCGCGGCCCAAATAAGGCTACGCTAGCAAGGCTATAATAAGACTACGAGGCGCGAGGAATATGCCAAATAAACTTTATTTCGCTTCGGATTTTCCTTTCCGTCTTATTACAAAACACGGACACATGGTTTAAACCTTTGTCCATTAACGTACTATGACACTGACTAATGATTAATTGTTCAATTGATAGATGTTGTCAACTTGTTTTGAGTAAGTAAGTCCACGTCAGTAAATATATGAGTCCACGTCTTGTAAAAAGAGTGCTTTTTTCTGATGGCAGCAGACCTATGCACTACATGAGACTGCGGGGCATGCTGTGCTCGCACCCCGCGGTTAGTTTAGTGCCGAGTTGACAAACTATTAGTAATATTTAGGTTTGCGCAAACGAGACACTTGACCGCGGAGGACAAAAATTGTCAAAAACATGGTTACAGCGACGGACAAAACTCCGCCGTAATAATCGAATGTTTTTGCGGACAAATGTCCCATCAGCTATGTTTCCGTATTTTTGTCCGGTAAAGTCCCTCAGTGTGCCGGGGTATTTTTTCCGCGATACTTTTAGTCCTCCGTGTGCGTGTATTTGTTAGGGATCAATATTGAAGGACAAAAGTATCCCGTGGACAGTTCTCCGTCTGCGCAGGTCAATGTATAATACACACACGCGAGAACGAAGTCAATGTATAATGTTGACTGGCTGCTATCAGGAGGCGGTGGCTTGTGCGTCACACTCAGTGTCTTGGCGCGGCGCGTCCGGCGTGCGGTCGTTGGCGCGCGCGCACGCCTCTAGCACAAACTTGTTGAACAGCTCCGGCTTGTCCAGGTACACGTGGTGCCCGGCGCCGTTGATTACCTGAGTTGGAACATTATATATAAGGATTATGAAATGAGCTTTATGTTATGTATGACATCGGAATAAGGTCGAACCTTATAATTTTTTTTAAAGAGTTCCTATCGGAAACAACTTAACGACCGCGTCTATAGAAAAATCATTAAATAAATAGCTAGCCCCAAAGTAAATTCGACACTTGCGTTAACTGTATATACCAGCACGTAAGTTTTGTCGGACTGCCTGTGCTCGCATAGAACCTGTCCCGTGCTGTTGTCGACCCATGACCGCGAGCCGAACAGCACTGATGGGGAGGGAGGGGTCCAGTTGTGTTTACTTCTCATTGTTAATACTGTACGATATAGATACCTGCACGAAAGTTTTGTCGGACTGCCTGTGCTCGCACAGAACCTGTCCCGTGCTGTTGTCGACCCACGACCGCGAGCCGAACAGCACTGATGGGGAGGGAGGGGTCCAGTTGTGTTTACTTCTCATTGTTAATACTGTACGATATAGATACCTGCACGAAAGTTTTGTCGGACTGCCTGTGCTCGCACAGAACCTGTCCCGTGCTGTTGTCGACCCACGACCGCGAGCCGAACAGCACTGATGGGGAGGGAGGGGTCCAGTTGTGTTTACTTCTCATTGTTAATACTGTACGATATAGATACCTGCACGAAAGTTTTGTCGGACTGCCTGTGCTCGCACAGAACCTGTCCCGTGCTGTTGTCGACCCACGACCGCGAGCCGTACAGCACTGTGATGGGAAGGGAGGAGTCCAGTTTATCCAGTCGCTTCACCATGGGGTTCTTGGCCCAGCCGAACCCATGCATTAGTGTGTGGAAGGCACTTTCTCCGCTGGAACATAATGTATTCATATCTATCCATAACTAAATTCAATATGATGTAACATTTTTTTACTAGCTGAAATGTTTTCCTCCGCTTAAAATTGTTTTACATATAGATGTGGTAGATGAAGAAATTAAAGAATGAGAAAACAATATAAGGCGAGAGGTAAGGCCCAGTAGTAAGCAACGGTTGTTCGTATAATAATTTGGAGGACTTTCTAAACAATATACTTAGGTGAGCAGAAACAAGGTGATAATAATTAATCACCTTGTATTTAAAATTTAGTTTAAATGAGGGCACCACTGTGCCCTATGCTTAGTCAAATTACTCAATATTTCAGCCCTTGCTCTTCTATTGTCAGTTTTATTACAAAACAGTTCACCGAGTTGCACCAAATCGGAGTAACCATTGAAGTTAGTAGCATTTTTGAGTCAATAAAATATATTTATACTAATGGAGCACTTGAATAAAACATACTATTTCCATGTTAATGTTTTTAAACGTAATATTTAACCAAAACATTTTATTTTTTATTTTTATCTAAAGGTGATTGATGGCAGAGGACACATGAACAACCTTCAAACGTTGCAAATTTTATGTGTATGTATTGAAGTTACTATGTCAAAGGTCTTCTTCGGTACACGGTTCATGCTATCATCTGTTTTCTTCAACTAATTTTCCACGAGGAAGCGGAGTAATGACGGCATGCAAAGACATCGAACCGACAAAGGGTCAACGTAATGAAATACGTCACTACAATAAGTTTACAAAAGATTCTTTGCATACAATTTGTGCTGAACCTATTATGGGTTTGAGGATACACAAATCACACTGAGCTAAGTAAGTTTTTAAACTTGTGTTGCGGAATTGAAAAGGAGTGCCTTTCTCTAACATTTCATTTCGTTATTAATTCTGCGACTGATAACACTTAAAATGACAACTCCAGGACGAAAAAAACATGCGATTTGGGAACAATTTACATCGATTCCTCAAGAAAATACTATACTGAAGACTAATAGTATTTTTATTATGAAAATTAGAAAAGATTACTTACTATGAAAACTAGTTCTTTTTTCTTAATGTTTAATACATTGTTTAAAACTTGTTTTAATACGTGTTTTTAAACACGTAATATAAAACACGATTTTAATTGAAACTGTTTTAAACACTGTCTTAAACATGTGTTTAAAAGTCACTTGTTTTAATCATGCCAACCCTTAACTCAACGATACTATATTTTATGATAAATACACATATAGATAAACACCCAAGAGCCAGGACAATTTGAAGAAGGTCATTTTTCAACTTGCCCTGGCTGGGCAATCCAGAACCTTCTGAGTGGCGTAACAAGCGGAAGTATTCCTTACCTTGGAGTCTGCGAATTGCACTGGTATATGTACTCCGGAATGATGGTCTCTGCATCCTTGACGTAGTTGACGTATTTCCGGGAGATGTCGGGCCGGGTCTTGCTGACCAGCCACTTGCCGGCCGGGCCCGCCGCGCGCACGGCCCACAGCGGGTTGAGCGGCTGCACCGCCACCGCCACGGCGCGCACCCACAGCGGCAGCTGGTACTTCTCGTACACGTTGGACGGCCGCTCGGGGAAGCCCCAGGGGTCGGCTAGGATCAGGTGGCGAACTCTGTGAATGAATTTTTTGTACTTTATTTTGTGTTTTGGTACAATAAAGTTATTTAAAAAGCGGCCAAGTGCGAGTCCGACTCCCATGAAGGGTTCCGTAGCAGCAAGTAACTCAAACTATTCAGTTTAAATGATCAGTCTCCTCAATATAATTTTTGAAGACCTATCCATAGATACCACACTCTTAGTTCTAAGTATGGGAACCCCCAAAATTTATTGCTTTTTTAGGGTTCCGTAACCAAAGGGCAAGAACGGGACCCTAGTACTAAGACTTCGCTGTCTGTCCGTCTGTCACCAGGCTGTATCTAAAGAACCGCGATAGCTAGACAGTTGACATTTTCATAAATTATGTATATCTGTTGCCGCTATAACAACAAATACTACAAACCCTATACAACAAAAGCGATTTTTACAGGTAATGGTACGGAACCCTTAGTGCGTGAATCCGTTTCGCACTTGGCCGGTTATTTTTCTATTATAAATTATAATACATCTACTTACCAAGTTTCAACAGTATAGCTCTTATAGTTTCGAAAAAAAGTGGCTGGCATGACGAATCCATAAGGGTTCCCTTTTTTGCCATTTGGCTACGGAACCCTAAAAACGAACAAGTAAAGTAGGAGTATCTTTTTTATTAGTTTAGAAAGTTATTAAATTTGTAACCTGTCAGGATACTTCATGGCGTAGGCGGTGGCGATGTACCCGCCGAGGCTGTGCCCCAGCAGGATGATCTGGCCCAGGTTGACCTCGCGCCGCCACTCCTCCACCGACTCCACCCACTGCGCCTCCACCTTGGACGCGTCGTTGCCGAACTTCGGGCGAGAACTGCGGCCAAAGCCTGTAGCAAAAAATAAGTTTAAACGATGAGTCTTAGTCGACTCACCGCTTCGGGACAGTACAAAGAAAGAACTCGACAAGATGCGTCTCACCTATTAGAACTAGACAAGATGCGTCTCACCTAGCAAAACTAGAAAAAATGCGTCTCATCTAGCAGAACTAGACACAATGCGTCTCACCTAACAAAACTAGAAAAGATGCTTCTCACCTAGTAGAACTAGACAAGATGCGTCTCAACTAGCAGAACTAGACAAGATGCGTCTCACCTAGCAAAACTAGAAAAGATGCGTCTCACCTATCAGAACTAGATAAGATGAGTCTCACCTAGCTGAACTAGACAAGATGCGTCTCACCCAGCAGAACTAGAAAAGTTGCGTCTCACCTAGCAGATCTATGGCGTACACCGGCCGAGTGGCAGCAAAGGCATCGAGGTTGGGGCACCACAGCGCCAGCCCGGCGCCCATCCCGTGCAGCATTACCAGCGGTGTCTTGGTCGACTCATCGTTTAGGGATATTGTCCAGATTTTGTCGCTCTGGCCCACTACGGAGCCGATGTCCACGTAGAAACGTTTGTAGGCTGTCTGCAAACCTAATAACAATAAACCAGTCAACTGCAAGCATCAAGGGGGATATTATAAGTACGAATAGGATTTTATTTTAAAAATATTGTAGTCTGTTGCTACGGCAAAGATATTTTTCAAAGGGCAGTGGCGAAATGTATTGGCAAGGAAGGTCAATGGTACTTACTGGAAATAAGAAGATTATAGGTATAGCTTAATAGTATTCGAATAAAGATTGGTAAGTACCGCTATTTAATTATAAACTATTTAAGTATGACTGATTTACTGAATATCAGTATAGCAAGGTTTAAGTTAACGTAAAAACATACAAAACTATTTAACAAATCTTTACTTGCAATTTCACAATAATATCATGATGTATCATCATGCAGTCCTTTCGTCGAAATGTTGTGAATAGTGTCGGCGCGAAACAAAAAGCCAATGAGCGAAAGCCACCTTTGTCGGCGAGCCGACAGTCACACCATTTGGACGAACGAACTGTATGATGATGACGTAACAATCTAGTTGAAAACATTGCAGATTGTAGGTAAAGATTTGTTATGTTTTTTCCGTATCTGCTAGACATAAGCCCAGAATTGATCAGGCCTCACCCAAAGATTTCCAAAATTATTATTGAACTAAGCAACGTTGCCGTTTGCAATTTCATTACTAAACATAATACTTATAGGTACCTACAAGACAACGGCGATTCGATATAAACTTTTTTAGTTCAATTCTAAATTACCTCTAATTGGAGTTCTACGACATAAAACCCAAATTCGTCTATTTACCGACCATATGCCGTGACCATGGCCATGGCCTTTGTCAGCTAGTCGACTACGACTATAATTAGCACTTCCACGTCACATCTTGGCCTGTGATGTACTACCATTTAAACTAATTGGACACGGTATTGTCAGAGTACACGTATTGCGAAACATGTATTACTTACTATGAAACAGTATCTACTATCTATAGTGCCTAATTTATCAAATACTAGCATTGCCCGTAAGCTTCGCTCTCCATGGGAATTTCGGGATAAAAACTATCCTATGTCCTTTCCTGGGTATCAACTATATCCATATGAAATTTCATCTAAATAGGTTCAGTAGGTGAAGCGTAAAGTGGTAACAAACCAACAAATAAATATACAAACTCACTTTCGCATTTATAATATTAATAGAATAGGATTTAGGCACACAAAGACATTGTACTTTTTCATTTGAGCGCTTCATAGGTGGGCAAATTAAAATTTCCTCTCCTAACGCCAGACCTTTGCCCAGAACAGTATAGGTAAGTGAAAAAAAAAACACCAGACTGTCTTTGATATTGATACCTAACAACATAAGAGATTAAAAAGTTTATTTCCCGGGCCACAAAAAAAAATCACTACTTTCAAGGGTATAGTAACCTTGAAAGTACCTATACATATGAACGGCTGAACTGATCCTTTTAATCAAACATAGCTAAAAAAACACCTCTTCAAAAAGGCCAATTTTTTTTTGCCCTTTTTGAAGATGCCCAAACAAATTTGCCTTTTTGAGGAGGTGTTTCTGACGGGAGAAAGTGCCATTAAGTCTTGAATAGCTTTGCTCGTCAGAATAGTCTGGCGGAAGTTAATATGGTCGCTCTGATGTAGGTACATTGCTGTCGTGTATTTAATATCTGTAATACGCACACTACCTTTGTTGAAGTGCCGTGCGTGAGTCAGCGTTAAAAGTAGTATCCAACAATCATGTTCGATAACATAAAACTTGACGTCCTCTGTGGCTTAGAGGTCATCATGGCACGCTGTCACACCGGAGGTACCGGGTCGATCCCCGGTCAGGTCAAGATGGAAAATGATCTTTTTCAGATTGACCTGGGTCTTGGATGTTTATCTATGTATTTGTTATAAAATGTAGAATCGTTGATTTAGTATCCCATATTACAAGTCTCGAACTAACTTTGGGGCTAGCTCAATCTGATTTGTCCTTATGTATTATATTTTATAAAAAAACAACATTACCTTGTACCCAAGATAGTCCTCACTTCACAACCTCTAGTGGCGATGATTCATATTCGGACAAAGCGACAATCGATGTCTTTCGTCCACGTCAGTACAAAGTACGTCTATGTCGATTTTTATCAATAATTCCAGTCAACCTTCATGAATATGCTGCTTCATTTATAACTACGGGTCACGCTACCGCTACAATACGATCCATTTCCTGAATACGAAAGAAATGCTCTCCAATCCACATGATAGTGAAAATATTAAATTTCTTTTAGTCTTTAGTTACAAAATAAAAATAAAATAAAGTTGCTCTCATAAAAAAAAAAAAAAATCGAAAATATAGGAAAATAACGTTTACCTAGTATACCTATTTGAAAGTGTGAAATTGTCTTCATTTATCGCCTAAGCCGACGCGTTATGCCATAGAATAATATATAATACTATTGAAGTCATGCCCCCAGCCTCCGAAAGAAAAAATAAAATAGGTACAATTTTCTCGACGTATAACAAAAGGCATGACGTCAGAGCTGTAGATAACGCAAACGTAACTGAAAGATATTGCTGATAATTTATCAATGAACTTTCGCAATACCCTTGCAATATACGACATAGTAAATTATCGCGCAACTGTAACTTCCGGGATGGGGCGATAAAAGTTTTTTTAAATTACGTTCTCATCATTCAAATTAGGTACAAATTGAAGAAACTGTTATTTGCTATACATTTGATCATTTAACTATTTTCAAGTATTACCAATACGTGACTATTAATTTCAATTAAACAATAATAATATCATAATTGATAACTGGTTTTGTACCACTCTTGGACATTTTAATATAAACAAATACTTTTCATACAAGTTAAATGTACGTTTTTGTATATGATCTACAGTGGATTCTTGAATAAAGACGAATGTTAACTAACTTTGGTGAATCATGTGATGTCTCTTTGTTGTGTAAACCTATCCTAACCAAACCACATTGATTTGCCCGTACATACCTGCTTCTTTAATGCGCTAACAATCTGTGTACTTGTACATCCTAGTACGTCACTTGTCGTTTGATAAAACTGCGATTCCTGCAGCTAGATAAAAGTCCCTCGGCGGACGTATATATATATATATATTTTTTAGTCCATATTGTTTCCCTTTATTGGGCAAAGGCTTTCCTTTCTTACTTCCACAATATATATTTATATTTATTAAATAATATCATACCATACACCAGGGGTAAAAACGTGACGTCTGCCGAGAGAATGGTTACTTTTTAGCTGCAGGAATCGTAGTTTTATTAAACGACAAGTGACGTACCAGGATGTACAAGTACACAGATTGTTAGCGCATTAAGGAAGCAGGTAATAAAGACCCCACAATGAGCAGCCACGGCAGACCATGGGGGACTGGCGCTGATAATAATCGCTCATTGCAGAAAATTTAATGTTGCGATGTTCAACTATAAATAGCAAGAACAATTTTCCTATAAAGACAATAAAAGCCAAGGTTCATAATAATCTTCAGTAACAGTTTTAAAACCACACAGACTGAGCCAGACCCAAATTACGTTAGTAATTATATTAGTTTTGCCCAAAGTACATATGTTCGTGTTCGAGAAATGTATTGTACATGGGGTACTAACTCGACAATACTATATTTCACAGTTCCATCTTGACCTGGCCGGGGATCGAACACGGGACCTCCGGTGTGACTGCCTGGCATGATGACCACTAGGCCACAGAGGTCGTGGAAAATATTTTAACATTTTGCGAAACACTCAACTGGACGCAATAAAATAACATTTTATTAAAAGAGTTTAAACTAGTGAGTACTGTTCAAAGAACAACTCACTAATTTTATTACCTTCTAAAAGTGCAATGTAACATTGCAAGAGCCTGTAATAAATATTGTGTTTTGTGTTTTACAGACCAATAAAAGAAGTTTTATGTGGCATAGAAAAAAAATTAAAAAAACTTACATGATAATATCTTTTTCTCAACGTTTCTTAGCATCTCATCTGACTGACGAGTCCAGCTGAACCATCCACCCGTCCAACTAAAAAAACAAACATGAGTCAAAATCAACTTGTCACAGCAAGTCAAGTAGTTGTTAACACATTTTATACTAAATCTACATAAAAAATGCAAATTAATATCTCAGGCACACAAAGAGGCAGATGATAGGGACAATACATGTATTTTTAAATTAATCATTTGTTTATTTAAACTGTAAAATAGGAAATTGAATAGGCTATTGTACTGTGTATGTTTTTGGTAAATATTTAATAAAAAACAAAAAATACCACTGTAAAAAATGTTTTTTTGAAAACAACAAGATAATTGATAAATTAATCAAGCAGCAAATTAGCATTTCAAATATAAGAGTGGGAGTGAGGGAGGACATTTCACTATCCCTTTTGTACGCTCGAGACATAATAGCAGTGATGTCAAGAGCGCTGTATGTGCATCCTTTTTCTGTTTCTCACTTGACAGTTTTCCTGTCCATCAGATTTTGTTTAAAAGCATATAACTTACATATTTTAAGAAAGATTATAAAAAAAATTGTTTTCAGTTTCGAATTATGTTACTTACTGATATGAATAATAAAAATAATTGATTAAAATACCATATTCATGATTAATAAAGTAATAGGTAATTGAATTATTTATTTTCAATGTTGTAATATTTTTTGCTAGTATAGTACCTACTTCTATAAAATAGGTAAATATGGCAATAAAAGTGAAACATTTCATATAAAAAAAAATATCTGTGATGCATATCAATAGCTCAGGTTGGTGCAAAATAAGTAAACAGTGCAAAAGAAGCATAACAGACATTAACTGGAATGCAACGGCTCTTACTTCCACACAAATGACAAAACACTTCCAAGCCATGTCCTCCTGACTACACTGAAATCCCAAACAACAAGTTTTGATAAAATTTAATATCAAAATGTATTATGTTTATACTTAAGTTATTTTATCTAAAACTAAAGGAATTAAGCTTATAAAGGCAATGTTTTTATTTATGACTTGTCATGGTAAACTTGCACAAAATAAAAAAACACAAACACAGTTGTGAAAACCACTCCTGGACCAATTTACATATAAAAGAAAATAATTGAAATCTAACATTAGGATTTTGATGACTAGCTCAAATTATTAAGTTGCAAGGTCTTTGAAAACACAACCATGCACACAAAGACAACAGAAACACAACACAAAAAAACTTGCTTGATAAATCCCATTAGTCTAGTCTGGTCTGTTTCAAAATCTGAAAGGATATTGTAACTATTTGACTAGGTAGAACTTAGACTTAACATAGAACTTCTCTCATAATTGTTGCTCATACATCAATTAAACTTAAATTTACTCTTAACCAAGCTTAGTTGAAAAAAAGAGGATGCAATATAAAACTAGTGCATGTTCTAGAAACAAATGATAAATTACTGTTTCAAGTTAGAGACCAAACAAAATACTACAATCTATTTTGTGGCTAGTTAAATAGCAGTGTAATTAATGAACTATGAGCGGTGAAATTACCTCAAGATGCCGATAATGACATGATAAATGATTGGCAAAATAATTTTAGTCCAAAGGAAACATGGCAGTAAGATTCTTGGCATAACAAATAGTTTTCTGTGAACCTACAAAATTAGAAACAAAAAATGAATAATACGACAACTTTTAATCAAACATTAAGCTAGTCTAAGCGCAGCATGATATAATGATAAAGCAATTGCGCAATAGAAAAGCCGAAAATAATAATTCATGAAAATACCTGCTCTCCGTAGTCGCGACGTTCAGTTCACTACCCATTTGGCCACTGATTTGTTTATCGATAAACACATATCATGAGTAATCAAACTAGGAGTGTACTGTGCTTTACTTCCAGATTTCAAATAAATAAATAATCAGCTAGAATAAGCGTAAAACAAATTCTGCCCTCTGAAAAAACCTGCCTGACACAAAACGCGACGGGAACTGTCAAAGAACTATCACATGTCATACTGACATTTCTGACATTCTGACAAGTAAAAAAAAACATTACGCTGTAAGCTGTAAGCATGCTGTAGTGCGATTTTTCAAACGCGGAGTCACTAAACGAATGGTTTTTGTATGGAAAAACTATTCGTTTAGGTGACTCCACGTTTCAAATATCGCACTTCTGTAACCAAGCTGTAAAGAGTAAAGAAATGTTCGAAAAAAGAAAAATAATATCAAATCAAAACGAAAACAAAAAATATTTATTTCACACACAAATTATACAAATTGTCCTAGACATGGCCTTACCTTATTCAATGAGTGCCTTATTGCCATTGTAATTTTTTTTATTGCAGTTGAATTCAATAATTTATTAGATTTTGAACACATTACGTTGCGTATTACGTTCATAAACCATGAATCATGCACACAGTTACTAATTACACCAAGTCATCATCATCATTTCAGCCGCATAACGTACACTGCTACTGCTAGGCTAGGCACTAGGCATAGGCCATAGCCTCTCCCAAAGATTTCCAAAATGACCGATCAAGAGTCGCCTGCATCCAGCGCTTTCCAGCGACCTTCGTCTGACCACTTTGGGTGGTGTCCTAAGCTTCGGGGCAAAGAGTTTCTTGAATGAAGAAAACCGAATACTGGCAAGCGAAGCGTAGAAACACCAAAAATATATGACACCGATATCATAGCAACAGCTGATCATAACAAAGTTTGTGATCAGTCAATTTAATCAAAACAAAATACTAGCGGTAGCGGCAAAAAACTACAATGCAAATATCCAAAGTTCAACCAGTCTTTAAACTCGAGCTCAACCACAAAGTAACGCCAAATATAGTCACAGTTGCGAAGTTTGATGGCACGCATCCATGTCTGACGGCTTCAGCTGGTTATGACAAAGTATGACACCTAATAAACTTCTACCTGTCTTAAAAGTATTTCTATTTGGGACTTATGTTTCAGTGCGGTGCGGATGGTTCTTCTACCTTGATGCCGCTGTACATTAAGGCGTGGCCTATAAATAAATGGAGAAAATCTCTATTACCAATCGATAAAGGACAACTACTGTGACTATTATCAGGTCACACTAGCATCAACATCATGACAAACTAGTCCACACACGCATTACCTTCCACTTCTAAAGTCGTGTCGGGCGAAAAACTGGACAGTAAAGTCGGCTAGGACTCTACCTATTTTATCACGTCATAGTTTTAATTAAATAGGTAATGCTGGTCCTGAAGTGCCATTTTTGAAACGCGGAGTCACCTAAGCAATTGGTTTTCCATACAAAAAACATTCGTTTAGTGACTCCGCGTTTGAAAAATAGCACCACCGACAACTGTTTTAAATTCCTTAGATAATAATCCACCACCCTCACGGCGGGATGGTGAGCGGGCGCGCGCAGCGGTCCCAAGCTCACGGCGAGGTGTCCGAGCTGAACCTCAGCCAGGCAGTCGTCGCCCTAGCAGCCGGCCCGCTCAGGCCCGACCACGCGAGGGACATGCTGCTTATTGGCTCACCTACACAGATACTTGGTACACTGTCTACTTATTTATTAGCAGCGTTATTTTTATTAATTTTCAGCATTATTATAAACTAGCTGCGTCCTGAGGTGTTATCTGCGGAAAAAGTAGCCTAGGTATGTTAATCCAGCGTGTCAGCGCCGTTTGCGCGTGAAGAAATAAAAAACATATACACACATTCACAAGTTTTCGCCTTCATAATATTAGTATGATTATCAAAAAGTAATTAGATATTGGCAGTCGTCAAGCCATGTATGCAATGATGACGGTCAGTACAATGTCTTTAGTTAGGCAGCTTGAACACAGTGTTGGCCACTTACAACAAAAACAAATCTGAGTCGCGACAGCCTATCTAGAACTGCAGTCACAAGATCGAAAGCCTAGGAATGTTTCGTCAATTGTCTTTTCCAATCTATTTTTGGGATACTTTTATCCAGAAAAAAGTCCATTACCTACATATAGTATTGAAGACAATCGGGCTATCCTGGCTCGAAGAAAAGCGCGTAGCGTAACCAAACACCGATTCCGATGGAGAAAGACTGTTGAAGCCCTACCCCTAGACCTTAGGACGGCAAGTAAAGTCACCAGTATTGTTAAATTTCAGTTTACGACGAGAAAGACTGTTGAAGCCCTGCCTCACCTAGGCCTTAGGACGTCAAGTAAAAAAGTCACCAGTATCTTCAATTTAGCTTACGACGTGCACGACAACACTGATCTAGCGTAGCCAAAGACCGGTCGCGATGGAGAAAGCCTGTTATAGCTCTGCCCCACCTAGGTCTTATGACGTTTAGTAAAAAAGTCACCCAAAGTATTGTTCATTTTCAGCTTACGACGTGCACGACAATACCGACCTCTTCTTCAAGGAGGCCCAGGACGGCGTGAACGTGATCACGACCGGCGCCTTCGGCAAGCATCCTGAGCCGCTGGCCTTCGTCGGCGGGAACAGCTCGGTACAGGCCCTCAACTGGCAGGGGGAGGAGGTGTTCTGGAATGTCGTCGGGGGGAAAGTCTGCTCGATGATCACTTTTGATTTTGATAAGGATGGTGAAAACGAGGTATTATTTACGGAGGAAGCTTAGCTTGTCTTTTGCATTTGACATCGGTTTCCAAATGAATGAGTGTAACTTTAGGTATGCCGTGATATTGATTAGGTATTATTATCTTTAATAAAAACGTGATAAAATACGGTAAAAAAAGGTTAAAAAAAAAAAATTTTCTTAAGTAGCTTTAGAAATGTTTTTTCTTTTTCATTTTTCACCATGTCTTGAATTGTTAAAATTGTATCAATTACTAAACTAGATCATGGACTGAACCACAGAATATAAATACTAGTACTTACGTAACAGAACTAGGTTTTACAATTTGCTTGAAAAAATCTTTCTGTCAGTATATTATACTATAGGTAGTATACATTACTCGAGTAACTATCAACCATCTCTACACATTTATATTAATTCTGTGCTTTCCTTCACACACTACCATAACTAGGCAGTTACAGAATCAGACAATATATTCCTAGCTCCTCATTGGGTGCGAGGACTCCTACATCAGAGTGCTGAAGAACAACCAGTTCGTAGCTGAGCTCGCTGAGACAGGGCCGGTGATATGCCTGTCGCCGATCACCGACGTGAAATTCGCTTATGGGCTGGCCAACGGAACTATTGGAATATATGAAGAGGGGATACGACTGTGGAGAGTAAAGGTTTGTGACAATTGGTTTGTTATATAAAACGCAAAGTCTTTCAATCAAAAAAATCAACACGACGAAGAAGAAGAAGTCTTTCAATAGTATCTTCCTATTTTTATGCCAAAACAAATTAGAATTTATCGTTATGCCGTAACGCTCAATGTTGCATGACTGAAACGTGGACATGTAGCTACGTATGTCTGTTGTGTCGGTACTAGAGTCCTGGACTAATAGGCTTAACCTTTAATACTTTCTTGAAATAAAATTGATATTAAAGTGGGTGAATGAAAATACACTACCCTGCGGAACACCATCGAGTATTTCAGTATGTCCTATAATTTTTTTGACACCGTCTGTTTTACCGTGTTGTAAATCAATTTACCTACCTGTTCCTATGTCCAGTCCAAACAAAACACGATCTCTTTACAATGGTCTGGCGAAACGCTGGCTTGCTGCTGGGCGAACGGTCGTATAGACTGGCGCGAGGGCCACTCCGGGCGGGTGCTCCGCCGCGTGCAGATGCGGACCACGGCGGCGGCCATGCTGCTGGTGGACTACCGGTCCGTGGGCGTGCCGGACCTGGTCTGCGTGTCTACTACAGGAGAAGGTAACGGGTCAAAGTAAATTTGGACAACTATCTTCTGTATTAGATTAAAGCAAGTCGTTATCATATATACTTGGTCGTAATTTAAGAAGGAAAATATAGTAAGGTGGTTCAAAAATTGAAGGTCTTTTTTTTGTTTTTATACATAACTAGAACCTTTAGGACTTAATTGCCCTGCCTATTCCCCAACACATGTGCAAGATTTTAGACTATCTGCTTAGTACCTAGTTACCTATTATAGTCATTTATGAATAACTATCTCCGGGATAAGGAGCTTGACCACAGAATAAATTGACGGAGTTTCGAAGTACAGTACAGACAGACTCATGTGGACTCGACGTTTCATCCTAGTCAATTACTAGAACCATTTTTTTTCTTTATCCGCCAGTGTTAGGATACCCTCCTTATCAAGAAACAACCGGATTAGCTGCGTCCAAGGCGCTCCCGTCAGAGGAGGACCGGCAAGCCATTACGGAGCTTTTCAACAAGAAGCAGGCTCTCATGGTGGAGCTGCAGCACTACGAGTCCAACGCGACAAGTGGTTCTGCCAGCCTGGAGGTGACGGAGAGACCCGCCACTGCCATGCCGACCAATACCAGGCTGCAAGTCGCAGTTACGGCTTCGCCTGAGGAGGTTAGATAGTAGTCACACTGATGGCAATTCCGCCTGTTCAATAAAAAGCAGGCTCTGAAGGTGAAACTGCAGTACCTACTACGAGTCCAACGGGACAAGCGGCTCCGCCAGCCTGGAGGTGACGGAGAGACCTGCGACCGCCATGCCGACCAATACCAGGCTGCAAGTCGCAGTTACGGCTTAGCCTGAGGAGGTTAGATAGTCACTGATGGCAATTCCGCCTGCTCAATAAGAAGCAGGCTCTGAAGGTGAAACTGCAGTACCTGCTACGAGTACAACGCGACAAGCGGCTCCGCCAGCCTGGAGGTGACGGAGAGACCTGCGACCGCCATGCCGACCAATACCAGGCTGCAAGTCGCAGCAGTTACGGCTTCGCCTGAGGAGGTTAGATAGTCACTGATGGCAATTCCGCCTGTTCAATAAAAAACAGGCTCTATGAGTATAAGTTATACTACGAGTACAGCGTGATGAGCGACTTTGCGAGCCTGGAGGGGACGGAAATACCCGCGATTGCGATGCCCTCGAATTCCAGGCTGCAAGTCGTGGCTTTGCCTTAGGATGTTAGGTAAGTAGTAGTCACACGAATGCATATTACATCGAAAGCTGTAGGCAACGATGATATCTCCTTGGATATGATCAAACCTTTAGCTGGTCTGTTATCTCCTATCATTGCAAATATATTAAACTGCTCACTTTCTTCTGGTATCTTCCCTTCTGCCTGGAAATATGGTCATATTATTCCTTTACCCAAAACACCTAATCCATCTGATCCCTCACATTTTCGCCCAATTTCTATCCTACCTATTCTTTCCAAGATACTTGAGCATCATGTCCAGAGACATCTTTCAGCGCATTTAAACCGTTATAAAATACTAAGTCGCTTTCAGTCTGGTTTTCGAACTGGCCATAGTACTACCACAGCACTTCTCAAAATCACCGAAGACATCCGTGCCAACGTAGAGAATTAAGCTCTAACGGTTATTGTTTTGTTGGACTTCTCTAATGCGTTTAATACGGTAGATTTTGATATTTTGATTGGATTAATGCGTTCCCTTAATTTCTCGCCCATTACTCTGTCTTGGTTTTATTCCTACCTTACGGAACGTTTTCAACTGGTCAAAGTCGACGATCGCCGTTCTGACTGGTGCGAAGTTAAGTCTGGTGTTCCGCAGGGTGGAATATTATCCCCTATTCTCTTCTCTTTGTTCATTGATGGTATTACTGCTTCTCTCTCTTCATCCTTCCATCTATATGCTGATGATTTGCAGATATATGCAGCCGCCCCTCTTCAGAATTTCATGAATGCTATTAGTGCAATCAATTCTGACCTTGCTTGTATCGCTAACTGGTCTCGTCAGTTCGGGCTTTCAGTCAATGCTGCAAAATCCCAAGCCATTATCGTAGGTAGCTCCCATTTTATTTCAAAATTAAATGAAGTTGATATTCCAAATCTAGTGCTTGACAATGTTGTAATTCCTTTCTCTTCTAAAGTCACTAATTTGGGTATCATCTTCGATCAAACTTTATCTTGGACTTCTCAAGTGAATGAAATCAGTCGTAAAATGTTTGTTTCCCTACATTCCTTGAGACGTATGCAATACTTCCTCCCGTATCGAACTAAAGTACTCTTGGCACAATCCCTTCTTATCCCTATCCTCGATTATGCAGATGTTGCTTATTTAGATCTTACCCAGTGTTTATTAGATAAACTTGAACGGTTGCAAAATCAGGGCATTAGATTTATTTCCGGGTTGCGTAAGTTTGATCATGTGTCTGAGTTTCGCACTCAGCTCAAATGGCTTCCAATAAAACTTCGTAGAAACAGACATATCCTTTCTCTACTCTATAAAGTCCTTTTTAATCCCCAGTCCCCAAGTTACCTCTCTGAGAGGTTCTCATTTAGAGAGATCGACAGTCGTCTACGTGGTAGTGGTATCCCTCATCTGCTAATTCCTGCTCATGTCTCGCAGTCCCACGGGGATTCATTTTCGGTTCTCGCTGCCCAGTTGTGGAATGCGCTTCCTGCAGACGTGAAAAGTGCGCCGTCACTCGATTCCTTTAAGATCAGACTTAGAAGATATTATGACGACTCCTCAGACATGTAGATATATTGTAGTTTATGTATTTTATTTATTATATTATTTATAGATGTAGTTTGTTTTGGATATATATAAGTTTATGTATTATACGTATGAATATATGTTTATTTTTGTAATATATATAAGTTATTCCGATATGTACACTTTGACTTCTACCCGTTATGCCCATTTATTGTATCCTTTCGCTGATATTTGGTTGACTGGAAGAGATCCCATTATGGGATAAGTCCGCCTTTGTACCTACAAATTTTATGGTTTGTTATTGTTCCTATGTTTGTAATGTTTATGTACAATAAAGATATATACAACAACAACAACAACGAATGCAATTCCGAATGTTCAATAAAAAGCAGGCTCTGAAGGTGTACTAGCTAGGTGTGCGAGCCTGGAGGGGACAGAGAGACTCGCGATTGCGATACCCACGAATTGTTGTACGGCAATGCCATACTGTTGAGTTGAGACATCTCAACGATCTGGTATGGTATAGATTTGTTCACTAGAAGTAAGAATACCCATTAACTGGCTGTTAAGTCGTAGTTACGACTTCGCCTGAGGATCATCATTACGAAGCATGTTCTGAAGGTAAAAATGCAACAGCTCTAGGCAATAATAACGCAGGGCGTTGAACTAGTCTGTCTGGCGATATAAATTTTATCTAGGTTTATTCACAGTGCCATGCTATGGAGGCTGGAATTCATCTGAAAGACGTTCATTTATTTTGCCATTGCCATATGCCATGCTGTTAAATGTTTTAATAAATGCGATTTATATCAAACGTGTTCCAAACATTATCGTTTATTTTTTTCCACACAAGGGCTGTCTAGAACTAGCGATAACGACCAACAACGAGACCATAGTGCGGGCCGCGCTGGTGCTGGCCGAGGGTATCTTCGAGACCGGTGAGACGCTGGCGCGGCACCCGCCGCCGGCGCAGCTGCGGTCCATGCTGCACGTCCCGCTGAGGCCGCCGAGAGACGTACCCGTGGATGTACACATTAAGGTATTGTGCAATACATACCCATAAACGTAGAGGATAACATTTGCAAATTTAGGGTTAAGCGCTATAGCACGGTTGGCGCTATAGCGTGCGGTTGCTCTCTCTCGCCCTAGCTAATGACGGTTCTGAGCAACAGAAAAGAAGAGCAGCATGCGAATGTGCTGTTCCGTTCTGACAGGTGTAGCACAACCCTTAGCCAAGCTGCTTACAAGAACCTGGACAAGTTTTTAAAACATGGATGACTTTAATGTAAAATGCCCACAGTTAATCAAAGTGCAGTTCAAGGCATTTCATTCATTTATATTCTTGTTAGTTGAATATATAACAAGTTGGAGCTCACTACACACTTGTCTGCTACTCCTTCCCTCATCTACCTCCTTTCAGGCCCTGGTTGGCTATCCCGACAGTGAGCAGTTCCACATCTTTGAGCTAACTAAACAACTGCCAAGGTTCTCCATGTACACCTCAGCACCTCCCACTATCGCCAGCACTAAGCACGGCAGCCACGTCACCTTTAGGTTCATGGAGAGAGTGCAAAGAATCTGCATTTGGATTAACCAGAATTTCATTCTTGAAGAAGAGTTGCAGTTGGAAACAGACGATGCTAAAGAGCTACATGTTAATTTTATATGCTTAAGAGATCGGTCGAGGCTGGAGATGGATTTCAAAGCTGACGGTCAGGTCAGGATCAATACTACGGACATCCGACTGGCAGGAGACTTGATACAGAGTCTAGCTGTTTACTTGAATTTATCAGATTTACAGGTAAGTAAATAAATTTTGATATACTATAATGATGCAACCTGGAGCATCAGTTCTTTGTCTCATCATTAACCCTACTACTATCAACACTTCAACTGCTAAAAAACACATACAAACTCTTTTTCAAAAGTGGAAGAAAGCCTTATAAAGCAGAAAATGCTAATTTATTTATTAAGAAATGATGGGTGAAATAAACAAAAGAGACTTAATATTGTACTTAAATAATTACTTTTATTTCTTTTATATGAATAATTAAGCTTAATCTAGACAGAATTGATGTTGATCACTGACCATAAAGTTCCACAAAGCCAACACACTTTACTGGGTTAAAGAAAAACATGTTGTTGTGAGGTGGCTCCCTCTGACTAACTGCCTTCACTACCTCTTGACCAATGACGCCCCCAACCACAGCCGCAGCTCCTGAGACTGTTCCAAATACATCAGTCAGCAATGCATCACTGATAAAACCTGCTGGCAGTGACAATTCTTTCACAAGCTCATCTCTCATTTTCAGTAGTATTTCAGTATCAGCCTTCCTCTTAGCAGGGTCTGGGTTTCTGTTGTATTCATCTCGGAAACGCAGTAGAATCTTCATGACAAAGTATGAGGGGTCTCCACGACGCAACCTCGAACGTAACTCTGGCTTTGACCAATCAGCAGACAGAGCATTCTGTAGAGGCACGTAAATAGCTCTGCGTTTCACAGTGATTGTGACTGTTTCTCTGGCACTTTTCTCGTTGTCGTCGGGCCCGCGCTTGGCGGCTTTGTGCTGCACTATCTCTTCGGAATACTCGTGGTCTACCAAATCAGCAAACATGTACCCAAACATGCCCCAGACGTCGCCACATAGGAACTTCTTGTTTGCATCGCGACATACATTATTGATTCGCTCCAGCTGCTCTTGTTTCAATCCCGTGGCACAAACTATATCGAAAGTTGTGAAATACTCGTCTGGCAATTCATCAACGGTCTTGGTTTCCGACGTGACGTCAACCATGGGATTCAAAGCCCTTGCTCTTAGCAATGACGCTTCAGCTCTGTTTTCACCTACCTTGTCAGGAGGCGCGAGGAATTGGGAATACAAATCGATCTCTTTCAGCTTTTCATTGTCTAGTAAACAGACGCTTTTCACACCAGACAGTATAATATTCTTCGCTATTTCGGCACCGAGGCCTGATAAACCGATGATGAGTACTTTAGAAGCACGTAGACGCTTCTGAGATTCTAGGCCCCAAAGACGAATTTGACGGTCATATTGCTCCGCCTCAGCCTCAGATAATTCAACTTCATTGTTTTCAACCATTTTTCGGAAAATTTCAATAAATTCCGCTCAAAAAACAAAATCTCTTTTGACTTGACACAAATAATGACAGATAGCGCCGCACGCCGGTACGCAACGCCATATTGGATAGTGCTGTGCACAGATTAGACAGATGTGCTGTGAATGCTGTGATGTGACATCTTATCCATCGATTATGGTAGTTACCGGTTTTTATTTCTATTTTTTAGAAGGCTAGTGTTACCATTTTTTTAAAAAATGTTTATAAAAAAAACATTGTTACCAACATAAGCAAAGAAAGCGGGAATTTTAAACAATATTTTTATTTCATTACAATCAACAAAGTACAAACAATTGCAAACAAGATACAACTTACATACAACTTTTATTTTAACTTTAAATTTGAATTCTTTTCATTTCTATTATGCATATATACCTATTGACACATACAGAGCACATTGCCTGTACTGAGGCCTGTACACACTGATTTGTACTTATAAAAGTCTATTTTATAGTCAGTTGCACATTTTCCGGAAGCTGAAAATAAATTACGCGAAGAATTGGACAATGCTTCGGAAGTCGGAGAAGTAAGATCGCGTTTAGCCGCCGAAACAGCAGAACGAGCCCAGTTGATAACAGCTCTTCTACCAGCTGCCCAGGATGCAGCTGCCTATGATTTGTAAGTATATCCCGGGCGAAAGTAGAGAGCTCCAAACTACTTTTGACTGCGTGGTACCTATGTCGAAGATATTAAGACGAGGGACTATTGATTATAAAAAACTATTTGGAGGGTGAATTCAGTCCATGACAGTAAACAACTTTCCCCAAGGAATGTATGTCGAAAAATGAAAAATAACATATTTCCGTTACACGTTCCTTGGTAAACGTTGTTTAGTATTATGGACTGAATTCACCCTTAACTGAAATAGTTTCAGTAGGTATATTATTTAAGACCTTATATAGAGGTACACATAACATAACAAAAGTAGTCAGTATTCATACTAAGAGGAATTATGTATGAACGGTTCAATTATGTAGTTCTCTGTAATCTGTGGATCCATCAGATTTTGATGATAAAAGTGCGGAGGGGAAAAACTAAATATAATTGCTTAACTTCAGAAAAGAAATGTTAAATCGTTACAAAGAAGTAGTGATGCTGAACGAAGAATTGCTAGCTGGATGTCACATTCGTCGCGCGACGCAGGAACAAGCCGTGGCATCGCTCAAAAATCTTCACACTATCTTGCAACAAGCTTCTAGGTTAAGAGGTAAATATAAATTCTCACATAAACAAATAAATAAAATTAAAAGTCTACCCGAATTTTCAGGGTCCAGTGCTGGACCCATTCGAAATTAATTGAAATGAAACTGATGTACAGTAAATTAAAAATTTGTCTTGATTGAGTCCTAGATTACCCTTCAAATTTTATTTATTTTATTTTATGAAATACAGTTTGATAGAACGTAAGGCTTTTCTACGCACATTTGTAAAAAACGGCAACTTTTGGCTAATGTGCGAAGAAAAGCTTCACGTTCTTACTATTGGCGTTAACAGTAATTTATAAAATAGTTTGAAGGGTAATGTAGGGCTTCATCAAAACAAAATATTAAATGATATCTCCTTTTCCTTTTAAATAAATTGTTTCAAATGAGGGCAGCAGCGGACCCCGAAATATTCCAGTATATTAGGTATATTCGTTTGTATTCGGAAATGAATAGTTGATTTCCGAGGGTCTATATCATACAGTGTTTCATATGGGATTGCTTTCATAAACTAGATGTTTATTTTTCAGTGGGCAAATACAGTAAGGCGGTAGTAGCAGCTAGCAGGAAGGCAGTGCAAGAGAACAACGTCGAAGCTCTGATAAAGATTCTACAAGTGGGCGACTCGTAAATAAGATAAGCAAATAAAAATTTAGTTTCATTTCTTAACACATCAATCATTATTCATATCTAACATTAAATAAGTAGTAACATATAACTAATTGTACTTACTATGCGTCTTCGTTAAAGCAACATTTGAACAAAGTCAATACGTTCAGCAATATAATGAAGGCGGTGTTGTTTTACAAATAAGTTTTAATAATATACAATAACAATCATTCTCCAGGCATCTTTTCTCGGCCACATTTTCAACTTGCGCAGGCGTGTGCACATAGACGTCTCAGGGTGACCGTCGAATCATGTCAGCTTATAAAAGCTCGAATCACACTGATAGTGGCGTCCCCAATAGCCTTAGTTTAGCAGGCTTGTTTCTAACAAGAAATTACGTCTCCCAGCTAATCGTGAACATATATCTAGCGCCTGCGCAGGTGTGAACCCGCGGAAGTGTAATGGCGACCGTCAAGACATGTTAGTGAAGGCAATATTAAGTGATAACGTTAGTCTTATCACACTGTGATCTGCCTCGTCGCGTAATGAACATCGTCCGCACTGACATTCAACAACAACCTAGGCTCAGCTGGCTTAGGTTCTAGCAAAAGAAGGCGAATCGCAGCCAATCGCGAACATATAGCTTGCGCCTGCGCAGGCGTGGGCGCGCGCACGTGCGCGGCCGCCTTGTACGGGCGGCCGTCCAGTGCCACGATGGCGGCCGCGGTGGTCAGTGCGCGGGACAGCGTTGTCTCGTCTGACCCAGTTCTCTCTACCTGGAAAAATATTATCACATCACACTTAGGCTTCGCTCCCCGTGGGAACTTCGGGATAAAAAGTACCCTATGTCCTCCCCGAGTCTCCAACTATAGCCATACCAAATTTCATCCAAATCTGTTCAGAAGTTTAAGCGTGAAGAGGTAACAAACAAACAAATATTACAAGTCACTTTCGCATTTATAATATAAGTAGGATTATAAAGGCGAAAGTTTGTGGGTGTGTGTGTATGTTTGTTACTTCTACACGCGCAAACGGCTGGACCGATTTTGATATAATTTGGTATGCAGGAAGCTCTGGATTAACACATAGGCTACTTTAGGCGCGGGTGACACCGCAGGGCGCAGCTATTAATTACATATTTGAAAAATAAATGTAGTCATATATGTTATTTGTTCTTAGGTACATTCATCATCATCATATCAGCCACAGGAAGTCCACAGCTGGACATAGGCCTCCCCCAATGATTTCCAAAACGATCAAAAGTGGCCTGCATCTTTTCTCATTTTAGGTACATTGTTGCAGACCAAATCTATTGTCAGCAACATTACGTAATTTTTAAGCATTGACATAAATTTGTTCATTGTTTTATTATAAAGATAGTTTCAGGAGTATCAATGGTAATTAAACCTGACAGACAACTGTATACAACTTTTTAAGGAAAGTACCTATATATGAACGTAACATCAGCACAGTTTAAAAAGTGCCGTAAGGTTTCCGGTGGTGTAGAATAGGACCACTCCAGTCTTCCCGTGGATGTCGTAGAAGGCGACTTAGGAAATACAAGCTAAACAAAGCTTATAAACACCAATGGGACCTCTCCAATCTGGCCAGTGTGGAGTGTAGACAAGTCCTCTGGCTGCTCTGGTAGTACAGAGGGTCGTGCTTCTTCAGTGGAGACTAAAAAGACCTGATGATTATGATGTTCATAGTTTCCTGAGAAAGACATAGATCTTCCAAGAGCGTTGACAACTGTGTATTGCTTTTTAGGAAAGTACCTATATATGAACATAATGTCAGCACACTTTGAAAGGTCAGAGGGCAACAAAACTAACTTCAGCAGCGACAGCCCTCAGCATCAGCCTCTCTGCGGGCGAGCAGTGCCGGATGGCCCTGACGGCCGCGCTGGAGGCCGCCTCGCCCAGGGCTTGCTGCACCTCCTTCAGGCCGGCGCCTTTGGGCCCGGCCAACTCGAGCGCCCGCGAGCACAGGGCGAGCGCTCGACGGGCGTCACCCGATACTGCTGCCACTTTTCTGTAAAAGGGTGGAGATTTAGTACTAGTTATAACAAAAGACTCAAAAAATGTATGTTCACCGATTATAGAGGTAAGACGACTGGACCGACTTGGAAAAACCTTTTTTTGTTTGAAAGAGCGTACTTGTCAGGTAGTTCATAGAAATTTTATAAAAATCGGTTGGTGGTTTGCAGGTGAAGTAAGTTTTTAGTTTTGAAAAAGGGATTTCTTGTCAGCAATACCTATTGTGTACCTTTTGTTTGATTTATCTTATCGGGAAAGAAAATTGAAGATTTCTTTTACTAAAAGACACAGGTGGTATGAATAAAAATTAACGAGACAATATTGAAAGCATGTGTACGGCTCAGGAAGGTCAGCCTCGTCTATCTATACTAACCGAGCCGAGATGCCACTCAAGCAACTAAACGAATGCTGTAGTAAGTCCATAATGTTAGAGCAAAGAAGACTATTCACTTCCTTACCTAGCAATAAGCTGCACGGCATCAGGCGTGACGTTAGCCCCCGCGAGCCTCGTAGCCACGATCTTCTGCAGCTGCGAGTGCGTGTACGGCGGGAAAGTCAGCCGCGTGAGCCCGAGGCGGGACGCCACCCGAGCGGCGAGCGCGCGCTCCGGCAAGTCCATGGTGTTAGCGACCGCGAGAACGGTGAGCAGCGCGGAGTTGTGCGCCGCCCACTCCATAATGCTGTATAGGACGTCTTGGCGGCGGGTGCATAACGCGTCCAGCTAGAATTTTACGTTTTATTTATTAATCATATCAAATATCTTTTTAACCTGTTGAGATCCGCCAATTACAGACACAATAAATAAAAGCTGCAATATACAATGCCATATTATGTTATTTGTAAATTTTTACAGTATAGTGTATAGTAACTTTTGTTTGAAAGGCATTTTGTTTCTAGGTCATCAAGTCATCTCCAGTCATGTTATCAAGTAAGGATTCAGATCCTTCCGATGAGATTTTGAAGAAATCTAGGGAACTCCTTGAATTTTATAGGCATACAGCGATTAAGGTATTTTTAGGGTTCCGTAGCCAAATGGCAAAAACGGAACCCTTTTATAGATTCGTCATGTCTGTCTGTCTGTCTGTTCGTCCGTATGTCACAGCCACTTTTTTCCGAAACTATAAGACCTATACTGTTAAAACTTGGTAAGTAGATGTATTATGTGAACCGCATTAAGGTTTTGACACAAACATAAAAAAAAAACAATAAATTTTGGGGGTTCCCCATACTTAGAACTGAAACTCAAAAAAATATTTTTCATCAAACCTATACGTGTGGGGTATCTATGGATAGGTCTTCAAAAATGATATTGAGGTTTCTAATATCTTTTTTTTCTAAACCGAATACTTTGCGCGAGAGACACTTCCAAAGTGGAAAAAAGTGTGTGTGTCCCCCCGTAACTTCTAAAATAAGAGAATGATAAAACTAAAAAAAAAAATATGATGTTCATTACCACGTAAACTACCAGCGAAAATTGGTTTGAACGAGATCTAGTAAGTAGCTTTTTTTTTAATTAAAATTAAAAAAACATACTACAAGACTTTTATATTATGTTATTTGCTACTACGGAACCCTTCATGGGCGAGTCCGACTCGCACTTGGCCGCTTATTTATTGTACTAGAGCTTTTGCTTTAAGAAAGCACAATTTCATAAAGCTGAACTGGTGATGAAGACTATAGCCGATGGCTTACGTAGTTGCAATACTTTTGCTTGGCCTTTGGCCAACTGTTGCAGTTCTGTATATTATTTTTAACTAACTTCCAAATAGAAAGAGGTTATCAATTCGTCGCGATCTTTTTTTTATGTATGTTTCAGCAATTATTTAAAGAAGCTTGAATCGATATAGAAAATTCATTTTTGTTTAAAAAGGCCTACTTGTCAGATGGTTCCATAATTTTTTTATCAAAACAGTTGTGTAATTTGAGAGTGAAATTTTGAAAAAAACTTTAGGAGGTTTCACATTAATTCCAGTGTACATTAAATAATTAGTACCTGGGTGACCGAGCTTTGCTCGGTAACATGTCAAACATTAACTAATTTTTTTTAAACTTGTCTCAAAACAATGCAAAATGAAAAATTATATATAAATTAAACATAAAAAAAAACAAAAGTAAGTCACCGAGTGGGATTCGAACCCGTAAACTCTTTCTAGCGGTCGGTATCCTTAACCGAAAGAAAAACGCATGAAAACTCGAAAACACGCGTTTTCCCAAACATAAAAGTAATCTAGATCGATTGTTTACCCCCGAAAACCCCCATATACAAATTTTCAGCGAAATCGTTAGAGCCGTTTTCGAGATCACAGAAATTTATAAATATATATATATATATACAAGAATTGCTCGTTTAAAGGTATAAGATACAACGCAAAAGTCTTAAAGTAGTTTTAACATCTAAGTAGATTAAATGACTTACCTCATCAACTAATAAAACTGTAGGTGTTCTTCTAGGTCCTGGATTTGTAAATCGTTTTTCTAATAATGAACACGCCTGCTCCCAAACTACAGATTTTCCTGTGAAATGAGAAGTTTATATAAAATTTTATGAACTTCATAAATGAAAGGAGAAATAGGGGAAGACCTCAAAATATAAAAGAACTGTCTTACTTAGAGCATTAATTGGAAATGATTATCCCGAGTCGACCTAACATACAAGTGGAGCAAGAAAGACAAATAAATAAATACGAAGGAAAAAATTACACTGAGCTAGCCCCAAAGTAAGTTCGAGACTTATATATATGTATTTGGTAGAAAAATATAGTATCGTTGAGTTAGTATCCCATAAGTCTCGAACTTACTTTGGGGCTAGCTCAATCAGTGTAATTTGTCCCTATATATTTATTTATTTATAGGAAAGTGCGGTTCTGTGCTGACAAATGAGTCTCAGCCCTTAACCCATTATTCATTAAAAAATCTGCCCTTCTTAATCAGTCATAAAGTAAATAGGCTGCCAATTTATGAAGTGCTGACTATTTAACTAACTTTACAGCTCGGTTTAAACCATTAATCATCCTAATCGACAGTGACATAAGAGAAGGTGGTATATTGCGGGAGGTCATCGTATTTTAGGCGGTTAATGGTTCAAACCAAGTAATTAGTCCACTTAGATTGCAGATTATGCAACTAACGAATTCTTATGAATTCAGTGGTACTTTACAAAAAATTAATTATTAACCTGTGAGCTGCTTATAGATCTGCACATAAGCCTGCCTGGGCTCGGCTATCCGCATGCCGTTGACCTCCACCAGCTGGAAGTCAGGCAGATCCACTTCCTCCTTCAAGATCTTCAGAGCTGAACACACTGTCGCAGTCTTCCCTGTCCCTGGTACACCAGATATGTACATGCATCTGAAAGATTTAATTATTGTTGTATGTAGTAATGTTCTGTGATGTGTAAATCTAAGATTCGCTAACAGCTATTATATTCTGTAAGTCTGTTTCTGAGAGTTGATAAATTCAGGGCTTATCATCTTTATCATCTCCCACTTTTAGGCATAAGCCTAAAATAATAAAAGACAAAGGGTTTCTCAAATCATTAAAAATTGCGGTAACTACTGTATAAAAGAGACAACAACACGCAAACACCCAAACCACTTATTCGAAACACATTCCAGAACGGAATGGCAATGTATGGCGGATGCGTCCTCTCGCCCGTTCGGGCCGCGGTTGGCATCAACTGCGTGTGTCGTACCACGCAAACGGCGAAAGCGGGTCACAAACGACAGCCGCCATACCATTATCATCAGGTCTTTTTGTCTCCACTGCAGGAGCGCGACACCCTCTGTACTACCAGAGCCATACTTGGCCAGATCACCCAGAGGATGTTGGCCTACACTCTCCTCGCTGGGCAGACAGGTTGGAGAGGTCTCATTGATGTTTATTAGCTTTGTTTAGCTTGTATTTCCTAAGTCGCCTTTTTGCGGCCCTTAGTCGCACTACTGTTTGCGATAATTAAGTGACAGTTAGTCAGAGTCTCGGCAAACAGGCTGTGCTGTAGATTAAGAAGTAAAGAGTATTGTGTATGTAATAAATGATGTGGTCAGTCAGCTGCTGTTTAATAAACTTACCCACTGGTGGCATCCAGAAGTTTTGTCCTAACAAATGATAGAATCTCATCCATCTGGGACTCTCTCCCCGGCAGAGATCTGATGTCATTTGTAAAATCTGCAAATGTAAATAAAATTTCATTTAAATACTCATCAGGAAAAATAAATGATTTGGTACTGCTCAGGAAATAAAATGTCACTTGTCATGATCATATCTATTTTCAACGTGATTTTGATATTAATCTAACATTTATAGATCTAACTAACAAACTGATATAAAGTGCGATATTTGAATCTTAAGAAATTTAAGTCTATATTTGTAAGGGTGTCATAAGGGATGGCTAAGGAAGGGGTAGCTAACAGATATGGTCCCCACCATTTTCTGTGCAAAGACTTTATACCATTTATACTCAATTTGGTTTTTGGTATTTAAATAAATGTAAACAATCTTGACATGTCTTTTTATTGAAATATACACTTTATAAATCCTTTATAATACCTTTACAAATTACAAAGTAATTATGTTATTCATAATTAATAACATAATTACTTTGTAATTAGCAAAATTAGTGATTTATAAAGTGTATATTTCAATAAAAAGAGATGTCAAGATTGTTTACATTTATTTAAATACCTAACCAAATGGAGTATAATGAGATATAACCACCGAGCTGTAGTCCAGCACTGGATTGATAAAGATGCCATCTAGTTCTTACCATCAGTATTATCCACAGAATGAGCTCTGTTATGTAATGTTGGTGTCAATTCACTGGTTGTGATCTTAGAGCGTCTTGGCGTTTTGACAGGCGTAGCCGTAGCCTTCAGTACCCTCGGTGTCCTGGGAGTCCTAGGGGTTTTGGGCGTCTTCGGCATAGGTTTAAAATCATCATCCTCTTCATCAATGTTCATTTTACGGACAGATTTCCTAGGAGTCCTTTTAACGGGAGACACATCCTCCTCCATATAACTTACAGGATTTTTAGTAACTCTGCCAGAACGGGTTGTAGTAACACTCTCTTTTTCATCTTCCTCAAACACTAAAACTTTTTTGGGCGTTTCATCTGTAGATTTTGAGATAGATTTCTTCCTCTTTGGTGTGGTAGGAATATGCTGCCTGATTATCAATGTAGGCAATTCTTCATCAGAAGTTTCCCTTAATTCCATAGATAGTATATCTTCGATATTACTGCTGGTTAATTTCTTGGAACTTTTATGAGTTTCAATAACTTTCTTTGGTGTAGCTTTTGGTGTGGATTTTTTGGGGGAATCCTTTTCATTTTTGTCAGCCAATATGGCCCTTTTAAGCAGTAACTTGGTTCCATCTGTTTTAGACACACTCCAGTTTTTCTGTTCTGATAAAGAGACTCTACTCATTCTTTTCACTAAAGTAGTAGGTGTTTTTGGAGTACCAGATTTTGGTGTTGTTGGTGGCTTGCTGGGTGTGGAAAGTAACCGTAGAGCTTCCCTCTCTTGGTCCATGACAGGTTCAAACTGTACCTTCCGTTTGGTCAAAGCCATGAGTCTGTAGCGACATATGTAGTGGTATGGAGGGACCTTTTGATTGTTGTCAATGTCTTTTGTGAATCGCAAGTCAATGGAGCATTTCTTAAAGAATGTCTCTATTGATACATCTGTGTCAAATGGCCTGTGGTCTTCAATAACCTAAAAAAAATTACGCTATTGGATGTAATCTTAAAAATATATAATAAAAATTCTGAAGTTCAAGTATTAATGGTTTTGACAGTTTAATTTTAATAATTTTAGAAATAGCTTTACTTTTAGGTGTTACGGTGTTCCTATCTAATATTCAGATTAAACTATAAACAAAACATGCTTTCAACTAACCTCTCTATCAGTAAAACAAATAGGCTCCATATTGTTAAAGCACCAAGTGGGTAGGTCGCCGGGTTTGGAGTACCACTGCACCTTGGCTCTGAACGGATCGCTGTCGTTGGATCTATCCTCATACAGCGACACAATGCGAGCCGCATCACATCCTTCTTCGGTGTCTGGCTCCGCCGCATCAGCATTGGAAATTAGGACGAAGTCACCGATTCCTGCTACTATATTCCCAAATTCAAACTTCCTGCAATGTGATCATTGTAAGTGTTACATGCTGATACCAGTGTGTTATAAATGTGGGCCTATAAGTAAAACTTACTCGTAATGGAAGAACGAGTTGGACAAACTTTGAGGATCAGGTATTTCTTCACTTAGCCATTTAACGGCTTTACT
The DNA here is from genome assembly GCA_963555685.1 of Acrobasis consociella. Taxonomy (NCBI): domain Eukaryota; kingdom Metazoa; phylum Arthropoda; class Insecta; order Lepidoptera; family Pyralidae; genus Acrobasis; species Acrobasis consociella. The sequence continues at coordinate 5,086,473 of OY743122.1, read as the reverse complement.
TTTGGGACGTGCTTTTCTGGGCATTTTAATGTCTTAAATTAGATGAATGTATGTACCAAATAATACGTTTAACGCGTTGGAAAAATAAAATTGTAAATTGTAACTGTAAAAATACAAAAACATTACACTAACAATAAACAACAGCCGGCACAATTCGCGCCTTATTTTATTTCGAATGTCAATGTCATAGTATTTTTCTCTGCAAAAGAATCAAACTGCATGCAACATACTAAAAGTGCTATTTTTCAAACGCGGAGTCATAGACAGTATTTTGTATGGAAAAACTGTCGTTCAGGCGACACCGCGTTTCAAAAATGGCACTTTTAGTCATTTTCATAGAAATTTCGATATTTACCGATTATTGCAAGCCCTTTTACTCAGTTTTTTTGCTCTTTATTTTATGAAGTTGGCACTATTTATTTTTTGAGATGAATGCACAGAATACAGATTATACTGAATGTCAATGTCATAAACACGTTGCTCGGCTGTGTGGTTATAAATTTAGATTTATTTCAAAATAGTAATAAAATGAAGTTTAAACAGAAGAAATCATCAAATATCACTTTATCAGAGAAAATAGCTGATGCGCTAACAGTCAAACCCCGCGCAGATATCGAAGATGACCAAGTATTTGGTACGAAACCTCAAACCCTTTCACGGGCCGATTTTAGCTCCTCTGAGAGCGAGGATGAAGCAGCTATTAGCGATTTCAGAAAGAGAAACGTTAATTTGTTAAGTGATATTAGTAAGAAGTATGAAGGTAAAGTTGTTTCCCGAAAAGAGTTGGCCAGTCAAAGCAATGAAAGCGGTAGTGATGATGGCGATGGGGAAACCAAAGGAATGCAGTTTGCAGCCTCAGATAGTGATGATTCTGCGGTAAAAATACAATCGAAAGATGTATTACAGTCAGACTCAGAGGATTTTGAATCTGAGGAGGATAAACCACCTACTAACAAGTTAGGAAAAGTTAAGATTCAAAGTAAATCAGATTCTGAAGACGGCGATTCCGACAGCGGTGGAGAAAGTGACGATTACAGTATCACACAGTTTAAGTCTCAAGTACAGATGTCTGATGCTGAAGAAGGTTCTAGCGAAGATGATGATGATGACGAAGGCTATGATATTAGTCAGTTAGAGGAACCCATGAAAGAAGAATTTGAGCATGTAAAGAAAAAGAATATTTCTGAAGAAGCTAAGAAGGGTAATTGTGTTCGCAATCAGTTGCTGATCTGGGAGAGCTTGCTGGAGATGAGGATCCACCTGCAGCGGTGCATGGGTACGGCCAATCAGATGCCCATGCCTGACACTTTTGCCGAAATGAACAAAAATAAGGATTTTGCAGAAGAAACGAATACAACTAAATTAAATGTTGCTAATATGCTAGAGAAGTAAGTATTGCTCATTTTTTGCAGCTTTTTTTATATAGGGACAAATTACCTTGATTGAGCTAGCCCCAAAGTAAGTTATAGACTTGTGTTATGGAATACTAACTCAATGATACAATATTTTATAACAAATACATATATAGAGAAACATAGAAGACCCTGGACAATTTGAAAAAGGCCATTGTCCAACTTGCCCTGACTGGGAATCGAACCCGGGACCTCAGAGTGGCGGACTATCATGATGACCACTACGCCACAGAGGTCATCAATAAATCTGAATCCAAGCTGATCCACAAAAGATACTTGAGACATCTTTGCTATTTTAGCCCTATGCTACCTGCTGGACACAGGCCTCCTCCAAAACAGATTGGTAGGGGCTATGTTCAGCAGTGGACTTGTATGAGTCTGTGGCTGATATGATGTTACCTTTTTTAACAATTTGTTTCTATTTCTGTTACAGGTTTTTAACCCTACAAAATGTATTGTTAAAAAACTTTCCTGAAACTAAAGGACTGGCATCAAAGAAAGGTGTAGAACAAAAGCAGGAAACAAAACAAGAGAGTGATGAGGAAATACCAAGTGACACGGATAATGAAGAAATACCATCGGACACTGAACCTGAAGATGAGTCTGAGAAGGAAGAAAAAGTATCAAAGAAAGACAATAAAAATAAAACAATAATAGCTAAGAAACGGAAGTTGGAAGATTACGAAAAAGAATTGTCAACTACACATAAATCCTTCAAATCATTTAGGGATACAACAATCCAGAAATGGAATGACAAGACACGATTGGCAACTGCTTCTAATATCAAAAATGCACCCACAAACACTGTCCTACAGCAAATATCATACATTCTATCTGACAGAGAAAAGCTTGTACGAAGAACTCAGTTGAAACGGTCTGAGTATGACATAATAGGATATGAGAAACCTTCAGTGGAAGAAAATACAGATCAAAATGGAACAGAAGTAAATCCTGTCACAAGAGGGAGAAAAGATGATGACGAGTATATTCCTGAAATATTTGATGATAGTGATTTCTACCATCAACTGCTTAGAGAACTAATAGAGTGCAAATCTGCTGATATTTCGGATCCTGTTCAGTTGAGTCGGCAGTGGATAGCCCTGCAACAGATGAGAAGTAAGATGAAAAGAAAAGTTGACACAAAGGCGACGAAAGGCCGGAAAATAAAGTATGTTGTACACAACCCGCTCGTGAATTATATGGCGCCTGAGAAGAGCACCTCGTGGAATGACGAGAGCACCAACGAGCTATACAGTTCACTATTTGGCAAAATGTTTGAGAACAACAACGTAGGTTTCAATGGAAACGGTTTTAAATTAAATAAATAATTTATCTGTATATGTATATCTTTTTATTTTATTATATTGTTGCTGTTTCATAACATAAAATCATCTAAAGAAATCTTTAATGAAAATAATAATGAGTGCCTGGGCCACCGAGCTTCGCATCTGCATCGACAATGAAGTTTTTGAAAAATGAAATCTAGCTAGATCGGTTTTTAGGGTTCCGTAGTATAGTAAACAAGGAACCCTTATAATTTCGCCATGTCTGTCTGTGTCTGTCTGTCCGTCCGCGGTCCTACTCAGATACTATAAGTACTAGAAAGCTGTAATTTAGCATGGATGTGTATATCAATCATGGCAAAAAAGTCGTAAAATTAAATATGGAAAATATTTTTTTTTAGGGTAGCGGCCATACCAGTAAAGAGGAAGTCAATATTTTTTTTCTGTACAAACACATTGTGTGGGGTATCGTTGAATAGGTCTTTCAAAAATATTGTGAGCTTGTGAACACAATTTTTCGATTTAGGGATCCGTGACTGAAATATTTACATTACAAGAGTACGGATAGTTGAATTAATACATTGATTATTGGAATTAGTTAAAACTTGTCACATAATATAAAACTCGTCCAACAGACCGATTCAAAATCAAAATGTCAGTTAGACATTATTTTTTGTTGTATCTTTTTTAATACTAACTCTATTACAAACGTACTTTCCCAGATGTTGGAGGCAGTTTTAATACATAAATCGACACTTAAACTTTTTCCCTATGTCCCTTAGTTAAGCCACTAGAACCAAAATACCTACTTTTATGTTTATATTTATTATTCGTAAGTGGTTGTGTTTTTTTGGATTCTGTTTTTACAGATGTTATAAACAAATTAATAACAATATGTGTAAAAAAAATCAGGACTATATTCCTAACCGTTTGAGAGATCTAGCAAAAGGCCTAACATTTCCCCAGCGGAATTTTGAATAACTTCGGAGGCCTATGACATATAAAGTCCATTTTTACATAAACATTTGCCTCTTATGATACATTAATTGCTCTTCTAATTGAATTCTGGATTCCAGACAAAATTCCGCCAGAGAAACATTTCCCTGGCGGAATATGTTTTTGACGAATTTCTCAAAAATTACTGAAAACACAAATTTCATTTATCGATAAACATTTGAAGGCAGCTATAAACTAAAGATCTAGTATACTCAACAATTATTATTCGATACTTTTCCGCGGGGGACATACACACGTATCTTAAGAACCGCGATAACTAGACAGTTGAAATTTTCACAAATTACGTATTTCTGTTGCCGCTATAACAACAAATACTTACTAAAAACCAAATAAAATAATTATTTAATTAAATATTTCCCATACAACAAACGCGATTTTTTTGATCTTTTGCTCGATATCAATAATGGCAACAGGTAGGCACTTGAAATATTCACAAAATACTCATGGTATTTTTATTTTAATAATAAATAAAAAAATAAAATATAATACATATAGGGGGGCTCCCATTTGAAAAACTTGATTTTTATAGATAATGGTACGGAACCCTTTGTGCGCGAGTCCGACTTGCACCTGGCCGGTTATTTAGTTATTACTAGGGCGATGTTGACACCACCACAGGTGCGTCAAATAGAATCTTTTACATAAATTGTAAAAGTAGGTAAATTTAAAACCGTCGGCTGTGAAATTGAAGTCGATGCCGACGAATCCGACGATAATTTGAAATTGACGCAAGTAAACGCGGTAGACCCCCAACACATTGTAAGATCCTAGGGGTGAATGGTGGAAGCGGCGGTAGAGATCGGTAGTAGCAACATAGTAATGGTTGCATAGTAGTCGCACCGCATACTACGAGTTTATACGAATATTTAAAAGTAGCTATTGCTATGCTGGTCTGAGAGAAAAGAAGCAAGGATCAAGAATAAAGAATAGGTTCGTCTATTATTGAGACCATCTATTATGTAGGTAGGTAATAGTACGCTAGTTCTCATATTGTTGACTAGCTGAAGCCCGCGACTTCGTTCGCGTGCACTTTATGTCTCTGGAAAATGCTCATCAGGCTGAACAACTTTTACTAAGGTGACATTTTTATATCTCTTATAGTTTAGCTGGACCACTATGGTTCTGCGTCAGGCGTTTCATTTTCCAAAATCATTTATACCCTATATGTTGCCCAGGATTAATAGCTATATAACAAAAAAAGTTGCATTCGAATCCGTCCAGTATTTCCGGAGATTAGCGTGTACAAACAGACAAACAGACAAACAGACAAACAGACAAATAGACAAACAGACAGACATTTTTTTTTAAATTCTTACTCTATTACTATGTCTCCATCGCCCCCAATATTTTTTTTGGAAATATATTTAATGTACAGACACACTTTTTTACTGTTTTATTATATGTATAGATAGATATAGATATAGATTTAATTATTTTCTACGAGAGATTAAATCACGATATTTTCGTCGAATAGTTAAGAGTCGACAGCTTCCGGGAGCGCGTTACGCAAGGAGCACGGAGCATGGCGGCCACGTGAGTCGGAGGTGTTTGTATTTCACGCGGCAGACAAGTTTCGATGTAAGCAAATGCGTAATCTGCCTAACTCCACAGAGCGAATATGCCTTATCAGTTTATTCCCAGTAGTTCCTTTTGACAGTTCCTTTAAAGGGACTAATGAGACTTTTGTTCTTTAAAATGAAGAAAAAGTCTCATTAGTCTCTTTAAAGGAACTGTCAAAAGGAACTACTGGGAATAAACGGCCTATCAGTAGATAGTAATATTGCCGAGATCTTTAATATCGAGTCTTCTCTTTTCAGTTATATTCTATTCCAGGCAATTAAGGTATAATTGAGCCACCTTCCGTTATTTAATAAAGTGCCTATGACATACTTATATGAAGTGATATTCAGTAGGTATTTTCATATACACGAAACCACATCTGCTCTGTAATAAGCTCGAGACACGGTACCTTCTCCATAAGTACGTATATTGTACCTACAGGTACTTATTTTGCTAAACTCGTTTAACAATGAAAACGACGAAATCGGCCCGTAATATTTTATATAATTAGCATAAATACTTTAATAAATAAATTTTGACTTTTTTAACTAAAATAAACTTATAACTATAAAAAAAAGCAAATAAATAGTTTTTTTTTATTAGCAACTTAAACACCATAATAAAAAGAAGGTACCTATACATATGGGTACATGGTCTAAGTAGTCTACAATAGGCCTTTAAAGCGTTGCTCTCGTTTCCATAAAAAATATCAAAGTCTTAGATTAAAGGTATCTTCGTAAAAAAATCTAGGTAGGTGTGGTGCGAGTGGATAGCGAGCGCTCATTCGCAGCTTCGGCCGGACGGTCAGAGGGCGATAAGAAACTGGCGTTTTTAGTGTTACGTAGTAAACAAGAAACCCATATAGTTTCGCCATGTCTGTTTGTCCGCGGTTCAAGTCAGAGATTTTAAGTACTAGAAAGCTGTAATTTGGCATGAGCATGTATGTATATAAATCATGCCGAAAAAAAATCTTGAGAAAATGGGAGCTACCTTAAAAAAATGTTTTTTAGGGTAGGTCCCATAGTTACATCTAAAGAAGTAGTAATTTTTTTTCTCCGTCCCCCATCGTGCGGAATTTCGGTGGCTTTCAAAAATATTTTTTTAACTTTAAACACTGTTTTTCAATTTAAGGATCCGTTTCTGAAACACTTGCAAATTTTTGTTAGAGTATAATGTGCTCTATCTGCTAAGCGGTTGTACATGGACACGTTAAAAAATTCACGGCAGTAGTATGTATAACGATGTTTTAAAGGCAAAATATCAATTTCACAAATTAAAAAGTTAGAGGCGACCAACTTATAAAATGTACTCGGAAATGTTTCATGCAAATTTAATAGAAAATAAGTTTTTTTTAGACTTTTTAATTGCGTGATCACAAAGTCGGCGTTCGTAATTACGTAACCCTACCTACACTGCACGTGGCTCGATACGTACCTACTTGACCGCTTATTATCCGCGGTATCTAAGCTAGGATTTTGTTAATATTAGTATTACATAATGTTGGTGCCTTTTTCCAAAAGCACTTCTTGAACACGGTCTTAGCAACAATTTTGCGGGGTCCAGTGCTGCCCATTCCATTTGAAAGGAAACCGAGATATCATTTAAAATTTCGGGATTATTCATCAAGCCCGAGACAACCCTTCAAACTATTTTATAAACTATACTGTTTATAGTTTATTGAGAACGTGAAGCTTTTCTACGCACATTTGCGACAAAAGGCCACTTTTGGTTCATGTGCGAAGCAAATCTTCACGTTACTCTCACATTAAACTATAAATAGTAGTTGAAATAGTTTGAAGGGTTTATCTAGGGTTTGATCAAGACACAATTTTAAATTATATACCCGTTTCTATTAAAATGATTTATTTCAAATGAGGGCAGCTCTGGACCCAGGAAAATTCTTCCACCCCCTGCCATGCGACGAGCTTTTTCACCTGCTTAGCATTTAGATTATTTATTTATTACTACGCTCTTCTACTCCGGGTTTGTTTTTCGTGCGTGTAAGTGGCCAACACTGGTGTCTGATTTTTCAGGTTGCCTAAAGGCATCTGACATAGCTTGACAACTGCCATACAATGATGACCGCCGGGACCAACAGCTTATACGTGCCTTCCGAAGCATGGAGGAGCTCGAGTAAATTTTTATGCCACTTGTCACCCATCCAAGTGCGGACCACGCCCGCCACTTTTCTTTGACTTTTCTAGTCGTGTCAAGTGACTTGCATCTACCGCCTCGGTAGAACAGAAAGTTCGACTATTCCTCTTTTCTGAAGAGTGCCGCGACGTGGTATCAGTTTCAATGACCTGCCGCCGCCGGGTTATCTCGCTAGCATACAAACAACACAGTTGAGAACTATCTAGCAACGGCACTTAATTTTTGTGATGCCAGTAAACAAACATTAATTAGTGCTTTGTTTTTGGAGGATTTAATTGGCTGCCGGACTGAGGAGGTCAGAGTGGACCACCTAGAATCAATACGGTTAGATACAGAACCAATCATTTTCATGTTAATTTATAAGTAGAGGACAATTGTATTGGTACCTGCCTTTATTTACGAGTCCTATGTAATAATCTTATGTAAGTACTATGTTTAGTTTTATTAATGTATTTTTGTGGGATTTCAAGTGTACAGAAATAAATAAAATAAAATAAAGTTGACCTAAATATGATGAGGTTATTGTCAAAGAATATTTGAACTAAGATAGTATCTATATTCTAAAAGGAGAAAAAATCTAGTTCGCTAAATAAATACTAAGTACTTAAATATTTGTTTATGTAATGTTATTTATAGGTGTTGCAAAAAATAATTAAAAAACTATTTACGAATATTTATTATGGAAAACGCAAAGAATGTACCTACGTTATGTACCTACTTACATAATTGCGCGACGTTGATGAGAGGCAAGCGTCGGGTTTTATCTGAAGGTCAAGGGTTAAGTTTAACAAAGGTAACAAATAAATTACTGGCGTATCGCCACTGAGTTAATTGCCATAATTAGGTGGAAGACTCTGTGACTCTACATATACAGCGCTTATGAGAACAAGTGCTTATGAAATATCTACATTAGGGGTCGTTGAAGGTTTCTGTTCATTTGATAAATATGTTTTCTAGTGTTGGTTGCGCGAATTTTAGAATTGAAAATATAATCTGTACCTATTATATATATTATTTAATATTTTGGAAAACTTGATAAGCTATATCGACGCAGGTTTGCCTTGCGAGATTTACTGTAACCATGTTCATATCGATTATATTCGAATCCGAGACACTAAGTTGGGAAAGTTCCGAGGCGATTATTACGGATTTTTTTACACACGCGGCTGTAGACGCCTATAGCCCAACACCCTTCAGAAGCCGAGAATAAGGCAGAGTTGCGACGATGGACGATGGGGGGGACGGGGGACGACGCATATTGCGCAGGACCTTAGGAGATTCGGTTCTGTATGTAATACTTATATATAATTATATAGTAGACACCCTGGTTTAACACATAGGCTACTTTAAAAGCGAGTAACACCGCGGGCCGTAGCTAATAAATTATAAATTGGCTGAAGATTACTTTCCTCGGAGCATCTAACGTAAAATCGTTTCAGTGCTTATCAAAGTTGCTCCAGTTCGAAAGCCGTTAATTCTCTCGTGGCTTTGCAAAGGGGTAAAGGTTGCCGACTTCTGTCACCTTTTGGCTAAAAATAAGGTTAATGGTATATGTACTCCGAGAATTATTATTAATTAGAACAGTTTGTTTATAGATTTCCCTCAGAATTGGGCAAGAAACATACAGGTTAACCTATTTTCGAAAGTTAAGGCTCAAGGTTTGCCAATGACTAGATATAATGTTTATTCAGTAATTACACCTTTACAAGCACTTTTACACGTCAATAACTTAGACCAAGTCAATAAGTGTAATTTACATTAATAATAATAATAATACGAGCCATCACGTGTCCCACTGCTGGGCAAAGGCCTCCCTCCATCTTTTCCATTCAATTCTGCTCTGAGCTGTTTCTTTCCAATCATCTTTAAATTTATCCAATTCGTCACGCCATCGCATTCTTGGTCTGCCGGGTCTTCTGTTATTAGTAGGAGTCCAACAAGTGGTGACCTTTGCCCAGAAATCATTTGGCCTGCGGTGTATGTGGCCAGCCCAGTCCTATTTCAATTTTGCGGCCTTCAGAGCTACGTCAGCGATTCCTGTTCGAGAGCGTAGTTCGGTGTTACGGATTTTGTCCATTAGTTTGACACCTAGGATGCTACGCTCCATCGCTCTTTGGCAAACCTTGAGTTCGGACTTTAGTAGTTTAGTCAAAGACCACGTTTGTGCGCCATATGTCAATATAGGAAGGATGCAGATGTCCATCAGTTTTCTTTTTAAGGAAAGAGGAAGGTTTCCCTTAAATGCTGGACCCAAAGACCAATATCCTTTCCAGGCGTTTTCGGTTCTTCTTACAACTTCGTCTTTTTGCCGGTCCTGGAAGGATACTAATTGGCCCAGGTAGATGTATTCAGTAACATACTGCACCACTTCGCTATTTATTCTAACAGGGCGCTTAGAGCTGTTGGTCATAACTTTGGTCTTCGACATATTCATCCTCAGTCCAATCTCAAGGCTTGCATCGCTTAGATCTTGTAGCATAGACTGTAACTCTGAGGCCGAATGTGAAAATAAAATAATATCGTCGGCAAAACGCAGATTCGTCAATCTTGTTTCGCCGACGATAATACCCTTTTGGTCCCAGGATGGTGCAAGTTTTCTGAAGACTTCCTCTAGTGCACATGTAAACAATTTTGGCGATAATGGGTCACCCTGTTTGACTCCCTTTTCTATATTAAAAGTGGGGCCTGTATTTGAGACGAGTTTTATGGCAGCGGTACTGTTGCTGTAAATTCTTTTAATTATATTTATGTATCGCGGATCGATGTTTTGATTTTGGAGGGCATTAAATATTGATTTGTGATGAATGCTTTCGAACGCCTTCGTATAGTCTACGAAGGCGAAATAAACGGGGATGTTGTATTCTATATGTTTCTCTATGAGTTGATTTATTGCTTGAAGGTGGTCGGTTGTGGAAAGTCCTGATCTAAAGCCTGCTTGTTCGGGGGGTTGTTCCTTATCAAGTTGTTCTGAAATACGATTTTCTATTACTTTAATGAAAAGCTTGTATAAGTGGGATGTTAAACTTATAGGACGGTAGTTATTAATGTCTGACTTATCACCTTTTTTATGCAACAAGATAATATCAAAGTGGCAAAAATTTTTGGGGAAGATGCCAGTAATAATGATGCTGTTAAACAAATTTGCTATTTTATCTAGTAGGGCTGGCTCTCCAACTCTTAACATTTCGGTTGTAATTCCGTCGCTACCGGGTGATCTATTGAATTTCATTTTGATTAGCGCTACGTGGATTTCAAACATTGTAATGGGTGGAATAGGTTCTGTGGATTGTGGAATAGAGTGGTTAATGGGTTCTGTTGTATTTTTGTTAGGGTTGGAATATAATTCTTTGTAGAAGTCGGCACAAATTTCTAATATTTTGTTTCTATCTGGTTGCTTTTGTCCGTGCTATCCCTCAAATTAGTAATCCATGTTTTACTCCTATTTCCAATATCTCTTGCGACTTTTAATGGTTGGTTTTTCTCTAAAGCTATTTCAATTAACTTGGTATTATAGTTCCTGACATCTTTTCTAATATTTCTTTTAACTTCCTTATCTAACGCTTTGAATTCTGGATCACTTCGGTTTTTGTCCAACCTTTTTTCTATTAATTTTAGGGTACCTTCGGATAGCTTTTTAAGCTTAGTTTTAGGTTGTTTAATTTTAGTGCTTGCTATTTTTACGGAATTTTGTAAAGCCTTAAACTGTTGTTCTACGTCCTCTGTATGATCAGTTAGTAAAGAATAACTATTTTTGAGTTCTAAGTTGAATTTATCTCTATTTATAATTAAAGAATCTTTAGTAATTGCTTTGATTTTTTGTCTGACAATCTCCGCTCTTTTTATTTTTGTATTAAATTTCACTGTAGCTCTTAAAGGTCGATGGTCTGAGGTAAATTTTATCTTATTGATTACATTTACATTTTTTACTGTTATTTGGCTTTGAGTTAGAAAATAATCTATTTCATTTTTTACTACTCCGTCAGGTCGTCGCCAGGTCCAACGTCTTTGGGGATGTTTTTTGAAAAAAACTATTGCAAATTTTTAAATTTTGTGATAGAGCAAACTGGATCAATCGAGTGCCACGTTTATTTCGTTTTCCCAATCCATGGGGGCCTACTATTTTTCTATTATCTGTGTCTTGACTCTCACCTAGTTTAGCATTAAAGTCACCTATTATCATACTCCATGTGCATTGGTGTTCGTTGCACGCTCTAGTCAGAAGCTCATAAAACTCTTCAATTTCGGCATCGGGATGTTTAAGTGTTGGTGCGTGAACCTGTATAATGGCTAGAGATTTTCTTTCCGTAATTTTAAATTTTAAGACAGCTATTCTATCCGAGTATGCAGCAAATTCTATAATATTTAGTTTCCATTTTCTTGCCACTAAAAATCCTATACTATACAAACTTTGAGTGCCGTAGTAGTAAAATATGTTTTTATCAGATTCTATGATATTTTCACCAGTTCTTCTTACTTCTGCTAAACCTATTATGTCCCACTTTATGCAATCAATGGCATTTTCCAGTTCCAAAAGGCGGTCATCTTCTAATAACGTGCATGTGTTATAATATGTTATAATGTTGAGTACATTATCATAATCCTTCTTATGCATAGCGTTGGTCGTTTGACGGATGGTCGATCCCACTCGGAGATTCTTAGCACCCCTGGCCCCGGGGTTTATCTGTCTACCGTCATCGACAGGGCCACCGGAGCCGCCGAGCACTTGGGGCCTGGTGGTATTTGTACTTATCATGAAAAATAATGAAGGGGTTTAGACAGTTAACTCATCACGCTTGTCTATTGCGGGTTGATGAGTGAATAGTGGACCTACTGACTCGGCTCGGACTGCCGCCGTTGACTTCCATTAAGAAGTTCTTCCGCCGCCAGACTAAGTTGTTGCCCTATCCTGGCATCAACTACACTGATCAGACCTCTGATGGAAATAAGTTCCATAAGCCCTGAGTCAGCGGTGTTCTACGTTCAAATTTATTGAACGCACGACAGTTTAGCGTCGTATCGAGGATTTACATTAGTGTACTTATATTAAAATTTAATTAATTTTTAAAGAAAAGCTACCAAAACACCCGTGTGGATTTTAAGACCAGCCAACTGGTAAGGACGCAATATTGAGAGGTTTTCCCTAACAATGTTGCAAAGAGAGAGTAACAATGACGGATGAATGAACTCTTTATGAAGATTCTTGCTAAAAAGTATGTTTATCCAGTGAATACAAGTAAGTATATGTATTTTTTAAATGTGCTTATTATGCCCTTTAATTTGAAACCAAACACGGTATGATTCGATAAATTTTATTTTTTTGTTACTAACTTTTTGGCCTATAGATTTAATTTATCCTCACGTAATAAAGCCTACAACCAGCGCACAGCTAATACGCTTCCAAAGATACCTCATTTGTTAAGGTACCATGGATATCATAGGAGCTAAAAGGGAACATATGAACATACATACATGCCTACATGCATTCATACGTACTTAGCGGCGAAACACAACCCTCCCTTTGGCTTGTCCGTGGTCGGGTAAAAATATATGTCTAAATATAAAGCACTTTAAATACACCAAAGAAATTTCAGAAGCATGGTATAGTTACCCATGTGGGAAAAAGAGGACACTCTATACTGCATAATTTCAAAAAAAGTTAATTGAAGTTGAAACACGAGGTCATTCGTTTTTCTTTTACTAAAGTAATTAACGGAAAGTAGAGATACCTACTACATACTACCTATCGGATAATGATCTATTTGTTTGGATACTAAACAATCTACAATTAAAAGTTTAGACAGACTGCTAATTAAACGTTTTCATCTCAAATACTTATAAAACATTATGCAATTCAATACCTTTTTAAAAGTTTCACCCAGGTACACACGGCAGATGTAATATAATGTTGCCTTTTAGAAATTGTAAAGTTTTGAAGGTTCTCGTCGGTGGAGTTTCTTACATTCTATTCTGTTTTTCGCCAACTTCTTGACAAATTGATACTTATATTTTAATTAAGGTGTAAAAAGGTACTTGCTTTTGGAAAACTTATTTTGTGTCTAAAAATAGGTTTATTTCGTGATTCCTTTTCAAAAATATAGGGTAACTCTTTCAATAAGTAGTTAGTTTACGAAAATCAATTATATAGTTATTTTAGATATTAAAGACGTCATTTTTGTTATAACAGCTGATAAATACATGAAATCCTACGTTTCTCAGAAACTATTGTATCACTGAATGTCACCACAGTGCAACTCTTCATTAAAGTGCCAGTTAACGATTATTTACGAGCCCCTTAACGATTAAACAATTGGCAACAGCAGCAGGGGGCCTAGGGACGGGGAACTAAGAGTGCAAGCTGCGGACGCGAGCCATAAGAGAGCGACGATAAATAAATAATTCGCAAATGATTTTATTTATTCTTCATAGCGCGTACCCGGTTGAATCTTCAGCTGTACTTTTTCAAAGCCCGGGGCGCGCTTTTCCGCTTTTATTATCCAAGTTAGCTGTGCCCGTGGGCTTCGCTTCCCGTGGGAATTTTGGATAAAAACTATCCTGTGTGTGTGGGTGTCAAACTATATCCATGCCAAATTTAATCTAAATAGGTTCAGTAGTTAAAGCGTGACTTGGTAAACATCAAATAAATATACAAATTCACTTTTACATTTATAATATTATAGTAGGAAGGATAGTGGGATAAGCATAATATGTACACATGCATTTAGAACCCAAAGTTGCCGGAGATCATACGAATTCGAGAAGGAAATAATTTAGCGTGAATGATTCTTAAACAAGGAAAGGTAAGCGCTGGATGCAAGCCGCTCTAGATCGGTCATTTTGGAAATCTTTGGGAGAGGCCTATGTCCAGCAGTGGACGTTGTGCGGCTGAAATGAAGATGATGATTCAACAATTGGGTAGATGGTCAGAAATAAATTATTCGGTACAGTTTCTAAAACAATGCCACTTTTCATTGATCATATACATTTTTAATATAATTTTAGATAAAGACAATAAAGAAATAAAGACTTTCGTATTTCATAAAAATAGAAAATGTTTATTTTGAAGTTCGGAAAAAAGTGTTCCGATTCAGGTCTGATTTGATGTTTGAGTTGTTGTCATCTAGCGGATTCTTTACCGCTTCAACTTATCCGTAGAAATTAAACAGTAAAAGGCATGTGCGATAATTTTAGGGTTGTCAACGCAGCTGAGGAGTTGTATGTTGGCTTCATTTGTTATATAGAACTCGTTTTTAACATTTTTTCTTCATAAAATGGATAGACAAATTTATTAGTATTATAAATAGGGTAAACATCTGTCAAGATTACCGAAGCATAAACACATGTAAATAAAAAAACAAATGTTTTACAACGCCGCTATCACTGGTTTGGGCACTATCAGCGGTGGAAGCTGGGCGGGCGGGCCGCCCGAGCTCAGTGTGAAAAACGCGCGCGGGCGCGGCGAACGTGCGACGGACGGCGACAGTGCAGTGAGTGAGTCAAGTGAGTGTTGTTACTGTCCAATCGGATGCGACCTCTGTAAGTGAGTACACTTTAAACTTTCGGTAAGTTTTCAAATTAGCATTTAGTTTTTTAATAAAAGTTGTTAAAAGTTTCGAAAACTTATAGAAAGTAAACAGAAGACGTTACTGCATCGTATTACAGTTTTGTATTACAAAATGCTTATATTTAACTGTATGAAATTCGTCCAACTGTTACGAAACTTTTTACGTGACATTCCAAAATTAAACAAGAGAAAGCACATTTAATGTTTTTACAAAAATTAGGTACGTTTAACTTATATAGTTTACAAAACGAGTGACCATCCGAACATGCGTAACATTTTGATAAAATAGAAAAAAAATTATGTTTTATTGTATAAGTTATTTTTATTGTTATTGTTATCTATCTTCTTCTTCTTCCTTGCCTTATCTAACTATAAATCAAAATTTTTAAAATTAAACTGGTGAAATAATACTTCACACCTAAGTAATACATACAGCTAAATTACATCAAATCAAGAAAACCGAACAATTTATATCTTTGAACTACCCATAGGTGTTGTTTTTAAGAAGCTCGGCAGAATCACGGAGCTACTTAACCCGCTGATAACATGGTTATCGCTATTGCGGGTTACAGAGCGACCCACAGATTACTTAGAGTACGTTTCGATGGAGCGACCTCCATCTTGAATCAAGGGTCGATCTCGTACGGCGCTGAGATTTTCGGGTGTTTACTTTTCTCATAGATCTAAAGTAAATAAAATTCCAGGTCTGTGCCTTTTCTAGTGGCCGGCGAATAAAAATTTCCAACGCACCAGTATAAATAGTAAAAAAAGCAAAAATCAATAGAGCGACAAAATTATAAATAAGTATAATGAACTACACTACCCGTTTAATTAATGCTAAATCGACAAAGGATCGAATGGTCAATGAATTACTTCATTACTTCAAAGTTACCCTTTTTATTAAAATCGGATTACCCATTTATTTACAAGTCCAGTAGAAACAGTCCCACTAAATGTACTATTTGGGTTAAAAAATCTACTTCTATCGGTTTTATGGCCTTGGGCTCTGTATACTCAAAAAAATCCCTAAACCATGTTTCTTGTTCTGTCTAATATCTCGTTGGATATTCATACAATACGCAATTCTTGATTGCCAATCAATAATATAGGTAGGTATTAGATATGCATTCAGAAAACAAATAATAGAAATAATAGTGCTAGAGGATTAGATTTAATAACTAAAAGAGAAATATAAATGTATTATCAAGAATACTGAACAATAATCCAGTGACCAGTCACGATACTCACGATCATAGATATAAGACATTGTTGATTAAAATAAACATATACGGTATATTCTTCTCTGTTCAAGCTTCTTTTGTTTCTGGACGCGGTTTAACAGCAGCAGATTTGTTCTCAATGTTTAAAATTATTTCTACCAGTGGGATATGGAAGGCTGTTGATGATGATGATGATGTTAAAAATATACAAGTATAAGTATACAGTATAAGTATATATAAGTAACAATAGATTAAGATTATAATTGTAGCTGTTGGTCTTTTTAATAAAATAAATCTAAAAGAAAATAAAATGGACATAGAAGAGAAAGAAATTAATACAGTAAAAAAAGAAGGCCTTAAAAACCTATGCAGACAGCTCTGTCTAAATTTTAAGGAAACCCCCTTAATTATTGTTGTTATCTAACTTCAGCAGGTTCAGGGCATCAAACAGGCTTATTTGGAATACTTTTCCGACTTTCCTCGTAGCTGAGACACACAGATTAAAATTACGCAGCCTTTTCCACTAGAGTTCACTTTCTGAACCGTTTTCGTGGGCGAGCAGATCTATAAATATGAATTAGAAGGTTCAGTAACTTACCAACATATTTATAAATAAAACAAAATAAAAACTAGTACACACAGATATCTGAATAGAATATATCGCGCATGTAATTCTTCCCCTTTGTTTAATCGTGTATATAGCGGAAATTTCGGTGGCAATTTTTGAAGCATTTTCCGCAAATTATAACAAATTCATTCTGTAATACGGTGAAATACAACAACAAATCCATGTGTCATACAAACTGGCGATCGACTTATCAAAACTAGTATGAGTGGTTCTTAGGGGTAGACACACAGACTTAGTTTATCTTAGGCAATCTTTTTCGTACCTGAACATATCACAAAATTTGGCGCTCTAAAATAATTCAAGCCACACTTTCACTTTGCCCATTGATATCTAGCCTAATTTCTGCCAAATTCTCTTATAAAAGTTCACGCCCACATTTGAAAACTTATTTTCTTTATAAAAGTCATCATCATTCTTCTCTTCATACATTCATATGTTAGTATAAGTAGATGTATATGTGTGTATTGTATTAGTACATAATTCATTAATAATGGATATATAAATTAATTGTACATTATTTAATTACATTTTATAATGTCAAAAAAATATTATATTTTATAAATCTTGTAGGTATTGCTTTTTTAGGCCGCATATATATATTTTTTTCTGTTTATCCCTATATATTTAACTGGGAGAAAATGCTCGTAGCATTAAGTCTGCCATTTGTAAAAGCCATCCGCCACTGTGTCAAAGTACTTTGGAACAAATAAAGTTGACAAAATAAAATAAATAATTAGCCGCAAAACTAAATTCCGGAAATTTCATTCCAGAAGCTTTCTGGTCCTTGTTTTTGATTATTTTGTCATAACATTAATCGAATATTAATTCTTTTGAAGCATTTTCTAATTGCAAACATCAAAAAGCACTCTACCCTTTCAAGTTCCACAGGAAATAAGCTCATGACACGACAAACTCGAGCGAAACTTTTCGGGTGTCGTTTCAGGTTTCCGCTGTCGAACATTTCGATGAAAATCAATCGGTACAGACTACAGACTACGCACTTTACGCTTTCAAAGTTTACATAGGTATTTAATTTAGGTAGCTGCTCAGGCACCAACAATACAGGTTTTAAATATATCCTTCCTTAAAGCCTAAGGATGGAAGTGATAAATAAAAGGAGAGTAACCATAACAAAAATCTGTATATCGCGTTATAAAAGGACAATGACTTTTTGACCGTATGAATATAATACTAGCAACGCCTAACCCTCGCGATACAGCGTGGGAATGCTGCAAGTGTTATGGGCACTTTTCCATAAGGTACGCTTCGGGCAGACTTTTTGATTAGTTTAAATAAATTGACGTGTATATTTTATTATCAATATCCATTACTTGGAACTGTAGTATATCATAATTGCACTTACTATTCTTATCTAATTTGTTTTAAAATACTAGCTTATTAAAGTAACTTTTCAATTTCACCATGCTTGTACTCGTGTACGAATACATTTTATAAAACTAGAATAAAATATCGTTTAGAGTATCTCTTAAATATTATCAGCTCGCAAACAATTTAGTTGTTCCATTGTTTAGTTTTGACGAACAAAAAGCAACTTGTACAAACAAACGTGTACTTACAATCGATATAATTTACTTTGATTGTTACTACGAAGCACGTTTAGTGTATGCTTCTCGAGACCTCTGACTGCATACCCAACTAATTGCATTTGAAGAAAATTACAAAAGCTGCATCAAGATGCCTGGAATATAGCGGAGTCATTGCACTACGTCAGAAAATATTAATTTTATTTTTCGACTATTCTCACAGAATTAAATTTCTCTGGAATCTATTTCGATTTGAAAGTAGGTAGGTACAGCTTGTTGTAAGTATTTCACGTTCCAAGGACTTACTTTTGAAAACACTTTATTTACTGTAAACTTACTAACGGCTAGAATTTGACAACACTCTATTTTTAAGCCTCAACTCAAAAAGCCTTCACAGATTTTTTTAAGTACGTCTCTCAGATTTTCCTGAAATACCTACTTATACGTATAGTTTTTTGCACATACATGTGTACAATAAATGTTTATAGGAAACAAAACAACGAATGATATAATCACTACACGAACACGGACATATTTAGTAGAGAAATAGAAAATAAACTATGACCTGTGCAATTAATAAGAGCGTCCAGTCTAGACGAAGTTCCCCGCCGCGGCCGCGGTACAGCACCCAACAACTTTTCCATTAAGCCAATACAGCCAATTACAGCTTCAAATACACTCGAATTAGAGACGATACAAATTCAATTTCTTCACAATTTGAATATCACAATGCCGTCTATCGATTGACGAGATAATAGATTTCGCGCGCAGATTTTCAGCAAGGCCTTCAGTAAATAATAACTCTTCGATAAACTTAATTTAATTAAACACCTTAACACATTTAAAAATATGTTAGTATTCTTAAATATTTTTACACTTACATTTTCAAGATCAACTATAAATGACACTGGTAGGGCTCGTAGGAGACATCAACACGGCGTGGTGCCGCCACTACTGTGTGTATCACCGGTACGATGTCATGCTACCAGGGGGGTTACTCTATAAAATAATACGTTAGTCGTACGAAAATTATGTCCTATTTCTATGTCGAACCAAATTAGACTTTGTCATCCTACGTTAGTGCTCAAGGATGTTTCACACTGAAACGCGGATACGCAGAAACGTCTGTCTTGCGTACCTTTTTGGAGAACCCCCTAGATCCTAAGCAAACTATTTTCAAATCAAGCGTTAGAAGTGAGTCGACATACTAGAGAAACCGCCAAGTGTGCTTTTGCTCGAGCTCAGCAAAAATAAGCATGATTTCAGACAGCTAGAGCACTAATGAAGAAACTCCAGAGTAGTAAGAAATTATTTTTATTAATATTTTTTTATCAAAAGATTGTAATGCCAGCTAATTTTTTAATAGACAAAAAGGCAAGTTGGAAACATTTTATGATATGAGACTATGTAACTAGATAAACATTCAAGTTACAGGACAATCTGAAAAGCTGCAAAAGAGTTTCTGATGTTTGTTTTTCGTATGTGTAAGTGACCAACACTGTTGTCAAATTATTCATGCCTAAAGGCATCTGACATAGCTTGACGACTACCATTCAATGATGATAACCGAGATCAATGGCTTATACGTGCCTTCCGAAGCGTGGAGGAGCTCGGGCGATTTATGTGTCACTTGTGGTCACCCATCCAAGTGCGGACCACGCCCGGTGTCGCTTACTTGCGAAAGCGCTAGTAATGCGCACTCCCGCCGAGCCACCAAGCTCTTCAGTTTTTACTGCGCGCGCCGTAAAAGATAAATACGAAATGTGTCCAGTCAGAATTTAAAGAATCCAGTTCGTATATGTAAATCACCTTAAATGCAGTATACTGTGTCATTGTATAATAAAAAGTATTCTCTTCCCGAGATGGAACTTGACTACGTCACGATAAGTGTTGCCACTGTTGTTCTTTTTAGTAAATTTAAGGACTTTCTCAATTAGTTCATGAATATTAAATAAAATATTAAGTAACTTAGCTATTTAGTATCTCGCGTGATTCATCAATTTTAATATTTTATAAATTGATATAATGGATTTTTAATTCGAAATTGGTATATAAAGTTCGAAAACGCATTACGCTTGGGTAATTCAATTTCACACAGTGGCAACACATCAAACTGATGATGTATTCATGTTC
Organism: Acrobasis consociella; assembly: GCA_963555685.1. Lineage (NCBI taxonomy): Eukaryota > Metazoa > Arthropoda > Insecta > Lepidoptera > Pyralidae > Acrobasis > Acrobasis consociella. The sequence continues at coordinate 5,065,961 of OY743122.1, read as the reverse complement.
CACCTACGTCATCAGCTGTCACGGGAAGAGAATACCTTGTTTTATTATACCATGCTGTGTAGTCTGGAAATAATGTAATGGCACTATTTGACCGACGATGTTTGATTTCAGGTCAATCCTACTAGTTTATTCCAATCAGCTCCAACCTAAGGGTTTTAGAAACTTTTAGTAGTATAGACATATTTATTTGCACAACTTCAAAGGGCGTTTGTACGTCAAACTTGATAACTTGTCTGGAAGTTTGTTAATTTCACGGTGCGCTGCACACTTCATATTTTTTGTAATATTCGAAAGATGTACGAGTAGCATGGATAGTAGTATATCTGCGAAAGCCAAAGCTGTTACCGAAAGTTTTAACGAACTGCCTAAAAACTTATATGGCTTTCAAAGATCTAGCCCGTAATAGAAAATATTTTTGCAAGTACCAAGATTTGGGTAATGCCTGATTTTCTTCCTCCTGGACATCCTGGTATTAAAAATGGCCCCCTAGGATTAATTATTTGCTATCTCTTTAATGTATATGATACGTTTCTATGTTTGTTGTTCATCATCATCGTCTTTTCAGCCGCATAACATCCACTGCTGAACATAAACCTCTTAAATCTTTGTTGTTATTTAGTGGCTACTGATGGTTAATGATTACATGCAACAATTCAATAAGAAGAAGAATAAAAAAGTATGACAAACGATTTGAAAAATAAACATGAACTAAAAACTAAATTTAAAATCTAAGTTATAAAATCTAAATAAAAAATTAAATATCGTTCAAATATCAATGAACACTGGTTGCATTTCTGCGCTGAATAGCTACTGCAATCCTTTGTGAGAGATATGCTACGATATGATAAGCCAGGCCTTTTGTTACCAGCGGCGTCCAGAAGACGAGGGGGATTTTAAAAAAAAATTTAAACCAATAAAATTTTATTGCTTTACTTAAGATATTATTTCGTTACACATTTTAAAAAATAGAAACAAGATAAATTCTTATAGTCCTTACAATAATAAAGCTTTATAATTTTGCGATAGTAGTTATCAGATCGTAATCCAAAGCCAGTCCACTCAAATTCCCAAATAGCCGACACCGCGCTCTGACGCAATCTTGATACGTGACATCAAAAAGCAATTAATCGCTGAAAGCAGGAAAATGCCTACGAGCATTAAGTTTATAGCTTGAACGGTCGAAGAAATACCGTTCAAGAAAAATTTAAATAAAGTCAGAGCATTAATTTTCTAGATTTTCTAGATTATAATATAACATAGGGTACCGGAGACGGAAGTAGAACTTGGAAAAAGTTCTATTAAAAATAAACTAAATGTCTTGTTTGGATAGATACGAATCATGATAATTTAACCAATCTTTACTTTAACCCTCTTTTTGTCACATTAAATGTTCTGTCATGTCATATCTGCCATAATTGCCTGTCAATCGCCGTGCGTGACTTTGTAGGCATCACAAATGTGACATACGTAAGAGGAAAAACAACAATAGGGTTGGTTGTTTAAACATTTGTAACCTTGTGAAATAGAAACATATAACTAACGTAGTAGTAATAAGTAAAAGTGTAATGTATGAGTTATTTAAAGCCTCAATTAATTCCAATTTGCGGTTCAGAGTTCTCTTTTATTTGCAGAGGTCCTGAATGATTAATGAGCAATGATCGAAATAAGTACTTTTGATTATGTACTTGTGTAACTATAAGTGTTGATTACTTACAACTAAATTTTAATTACTTTACTGGGGATAATATACAACAACTAATGAAAACTGCAACTATTTGCAAATTCATATCAATATCAAAATCATTTAATAGTAATAGTATAGATATGTAAGGAAAGAGTGATGTTAGTTTTAATTTCTTACTTATGTTTATTAATGTTAAGACAATTTTGCATAAATTAGAGTGTGAGAAAATACCCCCGCGGTAGTTTCGGAATCGAGGAGTGAATCATTATTATTCACCGGTTAATTATATTCATGAATTATTTATTATTGAGTCTAACAGCCAATATATTTTATTTGAATACTATAGGATATAAAGATTTTATGTAGTTATCTGCAACCAATTATCCTGCAATTTCAGTCATAATTTTAAAAGACCATAGTTTTTAGTCATCATCGTCAGCAACAGTCTTTTGTCTTTTTTTAGTTAATTGCTGTTGTAGGTACTTACCCCAAAAGATTACTTTCTCAGCATCACCTGTTGGTGGACTGGTAGAAAAGGCCCCTGGCCTTAAGTCTGCCATTTACATGTATATTGTAATGAAGTTAAATAAATAAATAAATAAGCAGGTCTTTTTAGTCTCCACTGCCATACTTGGCCAGAGCAGCCAGAGGATTTGGCCTACACTATACACGCTAGCCAGACGGGTTGGAGAGGTCTCATTGATATTTATAAGCTTTGATTTAGCTTGTATTTCCTAAGTCGCCTTTTACGACATTCACGGAAAGGCTATGGTATGGTAGCCCCATTCTAATCTGTCGGAAACCACAAGGCCATATTTTTTTAGTATTGTAATCTTAATTTATTTAGTTGAGATTTAATCTGATCGATTATGAAGTCGACCAGATTGTAAATCACATGAGTATATATCTTCTTACAATCAAGTAGGAAAATATATAAAAAATACATATTGCTTGCCACAAAGGGCGAAAGCCCTACGCCAACTTGTAAGAAAAATGGAACGCAATAAATCCAAATATTCAAAATTGTTTACCAGATGTAGCTCTCATATCCAATTATATACGCCAATTATTTCTTAAAGTTGAAGGGGTCACTCTATTTTTGTAAACATTATTCGATAAAGCGTGGGCACCCCGCGGAAGCTTCATGCGAGCACAATAAAGTTTTGAAGTACATACAAATCTATGATTCGCAATTTACATCGCATCCGATTAGAAAGTTCCTATTATTCCCAATAAACAGAGACGGACTCAGACATTCAAACGTTTCCCTGGTTGGGTAGCAGGGCCGGATCTACCCTATGACTTTTTAGGCTGCCGCCTAGGGCTACATAGAGCCCGCAGTCTCCATTAACAGTAGACAATTATCGTCTCATCTGTTCACAGACCGGAATCCGGTCGACATGCTTTGCTTTACTATTGTGTCTGGTGTTTTGCACGGACAACAGGTTATAAAGAAAAATATTGAAATATTAAAAAAAAGATCATAAAGTTAGCACCCTTCCGATTAATCAACACACACGTTGTTGATCGCATCTATCGAACAGTGCACCTACTGTAATTTCTTCCGTACGCAATAGCCCAGGGTTTACCTCTTAAAGTCACAATCCGACCCTGTCGGGTAGGCAACAGCCAGCCTGCGGGAGCTGTCAAAGCATAGCTAACTCGATTGCAGCCGCAAATTCGATTCCCGTCCATCTATTGACGACTGATTCTGTGCTTGTTAAATTTAACAATGGACGGAGGAGAGGACGCTTCATCCGAGGTTTAAGGAAGTATTATTATTATCGGGTTATTGTTAGTAAATCTTTTTTGTCGAAATAATTGTTGTCGAAATGATCTTCTATATTTTCAGTTATGTATTTATTTACAATCGACAAGGTTAGGTCATCTGACTTATACCTTGTCAATAGTAAATACCATGGAATTGTATGTACTTTGGTAAATACAAGACATCTGTCTTATGGTGAGTGGTGATGAGTAAGCTTGACAAGTGATTTACATACACTAAAAAGATATAGTTTCTAAAAGCTAATAATATTAGTCCTAGTGTGAAATTATAACATGGCTTTTACAATACCTGTTATATCAATTTTTTCGATAAATATTTCCATATATATGTAAAATATTTCCATGCTGGTCTGGGAGGAAAGAAAAAACAGAGAATGAACCAGCAGCTTCTCTTCCCGTATAGTTCGTCGAGGGAATAGACAAGATTTGAATTATGTTAATAGGCGATGTCGGTGCAAACCACAACTATTTTGTTTCCTTTTTCCATCTTAATGCCCAGTCTTTGGCCTTTTGGGTCTTATGGCCCTGAGCTCTGTCTACCCCGTCAAAACCGTTCTCCGCATAAAGACGTGATAATGTATTACAATATCTCTGCGACTGGTACTCGAGTGAAGCCGAAGATTCCTTCAAGACGATCTTTCGAGCAAAGTAGGCCGTGTTCTCGAAACAAAGGTAAAGTTTAACAGATTAGCCGACACCTTTGCGCTTTGCCATAATTACCAAGTTTCTATGACAGTGTAACAGACGTAATCTTGAGCTTCAGTCTGTCCTTCAAAACTTTGCAAAGTTATATTCGGCGTGTAACATATTAGTAATTAAAGTTTTGAAAACATTGTTTTTACTAATTGTTGATATGCAAGTATTAAAATTTAACTGTCATATTACTGGCAAGCATACAATTTTTATTGTTTTTTTTTAAATATATACTTACCGTAATATTTAAAGAATTTTGAGATACAATAACAAATCCGCAACATGCTTCGTAAAAAATGTAAACCGAAAAATATTCGCAACTTTCTTCGTCAAAGCTTACAAATATAACTATTTATTACTAAGCAAGCCGCGTGGTTTCCGGAAGAGTAGAATAGGGGCACTTTAAGCCTTCCCGTAAATGTCGTATAAGGCGACTTAGTAATACAAACTGAACAAAGCTTATAAACATCAATGAGACCTCTCCAACCCGTCCGGCCAGCGTGGAGAGTGTAGGCTAAGCCCTCTGTCTCCTCTGGCCAAGTATGGCTCTGGTAGTACAGAGAGGGCCGTGCTCCTGCAGTGAAAACAAAAGGACACGATGATGCTGATGATGATACTAGGCCTTCGGGCGCTGAGCGGGCTGCAATCTGCGCGGTTGTATAATTTACTAAAACTAAAAGCTAAGCTGAAGGTATAAGTTGGAACTTGCATAAGCCTACTTACTTGTTAGAAACTACTGAAGCACGACATGCGATAACTTACGTTATTTTGTGTTTAGCCTGATGAGAAAAGTTTGAATTTAGGCCCAACTCTTTTGTCGGCTAATTCGACCACCACACCTTATCAAAATATTGTACTTGGCTCTAATTTTCAAATTAATGTTTTTGGTGGGATAAATAACTACTATTATTTGGCGTAGATATATATTTATCAACAATTATTTTTAAACAGCGGAGAAACCAAACATGTATTTATATATCGACATAACGATTTTAATATTTATGGCTTCCGTCTGTGCTGCTAAATAACATATCACTGTTATTACTGAAGTTCAACGCAATATAAAGCGGGAACTTTGTTTGCAGGCAGTCTTCAAAGGAGGGGGCTATTAAAAGGGGTGTAAGTAATCTCTTTGGTTTGTATTAGTTTCAAGTTCTTGACCAGCGGCTTTGTCCGCGCGACCGAAACCGCGGAAACTATAAGCCTTGCTTTATCCTGAACATACTTTAGGTACCTACCCTTTGGATGGGGCTTCTAATTCATAAAACTACTAGATATTAATAGATTTGCGCATAGGTACTCTTACAAGAGCGTAAATGGTGTTTCAATACCACTTCGACAAGATGATTGTGAAGATTGTAAATCGCAATGCCCACCTATTTTTTGTCTAGTTGTTTGTTCACGTACTACATACATATAAGCACATACATATAAGCATACATATTATCACGCCTGTTTCCTGCAGGGGTAGGCTAGGCAGTTGGTAATATTGTATGAAAATATAATTTATTTGTGCCGCATAATTTTCTCTGTTTATTCTTATAGTTGACTGGGAGAAGCATTAAGTCCGCCATTTGTTAAAAGTATATTTGTACTTTGGAACAATAAAGTTTAATAAAATAAAATTTTGGTATCAAACCTGCTGGCGTAGTACCTAGGTAGTTCTGATATCTTAAGCAGATAAATCTAGGTATTTACTGTATGCATAATACGTAAAAATAAAACACAAAATAAACTTAAGCATTTACCTATTTATGCTGAGAACTAAAAACTATAATCTTATTGACGAAGAAATAAACTTGAGTACTTGTTTTGTAAACATTGAACAAAAAAATAACTAGTAAAATAAGTATACATTAAGCTTAGGTACGTCCTTTGCTACCTTACAATATATTGAGTAAAAGTTATTTTTCGTTTAACTTATGTAATACCCATATAGGTATGTTAAAAAGTTTATGCTTAGGTACCGACCTCCTCTCTGCTTGTTATAGGTAGTAAGATCTCTTCCGAAATATTAATCTAGAAGATATTGAATGTAACTTCTAACAAAAGTAACTGATTATGATATACAGACGTAATGAAATAAACTCAAAAATATATATATGATATGACATAAACTTAAAAACCGTACCATCTATACCTTATGAATTATAGATAAAGTAGTTTAATTTTAGAAAATATTCTGTACCTCCACCTTCTCGTACAACCTTATCTTCATCATGAGGATGGCGAGCAGCCAGTCAGCGTTGAGCGTCACGCAGCGCAGGTCGTGGTCCGTGTGCGTGCCCTCGACCCTGAACACCACTGCCGGCACGCCCCTCATATATGGGGACTCCGTTTGCTTGTCTTCTAGTCTGAAAAACACGCTGGCGGTGGCCTGGGGAATCGGGTAGCGCGCTGTGGGTTGGCTGAAGATTGCCTCATAATAATAAAACTTCGAGCTCTCGGTCTGCGAACCTCCTAAGAAATTAAGTACGTACGAGAACGTTTTCGTCATCAACCAATGTTTCTCTATCACGTTCTTGAGGAACTTCACCGCGGTCACCGTAAGGGGGTCCTGCAGTGCACCCAGGGAAATCTTCCCATAAGTTTCCAGAACTTTGCGGCTTTGTGCTAATTGCATCAAATTCAATCTTTCTCCTAGTTTCTCTTTGGCTTTGTTGATCACAGAGATAACTGTATCAATCGCAATCTCCTCGTACGAGTTGAGTTCTGGATATATATCATATGAACGCATGTTTATTAATTATGCAAAATGAATATTCTTAATTATTATTTTATTTATCTTCAGAATTAAATTATTCTATTGACTTATGCTATCATAGAAATTACTCTATTGACGAAAGAAAAAGTCATTCAATGTCACTTTGTAATGTGCCAGCTTGGTGCCAGCCAATCTTATTTATCATTTTGTTTAATGAACACTTTTCTTACCTGATGTTGTGTCCCACTCACGCCTACCAACTCAAGAAATTGCCTCTGGTATACCCGATAGATCACGGAAACAAAACATTGCCCCTGGTGCACGGGAATCTATCGATGCCATTAATATGTAGAGTTCAGTAAGTAATTAGTTCGTGCTTCTGCTACCTATTAGTTTTGTACTATACTTTCCAGACTTGGGCACAAATCTAGAGGGCGGGCGCCCACAACTTATGTGCGTCCAAAGTTTCCCACATCCTATACGATGAATAATCAAGTGATAACACTGTGTGGACTTAACCAAAGAGAATATAATGACTTAACCACTAGAACAAGAAACATTTTCGTCAGCACAGCGGAATGGTTATATAATAAAAAAAGGGACAAATTACACTTATTAATCTAACCCCAAAGAAGTTTTTAAATTTCTTCTTATCGTGTGTGTTAGTGACTAACACTAATGTCAGAGTTTTTAAACCGCCTTAAAGGCCTCTGACATGGTTTTAGGTAACAATTCCCTTTGGCAGGCACTTTTTTTTACTGCCTCCGTGGAACGTTCGGTTCATACCCGGAGGTCGCGGGTTCGATTCCCGGCGCTGGCAACGACTTTGTGTTGTTGTCCTAGTTCGGTTAGGACAATGTAGGCTGATCACCTGATTGTCTGATAAGTAAGATGATCCGTGCTTCTTTGGAGGGCACCTTAAGCCGTCGGTCCCGGTCACTGTCTTTGACATTGGCTGTTACCTAAAACCATGTCAGAGGCCTTTAAGGCGGTTTACAAACTCTGACACTAGTGTTAGTCACTAACACACACGATAAGAAGAAGAAGGCAATACAAAAGTTTAAATATATATATATATGTATTTAAACTTTTGTATTATATTACACTATTTGCTTATTTATGTATTTTATACACACACAGCCTCATTTGTCTATTTTCACGTCACTATTATCGCACCACGCATCTCTTCAGGTCACAGCTGAAAATCAGTGTATTGCTCCCGGGCAATATTACCACTGAGCTGTGGCCTATTTGTATTGCTGTAGCACACACATTGAAAATTGTGCAGGTAGGTAGAAGTTTATTTATTTCTTGTGTCTGATTTGTGTAGTTTTTTTGTATGTGTGTTATAGCAGCAAATAAATGAGTTTTTCTATCTATCTATCTAAGGCAGACACTTTGGAAAGGTCGGCTTGACAACAACTCTCGGTCGGACTTATGTTCTAACGTTTTGAATATATTTGCATTTACTTTGATATTTTACGGCGAATGTGGCGGTAATCGGATTATAACGGATTTTTTATGTAGGCATTCAAGTTTCTTCGCAAGTGATTCTCATAATATTCCGCCTATTTATTTCTGTAACCTCAAAAAATAATTATCTTGTATGTACTTTCATACGTTACTTAGTAATGTTCGTACGTAGGAGGGATTGGTCTGTTAGTTGTTAATTAATAGTCTTTCGTTTAAGCGTATTTTGTGATTAGATATTTCAAAGCTGAATCTTAAGCACGTGAAATTGAAATTATTATCATTACCATTACCATTGGTTTGTGTTACCATGTAAAGTATAGATGCGATTGATTCCATTTGATTTGATTGATTTTGTTACAAAACCGATCGCCAGAGTCCTTGACTTAAACTGTTTGTTTTGTTTTTCATGTGAAAAATCTGACACTGGTGTTGGCCACTTACAATGTAAGTGGCCAACACCAGTGTTTTTCGGGCTTCCTAAATAAATGCATCTGACGTACAATGATGAATGAAAAAACAAGCCGGGACCAACGGCGTATAAGTGCCTTTCCAGGAACGGAAGAGCTCGAGAAATTTTTTATACCACTTGTGGTCACCCATCCAAGTGCGAAACACGTCCGGTGTCGCTTTACTTGCGAAAGCGCTAGTAATGCGCACACCCGCCGGGCCATCTAGCTCCTCCTCCTTCTTGACTTAAACTAGGAAATAATATCAAGTTATTACGAGAAAATTCTTAGGGGTATTTACAAAAGTCAAGGCTATTTCAAAAGATATTCCAGTTTTTATTAATCTGAAAATCGGTTGTCATGTCCAGAACCAGCGGAATCCGATTACGTAACCCGCCCTTTCCAACTTATCCGTATTATAAGCTTTCTACGTTTGCAATATAACGATACCGAACATTTTCGTTTCATTTTGTAAATTTTTACACAGAATTTTTCAAAAACTTTTCCAATAAGTGTTAATTGTATTGCAGCAAGGTTTTCCGCCTTTTTTATTTTGAACCTGCGCTGTGTTCCGGCCAGGAGCGTGTCGGAAAATGTTTAGAGAATAGGGCTCTAAAAATAATTACCACAATGGATACTTTCCTAGCAGTCACCATCAGGACCAACAGGATAATGATCGTTTCTTTCGCCCAAACGCTGGGCTCGAGGAAGGAAACATCTGGTCTGGTCATGAAAGGAACCATTTATAGTCGTGTGTACATACGGACAACCAACGACCAACTTGTAAAATAATAGACTAGAAGTGCTACACTTAAATAATTATAATAATGATATAGCTATATATGATAAGCAAAGCTTCATTTAATTAATTCATTCAGGATTTGCTTCTGTTTCTAAAACAAATGGGTATTGTTACTCAAGCAATCTTTAGACACTTATTGTGTGAAGACTTGAAGAGGTAAATTATTAATTTTGAAGTATCAGAGATACCACCTACAGGAGGAGGGCAACATGTCCTATGTAAAAATGGGTTTCTTTCGGCGTTTCTTCTCAGCAGTGGTCGTTGCGAAGCGCTGATATCGGTAGCTTTTCTTTCAAAATATATAAAGTTTTAATATACTCTTCACGTAATGTAAATCATACTTATTGACGAGTAAAAGTGGCTCTATAAAGGCCTTGTTACTGAATAAACATTTGAATCTCTGATTTTATGTTATTGCTATCAATCAATTATTTTTAATCTTGTTACGATTAAAATAATTTTCATTTTGTAGGGAAATGTTGATTTTTTTTGTGTTTTTGACCGTTATTTTAATTTCATTATACTATAGTGATCTTGTTTAGCCCGTGGTTCGATTTATTACGGGTATGTCCCTTCCACGTTGTAAAAGTCGGCATTGTCGGGTTCAATTTCCTCATACGCCAACCTGCGCAGGTACGAGGTAGTCTGTGTGAGATTTACGTGTTGTCACGATTTAAACATTTGTAAATAAAGCGAACACCTCGGATTAGAGGTGATGTTTTAGGGTTACCGCCACCGGCATAAAGGAAGAACTATAAAGCTTTCGAGGCTTACTGTGCAAATAAATTCCAATTTGAACGCAATATTACAAAATTGCCTTCGTTGTTTGTTTGAACTGTGTCAGAGTACTTCTATCTAATCATTACGATCATCACAATTGCGGTGGAGATGAAGTCAGTCGTGCTAATGTGGCCCAAAGCAAGTCTTTGCCCAAACTAAGCGAGTCGTATCCAATACCGATCATATTGGCTAAGCACTGATAAAACCCTCTGCCAAATCGGGGGGCCTTAAGTCAAGTTAGTATTTTAGATACAGTTATATTTGAATGTCTTTATCTATAACAGTGTAGACAGAGTCAAATCAAAATAGTGTGGGGTTGCTAGCCGCATCGCCTATTCAAATGCACATGATTCAAATCACGCTCATTCCCTCGTTCGGCTTTTACAAAGCAACTGGTACATTCTAAGTTTTTTTTTCTAGTATGGAAATTAGTATTCACTACAAATATAAAAGTATCCGGAAGACATCTAATGATTAGAAAACATTGATAGTACATATAAGTAAATAAATATACTTGCTAGAGCCTAGTACTACATAATACGTACGTCGTATGGAAAACCTGAATTACGAAGTTACTAAAATATTTATATCATAAATAGACTAAGAGGGGGTCGTATGCAACCCTACCTCATCGAGTAGCAAAATGTGACATATGTAGGGTGTTGCGTATTAAAAAGATATGTCTTAATGTACAGGGTTGCCTGTGCCTAACCTGGAGCATTTTGTACAGTCAGCAAAAAAGTGATTATTTTAAAAAGTTGTGGAATAACCCCACAAATACTTAAGTACTTATATGCTATGTTGAAACATTAACAATTATATTAGATACCGCATTCGGTATATAAAAGTTTGTAAGAACTAACTTACTAAATTAAGCAAAAGCTAATGGCCGTGTGGGCTTGTCCTAATTCGAATTCACCTAATTAGATTAAGGATACAACTAGAAAATTACTTCTAGTAAAAGTCACCCAAGACCTAAGTCACCACATTCTGAAGCAGCTATAAGTGAATGGGTAAACTTTTCCATTACGCTCTGTCTTGTTTTGTTGGCCGTCGAAATAGAAACAAGAGTGCGTGTAAACAAACAAACAGACATCGTTATTATTTTATCTTAGCCTTGAGTTTGATCGATTCCATTTTGTGTAAGAGCATAAGTTGCGGCAGTTTATTTTTAGGGCTTCCAATCGCGAAAATATTACGGGCTATCTTTCAAACTTTCTGAAGGCCATACCTGAATTTTCCGGGGTCCAGTGCTGCCCCCATTTGAAATAAATCATTTGAAAGAAAACAGAGATATAATTTAAAATTTTGTCTTGACCAAGCACTAGATATTAATCCTTTAAACTATTTTATGAACTACTGTTTACAGTTTTAAGTGAGAGCGTTAATTAATTAAGCTTTTATACGCCCTACATTGGCTAAAATTGGCCGTTTTTCGCAAATGTGCGTAGAAAACCTTCAGGTGTGGCCTTAGGGTAAGATGCTAGAGACAGTAAAATCTTTAAGTTGACGTTTTTGAAAAAAAATCTGCAGTACTGTTTGTTGCCGCTTTTTCTATACTTGCGCTTAGGAAGTAACTTAGCTTAAGTAAATGAACTGACGTTTAATATTATAAAGTAGAAAGTTTGTGTGTGTATTTGTTATTTCTTCACGCGCAAACGGCTGGACCGATTTTGACAAAATTGGGTTTGCAGGAAGTTGACATGCGGGTAACACTGCGAGGCGCGGCTAGTATGATATAAAATCGAAAGGAAAATTAACAATTATCAAGTGAGACAAATATGGAAGAAAAAATAAATGATTTTTGACTTTAGACTAGACTTTTAGACAAACACACTTAAAAAGGATCATTTTCCGTATGCTGACGTAAATATGACTGTCCCTCAGTTACTCAGAGGCTTTACAATATTTGTTTGAAGAGTTTCCGGGAGGCCCTCGGAGGGACATATTTCGGATGATAAGGATAAATCGCTTACGTCGCTGCGTCCAGATTCCGTTCAAATCTGCTCGAGCGTGGCCTGAAACAAATAAGACTATTTATCTTGGCTATCACATTTAGTACATTGTATCACTTATTTGTTATCAAATACATTACAAATAACTCCTTTGTTGCGTTTCATCTTACTTGGAACACAAATACAGAAGCGATCGATATAAAGAATAACATCTGCATAGCGGACAGTTTGAATATTTGTATTTATGACGAAAATGCGTTCCTATGACCGACTGTTCGCTCTAAAGATGTTCTCCTCTACAAATGGCTTTACTCAATCGATTCAAGTAACAGGTTTATTTATTTGCAAATAAAAAACCTTAAGTTTTGTTTTTTTTTTATTTTCTTAAGTGAAGTTTCTTTGCAACTCCTTTTGTGATACAGATAACGAAGGTTAAAAATAACAAGATATGTAAATAGCTACCATATATTTGCTTATTTGATGCATTGTTGAGTCGCGGTAACCAATTTTCTGTGCGAGCGAATGCCAACAAGGCCTTTGAATTATATTTACAATCTTGGAGATATGCTTTACACGCAAGAATGAGTTTGCGAGTTCGTAAGAGACATATATATGTCAGAAGTTAGTAAGTATGTGTTTGTACCAGTTTTCTTTACCATTTTCTATTTATTTATATGGGGTCGTCGCAAAATGTACATAGAGTTATGTTACATCAAACATGTAAAATATAATTTTAGACTGGAGCTTCGCATGTGTCTACGTAAGGACTAAAATAATTCTGAAAGCGAGCACTTTCCTTGAAGCTTTAACTTATTAAAACTACACACATCTAAAACAGTAAATATAATTTTTGTTTTGAAATACTTATAGGTATCTTTTGCACATGACTGACTGAATATAACAATAATTACGATAGTACCTACTACCGACTGATAATATACTACCTATTGATTTGTGATTTGGGCGAACTTTAGATATTGACTTTATAACTTTTTGTAATTTTTAATTAGAATCAAATTTCAAAGAGTTTTTACAGATTTAATTACCATGTGAATTCATGTGTAAGCAGGTTCATTATGTTCTTTAAATTTTTCGCTTGATTTGCTTTTGATGAAATTGAACGATTACCTACTTACATATTGAGAAGGGTACATTTCATTTTATTTGGATCTAAATATCAAAATTATGTATATCTGACTATTTTTTATTAGTGTATTTTTTAGAAACTCTTATTTTGTGAATTATCAAATTCACAGACATATATACCGCCACCATTAGCCAATTTCTCAAAAAAGTTTTTACCCCAGTATTAACCGTTCCATAATCTAAAATACTTTTTATTTGATGAGCTTTAGCGGCCACAGTTATCTCCCACCAAAGTATATCGATATATTTTATCATCAGCTTATCTTTGCCCCAAAGCATTGAATACTTATGCAAACTCTTATTGTACGTAGATAGACATTGATGCTGTCGCAGGTAGCTGCTGTAGAGTAATCCAAAGGAGTACAATCAACGAGAGGATACAATCAGGCCTTAACTTAGTACGAGGTACTTAGCAATACCTTTTCTTAGAATAAGAGTAGGTATGTCGTATTATAAAGTACATATACGACAATATACGTATTATATGTACGTAGACGGAAAATCTTTTATATTTAATACATACAAGAATTTTCTTAAAAAATTATTTATTAGGAAATCGGAAATCGGCCGAAATGTATTTTTTTGCCATTTCAGTCAAGTGCTTATATTTAATTTAAGCCTTTCATTTCATTTATTGTATGCTAGTTGTGCTTCGCGGTGTAACCCGCGCCTAAAGTAGCCTATGTGTTAATCCAGGGTGTTATAGCTTCCTGCATACCAATTTTTTACAAAATTTGTCCAGCCGTTTGCGCGAAAAGAAGTAACAAAGAAACACACACACTTACAAACTTTCGCCTTTGTAATATTAGTGTAAATTACTAGGTAGTGTTTATAATGAATATAAACCCTTATTGATTACAATTAGGGTTTGACAAAAATGCAACCAACAGGCAATATGGAGTCAAGTGGTTTGAAAATATGCCAAGGTTCAAGACAGGCTGTATTTCAATCTCGACTAAGTTTTTCTTTATGAGTGGTGTGGTTGGTGTAGGGAAAGCCTCATTAGAACATAAAGTGGATAAATTTTCAAAAGAATATCAGTCAAGGTCTTTTAAACTTTTCCGAGAAATTTAGGTTTGAGGTATTGTTTTCTTCGGTTGTTCGTATGTTTTAGTTTGTTATGCAGTTATGCTCTACTTTCAGAAAAAGAAGTCCCATGCATACAAACTAGTGACGTCAATGTCCATGTCGTCTATACATTAGCATTAGTAAGGAGCGTTTTTGCGAGTGAGATATATTCATATTTAACATATATTAGTAAAATCGTTAAATCTCTTTCGTTTTCCAACCAATTTTTATGCTGTTTTCAGTGTTAGTAGTTTACTTTATAATATAATAACATAACACATATTTTTTTCATACGTATTCCCTAAGGTTACAAGATTTAAGTCACATTTAAAAAAAACTGACGGTTTAAGTTTCTTGCTTTTTGCATCACATTTATTGAAGCAATAAAAAAAAGAAAATTGCACCGTCTAAATGGGCCTTATTATCAAAATACGCAGAGTACCCTTTTATCCTTTTTTAACAATTAAAAACCGATTAAATCTACATTCCACGTCATTCGGCGTTCATGAAAGCTTGCGTGTTGGACGACAGGGTAAAAACGACGGGTAAAAACGACGGATAAAAAGATTTGAATGTGGAAGAAACGAAATGCGCAACGGCAAATTGTCGGACTCGTACGCAATTAGTTCTATAATAGTGTTGACATGTTGTACAATGGATATTAGCATGCGATTGTGTTGGAGCAATCGAACATGAAGGCCGTGATGGTCATGGTCAATGTCATTAACGAAAGCATTGCTTTTATATTATACCTTTATTTACGGCATATGTAAATAACATGTATCTGTATCTATACATATAATAAAACGGTAAAAAAATGTCTGTCTGTTTGTACACGCTTATCTTCGGAAATAATGGATGGGTTCAATTGAAATTTTTGTTATATAGGTGTTAAGCCTGGGCAACATATAGGGTATCATTGATTTTGGAAAATGGAACACCTGATGCAGAACCATTATGATCTAGATAAACTATAAGAAATATAAAAATGACGCCTCAGCAAAAGTTGTTCAGCCTGATGAGCGTTTTTTGGAGTCATAGTCCATGCGAACGAAGTCGCGGGGTTCGGCTAGTATATGTATAAAACTATAGCACATTAATATTCGTTGGTCTGATTTGGAACCAAAAGTAACCAAATTCGTACGTATGTAATTTTTTTTTTAAATATATTATATAGATTTTTTTGTGGACGATGCGAAACTTATTAGTTTTCGATGTAACTTACATTTGGGTATGACGACGTACCATTGACTAAACATACGTTTCACGAAAACTGAAAATTATCATGAATTTATACGGTTCAGTTTTTTGATCTAAAGCATTTTTGACTCAATGTTTCAACCCCTTAATTGTCAAAAAATATTTATCTCAATAACAGAAACTTAGTAAACAATCACATATCTTAATTCTTAAAGTTATCTGAATAGAATTCCGATTTCAACACGTAATTAAAACTCGTTTTGCTGTTTTATGTGCTAAATCGATTATTACCGTGCCATGCTATAATATAATCGAGAGGCTTTCGGCATTTGACGAAGACGTAAATCGATTACCGTACGATGCTATAATATAATCGAGAGTCTTTCGGCATTTGGCGAAGACTTAAATCGATTACCGTGCGATACTTTAATATAATCGAGAGGCTTTCGGCATTTGACGAAGACTTAAATCGATTACCGTACGATGCTATAATATAATCGAGAGGCTTTCGGCATTTGACGAAGATTTAAATCGATTACCGTACGATGCTATAATATAATCGAGAGTCTTTCGGCATTTGGCGAAGACTTAAATCGATTACCGTGCGATACTATAATATAATCGAGAGGCTTTCGGCATTTGACGAAGACTTAAATCGATTACCGTACGATGCTATAATATAATCGAGAGGCTTTCGGCATTTGACGAAGACGTAAATCGATTACCGTACGATGCTATAATATAATCGAGACGCTTTCCGCATTTGACGAAGACTTACATCGATTACCGTGCGATGCTATAATATAATCGAGAGGCTTTCGGCATTTGACGAAGACTTAAATCGATTACCGTACGATGCTATAATATAATCGAGAGTCTTTCGGCATTTGGCGAAGACTTAAATCGATTACCGTGCGATACTTTAATATAATCGAGAGGCTTTCGGCATTTGACGAAGAATTAAATCGATTACCGTACGATGCTATAATATAATCGAGAGGTTTTCGGCATTTGGCGAAGACTTAAATCGATTACCGTACGATGCTATAATATAATCGAGAGTCTTTCGGCATTTGGCGAAGACTTAAATCGATTACCGTGCGATACTTTAATATAATCGAGAGGCTTTCGGCATTTGACGAAGACTTAAATTGATTATCGTACGATGCTATAATATAATCGAGAGGCTTTCGGCATTTGACGAAGACTTACATCGATTACTGTGCGATGCTATAATATAATCGAGAGGCTTTCGGCATTTGGCGAAGACTTAAATCGATTACCGTGCGATGCTATAATCGAGAGGCTTTCGCCATTTGAAGGAGGTTTTACCCTTCCTTTGAAGTCGGGACGCAAAGGCCGACTATGCATCGTATTCTCGGAACTCTGCGGTTACTTCAAGATAGTGATTTCTGGTGTTAGATTTTGATTTTAATCGATTTCCAAAAAAGGAAGAGGTTATCAATTCATCCCGATCTTTTATTTATTTTTATGTACGTTCACTGACATTATTCGAAAACGCCTAGACCAATATAAAAAATTGTTAGGTGGTCACATAGTAATTTTATCAAAATCGGTTTTGTAGTTCGGGCGTGAAGTCGGTTTCTAGTTATGAATCATGATGATGTGACATTAAAGAATATTACACCACCTTACAAAATGGATCAAATAAAAAAAGATAATGTTTTCCGGACTATTGCTGGTATAATTGTATGAAAAATTAGAGTGGTATGCTTTCTTTATGAACTATAGGAAGGCTTGTATAATATATATCGTCCCTAAAGTCTACAAAAAAGGGGGTAGGTGTAGTCGGCTAACGAGATACGAGATTAGAGGGCCCGCCCAGGTATCTCGTTAGTCGACTGTAGGTACCTACACTCGCTACGAAGTGCCGTGACTATCTGCCAGTAAAAATAGGTAAAAATGAAAAGTATGTATTTCCACAAAATAACAATATAAGTAAGTATTGATTTATACATTATTAAAGTTTTCATCTAGTGATTCACAATGATAAATAACAGGCGAGTAGTCCGGGATACCAGCAACTGTTCATTAAAGCGAAAATTTAACCGCGACCCGCGACAGTTAACTCCCTTTGTTTGTATTGGGAGTTCGGAAGAGAAGAGTTTGCGTAGCGACTGAGTTGAAATTGGTAATGATGAAAATGTTCGTGACAGTTCTATACACATTTAGGTTCATATTTGGTTACAAGTTGTTTATTGTGTATTAATGAATTGGATTAAGAGTTACGCAATCATACTTTCTAAGAAGTAAGAGTAAGTACAGGGTTAGTTCCTGATCGAGTCAAATGTTTGAAGTTATCAAATATAGACTAAAAGCAGAACTAACTAGGCGATTCTTAATAATAGCTGCCCACGACGATACTTACACTTTGTAGCGTACCTTTTGGAAATACTTTTCCATCTGCAGTCCATGCACCAACCTAAATAAGTCTTCTAGAACTCCAACTAAAAGTTAGAGTACTGCTTTTTCTGTAATTTTTCTTTCGGTAGATAATAATTTCCATATAAATAATGATGATTCAATGAGATAAGGGTGTTGTGCAGAGGTACTCTCCGTTAATTGGCAGCTAATTAAATTTCTCAGGCCTGATAAGAGAGGGGCGTGGAACAAAGTCTGCACGGGTCAGAGATGCAGATTCGGTCACGCCTAGAAACGTGAACCACCATATATATACTGATGAGGTAAAATTGTTTGTGTTTTTAATCACTTCCAAACAAGAGGAGGTTTCAATTCGTCAAAATATTTTTTTATGTTTGTTTACCGATTATTCAAAGACGCCTGGAACGATTTGAAAAATTATTTTTTTGTTTGAAATGGCTTCTCAGGTGGGTCTTAGCTTGGTAGTTTGGGAGAGAAATTCGTTTTTAATTTTGAAAAATTATTAAGAAAAGAGATAGTTGAGTTTGTTTGTGCATCAAACTTTACTTGGTTACTAGGTTCCATTTTACAGGCTTTTACGTAATTGAGTTAGTTAGTTGGCATATTGAGTTGGTATTAATGGATCCATTACTTGAAAGCGTTTGAAAAAGGAGAAAATTAAAACGACTTGGATCATATTTTTCGCTTTGTCACTCTATGTAAAAGACTTGTGAACCTATATGTATTTCAGAAGAATGCTTTCGCATGGAAGAACAACGAGTTGAACAAATTCACAGAACAAATATCTCATCTTTTAGTCTAAATGTAAACATTGTGTTGTTTTGTTCACAAGTATTTACGGGAATATTGATATTGATAAGCTTGTTTACGAGTCGGTAGAAATAAAGGATAATCCCCCAAAATACTATCAATATCCCACGTATACAAGATGATCGACTTATTTACGGATTATAGCTACATTTCCTGTAGCGGTCAATGAACGCCGTACAAGTACTCGTACAAGTAAGTGCTTAACCGTCCAGACACCGTACGAAAAATCGGGAAACGTGGAAGTAGAAATGGTGCCACCAAATCATACTTTCTTTGATACTAGTTCATCATCATGCTGCCGACTGACTTCCGCAATCCAAACGGTAAACCAGAACTAATCCTTGGGTAGTTTTATAATCAAAAGCTAGATAAGTCCCGTAATACTAATAACAGTAATTGTGACCGTGAAACTCTAAAATCATATAAAAGCGTTCGGGACCTACAGTTTATACGTGCTCTCCGAAACACGGAATCATCTTTCTTTTCAGATACTATTTTTTTGATTCTAGTTATTATCATCGCACATAGGTAGATTTCTAGGATTTAGACGGCCAAAATTATTTTATGCCATATTATACTTAGGAGTAGTATAGGTAACATCAAATTGGTGTTTAAAAGTAAATACAATAAATATTTTTGATATAATTACACTTTATTCGTATTTTTCTATAGAAAACATATCTTTTTGGTATGTTACAAGCCTAAGCTTCAACAATTTTCGAAAAATCTTGATATTTTTTATTTTAGCTTATAGGAAATGAATTCTATTTACTTCTGTATATTTTTATCATTATCGGTTCAGTAGTGTCTGAGATAGTAAACTGATAAAAGAAATAAATAAGAAAAAAAAATGTTTTTGTGAATAACTTTTTATTGTACCTATCATTATGTATAAACAGAGAGGTTATTAGTACCTACATTGACAACGAGCATAAAAAACAATCATATACACTTACTCTACAAGGTAAATCAATGACTTTATAGAATTAAACTTATCAAATTCTTGCGCAGAATAAATAATTATATAAAAATACAATTTGAAACAGATTATAATTAGAGTAGGTATATATACCATATATATACATTAATACTTATTTATATATTTAACATAATATTATAATCTCGTCATTACACATCTTCTGCATCATTTCTCATAATTTTTTCTGTTTCTTTAACATTTGAGTCAGCAGAAACCAATAACTGAATTGTCTCCTTCTATTACTTCTTCACTCAAAGAGGAGCGAATTCCTTCAGTTTTCGTCCTCTTTGTACGTTTACTAGATTCACTGAACGTTTTAGTTGGCCTACCTGGCTTATTTTGCGATGTTATAGGAACTCCAAATGTTCCTTGCAACCAAGAGTCATCGCTATTCATAAATTTTTCGAATATACCGTGTGGCTTAGTCCATCTTGTCTTTATTTATGATTTAAAATAAGAATATTTGCGCTATACATACTTCTTATTTTCGTCTATGTCCCCATAACACATAACCAAATAATTTTCTAAATATCCCAATTTTTCATCCAGTGTTGGTAAATTTTGCTAATTCCTCTTTGCAGAAAGATATCTACGTGTCACTATTTTAGTTTTTGAGCTGCTAAATGGACCTACAACAAAAAAGAATTGATTTAAACGAAAGAAATAAAAATCTGATTTTTTTCATACATTTTGCCTTAGTTTACGCAAATCTAAATATTTCAAAAAGTAGTGAAAAGTAGAAGCTAATTTTTTGTCAATATCTACCTAAAGAGTTAATGTACTTAATAAAATTAGTAACATGGCTCGGAAAGATGCGGAAGCACAACTATTTCACCTTTGAAAGTAAAAATCCTTAAAAATCGGAACACAAAAAAAGGGTCAACTTTAGTAGGCTATAACTATATAAATTATTATATTATTTATAAATTATAAAGTGGCATACCTGAGTTACTGCTATACATCACTTTCGCTGACATATCCACTTCACAAAATTAAATATTCACAATATACTGTTCGTGTTCACTAAGAGCGCCGAGAACGGATTTGTACAATTAGAGCGATGATCGAGTTCCGACTATCTGAAAAATGCGCCCGCGCACCTTTGCCGAGCGGGAAGGGGTGGATTACTGTTCTCCGGAATGTCTATTTTTCCGAAAATCCATTTGTTTTGAAACAATTAACTTTTTTGAAAATTGACTTTTGGCCGCCTAAATCCTAAAAATCTACCTATGTGCATCGTATATCTATATAGCATAGCTAAACGATACTCAGCGACAGTGTGCTCGCGACACCTGTCATGCGACCCTTTGCGACCGTCGCCGATTGTCACAAACGGTCGCGCGGCAGTTTGTGACTGATAACATGTGTCACGCGACCGTTTGCGACAGTTGGCGACGGTCCACGATACTAAGGGGTTACATTACATAATGCGTTAGTCGTCCGATAGTGACATCCTATTTCTATGTCAAGTCAAAGAGAAACAAAGCCATGGATAAGTCCCTCACACGTAGTTCCGTGTATCCTACCATACCCAAAACAAATAAGGTAGGATACATGAAAGGATAGTACGGATAGACCATATCATCTCATATATAGATATCTGGCGAATTTATTCTGAATGCGTTCCAGCATGAGATTATACTTAATTTCATGTGGAGCCCAAATCACTACGTTACTTTCGAGATAACTTCTGACTAAGGCATTATACAATGACATGATAACTTTATTGTTATTGAAGCCTTGTACCCTTCGCAATATAAATCCTAAGTTTCTAAAGGCTTTTTTACATATAATTTTTATATGTTCTTTGAATGACAGGTCGGCTGTAAAGGTTACTCTTAGGTCTTTCACCTGCGAGACTTTCTTCATGCTAACGTTATTTATACTGTACTCATATTCAATCGGTTTATGTTTTTTTGTAAACGTCATCGTGGCATATTTAGATTTATTGAATTGGAGTTTATGATCATTACAAACTATCCTATTAATATCTTCCTGCAAGCCCTCACACTCTACCGCCGCGTTGACTCTGAGGGACAGCTTCAGGTCGGGAACCCATCACTTTATCGCAATTAACTTCAACGATTTTCATTCCCCATAAAACTATTCGCAAATCTTTTAATACAATTAACAAATCCTAAAATCTCTTAACATCGAAATTTCATTTACTTGATTATTCGATATTTACAAACTCAGTCTATCGTTATTTATTTTCATATTTGATGTATTTTATCGAAATAACGTAACATCAAAGTTTTGTTACCCATAATTTTGTTTCAACGTATAAGTTTCAGTTTGCAAAATAGTTGAAACTTTTGAAACGAGTGCTAGAAAACTTCTATACATTTTCCTAGGTTAGGGCAAACCTATAGGTTAGGTTATGTTAGAACTGCGACCAACACACGCACGAGCCGAGCGAGCGAAGGGAGCATGCCGCGGCAGCGGCCGGCGAGTGCTAGAAAACTTCTATACATTTTCCTAGGTTAAGGCAAACCTATAGGTTAGGTTATGTTAGAACTGCAACCAACACACGCTAGAAAACTTCTATACATTTTCCTAGGTTAGGGCAAACCTATAGGTTAGGTTATGTTAGAACTGCAACCAACACACGCTAGAAAACTTCTATACATTTTCCTAGGTTAGGGCAAACCTATAGGTTAGGTTATGTTAGAACTGTGACCAACACATTAGGTCATATGTTAGTTATTATGTGTATCGTTACATATTGAAACATGTTTTTATGTACAGTTTTATCGATAACTTAATACTTTATATGAAATGTTAGTTCGATATACCGTTTTTTTTATAAAAGAAAACCATTTAAAAATATACATATTTTTTAATTTTGTTGTTGTAATATGAAACTGCGATGATAAACTATTCGTTTTAGTAAGAGAAAAATGTATTAAAAATCGTGGAAAAGTTTTCTGGGAACTGAAATTCGATGTCAAAAGAATCTGTATTCTAATAGACACCTCTTCCACATATTCTACTCTTTCCTCATTTACTGTTATATTGTAAGTCTGTGGGCCATTAGTAATTTTTTTGTTTTTGTAGTGTTCATAGACAGGCCAGCCTTTGCACTTTCGTCAGAGAGGTGTTGTAACATTTGTTCTAGGTTCTTTGGGCACTCGGAAAACAGGATTAGGTCATCTGCAAAACGTAGGTGGTTCAATTTTTGTCCATTTACGTCAAGCCCATCCTCCTTCCAATCAAGGTTTCTGATTATTATTTCCAGTACTGCTGAAAACAACTTGGGTGAAATGGGATCCCCCGTCGGACACCTCGCTTTATCGGAAATTCCTCTCCCGTTTTCTCTAGTCTTACTTGAGCTGTGCTTCTCTCTTATACATTCTTCAGAATTTCTATATATTTTTCTTGAACTCCTTGACTGCCCAGTGCTTCCCATATACATATATTTATGTTCCAAGGAATCGAAAGCTTTATTAAAGTCTACAAATCCCATGTAATATGTTTTGTTATATTCTTTATATTTCTGTAAGACTTGTCTCAGAACATGAATATGATCTATGGTCGAAAACTTACTACGACTTTAGTCAGTTTCAATTATTTCGAAGTTTCCTCTAATTGTTCTAAACTCCTCAGTTTCCCGAATTTCCCAGTGGACCGCCTAATAACCTCATTAAGGGTGTTTAACTAAGTGTACTTAATAACGCTCGTCTACCGCTATGAATGCGGTTGGATGAAATAAGCTAAGTTACTGAAAAGCCGCGTGTATTTCCTTCTTCTCAATAATAAAGTTAAATAATAAACCACAAATGTAGAGCCGTTCCCTTATACAACTCATACCTATCGAACTGCCTAACATACTAAAGAAGAAAATTAAATAAATATTATTTATATACCTATGTACAGTCGGAACATAACATAATATGTATCCAGGCCTCTACTTATATCTATGTTAAATTTTAAAAATGTATATTCAGAGAAACTTAATTAAAATCTGTCTGAATATACATTTTCATGTTCACGCTAAAAACTTGTGAATATGTATAATGCTTATAGTAGATACCTACTTTAGCTACCTACACATCCTTTGGTACATGTAATTGCAAAACAATAATAAAAGTGGTATTATGTCAAATGGTTACATAAGTACTAAAAGCCAAGCGTATAACCTTTACTTGTGTAGGCGATTTTACTTCATTGAAAGAAAGAAAGAAAATCTTTATTCGGCAGATAAGATCTAATGTACTAGACTAGACTTGTGCCGAAAAGGCGGCCAGCACAGCTTTGTGCTGCGGTGTGAACTGTGAACCACAGCGCTGATTTTCAGCTGGTACCTAGTGATTCAGTTACATTGCTATTTCTACGCACTATCCCCGTTACTTGTGTAGGCGATCTTACTTCATTGCTATTTCTACGCACTATCCCCGTTACTTGTGCAGGCGATCTTACTTCATTGCTATTTCTACGCACTATCCCCGTTACTTGTGTAGGCGATCTTAATTTATTGCTATTTCTTCGCACTATCCCCGTTACTTGTGTAGGCGATCTTACTTCATTGCTATTCCTACGTACTATCCCCGTTACTTGTGTAGGCGATCTTACTTCATTGCTATTTCTACGCACTATCCCCGTTACTTGTGTAGGCGATCTTACTTCATTGCTATTTCTACGCACTATCGTCCCTGCAATCCGTACATCACGGAATGTAGTCAAATACCACAACCCTTCTTCTGAGAATATTGAAATTTCGCGGCGTCGATATCCTCAACAAATAAATGCGGATTTACAAATCCCTCGCTTTTACGAAGTTACAATTACTTTTCGGAATGTTCCACAAATAATGGTGAATGAAGTTTCTTTCATTTCGTTCGTTCAACTTTTTCTGTAACAATTTTAATTAATCTTATCTAAAGTAACATATAGAGATTACTTAGCTTATAAGTTCATCTCTTTTTAACCTAACTCTTGCATACAGAAGTCCTTTTTTGTACGATATTCCATTTATTATACGATATTTAAATATGCTTTTTTTTTGTTTCAGCAAAAGTAACTGCAGCGTTAGGCAAGAATTCTGCTGTAACTCATGTAAGTACATATATTTTCAAAACTGCATACAAAATTAATACTTTATTTCTATTATACTCGGTTTACTTAGTTTCCCAAGCAACATTACGAGGTTTACTTCTTATATTGAGGTCCAGTTCAAATTTACTATCTAAGTACCTATCTGAGATGTAGGTATGTATTTAAAGAACAAAATTTTGATTAGAATGAACTATTTTAATAGGTAGGTACTTTCTGTCTTTAGTATTAAAATTCTTAATTAAACTATATAAGTTCATATTTATTACGGTAATAGACGTATAATATAGAGCTAGTATCTCTATGGTATCTTATAATTACAACTTTTTGGTAGGTACTTAAGTTTTTGAATGAATCAAACTTTTGTCCAAAGAGTGACTATAATGTTTGACATACAGTCTTGCATATCTATGCAAGATATCAATATCACTCGGACTGTAATTCAGAATTCAATAACGAAATACCTAAATTTCAACAATAATTGATTATAATATTTTAAGTATAACTGAGCCAAATTGAGGGCAGTCATTATATTCCGTCGTATCGGTAATTGCTTCCAGGGTATTTTGTTTCCACTGAATTAATATATTTATGTTAATAGTCAGTGATCAATAAGTCACTGTCTCTTTAAGACGATACCACAAAAATTATGTACCTCATTTGTGGGCGGAGCTAGACGTATCGTGTCGATTGCGCGAGGGGGCGCTTTCCTTGATATTATATTTACGCGCACTGCCGAGAACATGTTCATGAACTCGGGAGCTTAGAACGTATGGAGATAGCAGACAGATATGTTTACAATAATATTTTTAATTCACTGTTCTCGAACTCTGTTGTGGCGCCACTGTGACGTAGTGATTATTTTGAAAGAAACAATATTTGAAAAGACCAAACTCTTTAATTAATTTTTAACAATTATACAATGAGAAAGAAGTCACAGGTAAGGGTCGTAGGTTCACAGCCACGAGATTCGTTGTTCCAGAAGAGATTTCCAAAAGTACTCAGCTTTGAAGCAGCCCGGCGCCCAGTCGTGGTCGAAAGAGGACGAGGCTCCTCCGCCTTCTTATTTATATGGCCGCGCGGGGTGAAGAGCGGGGTAAGGAGGGAAGCACCAGTATGGACTTCGTGACAGTAGATACAAATATGTTAAAAGAGGTGATTCGGTCCATCAATTTGAACAACTTATAGCAGTACATGTATATTGAAATACGAAAAAAAATAACGTTCTCAAACAAATCGAAGTAGTCACGTCATCTAGTTACTATGGTCTTTATGTATGGTATTTTTTTCATACAATAAAGTTAACAACTTTTATGTTGCTTTCGCCAAGAAATCAAAAGACAAAATATATAAATATAGTTACAAATTGACCGGTCGGCTGATCAGAAAATATTGTTCTTTATATATATTTTTCGATACAATAATAAGGTCTTTGGGGAAAATTACACACATTAAAACATAGGTTTGGAATATGTAAAAGAAAAATATTCAGTATATTTCGTAAAATAGTTTCAATGTATTTATATATATAGGTGTACAAAATAAAAATATAAAACAATTTTTCATAGATTTATTGCTAAACATATACAATAAAAATAGCATAATAACAATAATAATTGATATCTTTTGATTATACGATGAGACTGATGTATTAAACATAAAAATAAAAAACATCCTAAGTAATATAATAATCTTGATAAAGTTTGAACTGGACAATCAACTGCTAATAAGATTACATTATGTTCAAAGAATCAGAAAAATATTTATTGCCCAATACAGCAGTATTTATTTTTCACACACATAAAGAGCACTTGTGTAAATCGCCTCCCTATCATAGTTGCAGCACCAGACAGAGCGGAGTAATTTTTCTCAAGAGTCTCTTTCACCAGCAACCATCCAGTATAACATCAATTATGGCATTGCCATTTTTATCTATTTTACCCTCTTCAATCGCAGCAGCTTTTTCTCTTTGTCCAGCTTTTTTCATTTCGTCCTAAGCTGTGGTCCCCCAGTTTTCGCATATTTTGTCATGTGCACGGTTGTAAATGCGCTCAGACATAATTGGTATATCTAAGGAGGCAGGCACTAATTTGTTTGAATTGGGGGTGACCACAACCTGCTACCATAGCTCCTGCTACTCCATCTTTATTAACATCCTCCAATGTATTCTTTATTGTAAATTGTTCGTTGCAAATGGAGCATGATAAAAAGCAATTTGATGTTATTCCCGTACATTTTTCTGATACAATGTTGATGGTATTTAACCCACAATCACAAAGCGACTGGTGGCTATTTTCTTTAATTCTTTAAAGAAGTAAAATAAAGTTTAATAAAGTTTTAATAAGTAAAATATTTCTGGACATCGTATAGTGAACATCAAGTGTTCACTATACGATGTCCAGAAATATTTTCATTAAATTCATCCTGAAACAAATACCATATTGTAATTTTTATTTCATGCTTTTAGGTATACATATGCAAAACTATATAGATAAAGGTAATTTCAATACTGAAAGAACTACGATGTCACAGACAAACAGACATCGGCATCAAACTTATAACACCCCTCTTACTGTCTGTCTGTCCGTCCGTCCGTCTATCTGCGACCAGGCGAAATGCCCGTTTACGAGATTAAAAAATAAATTAAAATATTGTCATATTTGAAAGTATGTATTCTATTAACTTAATAGAATACATACTTTCAAATATGACAATAATTAAGAACTATTTAAAATACACACCTTTCCATTCCACCTGTAGTGATCCTGACGAAATATTTTGATTGTCCAGATCCATAATTTGTAAATCCGACTCCATATCAATTACACCTCCTTGTTCTTCTTGCGGCGGCGTCGACGATCGACGCGGACAAAGAGTCATCAAACTCTGATAAAAGAGGATTTTTTTTGGCCTGAAAACAGTAGTACTTTTATATTAGCGGATTTACTTCGAAGTTATTCGGTAGGTGCATATTATCCAAAATGTTAGTTGGGTAGAATAAGTTGTAACTTGTAACAGTAGAATAAGACAAAAAGGTAGATACGTATGAAAATAACATAAGTAGGTAATTATGGTTTGAAAGTAGGACAGTACGGTGCCATCTCAGTATGATACAACTTATACCTAGTAGGTACCTATATTTTGAGTAGTCAGTAAGATTGGTAGGCACTTATTGACATACCTACTCCCTTTCTTACAAACTTTACATATTTTATCAATATAAGCCACTTATTTAGAAACATTGAGGTAGGTAAGTACTTACCATCTATTAAATTTTTGTCTCATCAGGCTTGCTTTTTCCTTGAGAAATCAGGAATGTTCCCGTTTTCTATTTTACCTATTATTATTATACTTATGTACACAATCACAATGTAAAACAGTAAGTGAAAATAGGGTTCTATTTTCACAGACCAAAAAGTGCGGCTCGGATTAGTCTGTCGTCTGCGTTGGGCCTAAAACTTAATTTTTACAAATAAAAGATCGATCATTCGAAACGTTGGGATGTGCGGACGACTGGCACAGGTCTTGCGTCCGAGGACTGAGCAAGAGATAGCGCTCGGCGAGTTGACCCGCGTGGGGCTGAGAGAGGTATACGGTGAGTGTGTTCAATTGGGGTTCCAATCCACATGAACGAAAAGGTCGTAACCGCCAAAACCTTTATTAATAATTTACAGCAAAATTAAATGATGAATCAAAATTTCATCTTGTTATTATTAAAAATGTCTGAAAATCTTACTTATAGTTCAAACGGTTTCTTTTAAGTTGTCCTATTCGAGCGATAATATTGACAAGTTTGCTAAGTAAGACCATATTTCGAAAAATATTTCTATCGAGATTTTTCTTTTCAATCATGTTTTCATCTTATCAATAAACTAAGAAAAGAGTAAAAAATCATATCCTTAAATTTCAAATTTATATTTCAAATACTTTGCGAGATAAATTAGAATCAACACAACCTTTTTTGCGGAGGTATCGTCTTAATTTCAACAAAATTGACCTCAGAACAAAATAGATTCTTATTTCATTATAATATTTCACAATCTTTTTCTTATTCTTTATCCCAAGAGTATGCAATTCGAGTTCGATATGTCGAATGCAAAAGTAGATTGTTTTTTTGAACCGACCATAGACAAAAGATTTTGTCGAACAGCTATATTTCAGATAAATGTGGTAAACTCAAACACAGACTTAAGTCATGACATTTGTACAAGTAAAGTCATGGTCGGTGTTATAAGTTAACTTTAAACGATTTAAATTAAATTTTCGTGGAAAGATCTAAAGTGCTGACGAACATCCATCATTATCTACTGACTGACTATTGAAAATTCTGAATCCTCTAATCAAGGAAATACAATTTACAATCGAGATTTTTCTCCGATAACTTGTAAGTATTTGAGCATTTTTGATTTTTGAAAATTATATTCAATTCAATTAGAGAAGTCAAGAGAAGTACTGTATTTCTCTGAAGATTGTCCGTTTAAATCAAGTTTTGTGACAATGAATATCTGGTAGTTTGATTAAATAGTCTATTATATATAAGGCAGGGATTTAAACCGACGCTCGAGAAGAATAGCTAGACATACTTTCTTTTTAATGTAGGTGCTTTACATTTTCATTGCTTTTGGGATTTTGAGTAATATTAGCAGTGTTCTATAATGGAAGTTTCTAATATTTATATAAAAGGAATGCCAATATAATTCTATCCAATCGTTCATAAGTCATTAGTATTTTTTCATCGAGTCTACTACTCAATTCAGACAAACAAAATCTTGGTTAACGTTATTCCGACAGTTCATTTACTTTTCGTGCATTATAGCGACAGAAGACGGAATCGAAATAATCTACGTAATAAAGTATCTAATTACCTTGTTATTTTACCAAATGACTGTCTAATTCCACAAGCTTTTGATCGCTGTTTTTAGATGCCGTCAAAACAATTTTGCGTGTTAATAAACTGGTAGTCATCTACGACTAAAGTATTTATCAATTTATCTTCCATTAACTGTGTCAGGTCAAGTGACGGACGATTCCTTAATAAACGTCATCACGTCACATCACGCCTACATCACGTCACGTCACGTCATTGTGACGACACTCTACATGTACCAAACTACGTTATGACTTCTAATGTTTTTCTAGTAGATATAGTTATAGAATAAGTATGATCTTTTCGGGACATGGCTGTTACACAAGACTGAACGTCCAAATGGTTCGAAATGTTAAGTCGAGAAAAATCAAAGACGAATGACTTATCATTCGTCTTTGATTTTCCTCTTGTCTTGACTTGTCTTGACAAGTATCTATAAAAGTCATTCCGAAAATTTCCTTTCAACGTCTTATTTATTTCTCAGAAAGGCCTGTTTTTTTTTCAGATTTTCACATACTTTGTGACACTATCATCAAAATAAATTTCACGTTCATACGGCTATAACAGTCATGAAGATTGAGGTTTTTGTATAAAGTTTTAGCGGTCTATTTTTTACAAGCTTTTATTTTACGTGTGTATGTTTGGTTTTAAGGTCAGATCTTGCAACTCAATTTTCAAGCCTAACCAATTGAGCTGAAATTTTGCATAAGTCGGATGACAATATTATGGATCAATTAGCTGTTCTATCGATGCGATGATGGAGCCGGCAAATATTCGATAAAACTCAATTATAAAACAACATAATCTCTTTAAGTAGGATCGTTTGATTTGCCTTAATGAGCACTTATGGTAGGTAGACGATATCTAGGGTCTGATCACAGAGACGGAAGGCGGTCGATGGAACTCAGTAATCGACGCAACTCCATAGATTTTTAGCTTATTTTTTTGTCTTAATAAGTACTTTGGCCTCACAATAAAAGCTTGTACAAAAAATGATTGTTTTAAAACTTATTTCACTTTTTAGTTTTTTGCCGTACTTATGTATGTTAAATAGGGA
The DNA here is from genome assembly GCA_963555685.1 of Acrobasis consociella. Taxonomy (NCBI): domain Eukaryota; kingdom Metazoa; phylum Arthropoda; class Insecta; order Lepidoptera; family Pyralidae; genus Acrobasis; species Acrobasis consociella. The sequence goes on along the minus strand of OY743122.1, from coordinate 5,035,054 downwards.
TGTAAACTGGGTCCAAAAAATAAAATTTTATTAAGTCCGCCAATTAGAATATCCAAAATTAGTGGATCTATATTTTTTGTGTTTAGTAAAGTAGTAATATTTTACAAAGCGCCTCGAAAGTTTCAGAATATAGGGGCGATTTACGTCACCGTATAGTCAAAATCGTATTGAACGTGACGTCATGCGAAATTTATATGCGCTGTGTCTTTGTCATTATTTGCTATTCAGAGATAAGAAAAACAACGTATACAATATTTTTTAATAATCTATTTAAAAAATTTAAGCTAAAACAATTTTTTGTTCTCGTTCGTATTATTCACACAGAATCATTTCGGATATTTTTTAACAGAAAACGCTTCTGAACGCAAATATATATTTTTTGTCCTAAGTTACATATAAGTATATCTTATTAAAAGAATAATTAATCTAAGTATAAAATATTAAGTACATGTACTAAGTACATTTGACAGGTACAAAATGCATAAAAATACAGTAGGCATTTTACGATGTAGTGTAGGTAATTGGTGAAGTGTAAAACCGGTTCACGTGTTAACGCTGGGGCAAATGAAATGCCAGCAATAAACAACAGGTGATACGACAAGTCTATAAATAACTTGCATGCTTTTGTTTTATCAGTTAACTAACTAATCCCGTATCGGTGCATTTTTATCCCAAAATAAAAGCCTTCGTTACTTACCAACTTTACACCCAAAGGTATTTTCTTAACTACATATGGGATTTTATTATGACTGTATGGAACAGGTTACTGGAATCAAAGTCTTACCGTAATGTCTAGCTAGGTATATCAGATGCGAGTAAATATACCTACCTTGTGTAAAACGACTAAAAACTATTAATAACATAGTTAAATATTCTAAATAAATTACTAGATTAGTAATTCTCAAATTCTTTATTGCCTACCAAATTAAACCACGTTCCACAGTCCATACCACAGCCGCTTTTTAATTTATTCATAAAAATAACAAAGAGAACCTGCACTATTTTTCTCGGCAAAAGTAGTCCTTTCACGGCCGGCGCTCTTCCGGATACGCCTTCGCAACTAAGTATAAAAAGCTCATACCACGTAACTGGATCATCAGTTAGTTCTGAACAGGCAAGATGTTCAAGTTTGTAGTACTGTCGTGTGTGGTAGCTGTGGCTTCGGCCGGAGCCCTGATCGGCGGGCTCGCCCCACTGGCGTACTCTACGCCCTACGCGTATTCTCCGCTTGCGTATTCAGCGTACTTCTACAACCCTTCCAACTACCGTGGCCCGCTGTCGTTGGCGCCTGGCCAGCCTGCCAACATTCTCGGATCTGACGGACGTCCCTTGGACACCTTGGACGTCAACTTGGACCGTTCTGCGCATCTGACTGCGAAGGCTCTTGATGGACATATCCTGAAGAAGCGCTCTGTAGCTGCCCCGATCTTCGCCGCTCCGATCCCACGCCTGGGATTCCCCGCCCCCATTCTGGCGCCTTCTCCCCTCATCAACCACGGCGTCATCGCGTCACCTATCGGTGCTTTCAACTACCCCTACGCCGCTGCTTATGCTCAATGGTAAAACGTAAATATGCACATTGTAAGTAAATCTTACACACAATGTTTTTTGTTTTTTATTTATTTAAATCAAAATCATATATACCTAAACCTCAGAATGATAATTTTTGCCCACACTATACTGTCAGGCATATCTTCTCTTTTTTCCGTCATTCTCTTCTGTCTTATGCCAGTCTCTTCTACCTTACAACATCATCTGACCAATGGGCTGGTTTCCTTATATTGTTCCATTCTCTTGTCTCATGCCTAGTTTTATTTTTTTCTACTCCAAACCAAATAAAATGACTTCGTTACCTTGAGGATGTCGTGCGTTAAATGCCATCAGTACAAAACTGCGTTGCATATATCTGTGACGTAGTTTTAGTAATACCATCGTAAACATGTTTACGGCAAAGCTTTCAAAAAGAAAAGGTGAAAACAAACGTCAATAATCAAACCATTCAACAAACTAAAGGAAAATACTGACCCAAGCAATATCGTGAAACCTACTAGGGCATTTGTTTTACGTGTCATACGAGTACATACGTCACTTCTTTCTTTGAGAACAAATAAAATATGAAACGTCGATATTTGGATAAAAAATAAGTACGAGCTTTTCAGTTGTCAATAAAAGGCGCAAGTTCAGTAAGTTGGTTAGGATGGAATACAAATCCATATGAAATTGTCTGGTATATATAATTGTAAAAGTATTGAGTTTGCTACATAATTTTATTTGCAAGTCTTGCAAATTATGGACTTGATGAGCGAAACTCTCGCCTTTAATTAATTTCAGGCGCGAGGACATCATTCATCAGTTTTAAATAAGTTGAGTGACAAATTATAAATCTACTGGTAAATGGTAAAGTTAGAATTTTGTTATTTTTTCTTTAGTTTTGTAATTAATTTATAAGTTGGTATATTATTGTTTTTAACATTTTTCCCCTGGTAGAATAGCAACGTTTGTTCCGGCTTGGAGATATACAAAATCAGATATTTGAACATACTCATGGATTAACTTGCCGCGTCACTTTCCTTTACTAAAGTCCTAGTTTATTTGTCATACTCGTATAGTTACTATAATTAAGTACTGCTATGATTTTTAGTGACTGTTTTAATATCTACGAAAACATCGTTCGTTTATTGACTCCTTGATTTAAAGTCTATACTCTTTATTAAATTTAGTGAACGGGTTACTCACGTATAGAGTCAGCTACTATACTTTTATTATTTTATTGAAGCTTCATATTAATATGAGGTTAGATATGGATTGGTAATAGAACCGAGGTTATTGGGAGTGTCGCGTGTTCTCAATTTCTCATTACCAAACTTTCGGGCGGCCCGTATCAACTGAAATGAATCTGATAGCCAATTAATTAGTAATCAAAGGGGGTTCAAATCAACCGATAGCTTTGAGGGATCTTGGGTAAATAAAATGTCGTATGTAGGTATATCAGAAATGATTGACTTAATTTCCTCATTATTTCGGGAAACATATTGCAAATATTTACTTTCAGGTGCCTACTTCTGGGGACAGCTTGCTCCTTCCTTTTTAACAGACTTCAAAAACGGAGAAGGTTATCAATTCGATAGTATGTTATTTTTTGTATGTATGTGACGCGATATCTTCGTCAACCGTGAACCGTTTTTGATGATTCTTCTTCTTTTTTATTTGAATGCCCTTACTCCCTAGTTGGTCCCATATTAATTTGGCGAAGACACGATGAAAAACTTTGGAGATATGGAAGAAACTCCTGAAATAAATTGAAGTCGGTTGTTTTTTTGTTGTTAAAAATTTAATTATTTTACTATATTCTTTGATTATTAACGAGACGTCAAGTTATCATATTATTTACATTCTACATAAACGAAGTATTACAGTCAACATTCCACCGAATTAAAAAGGGTTAATCGCGCTGGTTCGCACTATTAACTATCCTTCCACTTCTGAAATTGATCCCGAACTTTCGCAAGTTTAAAGTGCTACTCCTAATCTCATCCGAGTTCCGAGTTGAAGATAGTCCGCGACAATAGAACGCCTTCAACTTAATGTTTAAGTTTATCATATAACAAAATATACTGAAGGACAGATTCTGTTTACAATAATGAACAACTTTAACATGAAAAATATATATTTATATATATATATATAAATAAGAAAAAACGGACCTTCCAATACAAGTTAACCGACCAGCTAAACAGTTTCTATGGCAATGGTATTCAAAATACATTTTATACCATTCCCAGTCAATTTTTTTTTACGGAAAATAAATATTTACTATTTTGGTGTTTGAATTGAGAACAATTAGGTACTATTAAGTTTGGTTATTGTTCCAATTTTAATTTTTTAACCTTCCTTTTTAAACCGACTTCAAAAAAGGATGAGGTCAGTATCAATTAGATTGTATGTTTTTTTTTGTATGTATGTGTCGCGATATCTTCGTCAACCGTGGACCGATTTTGATGATTCTTTTTTTATTTGAAAGATCTTACTTCCAAATTGGTCCCATATTAATTTGGTGAAGACATGATAAAGAACTTTAGAGATATGGAAGAAACTCCTGAAATAAATTGAAATCGGTTATTTTTTTCTTTAAAATTTATCCTCAATTAATGTCTATTTTCGCTTAAATCTTTCTTTTTCTCGTTTTTCTGGTAGGTATAAAATATAGTATGCAATGATCGTTGAATTGACCATTTACAACCGAGATAGCTTATACAATCCTTTCGTAAAACACTACCATCTAATGATATTTATATAGTCCTGACACTTTATCTTGTATGTAATAAATAAACTATAATTCAATTGTAAATGTAAATGAATCACTTTTCTTAAAATTTACTTTAGGATAAAAAGTATTTCAGTTTCAAAAGTCATATAACATGCCATATCCATATTTCATGAAAAATTTGGCAATTTCGTAAATTGTTAAATGTTTACCTAAATGAGATTATCTTCTCTCTTTGTAAGAGTATAAGTAGGTTACTTATAGTATTCGTTTTGTAAAAAACGTAGGTAACATTTATAAATGTTTCTTTGTTAGATTTAATTTAAACTTTCAATGACAATATATGAAGGAATAAGGCTAGTAGTAGAAACTTTTTGGGGATATGAAATTTATAAAGCTTATGTGAAATATATAAGCCATTATTTCTTAAAATAAATTTTAAAAACCTTGTGTCTAAGTATTAATCTGTTCAAAAAATATTAGCCTTCAAAGTAATTCGTGATTCATAGTTACGCATATTGATAAGGGCTTTAACTCGACACAAATTCGGTAAGCCCAATACGGTTCGTTATCTGATTACCGTGACCTATCCAGGGAAATCAGCATCTATTGAATACACTCACATTTATGATAGATTTAGAATTATATTCTATGAAAAATAGATTCTATGAAAAAAAGTATGTGAGATCTTTGCCCAGCTGTGAGACACATTGATAGGTAAAATTTATTTAAAAAGTGTAGTCTAGTATGAAAGAGTAAATAATAAATTATAACTAGTACATAATAAAATTACATTTAATTTCTACCTACTTTTCCAGAGTGATGATATAATATGATAATACGTTCAGTAGTTTTTGTTTTCGAACTGTTGTCACAGAATTATAAGTATAACCTTCAGAATGGAAACTCCCCCATTCTCACCTCGTAAAGGCGGCTGCAGGCGCCCGCAGCCGCCCCTCAACACCCGATAATCGGAGAGAAGTGCGAGGACGGGGAACGGGGCCGCATATTGAACCTAAGAAGATTCCGTTCTATTAATTCTGTGCTGCAGTGTTCGTTTTATTCGATATATAACCTATTCTTCTGATACATAAAAAATCATTTTTCAATGAAAGCACATAGAAAAAAATATATTTATGCAATTCTTTATTATTCGCACAAGTATAGACAAATGGGCTTGGGCATTTCTACACATCAAAGTAATTTTATACGCCTATCGGTGGAAGCAATGTCAATAAGTCAAATGCCGATACTTGAGGTTTTGGCTGGAATAAACGAGCTATTGTGTGTTCGACCTAGGTATTACCTTGTTTACACTAATGCTAAACGTCTAGGCTAAGGCGGTTGCCTAGAATCTGTTTTTATTTCCATACAGTCTACGTGGTGTGCGTCATGTAATGTAAGAATATGATAAAAGGGCTTACGAAACTATAGTACTTACGTCATTTTATAATGAAATGTTTTTTTTTTTTTTTTATGTTATAAGTCGGCAAACGAGCAAGCGAGCCTCCTGATGGTAAAAGGTCATCGCTACCCATGGACACATACAATGTCGTTCTTGTCTGGAAGATAATTCGCTTATATACCTTAAACTGAAAAAGTACATTATACCGTTGAATATTGCAACATCGGTATTCCAATCTGCATGCTTTGCATGCTTATCATGCAGATTGGAATACCTGCCTGTTGTTGCAACATTCCGTAAGAAAAAATCACTTTCTTTTAGACCCTTGTTGTGAACTCATGCAGCGGTGGAGAGAGACCTTACAACAGCAGCTGACATGTGCCAGAGATCTCTTTTTTTTATGTAGACCTCAGTGGAATGTAGAGATCAGCTTTCACAGAATACGAAGCAAACTGAGAATCCGAGGTAGTCAATTCAACCTAAACATCATTATCATCATCACCATCAGGTCTTTTTAGTCACCTCTGCAGGAGCACGACCCTCTCTCTACTATAAAAGCCATATTTGGCCAGAGCAGCCAGAGTATTTGACCTACACTCTCCACGCTGGCCAGACGGGTTGGAGACGTCTCATTCATGTTTATAAGCTTTGTTTAGCTAGTAGATATTTCCTAAGTCACCTTCTACGACATCCATGGAAAGACTTTTAGTGGTCCTATTCTACTCTGCCAGAAACCACACGGCGAAATACATGAAGTGGTAAATCGTTAAAGAGGAAAATAAGATAATATTATAACTAAGAAGTCTTGGTGCATGGACTTGATGTGTCCACACAAAAACACTGATATTTCTCTGTTATCTCGTTTTGGAAGGTTGGGTCATCCTGATAACGCGTGCTATAAGATGCTTACGGATGCTTATTAAATCAATTCTTAAGTAAGTACTTACTATATGTCAACAGAAATCCCGCAGTGCGGCAACGTACTTACCTACCTACATCAATCTGAACTAGATAAATTCTGTAACATAACGGGCCGATTTTGATGCGGTTTTTACTTACATGTAGAGAATTTAAGTACACTCGTGTAAAGCCGGACAGACTGCTACACAATAATATTGTGTCTGTGACTCTGTGGCCGCTTTAATCGGTCATTTTGGAAATACTTAAGAGAGGCCTATATCCAGCAGTGGACGTTATGCGGTTGACTGAAATGGTGACCTAAAACACTTTTCTGAGAGAAAAAAAAATTCAGATAAGCGCATTAATAAAAGTTTTTTCAGAACTAAATCCAACTTCAGCCCCAAATTACTCAACGAATTTTTATAAAATTTATTTGGGACCACATATATCTTCTTCTTCTTCTTCTTATATTTAAGAGCTGGGCTCTTGTCGGTGGAGTGCTTTCCATGTCTCTCTTCCTTCCGCTAAGTTCTTAACCTCTTTATATGTTTTCACGTTTAATTTTTCTTTTATTTGGTCTATAAATTTTCTTCTGGGTTTTCCTACTCCTCTCTTTCCTTCTATTTTTCCTTCCATTATTATTTTAAAGAACGCATCGTGGCGTAGTAGATGACCGAACATTTTCCCTCTTCTATTGTCTATAATTTGTATTATTTGTCTTTTCTCTCTCACATCCTCTAGTACCTTCTCATTTGTAATTTTTTCTGTCCAACTTATTTTTTTCATTCTCATACAGCACCACATTTGAAATGTTTCTAATCTATCTCTATCTTTTTTGGTCATCGTCCACGTTTCACATCCATACAAAGCAGTGCTCCATATAAATGACCACATATATATGCCCTTTCAAACAAAAAAAATATATACTTACAAATCGGTCCAGACGTCTTAGAATAATCTGTAAACATACATTTTAAAAAAGGTTACCTCCTCTTTTTTGGAAGTACTTTAAAAAGAAAATAATTAATTATTAAATTTATAAATTTAAATTAAATAAAAAAAAAGCACGAAGTAAAAAACAAAGTCTACCTACTTAATAAGTAAATACAAACTAAGCTAATTAAATACAGCGTCAAGTAAATAGTCTCCTTTTTAAAAGTGAAGAAGTGTTTAAGAACTTATTTTAAGTTATATACCTATGCAAGACTTCAATTTTAATTTGTTGAAGGTCCTATCTCTTATATCAGTAAAGTAATCCCATTTACAAAGTTTTCTGAATTTCCGAACAAGGCTTCCTTCGGACTTCACGCGAAAAAATACCTCTAATTTAGTAGAACCAATTTCAATAGGTTTGAAACTTGACTTTTGAAATGGATTTGCACAGAATTTATACATAATTTAAATATACTAATTAAACACTTGAAATAAACCAGTGAAAGTGTTTACTGTAAATTTTATTAACAATGTTTATTAAAAATCTTACTTTACACAAGTACATACATACTAATAAACCAGGTGTATAATTACAATTTAAATTGAATTTTTAAAATTATGTTTGCTTCTTGCTCAGTATATAAATCCATTGATCTACCAGAGGTTGAAGTCTAAGTTCAATATTAAAATTCATATTAATCCACCTTCATTGCTTTTGATGTTAATTGATTTTCATTGAAATATTATTCCTGATTACTTCAAAGAACTCTCATTTAAAACATATGTGTCTTTTTTTATCCACATACCTACGGGTACATTCATATTTATTATCACTACTTTACTAACCTTACGGGGTAGACAGAGCTAGGGGTCACAAAATCTAAAGGCCTAAAATGGCAACCGCGGGAATAAGGAATGGTCGTATTTATCGTTTATTAAACCAATAAATTTACATATGTCTTATAAAATTACGAGCAGCATGTGTTGAGACTCCTTTTAACTTTGAAAGAAGTACGACTAAGAAATTTACCTCGCAGGTGTTTACAACCTTCACATCTGCGCATGATTTTCTATAACACGAGATCGTGCGATACCACCTCAACACTAACGATGGCTGCCGGCGACAGGTGGAGGGCGCGACCCTGGAAGGTCGCCGCGACCCCCGTCTCGCCCTGCAAGAAATTTGCCATAACAAACAATTACTGAACTTCATACGTCCGATGGTTGATAAGCACTGACATCCTGACTGTGATAAGGAACGTTCTAGGCTCCATTAACGCGTAATTGTCTGGAAATGCCAGTGATATTTGAGAAAACAGAATTGATAAAGTCTGGCTTTTAAACGTAGAGGTCGAATAATACGTGTAGTGAATACGTGAAGTCGATTTGAATGTCGGAGCTACAGCGAGACCGGATTTCCAATTCACATCGAATTGTTATACCGTAGATAGACATAAGTTTTCTCAGAAAATTACAACGATTTCAGAGAATAACTGAAAATACGACCAAATGTGCTAAGTTAGCTGAGAGCTATATACCTTTATACGTATACATATATTTACGATTGCTTAGGTGAAATGATACTAACTTAACTTTTGTTGAACTACAAATAACGCAACACTAATAAATCTAATTAAAAAAATACTTGTTTCAAAAAATATATTTAACTTAGTACTAGTATTTGGAGTTGAAGGTTAATTGAGCATCAAATACGGGTATAAGTACTTAGACAAAATAAAATACAATTTTCATCAATGTCATGCGTACTTATTTCTGTATAATTTGCAGAGTTCTTAATATTCATCTCCCACATAACTATTCTAGGTATCCTCAATAAAGTTGACTGGAAATATGAATTTTATATCTCTTGAAATACAACTCATTATTGCTTGAACTCTAGCGAGACGCATGCTGCAGTAGATAGGTGCGTATCTTGCAATTAATGCAGATGAGGTCGCCAGGTCGCAGTAATTGCTTGTTTTGAATAGAAATGCATTTGTTATTGCATATCATTAATGGTGTTTTAATATCCTTTGTCTTGATGTTTATTTATTTTATTTTAAGCCATCCTCAAACACACTGATACCTAATGGCTGAACGGTAGAAGTATTTAAAGGGAAACTTATCTTGGAGAAAGCTCCTCTCAGTTTTCGGTAAAAAAAGTTTTTTTTTTTCAATTCTTTCATTACACTGGAATGGTACGGTAATGTGTACGAAAGTAAGCCTTCACTTATGAGCATTGACTTGGTTTATTATGGTACTCGGAGTTGGTATATTATTTACATTTTTAACAGAAGTCCAAAAAAGAGAAGCTTATTACTTTAAATGTATTATGGTTTTTTAAATTTATGTTCTCCGATTACTTGAAGACCCTATATCAATATGGAAAATTATGAGAAAGGCCATACTTATAACGTTTATCTAATTCGTTGTGTAGTTTGGTGCTGAAGTCGGTTTTTAGTTTAAAAAAATAATTCGACATCCTTTCCCATGTTGAATACTTTTATCGTCAAATTACAATATTTGATTATTAAAATAGCAATTTCTATAGGTTAGTTTACAAGTCAGATTGGAACAAATCAAGTGCATAATTAACCTATGAGCTTACAGCCAATCTCAAAGTTTGGATGACTGGTGTTATTGGCCTAAATAAACTAATGACTATGGGGACTTAACTATTAAATATTACTTAACTAGTATTTCAATAAACAGCAATTTATCTCTGTCATATTAAACGTTCGAGAAAAGTTTGTAGATTAGGTGGATGCTTTCAATTATATAAACTTTAGTAATACTAGTATATATTAGACGGTGTTAATTTAAGTTGGATTTGTTACATTGAAGTGTTAGAAACAAATTGGGATGGAGAATTTTTGAATATGCCCTCTGCCCCGAACGGAGTAATATGTTTAAAACTTCGATTACATATTGTTGTAATCGAATTTTTAAACATATTATATCTTAGACATAACCACAGAATCAATATAGGACATAACTAGAATTTAAGTTAAATTTATAATATATCAATACCCATTTCCCATCTTTATTTTCATTCATTCTTCTTTTTCTATGTACTACTAGAGCCATACTTGGCTAGGGCAGCCAGGGGATTTAGCGTACACTTTAAACGTTGGCCAGACGGGTTGGAGAGGTCTCATTATGTTTATAAGCTTTTTTTAGCTTGTATTCCCTAAGTCGCCCGCTACGGCATCCACGGAAATACTTGAGTGGTCCTATTCTACTCTGCCGAAAGCCACACGGCAAAATACCCATTTCTATAAAAAGCTTCTTACATCGCAGTTGCTTCTGTATCCGGTTTATATCGTGGCAAGTACTCCAACAATTTAAATTCAAGCGTTAATTGTCCCTTTTAAACAAAGGGCTGGGTATTTAATTTTCTTGCGAATTCACTATCGTTTGTGATTAACATTCGATACGCAACTAAATTAAATCGAGCGGATGTTTACAAAATACCGCTCGTAGACTAAATGATACCTACGGCTAACGTTCATTTAGTCTATTAACTACCTGACTTTAATGTAAGAAGATTAGTGCTTTATTCTACAAAAATTACGACTGCCTATTTGTTTCTAAATCTAAGGACTTACATAAGAAATAATCGGCCAAGTGCGTGTCGGGACACGTTTCCATAGTTGCGGATGCCGACTTTAAGTTTGCACCACTACAACGTCCAATAACTAATTTTCGACTGAATTCGTATTTTTTTTCTTTTCTTTTTTTTAAACCTAACTTTTTAATTTTTAAACCCTACTTACTTTATTTATACTACTGCTGTGATTTTTCATGTAAATATATCCGTTTAGCAGACAAGGGGGGGGAGGGACACACTTTAAAAAAAAAATGCATTTATATATAAAACTACTATAAAACCAAATATTTCAAACAGACACAGACAGACAGACATGGCGAAAATATGGGTTTCTTGTTTACTACGAAACCCTAACATTGGTGTTAGATCAGATGTGGCATTTGTGAGGGATCATAATTTAATTTCTGACACTATCCCAATATCAATCAACATACTTTCTGAATCAATATTAAATTTTACATTAAACGAAAAATAAACATCTAAAAGCAGAAACGTTATTTGTGAAAACATCTGTAATGAGATAACATTTCGACCCAGTATACTTGGAAAGTTTAATTTGAAAACAAAAACAATACAACTCTATCTCTTTGACCTCAAAGCAATTCTTTTTGACTTTAAACTTATTAGTCGGAGTCTAAGGCTTGTTATCTGCTGCTAAATTAGCTTCTTGAAGACTTCCAAGATACACCGTCGACTCCTATTGTAAAATAATTTTAGAAAATATTAAAAAAATTGGCCAAGTGCATTTTGGACCATGCGCAGTGTCGGGTTTCGTAGATGCGAATGCTGACTTTGAGTTCACGCTACCGAAACTAATTTTCTATTTTTGTATGAAATTTTCCTCTTCCAAATATATATATCGCTAGTTTATATAACTTTTTGATTTGTAAACCCTACTTAGCTCTAATAGTTTTCCTTCAAATTTCACTAGAATCTTTCGCGTAATTCAGCCGATATACACTTTTCCGTTATTTCATAAATTAATGGTCTATCTGTATATACTACTGCTGTGATTTTTTTCATGTGTACATATATAATAACCACGTTTAGCAGATAGAGGGAAGGACACTTGGTAAATATTTCAGAAGCGGATCCTAAATCAAAAATATTATGTTCACAAGCTCACAATATTTTTTAAATACCTTTTCAAGTATCATTAATCCACACGATAGGTTGGTCAAGAAAAAATTGACTTCCACTTTACCTGTATGGGAGCTAGGGAATATCATTGTTGTCTACTTGTAATGTTCATATTAGACAATTCTGTTTAAGCTTAATTGATATAGTAAATTGTATAATATTTAGAATTCACAAGGCCTTATAAAGGTAAAATTTGTAAAATAATAAGACCCTTTATGACAATGTAATGAAATGTGCATGTGTACTTGTTACAAATTTTATGTGAATCAATGAATATGAATATGAATATAAATGAATGTGACTCCTCCTCTCTTGCCCATTGTGTTTAAAAGCTGCACTAAGCATGACCTTTATGAGGCTTCAGATGAATGCGCATAAAAAAAATCAAATTTTTATTTTGTTCCTTTTTCGGCATGATTAATATACATACCTACACCAAATTACAGCTTTCTAGTACTTACAGTCTCTGAGAATAACCGTTATCGGACGGAGAGACAGACAGACATGACAAAACTATAAGGGTTGCTTGTTTGCTACGGAGCCCTAAAAACGTTACTGATTTTAGATTCAGCTTTCAGTATTATAGTATACTAGAGGCAGCGCGCGGCTTCGCCCGCGTTAACCACACGTGTGAAGTCGCGGGCGTGATGCAATATAGCCTATAGCCTTCCTCGATAAACGACCTATCTAATACCGAAAGAATTTTATAAATCGGACCAGTGGTTCCTGAGATTAGAGCGTTCAAACAAACAAACAAACAAACTCTTCAGCTTTATATATAAGTATGGAATCATGTATTCAATGACTCACGTTATCCTGTTGATAGTCGGAAATGGCGATGCGCTTGAGTAAATTATATTTAATGGGTGTGCCTGTCACATTATAGAGTCCAAAGCGTAGGTACTTGACTAATTTTAGGTATATTAAAAACTTATTCACTGAGAAAAAAGAATGGTTGCTAGTAGCAAAACTGTTTGTTACACGGTACCAAAATCGAATGACTGCTAAACTCAGGGCTACTAGTAGTTAAAATGTATTCTAATTAATACTTGTAGTTTGGGACATGCAACTACATAATTCTACTAATTAGAACAGAATTTTGGAATTTACTAATCAAACCGCAACTAGCAAAACTGGTTCAGCTGTTTCTTTTTCTCAATGTAATGAAATAAAAAATACACGCTTTAAATAATTTATTTCTTATTTTACTCTAAAACTTTATTGCCCTATGTTACAACACATTGCATTCCACACCGCCGAGTGTGTGGCACACAATATGTATCTTCCATCTACCCTTGAACTTCTATGTATAAAGATGTATGTCAGTATGTTGTATGTAGCTATGTGAGTCGTAGTACCTTTGTTGATAACGTTGTGGTTTCTGTCGCGAATTACATCCTGGGGAGCATGTAATTACCATTAATACCGAATTCCGCTTTACGCGAGTACGAATTGGTTTTGAACTTAAAAATTTAAAGGCATTTTAGGTAGAAGTATAAGTTATATGTTTGAGTTGTAATATAGAAATCAAGGGACTAACAAACTGCTGCTTCTAATAGGTCATATCGTGGGCAAGTTTAATGTCTACCTACTTATTTTAACGAAAATAACAAAAAAAAATTAGGAGGTACTTGCACTTGTTTGGTAAACTCTATGTTAAACCTTCTTAGTTAAATCTCACATTGTCAGATTACGTGGATACGTGGACCCCTTTGCAAGCTACGTATAAATAAAGAAAATAATCTTGCTTCGAAAAATATTAAAACACGTGTTTAAAGAATGGTAGCGAGAAAGTATGGAAGAAGGTGCGCAAATTACTTCTTGCTTTTGCTCTAGTTTCCACAATAAATAGGCTTTACACATAGAACGGGTGACGAAAAAAGGGTATCAACGATTTTAGTATATATGTAGGTCAAAATATATACTTTAAGATAAGATCAACGTTTGAAATGTTGAAATAGTTGAAAAGAATGACGTCGTTATTCTTTAAGATATAATAGTCTGTTGTGTGATAAAATGTCGACATTTCAATAGGTACCTCAGCAGGTTGTTTTGCCAAGTATCTACGTTGTTGCTAGGTAAAATATTTTCACCGTTTCCACTAAAATAAACCAATTATAGTTAGTACATATTACATCTAAAGCGATGAGCAAGACCAAAGAGACAAATAGATACTTCATAAGTTTCCACTCTGCTGGTCATACAATACACGCATTACGATACGTTCTCCGGGCTCAGACCAACTCCGGGTAAAATCGTGTAAGTACGATATCTTTTAACCATTTCCATCAGAATGAACCTTAATTTTCCTAACCTTATCTTACTTAAGGGATGAATGAATTCGGTGCTGCTCCCATTTGAAATAAATTATTTAAAAGGAAACCGAGATATCATTTAAAATTTTGTCTCATACGTCTCTAGGTAACCTTCAAACTATTTTATGGATTACTATTTACAGTTTAAATTTTCAGTCAGAACGTGAAACTTTGGTAAAAGTAACCGTTTTTCACAAAAATGCAAAGAAAAGCTTTGGACAAATAAATAAATATATAGGGACTAATTACACTGATTGAGCTAGCCCCAAAGTAAGTTTGATACTTGTGTTATGGGATACTAACTCAACGATACTGTATTTTATAACAAATACATATATAGATAAACATCCAAGACCCAGAACAATTTGAAAAAGCCCATTTTCCAATTTGCCCTGACCGGGGATAGAACCCGGGACCTCTGGGTGGCGGACTATCATGGTGACCACTACGCCACGGAGGTCGTCAATATTTTGTAGGTTATTTAGTCCTATCACAGTTTCCACGCTACTGACTGATTCTACGCATTATGTCCTACTTCAGTGCATGCGAACAATAGGGATTTGGATTGGTCCCGAAAAGTATTATATCATTTAGTACTTCAGTTTTATTATCTAAAATAATGGACCAATATTTTTCGGTTAATCAAAGTAGTACAAATTCACAATAAAAATGTAATTCTACTGAAGATTATACCCTCGATTAGTAATATTTTAACCCTCATATTCATAAAAAATACCAAACGTTTACTAAACTTAATTGACCGAGCGAGCGAAGCGAGCGAGATCTACAATTCAAGTCGGGGCGAAAAAAAATTGTTTGTATTTATGTATGTATGTTCCGCGATAGCTCTCGAACCGTTGAACTGATTTTAATAATATTAAGTATGAGTGTAGCAACTATTCATAGAATTTTTAAGTTCGTTGGGCATCAAAATCGGTTCAGCCGTTTTTGAGATATACGCATTTTGGTAAAAATAAATATTACTTTATAACTTTCAAACCGTTGATCAGATTTGGATGTAACTTCACATTTCACGAGATAGTATTGTTATATTTCTTATGTATATTGGAAATTAAAATTGTATAAACAGTTTTGGAGATATTGAGTTGAAACCTGAAATATGATGAAATACCGTACTGATAAAAATAGTACATCTCCTTAGATGAAGTTGTTAAATGTATACATCTAATATATTCGATACTAAATTATGATGACCAGGCAACAAAAACTTTAAATTAAAGGTAAAGTTACTTTCAAACATCAATTACACATATATTTTACAAAAATGTCACTAGATGTCGCTGATACAAAAGTAATTTCTCTGAATCACGGGGTCGATTGTATACAGTTTGACAAATAAATACCTATACTGTTGCTCAATTATATGGTTGACACAGTTCCCATTCCACCTATTAGTCGGTGGTAAAAGACTGACCCATTATCATGCTCATGAACGCAATTTCTACTGTCGCTAGCCTGGGCAGTAACTGTGCACAAATCGTAAGGACTCACTTTGGATGTGTAGTCGTGGACTAGATATTGGCGAAAAAGAGTTGGCGCCCGGATGTACATAAGTTGTTCTTTCAAGATCAAAACTTCTTACCGATATTTCATTAGAACCAGGCTGAGATTCTATATATGGGCTTAAAAAAATCTGTTGCAGCTCAGATTAAAAGAAGGTTAAAAAATCTGTTTTCTGCAACGGTGTCTATTAACCGCTCAATGAATGAATAAAATATCTCTATTCCAATGAACATTATAACTGGTGCAGTAAATTTACTTACCTACTCGTATTTTTAAACCCCGGCAAAGAGGGGTGTTATAAGTTTGAAATCAATGTCTGTCTATGACATCGAAGCTCTCGAACGAATAGACCGAATTAGATGTGTTTTACGTGAAAGCAAGTTTCTTTACGGTAGTTCTTAGCTATGTTTAATGGAAATCGGTTCAGTGGATCAAAAGTTATGGAAGGTAAATGGTGAGTCAAGATTTTTTCACCAATTGGCAAATAATAAACTTGTGGAATAATAATCGCGAGGAGGAGGAACCACTAGTTTAGTCAAAATATGTTTTGTCTCGTTCTTTCACTGTCAAATATTGAAAAGAGGGAAAGGGGCAAAACATATTTTAGAATATGAACTAACTATATAGGTACACTGCTACACGCTGATCTCGAGGCATCACATTCACTGAAACGGAACGTAATGACGCAGAATCCGCAAGAAAATGGGAAAATGAAACTGAAAGGAATTGTTGAGGAATCAGGGTGTTATACGTGCGTCAGTTGAGACGTGGCGGCGACGCGACTCGACTGCGAATATACGTACCTGCAAAATATGTGTGTCATATGGTGCGCAATTTTACATGTTATGTTCTTACACAGCTCTGAGGTGCTATTTTTCAAACGCGGAGTCACTAAACGAACGGTTTTTTGTATGGAAAATCAACACGTTTAGGTGACTCCGCGTTTCAAAAATAGCGCTTCTGGTAGTACAGAGAGGGTCGTGCTCCTGCAGTGGAAACAGAAAGACCTGATGATGATGATGATTTAGATACAGCAAGTTCACTCCATGATACCACCACTTACTAAATTCCGTGGAAAAAAATACAAAGAACATTTCCACGTTCCACAAAAGACCAAGCGGTCGGTTGATCAGTTATTTTTTTTATTTTAATCGTTTTATGAAACTGTTAGATTATTTATGTAAAGGTTTAAAAAATAAAGGTAATAAAATAAAATAAGTTTTTAGATATTTTATTAAAACCTATATATTGTAAACGGTTTACTCACAAAGTACAATCGCGATTGTACTTTGTGAGTAAACCGTATTTCCGCAAAAGTTATATATCAATTAAGACGATCATCTCCAGAGCGAGTGTTAAGAGCGGCGACCTGACTGTTTCGATGACAGCGTGAAAAATGCGAAATCGTACTAAGTAAGTAAACTGTAATGACTACTAATGATTGAAAACTATATTGTATAAGTATCTTCTCATCGATACGGTCTCTATAAAATTCCGTAGAACGCTAGGCTCAATAATATTAAACTTATATTTCGAAGGAGTCGAATAGATGTACTTGTATTATTGACACTTATCTAAAACTTACAAACCATTGGAATCAAAGTTTAAACGTGTTACGTCCCTGCAAAGTCTAGTCTAGAAAGTTACGTAATTTTACCGCACTGTTTTGTAATAGGTATTTAATTGACAAAGTTTTCAAAATAACGTAACGCCTAATAAACTACTAAACTACTATTATTGAGTCTAAAGCTACAAATATCTATATATCTTTACATATAATAAAACAGTAAAAAAATATGTGTCTGTACATTGAATATCTTTAAAAATAAATTAGGAGCGATACAGAAATTGTTATAGTGTAAGAATTAAAAAAAAGTCGTCTGTTGGTCTATTTGTCTGTTTGTACACGCTAATATCCGGAAATACAGGACGGATTCGAATAAAACTTTTTTTTTATTATAGCTGTTAAGCCAACATTGCTGGGCAACATATATGGGATAATTGATTCAGGAAAATGGAATACCTGATGCAGAACCATAATGGCCCAGCTAAACAATAGGAAATATACAAATGACGCCTTAGAAAAGTTGTTCAGCCTGATAAGCATTTTCTGCAGACAAAATCCACGCGAACGAAGTCGCGGCTAAATTATATATTAGTTCTCGTAAAACAACATAGTCGCATGTTGAGCTCCATGCAATTGAATTTTGTACAAAAATCAAGTCTAATAAAATATTTCTTGCAGATATTTTACAAGAATGCCTTTGTTTATTTATTTTAAGGGTAGAAAATTTTTCTGTGGTTACATTTTTTACTTAGAACACATTTTTGCTGAAACGATAAATGTATGAAAGATTTTTTAGATGTGCCTCGAACTTGTCTTGAGATGTATGCTTACGACTAAATTAAAAGATTTATTTATTAAACTCGAATTAAACATACGAAGAAAGTAGAGTTTATGATTTTAAACGTAGTTGATTAAGTATTTTTTCTTTAACTTGTTTATTTTATTAATTATTTTTTTTAATTTAATTTTACTAGCCTGTATTTATGGTGTCCCACTGCTGGGCAAAGACCTCCCCTTATTTTCCCACTCGTCCCTTTCTTTTGCGACCTTTTGCCACCAACTTAAAAATCTGTCTAAAGTCTTCCTCCATTTTTAGGGTTCCGTAGTAAACAAGGAACCCTTATAGTTTCGCCATGTCTGTCTGTCTGTCTGTCCACGGTCCTACAAAGAAACTATAAGTACTAGAAAGCTGTAATTTGGCATGGATATGTATATTAATTATGGCGAAAAAGTCGTAAAATAAAATATGGAAAAAAAATTTTTATAGTGTAGCTGACATACAAGTAAAGACGTAGTCAATTTTTTTTTTCTCGACAAACACATTGAGTGGGGTGTCGTTGAATAGATCTTTTAAAAATATTGTTAGCTAAACACCATTTTTCGATTTAGGGATCCGTTTCTGAAATATTTGGGTTTAAAGTTCAAATTTTTGTTCGAGTCAAGTGTCCCCCTGCTCTATCTGCTAAACGGTTATATATGGCCACGTGAAAAAATCACAATTATAGCATATATAATGTAGTTTGAAGGAAAACTATCAGAGCCAAGTACGGTATACAAATTAAAAAGTTATAGGCGATCAACTTATAAAATGTACTTGAAAAAAGACATTTTCATACAAATTCAATAGATATTAGTTTTTAGACGTTTTTAGTGGCAAGAACTTAAAGTTGGCATTCGCAACTACGGAACCCTACACTGCGCGTGGCCCGACACGCACTTGCCCAATTATTATTAACTTATTTTTTTATTAATGCCCGTGATCATGCTCGTGATGCATTTTTTTAAATATGTTGTAGGTATACTTTTTTCTGTAAATAGCCTTTATCCACGACATTCCATCTAAATGAAAAAAAATTGCGTCGAGGTCGTCCCAGGATTTATTTGAAGCTGCGGCCGGTGGGATTAATTACGAGATGGGACATACACCTGTACAGCGTACACTCAGCGGTAATATCTGAGTATATGTACATATTTAAACAGAACTATTGGCTAATTGGGACGTCGTCGGTGATATACAATCAAACGTCAAAAAATGAAAGCGTCATATTCGATTCATATAAATTGCATAGGATACTATCACAGAGATAAGATTATTAGGATGTTGTCAATAATTGACTTCAAAGTAAAAATATAAAAATATATACATATATTCAATAATATTTTTCATAATAATTGTTTAAAATTACTTTTGTAATGTTTTACCAACGAGCTATTATTTTTACTATTGTAATTTTTTTATTTTATTTTGTAAAATTACTTTTGTAGTTTGAAACAATTATTTAGCAAATTTTGCATTAGGATAAAAGCAATGTGAATAAAATTATGAATAAATTAGTAGATACCCTATCCCCTCTTGTATTCCCTATCTTGTATTCGTAATCAAACGCACCTCTTTTCATCAAAGAAAATCCTAACAAAAGCACGAATCCAAAAGCAGCGAAGTCGAAGTACTATTGAATGTTTGATATCCTTAATTACGTTTTTTTATTATGAAACGAAACCTGCGAATCGGAAAGAAAGGTAAAAAGATTGGAAAAAATCTTGAAATTTCTCGGTTCAAATCGACTTCAACAACCAGTGAACCGAAAATCTTCACTTAAGTATTGCTCTTTATTCTACATCTTGGATTTTGTAAATTTACAATTAGCACGGAAGCCATCATCAGGTTTTTAGATTTCAAGTGCCAATCAATTAGGAGCGATGTTTTAATTGGTCTGTTATTGGATTCGTAAAATTAATTTTTCAACTTTCAATTGCTAATTTCATTGGAACATCTTTTTCAAATTGGAGTTGCCGATGAAAAATGATTATATTATTGTGGTTGATGCAAATAAGTTTACTTGATGAAAATTGCTATTACAATAGCTCAACTATAATAGAAATTGGGCGTTCGCATAATTAAATGGACTTTGAATGTATACAGAGTAATTTACTCATAATCTTATTTTTATTTATTTAATTTATTGCACATAAAATCTTAAGATTATAGCACAAAAGGTTCAACTTAATGCTAAGCATTGTCTACCAGTTCACCTTTGGGACGTAATAGAAAAGATGATAGATGAATATTATGTATTTATAGCAAATGAATAGTACTGAATAATTCGTTTCTTTGATGAAGTGAACACGTGTATGCCAAAGTAAAGGAAGCAAAAGTTGGGGTAAAGCTTTGTTAGAGTGATTAGGGAAACAGAATCAATCAGAAGTCAATCACATGTGTTCCTGTAATCTATGGTCTGTGTGAGTTGTAACAATATAAACTTCTATTCGGAATCTGTACGATATGCAACAAATTCCTTGATAATGTGTGTCGAGGTTCAATAAAACCGCTTTAAATCCATATATCACAAAAAAATCTATAGATTACGCAGCAAAACTTTTAATACTCGCAGAACTCGCTATGGTTATTTTTTTAAGAGTGACTTGATTATTGCTTAAAATAAGATGGTTCTTATCATATGGATGGCTTTTTGCTGTTTTTGGCTGTCCGGTTGTCAGTCTGTCAGTTCTCGCATACAGGTCGCATTTTTTTTTTAATTTCTGAGTAGGTTCGAAAATTATATAGATTATTTCTGTCGATTAATTCAGTTTGTCGAAATTTTTCAAAATAGCTGAAATACGGGGGTTGACTCGCGAGGTCTACAACTCACAGAAGTCACAGAGCCACTAGTAATATTTACTTAGATTCAAATTTGAATTACTACTTTTAAGTATTTATGTAGCCTGTTTTTGTTTTTTTTAGATCTAACTACAAATAATTTAGGGAGCTAAGTCCAATATCAAAAAGATACTAGGATGAAAAGTAAACAGTGAGTGTATTACTTGAGTGTAGTGTAGTGTGTATGCGAACGAGGCAAATGTAAAACTTTTTACTTTTTTTTGTGTTCTCATGTAAGTGATTTTTTGTCTTTTTTGAGAATAAATATCTTTAAACCGAGATGTGTTCCAGCGACATTATAAGAATACCGCGGATAGTTTGGGAAGTGACTCTAGAACAAATCCAATATGCTGCTTTGATGTCGGCCCTTTTAGGTATCCTCGCGTCACGAATGACCACAGAATATAGAAAATCCGCTGAATATCTCTTTCAGCTAATGTTTTTATTTCCGCTTGTAGATAGGTATTGTGTTTCTTTTCTAAGCATATTATGCTTTATAGTTTAACGGGTTGCACCATCTGTTCTCACTGTTCTTAGCAGCTCACCTAGACACTTTAAATAATATACAAGTACTACATATTTAATTTTGTTTGATTATTTATTTTTAAAAAACATGTTATAATTTTTGAACTAAAACCTAAATTAAAAATTTAAATAAACTGAAATAAATAAAATTAAAAACGAAATAAATTAAAGATTATTACGAAAAAAGTCTTACAAGATTCATTTTTGTTTTGAAATCTCGTTTTAATAGAATAAAAAAGAACTCACATACTTACTTTCATGATTATTTATGGATGTTGTTTGAATTGGTGAGATATCCCGCAGGGTAGAACACGGCATAATATTTTTTGAAACAACAAAACCTTTAATGAACCTCAGTGAAAGTCTCCTGACCCATTTTCGTTTACATTGTTTAAATTAGGCAAAGTGATTAACATTCTTTTTTTTGTCTTTTGACCTCATTAAACATAAAGGCACGTTTTGTTTGGATATAGATAATATAAGGAGTGAATAGCGGTTAGTAAAATCCAGTCGTATCTGTGAATTCCATCTTCAAGTAATTGTAACACTAAGGCCCCTCGCCCACCGCGACTTTTTGTCGCGATGCAAACGCGATACTGTCGCGTATTTGCATCGATGCAGTCGCGATGCAGTCGCTAGCTGTGTACCCTCGCCCACCTAAACATGATGCAGTCGCGATACCAACGCGATACTGTCGCGCTTCTGTCGCGATGCAAACGCGCGACAGAAAAATGCGTCATCGTCACATTTGCAAGATGGACTCCGTTGAGGCAACAGTCACGTTATCTTTGGTGCTGCTTTGACGTAAGCAGACGAAGAGTAGACAGCCGAAGCGTGGGCAACGGAAGCAACTTCAATTGGACGCATCCATTTAATAAGAAAACGGTCGCGAGACAGTCGCGCGTTTGTATCGATGCAGTCGCGATACTGTAGCGCGTTAGCATCACTACTGTATCGCGCTGCAAATGCGACTAACGCGCGTTAGTAGTGATGCAGTCGCGCGTTTCGTAATCGCGCGACTGCATCGCGACAAAAAGTCGCGGTGGGCGAGGGGCCTTAGAATTGACTCTGTTTAATTTTCGTCATCGTTTTCCATTTATAAAAGTATAAATATATATTGTAGGATAAATTTATCTCATAATAAAGGTTATTTTATTAAATTTTATTTTAATGCAAAAGCTACATACCATGCATATGCATATAATTACTGGCGTTTCAAAACGACCACCTCTGGGAAGATCACCCTAATACATGAATACCTATACCTACATATGAGATAGTATAGGGTACCAAACACTAATTTCATTTTCAGTAGGTATGAGTACGTTATGCCATTAAAAGTAATTCAGTGTCCTGATTCAAATCTAATGTCAAATCAACTGTAGACAGTTGAAATGAAATGTCGTCTGGCCGCCTCTGTAAAATACAACCGAAACTAAACTATTGTGCCCATGCTACTTGTAATTCTACACTGCTCGCTAAGCTGTCCCAAAGGCGCTTATTCAATAAGATAGAACTTTTCTCGCTGTCCTTTTGGACTTGCGTGAGATGGGCACGAGTAGATATTTTTTATTGGTATGTACGAAAAGTTATCCTACTTCCTATCCTACTTCCTACTATCCTACTTCCTACTAATATTATAAATGCGAAAGTGAGTTTGTATATTTGTTTGTTTGTTTGTTTGTTTGTTTGTTTGTTACCTCTTCACGCTTAAACTACTGAACCGATTTGGATGAAATTTGGTATGGATATAGTTTGAGACTCAGAGAAGGACATAGGGTACTCTTTATCCCGAAATTTCCACGGGGAGCGAAGCCTGCGGGTACAGCTAGTCACTTATAAATAAAATAGCTTTGCTCTAATTCACTATATTCTAATTAAATAACCAGTCGATAATGTATCCGCAGTAGTCGTAAACCAATATCACAGAAACTGATGTTACTTACAGTTTGTCTTTAAACTCATGTCGGAAATTGTACTAAGTATCTATATTAATGCTTAGGTAGGTACCTCGCGTGTAAATACAAATTTCGTGAGGCTAGAAACTTGATTACAGAAACTATTAGTTTAACTTCCATCCTCCGCCCAATTTAGTAATTATATTTCGCCCACAACTTTACTAGAGATTTCAAAATGGGTTTGACAACACTTAATGAATCCTTTTGCTTGTTTCAGACGCAGGCCATCGGATGCATCGACGCTGCATTGGAAGAATACTCAAAATGTCTTAAAAATCTAGTCCAAATGAAGAAACTTAGGTTTAAATAAATGCCATAGACTAGGAAATCAGTGATACAACAATGAATATAGACGAAAAAGTGTCGGGGCCCGGTGGGGCCTCGCAAAAGAACTGGACACATTTGTTGAACTTAACAGACGAACTGCCGTTAGACATGAGGTTTAACCACGGACATCTAGTGTCTATAACAGTGTACAGTGTGCTGATGGTGATATCGGCGACGGGGAACCTCACAGTGCTGTCTCAGCTGATGAAGAGACGGCGAGCCGGCCGAGCGAGCAGGCTCGACGTGCTGCTCATGCATTTAGCAGTGGCCGACCTTATGGTAAGATTTGTACAGTTTGTTTTGTTATTCAACGTGGAAGGGACACGTAATTAATCGAACCACGGGCTATACTGATCACTGTAGTATAATGATAATAAAATAACAGTCAAAAAACACAAATAAAATCGACATGCCCATCAAATTGCCCGTGTGGCTTCACACTGTCGTATGAAAATCCCATTTTTTGTTTAGTTTCAATACACTCAGGTGATCTGGTACCCATGCTTCGATTTATTACTGGTATGTCCCTTCCACGTTGTATATTAACAGTATCTGTAATCTCTATTTGAGATGAATCTAAAAGAAGCCTGTGTAATACCCACCAAATACATCGAGCGGAACTTTAGCTGCTGAAGTGCAGCCGCTGAACTTCGGCATAGTGTGTTGCGACACTAAGTTTACTATTTATCCGGGGTCACGCACATGGGTTTTTAGATAGAGTGATTCTACAAAGATATAAGCAGTTTAGATCTTCTTCGTTTGCTTCACTGGCAGAGAGTACTGGTAAATGAAAATGATTGTAGATACATGAGTAGGATTATATTTGATATAAATTCAGAAATACATTCAGTCCGGTTTCGAACTCCTTTCGCTACTGGTTAACTCTCTGTCAAATTTAAAAAGATATATTCAATAACTGAGGTGAACATCTTTTTAATCAGAGTAAAAAGCTGTCTCGGCGTCACGCCTCCTTGGAGCTAAAACGGCAACCTCTCGCTTAAACGCTCGGGTACCGCGAACTCATGTTATCTAATGTTCCAAATTGCTTTTAGATACGAGTAACATCAATTTTCCCGCCTTTATTCTTTTTACTTCCTCCGCCCCGTAATGGATCCTGGGGCAGACATGTCACAATTTTATGATATAATTCGATATACAGAGAAATACAAGTTTTTGGCACAGTGAGAAGAATACTTGGTATACCTACGTTAAATAACGTAGTCGAATTTATTAAATACCTCAGTTGAATACCTAGGCATTCCATTCTCAATATCGGTATCTCAGATATCCTCCTCGGTGATACAAAATTAAAGTATTTAATTAGGATTCTCATAGAATATTAGTGTACCTTCGGCTAAAATGAGTAAGCTTCCAGGCTTTCAAAATAATCTTTATAAGGTAAATGCTAAAGAAAACGATTCCGAGCACTTACCTGGTATCAATCTTGTAAACCTTTGAACAGATATCAATCTCTAAAGATGTATCGTATCATTTTTTCTGGGAAAATTCACCTAAAATTATTTCAATAATATTACGATGTTGAAATTGAAGAAACGGAATAACATTAAAGTAGATATACAAAAAAAAAAAGGTATAGATTTAGAATAGACGTCAATTCCTAGGTTTTTCTGCTAGTCTACCTATTGGTCTAAGGTCCCTATATAGAACGACCTTCACCGTCTGGCTCATTTGATGAAACGTATTTTATGTTTAATTTGATATGTCAATAAAGATATTGCATATGGGTTGCCAAACAAATTTCAGGCCAGGATACGATTAATTAATATTTTTTTTTAAATATTGCACCGGTTTGCTTAGTAGACAAATTCTATACCAATCGAAAGTAAACGTTTTCATATTCTATGGGCTTCATAAAATATGAAAACGTTAGGTTGCCTATTCTTTTCCGGTCACAACTCTTGGTTGCCAGGTATAAACAGGTGAATCGACAGATATAGCATTTTGCACCGGTCTGATTATTAAATTGAAATAAATGAAAATAAAGGTTATTTTATTATAAACACGGTGGTACAGGGTTGCCTGCGAAAAATCAGTCCCGAATTCCGGTTGTCGTTTATATAAAATACACTTCATCAAATAAGCATGACGGTGAAGGTCGTTCTATATCGGGATCCTATACTATATTTTAAATCATGTATGACCAGACCATGCCCATCCATCAAAAAGGTTTAACAAGATTTAGTGCATAACATGTCATAAAGAGATGTTTTAAAGTTGATCAAATGAAAGATATAAGTAGTATGATGAAAGTCTAGATAAACTTTTTAAGACTCTATAGGTATAAATTAACATGTGTGCGTGCAATAAATACATTAAGGGGATACTTGAATTGTTGAGGTCCAGTGCTGCCCCCATGTGAAACAAATTATTAGAAAGGAAACGGAGATATCATTTAAAGTTTTGTCTTGACCAAGCCTAGATTTTCCAACTATTCTATGAACTACTGTTTACAGTTTAATCAGAACGCAAACGCTTTTAAAATTTACCACTACTATGCAAATGTGCGAAGACCCCCTTAATAACAGTCGACACGTAGTACTCAGCCTCAGCTCAGCCCATCGAACAATGTTTCATATGGGATGGATACCGATATCATAAAAAAACTACATTCACATTGGAATGATCCAGTCCGCTGAACACTTTTGTCGACTGTACATTTACAGCCCGTATGTTTTAAGGTGGCTCACGACACAATTTGGAATACAATCTGCAGTAACAATCTGGTACTGTACTGCAGATTGTTAAGTGCAGATCGGCTGCAGTAGCGCAACGGATTGCTGCTGCACATTGTATGCCGAATTGTGTGGTGTGTAGCCACCTTTAGTAGTTCAATACTCAGGACTAAGCTGCATGCAGTACGTGTTCTCAGGTGACGTTCCTGATGATGCCGCTGGAGATCGCGTGGGCCGGCACGGTGCAGTGGCTGGCGGGGGACGCCATGTGTCGCGTCATGATGTTCACGCGCACCTTCGGCCTGTACCTCTCTAGCTTCGTGCTCATCTGTATATCTATCGATAGGTAAGTGATGTTTACCTAAAACTTTATTAACCAATATTAAATGGTACAAAAGGCCGAATGCTAATAGCATTCTCTACCAGTCAACCTTCGGGATGAATAGAAATCTAGCGTAGTAGACGCAAAAGTAAGATACTTAATTAAAAGGTTAATTTTTTAATTTTTTATTTTATTTTTGATGCTTTTTAGGGTTAAGTAAAAGTAAGTAAACAGTATATTTATTTTCTTCATTAATCTTAAACAGAAGTAAAGACTACTTAATAAGTGGTAATAAGTGCAACACATTAAATACATATATAATACAATAAATATAATATATACGTATATGTGTATAGAATACCATACATACAATAAATACATTAAATAAATATGAGAGTAAGCGCGTGTGGACTTTTTCCTTAAACAGATATCTGTTTGAAATAGTTTTAAGGTCCTCAGGCAGGGCGTCCCAGAGTCGTATAAGAAGAACGCTTTAGAGTTAAGTCCGCCAATTGTAAACAATTTTAACAGTGGATAAAAAAAGTTTTAGTAAATAAATAAATAAGAACGGAAGGCGAAGACCTAAAATTTAAAAAGAAACAAAGGGTTTTTTTATTTAAGTGATACTATCTTATAAGTTTTAGGTTAAATGTAATTTTTAATAAGGCAAATGACACCCAGTCACCGTGGCCAAACACTGGTCAAATTTATTAAATTATATTAAAAGCCTTTTTGAGAATATCTGCTAATCTGTAATCTTCGGAAACGATTATCGAATTAGTATCGAATAGTCGCAATGTCGCAAACACAGCCTTTGTAGAAAGTCGTCTAAAACGCAACTCGGAACTCGTTTAATTAGCATTCGTTTAAGTTGCAAGTATGTCTCAAATGTTATTTTGACTAAATTGCGAATAGTCCCCATGTTATTAAGTTTACTGCTGCAGGTGGATCAATCAATTTAACTATATTTTACTATATTCTTCGGTGTTTTAGGCTGCGTTTCCACTGAAGCGGAGCAGAGCGGAGAGGAGAGAAATTGACCAATCACAATGTTCGAAAACTCCGCTCCGCTTCAATTCAAACAACTCTCCGCTCTGCTCCGCTTCAGTGGAAACGCAGCCTTAAACGATCTTATTGGTATGGACAAATTTAGTATCAAGTTAGCAACTGATTATAATGTCTTTTGAGTGATTAAAGAAACTTTTAAAAATGAATCACGAAAATATAAATAATCATGTCAAAAAAAAAAAAACAAATGATCAATAACTTATTAGTATGCATAAAAAGAACATCTAAAGTTAAAATTAAATTAAATTCCACCCATTAATTTAAGAACATCACGTAATTTAATACTGTTTCAAAGAACAAGTTAATAACGCGCAAGATGAGAAAAATTCTATATAATTTGAAAGTTTATTTCTTGGTCTAACAAATAAAATAACAAAGTTATTTATGAGCGCAAACATTGCGTTGTTGTTTTAGGATTACAGGTAGAAAAACAAATTCTAAATAACAAATAAAAAGCCGAAAGTCTTTGCATAAATAATATAAAGACATTCGAAAAGTTTATTTGCCCTGGAGGTTGAATGTTCCTTCAAAGAGAAAGATCCTTCCCTACTTAATGGACCAAACTGATGTTTTTAGCTTTAGTACCTACAGTATAGTTTAGTTTAATCGACAACATTTAAGACTATGTAAAAAATATATAAGTATATGTCATTTATTAAGTACAACCGAAAGGTTCTCATTTAGAGCGATCGACAGTCGTCTACGTGGTAGTGGTATCCCTCATCTGCTAATTCCTGCTCATGTCTCGCAGTCCTACGGGGATTCATTTTCGGTTCTCGCTGCCCAGTTGTGGAATGCGCTTCCTGCAGACGTGAAAAGTGCGCCGTGTCTCGATTCCTTCAAGATCAGACTTAGAAGATATTATGACGACTCCTCAGACATGTAGATATATTGTAGTTTATGTATTTTATTTATTATATTATTTATAGATGTAGTTTGTTTTGGATATATATAAGTTTATGTATTATACTTATGAATATATGTTTATTTTTGTAATATATATAAGTTATTCCGATATGTACACTTTGACTTCTACCCGTTATGCCCATTTATTGTATCCTTTCGCTGATATTTGGTTGACTGGAAGAGATCCCATTATGGGATAAGTCCGCCTTTGTACCTACAAATTTTATGGTTTGTTATTGTTCCTATGTTTGTAATGTTTATGTACAATAAAGATATATACAACAACAACAACAACAACAACCATTTAATAGTTACAAACATTTTGCATGAAAAATAGAATGCAGGAAAAATAGAAACAAAAAAAATAATAGAGACCTAAACGTATTAGAAAGACCAAACACCAAAATGAAACTTGTCTCATCCAGCCCCCATCATATGGCTATAAAAATATACAACCACATCCCTAACTAGTTAAAGAATATAGAAAAATCTTCATTAATCGCTAAAAATCTAAAAAAAAATCACATTAATAAATGCTATTACAAAATACCTGATTTTTTTTTGATAATAACTTTGCTGCAAATTTATTTACTGAGAATTTTCATTATGTTCTTAAGTTCGTCAATTTATAGCTTTGCCTATGCAGATTCAGATTCAGATTTTTATTGCAAGTCACAAGTTCGAAGATGTTACATCGAAAAAAAAAATACAAGTGACGCCCTGCCAGGGCACAGCAAACATGAGGGCAGCTAGTTGTCACTATACTTACAAATAAAATTTTACAATTTATTGTTTTTCATATAATATTTATATAATAGAGAAATAATAAAACAAACGGAAGTATTTACATATCAGAACATAATGAAAATTCTCAGTAAATAAATTTTAATAAACACTCCCACACTTGCCTTTACTACGGCGTAATGCCAAAGTCAACTATTTTCTCTATTTACTTCAGTAATTTAAAAAATGGTAGAATTCATTCTAGCCCTATGCTCTATTTAAAATTACATTTGGTATTGTTTCTAAAAATGACTGTGTCATTCCTACGACTAAAAGAATATATCTTTACTATGTAGCCTCACTAACTAAGGTATTACACCTGCAGTCAGATGGAAAGAGCTCTACAATACTAATGAAGATTCTATAATGAAGCAAGTGAAAGATGAGTATTTTGGCTCCGCATACTTCCGCTATTTGTTTTCCAGCACCAATTAATTTTAGATTCCCTTGGACTCCTGAAATTTTTAACAGTGTTTTTTTATTTATTTGGTTCAATAACTGGCTGAACAAAACACAAGTTTATACAAATACAAATTAGAGCATACAAGTTACCAAAAGTAAAGCGAACACTGCATGCACATTAGATTAAATGCTCTCAGTAATTTTAAATGGAGAATCAAATAATATTAAATGTCTTTACAATTACATACTTTGTGGTTATTTAAGAAATATCCCCACAGGCATTTTATCGTTGTGCAAAATTGCTGTATTAAAAAGTATTTCATCCCCTTTGCATTAATTTACATCATACCCATTAATTTCTAAGGGTCGTTTCGCTCACTTTTCAAGCTCGGCGTTTGACCCGGGTCACGGAACGTCCTCCTTACGTCCTTTGATGTACAATACTATGTTGTTCAGTTCTCTTTTGCAACAGACCTTGTCCTTACCCCTACTTGGAATTATGAACATAAAAACCTTCGTAATTATGTGCTTAGTATGTGTAGCATTGCAGATGTGTTTATAGCCTGAAAAGCGCCTTAAAGTATTCGACGAGTTTGTACAAATGTCTCCGATATTTTTTCAATATCTAAAACAAATTTCTCAGATATTGAGTAACTAATTAAACAAACTCACTTTAAATCAATCTAAATTCCGGATCATCCATCAAAGCATACTCGTACTTATTTGGTGCCCTTGATATAAGTTAAATGTAAGCCCATAGTTAAAAGAAGATGTGGTTTTTGTATCCGAAAGTTACTAGTTTTGTACAGTGGTAACACTGACTTTTTTATTGTAACATTAGAGTACGTTATTGAAAGACTGATTTTTACCGCTTACAAATAACAACTTGTAGAGCGTAAACTATTTGTAAAGGCCGTAAGTGATTAAAAGTGTAGTAAATTCACTGGAGTTTTTACGAGTCTTAACGACAGCATCCCTAGTACGAAAAGTACCGCAACTTAAACCACAGGTATGGCACTTCATAGAAACGGTGCAGCAAATATACCTAGAACTACTACAAACGAAACAATACATCCGTGCATACGTCAAATGTGTGAGTTAAACAATCATGATAGCTACCACAGAATTATAATTATAATACTAACCAAATTTTTTAAATTGTAATAAAGTTTAGATTCGCAGATATCGTTACAATGTGTTGAATTGTTACTACTTAATTATTGTTGGAACACTAAAGTTTAATCAATATCAAGTTGTAAAGTTACATCGATATCATGTAATAACGACAGTAATTAAGTTTCGCCGTAGGTACATTTTTTTGCGATATTTCGTCTAATAATTTAAAAAGTTTTCTTAAGAGATTTCAAGAAATCCCGAGTCTAATAACTACAGAAGCCATATAATAATTACGATCATAATCCTCGGGAAGCTTTTTTACGATTTCTTTTGTCCTATTTCTTTTATGGTAACCCTGTCCGATACCGACCCGCTCATTTATCACGGTCGAAATATGCTGAAATGGCTGATATTTGAAGCCCCTTAATTTTTGTCTTTTATACTTAATATGGATGAAATTCTTAATATGGAAAAAGCTAGCTTTTCGGTCGTGAAATCACAGTAAAAAATATTTATTTAGGTCTGGCCGCGAACAGAGGGTATACCCTCTGTCTGACTGGGGTCTTAAAATAATTATGCTTATATTACCACACCCTGTCGGGTATCGCAACTAAGAAGTGGAACGGCAATTATATGTCTCTAATATAGTCAGGTCAAGATGCTATTTGTAGGTATTTGATGATACACATAAACTTCAAACTAAAAACCTACTGTAGTGATTAATTAGTAAGACTTTTTTTCATAAACAGATGCAACAGTTTACAATTTTTTTATCCAGAAACATTTGATCATTCCTTAATAAGGTAAATTTGTCGAGATTGCTTAGTTTGCTAAAAATGTACAAAGTGGCCTGGATACAAAATGAAGACTTAATTGTATTTCGTGATAAGACAACCGAAATTGCTTTATTTACGCTGCTACCGTGAATAAAATGAGTGCAAAATCAACACTTAGCTAAACAAGACAGAATTTCAATAATAAATAAGTCTGAGCAAAGAACACCCAACCTTGCAGGAAATCACTGCCGCTTTGAATCGGCCGTTTTAGTAATCCTTTGGGGAAGCCTATATCAGCAATGGGCTACCTATGATGACCCCGAGTGTACAGTCTAATGTCAAGACTGAAAGGTTGTGACATGTTGGCTTAAAATAATAGAAGTACTATCAAAAATAGTCTAAATAAAAAAGCGTGTTTGGGTTGATGAGTTAAAGCGTTTTAGACGAGTTACTACATAGACTATCTGCGTGTACGACCATTCAATAATAACACTAAATCAGAAAAACTAGTTTTTATCTCGGTCTTTGTGAGCTTTAAATTACTAGGCTAGGCTTCATTTTGAGTGTTGGACATTTTGAGAGTTATAAAATTTAGAGTTGGACATTTTGAGAGTTGGACATTCTGAAACCGCTGGACATTATGAGAATTGGACATTCTGAACTGGAACGTTCCTATTATCCTTCTGCTCTCTCTTTATTTTAAGCTACTGTTATACGTTATTTGCATAATGGCCCTTTCAGGCCCTTCTGTCTCCGAGGGCCATCGAGTCTCACTGATTCACGTTTGAAGACAAACAATAGTCGAGTGACTGCTTTGTACGGACATTTGTTAAGGTCACAAAGGTCACATAATATAGTTTCCAACATCTTACCTACTCGTAAATACGAAAACATGTTTGTTTGTGGGTCTGTCATTCACAGGAAAATAAGATTGACATATGTTTCTTGATACACTGGAAACTGATAGCTCCATTACCAAAGGTTTCCATAATATCCAATCCACGCCATCGACCTGGCGGTCAATACCTGATTACTCATGTTACTCATGTATGATGAAATAATGATAATGATTAATGTCTACGTATTACTTTTACTTTGGAAAGTCTGTAGTGTCTGAGAAGACAGTGATAAAAAAGTTCAAGTCTATGACCTCAAAACTAAGAAGATCGTTAATTTAGCTTTAAAATAAAGATTAAAATAATCTATCATGATTTTTGTTTAAAATGCCTTGAAGTCAGGATAAATTGGACACTTTTTCGATTAGACAATCTACAATTTTAACTTTAATTGATTGATCATTCGTATTATTTTATTATTGCCGACGCATTATTATTTAAGTATACCTATTACTGTGAAGGTCGTTCTATATCGGGATCTTAGACCAAAATAGTCAGCTAAGTACTTCAAGACCAATAAAATAACTTTGTTATAATATATGTCATAGTCGAATTGTATAATCCGTAGTTATTCAAAAGCTCTAGCTGTTTCGCATTACTGCTCAGCTCGATTGTCAATGAGTTACGTAATTACGTTTAACAAAACAGCTAGCGCTGAGATAACATATAGGGTTACCATTATTGAATAAAACTGTGTTACCAAACAAAATAATATATGAGGGCACATTTATTATAATAAATGATAAAGTTTTTAATAATAATAATATTTATAATTCTTTTATGTTTAAAAAAAAATATTTTAATTGGTTCAGATAATAATATATGTTCTTTATTTTTATATTACTCGTGGGATGGAAATAAAACCTCAATGAGGCGTTTTCTTTAAGAAAAAAAATAGTTCCTTCACGTGACATAGATGCCGCCAGCAATCACATAAATAGGTCTGTCCATGGTAGAATAAAACAAGGTATTCTCTTCCCGAGATGGAACTTGACTACGTCACGAAAGTGTTGCCACTGGTCGTTCTTTTCAGTAAATTTAAGGACTTTCTCAATTAGTTCACGAATATTAAAAAAAATATTAAGTAACTTAGCTAATTAGTATCTCGCGATTCTCGCGTGATTCATGAATTCAATATTTTAAAAATTGATATAATGGATTATTAATTCGAAATTGGTTTAAAAAGTTCAAAAATGCATTACGCTCGGGTAATTAAATTTCACACAGTGGCAGCACATCAAACTGATGACGGTCAAGTTCCACCTACGTCATCAGCTGTCACGGGAAGAGATTACCTTATTTTATTCTACCATGGGTCTGTCAATGTCTAATTCATATAAAATGTTTATAGTGAGAGTTTGTCTTTGGAATCAAAGAGAATATAATCAATAAGTTTTGGAATATTTAATATTTTTATTTTATTAAATTCAGTTAAAAATATATTATTATTTGTAAATATGTATTTATTTTACTTAAATAATAGCAAAATACAAGATTGGTTAATTAATTACATCCATCCATTGACAATGTTTTTAACCTCATTTTTTTTTTCACTGGAAAACGCCTCATTCAACTCCTTACTAAATAATTCAGTCTCCAACATCATAAAACACCAATGAAGAATGATAATCAGCTCGATGAAATTGGATATTGAAATTTTGTAAACTCGACAACTCAATGGCGGCGTAGCGATTTCTTACGGCCAATTGATCCACGTGAATATTCCATTTTGCCATAAGGCGGGCGTCGAAATAACAATATAGGAACCAAGCTAAAGGTCTGCTTTATTCTTTTCAATCTTCTGCAGTCCGAAATCACAAACGATGCCCCCGATGTCTCTCGATGAAAACAGCTTAGTCCAGGAACGCGACGAAGAATTTACTTTATGGGAGGCCATATTTGTTGTTATGACACTGACACTTCACAAGCCATGTGGCAGAATTCCGAACTATTCGATCTACAATCT